>JAQPPZ010002933.1:0-1470276 GCA_028583015.1 Wollemia nobilis
ATGCCTTTTTCTTGGTGTTGAAGGTGAAGCATTTGAGGAACACGTCCACTAGCTGATCCAAGTTACTGATGCTATGTTTTGGTAATTGAGTGAACCAATCCGAGGTAGGGCCTACAAATGTGGTTATAAATGTTCTTAGCAACAAAGCATCATTATCCTAAATGCCAAAGCACTGGCTCAAGAATCTAGTCACATGCTCTTGGGTATCCTCCTCCCTTCTAAAGAGTGCTAACTGGGGCAGTTTAAAGTGTTCATAGTATGGAGGTGTCAGCATTGACAGATGCATAGGATGACTACGGAGTTGGCATAAAGTAGGATTTTGGGGCCCAAAAGTCTTGGTCTTCGTAGACTCTAAGAACTCTAACATCGCTTTATATGCATCGGAGGATTTAATTTCTTCCTCATTAGTTTGCTCCCGTTATGGTTTATAGGGAACTTGAGGCCTATGGATGGGTATCTGGATAGCACCTCCTCTGCCTTGGTAGGGCATTTCAACCCGCTCTTCTTCTTGTTCATACTCTTCATAGGCTTATTTAGGAGTGCCTATCTGAAACCTATACACATGGGTGGGTTCTCACGGAGGGTTCCCATCGTTGTTCCTGGGAGTGGCCTCCCACTCAGGTCTAGGAGGCCTCAGAGGTAGCACTTGGTAAGGTCGTAGGGACCAGTCTCGCACCAAGGGGTTGCGCCTCTCATACACTTCTACTTTATGCATGTGAGGGGTTGGGAGCTTCTCAAGCACATTTTTATGAAGCAATTCGGATGTCTGATGCTGAATGTGCTCTTTGTTAAGGCGATACAGATGCTCTAACTATTGTTGATATTGCCTGAGCTGCGTGATTTGCGCTTGGCAGGTGGCATGTCAGGAAAATGCCAATTCACTTTGTTTCATCATCTCATGTTTAGGAAGCCTAGATGCCTCTCCTACATGTCTATCTCGATCGTGGTGATCTGAGACCCCTTTGGGTTGCTTTCCTCTGTTGAGGTTAGCTACTTTAATCCAAGGCTTTGGCCTCAATGGGTGATCCTGATACATAGCAGGTGCGGAGGTGTGTCACTCCCACACTATGTATTGCTCTTGAGGAACATGGTGGTATTCCTCGTATTCCATTTTGTATGCGTGCAAGGTGAGGGCAGAATTGTCTTGCCTTGTTTGGAGAGCCTGATACTCTAGATTTGGTCTAGTGTTTTTAACAATAATATGTGGTAGAGGAGGGATGATGAAATCATGTGTCCCCTCCTTATGGACCCTATGTTGCTCTAACACTTCATCACTAGGCCACTCATAACGAGCATCTAAGGGAGACCTCCTGTCTATGTTGAGTGCCACGTGTAGGTTCTCCTCTTGAAATGATCTATGCTGAGTGGGGGTGCCTCTCAAAGAGATGCCTCTATAGTCCTGTTCTATGATGGCATTATGTGGACTATCTTGTGTGTCAGGCCGCCAAGGCAGGATGACCAAGTCCTCAGGACTATATCGGAGGTGACTTGCCCCCTTTTATAAACTTTCTACAATGCTTGCCCATGATTGGGCTCGGATATGGGTGTACACCATGGTGATGCTTACCTAAATATGTGTAGATTTTTATCTTCTTTTAGGATTTTTTATGGTACCCTAAACAGGAAATATCACACACACAAAACAATGATTATCTCGTTTTAAAGATTAAAAGTGTGCCCTAAACCTAGTTCAGTGTGTTTTTAATGTTTGTTTTGAAAGATTTTGTAAAGAATTGTTTAAATGCAATATGATGGCTCTTATGACTCCCAAAAATGGTCATCCCTTCGATATACCATTTCCAAGCCGATAGACCAACCTATCTATATACCCGCCCTTATGTGAGGGAAACTATTGGTACATGAGAGCAAATCATACATGGAACATAGGCGGTACGGAAGGGGAATCGCTTTGTTTATGACACCTACCATAGAAGACTTATGCTCATGCACTGGGAATCACCCCAGCTACACTTGGTCAGGTTTCATCAGTATTTATGTCTAGCAACAGTCGCGATCGGGGTTTTGTATGTAGTATCTCAAGCTAAGGTGGTGATGAAATCCACCATTTGTCTTGCTCAAGGGTTGGGGTTTTATGACCAACTCCTTGTTGTTTTAACTTGCCACATGGTGTGTGGGGTTCTTTTTTAGTTGCATAAATGAAGAAAACAAGCGTTCAAACTCTCATATGCAAGCAAATAACCAAAGAACATAAAGCAAAAATTTGACAGAAGGTGTTTAGGACCCCTACCTCTTCTCTACCCAAATCGGATGTCTCTAAATTTTTGCATTGAAATTGCACAAGGATCTATTCGTCCTGGGGTGAGATGAATAATAGATCTATATTCATTCTAGGGTGAGACAAATTCCTATTCATCCCTCGATGAGATGAATTCTAGCTCTATACTTGCCATAGACTGAAACGAATAGCATTCTAGGGTTTGAAAACTTGGTACCTGTAAGCAAAAAAAAGCAACTTTGATCAAAAAGTTAATATTAAAAATCAAGGGATAGAGGTCCCACCTTGATTGCCACTGAAAGCACGAGGATACAGAAACAAAAAGGAAAATTCCAAGTATGGTGCATATAAAACCAAACTTAACGCCAAAAGCCTATATATTGAAACATGCATGAAAGGAAAGAGCATAAGCGAATCGACACAAGATAAAAGCAATATGGAATAAGGCCCTATTTATTGGTATGCTTTCAAAGTCATGTCACAATATGTCTCCTTCATTTTTAGGGGATAGGAGCATTAAATATGTTTCTAATCACATCCATGGATAGCAATCCTTCTTTTGCATGCCCACATGTAAGATGGGCGGACCAAAACATCGTCCCTGCTTGTGTATATTATTTTTGACTACTTCCTACCCCTCTAATTTTGTAGACCTGTGTTCAATGAAATAGAAAAGATCAATAGAACCTGTAGATAGAATAAAACTTTTATTTCCCAAGGCCTACTGTTAGTGTATGCATGAAAATATTAAAATGATAACGAAATGATCTCAGATCGACTTGGAATTTTAACAAAAGCATGAATATGTTACCAGGAAGGCACTACAAAAGGAACAATCTAGAAATTCCTCACATATTTGTATTCGCTCTAGGGTGGGACAAATAGACTTGTAATAAATTATTAGAAAGCACCCTCTTCAATGTCCTGTCCAAAAAGCTCCAAATGATCTTCAAAGTTGGGGTTAGCTAATTGGGGGTATTTTGGGAAGACCTAGAATGTTAGATTTCTCCAACTTGGCCTTTATCACCCAAATTTTGCTGGGCCCATCTGCAAGTTAGTAGAGGTGTGAAATGATAAAAACCTGATAAAAAATGCTTAGAATGAAGTGAAATTTAAACTACAGCCTATTTAAATAATCTAGAATAAGATGCAAAAGAAAAATAAAAGAAATCTATTACATATTTCTAATCGCTTCGGGGTGGGGTGATTAGGGCTGTGATAGCTTGGGGGGTGCCTGAGGGTAGGATGCCCATCGTTTGGAACTCTGTTTTGGCACCAATCCACTTGGGATGGGTCAAAAAATTCTTATGAGGTGTTGTCGACAAATTTTGTGAAATATTATGGCCAAATGTTCATGTTTGGGTCTATAATGCGCCTTCAATAATCACCCAATAACCTTCCTCAAAAGAGAGATCAAGGATGTGAAAGCACAAAAAATGGGGGAGGATATATTTTAGAAGCACTTTGTTGCTCCAAAAGCTCCTCTCTATCTTTTTTTGGGTGAGAAGACTCAAAAATTTATAGACCTAGGGTCTCTTTGTTTTGAATGTGCATGCGAGGGCACCACTTGAGTTGATTTTCCTATTTTGAGAGGAAAGATTATTCCCTGATTTAGAGTCTCCTTGGATGAGGTCTCTAAAATAAATACATGCATGAATAAAGTCTCTCTTCTTGATTTGAAGTCGTTCCTCGCAATTGCATGTCCTGAAGTTGCAGTTAACTACCGGACCTATCGAGGTTTGAATTTTTGCCAGTCAAACCTACTATTCGCCTCACCCTAGGGCGAATGCTGCTATTCATCCCTGGGTGGGGCAAATACTAGTTTGTAATCGTTCCAGGGTGGGATGAATAGGAGAAAAGTTCCAAAAGGTACCAAATTGATCCTTGACCTTCCAAACTACTATTGGGAGGGGTGAGGCCACTAAGAGACCGGTATGTGCTTGAAATTCATTAGAATGAGGAAAAGGTATCCCATAGGTGTGTAGATGACCTGGAAATCATCCTCCAACAAGAAAATATCTCTCATTCCCATGACATTTGTTGGGTACGATTTTGTGTCAAAATATCCTAACGACACAAGCCATCATGCGAAGAATAGGGTGGTTGGGCAGAAGAAAAATCAAGTCACCAAGAGCAACTAGTGAGCAAAAAATAATGTAAAATGGTGTAGATACATGCCACGTAAACCAACCACATTTGGGTTACTAGAACAACCATACTTTTGAAGAGGTTCAATAGGCTGGAAGAGCCTTTGACACAACAACAACCTACTTCTGAGGCAATGATCATTTTGACTACTTGAGAATTGTAAAATATCTATAAATACTATAATGTAAAATAAAAATTGATCGACTCTTAGGTGTTTACAATTCATATGTAAAGATGGATTACTTGCAACTTACTACAAATTGACTACATTTTGGTCTCTGGTTCAATACATTTGCAGAGCATGTATGTATGGATGATCGCATCTTTCTAATTTAAGCATGAATTTGTTCTATATTTAAGATAACAAATTTGAGGCTCTTGTAGTATATTTTGGGAACCCAAATTGATCATGTAGACGTTGGAATTACTATTTCTTATCCTAAATATGCTTTTGATATTCTTTAGTGGTTTAGTATGGAGGAGTGTAAGCTTAATCAAACCCCATTTACCTTAGGATTAGAACTTTGGGCTGATTAAATTACACCTTTAGTTGATTGCACTCTATATTATTCTCTTGTGGGAGGACTTCTCTATCTCATTCACTCTAAACTAGATATAGCCTTTTGTTGTTAGTTGTTGCTCTTGGTACATGGAAACACCCTAAGAGAGTCATTATACAATAGGAATTAAAATTCTCAAATACATTAGAGATATGTATTAGATGGAAATCCACCATTCTATTGATTGTTCACTAATTTTAATAGGTTATTTAGATATTGACTAGATGGGTAATATGGATGATCAATGATCCACCACAAGATTTATGTTTTACTTGAGATCTATCCCAATTGCATGATGTTCCAAACAATAATACACCATTTATAAAACTTTTATAGAGACCAAATATTATGCTTTCAATGAGGGAAATAGACATTTCAAGTGGATGCTAGTGATTTTAGAGATTGGTATTCCTTATAGTTTTCTTGATACTTATTGACATGAAAATCAGCATACTATTCATCATGTCTATAATCCTTTTTTCATCAACAAAGAAAGCACATTGAGATATGAATGCACTTTTGATACGCCTTCATGCTCATGGTATGCTAGATCAAGTTTTGTACATTTTAGAGTAGAGAGTGGACACCTTAACCAATATCATACCCAAGGTTAATTTAGTGTACATGTAGGAGCTTCTTGGAGTTGAGAGTACCCCTTAAGACAGTATACAATGTAAGGATCTCTATATATATCACTTATTCAGCTTAAGGAGAATGCTGAAATATATTGTGGTTAAGCTTCTCTTGAGGCCAAAACCAACTGTTTGTACTTGTATTTTTTATATTTACAATTTGAACCCATTTAAGCCTTGTAAAAGGTATTTTTTAATATTTCACTCGTAAGGGTTAGTCTCATGACCTTAACCTAAAAGCATTATCTACTTGTGTATAAATATGCCTTCTCACTAGTAATTTCAATATTTTTTGGAGTATAAGTTCATTTCCTTTAGAGACGGATATTTGGCATTCACAAACACCCCATTATATTTTGTGTTCTTCATGTTGTGTTATTCTTTTGCTAAGAAATATTGGATAATGATTGATTTTATGTCTTTCTCAAATCTACTGTGAAATATAAAAAATGTCAAGAAGGTGATTATGAAAAGATATTAGCGTAAGAATATAAAGAATATTTTTGAAAGAAAGCCAAACAATGTAATAAAACAACAATAAAAAAAAAAAATTAACTGACCTAACAAGAATATAATGTTTTGTTATTTTGATGAGACTAGCCTCGATAGAAACCACCCAACTTACTTTAAAAAGGTTTGAAAACATAAAATCTAATAGATGTGAAAAGATAATAGTATACTATTAGAAAAAAATTGAGCATTTAAAAACTACATAGATGAAACACTATAATATATTGATAGTGAAAAGGATGGTTAGCATATTAAAATACAAAATATAGATCATTACATCAAAAGGCATGTGAAAAACATTAAGATAATTATATCATTTAAAAAGGTAAATAACAAATGATAAAATTATTTTAAAAGGTAAATATCATTGTGTACCAAACTAAATATAAAACATAACATTAAAAAGTTATAGTCTAGCTAGAGGGAACCCTGGAAAAGCCAGTGTGGGAGGAATTGGTAGACTTTTAGATGGCTCCCTGGTTTTTACTTTTGTTGAGAATTTGGGTATTCTTTCCAATAACCTTGTTGAGGGGTATGGTATCCTTAGAGGCCTTCAGGAGGCTACTAAGGTTGCATGGGAAAATGTGTTAGTTGAGTATGACTCTCAACGTATGATTAATCTCTTGAAGACTCCTAAGAATCATAAGGTGGATTGGAGAATAAAAAGAATTATTGAGAAGATTCAGTTAATCCAGATGGGATTTTTGAAAGTTGATTACAATCATGTGGTCAGAGATCAAAACAAGAGTGTTGATGCTTTAGCTAATTGGGCTTTGGACAAAGGTGATCTTACTTGTTATGGCCACCCTCCTATATGGTGGGATTCTCAAATTAGGGAAGCTCTTCTTTCTATCATTTCTTTGGATGGCTCCAGTTCTGAAGGTACCTAGTTTCTTCTTGTTTTTTTTTTGTTTCTCTTTGGTTCATTCAGTTTTTTTAGTTCCCTAGCTCATTCTATTCTTTATTTTTTTTCCTCTGTTGATTCTTGCATTAATAGTCTTTTGGTCTAGATAGGTCATTGTTTTGTTCATTTTTTTTTCTTTTGTCTTCTTTGTTTTTTTTTGTTTAGTTTTTTAAGGTGGGTGGGTTCTTTTGTTTTGTTTTGTTTTTGTGTTCTTTGTGTTGTTTTTTGTTGTTCTTGTGTTTTTGTTGTTTTTTTTTTTTTTTTTTTTATGTTTTTTGTTATTGTTCTTGTGTTTTTTTCGTTCTTGTTCTTGGGTTTCTCTTTGTTTGTGTTATTTCATTTTTTTTGTGTGAGTGTTTTCTATGTTTTTTGTTTATTGTCTGTGGTTGGTTGTTTTTAATTTTATTTTATTTATTTTATTTTTTATGTTTTGGTTGTGTCTATTTTTCATGTTTTTTTGGGTTATGTCTTTGTAGTGTTCTGTTGTTTTTGTATTGTTTGTGTTTTGTTATGTGGTTCTTGTGTTTTTATTTATGGTTTGTGTTGTGGTTTCTTTTATCTTATTGTGCGTGTTTGGTTGTTCTTTTGGTTTTGACACACTCAAGGAGCTTGTTTTTTAATTTTATTTTATTATTTTTGTTGTTATTTACTTTTTTTAATTTGGTTTTGTGTGTTTGTTTGCTCCTTGAGTATGTCAAAGGTGGTAGGCTAGGTCCGAGTCCTAGGCATTTTTGGTGAAATGGATACCTCTGCCTCCTTGGGTCTTACCCGAAAGTGGCATCCCTTTTGGGATGTTTTCCACTAATAAAAAAAAAAAAACGTTATAGTCTAGCTAAAGATATGTATCACTTTAGGTGTGAAACAAATAGATTCATAACTCCCTAGGAGTAACTGGAGTAAATATACTTATTTTAATTTTACTCAACTTTGTTAAAAGGTTTAGGAACCCTTTAAAACTCCTTCATCCATCTAATGAAAAAAAAAAATTATATATTTTATGTTTAAAAATTATATAAATATAGCAACATTTATTAGTGAATGCTTAGACTCAAATACCAAAATCTAAATTACGTATTTTAAATTCAAATCTTAAATGTGAAACATAAAGTATCAAAATCTAAATTACACATTATATGACTAAACTCTTTTATAAATTTTTAACCTCTATGGACTGGCTCTAAAAAGCTCAACTCATAATTGTGCCTATGTATATATAAAAATTTAGATGCTTCCTTTCAAATAAGGAGATGATTACTTTTGAAATGTTGATAGGCATAGATGCCACTCATTCTGTCTCACACATGTTTAAACAAACATGCCTAAACATGTGTTAGGTTTGGAAACTGAAATAGCTAAGTTTTTGTTCTCTGTTTGTAACCAACTGGCACTCTGCATGCATAGGTTTTATTTTTAGTGTATTTTTTTAGCCAATTGTATTAACTAAGTTTGAGTCAGCATGGACGGGATTGCATGGCGGATTTAGCCATATTGTAAAATAAGGTATTCCATTGATTGAAGAGCTAATGTAATGCATTGGTGCATAGTTGAGTTTGAGAGAGGATTTGAGTGAGATCAAGAAGAGACTAGCATGTAAGGGTTCCAGACAATATTTCAGAGAGGATTGATTGTAGCATTGTTGCAAGGTAAATCCCTTTGGGGAATAATACTAGGAGGACTAGTTAGAGTGGATGTAGCCCACATTATGGGTGAGCCACTATACATGTTGCATTGTCTCTTGTTTATTGCTATGTGTTTGTTGTTTTTATGATATTGTTTATTATGATGCTATTTTGAATCTTTGATATATTGTTACAAGAAGATTAAATTGTTATTTAATTCGTAAATCCCAACAACTAGTATCAAAGCTAACTATTGGGTGTACTCCCTAAGAGTTTTCATTTTAAGTGGGAACAATGGATGATATATCAAAATTGGGAGTGTAGAAATTTGAGGGAAAGAAATACCAGTTTTGGCGAATGCATATTGAAGAATTATTGTTGATGAAATATCTGCATCTGCCTCTAGAAGGGGAAAAATCTGCATCAAATACGGATGAGGAGTGGAAGAGTCTTGATAGGAAGGCATTTTTCGTTATCAGGTTGAGTCTCACATCTTCTGTGGCATTCAATATTTCTAAGGAAACAACTACGAAGGGTCTAATGGACACAATGAAAAGACTATATGAAAATCCATCGGCATCGAAGAAGGTATTCTTAGTGAAGCAACTTTATAATTTACGTATGTTAGAAGGTAGAGCTGTATCTAGGCATTTAAATTATTTCAATACAATTTTCGATAAGGTAGACTTTGTTAAAGTTAAAATAGTGGAAGAGATGGAGGTCATTTTATTCTTGTGTTCATTACCTTATAGATGGGAGATCTTGGTAGTGGCTATTAGCAATGGTATTGTTTCTGGTATTCTATCTTTTAATGATGTAGTGAGTGTACTCCTTAGTCATGAAATGCGAAGGAAGAGAATGAGAGAATCATCATCTGGTGTAGCATTGATTACCAGAGGAAAGCGAAAGACAAGAGGAGTGAGTTCGGGGAACCGTTAAGAGCAAGGTGGATCCAATTCCAAAGGAAATATGGTTTGTTGGCATTGCGACAAAAAGGGGCATCTCAAGAAAGACTATTGTTTTAAGAAGGGAGATGGAGGAGAAGCAAAAATAATGGATGAAGAAGAGAATTTGATCCTTTCAGCATTGGAAGTTGGGATACATGTCCAGAAAGATGAACATGGCTCAGGATTTATTGTATGATTTTTTAGGATGGAACACATAATATGGTTATAATTTTGGATCATTGAAACCCCAAGTCCCTAAGTTGAAAGGTAATTCCACACTCGGGGAGTGTGCTTTCAAATCTAGGGGTAAAGCCATATTGTGTGTGTGCATGCTATGGGTCATCCATAATATGCAGATCTTGCCATGGTGGTGATGTTTGATTCACCATGATACAAAGTAATCCTGAGGATGTTATTATCACTGATTTGTGGTAGATAGATTGTATGTTGCTTGTTGATCGCAGGATAAAAGTTCATGGATGACACTAGTCCGGTGTGATTGTTCGAATTATGGATACAAAAAATCTGGAGGAAGTGACATTCCTTGTTTGGTTGAAGACTTGTGTTCAACGGATGCAATAATGGTAGAGTTATTATGCTTTAGTCCTAAGTTGCAGGGTTGTTGCAGCAATTTCAGTCTCCAAGTGGGATATTGTTAGGTTTTGGAAACTGAAATAGCTAAGTTTTCGTTCTTTGTTTGTAACCAACTGACACTATCCATGCATAGGTTATATTTTTAGTGTGCTTTTTTAGCCAATCGCATTAACTAAGTTTGGGTTAGCATGGATGGGATTGCATGGTGGATCTAGCCATATTGTAACCTCTTTTCTATAAGTAATATAGGGTATTCCATTGATTGACGAGCTATTGTAATGCATTGGTGCATAGTTGAGCTTGAGAGAGGATTTGAGTGATAAGAAGAGCAAGAAGAGACTAGCATGTAAGGGTTCTAGACTGTATTTCAGAGAGGATTAATTGTAGCATTGTTGCAAGGGAAATACCTTTGAGGAATAATACAGGGAGGACTCGTTGGAGTGGGCGTAGCCCACATTCTTGGTGAACCACTGTACATGTTGTGTTGTCTCTCGTTTATTGTACATGTTGCGTTGTCTCTTTTTTATTGTTGTGTGTGTTGTTTTTCTGATATTATTTATTATGCTGGTATTTCGAATCTCTGATCAAGAAGATTAAATTGTTATTCATTATCGCTGTCAGCCCACAGAAAATCTAATATATATGTTTATTGCGTAAGATCCAAGCATGATTACCGTGTTACACAAACAAAAAATGTGAATGGGACGAAATACAGAATTATCGCTGTGGATTCAGGTTTAGGGCTGCGGTCCCCACATGAATTGGACGACATTATCGCTGTGAATTCCGGTGTAGGGTTGCGGTCCCTACATGAATTGGACGACTGGGCAATTGACAGAGGTGGAACTCTAGAATCCCAAATCCGTGGGTGTTATACCTATATTCTATATTCTATTCATACTTTGATTAAATTATCGAGATGCATAACCCACAGCAAATTAAATTATCGAGATGCATAACCCGCAGCAAATTAAAACCTTTCTTTTGTACCCAATTCCAATTCTAATTGTCCAAAGTCCAAACCAACGGGCAGAAGGAAACGCTGTTTTGAAATCAAGGGCGCGGAAATTGTGTCCGTGGGCAGACTTCGTATAAATGCTTCGCTTCTCTTTCCTGTAATTTGCAAACATTTACACATACATCGATTCATATTGTCATATCAACAATCAGAATAGTTGAACGTGCTTCGTCTGTTGTTAAAAAATAATCACCATAGAGAGATCATAAGAAAGGAAGAATGGCACTCCACGAAGCTAAGGGATTGGCAGCCAGAGACGAGACGGGCATTCTCTCACCATTTTCATTCAAGCGCAGGTAAACATTTCATATTCATTTGGTTTTAAATACCATTATCTAAGTATGGAGGAATCGTGGCACGTAACATAGTAATGGTAATGGTAAAACAGAGCAACGAGGCCGGACGACGTGGTATTCAGAGTGACTCATTGCGGGATTTGTCACACCGATCTTCATCAAATTCGTAATGGTTGGAAAACTGCCAAATACCCCATGGTTCCCGGGTCAGTATCATCTTTTTGCCTGTTAATGCTTAATACGAAACGATCGATATTTATTTAAGCCCTATCATTCTGAATTTAAAGGGATTTATGTTTGATTAGGCATGAAATCGTTGGGATAGTGACGGAGTTAGGCTCCGACGTGATCAATTTCAAAGTGGGAGATCATGTAGGCGTTGGATTTCTGGTGAAGTCGTGCAAAAACTGCGAGAGCTGCGAGCAGGGGCAGGAACAGTACTGCGAGCAGGGCGTTTGGTCGTATAACAGCGTAGATCCTACTGATGGCTCTGTTACCTTTGGCGGATTTTCCACTCTCATGGTTGCAGATTACAGGTATTACTTTTTGGTACTAAATTCGAAAAAAGAAAGAGATAAAAGAGTATGGTGAGTCTAATGAATTTGTAAGATTGAAAATTGTAATGTACGTGTGTAGGTTTGTGGTGCACGTTCCGGAATCGCTGCCGCTCTGCTCAGCAGCTCCATTGCTGTGTGCAGGCATCACCATTTATAGCCCCATGAAATACTACGGAATGACTGAAAGGGGCAAACGATTGGGAATCGTGGGGCTCGGGGGTCTGGGACACATGGCCGTCAAGTTCGGAAAAGCCTTCGGTCTGGAGACGACCATCATCAGCACATCTCCTGCAAAGGAAAAGGAGGCGAAGCAAATTCTGGGAGCAGACCACTTTCTGATAAGCAGGGACGAGGAACAGATGAAGGCGGCGAGGAAATCGTTGGACTACATTATCGACACGGTGTCGGCGGTGCATCCTCTGGAGCCTCTGCTCTCCTTGCTCAAAACGAATGGAAAATTAGTTTTGGTAGGACTGCCCGAGCAACCTCTGGAACTGAGCGCGTCTGCCTTGATCTTCGGAGGACGACATTCCATCGGAGCGAGTCTGATCGGGGGCATCCAGGAAACGCAGGACATGCTCCACTTCTGCGCTCAACACAACGTCACCTGCACTGTGGAGACCATCACCATGGGGTATGTAAATACTGCAATGGAACGACTGGTGAAGGGAGATGTGAGATACAGATTCGTCATTGACATGGACAAATCCTTCCCACCTCCACTCCATCCCTCTTGATGATTGCTCGAGTCCACTGCTCACCTAAAACAAAACAGGAATCTTATATACTCAACACAACGGTTTCTCCCGCTCGAGCTTAAGTGTGTACTTGGATCGCTTTCCAGTTTTGTGTTCAGGGTTGTCTGTAATCCTTCCAACATTTTCCTTTTTATACTTTTTCATTCAAATTTAATTTTAATGGATAAGGTTAAGTTTTTTAAATATCTGTGAGAACATATGTATATGCACTTGCCCTTTTAAATATCTATGAGAACATATGTATATGCGCTTGCCCTTCCTTGCTCTAGCCCCCTGACCATATTTGCTTTTACACTCACGCCTTGTAAATGCAACAAGGCCAATTATTAATTTTCATAGTTAACAAGGCCAATTATTAATTTTCATAGTTAACAAGGATTGTGTGGGTGGACGTAGATTAAATACTATAATACATGCTTTCAAGAAAGGTTTTCTCTCTCAATAAAGGAACTATTCACATTTCTCATATAAAATACCTATCTATAATTATGATTAATTATAAAAAACTAAGAGATATTACCACAATTTGTCTTTGCATTGAAGTTTGTGGACATGCAATGACATGTCTCATGAATAATGCATGAATTATGCACAAAATAGATAGGGTCTAATTTGGGTCTAATTTTGTGTCAATTCTTTTGACACCAAATATAAATTAAACATTGAAATTTTTAGAAGATGAAAAACAAGAATAGTAATCTGATTTGACAATTGTTGCTTTAGAACATTGTCCTCCACCTAATGAGTGATGTTGCCTTGGATCTTTCTTCGATACAATATTCAAATTTGTAATATTTTCTAGGAACATTCCATGTCATACATTCACCACAATCATAACATAAAAGGAAGAAGACACAATAAAAGATAGCAACAATAAATGAAATAGAGAAAAGAAGGGAGACGAAAAGGAGAAGTAGAAGGTGGTTGCCCATGGGCACCCCAATATATCACATTTAATTTACACTTATGATACAAATGGATCCTCAGTGAGGGGTACCTATAGTGTTACCAAATCCTAAATGAGAGGTTGACCTCAAGTCGACATAAACATAACCTTGATATTAACCTTACAATAAAATAATAATAAATGTTCCTTTTAAGCAAGGTTATATGTAAAGGTGTATTAGCCACATATTAAAGAGGATTATAGGCTTAAATCAACATGCTCATAGGTTTACATAGATGATAAATGCATGTAGGCTTATAGAATCACATGCTTGTAGGTTACATTAATGATCCTCATAAGCTCTTCTTCATATTATTGGTCTTGGCGTATATAATATTAAATTACATAAATTTTAACACACAAACCGTTAATGTTGTTGAGTTCCTTGCAAAATTTAGGGGGTCACAATTCAACTATTTTCATTGTTTTGGCTCTAAGTATTCTAAATTTGTGTTTAAAAATCTTATGCTTTTCCCTCCAAAACTTAAATTTTGAATTTGAAAATGGGATTTTTTTAGTGAATAGTACATCATGTAGAAAAATGTTCGATGGGATGTGCCTGTGTCATGTTGATGTAGTCCATCGTTAGTGGCTTAAGAAAGGGGGGTACATGATGGTTTGCTTTATTTTATTAGTAAGAATCTCATCTCACCTACCAAGCATGATGTTTACATCGGGGGCTAAAAAATGATGTGTTAAAGCTTGTCCTTAAGAGGTCATAAGTTTGAACCACCATAATATTGTGTCAATGGTATTAAAAAAATACAAATATATTCCCTTAATGACATGAGACATATGGATGATGTGGTAGATACCATGGCATTCCCTCTTCATCAACTTGATGACATGGCAAATCCATATGGATGCAACGTCAATGTTTGTAAAATTGAGGTGGCACCATACACATGCATCTAAAGGTGAGATGTGCTTGTTTGTTTAGTTGAATGTGGCACTAGGTACTAGAATCCCAAGGTGATCTATGGTAGTTGTGGATATGTTTTGCACCTACCCACGCTTAACTATTAGTAGCAATATGTTAGGTTTATTTTTGTGAATAAAACCATAGATTGCTAATAAATTTTATTGACAAACCTAGAAGTATTGACAGAAGCAGAAGCTAAGAGAAGTGATAAGAGAGAAGTCCCCTGAACTTGTTGTATTATATGTGCCCGATCAAAGATCAAAATAGAGATGAAGGTTCAAGTTGTTGTAACTATGAACTGGAGACTCAAATATGTCTACTAGAGCACCGAAATATGATCGAGGTAAAACTAGTCAAGGCATGAATCCACTAGAATAATGGTACTGGATGAAGTATTCAAAGAACACATGTTGGGGCCTATTGTCAGAAGATAAGCTTCATCTAGAGTAGCTATATCTTATAGACCCTGGATGGCCTCTACTTGACCATAACCTCGAGGTGGTTCTAAGGTTCTATTTACCTACTAAAAGTTGACAAGAGCAAAATAAAAGAAATAGCTAAGTGAGGAGCAGGTCAGAAGATTTGCACCTAGATCGAAACACGTTAAAAGGTCTAAGACCTAGTATATATGGACTTAAAAAAGTTTTCCAAGTATCAATAACACCGAATAATTTTCCTGTTGGACATTTTGAGTCCCTAAGCCAAAGTTGTCATTGATGACAAGATGCCAGTGAGAGTTCTTCTTTAGTTCGAGTGCAAAGTTTAATGAAAGTTTAAAATGGGTTAAAAAATTTTATTTTACACCCAAAAATATTGGGTCAGAGAGAGGTTTTTATTTCTCCATGGAAGCAATTCATTTGAAGCATTGGAAGGTTAAAAATATTACCAAAGTGGTAAAAATCTAATTAAATATTATAATTTTTAATTATAATATAATTAGATTTTAAAGGATAAAGTTTTATTTTATTAAAACCCTAAGGTTGGGTTTTAGAAAATTAAAATATATTTGAGCGCAAATTTTTTAGAGATTAAAAACCCAAAGGTTGGGTTTTACTAAGGCTTTCGAAGCCTTAGAGCATTGACGTGATGCATTCAATCAAAGCACCGATGTTCCAAAACAAAGGAGGAGGGCAATATAAATACATTAGAGAGATGTATTAGATGGAAATCCACCATTCTATTGATTGTTCACTAATTTTAATGAGTTATTTAGATACTGACTAGATGGGTAATATGGATGAGCAATGATCCACCACAAGATTTATGTTTTACTTGAGATCTAGCCCAATTTCATGATGTTCCAAACACTAATCCACAATTTATCAAACTTTTATAGAGACCAAATATTATGCTTTCAATGAGGCAAATAGACATTTTCAATGGATGCCAGTGATTTTATAGATTGGTATTCCTTATAGTTTTCTTGATACTTATCGACATGACAATCAACATACTATTCAACATGTCTATAATCCTTTTTTCATCAACAAACAAAGGACATTAAGATATGAATGCACTTTTGATATGCCTTCATGTTGATTTGACAATTGTTGCTTTAGAACATTGTCCTCCACCTAATGAGTGATGTTGCCTTGGATCTTTCTTCGATACAATATTCAAATTTGTAATATTTTCTAGAAAAGTTCCATGTCATACATTCACCACAATCATAAGATAAAAGGAAGAAGAAGCAATAAAATATAGCAACAGTAAATGAAATAGAGAAAAGAAGGAAGATGAAAAGGAGAAGTAGAAGGTGGTTGCCCATGGGCACCCCAATATATCACATTTAATTTACACTTATGATACAAATGGATCCTCAGTGGGGGTACTTATAGTGTTACCAAATCCCAAATGAGAGGTTGACCTCAAGTCAACATAAACATAACCTTGAGATTAACCTTACAATAAAATAATAATAAATTTACCTTTTAAGCAAGGTTATATGTAAAGGTGTATTAGCCAAATATTAAAGAGGACTATAGGCTTAAATAAACATGCCCATAGGTTTACATATATGATAAATGCATGTAGGATTATATAATCACATGCTTGTAGGTTACATTAATGGTCCTCATAAGCTCTTCTTCATATTATTGGTATTGTCGTATATAATATTAAATTACATAAATTTCAACACACAAACTATTAATGTTTTTGAATTCCTTGCAAAATTTTAGGGGGTCACAATTCAACTATTTTCATTGTTTTGGCTCTAAGTATTCTAAATTTGTGTTTAAAAATCTTATGCTTTTCCCTCCAAAACTTAAATTTTGAATTTGAAAATGGGAATTTTTTAGTGAATAGCACATCATGTAGGAAACTGTTCGATGGGATGTGCTTGTGTCATGTTGATGTAGGCCATTGTTAGTGGCTTAAGAAAGGGGGGCACATGATTGTTTGCTTTATTTTATTAGTAATAATCTCATCTCACCTACCAAGCATGGTGCTTAGGTTGGAGTCTAGAAAACAATGTGTTAAAGCTTTGCCCTTAAGAGGTCATAAGTTTGAATCCCCCTAATATTTTGTTGATGGTATTAAAAAAATGCAAACACATTCCCTTAATGACATGAGAAATATGGATGATGTGGTGGATACCATGGAATTCCCTCTTCATCAACTTGATGACATGGCAAATCCATATGGATGCAATGTCAAAGTTTGTAAAATTGAGGTGGCACCATACACATGCATATAAAGGTGATATGTGGTTGTTTGTTTAGTTAAATGTGGCACTAGGTACTAGAATCCCAAGGTGATCTATGGTAGTTGTGGCTATGTTTTGTTCCTACCCACACTTAACTATTAGTAGCAATATTTTAGGTTTGCTTTTGTGAATAAAACCATAGGTTTTTATAATTATTATTAATTATAAAAAACTAATAGATATTACCACAATTTGTTTTTGCATTGAACTTTGTGGACATGCAATGACATGTCTCATGAATAATGCATGAGAATATTTAGAGGAATCCAATATCAGGATGAAAGGATTCAAGAATAGCTCAAATATTATGGATAAGATAGTCAAGGTACAAAGAGGTCAAAAAATAAAATAGGTTTTGGTTTTGAACAAACTCAAAACAAACAAGAAGGAGAGTCAACTTCAAGTTCTGAAGAGGAAACTTCAGATGAAGATACTTCAGAAGAAGAAAATGTAAAAGAAAGACATCAGAGGAAGAATTGGACAATATAGAGTTCAACAAAGATAGGAACAATGCACAGAGAAGATACAATTTGAACAACAATCGAAATAGGAGACCGATGAGGTCAAAACAAGGAACCTTCAATGAAAGATGTTTTTCATGTCACAGGTTTGGTCACATGTCTTCACAATGCAGGATACAAGAAAGACATGAATATGGGAATGGACATTTTTTCCATGGGTATTTCTACTTGTATCGCTCCAAATTTTTCGCATCCTTACCTTCGGGCCAAGGATGGGAAAAGGATGTCGCGGTACCTCGGACTGAGAGGACTTTGTGAAGGTCCCGCCTCTCAAGGGAGGTATATTTTGATGATTTTTTGACGGATGGTGGGTTCACCAGGAAACATTTAAGGGCAGTTTCCACGCCTAGGTTTGTAATGTGTTTAAATGAGTTCATTTTTAACCTTAAGCATTCATATCCTAGGTTTGGCCAAATGAATCTAGATTAATCTATATGAAAATGCAAGTTCAATGAGTACAGAAAACAGATTTAAAGACATAAAACAGAGAATTTATAGAATGCAGATGAGGAATACCTGATCCAGATGTTTGGTGATGATTTTGATTTTTGAATCAGTCAGGATTGTTTGGAATTCAATAGAATCATCTGATATCTGACAAAATCATCTAAGATCTGACAGAATCATCTGAGATCTGATGAATTTGTCAGATGAATTTGTCAAAGACCTGCAAGCAAAAAAATAGATACAAAATACAATGAATACTACTGTGCTAACAGAGGGAAACAACACCAAATGACTATATGAATACTGAGTAATAGTTATGAACAGAAATTCAAGCAAATTACGATATTCTAATGACAAATCATGATCTTAGTATGCAATCTAAGCTAAATGGGTGAACTCCAAATGGAAAATAACATAAACACTAAATAAATTATCTAATTTGTAGACTAAAATAGTAGAGAGAAGGTTGAGAAATGCAAACTTCAGACACTAATTGCCTCAATATGAAATGCAGTCGAGATCGTCTCGCATCAGTACGAAATCGTCTCGAATTCGATAGGTTTGCCTCTGATCTGAACAGGTTCGTCGGGGACGATGGGTGCTGGATTCGGCTAAAAAATAGTGATGTACCTGCAACAAAATTGTTATGGGACCAGTGCAAATGAAAAATCGGGATGGTTCAACGTAGATGGAGTTAAATTGTAGATAATTTTAGCTAGGAGGGTGCTAAGGGAGTAGCTTAGGATTAAATAGGCTTAGGGGAGTAGTTAGGAGGTTGGATATCATCCCAATTTGGGAGATCTCCAATGGGGGAGGGTCCCAACGGCGTAGACACGCTTCTACCCGGATTGGAGACCCGTTGGAACAGAAGCTAACTTTGCAAAATCAGTTTTGCGACAAGATCGTCTGGACGTCCTAGTCTAGACGAAATCGTCAAATCTGGGGCGATATCGTCTGATCGGCGACGATATCGTCAAACGGTCAAAACAACCTCTAAAATTGGTGCGGAAAAGGGGGAAACGGATTACCCGGTGGTTAACGGGCGGTTTGGGAGGTTAAATTTGAATTTTAAATTATTTACTAAGGTGAATGTAATTATTGTAATTTTACTGCGCCAATTTTAGGGTGCTACATTTTGCCCCCTCTTTAGCGAATTTTCCAAAGAAAATGTGTTAAAGATGAGTTCTTCTCGATCTACGAGAAAGCAAAAAATTATTCCCATTTTTAGGCGACGATTCTTGGTCGAATCGTACGACAGCTTACTATGGTGCCCCCTCCGTGTTTTTACCCAAATCGAATGTTTGAGGTAAAAACACGGAAAAGCAAAAAATTATTATTAAATAAAATTAAGAAAAATAGGGTAAAACCCTAATTCATTTTTACTGTTCATTTTCTAGTTTTTAGAGCTCTGAAGAAAAAAAATGGTGGAGACGACGCACAGATCGACAGAGGTCCAGCGCGGTCTACGGGTAAGAGTCTAGACTTAACTAGGATGCTTTAATTTAATTTGACATGCTTTGTAGGTAATTTTTAGGTGAATTTTGAGCATCGCGGCTATTTTTGGGCCGTCGACGTCGTCGGGATGAAATCGTCCCGATTTCGACGAAATCGTCTCAATTTCGACAATTTCGCTCGAGGGCGAAATCGTCGAAATGGGGACGATTTCGTCAAATTAGAGACGATTTCGAACTGCAAAATAAATTGCATAAAATTGAACTTATTTTACTTGTATTTTTAAATACTTAAATTTGTTATTAATGATTGTTTGTTATTTTGTTGTTTATGTTTGCAGAGAGGATTACTAAAGAGTAGGGAGTGGAAGTACGGAGGGTTGAGAGATGACTTGGCCGCTCTCACATAGGCAGAGCGGGATCAGATGGCTCAAGCCGTCTTGCAGCATGTGGCAGAGAAGCCACAAGAATCTACAGATATGGGGCTACTGACGGACCTAGCAGAGAGGTGGTATCCGGGTTCTTCCTATTTCTGGCTACCAACAAGGGAGATGACTCCCACATTAGAGGATGTATGGAGGATTCTGAGAATCCCCATACAAGGACGGCTGATTACGCCTATGGCCAATTAGGGCCACGCTATGGGATGGTTGTGCGGTGACCCGAGCTTTGCCCTAGAGAAGGGCAGAGTTAATATTGAGGCACTACGCCAGATGCCTGGGGCATCTAGGCTCACATGGGTACTAGCTGGAGTGGTTGGTGGACTTTTGTTGTGCCACCAGAGCGGGTGCAGGGTGCCATGGATGCTCGTAGATATGATCTACGATATGTAGGATCATGGCTACAAATTCTCTTGGGGTAGTTTTGTTCTATGCTGATTGTACAGGATCCTGTATGGGGTCGTGTACAAGGGCGACCGATGTCTGGTTATGACATCGCTACTACAGGTTTGGTGCTGGGTGCACATTGCAGTGTGGAGGCCAATAGGGCTTCCTCTGACAGGGGTTGATGGGGAGAGGCCATGAGTCTTCTACTGGTGGCTCCGGAGAGGGGCACAGCGACAGATAGATCTGTCGATGTCCTGGAGGCTATTGGATGACCTAGTCCCAGACCAGATCACCTAGAGGTCATGGAGGGAGCATCTAGGGTGGGTCGAGGATGGACAGGAGTTGGCTCACATCAGGCAAGTCTACTGGCTGCGGATGGAGAGGGGAGAGGTGGAGCTCCATAGGTATGACCAAGTTTTGAGACAGTTTGGTCTGCAGTAAGGGATCCCATCTCTGAGGGACTATGAGTTTTCCTAGACTGTCCGAGATAACACTACGGTTAGTGGGGCTCCCGACATGTAGTGGTTCTGGAGCTAGGACATGGATGATGCCCCCATCTAACCAATGGATGGGGATGACGTAGGAGTAGCCGATGGCTATGATGCCTGGTATGCAGGCATCCGCCCTCCTCGGATGATGAGGGCACATGGTCCGATCCACGCGGTTGTGCATCGGATAGGGAGGCAGCGCCAGGCGGCGATGGAGGCAACCCAGGGTCACGGCGGGAGAGAGGTGAGGAGGCCACAGGAACAGGAGAGGCCATGGCAGAGAGAGAGGGAGAGGAGGGAGGCGAGACCCTCATATCCACAGAGGCCACCCACGCCCGATAAGGGCAAGGGTGTCGACATAGGAGAGAGTAGTAAGATGGCTACTCTTTGAGCGGAGAGAGATCATCTTCAAGCCTAGGTGCAGACTCTGCAGGATGAGGCTACATGCCAGTGAGCTGAGGTGTCACAGCTGCGGGATGAGATTGCATGCCTCAAGGCACGGGGTGGAGGGGCGAGCTCTAGAGAGCTGACACGGGCTATCACCCAGCTAACCTTTTACCAGACATTATACTACCAGCTGGTGCCAGAGGCAGATAGATTACCCCTACCAGCCAACATTGCAGATCCGATCAGGATCGGATCGTCAAGGACCACGTCCTGGTCGAGGATGAGGACTACATAGACGGTTATGGGGCCACCTCATCCACCTCAGGGTGAAGGAGGAGATGAGGCAGAGAGCTCGAGGGGCTCTCGAGGCTAGAGGGCTACACTGACATTGTACAGACTGTCATTGTTGTATTATTATTTTTATAGAGGATTGAGTATGCCGAGGTACAGATTGTGGCATACCAATCCAGTTTTGATGATGTATATATGTTGTTGATATATATAGGAGATGATATAGTTTTGATCATATGACTTGTATTATGTATTTTTATGCTGCTTTTAATGTTTTGATTGATTGATTTGATAATTGGATGTAATTATGTCGTTGGGAATATAAGTTGAATGTCATGCGTGTAATATTTTAAATGAAATAATCTGATGTAACAAATTGATTGGTTGTAATGTGATGTAAAAATAAAAAGAGACTTCTAACAATAATTTCAAAGGATATTGTCGCTATTATAGGCCATTTCATGGAGTCGCTGCTAACTCGGCCGTCAAGCTAATCCCAGTATAGAAATATGGTTAGAAGAACAAGAGTGCTTAAGAGACTGTCTTAAGACTTTGGTGCAATGGTGCAAATGATGATGATGATGGTTTGTTTTGCAGATTTCATAAGAAATATTGTGCATGAACTAATGTTTTTTTTTTTTTTAATTATTTTTGTTAGGCATAAATTCCTAAGTATGATAAAATTTTTGGATAATTCTTTAGGAATTATACCATCATTGCAAAATTGTAGGTTGACATAATGACATGAAATAATGAAAATGTGTTTGCTTTGGAAAAGCATAATTTGTGTAACATAATGAATTAAGTCATATGGTTTTCATGTTTTTGAATAAATGGGGAATAAAAAATTGTTACAATGGTTTGCGCTAGGCATAGAATATGTAGGTATAGACTTATACCATCATCGTGAAAATCCAAAAAAGATAGTTTTATTGCATGGTTGATTTTTGATGAACATAAAATATGAAAATGAGGACTTGCGCTAGGCATAAAATTCCAATTTTGGTTTTGAAACTATACCATCATCGCGAAAGTCAACCAGATATATATGTATATGTTTTGTGTAGTTTGAAAGAATTTTTTTATTTTTCTATTATATGGTTGTCTTTGTGGTAAACAACTGTACTTCATTTATTCCAAACAAGTTGCAAAAATAATATTTCAAATTATTTTGAAGACAAAAGTTAGATTTATAAGGAATCCCATGTGCATATGTGAATTCATTTCCAATCTTGATTTATCATAATGATACAAAATCTCTCAAATACAAATGTGTGTGCAATTGCTATGTTCATTTACCAGTTTTGAGCAAGATAATATGATACAAGTGATTTGAAGAAACCAAATAAGTGTTCATTAACCATGATGTAGATGCATATAACCAAACTAAACTACTATGTAAGTCGGATTATCAAGAGCTAGCTAATCCATAAGCAGACATAGGTCTGTACAAAATAAGGTCGCTAATGTGACAGACATATCACCACGCTAGGAGTTACCCAAGGCCAAGCAATTTGGGCACAAACCACTTGTTATGGGGCTTACCTCACAGTTTTCGAATAATTGAGAATTCTAGGGATTCAAGCTCATCAACCCTTCTTTTCTTTTCAAAGGGTAGGGAAAGGGATTTTATTGCTTTCTTGCTTTCTTTTGAACTTTGCTTATTTTTATTTTTGTATTTCTTTTGTATTTTTGCTTGATAATGCTTGGAATATTGCTGTAATGATATAAAATAACATTTTTCTTTTCTCTTTTTTCTTTCTTGAACTTTTTCTTTTCTTTTTCTTTGCTAGGGATACTTGCTCGGATTAGCTGTAGAGCAAGGAATTTTTGTTCTGGGTAGGGGTGAACTTGTCCTTTTGCCAATTCTCAAAGATTCTAGACTATGTGCATGATAGGATAGCAGGGGAAACTTTTCGCTGAAGAAATCACTTCTACTATGTAGCAAAACATGGAAATTATAAATATAATCATTTTATTATGAAAAGATGTGCTTGGTTTAAGTAAATAACAAGATCAATTCTCTATGCTCAAAATTTATTTAATTAAATTTTGTGGACTTTGATATAAGAGAGATTAGTAATCATGCCAGATAAAATCAAGATATTTATTTTTGTGAGTGTGCAAGTGAGGGACTCAAATAAATGCTAATTTATCCAAAATAATTTGAAACATATAACTACAATAATTGTAAGAAAATACATAAATAATTTTTGAGAAGTTTTGAAAATGTTGACTCTCTCTTTCTTCTTTATTTTGTTTTGGTTTCGAAAGAGTCAAGCATATTGCTGTTTTTATATTTATATTTTTATTTTTGTTTTGATTTTTGTTTTTGAGCAAAAAGAACTTAACAAGTGCTTTAAATAAATGCAATAGATAGTTTTGAAGATTTTGGATGATTATGAATGTTTTTGATGTTTTTGAATAAATTGAAAGAAATACAAGATAGTAATTTTGAACAAATATATACATGGATGAAATGACAAAATTTATGCATAGTAACGTTTAAGATGCAAAATATTCATGGGTTCTTTAAGTTCTTTACCATCTAAGGTAGATAATTTATATGCTCTTGATTCAAATTTAGCAGTAATAATGTATGGTCCAAGCTAGTTGGGCTCAAATTTACCTTTAAGTTCCTTAGTTGCATTTGTATTTTTTTTATTTTCTTTTAAAACAAGGTCGCCAATCTCAAAGGATCGATGACGAACTTTTTTAGCATATGATCTTTTAAGCTTGTTTTGGTAAGCATGGAGATTCTCCAAAGCATTGATGTGTTTTTCATCTAGGAGTTCCAGCTGACTGAGTCTTCCAGCACGATATTCATCTCCTACTTCGGTATCTTGAAGTAGCAGAGCCAAAGAAGGAACTTCCAATTCAAATGGAAAAACTGCTTCAGCACCATACACCAAAACAAATGGTGAAGTTCCAATGGGGGTTCGAACACTAGTTCGATAGGCCCACAAGGCTGGATATAATTGAATGTGCCAGTCACGGCCAGTTTTATTGACTAATATTTTGAGAATTTTGATTAAGGTTTTGTTAGATGCTTTTGCTTGACCATTACCCTAAGGATAATAGGGAGTGGACCAGCGATGTTGAATCTTATATTTTTGACATAATTTTTTAACATATTTATTTTTGAAACAAGTTCCATTGTCAGAGATGAGATTGGCAAGAATTCCAAACCTGCAAATGATTTGATTAAAAATAAATTTAGAAACTTGTGTGCCAGTGCAGGAAGCTAAAGGCATAGCTTCGACCCACTTCATGAAATACTCAGTGGCGGTTATGATGAACTTGTGTCCATCAGATGACATAGGATTGATTTTGCCAATAATATCCAAGCCCCATTTAGAAAAGGGCCAAGGAGATGAAATAGCCTGTAGCTCTTGTGCAGGCGCATGGACAAGGTCAGCATGTTTTTGACACTTGTCACAATGGCGCACATACTCATGTGCATCCATTTCCATGGTAGGCCAAAAGTATCCTATCCGAAGGAGCTTTTTAGAAATGACACTACCACTAAAGTGTCCTCCACAAGATCCATCGTGGGCTTCACTCAAGGCTAATTTAGACTCTTCTAAGTTTAAACATCTTAATAGGATACCTTCAAAAGATCTCCTATATAAAGTATTGCCAATGATTACAAATCGACTTGCTCGTCGACGTAATAACCAACGCTGGTTTCTATTAGAATTGGCAGGGAAAGTCCCATTTTGGAGAAAATCAAATATGTCTATATACCAAGGTTCAGGAGTAGCTTCATTGATTAGAAACACATCCAAAGGCTCTAAGCATGACTTATTTGAAGTGGGTTCCTGGAGTAGACGAATAATGATAGTGGCATATTTGTCATCTAACTCCAATGGTAGGAGAGATGCAGCTACGGCCATAGCATCAGCTGCACGGTTGCTAGTTCGAGGAATAGCTTCCAAGGTAACTTGATCAAATAAATACATTAATTGTAAAACATAGGCCTTATATGGGCGCAGTTTATCATCTCTGGTCTGATAAACTTCATTAATTTGGTTTATAACCAGTTGAGAATGACCAAAAACTAAAAGGTGTTTAATTTTTAGTGCTAGGGCAGCTCGTAATCCAAGGATTAGAGCTTCATACTCAGCAGTATTGTTGGTGCAAGCAAATGTCAATTTGAAGGATAGAGGAATAAGATGTTTTTGTGGAGATATTAAAATAATACCCGCACCAGCCCCACTCATGCATCGGGCTCCATCAAAGTATAAGGACCATTGTTTAGTATGGTCTGCCTCTAATTGAAGGCATTCATCTGGAAACTCGATGATGAGGGGATGGGTAGACTCTAATGGTGCAGCAGCTAATTGATCTACTATGATTTGACCCTTAACAGACTTCTGTCCTATGAATGTGAGATCAAACTCGCTTAGAGCAAGAACCCACTTGGCTGTGCAACCCGATAAATAAGGTCGACTCATGAGATACCTTAAGGGATCATATTTAGCAATGACATAAGTTTTTTGACTAAGCATATAATGTCATAATTTTTGCGTAGCAAACACGACTGCTAGACATAGTTTTTCCAACGCTGTGTAGTGGGTTTCATAACTGATGAAGGTTCGGCTAATGTAATAATTAGCATGTTCTCGCTTTTCATCATCAAGTTGAGCTAACATAGCCCCTAAGGTAGAATCTGAAGCGGAAATATATAGGAGAAATGGGCGATCAGATTTAGGTGGTGAAAGCATAGGTGGATTAAGGAGGTATTGTTTGAGAAGTTCAAAAGCTTCTCTACATTCTGTGTCCCAATTAAAAGGGACATCCTTCTTGAGGAGTTTAAGAAAGGGACCGGTTTTATCCGCCAGCTTATCGATGAAGCGATGGATGGCTTGAAGTTTACCTTGTAAACATCGTAACTCAGATATATTAGTAGGTGCGAGCATATCAGTGATGGCCGCAATCTTGAGAGGGTCGATTTCAATACCACGTAAAGAAACTAAAACCCCTAATAGTTTGCTGGATTTAACTCCGAATATGCATTTTGCTGGATTTAATCGAATGAGACATTCTCGTAATCGATTAAAGACTTTCCTTAAATCATCTAAATGATTATTTTCAATAATAGAGCGAGCTATAATATCATCCACATAATCATGTAGGATATCATGCATCATATCATGAAAAATGTAGGTCATAGCCCTTTGATAAGTTGCACCGACGTTCTTTAAGCCAAATGGCATCACTTTCCAACAAAAGGTACCCCAGGGGGTAATAAAGGCTATTTTAGCCTGGTCTTCAGGAGCTATCCGAATTTGATTATAATCGGAGAATCCATCCATTAAGGACATCATCCCACTTTCGGCAGTGAAGTCAATGATTTGATCCATTTTTGGAAGAGGAAAGTCATATTTAGGGCATGCAACGTTAATATCTCTAAAATCTGTGCAAACCCTAACTTTGGTAGCTTCTTTCTTGGTGACTAGAACTACATTTGAGATCCATTCAGCATAATCAATAGCTTGTATAAAGATAACATTCAGGAGTTTTTCTAACTCTCCTTTGACTAGCAGAGCCACTTTGGGATGCATTTTTCTAAGTTTTTGTTTAACAGGTTTAGCATCCGGATGGACCACTAGATGATGCATGACTACATAAGGGTCTAGACCTGGCATATCTTCATATGTCCAAGCGAAGACATCTTCATACTCTTTAAGGAATGCAATGTATTGTTCTTGTTTTTCTTGGCTTAATTCTGATACAATATTGATTATGTGAGGATTATCCTCAGTTCCAATATTAATTTTAATGACATTTTCTACCTCCATGTGTAGATCTCTTTCAAAATTAGGTGGGGCGGGTGAAACGCCCAATTCTTGTAATTCTTGTAAGGTTAATTTAGATAATTCATTCTGAGGATTAGTGGCCTCGAGTTGGGCTATAGTTGGTATAGAACCATCAAAATAAAATCCATTGTGTAACATTTCTTCAATAGAGACATCATGGAAGATATCTCCTTCCAACTCTTCATCGGGGTTAGCAATCATTTCGGGGTATGCTATGGATAGCATGTTGCATGAAAACGATTGATTTTTAAGAGGCAAATCAACATGCCTATCCATATAATCTTGATAGCATATGAGATGATCATCATCCTCAAAATGAAAGGGTTGACCCTTACTAGGAAATAAGCCCATGCCACAGTGGGCAGGCCACGGTTCTACCTCGAAAGGTTCTTTCATGCCATTTTGGAAAGGTCCCAAGCCTTTCCCTTCATATCCCATTTTAAGCATCATGGGTTTAGCTTTAATATAATCATTGGTAAAATAACACCGAGCGTATCCCTGATGATGAGTTTTGATATTCCGAGGGATTCTTCCCCAGTCATATCCTTTATAAATGAAGGCACAACTTCCGACTTGGTAAGTACTTCCCATAGGTTGTGGGAGGCCCAAAGTACGAGGATATGGCGACAAGTTATTTAAAAGGTTTGAATCTCGCATGAACGCATTCATTTTTTTTTATATTAAGGTTGTAGATAAATCTGGTAAGAGTTCATCAGAAAGGGCATAAGATGTAGAAGGCTTATTACCTATGTCTTTAGATGTGGAAGGTATGATAGGTGTGTCTATAGGTTTTGATTTTTTAGGGATAGAACTTGAAGGATTGGTTGTAGATTTAAGATCTTTTTGAGGTTCTAAAATGATTTGTTTAGAGGGTTGTTGGTCTATATAGGAAGATGAAATTAATGGAGAGGAAATAGGTGAAGTTATGGGTGTATGTTTCACAGTTTTAGATGAAAAATAATAACTAGGATGTGTGGATGACAAAGCAGGGCAAAATTGCACTCCAACGGGTTTTGCCAAAGCACACATATCAAAAGGTCTAGGGTCACCATGAATAGTGACCAACTTATTCTTAAACTCGAATTTAACACATTGGTGTAAAGTTGATGGGACCGCTTGCATGGCTTTGATCCAAGGGCAACCCAAAAGTATATTGTACGATGTTGGGAAATGTACAATAAACACGGTTTTTTCTAGGGTTCTAGGACCAACTTGCAATGGGAGGGTAATAACTCCACATGTTTCTTGTGTTTCATCATTAAAATCTATGATAATCATATCAGTTTTCTTCATTTCATCACTTCTAAAGCCAAATCGTTGGTAGAAGTCAAAGGTGCAAATGTTTAGAGATGAGCCATTATCAATCAAAACTCTTTTGACAGCTACATCTCCAATTAGAGCAGTAATATATAAGGGATTGTCCTTATGTAAACTGTGTTGTGGGATATCTTTATCTCGAAAGTCAATACAATCAATCTCTCAAGTGATGATAGTATTGGCCATAGCTTCAAGTTGAATGTTTTGAGGTACCATCATTTGGCTCAATGTAAGCATCAACTCATCCCTATGGGTGGGAGAGGATATTAATAAATCTAAGAGAGAAATTCTAGCCGTAGTATTGGACAATTGCTCATTAATATTGTAAGGGGGTTTAGGTTGAACAGTAGGAGCATGATTCCCTTTATTAGGGTTTTTCAAAACAAATGGAGCCGATCCATCATTTTGGTTTGGTTCTTGTTGGGAATTTTGAACTTGTTGTCGGGTGACGACTCCAATGGTACCTACAATGTTATAATGAAGACATTGAACTGGTATCGGTTGAGCATTAATGGCTTGTTCATTATAAAGGAATATATTGGAAGAAGGTCGAGTAGTGACTCTTCTAGGAAATGGTTCTTCTGGGACCATAGCATCTGTGACGGGTTGAATAGGATCTGATTCATTTTCATAACTATTCGATTGATTTTAAGTAATGTCTAGTTCACTTTCACTATTTGATTCTATATCACTAGAATCAGAAGTTTGAAAATTATGTAAGGGCCTGGTCGTAACCAGGGATAAGGTCGTGTCAAATATTTGAGGATCCTAAATAGGTAATTGTCCACTAATGGTTCCTACATATCGGGTAGGAGGGGGAACATTATGATGTTCGATTTGATTTGCTACCTCTTTACCATGTCTTGGTAAAGGGTGTTGAAATATGTCTAGAGTTTGATTGGCATTTTGATTTTGATTTTGGGGAACGGTCTTTTGAGTATTATTAGGAGGGTTTTGTTTAGGTTGGAAGGCTTGCACTTCCATTTCATTATTGCCAATCAAATCTTGTATTTTATGTTTCAACCTTTTACAAGCGTTGGTAGAATGTCCAGGTCCTCTATGGAAATCACAGTGTAAGTCAGCTCTATATCCGGGTATAGTTGGATCAGGTTCCCGGATGGCTGGTAATTGGATCAAACCTCTTTCGAGCAATTGAGGTAAAATAGTTGATAAGGGTTGGTTTAATCTAGTGAATTCTCGAGGAGGCTTGTCAGGAAGTTTCAATATGAATTTTTCTATTGTCTTCGTTGCATTGACATTAGCAACATTTTTGCTGTCAATGACTCCATCACCGACAACTTGTTTGTTTTTATATTGATTTCTGGATGTTTTCTCATCATCCTTCTTCCTAATTTGGCCTCTCCTAATGAGGGCATCTTCTACTCTTTGAGCTAAATCTATAGCTTGATCGAAGGTAGTTAAGGTAGCAGTTGATAGCTCATAAGATATCTGTTCTTGTAAATTATTGATGAAAATGTCCAACATTTCCCTATAAGGCAGCACAAAGTGTAGTTTTCTTGTCAATTGCCTCCATCTAGCTAAGAAATCGGAAAAGCATTGATCCTTGTCTTGTTTTAAATTGTATAGATCTTTAATAGTTACATGCCTCTCGATGTAGGCACTAAATTGATGGACAAATGATTTCGCTGTTTCTTCGAAGTTTCTCAAAGAATGAGTGGGGGGCAATTGATAGTACCACTCTAATGCCATTCCACCTAAAATTTTTGGGAACATTTTTAGTAATAGCAAGTCATCATGCGATATGTTGTGACATGCTATCCTAAACATGCGAAGATGCTCTATGGGATCTTCGGTTCCTTTATATATAGGCAGGATGGGCATGGGAAAATGCTTAGGGTATGGTTGAGCTACAACTATGGGATCCAAAGGTTGACTATAGATCTCTCGATAATTATATGAGGGACGGTAGGGATCTATCTTGTCCATACGTGAAGCTAATTGTTTCACCATGGCTTCTAGATTACTAGTTTGCCCCCCATATTGGTTCGGTAGGGCATTGACATGGGTTTTATGGGCGTAGGATGGAGGAACATGCAGATTAGATGCCATGTTACTTTTGTGTAAAGTATTGGTAGGAAAAGTATTATGGAGGAATTTTGAAGTTGGATTATGTTGTATTCCATATTGTTGAAAATTTGTATTTGGCTTCGTTTTAGGTTTTTGTTTACTTGAAGCATATTGCTCAATAGTTTTGCAGAATAAAGTAGTGAAGGGAATTTTCTTTTGAGTGGGAGTGATTTTAGGTTGAATAACAGGTTCCTTAGGAGGTTGGGTAACCTGTTGTTTTGACATGTTTTGAGCCATAGTGACCATATCCGTATTGGATGGCCCAGCCTTGTCACTTTCTTGATCAATGAAAGACAAGGGGTTAGTGTGTATATTACACATATATTCCATGGCTGCTTGAGTGTTACTAATTTGCCCTTTATCAATACGTATTGCCACATTAAGGTCCTTAATGTTATCACTGAGAAATTTCTTGAAATGCTCTGCATTGTCAAAAGCAATAGTTCCATTTGGAGCTACTCTAGGGGATGAGGATCCATCTTCTTTAACACTTCCTTCTTGTTCCTTATCTTCACCTAAGTCTTCATCTGATTGACCTAGAGTTTCTCCTTCCGGATTTGTATCTCCAAGAAGGACATTTGGGTCTTTAGTTGTATCTTGAAACCAATCTTCTCCTTCTCCTAAAGTTTCTTTACCATTCCTAAGTTTAGGCATGGTGCTAAGTTTTGATTTCAGCAAATATATATATATATATATATATATATATATATATATATATATATATATATATGTGCAACAAATTAAGAGGTATATATTTATTATATACCTACTGCAATATTTGAAAAAGAAATGTTTAAGTTTTTGCTAAGTTTTTGGTTTTTTAGTTTTTCTTTAGTTTTTTTTTTTGAAATAATATAATAAAGACAACAAATAATACAATAGATGCAAGAAATAATACTAAAGTAATAATTTAATTTTCTATAAACAACTTATGAATATCATTAATAGGTTCAAGTTGTTCCGGAGTCATGAAGTGTTCTTTTTCAAATTAAAAGTTTTCTTTTAAAAATTTGATGAAAAGAGCTATACTGATGTTGTCTGTTTCAGATGCTAGTTGATAAAAGTAAATCTCATGGCAATACTCTCGATATAGCACAGCTCGTGGAACTCTATTCCATATTTCCCTATCTGTAAGAACAACCTCTTGGTCTTCTACACAACCTAGGAACTGGTGCACAATGGCTACGTTCTCGAGGTATTCCTCGAAGGTGAACAATTCTGAAGATACTAAAGCTCTCCTATAAGCTAACCATCTATGGCGAGCTCTCTGAAGTTCATGATAAAAAACTAGTTGGTGAGGATCCAGGATTCTATCTAGGACTAGCCTCTTGATTTTCTTAAGTTGTGTGGACCTAGACGAGATGAGACTAAGTCTTCTATCAAGTTCATTCCTCAGGAATTGATTTCTACTTGTTTCAGGCACACTAAGGACAGAATTGACTTCTATGGCTGCCAATTGGTTTTCTACATTTATAGTAACTGCTAACCTTTTCTTAGGAGCTACCATCTAAACATGATTTTAAACTTTAAATGTTTTAAAATGCATCTAAGTTTTAGTTGTTCTATATATATATATATATATATATATATATATATATATATATATATATATATATATATATATATTTGTTTTGTTTTGTTTTGTTTTCAAAAAGGTTATGATGCATTCACAGGGGTTCACCAAAATGTATCGCTCCAAATTTTTCGCATCCTTACCTTCGGGCTATTGGATCCATGCCCGGAAGGAGGATGGAAAAAGGATGTCGCGGTACCTTGGACTGAGAGGACTTTGCGAAGGTCCCGCCTCTCAAGGGAGGTATATTTTGATGATTTTTCGATGGATGGTGGGTTCACCAGAAAACATTTAAGGGCAGTTTCCATGCCTAGGTTTGGAATGTATTTTAATGAGTTCATTTTTAACCTTAAGCATTCATATCCTAGGTTTGGCCAAATGAATCTAGATTAATCTATATGAAAATGCAAGTTCAATGAGTACAGAAAATAGATTTAAAGACATAAAACAAAGAATTTATAGAATGTAAATGAGGAATACCTGATCCGGATGTTTGGTGATGATTCTGATGTTTGAAGCAGTTAGGATCATCTGGAATTCGATAGAATTATCTGATATCTGACAGAATCATCTGAGATCTGATAGAATCATCTGATATCTGACGAATTCGTTAGACGAATTTGTCAGAGACTTGCAAGCAAAAAAATAGATACAAAATACAACAAATACTACTGTGCTAACATAGGGAAACAACACCAAATGACTGTATGAATACTGAGTAATAGTTATGAATAGAAATTCAAGCAAATTACAATATTCTAATGACAAATCATGATATTAGTATGCAATCTAAGCTAAATGGGTGAACTCCAAATTCAAAATAACATAAACACTAAATAAATTATCTAATTTGCAGACTAAAATAGCATAGAGAAGGTTGAGAAACGCAAACTTCAGACACTGATTGCCTCAATATGAAATGCAGTCGAGATCGTCTTGCATCAGTACAAAATCACCTCGAATTTGATAGGTTTGCCTTCGATCTAAACAGGTTCGTCGAGGACGATGGGTGCTGGCTCTGGCTAAAAAATAGTGATGTACCTGCAAAAAAATTGTTATGGGACCAGTGCAAATGAAAAATCGGGATGGTTCAGCGTAGATGGAGTTAAATTGTAGATAATTTCAGCCAAGGGGGTGCTAAGGGAGTAGCTTAGGATTAAATAGGCTTAGATGAGTAGTTAGGAGGTTGGAGATCATTCCAATTTGGGAGATCTCCAACGGGGGAGGGTCCCAATGGTGCAGACATGCTTCTACCCAGATTGGAGACCCATTGGAACAGAATCTAACTTTGCAAAATCAATTTTGTGACAAGATCGTCTGGACATCCTAGTCCAGACGAAATCGTCAAATTTGGGGCGATATCGTCTGATCGGCGACGATATCGTCAAATGGTCAAAAAAACCTCTAAAATTGGCACGAAAAAGGGGGAAACAGATTACCCGGCGGTTAACGGGCGGTTTGGGAGGTTAAATTTGAATTTTAAATTATTTACTAAGGTGAATGTAATTATTGTAATTTTACTGTAATTTTACTGCGCCAATTTTAGGGTGCTACACTACTCATGTAATCAGTTTGGTCACAAGGCAATGAATTGCAGGGTTCTTGAAATAAGAGGATATGACTCCACTAGGAGAAATCCTAATATATTTGCACCTCCAAGGAATAATATCACTAAGTGTTATAAATGCAATAATGATGGTCACATAGCAAAGTGGTGTCGAGAATACATTCCAAAAACAAGTATGAACATGAACAAGAACATGAATAGGAACATGAATAAGAACAAGAACATGAACATGAACATGAACAGGAACATGAATGGGAATATGAACAAGAACATAGATGAGATCAGGAATGGGAACAGGAAGCTAGATGTGAATGAGAACAAGAATATGAACAAGAATGATGACAAGAACAAATATTATGACTTGGATAGAAACAATCAGAGGATTTAGCAAACTCATAAAATAAGGGAAAAGAATAAAGGTAAATAATAGTGCTTTCAAGGAGTAGAAATACTCACACCCTAGAATTAACCACCTCATGAGGAGGTGGGGGAGGGGCTAAGCTAAGAAGCTCATTCTTAGCCCCGAGCCCTAAATGTGACCCTTTGCCATTGATGTCAAAGGGAGAGAGATTTGTGTATAAGGGAGATATTTGATATATAAGAGAGCATTGACCTAGGGGAAGCAATGTCCCAGGGGGAGCAAAAGGAAAAGTAAAGGTTATATTTCAAGTAAAAATGATGTGGGTTGCCATCAATGACAAATGGGGAGATTGTTGTACATTTTGATTCCCTAATCCATAGTTGTCATTGATGTGAAGATGCCAGTGAGAGTTCTTCAGTTCGAGTGCAAAGTTTAATGAAAGTTTAAAATGGGTTAAAATATTTTATATTACACCCAAAAAGATTGGGTCAAAAAGAGGTTTTTATTTCTCCATGGAAGCAATTCATCCGAAGCATTGGAAGGTTAAAAATATTATAATTGTTATTATAATATTTACCAAAGGGGTAAAAATCTAATTATAAATTATAAATTTTAATTATAATATAATCAAATAGACATCTCAAGTGGATGCTAGTAATTTTAGATATTGGCATTCCTTCAATTTTTCCTGATACTCATTCATATGACAATCAACATACTATTCAACATGTCTATAAGCCTTTGTTTAATCAATAGATAAAGCACATTGAGATATGAATGCACTTTTATATACCTTCATGCCAATGGTAAGCTAGATCAAGTTTTGTGCATTTTAGAGTAGATAGTGGACACCTTAACCCATATCATGCCCAAGGTTAATTTAGTGTAAATGTAGGAGCTTCTTGGAGTTGAGTGTACCCCTTAAAACGATATTCAATATAAGGGTATCTCTCTATATCTCCCATTCAGCTTAAAAATTCTGAAATATATTGTAGTTAAGCTTCTCTTGAGACCAAGACCAACTGTTTGTACTTGTATTTTCTATATTTATACTTTGAACCCATTTAAACCTTGTAAAAGGTATTTTTTAATATTTCACTCCTAAGGGTTAGTCTCATAACCTTGACCTAAAATCATCATCTACTTGGGTATAAATATCGCTTCTCACCAATCATTTCAACATTTGTTGGAGTATAATTTCATTTCCTTTAGAGACGAATATTTGAAATTCACAAACACCCTATTATATTTTGTGTTCTTCAAGTTGTGTACTCCTTTTGCTAAGCAATATTGGATAATGATTGATTCTATGTCTTTCTCAAAACTACTATGAAATATAACAAATTTCAAGGAGGTGATTATGAAAACATAGTAGTTTAAGAATATAAAGAATATTTTTGAAAGAAAGCCAAATCATGTAATAAAATAATAATATAAATTTTATTTAATTGATCTAACAACAATGTAATGTTTTGTTATTTTTATGAAACTAGCCTCGATAGAAACCACCCAACTTACTTTAAAAAGGTTTGAAAACATAAAATCTAATAGATGTTAAAAGATAATAATATACTAATAGAAAAAAATGAGTATTTAAAAACTACATAGATGAAACACTATAATATATTGATAGTGAAAAGGATGGTTAGCATATTAAAATACAAAAGATAGATCATAATATCAAAAGGCACATGAAAAACATTAAGATAATTATATCAAGGAAAAAGGTCAAAAACAAATGATAAAATTATTTTAAAAGGTCAATATCATTGTGTACCAAACTAAATATAAAACATAACATTAAAAATTTATAGACTAGCTAAAGATATGTATCACTTTAGGTGTGAAACAAATAGATTCATAACTCTCTAAGAGTAAGAGGAGTAAATATGTTTATTTTAACTTTACTCGGTTTTGTTAAAAAAGTTTAGAAACCCTTTTAAAACTCCTTCATCCATCTAATCAAAAAAAAAAATACATATTTTATGTTTTAAAATTATATAAATATAACAACATTTATTATTGAATGCTTAGATTCAAATACCAAAATCTAAATTACTTTTAAATTCAAATCTTATACGTTAAACATAAAGTATAAAAATATAAATTACACATTATATGATTAAACTCTTTTAAAGAGTTTTAACCTCTATGGACTGGCTCTAAAAATCTCAACTCATAATTGTGCCTATGTATATCTAAAAATTTAGATGCTTCCTTTCAAATTAGGAGATTATTACTTTTGAAATTTTTATAGGCACAAATGCCACTCATTCTGTCTCACACATGTTTAAATAGACATGCCTAAACATGTAATATTTTTTACGATTTTGAAAGAAAAATTAAGGTGTCAAGACAAAAGTAGAGATTTTTGAATCAATTTAGCCCATAGAAAATCTAATATATTTGTTCATTACGTAAGATCCAAGCATGATTACCGTGCTACACAAAAAAACAATGTGAATGTGACGAAATAAAAAATTATCACTATGAATTCGGCTTTATGTTTGCGGTCCCTACATGAATTGGATGACATTATCGCTATGAATTATAGTGTAGGGTTGCGGTCTCTACATGAATTGGATGACTGGACAGGAAATTAACATAGATGGAACTCTAGAATACCAATTCTATGGGTATTATACCTATATTCTATTCATACTTTGATTTAATATGTATATGCATCGTACAATAGGAATTACTAAAATGAAGATGAGCCCAAGAGCATATATCATTATGCTTAGAGATAATGGTGACATGCAAAATGAGTTCTTTATAGGTTACTCAAAGAAAAGGAGAAGTCCCAAAGATGAAAACTATGCATGGTAGCATATCTATTTTGGAAACATCAGCTAGAAACTACGTAGTATGTTTAAAGGAATATGGTGCTTCAGGATATTTGATGACAAAAGATCTAAAATACTATTCTATAGGGGTGTCCTATGGATCAAGTAGTTCAATTTATTTTTGTTATTGGGTTACCCTAGCATCATTTTCCTTGTTGTGTATTTGTTTCATTCTACTTTTTCTCTTTGATTTCTATTCATAATATTATTGTGCCAATAACCCTTAGTGTTGATGGCACTTTTAATCCTCCCAAAATTGCATTGTATTTTTCTCCATTCCCTTGTTTGTTCTTCTTCACATTTTCTTCTTATGTCTTTCAGGTACTTAATCTTCCTTCTCCTCTTCACCATCATGTTCCACTTTTTTTTGCAAGTGACTTCCACCTTGTCACCTAACTCTCTCCTTTATCCCATAGCCTCCCTTGGTTAGTTTCTCCTCCATATACTTTTTTGGCTTGTTCTTTCCTCCCTTTCTCCTTGAAATTGTTAAGTTTAATAATATTTTGGCCACCTAGATTCCTTGTTTTTGCAAATACAAAATCCCATAAAAGTCACCAAGAATGTGGGTATTTTTTGCACCTATCCACGCTTAACTATTAGTAGCTATGCATTAGGTTTACTTTCTATGAATAAAACCAGCGATTGCTAGAAAATTTTATTTTCAAGCCCAGAAGTATTGACATAAGCAAAGCTAAGTGAAGAACTAATAAGAAAGAAATCACTTGACCTTGTTGTATTATATATACCCAATCAAAGCCTAAAAAAAATATGAAGGTTCAAGTTGCTGCAACTATGAACTAAAGACTCACTGATATCCACTAGCACATCGAAAGATGATTGAGATAAAATTAGCCAATGCATGAAGCCATCGAAATTATGGTATTGGATGAAGTATTTGGAGAATGCATACTAGGGCTTACTATCGAAAGATAAGCTTTAGCTAGAGTGGCTATTTATTGAAGACCCAAGGTGACCTCTATCTGACTAGAATCCTAGGGTGGTGCTAAGGTCATATTCACCATCTAGACAATAACAAGAGTAAAATAAAAGAAATAGCTAAGCCAGGAGTGGACCGATAGATTTACACCTAGGTCAAAACAAGTTAGAATTCCATAGACCTGGTACATATAGACTGAGAAAATATAATCAAGTATCAGTAGCAATAGAACATTTACCATGGCCAAAGCCTCAAAAAATATTAAGGACCCATCTCGGTGCCATAAGAAGAAAAATATGGACAAAATGACCAAGTCTAGAGATGACCAAAATAATTACACCCGATCGAAGCTCGATGGGGTCCCAAAAGCTCAACCTTCATTAGGATAGGAAAGCGGACGAGTATAATAAAACCCATAATAATTAGGCCTGACCAGAGCTTAGTATCACTATAAAGGCCCTATTAGGAAAATGGTAAAATTCTAAGATCATCGAAACAATCATGCCCGATTGGAGCCAAGTGGAGTCCCAATGTTTCAGTTCAAATCCTAAAATATGACAAAGGAAGTATAATGTTGAAATCACGAGGATACGAAAACAAAAAGGAAAATTTCAAGTATGGTGCATATAAAACCAAACTTAATGCCAAAATCCTATATATTGAAACATGCATGAAAGGAAAGAGCATAAGCGAATCGACATAAGATAAAAGCAATATGGAATAAGGCCCTCTTTATTGGTATGCTTTCAAAGTCGTGTTACAATACGTCTCCTTCCTTTTTAGGGGATAGGAGCGTTAAATATGTTTCTGATCACATCCATGGATAGCAATACTTCTTCCGCGTGCCCTCATGTAAGATGGGCGGACCAAAACGTCACCACCGCTTGTGTATATGATTGTTGACTCCCTACTACTCTGATGTTGGAGACCTATGTTCAATGAAACAAAAAATATCAGTAGCACCTGTAGATAGAATAAAGCATGTATTTCGTAAGGCCTACTGTTAGCGTATGCATGAAAATATTAAAATGATAACCAAATAACCTCAGATCGACCTAAAAATTTAACACAAGCATGAATATGTTACCAGGAAGGCATTGCAAAAGGAACAGTCTAGAAATTCCTCATAGATTTGTATTTGCTCCAGGGTGGGACGAATAGACCTGCAATAAATTGTCAGAAAGCACCCTCTTCAATGTCCTATCCAAAGAGCTCCAAATGACCTGCAAAGTTGGGGTTAGCTAATTGGGGGTATTTTGGGAAGTCCTAGAAGGTGAGATTTCTCAAATTTGGCCTTTATCACCCAGATTTTGCTGGTGCCATATACAAGTTAGTAAAGGTAGGAAATGATAAAAACCTGGTCAAAAATGCTCAGAATGAAGTGAAATTTAAACTACAGCCTATTTAAATAACCTAGAATAAGATGCAAAAGAAAAATCATAGAAATCTATCACATATTTCTAATCACTCCGGGGTGGGGCGATTAGGGCTGCGATAGCTTGGGGGGCACCTGGGGGCAGGATGCCCACCGTTTGGGACTTTGTTTCGGCACCAATCCACTTGGGATGGGTCAAAAACTTCTTATGAGGTGTTATCGACAAATTTTATGGAATATTGTTGCCAAATGTTTGATTTTGGGTCTAGAATGTGCCTCCAATAATCACCCAATAACCTCCCTCAAAAGAGATATCAAGGATGTGAAAACTCCTCTCTATATTTTTTTGGGTGAGAAGACTCACCAATTTATAGACCTAGGGTCTCTTTGTTTTGAATGTGCATGTGAGGGTGCCACTTGAGTTGATTATCCTATTTTGAGAGGAAATATTATTCCCTGATTTAGAGTCTCCTTGCATGAGGTCTCTAAAATAAAGATATGCATGACTAAAGTCTCTCTTCTTGATTTGAAGTCGTTCCTCGCAATTGCATGTCCTAAAGTTGCAATTAACTAGTGGACCTATCGAGGTTTGACTTTTTTCCAGTCAAACCTACTATTCACCTCACCCTGGGGTGAAAGCTGCTATTCGTACCTGGGTGGGGCAAATACCAGTTTGTAATTGTCCCAGGGTGGGACGAGTAGGGAACAAAGTGCCAAAAGGTACCAAATTGACCCTTGACCTTCCAAACTGCTATTGGGAGTGGTTAGGACCATTGTTTAACCTCTGGGGGCTGCCCTAGGGGCTGTGTGTGTCAATGCGATCGATGCTCAGTGTCACATAATAAGATTGGTGTTGTTTTGGTGCATACAGATGCCCCTTTTTGGAAAGCGTTATGCAACGTGCAACACTGAGCAAAAATAGATAACCAAAGCACTAATGATTAGGGTTTCTCAGTAACCTAACCAACTCTTGATACCCCAAGTATGGAAAGGGCACGCATTCTTGAATCCTTGCTTCTGATGAGCTAAGGAACTTAATTCAAGTGTTAACATTTTTTGGTGAGGTGTTACTTGAGCTTGGACTTGATCAGTTATGAATAGGCAAAGGGCGCAACCTTTTGTTTGTGGGAACCTTGAGTTCATGATTTATGAATACCAAGTGTTTGATCAGCTTGTGATGATTATTTGTTTGCCACCCCAAGCAGGGGCATGATTGTCTTTATCAATGATCCTTTGAATGCGTGCCATTTCTTTGATTGGGTATGTTTTTGTTGATTAGTGACTAAGTGTGACTACCCCCTCAAGCGACGAATCGATGAGGGAATGACCGACAAGATAAAAGTGATGAGTCACTTGACCCAAGATGACTTAGGTAAGGGTGCCTTCAGTTGTTTACCATTGAATTCTTAAGCATTTTCCAAACATTCTAACCTATTTTTGGTGGGTTTTAACCCTTTTTGTGATGCATTTTGAAGCTAAAATTGTCAAAAATCCATCCTCTCGGGGAGCGGTCCGGCTATGGTAGCCTTATTAGGGAGTAGGATAGTGACAATTTGTAATCCCAACATCTATTTTGGATGCCAATAATGTCAGGCGCAAATGCGCTTTCATTTGGCAATGTGATTGCTATTTTTGGTTGGGTTTTGACCCTTTCGGTGATGCTGTTTAGGGATGAAATTCTCGAAAATCCATATTTCTATGGAGCGGTCCGGCTATGGTAGCCTTCTTAGGGAATAGGATAGTGAGAATTTGTGACCCCGACATCTGTTTTGCATGCCCGGATTATCAAGTGCAAAAGCACTCTTATCGGACACTTTTCTTGCTTGTTTTTGGTGCATTTTGTGCAGTTTTTGTTGTTTTTGAAAAAAAAATTGTTTGTTTTGAATTTATTAGTTAGAGTTAAAAACACTAGGTCTGAGAAATTATTTTTTTGAATTTTTTTGTTTGTTTTGAATTTATCAGTTAGAGTTAAAAACCCTAGAACTGACAAAAAAAAATTGGAATGTTTTTGTTTTTATTTTTTGAATTTATCAGTTAGAGTTAAAACTCTAAGATTGACAAATTATTTTTTTTGAATTTTTTTGTTTGTTTTGAATTTATCAGTTAGAGTTAAAAACCCTAGAACTGACAAAAAAAAATTTGGAATGTTTTTGTTTATTTTTTTTTTTAATTTATCAGTTAGAGTTAAAACCCTAGGACTGACAAATTATTTTTTTGGAATGTTTGTTATTTTGTTTTTAATTTATCAGTTAGATTTAAAACCCCAGAACTGACAAATTAGTTTTTTGATTTTTATGTTTGTTTTTAATTGATCAGTTAGAGTTAAAAACCCTAGAACTGACAAATTAGTTTTTTGTGATTGTTTTGGTATTTTTGTGCATTTTATCTCTCGTTATATGTTGGTTTTTAGCTGTACAATTTTTCCTAGATTATAAGGTTTTTTGTTTTGTTTTATTTCGTAGGTTGTGAAGATCCGGTACCGTGTGCCCACGGTTTTTACTAAAGCATGGGAGGTGCTGAATTTGACTTACTAGGAGTGTCTTGATGCCCTTGTGCTCAAGCAGGTGACTCGGCTTGAACCGGTGGTCGGGGATCGGGCCTTTCTGATGGCCCTGATCAACTTGTGGGATCCTCAAACTAATACCTTCCATCTCCCAACAGGGGAGATGACAGTTACTTTGGAGGATGTTTTTGCAAGTGTGAACATGACCACGTTCTAAGTGGATTAGAAAAACCTTGCAAGTGTGTACGCCTTGTAAAATGTCGACAAAACAGTTTTGTCGGCAAGATTTGTTTTTCCTCTCCCGATATTCTCTCCTCTCCCTATTCTCTCGTATTTCATTTCCTCCCTATTATTGTGCCCCTTATCTCTCCTTTCCTTTCCCTTATCCCTCCGTGTAGACTCCCTTCCTCCTTCTTCTCCAACCTCCTTCCTCACCTTCCTTACGTTATATATATATATATATATATATATATATATATATATATAAAATATATATATGTGTGTGTGTGTGTGTGTGTGTGTGTGTGTGTGTGTGTGTGTGTGTGTGTATGTTTTTTGAATATACAATAATGAATAAAAATTGATATACGCCGTCAATCTAGTATCAGAGCCAAGGCCAGGGGCACGCTCAATGAGATAAAGTAAAATATAGAGAGTGTGGCATGCGAACTGAGAATGGATGTGGAACACATCTCGAGGAGCTATCGGGGATAGTTGGAAGCAGATAGCTAAGGTAGACGGGCTTGGCAAAGCACATGCAGTTTGAGGAACTGACATGGTAGGTACGTGATTCAAGGCAGACTGACAAGAACATGTGGCAGTGGCACGTGGATCAAGGTTGTGACATAGCTGGCAATAAGGAGGACGATCATTGGTTAAAGCAGCGACAAAAGGAGTCGACGTTGATTACCCAAAGCCAATTTATTTTTCATAGTCACGTTGGGGTTTTTCAACCCCAAATGTCCCCACACACGGTGAATGTGGGATGATAAGTTCAATTTTTTTAAAAAAAATTGCCGCTGCTTGATGTTATAGAGGCTCTCGTGCCTCTATTGTCTAAACTGACAGTCGTGGGCTAGCGGTTAAAACCTTTTACCAGTAAAGTTGAAGACATGGGGTCGAATCCCACCGGGTTAGGAAAATCAAAGGTTTTTTTGTGGTTATCACCACGAAGGAGCCTTAAGAGGGACAGCGGGAGGATTTGTCTTTAGAGGAGCCGAGCGGTGTAGTGGCAAAGGTGCTCATTAGCTTGCATGAGGTCACGAGTTCAAAATCCGTCGGAGTGCATTTAATAAAAGGTTTTAAAAAAAGTTTTTTTTATTAAAGTTTATTTTAAATTGAATAAAGCATGTATTTCCCAAGGCCTACTGTTAGTGTATGCATCTAAATATTAAAATATTAACCAAATGACCTTAGATCGACCTACAAATTTAACAGAAGCATGAATATGTTCCTAGGAAAGCACTGCAAAATGAATAGTCTAGAAATTCCTCACAAATTTGTATTCGCTCTGGGGTAGGACGAATAGACCTACAATAAATTGTTAGAAAGCACCCTGTTCAATGTCCTATCCAGAAAGCTCCAAATGACCTACAAATTTGGGGTTATTTTCGGAAGACCTAGAAGGTGAGATTTCTCAAATTTAGCCTTTATCACCCAGATTTTGCTGGTGCCATTTGCAAGTTAGTAAATACGGGAAATGATAAAAACCTGGTTAAAAATGCTCAGAATGAAGTGAAATTTAAACTACAACCTATTTAAATAACCTAGAATAAGATGCAAAAGAAAAATCAAAGAAATCTATCAAAAATTTCTAATCACTCCGGGGTGAGGCGATTAGGGCTGCAATACCTTGGGGGGCACCTGGGGGTAGGACGCCCATCGTTTGTTACTCTATTTCGGCACCAATCCACTTGGGATGGGTCCAAAACTTCTTATGAGGTGTTATCAACAAATTTTTTCAAATATTGTTGCCAAATGTTCGGGTTTGGGTCTAGAATGTGCCTCCAATAATCACCCAATAACCTCCCTCAAAAGAGAGATCAAGGATGTGAAAGCACAAACAATGGGGGAGGATATATTTTAGCAGCACTTCGTTGTTCCAAAAGCTCCTCTCTATATTTTTTTGGCTAAGAAGACTCACCAATTTATAGACCTAGGGTCTCTTTATTTTGAATGTGCATGCAAGGGCACCACTTGAGTTGATTTTCCTATTTTGAGAGAAAATATTATTCCCTGATTTAGAGTCTCCTTGCATGAGGTCTCTAAAATAAAGACATGCATGACTAAAGTCTCTCTTCTTGATTTGAAGTCGTTCCTCGCAATTGCATGTCCTGAAGTTGCAGTTAACTAGTGGACCTATCGAGGTTTGACTTTTTTCTAGTCAAACCTGCTATTCACCTCACCCTTGGGCGAATGTTGCTATTCGTCCCTAGGTGGGGCGAATACCAGTTTGTAATCGTCCCAGTGTGGGACGAGTAGGGAGCAAAGTGCCAAAAGGTACCAAATTGACCCTTGACCTTCCAAACTATTGTTGGGAGTGGTTAGGACCACTTTTTAACCTCTGGAGGCTACCCTAGGGGTTGTGTGTGTCAATGCGATCGATGCTTGGTGTCACATAATAAGATTGGTGTTGTTTTGGTGTCTACAGATGCCCCTTTTTGGGAAGCATTGTGCAAGGCACGATGCTAAGAAAAAATAGATAACCAAAGCACTAATGATTAGGGTTTCTCAGTAACCTAACCAACTCTTGATGCCCCAAGTATGGAAATGGCACGCATTCTTGAATCCTTGCTTCTGACGAGCTAAGGAACTTAATTCAAGTGTTAACCTTTTTTGTGAGGTGTTACTTGAGCTTGGACATTGATCAGTCATGAATAGGCAAAGGGTGCAACCTTTTGTTTGTGGGAACCTTGAGTTCATGATTCATGAATGCCAAGTGTTTCATCAGCTTGTGATGATTGCTTGTTTGCTGCCCCAAGCAGGGGCATGATTGTATTTGTCAATGATCCTTTGAATGCGTGCCATTTCCTTGATTGGGTATGTTTTTGTTGATTAGTGACTAAGTGTGACTACCCCCTCAAGTGACGAATCAATGAGGGAATGACCGACATGAGAAAAGTGACGAGTCGCTTGACCCAATATGACTTAGGTAAGGGTGCCTTCAGTTGTTTACCGTTGAATGCTTAAGTAGTTTTCAAACATTCTGACCTATTTTTGGTGGGTTTTAACCCTTTTTGTGATAGATTTTGGAGCTGAAATTGTCAAGAATCCATCCTCCTGGGGAGCGGTCCTACTATGGTAGCCTTCTTAGGGAGTAGGATAGTGATAATTTGTAATCCCAATGTCTATTTTGGATGCCAAGAATGTCATGTGCAAATGCGCCTTCGTTCGGCAATGTGATTGCTATTTTTGGTTGGGTTTTGACCCTTTTGGTGACGTTGTTTGGGGATGAAATTCTCGAAAATCCATCTTCCCGTGGAGTGGTCCGGCTATGGTAGCCTTCTTAGGGAATAGGATAGTGAGGATTTGTGACCTCGACGTCTATTTTGCATGCCCGGATTGTCAAGTGCAAAAGCACTCTTATCGGACACTTTTCTTGCTTGTTTTTGGTGCATTTTGTGCAGTTTTTGCTTTTTTTGAAAAAAAAAAAATTGTTTGTTTTGAATTTATCAGTTAGAGTTAAAAACCCTAGGTCTGAGAAATTATTTTTTTGAATTTTTTTGTTTGTTTTGAATTTATCAGTTAGAGTTAAAAACCCTAGAACTAACAAAAAAAAAATTGGAATGCTTTTGTTTGTTTTTTTTTAATTTATCAGTTAGATTTAAAACCCTAGGACTGACAAATTATTTTTTTTGAATTTTTTTGTTTGTTTTGAATTTATCAGTTAGAGTTAAAAACCCTAGAACTGAAAAAAAAAAATTGGAATGTTTTTGTTTGTTTTTTTTTTGAATTTATCAGTTAGAGTTAAAACCCTAGGACTGACAAATTATTTTTTTGGAATGTTTGTTATTTTGTTTTTAATTTATCAATTAGAGTTAAAACCCTAGAACTAACAAATTAGTTTTTTTATTTTTATGTTTGTTTTTAATTTATCATTTAGAGTTAAAAACCCTAGAACTGACAAATTAGTTTTTTTGTGAATGTTTTGGTATTTTTGTGCATTTTATCTCTCGTTATTTGTCTATTTTTAGTTGTACATTTTTTCCTGGGTTTTAAGGTTTTTTGTTTTGTTTTCTTTCGTAGGTTGTGAAGAGCCGGTACCGTGTGCCCACAATTTTTACTGAAGTGTGGGAGGCACTGAATTTGACTGACTAGGAGTGTCTTGATGCCCTTGGGCTCAAGCAGGTGACTCGGCTGGAGCCGATGGTCGAGGATCGGGCCTATCTGATGGCCCTGATCAACTTGTGGGATCCTCAAACTAATACCTTCCATCTCCCAATAGGGGAGATGACAATTACTTTGGAGGATGTTGTTGCAAGTGTGAACATGACCACATTCTAAGTGGATTAGAAAAACCTTGCAAGTGTGTACGCCTTGTAAAATGTCGACAAAATAGTTTTGTCGGCAAGATTTGTTTTTCCTCTCCCGATATTCTCTCCTCTCCCTATTCTCTCGTATTCCCTTTCCTCCCTATTATTGTGCCCCTTATCTCTCCTTTCCTTTCCCTTATCCCTCCGCGTTGACTCCCTTCCTCCTTCTCCAACCTCCTTCCTCACCTTCCTTACGTTATATATATATATATATATATAAAAAAAAAAAAAAAATGTGTTTTGTGTGTGTGTGTGTGTGTGTGTGTGTGTAAGTTTTTTGAATATATAATAATGAATAAAAATTGATATATGCCCTCAATCTGGTATTAGAGCCAAGGCCAGGGGCACGCTCGACAAGACAAAGTGAAAGATAGAGTGTGGCACATGAACTGAGAATGGACATGGCACACATCTTGAGGAGTTGTCAGGGACAGCTGGAAGCAGATAGCTGAGGCATACAGACTTGGCAAAGTGCATGCAGTTCAAGGAACTGACATGGTAGGTACGTGATTCAAGGCAGACTGACAAGAACACATGGTAGTGGCACGTGGATCAAGGTGGTGACATAGCTGGCAGCAAGGAGGGCAGTCATTTGTTAAAGCAGTGACAAAATGAGGCGACGTTGATTACCTGAAGGCAATCAATTTTTCATAGTCTCGTTGGGGTTTTTCAACCCCAAATGTCCCCACACACGGTGAATGTGGGATGATAAGTTCAATTTTTTTTTTTAAATCACCGCTGCTTGATGTTATAGAGGCTCTCGTGCCTCTATTGTCTCAATTGACAGTCGTGGGCTAGCGGTTAAAACCTTCCACCAAAAAAGGAGAAGACCTAGGGTCGAATCCCACCGGGTTAGGAAAATCATAGTTTTTTTGTGGTTATCACCATGAAGGAGCCTTAAGAGGGAGAGCGGGCGGATTTGTCTTCAGACGAGCCACACCGTGTAGTGGCAAAGGTGCTCGTTAGCTTGCATGAGGTCACGAGTTCAAAACCCGTCAGAGTGCATTTATTAAAAGATTTTAAAAAAAGTTTTTTTTATTAAAGTTTCTTTTAAATTGAATTTAATTTTCAAATAAATGTTTTTAATTATTTTATTAATATAGTTATTTTTAATTTATTAAAAGCATTATTGATTATTAAAGTTAAAAAAAAGGCTTCCTAGGGTGGTGCTAAGGTCATATTCACCATCTAGACAATAACAAGAGCAAAATAAAAGAAATAGCTAAGCCAAGAGTGGACCGATAGATTTACTCCTGGGTCAAAACAAGTTAGAAATCCATAGACCTGGTACATATGGACTGAGCAAAGTTGATCAAGTATCAGTAGCAATATAACATTTACCATGGCCAAAGCCTAAAAAAATATTAAGGACCCATCTCGGTGCCATAAGAAGAAAAATATGGACAAAATGACCAAAATAGTTACAATCGATCGAAGCTCGATGGGGTCCCAAAATCTCAACCTTCGTTAGGATAGGAAAGCGGACCAGTATAATAAAACCCATAATAATTAGGCCTAACCAGAGCTTAGTATCACTATAAAAGCCCTATTAGGAAAATGGTAAAATTCCAAGATCATCGAAACATTCATGCCCGATTAGAGCCAGGTGGAGTCCCAATGTTTCGGTTCAAATCCTAAAATATGACAAAGGAAGCATAATGTTGAAAGCACAAGGATACAAAAACAAAAATGAAAATGCCAAGTACGATGTGTATAAAACCAAACTTAACGTCAAAAGCCTATATATTGAAACATGCATGAAAGGAAATAGCATAACTAAATTGACACAAGATAAAAGCAATATGGAATAAGGCCCTCTTTATTGGTATGCTTTAAAGTCGTGTTACAATACATCACCTTCTTTTTTAGGGGATAGGAGCGTTAAATATGTTTCTGATCACATCCATGGATAGCAACCCTTCTTTCACGTGCCCTCATGTAAGATGGGCGGACCAAAACGTCACCGTTGCTTGTGTATATGATTTTTGACTCCTTCCTACTCCTTTGATGTCAGAGACCTATGTTCAATGAAACAAAAAACATTAGTAGCACCTGTAGATAGAATAAAGCATGTATTTCCCAAGGCCTAATATTAGTGTATGCATGAAAATATTAAAATGATAACCAAATGACCTCAGATTGACCTAAAAATTTAACAGAAGCATGAATATGTTACCAGGAAGGCACTACAAAAGGAACAGTCTAGAAATTCCTCATATATTTGTATTCGCTCTGTGGTGGGATGAATAGACCTGCAATAAATTTTTAGAAAGCACCCTCTTCAATGTCCTATCCAGAAAGCTCCAAATGACCTGCAAAGTTGGGGTTAGCTAATTGGGGGTATTTTGGGAAGACCTAGAAGGTGAGATTTCTCAAATTTGGCCTTTATCATCCAGATTTTTTTGGTGCCATCTACAAGTTAGTAAAGGCAGGAATGATAAAAACCTAGTAAAAAATGCTCAGAATGAAGTGAAATTTAAACTACAGCCTATTTAAATAACCTAGAATAAGATGCAAAAGAAAAACTAGAGAAATCTATCACATATTTCTAATCACTCTAGGGTGGGGCGATTAGAGCTATGATAGCTTGGGGGGCACCTGGGGGTAGGACACCCACCGTTTGGGACTATGTTTTGGCACCAATCCACTTGGTATGGGTCCAAAACTTCTTATGCGGTGTTATCGACAAATTTTGTGGAATATTGTGGCCAAATTTTTGGGTTTGGGTCTAGAATGTGCCTCCAATAACTACCCAATAACCTCCCTCAAAAGAGAGATCAAGGATGTGAAAGCACAAAAAATGGAGGAGGATATATTTTAGCAGCACTTTGTTGCTCCAAAAGCTCCTCTCTATATTTTTTTGGGTGAGAAGACTCACCAATTTATAGACCTAGGGTCTCTTTGTTTTGAATGTGCATGTGAGGGTGCCACTTGAGTTGATTGTCCTATTTTAAGAGGAAAGACTATTCCCTGATTTAGAGTCTCCTTGTATGAGGTCTCTAAAATAAAGATATGCATGACTAAAGTCTCTCTTCTTTATTTGAAGTCGTTCCTCGCAATTGCATGTCCTAAAGTTGCAGTTAACTGGCAAACCTGTCAAGGTTTGACTTTTTTCCAGTCAAACCTACTATTTGCCTCACCCTGAGGTGAATGTTGCTATTCATCCCTGGGTGGGGTGAATACCAGTTTGTAATCGTCCTAGGGTGGAACGAGTAGGGAGCAAAGTGCCAAAGTTACCAAATTGACCCTTGACCTTCTAAACTATTGTTGGGAGTGGTTAGGACCACTGTTTAACCTCTAGGGACTGCCCTAGGGGCTATGTGTGTCAATGTGACCGATGCTTGGTTTCACATAATCAGATTGGTGTTGTTTTTGTGTCTATAGATGCCCCTTTTTGGGAAGCGTTGTGCAAGGCACAACGCTGAGCAAAAATAGATATCCAAAGCACTAATGATTAGGGTTTCTCAGTAACCTAACCAAATCTTGATGCCCCAAGTACGAAAAGGGCACGCATTCTTGAATCCTTGCTTCTGACGAGCTAAGGAACTTAATTCAAGTGTTAACCTTTTTTGGTGAGGTGTTACTTGAGCTTAGACATTGATCATTCATGAATAGGCAAAGGGCGCAACCTTTTGTTTGTGGGAACCTTGAGTTCATGATTCATGAATGCCAAGTGTTTCATCAGCTTGTGATGATTGCTTGTTTGCTACCCCAAGTAGGGGCGTGATTGTCTTTGTCAATGATCCTTTGAATGCGTGCCATTTCCTTGATTGGGTATGTTTTTGTTGATTAGTGACTAAGTGTGACTACCCCCTCAAGTGATGAATCGATGAGGGAATGACCGACATGAGAAAAGTGAGGAGTCGCTTGACCCAAGACGACTTAGGTAAGGGTGCCTTCATTTGTTTATCATTGAATGCTTAAGTAGTTTCCAAACATTCTGACCTATTTTGTGTGGGTTTTAACCCTTTTTGTGACACATTTTGGAGCTAAAATTGTCAAGAATCCATCCTCCCGGGGAGCGGTCTGACTATGGTAGCCTTATTAGGGAGTAGGATAGTGATAATTTGCAATCCCTACATCCGTTTTGGATGCCAAGAATGTCAGGTGCAAAGGCTTCTTCGTTCGACAATGTGATTACTATTTTTGGTTGGGTTTTGACCCTTTTGGTGATGTTGTTTCAGGATGAAATTCTCAAAAATCCATCTTCCCGTGGAGCGGTCCGGCTATGGTAGCCTTCTTAGGGAATAGGATAGTGAGGATTTGTGACCCCGATGTCTATTTTTCATGCCCGGATTGTCAAGTGCAAAAGCACTCTTGTCGGACACTTTTCTTGCTTGTTTTTGGTGCATTTTGTGCAATTTTTGCTGTTTTTGAAAAAAAAAATTGTTTGTTTTGAATTTATCAGTTAGAGTTAAAAACCCTAGGTCTAAGAAATTATTTTTTGAATTTTTTTGTTTGTTTTAATTTTTTTGTTTGTTTTGAATTTATCAGTTAGAGTTAAAAACCCTAGAACAGACAAAAAAAAAATTGGAATGTTTTTGTTTGTTTTTTTTTAATTTATCAGTTAGAGTTAAAACCCTAGGACTGACAATTTTTTTTTTTTTTTGTATTTATCAGTTAGAGTTAAAAACCCTAGAACTGACAAATTAAATTTTGGAATGTTTTTGTTTGTTTTTTTTTTTGAATTTATCAGTTAGAGTTAAAACCCTAGGACTGACAAATTATTTTTTTGGAATGTTTGTTATTTTGTTTTTAATTTATCAGTTAGAGTTAAAACCCTAGAACTGACAAATTAGTTTTTTGATTTTTATGTTTGTTTTTAATTGATCAGTTAGAGTTAAAAACCCTAGAACTGACAAATTATTTTTTTGTGAATATTTTGGTATTTTTGTGCATTTTATCTCTTATTATATGTTGGTTTTTAGCTGTACAGTTTTTCCTTGATTTTAAGGTTTTTTGTTTTGTTTTTTTCGTAGGTTGTGAAGAGCCGGTACTGTGTGCCCATAGTTTTTACTGAAGCATGGGAGGTGCTGACTTTGACTGACTAGGAGTGTCTTGATGCCCTTGGGCTCAAGCAGGTGACTCGACTAGAGCCGGTGGTTGAGTATCGGGCCTATCTGATGGCCCTGATCAACTTGTGGGATCCTCGAACTAATACCTTCCATCTCCCAACAGGGGAGATGATAGTTACTTTGGAGGATGTTTTTGCAAGTGTTAACATAACCACATTCTAAGTGACTTAGAAAAACCTTGCATGTGTGTACGCCTTGTAAAATGTCGACAAAATAGTTTTGTCGGTAAGATTTATTTTTCCTCTCCTGATATTCTCTCCTCTCCCTATTCTCGTGTATTCCCTTTCCTCCCTATTATTGTGCCCCTTATCTCTCCTTTCCTTTCCCTTATCCCTCCGCGTCGACTCCCTTCCTCCTTCTTCTCCAACCTCCTTCCTCACCTTCCTTACATTTTATATATATGTGTATGTTTTTTGAATATATAATAATGAATAAAAATTGATATACGCCCTCAATCTGGTATCAGATCCAAGTCCAGGGGCATGCTCGATGAGACAAATAAAAATATAGAGAGTCAAGGACAGCTGGAAGCAGATAGCTGAGGCAGACGGGCTTGGCGAAGCGCATGTAGTTCGAGGAACTAACATGGCAGGTACGTGATTTGAGGCAGACTGACAAGAACACATGGTAGTGGCATGTGGATCGAGGTGGTGACATAGCTGGCAGCAAGGAGGGCGGTCATTGGTTAAAGCAACGACAAAAGGAGGTGACGTTGATTACCCAAAGGCAATCAATTTTTCATAGTCAAGTTGGGGGTTTTCAACCCCAAATGTCCCCACACACGATGAATGTGGGATGATAAGTTCAATTTTTTTTTTTTTTTAAATTTGCTGCTTGATGTTATAGAGGCTCTCGTGCCTTTATTGTCTCTACTGATAGTCATGGGCTAGTGGTTAAAACCTTCCGCAAGCAAAGGAGAAGACCTAGGGTCGAATCCCACTGGGTTAGGAAAATCAAAGTTTTTTTGTGGTTATCACCACGAAGGAGCCTTAAGAGGGAGATCGGGCGGATTTGTCTTCAGAGGAGTTGCACGGTGTAGTGGCAAAGGTGCTCATTAGCTTGCATGAGGTCACAAGTTCAAAACCCGTCGGAGTGCATTTAATAAAAGGTTTTAAAAAAAGTTTTTTTATTAAAGTTTCTTTTAAATTGAATTTAATTTTCAAATAAATGCTTTTAATTATTTTATTAATATAGTTATTTTTAATTTATTAAAAGCATTATTGATTATTAAATTTAAAAAAAAAAGCTTTATAAAAATTTGAAAACCCTTTTTTTTTTTTTGAGAAATTTTTTGAAAAGTAGAAAGTGAAAATTTGCATATTGTGAACCTGGAAAAGTGTCGAGAAGTCTTTCGGAACGCCCGTTTAGCACCTCCAAAAATTTTGGTATTGGATGAAGTATTTGGAGAATGCATACTAGGGCTTACTATCGGAATATGAGCTTCATCTAGAGTGGCTATTTATTTAAGACCCAAGGTGACCTCTATCTGACTAGAATCCTAGGGTGGTGCTAAGGTCATATTCACCATCTAGACAATAACAAGAGCAAATTAAAAGAAATAGCTAAGCTAGGAGTGGACTGATAGATTTACACCTGGGTCAAAACAAGTTAGAAGGCCATAGATCTGGTACATATAAACTGAGCAAATTCGATCAAGTATCAGTAGCAATAGAACATTTACCATGGCCAAAGCCTAAAAAAATATTAAGGACCCATCTCGGTGCCATAAGAAGAAAAATATGGACAAAATGACCAAGTCTAGAGATGACCAAAATAATTACACCCGATCGAAGCTCGATGGGGTCCCAAAAGCTCAACCTTCATTAGGATAGGAAAGCGAACTAGTATAATAAAACCCATAATAATTAGGCCTGACCAGAGCTTAGTATCATTATAAAGGCCCTATTAGGAAAATGGTAAAATTCTAAGATCATCGAAACATTCATAACCAATTGGAGCCAGGTGGAGTCCCAATGTTTCGGTTCAAATCCTAAAAGATGACAAAGGAAGCATAATGTTGAAAGCATGAGGATACAAAAATAAAAAGGAAAATGTCAAGTACGATGCGTATAAAACCAAACTTAATGCCAAAAGCCTATATATTGAAACATGCATGAAATGAAAGAGCATAAGCGAATCGACAGAAGATAAAAGCAATATGGAATAAGACCCTCTTTATTGGTATGCTTTCAAAGTCGTGTTACAATATGTCTCCTTCCTTTTGAGGGGATATGAGCGTTAAATATGTTTCTGATCACATCTATGAATAACAACCCTTCTTTCGCATGCCCTCATGTAAAATGGGTGAACCAAAACATCGTTGCCACTTGTGTATATGATTTTTGACTCCTTCCTACTCATCTGATGTTAGAGACCTATGTTCAATGAAACAAAAAAGATCAGTAGCACCTGCATATAGAATAAAGCATGTATTTCCCAAGGCCTACTGTTAGTGTATGCATGGAAATACTAAAATGATAAGCCAATGACCTGAGATCGACCTAAAAATTTAACAGAAGCATGAATATGTTACCAGGAAGGCACTGCAAAAGGAACAGTCTAGAAATTCCTCACAGATTTGCTCTGGGGTGGGACGAATAGACCTACAATAAATTATCAGAAAGCACCCTCTTCAATGTCCTATCCAGCGCCGCCGCCCCCCCCCCCCCCCCCCCCCCCCCCCCCCAAAGCTCCAAATGACCTGCAAAGTTGGGGTTAGCTAATTGGGGGTATTTTAGGAAGACCTAGAAGGTGAGATTTCTCAAATTTGGCCTTTATCACCCAAATTTTGTTGGTGCCATCTGCAAGTTAGTAAAGACAAGAAATGATAAAAACCTGGTCAAAAATGCTTAGAATGAAGTGAAATTTAAACTACAACCTATTTAAATAATCTAGAATAAGATGCAAAAGAAAAATCAAAGAAATCTATCACAAATTTTTAATCGCTCCGAGGTGAGGTGATTAGGGCTACGATAGCTTGGGGGGCACCTAGGGGCAGGACACACGTCATTTGGGACTCTGTTTTGGCAGAAATCAACTTGGGATGGGTCCAAAACTTCTTATGAGGTGTTATCAACAAATTTTGTGGAATATTGTGGCCAAATTTTTAGTTTTGGGTCTCGAATGTGCCTCCAATAATCACCCAATAACCTTCCTCAAAAGAGAGATCAAGTATGTGAAAGCACAAACAATGGGGGAGGATATATTTTAGCAGCACTTCATCCCTAGGTGGGGCAAATACCAGTTTGTAATCGTCCCAGGGTGGGACGAGTAGAGAGCAAAGTTCCAAAAGGTACCAAATTGACCCTTGACCTTCCAAACTATTGTTGGGAGTGGTTAGGACCATTGTTTAACCTCTGGGGGCTGCCCTAGGGGCTATGTGTGTCAATGCGATCGATGCTTAGTGTCACATAATTGGATTGGTGTTGTTTTGGTGTCTACAGATGCCCCTTTTTGGGAAGCATTATGCAAGGCACAATGCTGAGAAAAAAAAGATAACTAAAGCAATAATGATTAGGGTTTCTCAGTAACCTAACCAACTCTTGATGCCCCAAGTATGGAAAGGGCACACATTCTTGAATCCTTGCTTTTGACGAGCTAAGGAACTTAATTCAAGTGTTATCCTTTTTTGGTGAGGTGTTACTTGAGCTTGGACATTGATTAGTCATGAATAGGCAAAGGGCGCAACCTTTTGTCTATGGGAACCTTGAGTTCATGATTCATGAATACCAAGTGTTTGATTAGCTTGTGATGATTGCTTGTTTTTTGCCCCAAGCAAGGGCGTGATTGTCTTTGTCAATGATCCTTTAAATGCGTGTCATTTCCTTGATTGGGTATGTTTTTGCTAATTAGTGACTAAGTGTGACTACCCCCTCAAGCGACGAATCGATGATGGAATGACCGACATGAGAAAAGTGACGAGTCACTTGACCCAATATGACTTAGGTAATGGTGCCTTCAGTTGTTTACCGTTGAATGCTTAAGAAGTTTCCAGACATTCTGACCTATTTTTGGTGGGTTTTAACCCTTTTTGTGATGCATTTTGAAGCTAAAATTGTCAAGAATCCATCCTCCCGGGGAGCGGTCCGGTTATGGTAGCCTTCTTAGGGAGTAGGATAGTGATAATTTGTAATCCCAACATCTATTTTGGATGCCAATAATGTCAGGTGCAAATGCGCCTTCGTTCGGAAATGTGATTGCAATTTTTGGTTGGGTTTTCCCCTTTTGGTTTTTTTTGGGAAAATCCCAAAACCCCCCCCCCGGGGCAGGGCCGCCTACACTTTAGTTTTTTTTTTTTTTTTTTTTTTTTGCCCTTAACACAAAAAACCTCCCTTCTCTCTTTTTTTTTTTTTTTTTTGTTTTTTTTTTTTTTTTTTTTTAAAAAAAAAAAATTTTTTTATAAAAAAAAAAAAAAAAAAAAAAGAAATTTTTTTGTTTGTTTTTAATTTATCAGTTAGAGTTAAAAACCCTAGAACTGACAAAAAAAATTTTGGAATGTTTTTGTTTGTTTTTTTTTAATTTGTCAGTTAGATTTAAAACCCTAGGACTGAAAATTTATTTTTTTTGAATTTTTTTGTTTGTTTTGAATTTATCAGTTAGAGTTAAAAACCCTAGAACTGACAAAAAAAAAATTGGAATGTTTTTGTTTGTTTTTTTTTTGAATTTATCAGTTAGAGTTAAAACCCTAGGACTAACAAATTATTTTTTTGGAATGTTTGTTATTTTGTTTTTAATTTATCAGTTAGAGTTAAAACCCTAGAACTGACAAATTAGTTTTTTTATTTTTATGTTTGTTTTTAATTGATCAGTTAGAGTTAAAAAACCTAGAACTAAAAAATTAGTTTTTTGTGAATGTTTTGGTATTTTTGTGCATTTTATCTCTCGTTATATGTCGGTTTTTAGCTGTACAATTTTTCCTAGATTTTAAGGTTTTTTTTTTGTTTTCTTTCGTAGGTTGTGAGGAGCCGGTACCGTGTGCCCATGATTTTTATTGAAGCATGGGAGGCACTGAATTTGACTGAATAGGAGTGTCTTGATGCCCTTGGGCTCAAGCAGGTGACTCGACTAGAGCCGGTGGTTGAGTATCGGGCCTATCTGATGGCCCTGATCAACTTGTGCGATCCTCGAACTAATACCTTTCATATCCCAATAGGGGAGATGATAGTTACTTTGGAGGATGTTGTTGCAAGTGTGAACATGACCACATTCTAAGTGGTTTAGAAAAACCTTGCAAGTGTGTACGCCTTGTAAAATGTCGACAAAATAGTTTTATCAGCAAGATTTGTTTTTCCTCTCCTGATATTCTCTCCTCTCCCTATTCTCTTGTATTCCATTTCCTCCCTATTATTTTTCCCCTTACCTCTCATTTCCTTTCCCTTATCCCTCTGCATTGACTCCCTTCCTCCTTCTTCTCCAACCTCCTTCCTCACCTTCCTTACATTATATATATATATATATATATATATATATATAAATATATATATATATATGTGTGTGTGTGTGTGTGTGTGTGTGTAAGTCTTTTGAATATATAATAATGAATAAAAATTGATATACACCCTCAATCTGGTATCAGATCCAAGGCCATGGGGATGCTTGAAGATATAGAGTGAAAGATAGAGAGTGTGGTACGTGAATCAAGAACAGATGTGGCACACATCCTAAGGAGATATTAGGGATAGTTGAAAGCAGATAGTTGAGGCATACGAGCTTGGAGAAGCACATGCAATTCGAGCAAATGACATGGTAGGTACATGATTCAAGGTAGACTGACAAGAACACATGGTAGTGGCACATGGATCGAGGTGGTGACATAGCTGGCAACAAGGAGGGTGGTCATTGGTTAAAGTAGTGACAAAAGGAGGCGATGTTGATTACCCGAAGGCAATCAATTTTTCATAGTCATGTTGGGGTTTTTCAACCCCAAATGTCCCCACACACGGTGAATGTGGGATGATAAGTTCAATTTAAAAAAAAAAACACCACTGCTTGATGTTATAGAGGCTCTTGTGCCTCTATTGTCTCAACTAACAGTCGTGGGCTAGCGGTTAAAACCTTTCATCAACAAAGGAGAAGACTTGGGGTCGAATCCCATTGGGTTAGGAAAATCAAAGTTTTTTGTGTGGTTATCACCATGAAGGAGCCTTAAGATGGAGAGCAGGTGGATTTGTCTTCAGAGGAGCCACGCGGTGTAGTGGCAAAGGTGCTCATTAGCTTGCATGAGGTCACGAGTTCAAAACCCGTCGGAGTGCATTTAATAAAAGGTTTTAAAAAAAGTTTTTTTATTAAAGTTTCTTTTAAATTGAATTTAATTTTCAAATAAATGCTTTTAATTATTTTATTAATATAGTTATTTTTAATTTATTAAAAGCATTATTGATTATTAAATTTTAAAAAAAGGCTTTATAAAAATTTGAAAATCTTTTTTTTTTTGGAGAAAAATTGTGAAAAGTGGAAAGTTAAAATTTTCATATTGTGAACCTAGAAAAGTGACGGGAAGTCTTCCGGAATGCCCCTTTAGCACCTCCAAAAATTATGGTATTGGATGAAGTATTTGGAGAATGCATACTAGGGCTTATTATCGGAAGATAAGCTTCAACTAGAGTGGCTATTTATTTAAGACCCAAGGTGACCTCTATCTGACTAGAATCCTAGGGTGGTGCTAAGGTCATATTCACCATCTAGACAATAACAAGAGCAAAATAAAATAAATAGCTAAGCCAGGAGTGGACCAATAGATTTACACCTGGGTCAAAACAAGTTAGAAGGCCATAGACCTGGTACATATGGACTGAGCAAATTCAATCAAGTATCAGTAGCAATAGAAAATTTATTTTGTAATAGCCTCAACGACTGTAAAAGGGTAAATATTTTAACCTTAGAGGCTCTAATGAACTTGTTTTTTGCATTGATTTGTAGATGATAAAATAAATCGGATTCTATCATGCTCTTTGTTCTCTTTTACAAAGAGAGAACGTCGAATGGTTTGACAAAAAAGTTTAGAGATATGGTTTGCATACATTTTTCAATCAATTAGAAAACATAGTCATAGCCCACAAAAGGAAGCCCAATTCTGTATACGAGGCTGACTCAGAGGACAATATCTTTGGGCAAAGAATAGAAGAGTCGAAGACAATTGAAGAAGCACCTGAAGGACAATCAAGTGACAGTTATACACCTGTAGTGCTTGAAATAGAATCAAGTGAGAGATATACACCACACTCTCCTAATCTAGAACCAAAGCCAGTGGAGCCAAAGCCAGAGCTAGAGCTAGAGCCAAAACCAGCCCCTAAAATCATCATCATTAGCGACGACGACGATTCCATTACCGATAATTTTTGGCATCTAATACTGGGCAATCCACAACAAGAGGAGCAAGAAATCAGTGAGAGAATTAAAAATGCTAGATTTGATTTAAATCAGTGATCTATTTTGTACTTCTTTGTACTACTTTCTTGCAATTGAAATAAAGTCTGCTTTTTGAAATGGCATCCAATACTAGTCTACCAATCCCTGAGTTCAATGGTGGTGATTACGAATATTGGTAGATTAAGATGAAAACTTTGTTAATAGGCAAAGGTTTATGGGATATTGTAACAGAAGGGTATATAGAACCCACAGCTGTTGAATGGGCAGCTTTGAGTGTTGCAGATAAAAAAATAGAAAAGAAGCCCAGAAAAATAATTCCTCTACCCTATACTATTTACAAGAAGCCCTAGATAAAAGTATCTTTCCTATAATAGCATCCTATGTCACATCTCAAGATGCTTGGAAAGTTTTGAAAGAAAGCTTTCAAGGTAGTGATCAAGTAAAATAGGTTAGACTTCAAACACTAAAGAGAGATTTTAAAAATCTCAAAATGCAGGAAAATGAGAAAGTAGGAGACTACTGCATTTGGGTTAAAGTGGTAGTAGATAAAATGGTTACTCTAGGTGAAAATGTTAAGCCTGAGGTTATGGTGAAGAAAGTGTTGCGAACACTTATTTTGAAGTGGAATCATGTAGCAATCATTATTGAAGAGTCAAAATATTTGACTACTCTTTCTTTTGAAGCACTGATTGGTTCTCTTCTTTCACATGAAGAAATATTGTAGGACACTCTTTCCACCAGCCATGAAGGAGATGATAAAGCATTTTCTTCACAAGAAGGAAGAGGTAGAGTTCATGGCAGAGGTCAGTACAGAGGAAGAGGCAAGAATAGTCCATGAGGTGGAACCCCAAGTAGAGGAGGATCTTCAAACAGAGGTGGAGGTCAGAATAGAGGTGGACAATAGAATAGAGGAAAGCATCCAGGCCGAGGAAAAGGAAATGACAAGTCGAAGCAAGTTTGCTACAATTGTGGCAAACCTAGCCACTATGCTCATGACTATTGGTCAAAGCAACCTTCACAAGGGAGCAGCAGTAGCCAGAGCAATCAGTATGGCAATTTTGGAGAAGAGGAAGGGACCACAAATATCTTCCTCTCATATGGCCAGTTAGATCATAACATGAATGACACCTGGATTTTGGACACTGGGTGTTCAAATCATATGAGTGGCAAAGAAGAACTCTTTGCTACCATGGATTCTTCCTACAAATCCAACATCAATTTGGGGGACAACAAGTCATTGGCAGTTGAAGGCATTGGAGCCATGGCGGTTCCAACTAAATAAGGTGTTAAGAAAGTAAGTGATATCTATTACACACCCCATCTCCAACACAATTTTTTAAGTGTTGGTCAAATGTTAGAAAAGAACTACAAGTTGCTTTTTGATGAGGGTAAATGCACCATTTTTGATAAAAATAATAGTAATAGAATTATTACACAAGTGCCAATGACAAAGAATAGGCTATTCCCTTTAAGGTTTGGTTAGCCAGGGGGAGATAAATTAGAAAATGTTGCAATTTTAAATCCAAGTGTGTTGTGGAACTTGAGATACAGTCATCTAAATTTAGCTAGTTTGAAGATGTTGACCTCTCAAGCGATGGTGATCGAACTTCCTAAAGTTCAGGATAATAAAGAAGTATGTGAAGTTTGTTCTTTGGGAAAGCATGCCAGGACCAAGTTTCCATGAGGGTAAGCATGGTGGGACAGTTATCCACTCCAAATAGTGCATTCAGACATCTATGGTCCAATGCAGACCAAGAGCATCGGTAACAACTCTTACTTTCTTCTTTTTATTGATGATTTTTCAGGAATGTGCTGGATATATTTTTTGAAGCATAAAGATGAAGCATTTGACTGCTTCGTAGATTTTAAAATAAGAGTTGAAAATGAGAGTGAATATTTTGTTAAGTTTTTGAGATCAGATAAAGGAGGAGAATACTCCTCTAATGAATTTTTAATTTTTTGTAAAAAAAATGGAATAAAAAGGCAGTTCACTGCTACCTACAATCCACAGTAGAATGGTGTGGCTGAGAGAAAGAACCGCACCATTATAGAGATGGCAAGATCTATGTTTCAGACGAAACGTTTGAGTAATATGTATTGGATATATGCAGCCAGGACTAGTGTGTATATTTTGAACAGAAGCCCTACTTCAAGTTTGAAAGGGAAAACTCCTTACCAAGCATGGTATGGTAAGAAACCAAATGTCAAGCATTTTTGAGTGTTTGGTTCACTGGCATATTCTCATATTCCTGATGAGATGAGAAAAAAACTTGATCCAAAGAGTCAGGCATGCATATTTGTAGGGTACTATGAGAACACAAAAGCTTATAGACTCTACAATCCTAGGACTCGAAATATTGTGATTTCTAGGGATGTGATCTTTGATGAAGGGGGAGAATGGGGTAAGCCCCAAATATTCAATGATTATGAATCCAATGATGCAATTTCTAAATAGGTGCAACAACAATCACCGTAGAAAGGTAAGAAGTCTCCTCCAACAAGCCCAAGTTCATCTTCAAGTTCAACTTCTTCACCAAGTCCTTCTCCTCAAAGGTCAATCAGTTCCTCACCAATGGATATTGATTCTCCATCCAAAGGTAAGAGAACACTCCAACATCATCCATCTTATCAGATGTTGGATAAAAAATTTCAAAGAATATATACTAGAAGTCAAGCTAGTGAAATGAGTTCAGTCTTGCAAAGACTTGAAAATATGCATTTGTATGGTGATGATGACTCCCAAGAACCTCGGGGAGATATAGTTAACTATGCCTTGTTAACTAGTGCACAACTTGAACCTTCTAGTTATGAGAAGGCATGTACTCAAAAAATATGGCAAGATGCTATGAAAAAGGAGATAACCTCTATAAAAGATGACACTTGGGAGCTCGTAGAGCTTCCTAAAGGAAATAAATGTGTTGGATGCAAATGGGTCTTCTAGACCAAATTCAACGCTGATGGAAACATTGAAAGGCACAAAGCAAGGTTGGTTGCAAAAGGATTTACATATAAGTATGGTATTGATTATGAAGAGACATTTGCTCCTATAGCCAGACAGGAAACCATCAAAACAGTTCTTGTTTTAGCTTCTCACAAAGGTTGGAAATTCCAACACATGGATGTAAAGAGTGCATTTCTCAATGGTTACTTGACAGAATAAGTGTATGTTGAGCAACCACAAGGATTTGAAGAGAAATGCAAGGAACACCTTGTTTACAGATTGAAAAAGGCACTCTATGGCCTTAAGCAGGTACCACAAGCTTGGTACTCACACATTGATGGGTACTTCAAAGATTTTTGGTTCACTAGAAGTAAAAATGAAACCACCCTTTACTACCTAAAGCAATGTAATGACATCCTCATAGTTTGCTTGTATGTGGATGATCTCATATTCATGGGTAGTAATGAAAAAATGAATATGGAGTTCAAGTGCTCCATGATGAAGTAGTTTGAGATGAAGGATCTTGGCTTAATGCACTACTTTCTTGGAATGAAGGTTCATTAGTCAGATACAGGGATCTTCATCTGTCAACATAAGTATGCTCGGGACATGATCAAGAAGTTTGCTATGGATAATTGCAAACCAGTTGCAACTCCAGTTGGACATGGGATCCAATTAAGCAAAGATGATGGAGCACCAAAGGTTGACGTGACCACTTTTAGAAGCATGGTTGGGAGTTTGATGTTTCTCACCAACACCAGACCTGATATTCAATATGTTGTTTCTCTTGTCTCTCGATTTATGGCTATACCTTCTGAGCTGCATTTGCAAGAAGCTAAGAGAACTCTCAGATATGTAAAGGGTACATGGTATTTTGGAATCCATTACCATAAATGTAACACTATCAAGCTTGTAGGCTTCAGTGAAAGTGATTAGGGCAACAAAATTGATGACAAGAAATCAACTTTAGGGAATTGTTTTAGTCTAGGGTCAGGACTAATTACATGGAGTTCCAAAAATCAGATTGTAGTAGCTTTGTCCTCTATAGAAGATGAGTATATAGCAGTCACATATGCTAGTACTCAAGTGTTATGGTTGAGAAAAGTTTTGGAAGAGATTGGAGAATCGCAAAGTGGTCCGACCAAAATCTATTGCGATAACATTAGTGCCATTCAGTTGGCATACAATCCAATCCACCATAGTAGAACAAAAAAATTTGATATGAAGTACCACTTCATCCGAGATATTGTGGAGCAAGAAATTGTTGAGCTTCAATTCTATTGCACTTTGGAGAATGTTGCAGATATCTTCACCAAAGCAATGGCTAAAGCTCAATTTATAAAGCTGAGAGACTGTCTAGTTAGTCCTCTCAACTTTAAGGGGGAGAGTGTTGCAAGTGTGAACATGACCATGTTCTAAGTGGCTTAGAAAAACCTTGCAAGTGTGTATGCCTTGTAAAATTTCAAAAAAATAGTTTTGTTGGCAAGATTTGTTTTTCCTCTCTCGATATTCTCTCCTCTACATATTCTCTCGCATTCCCTTTCCTCTCTATTATTGTACCCCTTATCTCTCCTTTCCTTTCCCTTATCCCTCCGCATTGACTCCCTTCCTCCTTCTTCAACCTCCTTCATCACCTTCCTTATGTTGTATATATATGTGTAAGTTTTTTGAATATATAATAATGAATAAAAATTGATATACGCCCATAGATGTCTATTGGATTCTCCAGATTCCAATAGATGGATTGTCGTTTAGGATGATGTCGCAAGATCAATGGACAACAGTGTTGACACGTTGCTTTGGACATGGAGAGGATATGGAGGTTGACATCCTAGTGGAGAGGGCATAGGGTGACTGCTAGATTGGTGGCATATTGGTTTGGTGATGGCTAGAGAGGGGTGTGTTGGGAGTGAGGCACGCATTGCTTATGGGTCTCATTTCCAACATGTTACTACCTAAATATTCAGGTGCGACGTTCCCATGGAACCTATTTGAGGTGGTGTTTAGGTTAGTGGAGTGTCCTATGGATGCACCTATGATCATGAGATGGGGATAGACTCTGCTAGCATAGCTCTATGATGAGTTGTACAAGGTTCACTACCAGAGGCAGAAGGGGATTAGTTGCAGCTACTTGTTGTAGTGTTGGGCTTGACAGCACATAGCAGTGGAGAGGCCGGTGGTGCTACCCTAGATGACTCAGGTAGAGATGGTAGAGCGAGAGATTGGTTATGGGGCACTGTGGTGGCGGTTGGATGAGTAGGGATAAAGTTGGTGATGGGAAGGTGTCGTAGGGCACTATGTCGATGCCTTCGCTCGGATTGCTCCAAGGGAGGTGTTTTGGTGCCCCTATCGGGACTATCCAACTTGGCCTAAGGCTAGAGAGTGGATCCGATGGGTATGGAGGGGGTGATGGCTGATTGGGCATCACGGGACTGAGCAGGAGTTTTTCCCATATGGTCAGGTTACATGATAGTTCAGGGTGTGCCAAGGGTTTCCTGGTGAGCCCGTGGTCTATCGACATCAAGGAGATGAGAAGACTCTAGCTTGGCCAGTCATTGCACCACTGGGTGAGGATGTAGATACAGTGATTAACATCCCAGATGTGGACGATGTCAGGGTGATGGTTGAGTATGTGCAGTGGTGGACTTTATGACGATGGAGAGGTGAGGGGCCTCTAGGGGGTGCAGAGGCGGTTGCAGTAGGGGATGAGGGTGTAGAGGCACAAGGAGAGGGCTGGGGGGTTTCACTGGATGATGCGGACATGGTGGAGGTTGAGGATGTTGGAGGGGAGTTTGGGGTGCCGGATTAGCCGGATATGCAGGATGTCCCAGAGTAGTGGGAGCCAAAGCAGCCTGCCTTTCCAGAGATGTCGATGCCTTAGGAAGTCTTTGAGGACACAAAGGCAGGATTGCATGTTGAGAATGCATGATTTGTGGGGTTACTCCAAAGGTGGGATGAGGAGATCGGGGATGCATTGCAGGAAAGGGATCTCCTATGAATGCAGCTAGTAGAGTGGGAGAACGCATGGGCTGCATACCGCCGGTAGGATGGGGATATCGATGCTATGCGGGAGAGGGATCTCCTATGGACGTAGCTAGCATAGTGTAACGATACTTTGGCTATGTATCATCAACAAGAGATGGACTCAATGTGGTATCGATTGGAGCTGGAGGTAGAGATTAGTCACCTCGATGGGTAGGTCCCTACATTTAGCGATGGTGGATCATCACGTCGCTCGAGAGGGAGTGATACTGAGCAGTCAGCATCCTCTCGGTGCAGGAAACTGGAGGGGGGAGGCACTAGTAGGCGTGATGTGGGGGCTAGCAACAGCTGCCCTGAGGGGTCCCATAGGACCCACACCACAGGGGGTAGTTCCCGTCACATCGATCCTGCGTGATCATGGTGGTCGATGCCCTAGGCTTGGGGGTTTTTTAGTTTTTGGCTTTGTTGCGAGGTCAGAGGACCGGTTCATTGTAGTCTGTAGACATTTTTGATGATATATATACAGATGACTCTATTTTGGTGTTTATGCACTTTTCATGGTTTGTTTGTATGCACATGTATTTACATTGATGTATGCATATGCTATTATGAATACGATGTTTCTAATTATATGATGTATGCATATGGAATGAATGAAATGAGTTGTTGATAACTTGTCGATGGAACCATAGACTATACAAGATTTAATGGCTTTCTTTACGTATGTGACGATGTTGTGGAATGACTTTGCATGTGGTAACTTTGTTTTTGTATTTTGCATATTTGTTGATGGTGATGTACATAATGAAATGTTCCGATTGTTTTTAAAATGTAGTTAAGATTTTTTGAGATTCAGATATTTTAACTAACTAGCCAAAACTGTACATTTATCTCGCAAGACTTTTTGAACAAGGTATAAATCTGACTTGAGTTTAACCAAGTTATTTCACATCCCTGTGTGTGCAATTGAGTTTGTTTATGTGGTATTTGTTAGGATACCACCAGTGCCAGATAGGCTATCAACCAAACCTGTATTGAGGATCACCTAATTAGCTCCACTAACTTCGTTGTTGTATTTTGTAAGATTAATCCATGGGACAATCTAAGGTATCATAAGCTAGCTCATCCACATGCAAACATTGGTATGCTCACACGCAAAGCTAATGTGATAGACATATCGTCATGCATTTAGGATACCACCATTTCTAGGTAGGTTGTCCACCAAACCCATAATGAGGATCACCTAAATTGTTTTCGAATGCTAAGAATTCTAGGGATTCAAGTTCAAGATTTTATTTGCTCAACAGTTTAGGATACTTGCTCGTATACATAGTGATGAAAATCACTGTTTATTTTTCTTCTTGTTTTTTTTTTTTAAGCAAGGATTTTGAATAGTGGTGATAACCACTATTATGTGTTTTGTCTTGTGATCTTTGTAAGGTCGAGCTTGTAGGTTTATGACTTGTGAATGACATTGATCCTTTTGTCCTTGGGGATGACTACCCATATTATTCAGGGACGTGTAGTATGAATCCTTACGACTTGGGGAACCAAAGGGGATGATGGAGATTATGAAGTAAGGGCATTGATCTTTTAGGCCTTGGGGATGACTACCCATCCTGTTTAGGGATGTGTAGTACGAATCCTTACAACTTTGATACCAAAGGTGATTGGAGATGGTCATGATAATGGCTTGTGGGAATTTTGCTTTTGAATGGCATCGATCCTTTGAGGCCTTGGGGATGACTACCCATCCTTGGCAGGGACGGGTAGTACGAATCCTTACAACTTTAGGGACCAATGGTGATTGGGATTTTTGCTAGTGGTGAAAACCACTATTGATTAGGGGGAAGGGATGGGGAAGAGCTTGTCATTTTGTCAATTCTTAGCACTCTTGAACCATTCGCATAGGGGGATGAACAGACTAATATTTCACCTATGGTACCCTAGGCTACTTTGTAGGTTTCTCTTGCATTCACACAACTTGGGAATTATTTTATGTGTTTGAACTTGTGTAAGGATGTTACATAATGAGGCGTGATCCAAGTAAAACTTTCCCTTGTAAAATCTGTTTAACTTTGTATAGTTTTTTGGCTAGAAATTTAAAGACAGTTGAATGACAAAAACCCTATATACATTAGGAGACAACTGACTATGATAAAAAATGACGATGGTGTTATTCTAGATGTATGCATTTATAAAATGGATTTGACATGGAAAATGATGGAATTGCCAAGTAATGACAGTCTATGGTGCTCTTGACTTGTATGACCTAGCAAATATGCAATGTATGGATGTGATGCCTAATGCAACCTAGATTTTTGTATTTTGATTTTTATGAGTATGCATGGAATTGAAATGCAAGTTTTTTGTTTTTTTTTTTTTTGTTTTTTTTTATGATTTTATTGTTTTTGTTTGTTTTGAATATTTTTTTTGACCAAGCGGTTATGGTAACCCTTGGAGATTTTGGTGTTTGACCAAAGTGTTTATGGATACCTTTGGAGCATTTTTGGGGTTGACCAAGCAATTGCAGGAATCCTTGGAGCTTTTGGATTTGACCAAAGGGTTGATAGATACCTTTGGAGAATTTTTGACCAAGCGATTAGGGGAATCCTTGGAGCTTTTGGGTTGACCAAAGGGTTTATAGATACCTTTGGAGCACTTTTGAACAAGATATTATGGGAATCCTTGGAGCTTTTGGGTTGAACAAAGGGTTTATAGATTCCTTTGGAGAATTTTGGGGTTGACCAAGTGATTGTGGGAATCCTTGGAGCTTTTGGTTGGACTATGGCTCTCTAGATGTGGAATGGCCTCAAATGACTGATGTTCAAGGGTTCTAGTTCCTTGATTCCTTTAAGAGAGGCGAGTCGGTATGTTCCAAGTCCTATTTTACTGTCAATCACAAAATGACCTAACAAGTTTGCCATGAACTTGTCCCTTATATGGGACGACAAATTAGAATTCTATTGGTTCTCTTTTAAGACCAAGTCACCAACCTGAAAGTCCCTTAGGTGAACCTTCATGTTGTATGCTTTCTTAAGTCACTCTTGATAGATACGCAAATGATTGAGAGCATTTATTCATCATTCATCGAGCAATGTCAGTTGGTCTAACTGGGCCTACCGCGTAGTGTCATCATCGATGAACTCTTGCGTTGAAATGTGTAGTGAAGGGATTTCCAACTCGAGAGGCATGACGGCCTTGGAGCCATACACCAACGAAAATGGAGTTGCCCTAGTGGGCATCCGAATGCTAGTGTGATAAGCCAATAGGGCAAGCGAGATTTGAATGTGCCAATCCTTATGACTATCTACGATGGTATTTTTGAGGATTGCGACTAGCGTTTTGTTCAACACCTCTGCTTGCCCATTTGCCTACAGATAATAGGGTGTTGAAAAACTATGTTGAATCTTGTACTTTGTTGTCAAAGCACACACATTATTATTCTTGAATGACATCCCATTATCCAAAAGGATCTTGGATGAAATACCAAAATGACATGATGTTATGCAAAATAAATTTTGCAATGCGGGTTCTAGTCGTAGAGGTTAGCGAAATTGCTTCCACCCACTTGGTGAAGTACTCTATGGCCATTATGATGAACGTGTGATGACCTGACGATGTAGGGGAGATATTTTCTATTAGATCAAAGCCCCACTACAAAAAATGCCAAGCCAATTGGATCGGATGCAAGGCCTGAGAAGGTACGAGTGTCAAATTGGCATGATGTTGACACTTTACGGACTTCTTTACATATGTGCAACAATCTCACTCTAGATGGCCAATAATATCCCATGTGAAGAATACACTTTGTGATGGCCATACCGTTGAAGTGGGCACCACATGTACCATCGTCGACTTGGGTGATCACCCAAGTAGACTCTTGCTGGTCCAATAAATGAAGGAGGATTCCTTCATAGCTCCGACGATACAAAATGTCTCCTAACAAGACATGTTTTGCCGCTATCTATTTGAATGATCTTTTTGTAGCTGGCGTCAATCCAAGTTGGAGGTTACCTAGCTTGAGGTAATCCCTAATGGGTGTCTACCAATCCTGCTGATCGGAAACCTCGATGGTATGAATGACCAATCCCTCTTGAAGTTCATCCCTAGCAAAAGCTGAACAGGAAAAAACTTGTAAAAACATCATTGTGTTGCTATTAAGAGGGGTCAGGGAGAACAAGGACCCCCAGTTGGCTCGAGTCAAACAATCATGGATTCAAGAGAACCTATCCTGAGATGGTTCAATCTGGATCAGATGGATTCTTGGCATCAGGTTAGAGCTTGCATGCTCCATCATGGATTGTGATAATGTTTTGACCTGAATGGTTGTCATTTCACTAGAAGGGTCTTGTGGGATTAATGACCCCAAGGAGACCATAGTATCCACAAAATGATTCGATGATCGAGGGAGTGCCTCAATGTCATACCATTGAAGTTGTGCCAGGAATTTGTCCAAAAGGGCTTTATAGGACTACAGGACTAGGCATTTACATTGGAATATCCACTTTATTTGATTGAAAATTAACAGTGAATCACCAAATATGTTTAAACATTTAATGTTCATGGTGATTGATGTCTGAAGACCTATGAACAATGCTTCATATTCTACATTTTTGTTGGTGCATGGGAAGTCTAATTTAAATGATAGAGTCATTGGAGCCCCTTGTGGAGTGAAGAATACAATTCCCATGCCACCTCCTTGCTCACATTTAGAACCATCAAAGAAGAGGGTCATGTCAGCCTGTGACTCAGGCTCATCAGAATCTAGTGATTTTGAAACATGGAAGAACCCATCATCAGGTAGTTCTATGGTCAAAGGCTGATCATCTTCAAGAGGAGCCTCTGCCAGTTGATCGGCGATGACTTGAACTTTTATGGATTTATGTCCAATGAATTCTATGTCAAACTCCGTCAAAAACATGATCCATTTCTTTGTGTGGCTACTATGATAAGTACGACTCATCATGTATCGTAATGGATTCTCCTTAGACACAACATACATCGTATTGCTGAGCATGTAGTGGCATAGCATTTTGCTAGCAAACACCACTGCCAAGCAGAGCTTCTCAACGTATGCATAGTTAAGTTCACAACTGACCAAGGTGCGACTAAGATAATAAGTAGCCTATTCTTTGTGTAGTTCATTTTTTTGGGACAGCATGGCACCCAGTGCCACCTCAGTGGTTGAGATGTATAAGTAGAATGACACTCCTGGTCTAGGTGGTGCCAATAATGGTGGTGAAGCCAAGTATTGTTTAATGTCATCAAAGGCTAGTTGGCACTCGTCATCCCAGTGAAATGTTACCCCCTTGTGTAATAATTTATTCATGGGTTGGTACTTGTCGGATAGTTGTGCTATGAAGCACTTGATTGACGTGACCTTTCCCTATAGACTTCTGAGCCGCTTGATGGTAGTTGGGGGTAGCATTTCAAGTATTGCCTTGAATTTGTGTGGGTCTACCTCGATTCCTTGTTTGGAGACTATGTAACCCAAGAGCTTTCCATATGTGACACCAAATACGCACTTCTTGGGGTTTAGTCTGACTTTATGTTCCATGAGGTGATCGAGGATCTTACTTAAGTCATCGAGATGATTTGGGCACAAAAGAGATTTGGCCAACAAATCATCCATGTAATCTTCCAAATTTTTATGCATGTAATCATGGAAGATGTACATCATGGCACGTTGGTAGGTGGTGCCAGCATTTTTAAGGCCAAAAGGCATGACCTTATAACAAAATGTCCCCCAAGGCATTGTGAATGCCATTTTTAGTTGGTCCTCAGGATTGATACGAATTTGATTATATCCCAAGAAACCATCCATGAGGGAGAGCATTTCATGGCCCACTGTAGCGTCTACCAATGAGTTGATGCTAGGCAAGGGGAAATCATCATTAGGACTCACTTTGTTTAGATCTCAAAAAATCGGTGCATATGCAAATCCTCTCCTTAGGATTTTTGATGGGCACCATGTTAGACAACCATGGTGGGTAATCCATGCAAATGAAAAACTATGCATCCAACAAATTTTGTAGCTTGTATTTGACCATTAAGGCTACTATTGGATGCATCTTACGTAGTTTTTCTTCACTGGCTTGACTATCAAATCAAGCGTTAGATTATGTGTGACTAGTTGTGGGTCTAGTCTTGGCATGTCTTTGTATGACCATGCAAAAACCTCCTTCTTCTCTTTGAGAAGGGCAATGTAGTCGGATTGCTCTTTGGGGGATAGACTTACCCCCAGCTTGATGATTTACAAATTCACTAGATCTGAGTCGATGTCTACATCAATCGTCTCCTCGACTGACATGGGACCCGTCCTCCAACTGGTGTGGAGTTGGGATCAAGTGGATATCATTTACTGAATTGAGATCGTCGTTTTGAACATCAGGTTCCTCTTTAGCATGAAAGACATCCTGAGTCTATCCTTGGATGAAATGGAACATCCCACCACAAGGCTAGTACTCTGATGGGGATGGTGGCGTGTCAGCGCGCTCTCGGTCTATAGCATCTAGGTCTAGATGCAATGACCATGTCGTGTTAGCTGGATCATGGATAGGGGTGGTTAAGTCAATGGATATTGTGTTAATGAAATAATGGTGGTCTCCATTACCGTGAGTGTGACTTCTTGGACATCCTAGATGATTTTTGTGCTTTGGATCTAGCTCTATGGGTACTAGCACAAATGGATCAGCCCTATGAATGGATAAAAAGATAGGGTTTGCCCTAGGCACTGATGGTTTTATAGGGTCTCTAGGTATAAGATGCTCTCTGTATGCCTAGAGTGGTGGGTGTAGTAATTGCTATAACTACGCCTGGTTTAGGTGCCACTAATGCCTTGGCCCTATGTGTAACTATTCAAACATGTCATTTATATCTAAGGGATATTGTTGTTATCGCATATGATTGAAATAAGCCATCTCAGTTTCATCTTTGTAACCACTGTCAGAGATCCAAAGGCCTTCGTTGGCTCCAAAAACTAGTTGTGACATATGAGGCTCATCTTGCATGAGAAAATTAATGTGGTCCCATAGAGGTTGTTCCACTCTCTGTGAGGAGACCTGATTCTATTGAGGTGACATATGCTCAATTGGAGAATCCAAATGGAACATTGTCAGGAGGCTCTCCTGATAATCATCCATGGGATATACTTGTGAATGATTGCTATCAGACTCGAAAGGATCCCAAGGTTCTACCTCATATTTCGACTCATCTTCTAAAGACACTTCTTGGTCTTGTCCATATCCTTCTTGTAGGCGAGTCATTGAATTTTCTCCCTTTTCGACCAAAGGGAAAGGGTTGTTATGGTCAACAAGGTTGGTTGTTAGCAATGGGTGATAATCCCCCAAAGTATATGTTGTTTTAGGATTGGCATATGGATCTAATGCCATCCCACACTTGTTGCCTATCCTTAGGCCTTGCATGTTCTCTACCAATATGTCTAGGGGCAGGGGTTGGTTGAACCCTACTCCTGACTTGTCATACGACATTTGGTATCTTGGTTGGCAAAGAACACGCACCCCTTGCTCATACCTGCCCAACCCATATCCATGCCAATTGCATTGGCCAAGATATCTCAATGCAAAGTCTGGGTTGGACAAATAGTTGATGTCTTCTACAAAGGGCTCTTCATCGTCATCTTCTTGCATATAAGTTTCAATGCCATTATCCAGGCCCCCATAAACAAAGTTTGTCTGATTGGGTGGGTAGCCTAGAGGAACCACAAAATCGATGGGGAGTCGAGGTCTCCCCATGTCCTGCATGGACTCAAGTGTGGGTGTTGCTATAATATTTCACACTATATACTCCCCCAGGCCCGTGTTGGCCATCTCAATGATGATCGTTGGTGGTTGAGGGGGAGCAAATGGGAGTCCTTTCAGAGTCCACTCCATTTAGGGTGAACTAGGTGTCTTGACTTCCATTTGGCTATGCATCTCTTCGGTAGATATGGTTGAGACTAGGGGTGGTTCCTCTTCCATGGGTTTCTTTCCCTTGTCCTTAGGTGTGGCCAACGTAGGTGGCATCGTTGGTGAAGGACCAGATGAGGAAGATGGACCCGGATGGGGATTTTATGGACTTGGCATCGGGGATGCCTATAGCATCAGACCCTCGTTAGATGGATTCAACTAAAAATCCAAATGCGTTGATGGAAGGGTCGACTGCGGCATGAACTGCATCGTATTGCAGTACTTAAAGGGCTCTAATTCTGTCGAGACTACATGCACCTATCCTTCAAATGTATACTTTAGGCACTGATGAGCTATTGAAGGGACACACTTCATGTCCCTAATCCAAGGCCGGCCCAATAAGATATTATAAGCCATCTCACCTTCCAAGATGTGGCACAATGTATGAATAGTATTTTGTCCCACTTGGATGGGTAGGACAATTGTGCCAACCGTCGAGCATATTGCATCATTGAATGCTCATAGTGTATAGGTGGAGGCCACGATGTGAGATGCTGACAACTTTGGATGTTTTAATGTTGTTGTTGTGATGATATTACTGGACGAGCCAGTGTCCACCAACACCCTCTTATACGGAATCCCATTGACCCATGCAATAATGTGCAGGGGTGGATCCACCACATCACCAGTCACTGATTTCAATTCATCTTCTCTAAAGGTGATGACTAGTTCTATACATTGTTTTACATGTCCCATGAAGTTGTTGAAATAGTTTGCTTCGTGGGGCTGCTGCAACTTGATGGATTTTAATATCTCCATTAGAGCTTCCCGATGGGGCACTGATTATTGAATGAGCTCGTATATGGAGAGCCTAGTCGATGTGGTCCTTAGACTTTAGGTAAGTCTAGTCTGAATCGTGGCCACTGGTCTAGGTGGGGGAGGTTGCATAGGGTGTTGTTGAGGTTGTGACATTGATGGAACTTCTCTAGTGGCCACCGCAGGGGAAGCTCCTTGATACCTCCTGTTCCTAGTCACGATGCTTATTATCCCTACATACCACTACATGGGGAAATTATGTTGCACCTCATTGACTTGAAGGGGTTTTTCCTATGCATCATGGGTAGGTAAGGTGTCTTTGAAGACGCCCATATGTTGGTTGTTTGGCACTATGGGGTTGTCCACCACCAATATCTTGTTGTCGATTGGATCTTGCACTAAGCCTTTGAAATTCCAACATGCATTAAGGTCATGTCCCTTTCACTTGTGGAACCTACAATACAATTCCTCCCGATACCCCTTAGGCTTCGGCACATTGGGATCTATGGTTTGAATCTCTGGCAAGTTGATCAAGTTCACCACTAACAAGTGGTCAAATAGGGAGTCCCTCGACTCTATGTAAGGAGTAAATTGTCGCCTAGGGTGACACTACTGATTTTGTTCCTGCCTCTGGTTTTCTCTGTCATAGTTGTTAGGAGGCACCGCCTAATAGTTAGCCTTTTGAGGTTGTGTTGCTTGTGCACGTTTAAGGATGTTTATAGAAACCTGATTGATCGTAGTGAGTTTCTGTTGCGTGGTCCCTATTTTGGTGTTCTTAAGCCATTCTTTCTTCTTTGGCTTGGCAATCTCACCATCCTATATCTTGATCTCCTCAATGATTCTGGATTGCACCAGAGCTTCCTCAAGAGTGGCATATTGCTGCAGCTACAATAGCACGGATATCGATCTCAAATAGCTTTTTGAGAATATTTGGGTCAGGTCTAACATGGGAGGGAGGTAGGGAAGCTTTGAAAGCAACGTCCTCCATCGGTTCCCATATGCCACCATGGATTCTTCCTCATACTACCTAAGTCTAGCTAGGTCCCTTAGTGATGGCTTTTTCTTGGTGTTGAAGATGAAGCATTTGAGGAACATGTCCACTAGCTGATCCAAGTTATTGATGCTATGTTTTGGTAATTGAGTGAACCAATCCGAGGTAGGGCCTACAAATGTGGTTATAAATGTTCTTAGCAACAAAGCATCGTTATCCTAAATTCCAAAGCACTGGCTCAAGAATCTAGTCACATGCTCTTGGGCATCTTCCTCCCTTCTAAAGAGTGCTAACTAGGGCAGTTTAAAGTGTTCACGGTATGGAGGTGTCAGCATTGACGGATGCACAGGATGACTGCGAAGTTGGCATAAAGTAGGATTTTGGGGCCCAAAAGTCTTGGTCTCCATAGAATCTAAGAACTCTAACATCACTTTATATGCATCAAAGGATTTAATTTATTCCTCATTAGTTTGATCCCATTGTGGTTTACGAGGAACTTGAGGCCTATGGATGGGTATCTAGATAGCACCCCCTCTGCCTTGGTAGGGCATTTCAGCCCGCTCTTCTTCTTGTTCATACTCTTCATAGGATTCTTTAGGAGTGCCTAGCCGAGACCTATACACATGGGTGGGTTCTCACAGAGGGCGCCCATCATTGTTCTTGGGAGTGGCCTCCCATTCAGGTCTAGGAGGCCTCAGAGGTAGCACTTGGTAAGGTCACAGGGACCAGTCTTGCACCAAGGGGTTGTGCCTCTCATACACTTCTACTTTATGCACATGAGGGGTTGGGAGCTTCTCAAGCACATTGTTATGAAGTAATTCGGCTGTCTGACACTGAATGCACTCTTTGTTAAGGTGATATAGATGCTCTAACTATTGTTGATCTTTCCTGAGCTGCATGATTTGCGCTTGGCGGGTGACATGTCTGGAAAATGCCAATTCACTTTGTTTCATCATCTCATGTTTAGGAAGCCTAGATGCCTCTCCTACATGTCTATCTCGGTCGTGGTGATCCGAGACCCCTTTGGGTTGCTTTCCTCTATTGAGGTTAGCTACTTTAACCCAAGGCTTTGGCCTCAACGGGTGATCCTGATACATAGCAGGTGCGAAGGTGCATCGCTCCCACACTATGTATTGCTCTTGGGGAACGTGGTGGTCTTCCTCATATTCCCTTTTGTATGCGTGCAAGGTGTGGGAAGAATTATCTTGCCTTGTCTGGAGAGCCTGATACTCTAGATTTGGTCTAGTGTTTCTAACAATAATATGGGGTAGAGGAGGGATGATGAAATCATGTGTCCCCTCCTTATGGACCCTATGTTGCTCTAGAACTTCATCACTAGGCCACTCATAACGAGCGTCTAAGGGAGACCTCCTGTCTATGTTGAGTGCCACGTGTAGTTTCTCCTCTTGAAATGATCTATGCTGAGTGGGGGTGCCTCTCAAAGAGGTGCCCTATTCTATGATGGCATGATGTGGACTATCTTCTGTGTCAGGCCACCAAGGCAGGATGACCAAGTCCTCAGGACTATATCGGAGGCGACTTGCCCCCTTTTGTACACTTTCTGCAATGCTTGCCCATGATTGGGCTCGGATATGGGTGTACACCATGGTGATGCTTACCTAAATATGTGTAGATTTTTATCTTCTTTTATGATTTTTTATGGTACACTAAACAGGAAATATCACACACACAAAACAATGATTATCTCGTTTTAAATATTAAAAGTGTGCCCTAAACCTGGTTCAGTGTGTTTTTAATGTTTGTTTAATAGATTTTGTAAAGAATTGTTTAAATGCAATATGATGGCTCTTATGACTCCCAAATATGTTCATCCCTTCGATATACCATTTCCAATCCGATATACCAACCTCTCTATATACCCGCCCTTATGTGAGGGAAACTATTGGTATGTGAGAGCAAATCGTACATGGAACATAGGCGGTACGAAAGGGGAATCGCTTTGTTTATGACACCTACCATAGAAGACTTATGCTCATGCATTGGGAATCACCCCAACTACACTTGGTCATATTTCCTCAGGATTTACATCTAGCAACAGTCACGATCGGGGTTATGTATGTAGTATCTCAAGCCAAGGTGGTGATGAAATCCACCGTTGGTCTTGCTCAAGGGTTGGGGTTTTATGACCAACTCCTTGTTGTTTTAACTTGCCACATGGTGTGTGGGGTTCTTTTTAAGTTGCATAAATGAAGCAAACAAGCATTCAAACTCTCATATGCAAGAAAATAACCAGAGAACATAAAGCAAAAATTTGACAAAAGGTGTTTAGGACCCCTACCTCTTCTCTGCCCAAATCGGATGTCTCTAAATTTTTGCACTGAAATTGCACAAGGATCTATTCATCCCGGGGTGAGATGAATAATAGATCTATATTCATTCTAGGGTGAGACAAATTCCTATTCGTCCCTGGATGAGATGAATTCCAGCTCTGTACTCGCCATAGACTGAAACAAATAGCAGTCCAGGGTTTGAAAACTTGGTACCTGTAAGCAAAAATAAGCAACTTTGATCAGAAAGTTAATATTAAAAATCAAGGGACAGAGGTCCCACCTTGATCACCACTGAAAGCATGAGGATACGGAAACAAAAAGGAAAATTCCAAGTACGGTGCATATAAAACCAAACTTAACGCCAAAAGCCTATATATTGAAACATGCATGAAAGGAAAGAGCATAAGCGAATCGACACAAGATAAAAGCAATATGGAATAAGGCCCTCTTTATTGATATGCTTTCAAATTCGTGTTACAATACGTCTCCTTCCTTTTTAGGGGATAGGAGCATTAAATATGTTTCTGATCACATCCATGGATAGCAATCCTTCTTTCACGTGCCCACATGTAAGATGGGCGGACCAAAACATCGTCGCTGCTTGTGTATATTATTTTTGACTCCTTCCTACTCCTATTATTTTGGAGACCTATGTTCAATGAAACAGAAAATATCAATAGCACCTGCAGATAGAATAAAACATGTATTTCCCAAGTCCTACAGTTAGTGTATGCATGAAAATATTAAAATTATAACAAAATGATCTCAGATCGACCTAAAATTTTAACAAAAGAATGAATATGTTACCAGGAAGGCACTACAAAAGGAATAGTCTAGAAATTCCTCACATATTTGTATTCACTCTAGGGTGGGACGAATAGACCTGTAATAAATTATTAGAAAGCACCCTCTTCAATGTCCTATCCAGAAAGCTCCAAATGACCTTCAAAGTTGGGGTTAGCTAATTGGGGGTATTTTGGGAAGACCCAGAAGGTTAGATTTCTCCAAATTGGCCTTTATCACCCAAATTTTTCTGGTGCCATCTACAAGTTAGTAAAGGTGAGAAATGATAAAAACCTGATAAAAAATGCTTAGAATGAAGTGAAATTTAAACTACAGCCTATTTAAATAACCTAGAATAAGATGCAAAAGAAAAATCAAAGAAATCTATCACATATTTCTAATCGCTCCGGGGTGGGGCGATTAGGGCTACGATAGCTTGGGGGGCGCCCGAGGGTAGGACACCCATCGTTTGGGACTCTATTTCGGCACCAATCCACTTGGGATGGGTCCAAAACTTCTTATGAGGTGTTGTCGACAAATTTTGTGAAATATTATGGCCAAATTTTCGTGTTTGGGTCTAGAATGCACCTTCAATAATCACCCAATAACCTTCGTCAAAAGAGAGATCAAGGATGTGAAAGCACAAACAATGGGGGAGGATATATTTTAGCAGCACTTTGTTGCTCCAAAAGCTCCTCTCTATATTTTTTTGGGTGAGAAGACTCAACAATTTATAGACCTAGGGTCTCTTTGTTTTGAATGTGCATGCGAGGGCACCACTTAGAGTTGATTGTCCTATTTTGAGAGGAAATATTATTCCTTGATTTAGAGTCTCCTTGCATGAGGTCTCTAAAATAAATACATGCATGACTAAAGTCTCTCTTCTTGATTTGAAGTCGTTCCTTGCAATTGCATGTCCTGAAGTTGTAGTTAACTGGCGGACCTATCGAGGTTTGACTTTTTGCCAGTCAAACCTGCTATTCACCTCACCCTAGGGCAAATGCTGCTATTCGTCCCTGGGTGGGGCGAATACCAGTTTGTAATCGTTCTAGGGTGGGACGAATAGGGAGAAAAGTTCCAAAAGGTACCAAATTGATCCTTGACATTCCAAACTACTATTGGGAGTGGTTAGGACCACTATTTAACCTCTAGGGGTTGCCCTAGGTGTTGTGTGTGTCAATCCGATCGATGCTTGGTGTCACATAATTGGATTGGTGCTATTTTGGTGTCTACAAATGTAAAAGAAACAAAGGTTGAAGGATATCAAAATACCCATACCTAATTGAAACCTAGTTATTCCTCAAATATATAATGTATGCAAGAGAAAAAAGGATGCACCAGATGAGTTGCACTCAGCTAGGACTCATTAGAGTTTAAAAAATATAACATGTGAGATAAAATGTTTAAATAGGGGGTGAGGCCACTAAGAGACCGGTATGTGCTTGAAATTCATTAGAATGAGGAAAAGGTATCCCATAGGTGTGCATATGACCTGGAAATCATCCTCCAACAAGAAAATATCTCTCACTCCCACGACATTTGTTGGGTATGATTTTGTGTCAAAATATCCTAACGACACAAGCCATCATGCGAAGAACAGGGTGGTTGGGTAGAAGAAAAATTGAGTCACCAAGAGCAACTAGCGAGCAGAAAATAATGCAAAATGGTGTAGATACAGGCCACGTAAACCAACCACATTTGGGTTACTAGAACAACCATACTTTTGAAGAGGTTTAATAGGCTGGAAGAACCTTTGACACAACAACAACCTACTTCTGAGGCAATGATCATTTTGACTACTTGAGAATTGTAAAATATCTATAAATACTATAATGTAAAATAAAAATTGATCGACTCTTAGGCGTTTACAATTCATATGTAAAGATGGATTACTTGCATCTTACTACAAATTGACTATATTTTGGTCTCTGGTTCAATACATTTGTGGAGCATGTATGTATGGATGATCGCTTATTTCTAATTTAAGCATGAATTTGTTCTATATTTAAGATAACAAATTTGAGGCTCTTGTAGTATATTTTGGGAACCCAAACTGATCATGTAGACGTTGGAATTACTATTTCTTATCCTATATATGCTTTTGATATTCTTTAGTGGTTTAGTATGGAGGAGTGTAAGCTTGATCAAACCACCTTTACCTTAGGATTAGAACTTCGGGCTGATTAAATTACACTTTTAGTTGATTGCACTCTATATTATTCTCTTATGGGAGGACTTATCTATCTCATTCACACTAAACTAGATATAGCCTTTGTTGTTAGTTGTTGCTCTTGGTACATGGAAACACCCTAAGAGAGTCATTATACAATAGGAAATAAAATTCTCAAATACATTAGAGAGATGTATTAGATGGAAATCCACCATTCTATTGATTGTTCACTAATTTTAATAGGTTATTTAGATACTCACTAGATGGGTAATATGGATGAGCAATGATCCACCACAAGATTTATGTTTTACTTGAGATCTAGCCCAATTTCATGATGTTCCAAACACTAATACACCATTTATAAAACTTTTATAGAGACCAAATATTATGCTTTCAATGAGGGAAATAGACATTTCAAGTGGATGCTAGTGATTTTAGAGGTTGGTATTCCTTATAGTTTTCCTGATAATTATTGACATGAAAATCAGCATACTATTCATTATGTCTATAATCCTTTTTTCATCAACAAACAAAGCACATTGAGATATGAATGCACTTTTGATACGCCTTCATGCTCATGGTATGCTAGATCAAGTTTTGTACATTTTAGAGTAGAGAGTGGACACCTTAACCAATATCATACCCAAGGTTAATTTAGTGTACATGTAGGAGCTTCTTGGAGTTGAGAGTACCCCTTAAGACGGTATACAATGTAAGGATATCTATATATATCACTCATTCAGCTTAAGGAGAATACTGAAATATATTGTGGTTAAGCTTCTCTTGAGGCCAAAACCAACTATTTGTACTTGTATTTTCTATATTTACAATTTGAACCCATTTAAGCCTTGTAAAAGGTATTTTTTAATATCTCACTCGTAAGGGTTAGTCTCATGACCTTAACCTAAAAGCATTATCTACTTGTGTATAAATATCCCTTCTCACTAGTAATTTCAATATTTGTTGGAGTATAAGTTCATTTCCTTTAGAGAGGGATATTTGGCATTCACAAACACCCCATTATATTTTGTGTTCTTCATGTTGTGTTATTCTTTTGCTAAGCAATATTGGATAATGATTGATTTTATGTCTTTCTCAAATCTACTGTGAAATATAAAAAATTTCAAGAAGGTGATTATGAAAAGATATTAGCGTAAGAATATAAAGAATATTTTTGAAAGAAAGCCAAACAATGTAATAAAACAACAATAAATAAAAAAATTAACTGACCTAACAAGAATGTAATGTTTTGTTATTTTGATGAGACTAGCCTCGATAGAAACCACCCAACTTACTTTAAAAAGGTTTGAAAACATAAAATCTAATAGATGTGAAAAGATAATAGTATACTATTAGAAAAAAATTGAGTATTTAAAAACTACATAGATGAAACACTATAATATATTGATAGTGAAAAGGATGGTTAGCATATTAAAATACAAAATATAGATCATAACATCAAAAGGCATGTGAAAAACATTAAGATAAGTATATCATTTAAAAAGGTAAATAACAAATGATAAAATTATTTAAAAAGGTAAATATCATTGTGTACCAAACTAAATATAAAACATAACATTAAAAAGTTATAGTCTAGCTAGAGGGAACCCTGGAAAAGCCAGTGTGGGAGGAATTGGTAGACTTTCAGATGGCTCCATTGTTTTTACTTTTGTTGAGAATTTGGGTATTCTTTCCAATAACCTTGCTGAGGGATATGGTATCCTTAGAGGCCTTCAGGAGGCTACTAAGGTTGCATGGGAAAATGTGTTAGTTGAGTCTGAATCTCAACTTATGCTTAATCTCTTGAAGACTCCTTCTAAGAATCATAAGGTGGATTGGAGAATAAAAAGAATTATTGAGAAGATTCGGTTAATCCAGATGGGATTTTTGAAAGTTGACTACAATCATGTGGTCGGAGATCAAAACAAGAGTGCTTGATGCTTTAGCTAATTGGGCTTTGGACAAAGGTGATCTTACTTGTTATGGCCACCCTCCTATATGGTGGGATTCTCAAATTAGGGAAGCTCTTCTTTCTATCATTTCTTTGGATGGCTCCAGTTCTGAAGGTACCTAGTTTCTTCTTTTTTTTTTTGTTTCTTTTTGGTTTGTTCAGTTTTTTTAGTTCCCTAGCTCATTCTATTCTTTATTTTGTTTCCTCTGTTGATTCTTACATTAATAGTCTTATGGTCTAGATAGGTCATTGTTTTGTTCATTTTTTTTTCTTTTGTCTTCTTTGTTTTTTTTGTTTAGTTTTTTAAGGTGGGTGGGTTCTTTTGTTTTGTTTTGTTTTTGTGTTCTTTGTGTTGTTTTTTGTTGTTCTTGTGTTTTTGTTGTTTTGTTTTTTTTTTTTTTTAATGTTTTTTGTTATTGTTCTTGTGTTTTTTTCGTTCTTGTTCTTGGGTTTCTCTTTGTTTGTGTTATTTCATTTTTTTTGTGTGAGTGTTTTCTATGTTTTTTGTTTTTTTTTATTGTCTGTTGTTGGTTGTTTTTAATTTAATTTAATTTATTTTATTTTTTAGGTTTTGGTTGTGTTTATTTTTCATGTTTTTTTGGGTTTGTCTTTGTGTGTTTTTTTTTTTTTTTCTTTTTTGTTTTTTTTTTTGGGTTTCTTGTTTTTTTTTTTTTGGTTTTGTTGGGGTTTTTTTTTTTTTTTTTGTGGGTTGTTGGTTTTTTTTTTTGTTCCCCCCCCCCAATTTTTTTTTTTTTTTTTTTTTTTTTTTTTTTTTTTTTTTTTTTTTTTTTTTTTTTTTTTTTGTTTTTTTCCCCCCTCTTTTCGCAAGGGGCTCCCTCCTCTGTTGTAACCCCCCCCCCCCCCCTCTCCCCCCCCCAACCCTCCCCTCTTTCCTTTTCTCAAAAAAAAAAAAAAAAAAAAAATATAACATCTAAGCAACAATAAACATCAATTAAAGAAAAAAAAAACACACACAACCCCAAAGAAAAATATAAATTATTATTTTTATTTTTTTTTCTCAACTTTAAGATTACAAACCCATCCCACCCCCCTCCTCCAACCAAAAAAAGTTATGTTTAAAAATTATATAAATATAGCAACATTTATTAGTGAATTCTTAGACTCAAATACCAAAATCTAAATTACGTCTTTTAAATTCAAATCTTAAACGTGAAACATAAAGTATCAAAATCTAAATTACACATTATATGACTAAACTCTTTTATAAATTTTTAACCTCTATGGACTGGCTCTAAAAAGCTCAACTCATAACGTATATATAAAAATTTAGATGCTTCCTTTCAAATAAGGAGATGATTACTTTTGAAATATTGATAGGCACAGATGCCACTCATTCTGTCTCACACATGTTTAATCAAACATGCCTAAACATGTGTTAGGTTTTGGAAACTAAAATAGCTAAGTTTTTGTTCTCTGTTTGTAACCAACTGGCACTCTGCATGCATAGGTTTTATTTTTAGTGTATTTTTTTAGCCAATTGTATTAACTAAGTTTGAGTCAGCATGGATGGGATTGCATGGCGGATTTAGCCATATTGTAAAATAAGGTATTCCATTGATTGAAGAGCTAATGTAATGCATTGGTGCATAGTTGAGTTTGAGAGAGGATTTGAGTGAGAAGAAGATCAAGAAGAGACTAGCATGTAAGGGTTCCAGACAATATTTCAGAGAGGATTGATTGTAGCATTGTTGCAAGGTAAATCCCTTTGGGGAATAATACTAGGAGGACTAGTTAGAGTGGATGTAGCCCACATTATGGGTGAGCCACTATACATGTTGCATTGTCTCTTGTTTATTGCTATGTGTTTGTTGTTTTTATGATATTGTTTATTCTGATGCTATTTTGAATCTTTGATATATTGTTGCAAGAAGATTAGATTGTTATTTAATTCGTAAATCCCAACAACTAGTATCAAAGCTAACTATTGGGTGTACTCCCTAAGAGTTTTCATTTTAAGTGGGAACAATGGATGATATATCAAAATTGGGAGTGTAGAAATTTGATAGAAAGAAATACCAGTTTTGGCGAATGTATATTGAAGAATTATTGTTGATGAAATATCTCCATCTGCCTCTAGAAGGGGAAAAATCTGCATCAAATACGGATGAGGAGTGGAAGAGTCTTGATAGGAAGGCATTTTTCGTTATCAGGTTGAGTCTCACATCTTCTGTGGCATTCAATATTTCTAAGGAAACAACTACGAAGGGTCTAATGGACACAATGAAAAGACTATATGAAAATCCATCGGCATCGAAGAAGGTATTCTTAGTGAAGCAACTTTATAATTTACGTATGTTAGAAGGTAGAGCTGTATCTAGGCATTTAAATTATTTCAATACAATTTTCGATAAGGTAGACTTTGTTAAAGTTAAAATAGTGGAAGAGATGGAGGTCATTTTATTCTTGTGTTCATTACCTTATAGATGGGAGATCTTGGTAGTGGCTATTAGCAATGGTATTGTTTCTGGTATTCTATCTTTTAATGATGTAGTGAGTGTACTCCTTAGTCATGAAATGCGAAGGAAGAGAATGAGAGAATCATCATCTGGTGTAGCATTGATTACCAGAGGAAAGCGAAAGACAAGAGGAGTGAGTTCGGGGAACCGTTAAGAGCAAGGTGGATCCAATTCCAAAGGAAATATGGTTTGTTGGCATTGCGACAAAAAGGGGCATCTCAAGAAAGACTATTGTTTTAAGAAGGGAGATGGAGGAGAAGCAAAAATAATGGATGAAGAAGAGAATTTGATCCTTTCAGCATTGGAAGTTGGGATACATGTCCAGAAAGATGAACATGGCTCAGGATTTATTGTATGATTTTTTAGGATGGAACACATAATATGGTTATAATTTTGGATCATTGAAACCCCAAGTCCCTAAGTTGAAAGGTAATTCCACACTCGGGGAGTGTGCTTTCAAATCTAGGGGTAAAGCCATATTGTGTGTGTGCATGCTATGGGTCATCCATAATATGCAGATCTTGCCATGGTGGTGATGTTTGATTCACCATGATACAAAGTAATCCTGAGGATGTTATTATCACTGATTTGTGGTAGATAGATTGTATGTTGCTTGTTGATCGCAGGATAAAAGTTCATGGATGACACTAGTCCGGTGTGATTGTTCGAATTATGGATACAAAAAATCTGGAGGAAGTGACATTCCTTGTTTGGTTGAAGACTTGTGTTCAACGGATGCAATAATGGTAGAGTTATTATGCTTTAGTCCTAAGTTGCAGGGTTGTTGCAGCAATTTCAGTCTCCAAGTGGGATATTGTTAGGTTTTGGAAACTGAAATAGCTAAGTTTTCGTTCTTTGTTTGTAACCAACTGACACTATCCATGCATAGGTTATATTTTTAGTGTGCTTTTTTAGCCAATCGCATTAACTAAGTTTGGGTTAGCATGGATGGGATTGCATGGTGGATCTAGCCATATTGTAACCTCTTTTCTATAAGTAATATAGGGTATTCCATTGATTGACGAGCTATTGTAATGCATTGGTGCATAGTTGAGCTTGAGAGAGGATTTGAGTGATAAGAAGAGCAAGAAGAGACTAGCATGTAAGGGTTCTAGACTGTATTTCAGAGAGGATTAATTGTAGCATTGTTGCAAGGGAAATACCTTTGAGGAATAATACAGGGAGGACTCGTTGGAGTGGGCGTAGCCCACATTCTTGGTGAACCACTGTACATGTTGTGTTGTCTCTCGTTTATTGTACATGTTGCGTTGTCTCTTTTTTATTGTTGTGTGTGTTGTTTTTCTGATATTATTTATTATGCTGGTATTTCGAATCTCTGATCAAGAAGATTAAATTGTTATTCATTATCGCTGTCAGCCCACAGAAAATCTAATATATATGTTTATTGCGTAAGATCCAAGCATGATTACCGTGTTACACAAACAAAAAATGTGAATGGGACGAAATACAGAATTATCGCTGTGGATTCAGGTTTAGGGCTGCGGTCCCCACATGAATTGGACGACATTATCGCTGTGAATTCCGGTGTAGGGTTGCGGTCCCTACATGAATTGGACGACTGGGCAATTGACAGAGGTGGAACTCTAGAATCCCAAATCCGTGGGTGTTATACCTATATTCTATATTCTATTCATACTTTGATTAAATTATCGAGATGCATAACCCACAGCAAATTAAATTATCGAGATGCATAACCCGCAGCAAATTAAAACCTTTCTTTTGTACCCAATTCCAATTCTAATTGTCCAAAGTCCAAACCAACGGGCAGAAGGAAACGCTGTTTTGAAATCAAGGGCGCGGAAATTGTGTCCGTGGGCAGACTTCGTATAAATGCTTCGCTTCTCTTTCCTGTAATTTGCAAACATTTACACATACATCGATTCATATTGTCATATCAACAATCAGAATAGTTGAACGTGCTTCGTCTGTTGTTAAAAAATAATCACCATAGAGAGATCATAAGAAAGGAAGAATGGCACTCCACGAAGCTAAGGGATTGGCAGCCAGAGACGAGACGGGCATTCTCTCACCATTTTCATTCAAGCGCAGGTAAACATTTCATATTCATTTGGTTTTAAATACCATTATCTAAGTATGGAGGAATCGTGGCACGTAACATAGTAATGGTAATGGTAAAACAGAGCAACGAGGCCGGACGACGTGGTATTCAGAGTGACTCATTGCGGGATTTGTCACACCGATCTTCATCAAATTCGTAATGGTTGGAAAACTGCCAAATACCCCATGGTTCCCGGGTCAGTATCATCTTTTTGCCTGTTAATGCTTAATACGAAACGATCGATATTTATTTAAGCCCTATCATTCTGAATTTAAAGGGATTTATGTTTGATTAGGCATGAAATCGTTGGGATAGTGACGGAGTTAGGCTCCGACGTGATCAATTTCAAAGTGGGAGATCATGTAGGCGTTGGATTTCTGGTGAAGTCGTGCAAAAACTGCGAGAGCTGCGAGCAGGGGCAGGAACAGTACTGCGAGCAGGGCGTTTGGTCGTATAACAGCGTAGATCCTACTGATGGCTCTGTTACCTTTGGCGGATTTTCCACTCTCATGGTTGCAGATTACAGGTATTACTTTTTGGTACTAAATTCGAAAAAAGAAAGAGATAAAAGAGTATGGTGAGTCTAATGAATTTGTAAGATTGAAAATTGTAATGTACGTGTGTAGGTTTGTGGTGCACGTTCCGGAATCGCTGCCGCTCTGCTCAGCAGCTCCATTGCTGTGTGCAGGCATCACCATTTATAGCCCCATGAAATACTACGGAATGACTGAAAGGGGCAAACGATTGGGAATCGTGGGGCTCGGGGGTCTGGGACACATGGCCGTCAAGTTCGGAAAAGCCTTCGGTCTGGAGACGACCATCATCAGCACATCTCCTGCAAAGGAAAAGGAGGCGAAGCAAATTCTGGGAGCAGACCACTTTCTGATAAGCAGGGACGAGGAACAGATGAAGGCGGCGAGGAAATCGTTGGACTACATTATCGACACGGTGTCGGCGGTGCATCCTCTGGAGCCTCTGCTCTCCTTGCTCAAAACGAATGGAAAATTAGTTTTGGTAGGACTGCCCGAGCAACCTCTGGAACTGAGCGCGTCTGCCTTGATCTTCGGAGGACGACATTCCATCGGAGCGAGTCTGATCGGGGGCATCCAGGAAACGCAGGACATGCTCCACTTCTGCGCTCAACACAACGTCACCTGCACTGTGGAGACCATCACCATGGGGTATGTAAATACTGCAATGGAACGACTGGTGAAGGGAGATGTGAGATACAGATTCGTCATTGACATGGACAAATCCTTCCCACCTCCACTCCATCCCTCTTGATGATTGCTCGAGTCCACTGCTCACCTAAAACAAAACAGGAATCTTATATACTCAACACAACGGTTTCTCCCGCTCGAGCTTAAGTGTGTACTTGGATCGCTTTCCAGTTTTGTGTTCAGGGTTGTCTGTAATCCTTCCAACATTTTCCTTTTTATACTTTTTCATTCAAATTTAATTTTAATGGATAAGGTTAAGTTTTTTAAATATCTGTGAGAACATATGTATATGCACTTGCCCTTTTAAATATCTATGAGAACATATGTATATGCGCTTGCCCTTCCTTGCTCTAGCCCCCTGACCATATTTGCTTTTACACTCACGCCTTGTAAATGCAACAAGGCCAATTATTAATTTTCATAGTTAACAAGGCCAATTATTAATTTTCATAGTTAACAAGGATTGTGTGGGTGGACGTAGATTAAATACTATAATACATGCTTTCAAGAAAGGTTTTCTCTCTCAATAAAGGAACTATTCACATTTCTCATATAAAATACCTATCTATAATTATGATTAATTATAAAAAACTAAGAGATATTACCACAATTTGTCTTTGCATTGAAGTTTGTGGACATGCAATGACATGTCTCATGAATAATGCATGAATTATGCACAAAATAGATAGGGTCTAATTTGGGTCTAATTTTGTGTCAATTCTTTTGACACCAAATATAAATTAAACATTGAAATTTTTAGAAGATGAAAAACAAGAATAGTAATCTGATTTGACAATTGTTGCTTTAGAACATTGTCCTCCACCTAATGAGTGATGTTGCCTTGGATCTTTCTTCGATACAATATTCAAATTTGTAATATTTTCTAGGAACATTCCATGTCATACATTCACCACAATCATAACATAAAAGGAAGAAGACACAATAAAAGATAGCAACAATAAATGAAATAGAGAAAAGAAGGGAGACGAAAAGGAGAAGTAGAAGGTGGTTGCCCATGGGCACCCCAATATATCACATTTAATTTACACTTATGATACAAATGGATCCTCAGTGAGGGGTACTTATAGTGTTACCAAATCCTAAATGAGAGGTTGACCTCAAGTCGACATAAACATAACCTTGATATTAACCTTACAATAAAATAATAATAAATGTTCCTTTTAAGCAAGGTTATATGTAAAGGTGTATTAGCCACATATTAAAGAGGATTATAGGCTTAAATCAACATGCTCATAGGTTTACATAGATGATAAATGCATGTAGGCTTATAGAATCACATGATTGTAGGTTACATTAATGATCCTCATAAGCTCTTCTTCATATTATTGGTCTTGGCGTATATAATATTAAATTACATAAATTTTAACACACAAACCGTTAATGTTGTTGAGTTCCTTGCAAAATTTAGGGGGTCACAATTCAACTATTTTCATTGTTTTGGCTCTAAGTATTCTAAATTTGTGTTTAAAAATCTTATGCTTTTCCCTCCAAAACTTAAATTTTGAATTTGAAAATGGGATTTTTTTAGTGAATAGTACATCATGTAGAAAAATGTTCGATGGGATGTGCCTGTGTCATGTTGATGTAGTCCATCGTTAGTGGCTTAAGAAAGGGGGGTACATGATGGTTTGCTTTATTTTATTAGTAAGAATCTCATCTCACCTACCAAGCATGATGTTTACATCGGGGGCTAAAAAATGATGTGTTAAAGCTTGTCCTTAAGAGGTCATAAGTTTGAACCACCATAATATTGTGTCAATGGTATTAAAAAAATATAAATATATTCCCTTAATGACATGAGACATATGGATGATGTGGTAGATACCATGGCATTCCCTCTTCATCAAGTTGATGACATGGCAAATCCATACGGATGCAACGTCAAAGTTTGTAAAATTGAGGTGGCACCATACACATGCATCTAAAGGTGAGATGCGGTTGTTTGTTTAGTTGAATGTGGCACTAGGTACTAGAATCCCAAGGTGATCTATGGTAGTTGTGGGTATGTTTTGCACCTACCCACGCTTACCTATTAGTACCAATATGTTAGGTTTATTTTTGTGAATAAAACCATAGATTGCTAATAAATTTTATTGACAAACCCAGAAGTATTGACAGAAGCAGAGCTAAGAGAAGAAGTGATAAGAGAGAAGTCCCCTGAACTTGTTGTATTATATGTGCCTGATCAAAGATCAAAATAGAGATGAAGGTTCAAGTTGTTGTAACTATGAACTGGAGACTCAAATATGTCTACTAGAGCACCGAAATATGATCGAGGTAAAACTAGTCAAGGCATGAACCCACTAGAATAATGGTACTAGATGAAGTATTCAAAGAACACGTTTTGGGGCCTATTGTCAGAAGATAAGCTTCATCTAGAGTAGTTATCTCTTATAGACCTTGGATGGCCTCTACTTGACCATAACCTCGAGGTGGTTCTAAGGTCCTGTTTACCTACTAAAAGCTGACAAGAGCAAAATAAAAGAAATAGCTAAGTGAGGAGCAGGTCAGAAGATTTGCACCTAGATCGAAACACGTCAAAAGGTCGAAGACCTAGTATATATGGACTTAAAAAAGTTTTCCAAGTATCAATAACACCGAATAATTTTCCTGTTGGACATTTTGAGTCCCTAAGCCAAAGTTGTCATTGATGACAAGATGCCAATGAGAGTTCTTCTTTAGTTCGAGTGCAAAGTTTAATGAAAGTTTAAAATGGGTTAAAAAAATTATTTTACACCCAAAAATATTGGGTCAGAGAGAGGTTTTTATTTCTCCATGGAAGCAATTCATCCGAAGCATTGGAAGTTTAAAAATATTATAATGGTTATTATAATATTTATCAAAGTGGTAAAAATCTAATTAAATATTATAATTTTTAATTATAATATAATTAGATTTGAGAAGAAAAGTTTAAATTATTTAAAACCCTAAGGTTGGGTTTTAGAATTTTAAAATATATTCGAGCGCAAAGTTTTTAGAGATTAAAAACCCAAAGGTTGGGTTTTACTAAGGCTTTCAAATCCTTAGAGCATTGACATGATGCATTCAATCAAAGAACTGATGTTCCTAAACAAAGGAGGAGGGCAATATAAATATATGTCCAAAGTTGTTCATTAATTATCCTTGCTCAAATGAATTTTGTGTGGCATATGCGAAAATGAGCTCTTGGCAAAGGAATTAGAGGATAACACGAAGAGAGACCACCCCCCAATTCGCATTGGGCAGTGTGGCATAGTGGCATCTTGGAGAACATAAATGCATTGGTGGCACGAAGGTCGTGCGTTTGATTGTTACAAAGTGGTTTTTTGGTGGCAGTTTAGTGGAAGCGCCCAAGGTGCACATCTTTTATTAAATGTGGGCAAGGAGAAGTGCAAAGAGGAAGTATGTGGTGCTTCCCCCTTTGCAAATGAGCATGTAGCTCATGTGGCAACCTTAGCTGTGGCTAAGGCACTCACGTTGAGGGCAAGTCATGGGGTCGAAACCCTTTGAGGTAGGTACAATTTTTAATTATAATTTTATGATTTATACCCTAAGGTTAGAGTGATAAATTTGTTCTAAAATTTATTAATTTTTAATGAACTTTATTAAATAAAGGTTATGGTGATTGATTTTTTAAGGTGAAGTGTTGATGATTATTTGAGTTCTATAATTTGGAAATTGTTGTTTTGAGAGTTATGTTTTAGGAGGTATAAGGAGTTATAATAAAGGCTTAATTGATATTTATTTTAAGACCTGTTGGCTATTATTTTTTATAAGGATTTCTTCTGAAAATGCATTGGTGGATGTTAAAATTAAGTTGGAGTAATAAGGTATATTTAAAGTTATATTTTGCATTATGATTTTTATTGAAGTCTTCTAACCCTTATTGTGATTGGAAAAGAGAAATTTGTGAGTGTGGTAGATTTTTGAGATCAACTCCTTGGCATCAAAAAGATTTTGATAAGTTATGTAAGAGCTTGTTGAGCAGATTTGGAAAGGTTCTGTGTGGACCAGTTGAGTACAGTTGAGCAGGTTCCGTGTGGATCGGGTGAGCAAATTTTGATAGGTTCTATGTGGACCTATTGAGCAGAGTTGTGCAGGTTTTGTGTGGAATTATTGAGCAGATTTGAGTAGGTTTTGAGAGGACATGTTGAGCAGAGTTGTGCAGGTTTTGTGTGGACCTGTTGAGCATATTTGAGTAGGTTTTGAGTGGACCTATTGAGTAGAATTGTGTTAGATTGACTGGATAGTGTTTAGTGCAAGAGTTGAGTAGAGTTATGCTAGACCGATTGGAATGTGTTTAGTATAGTATTGAGATAGAGATTTGGAGGTGAAAAAGTAGAGTGGGCAAAGTATCAAGTGGATAGATATCCATTAGCCAATACATTGACAATAAGTCTTCTGAGTGAGGAAAAGAGTCTTCAAGTGGATAGAGATCCACCAGTCAGTGCAGTGGAGGCAGAGTCTCCTAGAGGTTCACTAGCTAGAGCAAAGGATAAAGAGTTCTCCTATGGATAAATATACATAAACTAAATTTAGGAGATCAACATCTCCTTTAGATAGAGGTCCATAAACATTATAATTGGGAAGGACTCCCAAGAGATTGATTGAGAAACTTTAGTGAAATATTTTCTCCATGGAAGTAGCCATCTTTGGGTGAACCACATAAATTATTGTGTCTATATTGTGTGGTGTTGTGTACATTGTTGTGATTACTACTGTTGATATTGCTATATTTACATTGCATATATTGGTTTGAGAGAAAAAATAAAAAGTTCTCTTATAAAGTTAACCCCCCCTCTCAGTATAAGCTTGTGTTCTTCAATTGGTATCAGAGCGGGTTTTTTCAGAAGAGTTTAAAAGCTTGAAGAAAAAGTGTTCAATAAAACAATGGATCAAAAGGATCAAAGGGACATGTCCATCAATAATACAGTACAATTATTTGATGGAAGTGACTTCTTGTATTGGTGGATGTTGATGAGGTTTCACTTGATGGCACTTGGCAATGAAATTTGGGATGTAGTAGAACTTGGATATGATTCAGCATTCAATACTCCTACAAATAAGGAATGTAAGCTTCTAATGCATGCAAATTCAAGAGCTATGAATGCAATTATAAAAGGGTTGCATAGATCAAAATATATGAAGGTTATGGATTGTAAAACAACAAAATAAAAACCCAGGTGTTGTAGGTGAGTTGGAGAGGAGAGGGCAATCCCCCAAGGGAGGTACCAGGTTCAAATCTCCACCCTAACAAAAATCTAAATTGGGTACCCAAAATACAATTGATAATGTTGGTGCGGGAAGGGCTGGGTGCGACTCCCAAGTGACTTTGATGGTATAGAACCCCCTGTTCGTGGTCTCTCAGACCGAGGCAGCCCCACAAGGGGTTTTTCACTTTAGAAAAAAAACAACAAAATAAATGTGGGAACTACTGCATGACATATATGAAGGAGATAAAGATGTCAAAAATCTAAGATCAGAAATCTCAAAGGAGATTTTGAAAATATAAGAATGCAGGATGATGAAAATATTCATGACTATCTCAGTAAGATTGATGAACTTGTATATGAGATGAGAGATCTTGGAATGAAGGTCGATGAATTTGATTCTTGTGATAAGATCTTGAGAACTCTTCCAAAAAGGTATAGTGAAAAGGTTTTTGCTATAGAAACTTTAATTGATAGTGACACTCTAACAAGAAATTATTTACTTGGTATGCTTACAAATTTTGAAATATGAACAAAAGATCCTATCCCTCCGAAAGAGGTTGTTTTCAAATCAAAAAAGAAGATAAAGGGTAAGAAGTCAAAATCAAGCAGTGAGGCATCCGGTGATGAAGAAGCAAATTATGGTAAAAAAGATAAAGGTTCCAAAAGACCCATAGATCTACGATATCTTAAGTGTTTCAATTGTGGAAATTATGGACATTTTGCAAAATATTTTTAATAACCAAAGAACAAAAATGATGAAGAAAAATAGGATCACAAATACAAAGAATCATAAAGACATAGGCACCAAAAGAAAAGCAAATATGGATAAAGAAGAAAAGGAAGGAAGTTCTTATAATGACAAAAGAGGAGCTACTATGCAGACAATGCAAGTAAGTACTCATATGATAGTGATGCTAGTTTTTCAAATAATGATAAAGATGAAGTCCTATTTATGATTGAAGAAAAAGAACCAGTTAAGAAAAGGACTCTAGTTATTCTCAAGTGTTTTAGATGTGGTAAATTTAGGACATCTTGAAGATTATTGTACAATGGATGGTTATAGTTTCAGTGATGATGAATATGAGAATGCACTTGAAGGACTAGATGAAAATATTCTAATGGCTGTAGAAGAAGAAGTAAGTGATCATATAGAATATAAGCCAAAATAAAGTAATGATGTGGACAAATGTAAACAAATAGAGGAGTATTCAGTAGATAATGGTTATGATCTCAAGGGAGAACTTATATATGCCCTTGAAACGGTAAAGAATGTAAGAAAGCAACACTCTAAACTTAAAATTCAGTTTCAATAATGTGATGAAGAGAGAAGATTGCTCATAGAGGATTTAGAAAAATCAAAGGCTAAGGCAAAAAGGTTCAAATATAAGTTAGGAGGAAAGATCTTGGAATGTGAGAAGTTAAAACAAGAAGTGGCACTACGAAAATAATATTTAGAGGAATCCAAGATCAATATGAAAGGATTCAAGGATAGCTCAAATATTATGGATAAGATAGTCAAGGTACAAATAAGGTCAAAAAATAAAATAGGTCTTGGTTTTGAACAAACTCAAAAGAAACAGGAAGGAGAGTCAACTTCAAGTTTTGAAGAGGAAACTTCAGATGAAGATACTTCAGAAGAAGACAATGTAAAAGAAAGTCAGACATCAGAGGAAGAATTGGACAATAGAGAGTTCAAAAAATATAGGAACAATAGACAGAGAAGATACATATGGAATGAACATAAAAAGCAAGGTGAAGAAAAAATGGCAGGAGCAGGAGCAGGAGCAGGAGTAGGTGTAGGGTTGGGGGCTAGTTCAGTTCTTGGGGCAGGGCCTAGGTCGGGATCAAGCTCAGGGTCAGGGATAGGCACATCAGGGCCCAGTCCTAGGTTTGCAGGTCCCTCGATGGGCCTAGAGGATGGGTCTACGCTTGATCCATTTGGGGGCCAGGGTGTCTTGGGCACTGGCCCACAGACCAGCATCGATGCAAGCGTAGGGCTAGGGAATCATTCCCCCGCTCTTGAGTGGGGATTTGTCTCGAGTGGGCTCAACCCTTCCTATCAACAGATCCTGGCGAGCACCAGGGCCCCTTCTCGGGCCTCAAGGCTAGGTATTTCCCTCGAGGGCACTCACATTTCTATCCAGGATGAGGTCTAATCCTCCTTGGTAGTTGGTTCGTATGCCTCCCTAGTAGGGAAATTCTTTGGAGGGTGTCTTGACATGGAAACCATTCGTAGGTGGGCAGCTACCAAATGGAAGGTTTTCAAGCACCTCCAGCTGGTTGCCCTGACCAAGGGTTTCTTCATCATCAAATTAAACAACAATGAGGATGCCGAGAAGATCCTATCAGGAGGGCCCTAGTTTTTTGGGTACAAGAACCTCTTCCTCAGGTGGTATGGAGTTGATTTCCACCCTAGCACCCAAAGCATCAACTTCACCCCAGTTTGGGTTCGACTCCTAAACCTTCCCTTCCATCTGTGGCATGAAGACCTCCTCAGACTCATTGCTCAGTCGGTATGGGACCTGGTGGCCTTTGAACCCACTACAAAGGTAGGTTCTTGGATGGTGCATGCCTATTTTTGCATCAAGACCAACCTCAAATCCGTTCTCCCATCCTCGATGACCATATCCTCTAGGTCCTTCTTCTGGACCCATCTCCTGATCTACAAAAACAAACCTGCCTTCTGCCCTTCCTACAACACTCAAGGCCACCTCCCCCACAAATGCCTAATTTCCAAAAATGGCGAAGGCCCTCCCCCCAATCCCTCTTCTAAATCTGGCTGGGCCCCGTCTCGCGGCCCCCCCCACAACGGCCCCAGATCCCAGGCCTGGACCACCAAGCCCCCCCCCCACCGGCCCCAAAGGATTCTCATATGGACCTCGATTTGGAGGGTGACCTCCCCCAAGTTTCCCCCTCTACTGCTCCCTCCCCTGGGTCATCTTCCATGGCCCTGATCCCAGGCTCTTTCGCCCAGCCCACCTCATGCCCCTCCCCGTAGGGCCTTGCTTGTGCGGGTAGCAAGCTGCCCAGGCCTTCTTCATCGTTGGCTCCCTTCACCGGGGACTCCTTTCCCCCCCATCCCTGCACCTCCCTGGACCCCCTCCCGGCCCTCCCGATGATCCCTGTTGGGCTTCCCTTGGAGTGCAGATCTGAGAAGTCCAATGAAGAGACCGAAGCTAGCTCTTCATCCGAGGCCGATGAAGTCAGTCCGAAGATGACCCAAAGTAGGTCTTTTGCCATAGACTTTGGTAGAAAACTCAAGTGAGGGTGCCCCTCCCTGGGTGATCAGCATACCAGGATCATTGAAGATGACATAGCCAATGGCTCCCAAGAAATTCTATCTGACGTGGGGGCAAGCTTCTCCAAGGTGAACTCCAATCGATCCAAACCCCCCGCTCATTCCGGGAAGGGGGGCAAGTGACCCCTCAAGGGTGTCAAATGAAGCTCATCACCTAGAATATTAGGGGCCTCAATGGGGCCCCCAAGAAAATGATCCTCAGCCAACTTTGTAGGGATCACCATCCATCCTTCCTCCTCCTTTAGGAAACCAAAATAGATGATGTTGTTGCCCGACGTGTAGCCCATGCTACTTGGTGCAACTATGATTCCCTGTCTACCGTTGCAGCTAGCTCAGTTGAGGGTCTGTTGTGCATGTGGGACCCCTGGTGCTTTGAAGGAAGACTTATACCTTTGTCCCCTAGAATCATCAACATGCTAGTCCACTACATAAATTCAAGATGCTCCTGGATTCTGTCCAACGTCTACACTCCTAACAGTATCATTGAGAAAGTGGCCTTGTGGGAGGAAATTAGCTTGATGAGAGTAGCCTTTGCCCCTACCTTGGATCCTAGCTGGGACTTCAATAGCCCCCTATTCTTCTCTAACAAAAGCAAGGGATCAACGGCTCAAGACAAGAGCATGGAGGACTTTGGTGCATTTATTTCCCTTAACGAGCTCATGGACATCATCCTGAAGGGTGCCAGGTTCACTTGGACCAATAGAAGAGCAGAAGAAAATCACATCCAGGTCAGACTAGATAGAGTTTTCTTGTCCAAGGAAGCCCTGCCTATGTTTGTTGATGCCACCCTGCTGGCCCTCCCCAAAATTGGGTCCAATCATAGCCCCTCCTCCTTGAAACCGATCACAAGCCATCCCCCAAGAGGCCTTTCTGGTTTGAGTCCATGTGGCTGCAACACCCTGACTTTCGGGCCCAGGTTGGGAGCTGGTGGGCTCCCCCAGTCCCTAGCTACCCCGCTAAGCAAATCTTCCATAAGTTGAGATGCCTTAAGGACCAAATCAAGGTATGGAACAAGGAAGTGTTTGGAAATATCTTCGAGAACAAAACTACTCTCAAAGAAAAACTCGAAGCCCTCAAGGCCAGATTTCAAGCTGACTCCCAAGACCTGGGGCTCAGGGATGAGGCGCACCTTGTCCTTAGTGAGTATCATAACATCCTAGCCTATGAGGAAATATTTTGGAGACAAAAGTCACAAGACCTATGGCTCCAATATGGATATGCTAGCACTAAGTTCTTCCACATGTTGACTCTCAAGAACAGGGGCTCCAACAGAATTGCTAAGCTAGTGGGTAGCAATGGCAGAATCATCAAGGAAGAAGAGGACATCTAGGCTGAAACCTCCCGCTACTTCAAGGATCTCCTGGGTGATAGCCCCCCCATGTCCCTAGATGCAACTGAATCCCTTCTAGAGCACATCCCATCTTCTGTCATGGCCATGGCAAATCAGATGCTGCTACAACCTCTATTTGACTCTGAAATCCATGCGGCTACCTTTTCCATGAAGGTTGAGGTGGCCCTGGGCCCGGACGGTTTCCCCCCTCAATTCTTCTAATATTTCTGGGACATTTTTGGGCCAGAAGTGTGTGCTGCCATCTGGTACCTGCAGACTACCCGATCCATTCCTAGAGGCATCAACTCCACCTTCATAGCTCTGATCCCCAAGACCCAAGCAGCCCGATCCCTCTTAGATTTTTTCCCTATTAGCCTGTGCAATGTCTTGTATAAAATCTTGACCAAATCCATGGCTTTCCATCTCAAGGATATCCTCCCCCTGATCATTGCCCCCTATTAGGGTAGTTTGGTCAAAGGCATATTGATCACTGACAAGATCATCATCATGCACGAGGCCATTCACTCAGCTGTCCTATCCAAAAATGCCTCCTTTCTGCTCAAGCTCAATATGAACAAGGCCTTTGATAGAGTTAACTAGGATTTCCTATCCAAGGTTCTCCTCAAGTTCGGGTTCCACCCTTCCTGGGTCAGGCTCATTAGTAACTGCGTGTCTTCTCCGTGGTTCTCCATCCTCGTCAACGGGCCCCCTACCAAATTTTTCCCTAGCTCCAGAGGCCTCTGCCAAGGTGAACCCCTGTCCCCGATCCTCTTCATCATCCTAGTTGAGGCTCTAGGGCGTACCATCTCGGGCGCGATGTCCCGTGGTCTCATTTCAGGAATTAGGCTTGCACCGAGCCTACCCCTTGTGTCCCACCAATAGTTCATGGATGACACCATCTTTGCCACCTCTGCCTCAATTCCCCAAGACAAAACTCTCAAGCATATTTTGACCTTGTACGAGGAGGCGACCGGCCAAAAAATCAACCTTTGAAAAAGCATGATTTTCTTCATCCACACCCCCTTGGCTAGACAGATCAGAATTGGGCAGATTTTGGGCTGCACCCCGGGCTCCCTCCCATCCTCGTATCTTGGGCTCCCCCTGTTCATAGGTGCCTCCTCTAGGGCCCTATGGGGTGGGGTGATCGAGTGGATTCAGATGAATTTGGCCCCTTGGAAAGGTCACCTCCTTTCGTAGGCTGGCAGAGCCACCCTCTTGATGGCAGTCTTACAAAGCATCCCGATTTACTTCATGTCGGTCTTCAAAATCTTGACCTCCATTGTAGCACATATCAAACAAATTCAGAAACACTTTCTCTAGTTGGGAAGTGAATACAAGAAGAGGATTCCACTGGTCTCCTAGCCCTTGGTCTGCCGCACCAAAGCTGAGGGAGGGATTGGGCTCAGACGAGTGGTTCTCATGAACAAGGCTCTCATATCCAAGCATGCCTGGAAGGTCCACACCAACAACCCTGATGAGTGGGTTAGCATTATGCACAGAAAATACTTCCATAGGCATCCCTTCCTCAGTGATTCTCAGCCTCGAGATGGATTAGCCTTTTGGAAGTCCCTGATCTCAACCAAAGACATAATCCAGAAAGGGAGCGAATGGATCCTCAAGGACAGAGCCAATATTAATTTTTGGAATGACAGATGGATCCAGGATGAGGCCATGTCTTCTGACAATGAGCTCCTCATTCTCAAACCAGGTCTAGCGGACAGAGGTCCTAGGGTTATAGCCTATCTCTCTTAGAACCTGGGGCATGCCACCTGTATGCCCATCCTGGACCCTAGGCACCCGCTTCAAGCTATCAAACTCTAGGGCCTCCTCAATACGACTATCATCCTGTCCTCAGAAGGATACGACAGATGTGTTTGACATGGTACTCCCAGGCAATTACTTCTGGTGCATCCACAACTTCATCTAGGAAGCCCTCTATGTCCTTCAGGGATTCCTCGATCATAGCTTTTGACATGTGTACAAATAAGGCAATAGGGCGACCGACTTCATGGCGAATCAAGCCATCTCTGCTGACGCCTTCACTACCTGGACCACAAAATTTCCTGAAGCTTTGGTTCACTTTATCTTGTAAGATTAGCCCAACAATGTGGAGGACCCCGATGTCTAACTCGCCCTGTGCTAGGGCCCTATATTTCCACTGGTGCAGTTTCCAGAAGACAGAAGACTTCCTTCTCGGTGCCACCCCGTCGCCCGTCTTAGGCCCATCTCCTGCCAGTCTGTTGGCCTCCTAGATCTCCTTCGTGATGGTAGGTCTTCTCGGCCACTTTAGAAGCTTGGTTGTTTTTGATGTGGACCTACATTGCCTGGTTTGCACTTCTGGCAGTTCTAAGGCTATCTCCTCATCGACCTTCCTCAATTTTTCCACCTCGATCGTTGTAAGGACAGATCCACATGCCACGTCAGCCTTCTCATGGCTTTATCCCATGTTGTTCCCTCAAGGTGCACCCCCACTCAGTCTACGCCACCTAGCATGCTGGCAGTGGCCCCTCCCCCTTGCCTCGCATGGCAACCTGTAGCCACGCCCCCTCAGCCCCTTCACCCTCGTGTCACTCCCGTCCTCGAGCACCCATTCCTGACGTTGATGGCTCCCCCCTTCTTCAGGCCCGGACATGGTTTTATATCTACCATGCGCTAAGTTTTCTCGCTGTGTTTGTTTCTCTCGTTCCTTGTCCCTACACCTCTATTTCCCCTCCCTCCCCTGTGCCATGGCTGCCAAAAGTGTTTTCATTGAGCCTTCCACGCTCTCTCTGAGCGAGTCGACCAAGATTTTTTCCAATGCCAAGCATTTCACTCCCTTCTTCAGCAAGTTCACTGGAGCTGATGACGATATCACCCAATGCTTCCTAGATTCATGGATTGATGACGAGGTTACGATCAAGGGGTTTCATTTTAAATTTAACAAATATTTTTTAACTGAGGTTATAGGTCTCCACCATGAGGAAAATGGGCGAGTAGTCAAGCGGGACAAGTATAATTAGGAGGAACTATCCTGCTTCCCAGAGCAGTAATAGGACAAGACTAACCTATTTTGATCCAATCTCCCAACCCCCTTTGATGAGGCCATCATCCCAGTAATGCAATACATTACCTGTGATGACCTAGACCAGAGGCTTTTTAGCTTCCACCTGAGCTACTTCAACCACCTCTGAGGTGCCAAGGTGGTCAACACTCCCCTTTTTCTATTGTATTTCTTGGGTCTTACCATTGACTGTGCCTGCAAAATCCATTCCCGGCCCTCCCACCAAGGCCTCATGGTGGTGCTGTATAGGAACACTCTAGCTAACCAGTCGTAGCTTCATCATATTCCCCCCTATCTGTTGTCCCCCCTCGAGGTGGCTAATTTCCCTATTGGATCCCCTCCTGCTTCCATTTCTAAGGTGTCCCCTTCGCCTACTGGCTCCCCTGCCCCAAAGCATCGTAGACCAACCTGAAAGTGTAGGACTTCGACCCAGGGCACTAGTGGGGCCCAACTCCTGGGGGCACCCGCATAGGCCCCTCCCCTAGTAGAATCAAGGCTGCAGGCAATGCCAAGAGGACCAGTCAAGAAGCCCCAGAGCCCATCAATGTTAGCTCTGATTCAGGTAGCAGAATGCAAAATTTGGCTATCAGAGCCCTCCTTGATGTGACTATTGGCTCTCTGACTACGGCTGCCCAAGTAGCCTCCTTTGCTACCACTACCCTGGCTAAGCTTTGATGTAGGCTGGGAGACGACCCCGATAAGGAGTAATTTTGATCGACGAGGGGCCTCGTTCTAGCCTGGGACGGCCACTGGGCCCACTGGTTTTCTGGCAGCCAGCTTCTACGCATTGGGCGATGGTGGTTTTTTGTTTGGGTGGCTTCTAGCCAAGGTCTTGTTGCTTTTTGTTCTAGGTGTTTTTGTTAGCATCAGGGTCCAGGGCCCCGGGCCCCAGATTTCTACCTTTGGGCATAGCCCCATTTTTTTTGTACTTATTTCAACCCAGGCTTATGATCTAACTAAGGTTTTGGGATCCTGTTTAAAAAACCCGCTATAAATAGTCTGTTACTTACCAAAAAAAAATATACATATGGAACAACAATCAAAACAGGAGACTGATGAGGTCAAAACAAGGAAGCTTCAACGAAAGATGTTTTTCATGTCACAGGTTTAGGAACATGGCTTCATAATGTAGGATACATGAAAGACATGAATATGGGAATGGATATTTTTTCCATGGGTATTGGTACTTATGTAACCAGTTTGGTCACAAGGCAATGAATTGCAAGGTTCTTGAAATAAGAGGATATGACTCCACTAGGAGAAATCCTAATATATTTGCACCTCCAAGGAATAATATCATGAAGTGTTATAAGTACAATAATTATGGTCATATAGCAAAGTGGTGTCGAGCAGACATTCCAAAAACAAGTATGAACAAGAATAGAAACATGAACATGAATATGAACATGAACATGAACATTAATAAGAACAAGAATAGGAACATGAATAGGAATATGAATAGGAACATGGATGAGAACAGGAACATGAACCTAGATGTGAATGAGAACAAGAATGATGACAGGAACAAGGATTATGACTTGGATAGAAACAATTAGAGGATTTATAAAACTCAAAAAATAAGGGAAAATAATAAAAGTAAAGAACAATGCTTTCGAGGAGTAGAAATACTCCCACCCCATAATTAACCACCTCATGAGGAGGTGGATGAGGGGCTTAGCTAAGAGGCTCATTCTTAGCCCCGAGCCCCAAAGGTGACCCTTTTCCATTGATGTCAAAGGGGGAGATATTTGTGTATAGGGGAGATATTTGATATCTAATGGAGCATTGAGCCAGGGGAAGCAATGTCCCAGGGGGATCAGAAGGAAAAATAAAGGTTATATTTCAAGTAAAAAGGATGTGGGTTGCCATCAATGACAAACGAGGAGATTTTTGGACATTTTGAGTCCCTAAGCCACAATTGTCATTTATGTCAAGATGCCAGTGAGAGTTCTTCTTCAGTTCGAGTGCAAAGTTTAATGGAATTTTAAAATGGGTTAAAATATTTTATATTACACCCAAAAATATTGGGTCAGAAAGAGGTTTTTATTTCTCCATTGAAGCATTTCATCCGAAGCATTGGAAGGTTAAAAATATTAAAAATTTTATTATAATATTTACCAAAGTGGTAAAAATCTAATTAAAAATTAAAAATTTTAATTATAATATAATAAAATAGACATCTCAAGTGGATGCTAGTAATTTTATAGATTGGCATTCCTTCGATTTTTCCTGATACTCATTGATATGACAATCAACATACTATTCAACATGTCTATAATCCTTTGTTTAATCAATAGATAAAGCGCATTGAGATATGAATGCACTTTTATATACCTTCGTACTCATGGTAAGCTAGATCAAGTTTTATGCATATTAGAGCACGGAGTGGACACCTTAACCAATATCATGCCCAAGGTTAATTTAGAGTACATGTAGGAGCTTATTGGAGTTGAGAGTAACCCTTAAAATGATATTCAATATAAGGGTCTCTCTCTATATCTCCCATTCAGCTTAAGGGAAATGCTAGAATATATTGTAGTTAAGCTTCTCTTGAGGCCAAGACCAACTGTTTGTACTTATATTTTCTATATTTACACTTTGAACACATTCAAACCTTGTAAAAGGTATTTTTTTATATTTCACTCATAAGGGTTAGTCTCATAACCTTGACCTAAAAGCATCATCTACTTGGGTATAAATACCACTTCTCACCAATCATTTCAACATTTATTGGAATATAAGTTCATTTCCTTTAGATACAAATATTTGGAATTCACAAGCACCCTATTATATTTTGTGTTCTTCAAGTTGTGTACTCCTTTTGCTAAGAAATATTGGATAATTATTGATTCTATGTATTTCTCAAAACTATTGTGAAATATAAAAAATTTCAAGAAGGTGATTATGAAAACATAGTAGTTTAAGAATATAAAGAATATTTTTGAAAGAAAGCCAAACAATGTAATAAAATAATAATATAAATTTTATTTAATTGACCTAACAATAATGTAATGTTTTTTTATTTTTATGAGACTAGCCTCGATAGAAACCACCCAACTTACTTTAAAAAGGTTGGAAAACATAAAATCTAAAAGATGTTAAAAGATAATAATATACTAATAGAAAAAAAAAATGAGTATTTAAAAACTACATAGATGAAACACTATAATATATTGATAGTGAAAAGGATGGTTAGCATATTAGAATACAAAAGATAGATCATAATATCAAAAGGCATGTGAAAAACATTAAGATAATTATATCAAGTAAAAATGTCAAAAACAAATGATAAAATTATTTTAAAAGGTCAATATCATTGTGTACCAAACTAAATACAAAATATAACATTAAAAAGTTGTAGTCTAGCTAAAGACATGTATCACTTTAGTTGTGAAAAAAATAGATTCATAACTCTCTAAGAGTAAGAGGAGTAAATATACTTATTTTTACTTTACTCGGCTTTGTTAAAAGGTTTAGAAACCCTTTTAAAACTCCTTCATCCATCTAATAAAAAAAAATACATATTTTATGTTTTAAAATTATATAAATATAACAAAATTTATTAGTGAATGCTTAGACTCAAATACCAAAATCTAAATTACTTATTTTAAATTCAAATCTTAAATGTTAAACATAAAGTATCAAAATATAAATTACACATTATATGATTAAACTATTTTATAGAGCTTTAACCTCTATGGACTGGCTCTAAAAATCTCAACTCATAATTGTGCCTATGTATATCTAAAAATTTAGATGCTTCCTTTAAAATAAGGAGATGATTACTTTTGAAATTGTTATAGGCACATATGCCACTCATTCTGTCTCACACATGTTTAAACATACATGCCTAAACATGTAATATTTTTTATGAGTTTGAAAGAAAATTTAAGGTGTCAAGCCAAAAGTAGAGATTTTTGAATCAATTCAGCCCACTTAAAATCTAATATATTTGTTCATTACATAAGATCCAAGCATGATTACCATGCTACACAAACAAACAATGTGAATGGGACAAAATACAGAATTATCGCTATGAATTCGGGTTTAAGGCTAAGGTCCCTACATGAATTGGACGACATTATCGCTATGAATTCTAGTGTAGGGTTGCGGTCCCTACATGAATTGGATGGCTAGACGGGCAATTAACAAAGTTGGAACTATAGAATAAAAATTATGTGGGTTTTATACCTATATTTTATTCATACTTTGATTGAATATGTATATGCATCGTACAATAGAAATTACTAAAATGAAGATGAGCCCAAGAGCACAAACCAATATGCTTAGAGCTAATGGTGACATGCAAAATGAGTTATTTATAGGTTACTCAAATAAAAGGAGAAGTCCCAAAGATGAAAACTATGCATGATAGCATATCTGTTTTGGAAACATTAGCTAGCAACAACGGAGTATGTTTATAGGAATATGATGTTTGAGGGTATTTGATGACAAAATATCTAAAATACTATTCTATGGGGGTGTCATATGGATCAAGCAGTTCAATTTCTCTTTGTTATCGGGTTACCCTAGCATCATTTTCCTTGTTGTGTATTTGTTTCATTCTACTTTTTCTCTTCGCTTTCTATCCATAGGATTATTGTGCCAATAACCCCTAGTGTTGATGGCATTTTTAATCCCCCCATAATTGCATTGTGTTTTCCTCCATTCCCTTGTTTGTTCTTATTCATATTTTCTTCTTATGTCTTTCAGGTACTTAATATTCCTTATCCTCTTCACCATCATGTTCCACTTTGTTGTGCAAGTGACTTCCACCTTGTCACCCAACTCTCTCCTTTATCCCATAGCCTCCGTTGGATGGTTTCTTCTCCATATACTTTTTTGGCTTGTTCTTTCCTCCCTTTCTCCTTGAAATTGTTAAGTTCAATAATATTTTGGCCACCTAGATTCCTTATTTTTGCAAAGAAAAAATATCGTATAAGTCACCAAGAATGTGGGTATTTTTTGCACCTATCCATGCTTAACTATTAGTAACTATGCATTAGGTTTAATTTCTATGAATAAAACTAGCGATTGCCAAAAAAATAAAAAATTCAAGCCCGAAAGTATTGATAGAAGCAATAGAACATTTAGCATGGCCATAGCCTAAAAAAAAATTAAGGACCCATCCCGGTGTCATAAGAAGAAAAATGTGGACAAAATGACCAAGTCTGGAGATGACCAAAATAATTACACCCGATCGAAGCTTGATGGGGTCCCAAAAGCTCAACCTTCGCTAGCATAGGAAAGTGACCCAGTCTAATAAAACCCATAATAATTAGTCCTAACCAAAGCTTAGTAGCACTATAAAGGCCCTATTAGGAAAATGGTAAAATTCTAAGAGCATCGAAACATTCATGCCTGATTGGAGCCAGGTGGAGTTCCAATGTTTCGGTTCAAATCCTAAAAGATGACAAAGGAAGCATAATGCAAAAGAAACAAAGGTTGAAGGATATAGAAATACCCATACCTAATTGAAACCTAGTTATTGCTCAAATATCTAATGTATGCAAGAACAAAAAGGAGGCACCAGACCAGTTGCACTCAGCTAGGACTCATTAGAGTTTAAAATATCTGACATGTGAGATAAAATGTTTAGATAGGGGGTGAGGCCACTAAGAGACTGGTATATGGTTGAATTTCATTAGAATGAGGAAAAGGTATCCCATAGGTGTGCAGATGACCTGGAAATCATCCTCCAAAAATAAAATTTCTCTCACTCCCACAACGTTTGTTGGGCATGATTTTCTATTAAAATATTCTAAGGACACAAGCCATCATGCGAAGAACAATGTGGTTGGGTAGAATAAAAATCAAGAGACCAAGAGTAACTAGTGAGTGGAATATAAATCAAAATGGTGTAGATCCAGGCCACATAAACCAATCACATTTAGGTTACTAGAACAACCATACTTTTGAAGAGGTTCAATAGGTTGGCAGAATATTTGACACAACCACAACCTAATTCTGAGGAAATGATCATTTTGACTACTTGAGAATTGTAAAATATCTATAAATACTATAATGTAAAATGAAAATTGATCGACTCTTAGGCATTTACAATTAATATATAAATATGGATTACTTGCATCTTACTACAAATTAACGATAGTTTGGTCTCTGGTTCAACATATTTGTAGAGCATGTATGTATGGATGATCGCTTCTTTCTAATTTAAGCATGAATTTGTTGTATATTTAAGATAACAAATTCAAGGCTCTTGTAGTATATTTTGGGAACCCAAAATGATCATGTAGTCATTGGAATTACTATTTCTTATCCTATGTATGCTTTAGATATTCTTTAGTGGTTTAGTATGGAGGAGTGTAAGCTTGATCAAACCCCCTTTACCTTCGGATTAAAACTTTAGGCTGATTAAATTAAACCTTTAGTTGATTGCACTCTATATTATTCTCTTGTGGGAGGACTTCTCTATCTCATTCACACTAAACTAGATATAGCCTTTGTTGTTAGTTGTTGCTCTAGGTACATGGAAACACCCTAAGAGAGTCATTATACAATAGGAGATAAAATTCTCAAATACAGTAGAGAGATGTATTAGATGAAAATCCACCATTCTATTGATTGTTCACTAATTTTAATAGGTTATTTAGATACTGACTAGATGGGTAAAATGGATGAGCAATGATCCACCACAATATTTATATTTTACTTGAGATCTATCTCAATTTCATGATGTTCCAAACACTAATACACCATTTCTCAAACTTTTATAGAGACCAAATATTATGCTTTCAATGAGGCAAATAGACATTTCAAGTGGATGCTAGTGATTTTAGAGATTGGTATTCCTTATAGTTTTCCTGATACTTATTGACATGAAAATCAACATAATATTTAGAATGTCTATAATCTTTTTTTTCATCAACATACAAAGTACATTGATATGTGAATTCACTTTCGATATGCCTTCATGCTCATGGTATGATGGATCAAGTTTTGTGCACTTTAGAGTAGAGAGTGGACGCCTTAACCAATATCATACCCATGATTAATTTAGTGTACATGTAGGAGCTTCTTGGAGTTGAGAGTATCCCTTAAGACAGTATAGAATGTTAGGGTATATTTATATATCACTCATTCAGCTTAATGAGAATGCTGAAATATATTGTGGTTAAGCTTCTTTTGAGGACAAGACCAACTATTTGTACTTGTTTTTTCTATATTTACACTTTGAACCCATTTAAACCTTGTAAAAGGTATTTTTTAATATTTCACTCGTAAGGGTTAGTCTCATAACCTTGACCTTCTCTAGTCATTTCAATATTTGTTGGAGTATAAGTTCATTTCCTTTAGATACGGATATTTGGCACTCACAAACACCCCATTATATTTTGTGTTCTTCATGTTGTGTACTTCTTTTGCTAAGAAATATTGGATAATGATTGATTTTATTCCTTTCTCAAATCTACTGTGAAATATAACAAATTTCAAGGAGGTGATTATGAAACATAGTAGTTTAAGAATATAAAGTATAATTTTGAAAGAAAGCCAAACAATGTAATAAAACAATAATATAATGTTTTTTTTAACTGACCTAACAACAATGTAATGTTTTGTTATTTTTATGAGACTAGCCTTGATAGAAACCACCCAACTTACTTTAAAAGGGTTTGAAAACATAAAATCTAGTAGATGTGAAAAGATAATAGTATACTATTAGAAACAAATTGAGTATTTAAAAACTACATAGATGAAACACTATAATATATTGATAGTGAAAAGGATTGTTAGCATATTAAAATACAAAAGATAGATCATAACATCAAAATGCATGTAAAAAATATTAAGATAAATATATCATTTAAAAATGTCAAAAATAAATGATAAAATTATTTTAAAAGGTAAATATCGTTGTGTACCAAACTAAATATAAAACATAACATTAAAAAGTTATAGTCTAGCTAAAGACATGTATCACTTTAGTTGTGAAACAAATAGATTCATAACTCCCTAGGAGTAACTGGAGTAAATATACTTATTTTAGTTTTACTCAGCTTTGTTAAAAGGTTTAGAAACCCTTTTAAAACTCCTTCATCCATCTAATGAAAAATATATATATATTATGTTTAAGAATTATATAAATATAGTAACATTTATTAGTGAATGCTTAAACTCAAATACCAAAATCTAAATTACATCTTTTAAATTCAAATCTTAAACGTTAAACATAAAGTATCAAAATCCAAATTACACATTATATGACTAAACTCTTTTATAGAGTTTTAACCTCTATGGACTGGCTCTAAAAAGTTCAACTCATAATTGTTCCTATGTATATCTAAAAATTTAGATGCTTCCTTTCAAATAAGGAGATGATTACTTTTGAAATATTTATAGGCATAGATTCCACTCATTCTGTCTCACACATGTTTAAACAAACATGCCTAAACATGTGTTACGTTTTGGAAACTGAAATAGTTAAGTTTTTGTTCTTTGTTTGTAACCGACACTATCCATGCATAGGTTTTATTTTTAGTGTGTTTTTTTAGCCAATCGCATTAACTAAGTTTGAGTCCGCATTGATGGGATTGCATGGTGGATCTAGCCATATTGTAACCTATTTTTCTATATGTAAGATAGGGCATTCCATTGATTGACGAGCTACTGTAATGCATTGGTGCATAGTTGAGCTTGAGAGAGGATTTGAGTGATAAGAAGAGCAAGAAGAGACTAGCATGTAAGGGTTCCAGACTGAATTTCAGAGAGGATTGATTGTAGCATTGTTGCAAGGGAGATCCCTTTGAGGAATAATACAAGGAGGACTGGTTGGAGTGGACATAGCCCACATTCTGGGTGAACCACTGTACATGTTGCATTGTCTCTTGTTTATTGTTGTGTGTGTTGTTTTTTTGATATTGTTTATTCTGCTGCTATTTTAAATCTTTGATATATTGTTACAAGAAGATTAGATTGTTATTTAATTTGTAAATCCCAACAACTAGTATCAAAGCTAACTATTGGGTGTACTCAAAAAACCTGAGAGTTTTCAATTTGAGTGGGAGCAATGGATGATATATCAAAATTGGGAGTGTAGAAATTTGATGAAAATAATTACCAGTTTTTATGAATGCATATTGAAGAATTATTGTTGATGAAATATCTCCATATACCTCTATAAGGGGTGAAATATGCATCAAATACAGATGAGGAGTGTAACAGTCTTAATAGGAAGACATTGGCTAATCAGGTTGAGTCTCACATCTTTTGTGGCATTCCATATTTCTAAGGAAACAACTACGAAGGGTCTAATGGACACACTGAAAAGGCTATATGAAAATCCCTCGATATCGAACAAGGTATTCTTAGTGAAGCAACTTTATAATTTACATATGTCAAAAGGTGGAGTTGTAGATAGGCATTTAAATTATTTCAATATATTTTTCAATAAGGTAGCCTCTGTTAATGTTAAAATAGAGGAAGAGATGAAGGTCATTTTATTCTTGTGTTCATTACCTGATAGTTGGGTGATCTTGGTAGTGGCTATTAGCAATGGTATTGTTTCTGGTATTCTTTCTTTTAATGATGTAGTGAGTGTATTACTTAGTCATGAAATGTGAAGGAAGAGCACGAGAGAATCATCATCTGGTGTAGCATTGATTGTCTAAGGAAAACAAAAGACAAGAGGAGTGAGTTCGGGGAACCGTGAAGAGCAAGGTGGATCCAAGTCCAAAGGAAAGATGGTGTGTTGGCATTGTGGCAAGAAGGGGCATCTCAAGAAAGACTACTAGTCTAAGAAGGGAGATGGAGGAGAAGCAAACATAATGGATGAGGAAGAGGTTTTGATCCTTTCAGCATTGGAAGTTGGGATACATATCAAGAAAGATGAACATGGCTCAAGATTTATTGTATAATTTTTTAGGATGGAACACATAATATGGTTATAATTTTTGATCATTACAACCCCAAGTCCCTAAGCTTGAAGGTAATTCCACACTCGGGGAGTGTGCTTTCAAAGCTAGTGGTAAATCCATATGGTGTGTGTGCATGCTATGGGTAATCCATAATATGCAGATCTTGCCATGGTGGTGATGTTTGATTCACCATGATACAAAGTAATTATGAGGATGTTATTATCACTAATTCCCAGTAGATAGATTGTATGTTGCTTGTTGATCGCAGGATAAAAGTGTGTGTATAATACTAGTATGGTGTGATGGTTTAGATTATGGATGCAAAAAATTTTGAGGAAGTGACATTCCTCGTTTGGTTGAAGACTTGTGTTCAACGGATGCAATAATGGTAGATTTATTGTGCTTTAGTCCTAAGTTGCAAGATTGTTGTAGTAATTTTAGTCTCCAAGTGGGGTATTGTTAGGTTTTGGAAATTGAAATAGCTAAGTTTTCGTTCTTTGTTTGTAACCAACTGACACTATCCATGCATAGGTTCTATTTTTAGTGTGTTTTTTTAGCCAATCTCATTAACTAAGTTTGAGTCAGCATGGATGGGATTGCAAGGTGGATCTAGCCATATTGTAACCTATTTTTCTATAAGTAAGATAGGGTATTCCATTGATTGACGAGCTACTATAATGCATTGGTGCATAGTTGAGCTTGAGAGAGGATTTGAGTGATAAGAATAGCAATAAAAGACTAGCATGTAAGGGTTCCAGACTGTATTTCAGAGAGGATTGATAGTAGCATTGTTGCAAGGTAAATCCCTTCGAGGAATAATACAAACTAGACTCGTTGGAGTGGACGTAGCCCACATTCTGGGTGAACCACTGTACATGTTGTAGTGTCTCTTGTTTATTGCTATGTGTGTGTTGTTTTTCTGATATTGTTTATTCTACTGCTATTTTGAATCTTTGATATATTGTTACAAGAATATTAGATTGTTATTTAATTCGTAAATCCCAAAAACTAGTATCAGAGCTAACTATTGGGTGTACTCAAAAAAATTTAGAGTTTTCAATTTGAGTGGGAGCAATGGATGATATATCAAAATTGGGAGTGTAGAAATTTGATGAAAATAATTACCATTTTTTTTTAATGCATATTGAAGAATTATTGTTGATGAAATATCTCCATCTACCTCTAGAAGGGGCAAAACCTGCATCACATACGGATGAGGAGTGGAAGAGTCTTGATAGGAAGGCATTGGTCGTTATCCAGTTGAGTCTCACATCTTCTATGGCATTCAATATTTCTAAGGAAACAACTACGAAGGGTCTAATGGACACACTAAAAAAACAATATGAAAATCCCTCGGCATCGAACAAGGTATTCTTAGTGAAGCAACTTTATAATTTACGTATGTTAGAAGGTGGAGCTGTAGCTAGTCATTTATATTATTTCAATACAGTTTTTGATAAGTTAGCCTCTGTTAAAGTTAAAATAGACGAAGAGATGAAGGTCATTTTATTCTTGTGTTCATTACCTGATAGTGGGAGATCTTGGTAGTGGCTATTAGCAATGGTATTGTTTCTGGTATTATTTCTTTTAATGATGTAGTGAGTGTAGTCCTTAGTCATGAAATATGAAGGAAGAGCATGAGAGAATCATCATCTGGTGTAGCATTTATTGCAAGAGGAAAACAAAAGACAAGAGGAGTGATTTCGGGGAACCGTGAAGAGCAAGGTGGATCCAAGTCCAAAGGAAAGATGGTATGCTGGCATTACGTCAAGAAGGGGAATCTCAAGAATGACTACTAGATTAAGAAGGGATATGGAGGAGAAGCAAACATAATGGATGAGGAAGAGAATATGATCCTTTCAGCATTGGATTTTGGGATACATATCAAGAAATATGAACATGGCTTCGAATTTATTGTATTATTTTTCAGGATGAAACACATAATATGGTTATAATTTTGGATCATTGCAACCCCAAGTCCCTAAGTTGAAAGGTAATTCCACACTCGGGGAGTGTGCTTTCAAAGCTAGTGGTAAAGCCATATTGTGTGTGTGCATGCTATGGGTCATCCATAATATGTAGATCTTGCCATGGTGGTGATGTTTGATTCACCATGATACAAATTAATTCTAAGGATGTTATTATCACTGATTTGTGGTAGATAGATTGTATGTTGCTTGTTGATCGTAGGATAAAAGTGTTTGGATGACACTAGTCCAGTGTGATGGTTTAGATTATGGATACAAAAAATCCAAAGGAAGTGACATTGCTCGTTTGGTTGAAGACTTGTGTTCAATGGATGCAATAATGGTAGATTTATTGTGCTTTATTCCTAAGTTGTAGGGTTGTTGCAGCAATTTCGGTCTCCAAGTAGGGTATTGTTAGGTTTTGGAAACTGAAATAGTTAAGTTTTCATTCTTTGTTTGTAACCAACTGACACTATCCATGCATAGGTTCTATTTTTAGTGTGCTTTTTTAGCCAATCACATTAACTAAGTTTGAGTCAGCATGGATGGGATTGCAAGGTGGATCTAGCCATATTGTAACCTATTTTTCTATAAGTAAGATAGGGTATTCCATTGATTGAAGAGCTACTGTAATGCATTGGTGCATAGTTGAGCTTGAGAGAGGATTTAAGTGATAAGAAGAGCAAGAAGAGACTAGCATGTAGCATTGTTGCAAGGGAAATCCCTTCAAGGAATAATACAAGGAGGACTCGTTGGAGTGGACGTAGCCCACATTCTGGGTGAACCACTGTACATGTTGTGTTGTCTGTTGTTTATTGTACATGCTACATTGTCTTTTTTTTATTGTTGTGTGTGTTGTTTTTGTGATATTATTTATTCTGCTAGTATTTCAAATCTCTAATCAAGATGATTAAATTGTTATTTAATCCGTAAATCCCAACAACATGTAAAAAGTTTGAAAGAAATATCAAGGTGTCAAGCCAAAAGTAGAGAGTTTTGAATCAAGTCATCCCACAGAAAATCTAATATATATGTTCATTGCGTAAGATCCAAGCATGATTACCGTGTTACACAAACAAATAATGTGAATGGGACGAAATACAGAATTATAGCTGTGAATTCGGGTTTAAGGCTGCGGTCCCCACATGAATTGGACGACATTATCGCTGTGAATTCCGGTGTAGGGTTACGGTCCCCACATGAATTGGACGACTGGGCAATTGACAGAGGTGGAACTCTAGAATCCCAAATACATTCTCTCACAGGGATTGGCAGCCAGAGACGAGACAGGCATTCTCTCACCATTTTCGTTCAAGCGCAGGTAAACATTTCATATTCATTTGGTTTTAAATACCATTTTCATTCAAGCGCAGGTAAACATTTCATTTTCATTTGATTTTAATTTCATTTTGTAAGTATGGAGGAATCGTGGCACGTAACATAGTAATGGTAATGGTAAAACAGAGCAACGAGGCCGGACGACGTGGTATTCAGAGTGACTCATTGCGGGATTTGTCACACCGATCTTCATCAAATTCGTAATGGTTGGAAAACTGCCAAATACCCCATGGTTCCCGGGTCAGTATCATATTTTTGCATGTTAATGCTTAATACGAAACGGTCGATATTTATTTAAGCCCTGTAATTAAGGTCCATATTTATTTAAGCCCTATCATTCTGACTTTTAAGGGATTTATGTTTGATTAGGCATGAAATCGTTGGTATAGTGACGGAGTTAGGCTCCGACGTGATCGATTTTAAAGTGGGAGAGCATGTAGGCGTTGGATTTCTGGTGAAGTCGTGCAAAAACTGCGAGAGCTGCGAGCAGGGGCAGGAACAGTACTGCGAGCAGGGCGTTTGGTCGTATAACAGCGTAGATCCTACTGATGGCTCTGTTACCTTTGGCGGATTTTCCACTCTCATGGTTGCAGATTACAGGTATTACTTTTTCTGTACTAAATTTGAAAAAAGAAAGAGATAAAAGAGTATGGTGTGTCTAATGAATCTGTAAGATTGAAAATTGTACTGTACGTGTGTAGGTTTGTGGTTCACGTTCCGGAATCGCTGCCGCTCTGCTCAGCAGCTCCATTGCTGTGTGCAGGCATCACCATTTATAGCCCCATGAAATACTACGGAATGACTGAAAGGGGCAAACGATTGGGAATTGTGGGGCTCGGGGGTCTGGGACACATGGCCGTCAAGTTCGGAAAAGCCTTCGGTCTGGAGACGACCATCATCAGCACATCTCCTGCCAAGGAAAAGGAGGCGAAGCAAATTCTGGGAGCAGACCACTTTCTGATAAGCAGGGACGAGGAACAGATGAAGGCGGCGAGGAAATCGTTGGACTACATTATCGACACGGTTTCGGCGGTGCATCCTCTGGAGCCTCTGCTCTCCTTGCTCAAAACGAATGGAAAATTAGTTTTGGTAGGACTGCCCGAGCAACCTCTGGAATTGAGTGCGTCTGCCTTGATCTTCGGAGGACGACATTCCATCGGAGCGAGTCTGATCGGGGGCATCCAGGAAACTCAGGACATGCTCTACTTCTGCGCTCAACACAACGTCACCTGCACTGTGGAGGCCATCACCATGGGGTATGTAAATACTGCAATGGAACGACTGGTGAAGGGAGATGTGAGATACAGATTCGTCATTGACATGGACAAATCCTTTCCACCGCCACCCCATCCCTGGTTGCTCTAGTCCACTGCTCCCCTAATACAGAACAGGAATCTTGTATACTCAAGATAAGGGATGAGAGTTTCTCCCGCTCCGCTCGTGCATTTTTGTCTACTTGGATCGCTTCTAGTTCAAAATTTGTGGTCTTCATCTCCATATGGTTTTATATATATATATATATATAATTCAATTTTTCATTTTTTAAAAAATAGCAAGGCTTTTATTGGGTGGGCCTAGAGTAAATACTATAATACATGCTGCTAAGAGAAGTTTTCTTTATATATCATAAAACAAAATCACTTGCCAATAAAGAAAATCTTCACATTGTCCCATAAAATAAATAGTTATGATGGTTATTAATTATAAAAGACTAAAACAGACTACAACAATTTCTCTTTGCATTAAAATTTGTCGCACATGTTGTGTGATGACATGTTTGATGAAAAGTGTGTGAATGGTGCACAAAATGGATAGAGTCCATTTTTGCGCCATTTCTTTTGGAGTTGAAAAAGAATTCAAATTTTAAAATTTTAAAAAACAAAAAAAAATAATATTAACCTTATATGATAACCATTGCTTTACAAATTTCTCTTGTGCTTGATAAGTGATGTTGTTTTGGATATCGCTCTCATAGATATTCAAAGTTGTATTATTTTCTACAAAAATTCAAATCATGCATTCACCACAATTGTAAGGAGAAAATAAGAAGCAAGAAAAGATAGCAATTAGAGAAAAGAAGGGAGACAAGGAGAAATAGAACATGAGTTCCCATTGGCACCCCATTATATCACATTTTATTCACACTTGTGATATAAATGGATCCTCATTGAGGGGTATTTATAGTGATACAAAATTTTCAATGATTTTTTAACCTCAGACCGACGTAAACTTAACCTTGATATTAACCTTACAATAAAATAATAATAAATTTCCCTTTTTAAGAAAGGTTATCTAAGAACGTGGATTAACCAAATACGAAAGGGGCCTATATTCTCATATGAAAATACCCATAGGCTTACATAAATGATGAAATACGTGTAGGTTTACATAATCATATGCCTATAGGCTACATTAATGGTGCTCATAAGTACTTCTTCACACTTTTGGCCGTGGCTTAAATAATATTAGATGACACCAATTTTAACACAAGTAAATCGTTAATGTTTTTGAATTCTTTGCAAAAAATTAGGGGGTCATAGTTCAACACTTTTTATCATTTTGCCTTTAGGCATTCCAAATTTATGTTTAAAAATATTATGCTTTTCCCTCCGATATTTAAATTTCTGAATTTGAAAATGGAAAAAATTAAGTCAATATTCCAATAGTTTTTTTTTTTTTAAATTTACATGGTGGAATCAGTAGTCACCACAAATTCAGGTAGAATTTTTTGGTTTTATGGCCGCAACAATATTCTACATTGTCCGCCCTAGAAGCTGCCACACAGTTCTTTGCATAGTCCACCCCTATAGACACCATGCCACAATCATTTTAAATTTTTTACGCCGTTGAAAGCAACAGGAAATTGGATAAGCATTCATTTTGACGAGGCCCAATATTTAAACCTTGGACCTCTGCCTCTTACGAGGTTTGGTCGAACCAATTGGTCTATACATTGGACCTAAAAAAAAATGTAATATTCTAATAGTTAGGAAAGAAATTGTTTGATTAGAAACGCCTATGTCAAGTTGGCATAGGCCTATATTAGGAACATCGAAAAGGGGACACATGATGGTTTGCTTTATTTTATTAGTAAGCATCTCATATTACCTACCAAGTATGGTGCTTAGAAAGACGGGTAGCAAAAGGTGTACTAAAGCTTTTCCCATATGATATCATGTGTTTGAATCGCCCTAATATTTTTTTGAGGATGTCAACAAAACATAAACACATACCCTTTATGTTAAAAAGGTGTATGACATGGAATTCCAAATGATGTTGTGGATACCATGCCACTCATTTTTATCGGCCCGATGACATGGAAGGTCCACCTGGATACCACACAATAATTTGTATAAATGAGATTACACTATATGTATGCATGTCAAAGTGATATGTAACAATCCGAATAGATGATGTGGTACCAAGCATGATAATCCTTTTGTGACATGTGGTAGTTCATACACGTAACTTTAGGAGGCACAAAAATCCTGAGGTAACATACAGTGGATAAGTTCATAGTCCAAGTTGTTGATATGGGATAATAAATGGTAGCTTGTGAGGATGTCCATATAGCACAAATATTAAGGTAGTACATGTCAAATATTGATGCATAGTTGATCTGGCGCTTTTTTGTTGAGCCAATATGACATTCCATAAAGTGGATGGTATGGTAAATCATATGCCATTTGGTGTTTATTAAAATAAGATTCTCCAATTATATCTTTCCATATCATCAAGCATTATAAGTAGCTCCCACAGTTAGCAACAAACTTGGCGATGCATGGATTTCAAAGCCAATTAGATAGTGGCATATGGTATAACATGGTTCATAAGCAAGGCTACAAATTAGGTTATACCAAGTGGTATCACGTGATTCATTAGCATACAATAAGCATCCTCTGAATCATATACGTAGCCATATGTGGTGGTCTATCATTCAATATCATTATTGAAATATTCTTTAATATTTCCAAAGGTTTTGGAGGTAATTTTTTTTTTATTAGGGAAAATTTTTCAAGGGCCATAACTTTAGCATACAAAAGCATTTTGAGCCTTTTTTTTCAAATCACATAGTTTTTCAAGATCTTTGCATTGGTATTATTGGTTATAGTAAGAGTTACTTGTAGAATTAATATCATTTTTAAATAAGTATGGATCATCAAGTACCCTTATTGAGTGGTCCAAACTATATGACATGGAAGATTAATATTGAAGCCCTACTCTAAAGTAAGGGTCTACTCAAGTATGTCAATGAACAACTTTAAGACACTAATTCTTAGGAGGTAAAGCACTTATACCAAAATAAAAAGGATGAAGTCGATGGTGTGATTGACTTCCATATGCACAATGTATATGACACCCATGTTAGCAATACTATTGCTCCAAAAGTACTTCTTGAGAACTTTTAGGAGTTGTGTGATGGAATTGATTCTACTAAAACTGACAGATTTAAGGTACAACTTGTAACCTTGTTTATAGATTACTTTAAAACCAATGATGAGTATATCAGTCAGTATAAGAAGTTGCAAGATGATATTTGAACTATAAGAGGACTGCATAAGGAAAGAAGGGAACGATACAAAATATTGGAGAAAGAAAGGAACATGGATATGCTCAACATTATTTTCAACCATGTGTCAGAAATATAGAAGATAGTTATAGTTTTTGAGATGCTTCATGTTAATTTTCAAAATTCTCCTACATCACCCATTGATGAGATTTTTAAGTATTTTGTGTATCATCAAGCTCGACGAAATAGGCATAAGGATAATTTTATTTTTAATCAAGAACATCAAAAAAAATCATTGTTAAAATTTAGAATGAGAAAAAGCCTAAACAAAAATATAAAATGCACATGCAACAACTTCTTACAGTTGGAGAGTGCCCTTACGACAGGATCTAAGATAAGTGTTTCTCTTTGTGTCCCTCATTTAGCTTAAGGCAGATGTTGAATATGTGGTGGATAAGCTTCTCTTGAGGCTAGTATTGTCTAGTTGCACTTATTCTTAAAATATTTTTCCTTTGATCCCATGTAAACCATGTAAAATATAATTTTGAAATATTTTATTCCTAATGGCTAGTCTCATGACCTTGACCAAAAGGTATCTGTTAGAAATTTTGAGTAGTTGTGTTGTCATTGATGTCAAGAGTCAATGTTAGTGATGTCAAAAATTAGTGCAAGGGATTGACAAAAGGAGGGTTACAATATTTATATTTTAATACCAAGAGATTTTATTAAAACCCTAGATCTGATATAAAAGGAAGACGTTAATTGATTTCTAGGCATTTGAAAAGTAAACCGCATATAGTGTGTACTTCGAATTTAAATTGTTTTGTGCACATTCTCTTGAACCCTTGCTTAAAAGTATTTCATTTTACAATAGTAGGGTTATAAAGTATTCAAAGAAAAGAATTATTCTAGGGTTAGTTACTATTTTCTTAGATTTTGTATTTTTGCATTGAACTTTATATTTCATGGTGTTTCATATAACTGCAATCAAGGAAGCCATGAGCGAAGGTTTTCTGGGGAAAGCTAATGGGAGAGGGATCCCAAAGTTTTAAGGACCACGTCTTAACTTGGAAGGATATAGATAAGTTAATAATAACCAAGCTGACCAAGCCAACACAGAACTGGCAAAAATCCAGGAGAAAGGAAAGCAACATAATGAGGGAGGCAAAAATCATAAGGTATGTAATAAAGATCCCAGCTTGAACATGTTTGATATCCTAGAAAATCTAGAAGTTGAAAAAGAAGACAGTAAGGATGATACCATCAGTGTCAAGTTTCCTGAAACCTTATATTCCCCATCCAAATCGGGACCATCCACAGTTATGACAAAAATCACCAAAAGCTATGCTCAAAATGAAGAAAAATTTCTAGGTCATTTCAGTTTAAACATGAAAAAAATAGAATCAAGAGTCGAAGCTGTGGAAACAAGAGGCAGGAATGTAGCTCCTAATCTGGTAGTGGAGCAAATTATCCCTTTTCAGATGAGCCCAATGATAAAAGGTTCCTTGAAGGAAAGCCCCTTGTTTAGGAACCAGATAGGAGAGGTGAACCAAAACAAGGTTGAGGATGAAGAGGGAATTGAAAACCCCCAAAATGAGGAAGAAGGTTCAAGCCCTAGACTATCAAATTATATGCCCCCTCATTTCAGTCCAAAACAGACTAGAAGCACCACCAAGTCTCTGATAGATTATGGAAGTGAAATAAAGAAAGGGAGAATATCTATAGCAGAGCACTATAGAATGAGAATCAATGAATAAATTGCAAACAGAAAGCAAAGAACATTGTTACAGCAAGCTATTCCTAGCCAGGATAATAACAAAATTGACAAACCCCCTTTGGATCAGGGAAGGAGGCGGTAAAAAAATATCAAACAGTCTAAATGAATGTTCTCTCATGGAATGTGAGAGGCCTAAACGGCCCACCAAAAAAAAGGATGGTGAAGTCTATAAGGAAGGATTGGAATCCTACTATCATTTTTCTTCAAGAAACCAAAACAGATACGGTACAATCAGCACTTATAGCTAGAAGGATTTGGAAGCAAGGGGAAGTGGCCTTTCAACAGGCGAGAGGAGCATTTGGGGGCCTCATGATATTATGGGATTCTATTAAAATATAAGGAAGTATTATTCATGCAAATGAAAGAGTCTTAAGCGTATTATTTCATGATTTTGGTACTAATAAGAATTGGATTATGTCAAATGTTTATGCCCCCACCTCTTTCCAAGGGTGGTCTGAACTGTGGGAGTTTTTGGGGCATTTGAGCCAAGCTTTTAAAGACATTCCTTGGGTGATAGGGGGAGATTTCAATACCCCCTTTACCCATCCGATAAGAAGGGAGGATCTAGGTTACCCTCAAGGATCATGGAGGACTTCAATGAATTCATTAACACAAATGAATTGATGGATGTAAGACTAAAAGGAGCCAAATTTACATGGAGTAACAAGAGAATAGGAAGTCATCTGATTCAAGAAAGGTTGGACAGGTTTTTTTTATCCAAGGAAGCTACAACAATGTTTGGTGATTCAGCGTTACAAGCCCTTCTTAAATGTGCTTCAGACCATAATCTTATTCTATGGGAGGCATTTCAGGCTAACTCCCTTAAAAAACCATTCAATTTTTTTTCAATGTGGGTTAAACATCTAGACTTCAAGAAACGAATAGAAGAATGGTTGCAGCAGCCTATCCAGGGAAGTGCTTCCTTCAAACTATCTCAAAAACTTAAGATGGTGAAAAACAACCTTAGAATATGGAATAAAGAAGTCTTTAGAAATATTTTTGAGAATAAGAGAAGCGAGTGGGGGAAAAACTGAGAATAATAGAAAGCAAAATCCAAAATGGAACCTATGATGAGGTGACAAGTACTGAAGAGAAAGAAACCCTTTGTGAGTTTTATAATATTTTAGCTTGTGAAGAGATGTGTTGGAGGCATAAATCAAGGGCATTATGGCTAAAGGAAGGGGAATCTAATTCAAATTTTTTCCATATTACCACATTGAGCAATAGAAGCAACAATAATATTAGAAATTTAACTAAGGTGGATGGATCCTCAACTCAAAACATTCAGGAGATCAGGGACGAGGCTGTTAATTTTTTTAGTTCATTATTGGGTGAAGAACGAGCCTATAATTCCCAAGCAAAGGACTCTCTCCTCCAATTAATTCCATAAATCATTGATGAAATGATTAAAGAGTCTCTTACAATAGCTTTTTTAGACGAAGAGATCAAGGAGGCTTTGTTTAACATGGATCCTAATAAAGCTCCTGGGCCGGATGGGTTTTCATCACAGTTTTTCCAATTTTGTTGGGATATTGTTGGAGCAAAAGTTATTGCTACAATCAAGGAGTTCCAAAGTTCAAATCATATTCCAATGGGTTTCAATTCAACTTTCATTGTTTTGATCCCTAAAGGCCCCAACCCCAAGACTATGGCTGACTTTAGGCCGGTTAGCCTATGTAATATATCCTATAAAATTTTGTCCAAAGTTTTAGCAAATCGTTTGTATAAAGTTCTACCGGTTATCATTGATCCAAGTCAAGGAAGTTATGTACAAGGAAGATCAATCTTAGATGGAGTTATTACTATTCATGAGGCTCTTCATACAACCACTCAAACCAAAAAAGTAGTCATGGATTTAAAGTTAGACATGAACAAAGCTTATGATAGGATAAATTGGGAATTCCTAGAGGTAGTTTTATTAAAATTTGGCTTCAACATGAAATGGGTCAAGTTAATAAGAGAGTGTATTTCTAAGCCTTGTTTTTCATTTTTGGTTAATGGGTCTACTACAGGTTTTTTTCAAAGCAAATATGGTCTAATACAAGGAGATCCCATAAGTCCTATGTTGTTCATCATTGTAGCTAAGGCCTTGGGAAGAACCATTAAGGCAGCAGTGGTAGATGGACTCATATCAGGTATCAAGGCCATGTCGCTAACTACCCTATTGAAACATCAGCAATTTTTTGATGATACATTACTACTAAATTTGGGTTCTATGGTTGAGGCAAGAAGGATTAAAAATATTCTCATAATGTATGAAGAAGCGGCTGGACAGAAAGTGAATTTTGATAAGAGCAAACTTTATTTCATCAATACCCCCATTCCTAGGCAAAACAGAATAGCAAGGATCATGGAATGTTAGATTGCATCCCTTCCCACCTCCTATTTAGGTCTTCCCCTATTTACAAGGAAACCTGAAGGATTAATGTGGAACATAGTTCTATAGAGGATCCAAAAAAATCTGACAGGTTGGAAAGGACATCTATTATCTCAAGTAGGCAAAGTAGTTTTAACTATGGTTTCACTTCAAAGTATACCCGTTTACTTCCTATCATTCTTCAGAGCTCCCAGCAAGGTGTATCACAAAATTGAGCAGCTTCAAAAAAAACTTCTCTGGTCAAGGACTGAGGATAATAAAAGGGTCCATTTAGGAGGTTGGAACAAGGTTTGCAAACCTAAAGCTGATGGGGGTTTATGATTGAGAAGAGTTGCTCATATCAATACAGCTTTGTTAGCCAAACAAGCGTGGCGGCCATTAACTAAGGTCGATAATGAATGGACTGCCATAGTTTGGAGGAAATACCTCCAAGGTGTGAACTTCCTTAATGACAACTTAGCAAGCAAGGGGTCTACTTTTTGGAAGGCAATCCTCATGAGCAGGAATCTTGTCAAGAAAGGTTTTAGATGGATTCTAGGAAATGGGTAAACAATAGACTTTTGGAAGGATCGGTGGGTGAGAGCTGAGGAGTTATCCCAGAATCCTCGTTTTGCTAGGATTCAAGAGCATATGGAGCAACATATTGGGAAGAAGGTTGCAAATTATATGTGGCAGGGTATAAATATCAACAGGTGGAAACACATAAGAGTACAGGGTTTTGAAGCGGAGTCTGAAGAGCTTTATAAAATTTTAACTCAACAAATTATTCTCTTTGGAGAGGATGAAGATCACATTGTTTGTCTCTGAGACTGAAAGTGGTGACTTCATAGTTAAGTCTACCTATAATTTTCTTCTCAATGTGGAAGGTCAACAATTTCAACCGAGTTTGGTTTGGATCAAAGGCTTAATTCCTAAAATATCCTTTTTTTCATGGCTGGTGATTCAAGGAAAAATCCTCACTATGGACAATATGTTATCCAAAGGTATGGTTATTTCTAACCATTGCTACATATGCAGGGCAGGATGGGAGACAACCCAACACTGGTTTTTGGAGTGTCCGATAGCGGAGTCCATCCTGGATGAACTTTTCCAAGCCTTTAGGATATTGTGGGTTAATCCTGCTCTTACATCCGAAGTGTTCCATCAATGGACTCAACCCTTTGTTAGCCTAAAACTTAAGTACCTATGGAAAATTTGTTGGCATCATTTTCTCTGGTAGATTTAGCTAGAAAGGAACCATAGAGCCTTTAAGGATATCATTCACAACCCAAAAACCATCCTCAATAGTATTATTGTCTTTGCAAAATAAAAGCTTAGCACCTTAGTGTATGAGAACCACTCAATTCCTCCCAAAGAAAAAAAAATAGCTTGGGACTTAGTTATTGAGGATAAACCTTCCATTCCTTTCCCCAATCCCAAAAATGGGACTTTTTTGGAGCCACCCCCCCAAGGTTGGTTTAAACTAAATTTTGATGGTGCATCCAAGTAGGACCTGGGAAGAGCTAGAGCTGGAGGAATAATTAGGGATCATCAAGGAAATCTAGTCAAGTCTTTCACTAAACCATTGGGAATTAGAACTAACAATGAAGCAAAAGCTAGAGCCCTTTGGAGAGGGTTGCAAGTAGCCCAAGCAACTCAAGGTAACTTGATGATTGAAGGTGATTCTATGAACATCATCAACCTGTTAACCAATGGCAAAAAAACTCCATGGAGAATCGAGGGAGTAATCAATGACGTGAGGATCCTTTTTGTGGCAAGACAGAACATGAGGGCTCATCACCTGTACCGTGAGGCCAACAGGTCAGCTGAAAAATTAGCCAACATAGGTGTTGATGTTGGTAGGTTGGTGATATGGACACAAGGTGTGCCACGTGAAGTGGAAAACATTATTATTCATGAAAATAAACCTACCCGTTAAGGAGAAATATGAATGGGTGTTCTTTCCCCATGGAGCTAGTAATAACTATGGGGTTTCCCTCTAAATCATACCAAATTGGAAATGAAGATAATAGGGTGTAAGCCTTGGAAGATTTCGACAAAGAATAGGAAATGGGCAAGCAAAAGTTTTCACAAGTGCAAAGTTCCAAACTTCAATTTCTAGTAAATGTAAGTAATGTTTACAGTTATGTTTAGGTATGGGTGTACCTTGTTAATAAGGTGTTGTAGGGGATTCAACACAAGTTCTGGTAAGAAAGTTTCAAGGATGACTAGGATCTACAATCTCAGCAGAAGGCTAGATATTATAATAGGTTTTGGGTTAACCTGCAAAACCCGATAATTAATGAAGACTTTTATTTACCAAAAAAAAATATTTCATAGTGTTTGGTTAGTATGAGAAACTCTTATGACTAACTTACAGGGTTGAGTAGTCTCCTCCCAACCATAACCCCTTGTAAATTCGAGAGCTATACTTATCAATAGGGAATTTAACACACAACCTAGTTACTTCACTGTGATATATTTCACCCACTGACATCATATAAGTCAAAAAGGGTTTTAAATTCAATCAATTAATAGCCTCAGTCACCACAACTTGCCTTGGGACCAAAATTTGTGATATGACCATATTTTATGGCAAAATATATTGTTGTACCCCCTGCACTACAAAGATGAAATAATATGACTAGCCTCGCTGTAAATTGATCAAGTTATTTCATGGCAAAATAAATATCTATGATGAAAAAAGTGAAGGACCCATATTAGAAATTTTTTATTAAGAATATCATTATCAAAGAATACCATAAGATTTAAACTTATATTCAAAAAAATTATCATTAAATTATCTTAACAAAAAAAAATTACAAGGTCAACCCATGGTTTATATGGGTCATCCCATTTTTTCTTGTATTTATTTAGAGATAGTTGTGTTGTATAGCATTTCATTTCTAACTAGAAACCTTGTTCTAGAACTCTATAGCATTCATGACCAGGAAATAGTTGGGGTGGCCTCAACCCAAAGCTAGAGAACTGCAGTCCTATCTTGTTGTATGCAAACAAAGGAAAGAACCGAATCCCTAGTAACCACTCTTGTATGAAGACAAGGGTGCACATATTTATCATTAACATTTGTATGACTTGCAGTTGCAGTTGTATTTGCATATGCAGAATCGATTATGGACTGTAGGAAGCAGTACAACCTTTGAAAGGCCATCATACTTCTCATTTCCATCCTTACCATATTTTAATATTTATTCCCACTGATGTTCTAGCAAGGAAGGAATATAGTATTTATACCATATGGTTTGAAGACATTAATAAAGTCTCTGATATTACGCATGCGAAAGGTTAAAAATTATTGATGTGATTTTCGTGAGCAACGAAAGATGAAGCTTTTTATTTTTAAAAGCTAAAGGTGGACTATGGATGAATAAAGGGAGAAGGGTGCTTGTCTCCATTACCACCCACTTGATTGGCCTAGTGGCAAGGCTTGGAAGCATAAGGTATAGGCTAAACATAGGTCCCTTTTTTATTTTCGATGGTAGCAGAGGTATATTTTTTTGTTTTCAAACATTTTAGTACCAGCACATATTATAAATGGCGGTGAGCGCATTATGATGGTTGTGTGAGCGCGCAGCCCATGTGACAACCTAGCCACAACTAAGGTGCTAGGCAAGCGGTGAACGATAGTTCAATTCACATGGAATACATGTTAGTGTTTGGGGCATGCAAAATAGTTTTTTATTAAAGTGGCTAAGGTATGATTAAATTTTTTATTATTTTTGCCATATGTTGATTAAGAATTGGAGATTATAAGGTGTGTGCAAGGAGTTTTGTTGGTGTAATTTGGTATGTATGGTGGGTTAAGAATTGGAGAGTATAAGGTGTATTCAAAGGACTTTATTATTGTAATTTGAAATTTATTTTGAGTTAGAATATTAAAGTGTTTGGAAGGTTGAAATTTGGATTGAAATATTCTATGTTTAGTTTGAGTTAAAAGTAGCTATAGGGATATTGTTATTTGCTTGATTGAGTGAATGATCAATTAATTGGATTTATTTTTAAGGAAGGAGTAATAAGGTGCATTTGAGTCTTGAAATTTTATTGTATTTAATGTATGGTGAAATATTTGTTGAGGTAAAATATTCTTGTGGAGATTTTGAGATAGATTGTTGTTATCTAACTTAGAATTGGTAAAAGGATTTGGTTGTGAGTAAAACAGGTTTTGAAGACATGTCTCCACAAAAACAAAAAGGTATGGGCATATCATATTTTGATTGAAGTGTTGTTGGATTGAATATTTTTAAATATAATATGGAGTAATAAGGATTGATTGATAGTATTGCTGGAAATATTTGAGTGAGTTTTTATATGCATGATTGGTGAATGTTTAGAGAACATTGAAAATAAAGATTGAGAATTATTTGAGTTAGTATTTTAGAACCACATTGTGCTTTGTGTTAGAAGAAGGGTGAAATACATGGTTAGGGTTTGTAATAAAGTTGTGTTTCATTCGTTCAATAATTGAATGAAACTTTTGAATTTTGGTTTGAGTATATTTATGATTGAGCAAGCATTGGTAAGTGCTTGAAGGTAAATTTGGACAAGTCTTGGTAAATATTCGAAGGCATATTTGAGGAAGTCTTGGTGAAGACATGAAAGCAGACTTGTACTACACTTGGGATAGAGTTTTTATGTAAATATAGGTAGAGTATATTAAGCTTTGTGTTAAATCTTAAGGTATATTTGAGGATAGATTTTGGTATAGATTTAAGGATAGATTTGTGCCAGGCCAGAGATAGATTTATGAGTAAGTTTGTGCTAGACTAAGGATAGTATTTAGTATAGATTTGAGATAGATACTGAGGAAAGTTTAGAGTAGGCTTTAGAAGTGACATAGTAGAGGACAACAGTCTGCACTAGATAGATATCCATTAGCCAAGGCAATGAGGACATAGGTATTATCTGGAGAGAGATCCACAATCTAGTGTAGTGGGGGCAGAAGTCTTCTAGAAGAGTACCTAATAGAGCAGAGGAGAAAGAGTTCTCCTATAGATATATATCCACAAATCAGAGCAAGAGGAATGATATCTCATTTGAATAGAGGTCCATAAACATTGTAATAGGGAATTGATTCCCAAAATAATTTATTGAGAAAATTTATAAGGAATATTTTCTCCATGGTGTAGCCCACATTGGTTGAACCACGTTAAATCATATCTCTCATGTGTGTGATGTTTTATGGAATGCTTACTGCTCTATTATTGTTGATTTTATCATAAGGATTGAAAAGTAAAAATTTTTATCTTATATTGTTCACCCCCTCTCATTATAAGCTCATGTTCTTCAATATTGTGTACTTGGATTTAAATACCTTATCTCACCTATCATTTAAATATATGTTTGAGTATAAATTCATTTCATTTATAGAATAATATTTTGTTTCTATGGACACCCCATTATATTATATATTCTTTATATTTTATATTTCATCTGTTAAGCAATATTGGATAATGATTGATTCCATTTATTTTTGAAAACTACTATAAAATCCGATAGATGTCAAGGAGTTGATTGTAAAAAAATAATAACATAAGAATATAAAGAGCATTTTGACTAAATGATATATAATTAAAATAAAATATAAGGTAAATATGATTTAGTTGCAAGGGTTGGGGGCCCGAGTGCAACCTCTTTTTCTCAAGCAAAAAAAAATTATTTAATTGACCTAAAAATAATGTAAAGCTTTATTATTTTAATGAGAGTGGTAAAATATAATTTTGCAATATTTTATTCCTAATGGCTAGTCTCATGACCTTGACCAAAAGGTATCAGTTAGAAATTTTGAGTAGTTGTGTTGTCATTGATGTCAAGAGTCAGTGTTAGTGATGTCAAAAATTAGTGCAAGGGATTGACAAAAGGAGGGTTACAGTATTTATATTTTAATCCCAAGAGATTTGGTTTAAAGCTTCACATGATTAGTCAAAAGGTTGGCTAAATTCCCTGAAGGAAGGAGATACCTAGGCCTAAAGGAAATAATGTTATAATATTTATTATTATAATATTAAAGGAGTTAAGATAAGGCCTAAGTTTGAAAAAGGAAAACGCCTAGGCCTAAAGAAATAATATTATAACATTTATTATTATAATATTAAAGGTTAAAATAAAAGCCTAAGGTTACTTATAAATTAATTATAAAAATATTATTACGAGCGGGAAGGAATGGAGGAGAGGAGCAGCGGAGGAAGTTTGAAAGTTTCGGGCGGGAACAGCAGAGAAGGCACGGAGGGTTTGGGAAGGAACCTCGAGAAGGAATCAGGCGAGGATCCAGAGGAAGGGAGGCCTTCGGCGACAGGTGGGGCTGCCCAAAGAGGGCTCGACCCTCCTCAAAAAGATCCGGACAAAGGGACCCAGAAGGGCGATGCGGGTCCCAGAGGAGGCCGGTCCTTTGCGAAAACTGTTAAGGGGAGAAAGAGTGATTTCCTTTCACTCCCGCCCCTCATTTCGATGAATAATAGGATAATGGCTCCTACTGCTTCGATGGGTTCTTTTTTATCCATGGAAGAGTTTTCTTTAGTGGGTAAGTTTCTGGGTGGAAGGCCGGATATAGAGACTATACGATCCTGGGCTCTATCCAAATGGAGAACGGTGGGGAGTATGGAGGTTGTTGCCCTGTCCAAGGGGTTTTTCATCATAATATTTAATAACAAGGAGGATGCGAACCACGTTCTAACTGGAGGACCCTGGTTTTTAGGGAAACGCAGTCTATTCCTCAAGAAGTGGGGGGAGGATTTCGACCCTGAAAAATAGAATATCAATACTGCCCCTATTTGGGTTCGACTTCCTAACCTACCAGCTCAGTTTTTCAATGAGTATTGGCTGCAAGGCATCGCCAGAGCGATTGGAGAACTGGTTTCCATAGATCATGCAACCTTGGCGAGGACAAGGATGACACATGCAAGAATATGCGTCAACGCTAATTTAGACTCTGAGCTGCCAAATATTGTGGAGCTAGGGTACGACAACTACCTAAGAAAATAGGCGATGGAATATGAAAACAGGCCAGATTTTTGCCCTGAGTGCAAAACCCAAGGCCATTTGCAAAATCAGTGCCCTAATCTAGCAGCTAGCAGAGAAAACCAAAGGACGGAAGGCAAACGAGCAAATGAGAAAGGGTTTCCTAGGAACCTCCCTCTAAAAGGAGGCCCTATGGGCAAAGGAGGGTTTAGGCCATCTAAAAATAACCACATTTATCAGGAGAAGACAAAACAGGGGGCAGGGCAAGGTCAGAGCAAAGACAAGCAACATCTCACCGACGAACAGGAAAATCAGGTAAGCCCTAAAATTCCAAGCTCAAATAAGTTCAAAATTTTAGATGATCTAATGGTAGAAGGGGAGAGTGAGGATTTAGAGGAAGGAAACCTGCAAGGTGAAATCCCTGAAACCCTAGAATCCCCATCAAGGGCGGGTCCTACAAACCCCATAACCAAGAACCCCTCAAGCCCCCAGGGAGGGGTAAGGCAAAATCCCAGAGAATATAGAAAATGGGTGGAGGAGATAGAGTCTTCAAAAATAGACCTTCCCAACATCATAGCCAGAAGCCCGTCAAACCATCTAGAAGGTTCAATACAAAAATTAGGAGAATACAGGAAACAGATGGAGGAGTTAGAATCAAGGATTGAGGTGGTAGAAATGAATGATTTTGAGGAATGCGTTAGTCCGGTTCTACAATAGATAGTTCATCCACATTTTAGCCCCAAGCAGACCAGGAGTACTACTAAGTCACCTATTGACTATGGCAGTGAGAGAAAGAAGGGGAGGATGTCAAATGCAGAGCACAACAGAATGAGGACTGACAATGAGATTGCCAGTGGCAAACAGAAAACACTGATACAACAAGTTATCCCAGGGCATGAAGATAACAAATCAGGAAAACCTCCTCAAGGGAGGGGGAAGGGGAAAAACTCTAAACAATCTAAATGAAGGTTCTCTCATGGAATGTGAGAGGCCTCAATGGCCGACCCACTCAGAGGGTGGTTAGCTCGTTAAGAAGGCAATACAATCCAACAATTTTGATGTTGCAAGAAACAAAATTAGACGAAGCCCAGTCAAAAACAATAGCAAAAAAGATGTGGAGTCAAGGGGACATGGTGTACAAACCGGCTAGAGGAACTTCAGGGGGGCTCATGGTTCTTTGGGATCCTCGGGTGGTGGAAGGCAGCATTATCCAAGATGATGACAGGGTGTTGAGTGTTTTTTTCCATGATATTGACAACAATAGATCGTGGATCTTCTCAAATGTCTATGCTCCCAATTCTGTTCAAGGGAGAGCTTCTTTGTGGGAGTACCTGGGTAAACTGGGTGATGCTTTCCATGACATCCCGTGGGTGGTGGTAGGTGACTTCAACACGCCATTATACCCCTCGAACAAAAAGGGTGGAACAGGGCTCCCAACCAGAAGTATGGAAGACTTCAATGACTTCGTAAACTCGAACCAACTGATGGATGTGAGGCTAAGAGGAGCCAAGTATACTTGGAGCAATAGGCGAACAAGAAGCCAACTTATCCAGGAAAGACTTGACAGGTTTTTCTTATCAAAGGAGGCAATTGTTGGGTTTGGAGACTCTACTCTGCAAACTCTTCCCAAAATTTCCTCTGATCACAATCCCATCCTTTTGGAGGTTCCAAAGTCAAACTCCTTCAAAAAACCTTTTTGATTCCAGTCAATGTGGATCAGGCACCCGGAGTTAAAAGAAAATATTTCCAGATGGTGGCAGCAACCCTTTCAGGGAAGTTCAAGTTTCAAACTTGCTCAAAAGCTGAAATTAGTAAAGGATAATCTTAGAACTTGGAATAAGGAGGTTTTTGGGAACCTGTTTGAGAACAAGAAACAAGTGGGAGAAAGGTTGCAGGTCATTGACAACTCGATACAAAATGGTAACGGTGATGAAGCTTCTAGGAAGGAGGAGCAAGCCAAGCTTTCAGAATATCACAATATTTTGGCTTGTGAAGAGATATACTGGAGACAAAAATCCAGGGCGTTATGGCTAAAGGATGGTGACTTGAACTCAAAGTTCTTTCATGTCACAACCTTGAGGAACAGAAGTAATAACAAGATCAGAGAGTTGACCAAAGTTGATGGATCCAAAACCCAGGATTTGATTGAGATCGGAGAGGAAGCAATTGCTTATTTTAGCTCCCTTCTCGGGGATGAATCCCAGTGTATAGAGGAAGCCAAGGACACTCTCCTCCAGTTCATTCCTAGCTTGGTTGATGAGGCCATTAATGGTAAGCTTCTTGCTCCCTTCACTGATGAAGAAATCAGAAATGCTTTGTTTAGTATGGAACCTGAGAAGGCCCCTGGCCCTGATGGGTTCCCTCCTCGGTTCTTCCAAGTTTTTTGGGATATTGTGGGAGAGGATGTCATTTCTGCTATCAAAGAGTTTCAGGCTTCAAAACATATCCCGAGAGGGTTCAAGTCCACCTTTATAGCCCTGATTCCTAAGGGCCCAACACCGGAGACAATGGCAGATTTCAGACCGGTTAGTTTATGTAACGTATCCTACAAGATCTTAACAAAAGCCATTGCTAACAGGATGAAAGAAATATTGCCCCTCATTATTGACCCTGGTCAAGGAAGCTCAATTCAGGGGAGATCAATTGTGGATGGTGTGATCACAGTCCATGAAGCTCTGCACTCTGCTAGGCAAACCAACAAGGAGGTCTTTGCCCTAAAGCTTGATATGAATAAAGCTTTTGACCGCATTAACTAGGATTTTTTGATGGTTGTTCTTCTGAAGTTTGGCTTTCATCCTCAGTGGGTCAGGCTGATAAAAGAGTGCATATCCGAACCTTGGTTCTCAGTGTTGGTCAATGGTACGACAGCTGGGTATTTCCAGAGCCATAGGGGGCTCAGACAAGGAGATCCGATTAGCCCAATGTTGTTCATTATAGTAGCAGAGGCATTAGGTAGAACTATTAAAGCAGCATGCACTGTTGGATTAATTTTGGGGATTAAAGCCACCTCTCTCACCAACCCAGTTACTCACCAACAATTTGTTGATGACACTCTGATGTTGACCCAGTCATCAGTGGTTGAAGCCAGAAGGATTAAGCACATTCTCCAACTCTACGAGGATGCGGCGGGATAGAAGGTGAACTTCAACAAGAGTAAGCTTTACTTCCTCAACACCCCAATTCAGAGACAAGCCAGAATAGCAGAGATTTTGGGATGTTCGATAGCGACTCTTCCTACCTCTTATTTAGGCCTTCCCCTTTTCTATGGTTCTCCGAGAGAATCTATGTGGGATAGAGTGGTAGAAAGAATCCAAAAGAAACTGGCTGGCTGGAAAGGACATTTTTTATCTCAGGCCGAGAAACTTACTCTCACTAAGGCATCCTTACAGAGCATTCCGATTTATTTTCTATCTGTGTTTAAGGCCCCAACCAGAGTATACCAAAAAATTGAACAGCTCCAAAAGAATTTTCTCTGGTCTGGGTCAGAGGAAAAATAGAGGATCCACCTTGTGGGCTGGGGCAAGGTTTGCAGGCCGAAAGAAAATGGGGGGCTAGGACTGAGAAGAGTTGCTCACCTAAACACAGCCTTGCTAGCCAAACAAGCTTGGCGTCTCATTAACAATGAGGAGAATGAGTGGACTGCCATAATTAAAAGAAAATATCTTCAAGATACCGAATTCCTAAATGACACGGTGCACAGTAGAGGTTCGACATTCTGGAATGCAATCTTAACAAGCAGAGAGGTCATAAAGAAAGGCCTAAGATGGGTTCTAGGTAACGGGTAGAAGATCAGGTTTTGGGATGACAGGTGGGCCAAGGATGAAGCTTTATCTCAGTTTCCTCACCTAGCGAGGATCAAAAGAATCACAGAGGATCTCATAGGAAGGAAAGTAGCTGATTTCATGAGACAGGACAGAGGAAGGCTTATTTGGAAACAGATAAGGATTCAAGGATTTGAAGCTGAATCAGAAGAAATCCAAAGCATCCTGCATCAACAATTCATTTCTATGAGACCTGAGCAGGATCATGTAATATGGGCAGCTACCAAAAATGGGCAGTTCTCAGTCAAATCTGCATACATGCTAATGTTAGATACTGAGGACCCCACACTCCAGACACAGCTGGTGTGGGTCAAAAATCTTATTCCTAAAGTTGCAATGTTCTCGTGGCTGGTGATCCAAGGCAGGATTCTTACTATTGACAACTTGATAAGGAAAGGTATGATAGTTGCTAACCGCTATTTTTTGTGCAGGGCCAATTGGGAGTCCACCCTCCATATTTTCCTTGAATGCCTGGTCTCTCTGAGTATCCTCAATGGGTTATTTCAAGCCTTTAGCATTTGCTGGGTCAGACCAACCACCATCATTGACCTCTTCCACCAATGGCCAAATCCCTTTGTTAGCCTTAGGCTGAGGTTTTTTGGAAGATTTGTCTCCATCATTTTCTTTGGTAGGTGTGGCTAGAAAGAAACCATAGAGCTTTCCATGAGTCGAGCCATGATGTCACCTCCATCACCAATAAGATTCTTACCTTCGCCCATGAAAACGTCAGCCTTATTCCTCATGAAGCTCGAAATCCTTCCCCCTGGGAGAGGCTGATCGCTCAATCCTTAAATATTACTCTAGGCGAGAAACCTGTGTCTACCAAGGTCAATCCCAGATTAGATGTCAAGTGGAAACCGCCCTCGGTTGGTTGGTTCAAGCTCAACTTCGATGGGGCCTCTAAAGGTAACCCTGGCAAAGCAGGGGCTGGAGGAGCAGTGAGAGACCATCAAGGCAAGCTGGTGATGGCCTTTTCTGAGCAGTTGGGAACAAGGACTAACAACGAGGTGGAAGCAAGAGCGTTATGGAGGGGTCTTCAGTTGGCTCAGGAGATTGAAGGTAAACTAATTATCGAAGGAGATTCGATGCATGTCATAAACCTTCTCAGCAATGGGAAAAATCCTTCATGGTGGATTAAGACTGTCATCGAAGAGGCTAGGATCCTCTACCAAGCCAGGAATGATCGGAAGGCCCAGCACGTGTTTAGGGAAGCAAATAAAATAGCTGATATCTTGGCCAATATAGGGGTGGAAGCCGATGGGCTGGTCACTTGGGAACATGGGGTCCCAAGTGATGTGGACAAAATTATTCAAAATGATCGCCAATGATGATGAAACTGTGGGGTTCGAAAAAAGGGAGAGGAGTTTCATTTTTGTTTTGTCAGTATTGCTTCGGTCCTTCTTGTGATGGCTTTAGTTTTCTTTGCAATGGGGGAAGGATCCAGGTGGCATGGTGGCCTCATGTTATGGGGTTAGGGGCAAAGGCAGCTGCCAAGGACCGATGTCACGATTTCGTGACATGTCGTAGTTTAAGGAAAAGCAAAATACAACAAGAAAGAAAAAGTGTCACGATATCGTGACATGTTGAGCAAGAAAGAAAAAGTGTCACGATATCGTGACATGTTGAGCAAGAAGGAAAAAGGGTCACGATTTCGTGACATGTTGAGCAAGAAAGAAAAAGTGTCACGATTTCGCGACATGTAGAGCAAGAAAGGAAAAGTGTCGCGATATCGCGACATGTTGAGCAAGAAAGAAAAAGTGTCGCGATATCGCGACATGTTGAGCAAGAAGGAAAAAGTGTCACGTTTTGGCGACATGTTGAGCAAGACGGAAAAAGTGTCGCGATATCGCGACATGTCGCAGTTTCATGACCAAAAGAGAAGAGAAAGAGCAAGAGGGAAAAGTGTCGCGATATCGTGACATGTCGCATTTTCGTGACCAAAAGAGAAGAGAAAGAGTAAGAAGGAAAAATGTCGCGATATCGCGACATGTTGAGCAAGAAGGAAAAAGTGTCGCGATATCGTGACATGTTGAGCAAGAAAGAAAAAGTGTCACGATATCTTGACATGTTGAGCAAGAAGGAAAAAGGGTCACGATTTCGCGACATGTTGAGCAAGAAAGAAAAGTGTGTCACGATTTAGACATGTAGAGCAAGAAAGGAAAAGTGTCGCGATATCCTGACATGTTGAGCAAGAAAGAAAAGTGCGTAAGAGAAGGAGAGAAGAAGGAGAAAAGGGGGGGGAGTTGGCAACATGTTGAGCAAGAAGGAAAAAGTGTCGCGTTTTGGCGACATGTTGAGCAAGACGGAAAAAGTGTCGCGATATCGCGACATGTCACAGTTTCACGACCAAAAGAGAAGAGAAAGAGCAAGAGGGAAAAAGTGTCACGATATCGCGACATGTCGCATTTTCATGACCAAAAGAGAAGAGAAAGAGTAAGAAGGAAAAATGTCGCGATATCGCGACATGTCGCATTTTCGCGACCAAAAGAGAAGAGAAAGAGTAGGAAGGAAAAAGTGTCGCGATATCGCGACATGTCGCATTTTCGTGACCAAAAGAGAAGAGAAAGAGTAAGGAGGCGAAAGTGTCGCGATATCGCGACATGTTGGATTTTCATGAGCAAAAGCCAAGAAAAGGAGCAAGGAGGCGAGTGTGTCGCGATATCGTGACATGTTGCCTTTTCATGTCCAAAAGCAACAAAAGAGGACAAAGAGGCAGAAGTGTCGTGATGTCGCGACATGTCGCATTTTCGACATGTCGCAGTTTCACGATGATCCAGAGCAAATGAAGGAAAAGACTCAAGGACGACGCGATTTCATGACTTGTCGATTCTTCGCGGCTGGAAGCGGCAAGAGAACAAAACGGGAAACGAATGTCACGATTTCATGACATGTCTCAGTTTCATGATAGGCAGTGGCAAAGGAGCAGAACGAAGGCAGATTGTCATGATTTCGCGATAGGTCTCATTGTCGCGACATGTCGCATTTTCGTGACTATCCAGAGCAAATGAAGGAAAAGACTTAAGGACGTCATGATTTCGTGACATGTCGCACTTTCGTGGATGGAAGCGGCAAGAGTGCAAAATGGGAGACGAATGTCGTGATTTCGCGACATGTCTCATTGTCGCGACATGTCGCATTTTCGTGACATGCAACGGCAAAGGAGCGGAACGAAGGCAGAATGTCGCGATTTCGCGACATGTCTCTTTTTCGCGACAGGTCGCATTTTCGCGACTATCCAAAGTAAAATATGGAAACGACTTAAGGACGTCGCGATTTCGTGACATGTCGCATTTTCGTGGCTGGAAGCAGAAAGAGTGCAAAATGGGAGACGAATGTCGCGATTTCGCGACATGGCTCATTTTCGTGACATGTCGCATTTTCGCGACTTATAGCGGCAAAGGAGCAGAACGAAGGCAGAATGTCACGATTTCGTGACATGTCTCATTTTCGTGACATGTCACCATTTCGCGACTCTCCAGAGCAAATGAAGGAGAAGACTTAAGGACGTCGCGATTTCGTGATAGGTCGCATTTTCGTGGTTGGGGCAGCAAGAAAGCAATGCGGTGGGCCGCTGCCTGTGTTCTAAGGTGTTTGTAAATATGTGTAAGGGGTTGTGCTCTTTCTTGGTAGGGTGGCCTCAGAAGGGTACTAGTAGCGAAGGACAGACTGTCCCTATTGAGGTTTTGATCCGTAATAGCATAGTGCTGATTTTTGTAAAAGGTTTTGGGTCAACCTGGAAAACCCGGATGTAATGAAATTGTACCTTAATTACCAAAAAAAAAATAATAATTAATTAATTAATTAATTATAAAAATTATATTAAAATTTTATTAACTTATAATAATGTTCGTTAAGAAGCTCCCCTAATGCTAATCACTCTTTTCAATTATTTGCTAAGTTATTTTGCAAGAATAGAGATCATTGGATATCATTGGATAAAAGATAAAAGTTTGGATCAACCATTGGATAAGATAAGTGCCCTAGTTAATCTTTAGGTTGTTTGTTGAGTGTTTGTTATTTCTATTAAAACCCTAGATCTGATATAAAAGGAATATGTTAATTGATTTCTAGGCATTTGAAAAGTAAACCGCATATAGTGTGTACTTAGAATTTAAAATTGTTTGTGCACCTTCTCTTGAACCCTTGCTTAAAAGTATTTCATTTTACAACAGTAGGGTTAGAAAGCATTCAAAGCAAAGAATTATTCTAGGGTTAGTTATTATTTTCTTAGATTCTATATTTTTGCATTGTAATTTATATTTCGTAGTGTTTGGTTAGTATGAGAAACTCTTACGACTAACTTACAGGGTTGAGTAGTCTCCTCCCAACCATAGCCCCTTGTAAATTTGAGAGCTATTCTTATTAATAGGGAATTTAACACACAACCTAGTTACTTCACTGTGATATATTTCACCCACTAACATCATATAAGTCAAAAAGGGTTTTAAATTCATTCAATTAATAGCCTCAGTCACCACAACTTGCCTTGGGGGCAATATTTGTGATATGACCATATTTTATGGCAAAATATATTATTGTACTCCCTGCACTACAAAGATGAAATAATATGACTAGCCTCGATGTAAACTGATCAAGTTATTTCATGGCAAAATAAATATCTATGATGAAAAAAGTGAAGGACCCATATTAGAATTTTTTTATTAAGAATATCATTATCAAAGCATACCATAAGATTTAAACTTCTATTCAAAAAAATTATCATTAAATTATCTTTAAAAAAAAAAATTACAAGGTCAACCCACGGTTTATATGGGTCATCCCATTTTTTCTTGTATTTATTTAGAGATAGTTGTGTTGTATAGCCTTTCCTTTCTAACTAGAAACCTTGTTCTAGAACTCTATATCGTTCATGACCAGGAAATAGTTGGGGTGGCCTCAACCCAAAGCTAGAGAACTACAGTTCTATCTTGTTGTATGCAAAAAAAGGAAAGAACCGAAGCCCTAGTAACCACTCTTGTATGAATACAAGGGTGCACATATTTATCATTAACATTTTTATGACTTGCAGTTGCAGTTGTATTTGCATATGCATAGCCGATTATAGACTGTAGGAAGTAGTACAACCTTTGGAAGGCCATCATACTTCTCGTTTCCATCCTTACCATATTTTAATATTTATTCCCACCGATGTTCGAGCAAGGAAGGAATATGGTATTTATACCATATGGTTTGAAGACATTAAGCAAGTCTCCGATATTGCACATGCAAAAGGTTAAAAATTATTGATGCAATTTTTGTGAGCAACGAAAGATGAAGCTTTTTATTTTTAAAAGCTAAAGGTGGATTGTGGATGAATAAATGGAGAAGGGTGCTTTTCTCCATTACCACCTGCTTTATTGGCCTACTGGTAAGGATTGGAAGCGTAAGGCATAGGCTAAACATATATCCCGCATTTTATTCCTGGCGGTAGTAGAGGGAAGTGTTTTGTTTTCAAACGTTTTAGTGCCAGCACATATTATAAAGGGCGATGAGCGCATAATGATGGTTGTGTGAGCGCGCAGCCCATGTGACAACCTAGCCACAACTAAGGTGCTAGGCAAGCGGTGAACGTGAGTTCAATTCGCATGGAGTGCATGTTAGTGTTTGAGGCATGCAAAATATTTTTTATTAAAGTGGCTAAGGTATGATTAAATTTTTTATTATTTTTGCCATATGTTGATTAAGAATTGGATATTATAAGGTGTGTGCAAGGATTTTTGTTGGTGTAATTTGGTATGTATGGTGGGTTAAGAATTGGAGAGTATAAGGTGTATTCAAAGGACTTTATTATTGTAATTTGAAATTTATTTTGAGTTAGAATATTAAAGTGTTTGGAAGGTTGAAATTTGGATTGAAATATTCTGTGTTGAGTTGGAGTTAAAAGGAGTTATAGGGATATTGTTATTTGCTTGATTGATTGAATGATCAATTGATTGGATTTATTTTTAAGGAAGGAGTAATAAGGTATATTTGAGTCTTGATATTTTATTGTATTTCTTGTATGGTGAAATATTTGTTGAGGTAAAATATTCTTGTGGAGATTTTGAGATAGATTGTTGCTATCTAACTTAGAAATGGTAAAAGGATCTGGTTGTGAGTAAAACAGGTTTTGAAGACATGTCTCCACAAAAACAAAAAGGTATGGGCACATCATATTTTGATTTAAGTGTTGTTGGATTGAATATTGTTAAATATAAGATGGAGTAAAAAGGATTGATTGATAGTATTGCTGGAAATATTTGAGTGAGTTTTTATATGCATGATTGGTGAATGTTTAGAGAACATTGAAAATAAATATTGAGAATTATTTGAGTTAGGATTTTAGAACCACATTGTGCTTTGTGTTAGAAGAAGGGTGAAATACATGGTTAGGGTTTGTAATAAAGTTGTGTTTCATTTGTTGAATAATTGAATGAAACTTTTGAATTTTGGTTTGAGTATATTTATGATTGAACAAGTCTTGGTAAGTGCTTCAAGGTAAATTTGGACAAGTCTTGGTAAATATTTGAAGGTATATTTGAGGAATTCTTGGTGAAATCTTGGTATAGATTTAAGGATAGATTTGTGCCAGGCCAGAGATAGATTTATGAGTAAGTTTGTGCTAGACCGAGGATAGTATTTAGTATAAATTTTAGATAGGTACTGAGAAAAGTTTATAGTAGGCTTTAGAAGTGACATAGTAGAGGACAACAGTCTCCACTAGATAGAGATCCATTAGCCAGGGCAATGAGGACATAGGTCGTATCTGGAGAGAGATCCATAATCCAATGTAGTGGGGGCAGAAGTCTTCTAGAAGAGTATCAACTAGAGCAAAGGAGAAAGAGTTCTCCTATAGATATATATCCACAAATCAGAGCAAGAGGAACGATATCTCATTTGGATAGAGGTCCATAAACATTGTAATAGGGAATTGATTTCCAAAAGAATTTATTGAGAAAATTTATAAGGAATATTTTCTCCATGGAGTAGCCCACATTGGGTGAACCACGTTAAATCATATCTCTAATGTGTGTGATGTTTTATGGAATGCTTACTACTTTAGTATTGTTGATGTTATCATATGGATTGAAAAGTAAAAAGTTTTATCTTATATTGTTCACCCCCCTCTCATTATAATCTCATGTTCTTCAATATTGTGTACTTGGGTTTAAATACCTTATCTCACCTATAATTTAAATATATGTTGGAGTATAACTTCATTTCCTTTAGAGAAGAGTATTTGGTTTCTATGGACACCCCATTATATTATATATTCTTTATATTTTATATTTCTTCTGTTAATAATATTCGATAATGATTGATTCCATTCATTTTTGAAAACTACTATAAAATCCGATAGATGTCAAGGAGTTGATTGTAAAAAAATAATAACCTAAGAATATAAAGAGCATTTTGAAAAAAAAAAAAAAATATATATATATATATATATATATATATATATATATATATATATAATTAAAATAAAATATAAGGTAAATACGATTTAGTTGCAAAGGTTGGGGGCCATAGTGCAACCTCTTTTTCTCAAGAAGAAAAAAATTATTTGATTGACCTAAAAATAATGTAAAGCTTTATTATTTTAATGAGAGTGGTCCCCAATGGAAACCACACATAACTTACTTAAAATTTTTACAAACATAAAATCTAATAGATTATCCAAGATAATAATATGCTAATAGAAGAAAAATTGAGTATTTATAAAATACTTCAATGAAACATAATAATATATTGATAGTGAAAAATGTGGTTAGTAATCAAAACATCAAGATATATGAGAAAAATATTAGGATGGTAATATCAAGGAAGAAGGTCCAAGGTGTAGACCAATTGGTTCATCCAAACCCCATAAGGGGGGCGAAGGTCCAAGGTTCAAATCTCGGGCCTCACCGGACTAAACGCTTGTCCCTTTCCTAGTGCTTTCAGCGGTGTAAAAGGTTTAAAATGATTGTGGCATGGTGGTTATAGGGGTGGACTCGCGAAGATCTGTGTGGCGGCTTCTGGGGCGAATAGCGCAGAATACTATGGCATCCATAAAAAGTTGGACAACCTGCCCGAATTCGTGACGGCTACCGATTCCACCATGTAAATTCAAAATATATATATATATATATATATATATCAAGGAAGAAGGTCAAAAAAAGTGATAATATTATTTAAAATTTCAATCTCATTGCATACGAAACAAAATATCAAAATTAACATATAAAAATTATAGTTTAGATAAAGATAAGTATATACCACTTTAGGTGTGAAACAAATAGATTTATAACTCTCTAGGAGAGGAGTAAATTTACTTACTTTGTATTTAAGAATTAAAAAAATCAAGGCTGATTGCTTAATCTATGATCACATTCAAAACAAATATAAAATATATTGATTTTTTTTTTAATGAAATGTAAACTTTGTATTAAAGTATAAACATATCATACAAAAAGAGGGTTAGATGGATGAATCACACCCCGAGTGTTCAATTCTTTCAAAAAGACAACCAAACAAGTGTCACTTTTCCACAAAAGAGGATGCCACTGCAACTACGAAACCGTCCGAAAATCGAAAGCCAAAAAATAAGCATAGTCTAAAATATCATACCGTCAAAGGCAGCAGCACCATTCATAATTATGCATTAAAACCCAAAACCACCAAGCACTTTAAAAAAATTAGAGAAAATAAATTAAAAGACCTTTTATTTATAATAAATATTAAAATAAAATAAATGGTATTAGCTCAACTAGTTAGATTCATAACTTTCAAAGAGGATACCAAGGTTCAAATCTCGTTAAGTGATACATGCATAATTGTTTGACTTGTTATGATACCAGTAGGTGGTCATGATGTAATACGAGTGGGGCTTGTTTCAATTCCATATAACTCTTTTAAAAAATAAATACGATGTAATATGACTCAAAAGTGAGTATAAGTTGAGAGCAAGTATGAGCCAAGAGCAAGTAGGAAACATCAACAGGAAGCAAGAAGTAGGAAGCAAAGTTATATCAAGTAGGAGTCATTTTAGGAGTCATTTTAGGTCTAGTAGGAGACATTTTAGGTCCAAATATCTAAGGATAAACAACTAAATAAAGGGGATAGAAATGCAATTTTGTTCATGCTACAACAAAAGCAAAATTTTATTTTCATCACATCAAAGAAATTTTAACTCGAGATGGAACAAATACTAAGGTAGAAGAAGATATAAGGAAGGAATCAATAGATTATTTAAAAATAAAATTATCAGATAATTGGCAAGATAATTTTTTTTTAATATGTCATCAATTGTCACACAAGGATAAAATAAAATCTTGATGAAGAAGATATCTATGGAGGAGGTACATGAAGCAACTTTCTCTTTCCATTCTAACAAGGCACATGGCTCTAATGGATTTTGTGTAATTTTCTTTCAAAATATTTGGGATTTATTGAAGAGTTTTATGTTAGTTGTAGCTAAAGAGGTCAGAAAAACTAAGGTTATAATAAGTGAGATCAATGTCACTTTTATTGTATTGATTCAAAAGAAATTTGAGACAAAATATTTTGATAATTTTTATCCAATAAGCCTTAATAATACGATTTCAAGATCATTTCAATAATTATAAAAAAGCAGGTTGAAAGGTATTCTAATTTATATTATATGAGAGGAACAAGATGGTTTTTTCATGGTGAACAAATTCTTGCCATACATTCTCTTCATTCCATGAAAAAATCATGTATGCTTATGAAATTAGATCTGAAAAATGCATATGATAGGGTTTCTTAAACATTTTTACATGATATTCTCAAAAAGTTTAGTTTTGGTTATAGTCGGTGGGAATGGATTAAAAGTTTTTATAGCACACACAATGAAATATTCTATTTTGATCAATGGTTCTCCTCTTGGTTACTTTAAGTAATCCTCTTGTGAACTCTCCAAGGTGATCCACTATTACCTTATTGTTAGAGTCCTCCATCCTAACATTATTAGTTAGTATTATTAATTATTTAATTACTATATTATTAACCCATAAAGTGAACCATCACAACTCTTCATACATGAACCATCACATCTCTTCATAACGTGAACCATCACGTCTCTTCACCAATGTATATTTAGGGTAGATACATATATTAGGTTGGTCATTCACACAATTCATCCAAGAAGAAGGATAAGAAGCATAGATTGTAAAGAGGGAGCCCCCTATAAGTGGCAAGGAGGGACCCCCTATAGTGGCAAAGTGATTACAAGGAAGCCCCATTTAAGTAGCCTATGATTACATTTTATATTAAATTATTTATCAAAATTACACAAGAACATCAGGGTTCTTGCACTTATCTATATATTATTTTTGCAAAGGAATTAAGGAGAGCTTTCTCAAAGGCAAGATTGGAAGGAAAAATGAAAGGTATTCATGTTGTAAAGAATGGTCCCTTGGAATCTCATTTGATTTTTCTTCAGGGTTATCCATCATTCACGGAGGCTATGCACTTTCAATCAATATTATCATGCTATGAAAAGATTACTGGATAGGTAGTTAGTACTATAAAATCAAGGATTTTTTTCATTACCATCATCATGGATTTACAATAAATTGTTGTGAATATTTTAAGATTTAAAATTGAAAAAATTCATCAATCTACTTCGACATTAATATTTAAAAAATAATTTAGATAGAATAATGTTGTTTATCTAATATATTAAGTATAACACTCCTCTTATTAATCATTTAATTCTAACATATAACCTTAAACTCTTTTAAGAGTATTAAAATTTTACAACCCTTATTAACCTCGACAGTCGGGCTCTAAAAAGCTCAACTCAAAATTGTGCCTATGAAAATCTAGATGCCTTATTTCAATTAAGGATAGATCTTTTTTTTTTAACGTTTAGAAGCATAAATTCCAGCCATTCTGTCTAACGCATATTTAGATAGACATGGATAAACATGTAGCATATTCTTTTAACGAGGTTTTTGACAAGTTTGAAAGAAATGAAGGTGTCAAATTGAATTGTATGCCAAAAGTAATTAGTTTTGAATCAAGCCAGCGCACAGTCAATCTAATTGCGTAAGATCGAAGCATGACTAGCGTGCTACACAAAGTCAAACAATGTTAATGGGACGAAATATAAAATTAGGGCTGTCAATTCGGATTTAAGGTTGCGGTCCCTACAAGAATTGGATGACTGAGTGGGCAATTGAGAGGGGTGGAAGTCTAAAATTCCAAACCTGTGGGTTTTATACCTATACCTATATTCTGTATTCCATATTCCATGCATAGTTTTGATTAAGGGGATTTTGGTTAAATTATTAAGATGCATAATCCGCAGCAAATTAAAACTTTGTACCCAATTCCAATTCTAATTGTCCAAAGACCAAACCAGCGGGTAGGAAGGAACCACTATTTTAAAATGAAGGTCATAGAACTTGTCTGCTCGGGTAGGCTTCGTATAAATTCTTTGCTTCTCTTCCCTCAATTTGCAAACATATTTACACATACATTGATTCCTTCGACTAATCATATTGTCATATAAACAATCAAAATAGTTGAATGTGCTTTGTCTTTTTGTTGGTTAAAAATTATCGCCAAAGAAAGGAAGAATGACACTCCACGAAGTAAAGGGATTGGTAGACAAATACGAGATGGGCATTCTCTCACCATTTTTATTCAAGCGCAGGTAAAAATTTCAAATTCATTTGGTATTAAATACCATTTTCATTCAAGCGCAGGTAAACATTTCATATTCATTTGATTTTAATTTTATTTTGTAAGTATGGGTGAATCGTGGCACGTAACATAGTAATGGTAATGGTAAAATAGAGCAACAAGGCCTTACGACATGGTATTCAATAGAGTCTCAAGAAAGCAGTTAATCGCTAGAAGAGCTATGTTGATCTAAAAATATCATTGAGAATTTTTTTGTGGGAGATAATTTTCTTGAGGGTAAGACCTATGAAAAGTGCCATCAAGTCGTCTAATTTGGATCTTCATTTTTTTGGGCCTTTTGAAATTATTGATAGGATAAGTCCAGTAGCCTATAGATTTGCCTTATCACCCAACCTATCAAATATCCATGATACTTTCCACATATACCTACTTAGGAAGTATGTTGTTAATCCTTGTCATGTTTGGAATGTTTTAAAATTGTAGATGGTATATCCCTTAGCCATTGAGGTGAGACCAATAAGAATTATAATATTTTTTTCTAAGGTCTTGATAAAATAAACCCTAGATCAATATAAGGTCTAATGGGACCATTATTGTAAAAATTAAAAAGATTTTGAAGAAATGAGGAATCACTTCCCATATTTGTTTGATTGAAAACATGTTTTTATTTTTGGGAACATAAGGGATTGTGTTTAGTACAAAGGGGAGAGTATGTGATGACCCTACTTGGTAGGACTTACTCTTGATACTTGATTATGTATTGATGTGTGGATATCAAATGCTTAATCTTATTTTATGTTATCAATATGTATGGTTAACAACACTTTATGCTTTGATTTTACTATTTTTAGAATATGGTACTACTAATGAAATTTGTGGTTGTAAGACTAGGTACTCTCTTGAGTGTATTGCTATGGGACAACCACTAGAGTTGAGAGATAAAATAGAGATGACAGATGAAACTCTCATCAATAGCTCAAGGGTAAAAGAGTACCCTCATATAGATGCATTTCATACATGTATGTTTGGTTATAGTGCATCACTGGCAAGGATATTGCTTAAGAAAAAGAGCCATCCTTAGTAGACAAGTGATAACATTGTGGTTATTGTAAGACCTCTTGATTAAGGAAAAATGTGATATGATGCATTTGTTTGATGAAATTTTATCATAAGTTTACAAATATTTGATGCATAGAATATGTAAAATAAATGATTTCATCAAGAGGATATCAATAATTATAGAGGGTATTATTGATATCATACATAATATCAATGTTACTGGTTAATGTTAATATTAGATATTAATTAAATTAATTTCATAATTAATTAATTTAATTATTATATTTTCTTAATGTTATGTTTTAGGAATTTGTATCCGATGGATTTTCGATATGGAGCTAAAATTAGTAGAAACAACATTGGTCGTTGTCTGAATGTGACTGTGGTAGAGTGTGGATGGGCAAGGAAAGGAGTGAAAAAAATTGGGAAATTTGAGTTTAGAAGAATATCCTTTGAGGTGAAAGTAATTACGTCAAATTTTCTCATAGCCTAGAGATATTCATAGATTTGTTAGTGTTTATAGTGGGAATTTAGGGTTTTTGCAACTCCATCTATTGGATCTTGGGATGGAGGGTTTCAATAGATATGCATGCATTGAGCCAAAAATAAATTTTAAAGAAGCAATCCATGGAGGACCACCTCAAACAAGAGGAAAACACAATCAACGATTTCCAAGGAAACCATTGAGGATGCCAAAGATTGATTCAAGGAAAATAGATATGGGTTGCATGAAAGCAAATAATGGATCCCCATTAGTGAAGTTGGAAATAAAGGATATCCATGAAGAAATAGATAAAATGAAGAGGAGAGAGATAATTTTTTGATTCATGGGATTTCAACTGATTCTTGCTACCTTCAAGCAATGGGCTGCCGAAAACTGGAACACTAAAGGTGAGTTCCAAACCTTTGCTTACCCTAATGGGATTTGTTTTCTATTGAAGGAGATAGGGGGAAAATTTTTCAAGCGGGACCATGGTTTTATGGTAGGGTAGGGATTTTCATGAAGCCCTAGCATACCAAATTTAGGGCTGAGGAAGAAATGCCATCAATTACCCTTGTCTGGATCTGTTTATTTGTTCTTCTAATAGAATACTGGCATCCAAATGTATTAGCAAAATTTGGAAATTCTTTAGGATTTTTCATGATGATTTTTGATAGCACTCAACATTTAATATCATATTATCTATGCAAGGATTTGTGTTTTGATTGATTTTGACAAACCACTTCCAAATAAGATTACATTACAATATGGGAGCAAGTAGTAGATTATGAAAATATTTCATTTAGATGCATAATTTGTCATGAATATGGCCATCTAGCCAAGAATTATCCACATAAGGTCCCTAAAAAAGAGAAAGAGTATGGGTAATTGGCAAGGTTTCAAATCTCTAAACAAAAAAACACAAAGGAAAAAATAGCAACAAAAGAGAAAACAATAATTTCACCTAACACCTTTGAAATTCTCACCACGGATGAGCAAGTAGATGATGAGGATGTTCATATGGAAAAAATAATTATGGAAGAAACAGAGTTGATGAAGAGAGGGAACAGGAAGGATTGCATGATGAGAAATCACTAAAAGAGCTTACCCTGATTTTGAGAAATAATAGGCAAGGAGAGCCATCTCAGCCAACATTAAACTATAAAAAAAGAACAATGTAGAAAATCAACCCAAGTGCAAAACCAAAGGATAGATTCAAACTACAAACAAAATGGATCCTCAAAAAGACCATACAAATTCCAATAGTAGTGCCTTGGTTCTAAGTAACCATCCTATAGTCCCAGTTGGAATGAAGCAAGATACAAATAAAAAAATGAGGATGCCTTGATCCTAAGGGTTTATAGTTCTTGCAAGTCTTGTGCAATTCTTTAGGTAGTTATTCTTTTCTTGACAGAGTATTCTAGAGATTTTTGTCTCAATATTCAACTGCTTCATTGGTAGAATGGATGTGTTCTTGTTTTTGTTGTTTTAGGCATGCTCCTTGAGTGTGTCGTAGGTGGTAGGCTTGGTGCGAGCCCTAGGAATTTATGGTAAAAGAGACACACCTGTCTCCTTGGTTCTTACCCAAAAGTGCCATCCCTTCTAGTATGTTTTTCACAAACAAAAAAAATGTTATATTTTAACCTTAACATTATAAAACTATTTAAATTAAAACAAAGGTGGTTTAATTATGAATTATGAACAACGACAAAATCAATATTTAAGAACTTTTAAACATTGCAAAAAGAGGGCTTCCAATTATTAAAATGAATTAAGTGCATAATTTAAAAAAGAATATGTTACATTTTTAGAATAAATAAAATTGGTTGGCAAAGTTGTTTTTTTATTATTATTGGTAAAGAGTGGTTTTGAAAGGATCCCTTAACCTTTTATGAAAGGAGAAGGTTGGGAGAAGAGATACCAACCACAAAATAGCTAAATAAATAGACTCTTTGTGGGCTATTGGAGAAAAAAAACTAAAATAGAGAAAGAGAAGCCCATGCATGAGCAAGAGAGAAAGCCACACCAGCAGAGAAGAGAATCCCTCATAGGGGCAGCAGGGAAACCCCAAAGGTAAACACAAAAATGAAAAAGGGTTATTTCATAAAGGAAAAATAACTTGCACCCAAAATAAAAGGGTTTTACCACATAGGAGAAAGCATCAGATTTTTAAGGTCAACCACCACTAAATTAGAATTATCCACAAATAAAATAGGACCACCCGCAAAGATGAAATAGGACCATCCACCAACTAAAATAGGACCATCTATAAAGGAATCAAGAGCAACCAAAAACCACACAGGACCTTCAGTAAATGAAACAAGAACCTCTACAACGTAACAAGGACCATCTAAAAACCAGAATAGGGTCATCCATAATATAGCCTAGGTCCATCCACAAACCAAACCGAACCTTCTGTAAAATCCCCCATGCAAGCTCCTAGAGAAGAAGGTGAAGCACAACCAAAGATAAACCATGGAAGGAGGATTTACAGATCATCAAGAAACTCTAAACCTACCACCAATGGAGAAACAATAGAGTCCTTCTTCCATACATGGTCCCCTAAGACCAAAAAAATATGATAAGGAATCCAACAGAATCCCTTGGACACGAGCCCCAAAACTCCAGCCACAAAAAGCACTCAACTATGAATCTGAGTCCTCCCCAAGCCTCGATAAGGTAGTGAATGACCACCGTGGAAAGAAAAACATAGAAATGCATCCGTTGGAAATCCTAAAATGCTAGCCACAAACCATGAACAATGGGAAACTCTCAATTGAGAACATAAGGGGCCTCCGACAAGCCTAGAAACTAGTGAAAGGTCATCCCGACAAGCTAGAAAAAGTGAAACAAAGCCACCAGAAAACCTAAGCCACTAGCCACAAAATGTAAGCCATAAGAAACACTCAACTGAGAATAATTAGGGCCTCTCCCAAGCCTAGAAACAAGTGAATGACAATCCTAGGAAGCAGAACGAAAGAAACTAGATTCCACTCCGAAGCAAAGCCAACACCCACACCGATACCACCAACCAAGAAGACTTCTTGGAACACCTCAAGAAGAAGTGAAGAAGGCCTTGGAGACCCTCTAGGCACCAAGTAGCAGTAGGAAGGGCAAGAAACCCTAGGAAAACTAGGAGATCTACTTGGAAACCACATCACAACAATAGATCCACAAGAAAACCCTAGGGAGAGTCGAGGAGGGATCAAGAAGATGAAAAGGTGACATCTCGACCATAACAAGATGTATCTTGCTCCTGCAGTGGGGCATCTCCTAAGCATGCTTTGGATCTGCCATAAGAAAATATGATATGCCTCCTCATACCTAGAACACCTCAAGAAGAAGAAAAAAAGGGCTTGGAAACCCTCGAGGCACCAAGCGGCGGTAGGAAGTAGGAGAACTAGGATATCTACCTGGAAATTTACAAAAAAGCAATAAATCTTCTAGGGATTCCAAGGAAGAGCCAAAGAGGGATCAATAAGATGAAGAGGTGACCTCCCACCCATAGCGGGAGGTCTCTTTCTCCCACATCGGTGTATCTCTTGAGTGCGCTATGGATCCTCCAAAAGAAAAAGTGATTTATCCCCTCTTTCTTGGGACACCATAGGAAGAAGCAGACATGGCCAAGGAAACCCTCTATGCACCAAGCAGTGGTAGGGAGGGCCAAAAACCCTAGGAGAACTAGAAGATCTACCTAAAAATGCACAACAAAGCAAGATATCTACCAGAGAGCCCAAGGAAGAGCCAAATATGGAACAAGGAGATGAATAGGTGACCTCCTACCCATAGTGGGAGGTATCTTGCTCTCACACTAGGGCATATCTTGAGCGTGCTATGAATTCAAAAAAAGAAAAAGGTATTTACCTCCTCTTTCCTAGAACACCTCAGGAAGAAGCAGAAATGGCCATGGAGACCCTCCAAGCACCAGGCAGTAACAGGAAGGTCCAAAAAACCTAGAAAATGAGAAGATCTACCTAGAATTCCATATCGCAGTAGGAGATCCACCTAAGAGCCCTAGGAGGAGTTGAGGAGGGAGTGAGAAAGTGAAAGGGTGACCTCCTACCCAGAGTGGGAGGTCACCATCCAAATCCTAAAATTTTAGGCTAGTTGGCAAAGTTTTCATGCATCACGAATCTTGGGAAATTAAAGGAAAAACTATTACATTTTTAAAATGGTCAAGAAAATAAACAAAGGGGGGAAAATAAAATGAAATGAGGGGATCCAAGAAGAAGAAAGAAAGAAATGAGACCATTTTTTAGACTCTTGCTCGGATCAAGAGGTAATTTTGAAGCTTGTTGGTTCTAGTTTTAAATTAAACATTGCTTGAACAACTCTGGTCGTATTTCATAAACTTATAGCTACAAATATGAATTATGTTTACATAGGGAAGAAAATAAATATTTAGTAGGCTTGCTTAAGCTTTATAAATAATGTTTTTATTTTAAAATTCCTCCATTGTAGACTGTATGAAAATTTTGTGGGAGTCTAAGCTTATTGTAGTTTGAGTATAGTTTGTTGTACTTGTGAGTCCAAGTTTTAGAATATGAAGTGGTCTTCTCAAGTTTTCTATTGCCTAGAGCCTTATCATTGTTGCAATTATAAACCATGAGAATACACAAGGATTCCATGGTGTTTACTTGAAAAACCAAGTCCAATTGTTTTAAATTATATGATGTATTTGAACGTCTCCAAATTGTCTAGCACTTGGGATTGGGATTAACATGTTTGTATTTCGACACCAAAATAACTTTGGTCACTCTATTTCTTTCAATTAGTGTGGTTGTATTAAATTAGTATGTTATGGTCGTGGGTTGTCATAGTAGTATAATATTGCCTTCATTCCTTACTATAGTTTTAACCAACGTTAAAGTGATTGATGGCATAGATATGTTTTAGACTTTTTTTTATGTGGATTCTGAAAAATAAATATTACTTAGTGTATTAATCCTATGACATTAGAATCCGCAAACGCTTTAAGTTGTGGAATAAACACCTCTCAACCAGTGATTGACAAATTAATACTTTGTTTTGACAATGGTTTGCAATATTTTATTTTGTTTAAAGTAATAATGAACTCAACAATCATCAATTAGCCAAAAATATTATAGAAGGTATATAATTTTTATTAAATCAGTTGAATGACAAATTAAAATGGGTGGTCTTCTTTTTTTGGCTATATAAGAAAACGTAAATAGAAACTTTGGTTTTAAAAAGTATTTAAATAGGTTACCACCCCAAATAAAACAAAGGTTATTTTGTTCTATGAAAATCATAGATTGAATTTTTTTAATTAACTTAAGAGTCTAGTAAATCAACAAAATGAGCAATTATATTGTATTGAAAATACAAATAGATATTGATTGTATTTCTTTTAAATTCAATGGTTGACTATTATAAAAAGAAATTATAGGTATTTATCTAGATATTGAATTTGTATTATTCTTATCAAATAAAGAGTTAATGTGTAAGGATTTATATATTGTATTTCTTTTAAATTCAGTGGTTGACTATTATAAAAAGAAATTTATAGGTATTTGTCCAGATATTGAATTTATATTATTCTTATCAAATAAATAGTTAATGTGTAAGGATTTAAAATAAAGGGGGACTTTTATCATTAAATATTTTGTTTAAATAATATTATGGTAAAATATTTATATTTTATGGAAATTAACTAAGAATTGAGCTCCAATTTTACTATAGTGGTAAGGGCTTTGGCTTCTCTTTGAGAAGTCTAAGGTTAAAATCTCACTTGATATGAGGGGACCGGGACCCCTCATAAAAAAATTTGTAAACTCATTGAAAATTATCAAGTGGCATTATATCAACTGATTAAATTCTCAACATTTCAAGGAGGAGATACAGGTTCAAATCTTGCCAACGATACATGGATAATATCCAAGCTTTGTTGTATTACCACTATGTGATGATGATATAATATGGATGGGGTCCATTTCAATCCCATATAACACTTTGAAAAAAAACTAAGAATTGGATGATTTTCAAGAATTTATATAGCTTGAGTAGTTAAGGAGTCCATGTATTGAAAGGAGTATGGGATTTTCTCAACATATTTTAAAAGTAACTGGTAAATTTGTATGGAATTATGTTTGCATATTAGAATTGCATTTGCACTTTCAAAGAGTTGTCATTATCCCTAAATTTAACCTTATTATATTTTGGAAAGAAATACCAACAAGGTAAAATGTTAAAGGAAAGACGATAGTTTTATATTTGTAATAGAAGCATTATTATATTGTAATATTCCTTGATTAAAGGGTTTTATTTATGGGATCACAGTTGTGAATAGAAACAAATATTGTAAATACCATTTTGGTTCTATTTGATACTGAGCAAAGGATGAAAGTTTAAATATTATTTGAATCCTTGTATAAAGTAATTGAAATGTTTCATTTTATTTAATTGGAAAGAATGTATATGTCTTCTTATTTCAATAATGATATAAGGTAGAGGCGGTATTATGATAAGTAAATTACTTGCTTCTATATTATTTAGAAATGAGTTAGATGCTTTAATTTACTACTTTATTTCTCTTTTGAGAGAGATATACATTTATTTTTAATGTTATAATTCATGGGAATGGAGAGGTTTCTTGTTGAGGGTGTGGTACTGGAACCATACTAGAAAATATTAATTTCAAAATGAACCTAATCCTAGGAGGATTTGTGGTGTGGTAATATCAAGGAATTGTGAATGCTACACCTTGAAATATGAGGCTCAGGTTTACCCAAAGTGGTGAGCCATTTAGGAAGTCTTAAGCGGTGAGACTTGGATATATTCCTAGTGATGAGCTCTAGGAATAATTCACAAGATAGCATAGTGATGACACCTTTAACGGTTAGTATTGGGTGGCCATGCTCATTACCAGGTGAGTGGAAATAGCCTTATCCCATGGAGGAGTGGTAACTAAGCATTGAGGCATTACACCAAATAATACTACATATATGGACTTATGTAGGGTTAGGGAAAATGCATTTTCCTTTAAGTATTATGGGCTTTAAAGGATAGTTTATATGTTGTGGTTAAGTTTTCCTATACTGGTGAGGGTATGGGAAATGTAGGGGGGACCACTAATAATGTCCTTTCTAAATTATGAGTTTTAGAAAGGTAAACCAAAAAAATATGAGAAATTGGCCACTCCTATCCAGTTGAGTGTCGTTTGCAACAACATTTAACTCAAAATATGGTTATGCCTTGTAATGCTAGAAAAATTTTGGGACTTCTTGTGTATTAATGATTGTTTAAAAAATAAATCTCTCACTTAGGTTGGTTTTGGTGTGTTTTTATAGAACTCCATCATCAAAACATCAATTTATAAATAAATATTCAAAAAATTACTCATCTTCTCACACATAGATAAGATAATAAAGTTATTGATCTATTGAACAATTTAGGTATAAATCTTCAATTTTGATAATGTAAGTCAATGATAGAAAATTATTTAAGAGAACTAGAAAAGAGAATAATTTTAGACATAAATACAACCAAAGACTATGATTAATAAACAAAGAACTACTCATGGGTCTGCTAAATGGTTATTGGTGTTTTCTAGAGTTTTGTTGTCTATCGTTTCGAGTCCTAGTAGTTATCTACATTCATCGTGGTTTTCGTGCCCGAATTCCTCCACCATCACAACCATGTCTCACCTTGAAAATATCATCACCCATATCATTTGAAAATCGCATAAGCACAATATTACTTCCATTATTTAGATCCAATAGATTCTACCATAATCGTTTTTTCAAAACAAATATCGATAATTACAAGTCTAATCACAATTGGTGGGTGAGTCTTCCTAAATTGAACCTTAATCCCAATTCTAACATAAGGAACTCTAAGTCCACTGATCTTTATAGTAATGCCAATGGATCCCTAGGTGGCATCTTTTGAGGTGGTGTCATTGTATGTGGATTGTGTTTTCTCCCATCCTGAGTGGGTACAGGTGGCTTTGATCAGTGACTTCTATGTCATCGAATTGGGTTCTCAATTACAACATCAATATTCATTACATATGGTACTCCATCCCATATGGCAATGGCTCCCAGTCCAACGTGGACTTAGTGTGCTAGCTCTCGATAAGTAAATTTTTTGTTTCCCATTGGCAGAGGCTTCCTCATTGACATATCATAAAAATGATTAATATGTGTGCCAACCATAGTAATCATATTTTGTAGGGGAACAATTTTTCCCATCATGATCCTTTTTTTCCCAATGTCCTCCTACGTGACACATTTTTCTATTGACATGTTTCTTATCAACATCACACCTACAATCCTATTGGCTCCTTTAGCTCTAAGTATGCTTTGATCCATGTGACTAGATGCTTAGAAACCATAGTTATTCATAAATGGCCCTTGCATGATTTGAGATCCATGTTTTACAACATGACTATCAACACCATTGTCCTCATTGGCTTACTCTAAAATTATTTTAAATCTAACCCTCACCTGGATTTTTTGATTGTAATATTCAATCTAAGTAAAGTGAATTATGGTGACACTATTAAAAGGGAAAAATATTCTATTGTTGCTAAGCTTCACCACTTTCACAACAAAGGCAAACACATCAATAAGGAGAACTGTTGTATTGTATAGAAGAACCTCACTGTACTATGGAATTGGATTTTAATACCCATCATGCATTACTTTATGAATTATGACCCCAATTCACAATTGCTTCCACCTGGTATTTTTGAACCATATTAAGTATATAAAGTTCATCAATATCCTGGAGTACCTCTATCGCTCAATGGAATTATCTACATCCAGTGTTAGGGAGGGAAATTTTTCCACCCAAAGCACCAAGGTTTACATATTATGATCTTCAAGCATTTTTTGTAGCATCAATCCCCTACTCTTGCACCTCTTATCATGGACGAGGTCTAGTTAGATGTTCCTTATAAGATGCCAAACTCACCCACGATGAAGGATGACAACAACTTTGAAGCAAAAATGGACATTGTCGGTACGTCCAAAGTGGGGAAAAAGAAACACATATTCTTGGTAGACACCACTCCCATACCCTGTAGGAGTTCTCCCTGAAACCTTTTGATGGGAAAAAAACGTAAAGGTATTGTCATTCTCGACCAATATTACTCTTGTAGAAACCAAAATCTAGGCATTTGAATTTCATTACATAATTTTACATATTATATTATATGCCTAGGTCTAAACTTAGACATATCAATTATTGTACATTTCACCCACATTGCACATCACAATTATTCATAATAATATATGCCTAAGTCTAAAATTAGGCATATAATTCCTGTACATCATTCATTCACATTGCACATTCCAATTTTGCATAGTAAAATAATATAACTAAGTCTAAACTTCGATGTATTTTCCTACACATTAATTTATATTTTTTGGATTTATTAAATCTAGAAAATTTTCATAAGATACCATGTCTTCCCACTTGACATGTGTCCTAGTCATGTCACTATCATCCCTTGCCACCTCTCACATACCCATTTCACCCTTGTTCCTTCACTTGGTAAATCCCTCACACTTCACTCCACTTCCACCTATCCACTTGCCATATCTCACACCTCACTCCACTTGCACCTACCCACCTGCCACATCATCCTGGTTAAGTGAGACACCTTGGGTGACTCACTCTAACTACCCCCTCCATTTGGCATCCCTATATTGCCACTTGGCAATCCTAGATTTCCACCTCTCATTTCTCTCCAAAACCCTATGGAGCCTATAAATGCACCTTCATCCCACCAAATAAAGGGAGGCTAATAATTCGTACTGTTAGGCTACCATAATAGTACTAGGAGTTTGCACTTATCCCAAGGAAACCTGATATTTGAAGTACAAAGCTATCTTTTGGAGTAATCTACCACTCAATCAAAACCATCTATCCATGGTTACATAGTAAAAATTGCACCTGTGTAGTTTCCTCACCACTTGTGCACAGTTTACAAGACCATGCCACACATTCGTAGTTTCTCAAAGCCAAAAAGACACCACGAACATGATCAGTAAGTTTTTGATTTCAGCAAGGCATTTCATTTCTATATTTTTGTAATTCACATAACACGTTTCTTCAACTAGGGTTTGTAACCATATCTTATATTTTGATCAACAAGTGCTACTAAATTTTATCTAGTTTTTTAACTCACTGTAACTACTGAGGATAGGTGGCTACCCAGTCCCTACCACTTGGAAACCCTGGCTTGCCACCTATCCTTCCCTCCAAAACCCTCAAAGGTCTATAAAGGCACCATCACATGACCAAGAAAAGAGAGGAAGGGAATGCTAATGTTATACTATCCAAATCATCACTCATGTAAGCAATAATCATATTCATTTTCTATTTTCAATTTACATTATTTATTTCATTAGATGCATTTAGATAGGTGCTACTAAACCCTTGTCTCTTTACATGTGTGCAGGTTATAGATTCAACAAGTTCAAATCCATCACGGTGGTCACGAAAAACCCACCTCCAACATTGATTGTGGCATAGAATAAGCAAAAGATGCCATCCTTGATTTGTAAAAGGGATTCCCCTTTTGGCACATCTTATTGTAAAATGCACCCTAAAAGGGTCAAATTGTATCAAAAGGGACTTTCTCGAATATAATACAATGTGTCATTTTTATTGCAATGGTGTTCTTTTTTTATGTTACAACTCTACTTTGGACACTCCTCCCACTAGTTGCAAGAAACTCCTACGTGAGATGACTCCCCGGTCTATTTTGTCTTCTAGTGGATCTAATTGTCAAGGTCTTCCATATGAAGAAGCCAAATTAGTTATGAATTTAGATGACCTGATCTCTCTAGCTAATTTCTTGCTTACCCAATCATCCAAGGTCATCTCCAAAATTATCAAGATGAAAGGAGGTGCCCTCTCTGTCCAAATGAACCAGTAGATTATGTCCACTTAGCCTGAACTAAACCATAATAGGATGATCCCAAGTGGTCCATCTTGGTCCGCTCAACCCACACTAAATCAGAGTATTATGACCTTGAGTTGCCTCCGCCCCTTCGGTATGAGCCCTCCCACATTAGCTTTGACTGTGGAGCTGAATCACGTTATGGAGACTAGCCAGAATGCTGGTCATGGATTCCAAGATCATACCACGATATTGGTATAATATTTAGGTTAGTCTTCCTTTTTTCCTCTTCCCTTATTTTTTGGTTTATCTTGTTTCTCTAAGGCTATCCAATTCCAGCCTCTCTCCCTTTAGGACTTGTTTTCTTTTTGGCCTCTATGCGAGTTTCCCCTTGTGGTCCCCCTTTCCAATTTTTGTTTGTGTTATAAAAGTTTTGGGGTCCCTTTGAAAACCCCTAACAAAGAACAAAAAAGCATGAACTTCATTATCATGCATTCTTAATGACTTCTCGTGTTTTACCTACTCTATCTAGACATGTCATATTGTACATGCTTAGAGATTTAATGTTGAAGCAATCACAACATAACACCACTATTTTTTTCTTATTTACCAACTAAATACTAAAAATAAATTATCAATTGAAAACATATTAACATTGATCAAGTATTATTTTAGATCAATTAGAGCAACTTACACTTCAAAAAATTCTCAAAGATAAGTTTTTTTCAAACTTGTTTTTAATTAGCCTAGAAGTCAAGAGTCTAAAGATGTATGGGATTGGATTTTGAACTAGATTTCATGTTTGGAATTCCAATTCAAAAAGTTTTTCTTTCAATAGAAAATAATTTCTCTAATTCAATCCAACTATTTATTAGTTACATATTCAATCACTAAACAATTACACCAATAAAAACTGTAACTAGAATTTCAAGTTAATGGTGTAATGCTTTCGTATGGAATTCAATTGTAAAATCACTACACCGGAATAATGCCAATTCACATTTTTATATCTAGCTAATAAATAATATTTCATGTTTTAGTCTATATCTAGTATATGTCACATGGAGAAACTAAGTCTTTTTATTAACTAGTAAGTCTTTATGTAAAGTCAACTTCTTATTTTTCAAGAATTCCAAGGAATATTCATCTTTATATAATTTTTAATAAAGTCCTCATCTTAAAATTTATAAGTAATTTAAAATAGGACTTTGTGTTATCATTGTTGTTCTATACTTGACTTAGATATCAAAGATAATACTAGATACATTATTGGAATTTACATTATTAGAAATTGATATTTCACTTCTATAAGAAAATATAATACTAACTGAATTCCACAATCAACTTGTAGAATTAAAGGACTTATTTTCTATGTTTAATAGTATGATATATTTTCTCAAATGGGTTATGTGGGATTGAAGTGGGCTTCTTTTCTATGTTTAATATAATGATATATTTTTTTTCTAATGGGTTATGTGGAATTGAAATGGGTCTCACTCATTTTACATCATTACCACATAGTGGTCTTACATAAACTTGGAAATTATGCATGTTTCACAGGGTAAGGTTTGAGCCCATGTATTCTTCTTGAAAGATGATGAATTTAGCTAATTGAGCTCATGTAATTTGATTCAAATGTTAAGGTTCACCCATAAGATTTTAACCTTGGTTTACCATGTGAAACTCTTCACCTAAATAAATTGCTTGAAACCCCATGGGTTTAAATATTATGATATGTTATGGTTTCTAGCTTTAAAAATTTATGACATTCAATCCTAGAATCATAAACATGATCTTTCATAATTCATATATCAAAAGTTAACAATTAAATTAAATAATATGAATATTCAAAATTATATATGATTGGTATTTTTCCTATCAACTACTAATTTCTTTCCATAGCCAAAGAAATCCATGAATGTAGATAGTTCATCCACATATGAACTCATTATACATAAATTTTTATATGATAATTGAATCTTGACCTTAAAATAAATATCTACTAATATAACAATTATGAATGTAAAAATAAAAAATAACCAAGAATATATATTTTTTGAATTCTTTTAATTTTTGTAATATGTAGTTTAAATTTTATAATAATAATTAATGTAAAAAATTCTATTAATTACTATAATCCATTACTATGAGAAGCATAATTGTGTAAATAAGTTACGCTTTGATCTATCTAACTTCTTAGCAATTTTATTATCATAAACAACTTAATCCTAAAGATAGAATACTTTTTAAAAATAAGTAGCTATATAGATAGTATGTTTCAACTCCAAAACAAGAAATTAGGATTTCTTATTGACATAATATTTTTCCAAACAAGGATTTATGTTGAATGAACATCCATTGCTTACCTCGTCAACAGAGATTATATGAAGTCATAACAATGAAAGAGATGCATGGTGTCATCCAAAAAAATTTTGAGATTGCAATGAACTTAAAATAAGCTTGAATAACATTAAATTTATTGTTAAAATAATTACAAGTTCATGCATGTAGACATAGCATGATGGACTCATGGACTCCTATTGATTGCTTATTTCACACAAATGAAATTAAAACTACTCATTTACAAGAGAAAGTTCTAGTGAATGGCCTATTGTGTTGGGCATATTTGATATGACCATCACAATCATGCAACTCAAAAAATGATGTAAATGATGAAGGAAAGGTTATTCTTTGAGAATAAATCATTTTTTTCTTCACATTACTATGCATAAATGAATAAAGAATATTTTGAAATGTTAAGATAGGTGATATAATAAGACCTATTCCATGTATCAATTTGAAATCCAACAGGTCAATATTTGATATAAAACATACTTAGAGGAAATTTAATTATCAGTTAGAAAAGTTAATATTATGCTTAATTCACAACTCACATGAGCATTCACGTCATAGATTATATCACTACTTAAAATCTATAAGGAAAAAATGTAGAAAACAAAGTTTAATTAATTTTAGAAACCATGAAAAGTAATTTAATAGCACCTGGCATAAGTCCTATAATTTAAGAATCAATTATGAAATATTTCTTACAAATAGATAAAATATTTTTAAGCTTAATTATTTAGATTAAACTCAATAAATATCTACAAATTTATAAGTTAAATTTATATATTGTGCTCAAATATAAATATATCTATATCTTGAAAAAAATTACAAATAGAAATGGAAATAAAATTTAACATATTCTAATCAAGTGGCATTAGCTCAACAAGTTAGATTCCTCAACATTTCAAGGAGAGGAGACCCGGGTTCGAATCTTGTCAAATGATACATAGATAATATCTAAGATTTGTTGTAATATCGTTATGTGGTGATGATGTAGTACAAGTGGGACCTGTTTCAATCCCATATAACCCATTAAAAATTTATAATAATATAGTCTAATATCTTGCAAGAATTTTACAAGTAGAAATGAAATATCTCCTTTTCTTGAAATAATTATATTCTATTATTTGTCAACATTCCATAAATCCTTATCTTCTCAATAAACCTTTGGTATCAACAATGTATCAAACTATATCCTATTGCATTATTATTATAATATTGTAATATTTTTTTGGTCTTCACTAGAGCATAAAGTATCCATAGATATACATTGTTAACACCAACCAAAGAAAAAGGGGTTTGTACCTCCCATCCACATATAAAGCCCTACTAAAATACCTTTCACTTACATGTAATATATTAATTACATGCATAGATGAATAACAACATTCAACACTATAGGTAAACACTAACTCACTATATGGTACATGGTTTTGTAATGTATTCAAGAAGTCATGGGTATATCATATATGGAGGAACCCAACTTCACTCCACAACCATATGAATGGGAAGCTCTTACTTAATCCTTTGGAGAATAGAGGAATTGCAACTCTACTCTAAACAATGGAGCAACTCTTACTTTGTCCAAATTGTTACTAAGGGGAACACTTTAGGCGTAATCCCTAGAGGGGAAAACACTAGGATTCACCACAAACAGTTGTTATCCCCATTCACTCATCTAAGAAGGACCTCCCATTGCCCATTCCTATAGGATAGTCTCCTAACATAGTCCTTGGGTGTGTTAGATTTAGAGTATATTACATTATTAGAATATTCAAAGGAATAAATGGACAAGTGTCCATATGCAAGTTGTATATGTGTAATGATATAAAAGGACATGTGTCCCTCATGCACGTCCATATGCAAGTTGTATATGTGCAATGATATAAAAGGACATGTGTCCCTCATGCACGTAGGAAGAGTGAGGCCCAAGAAACTTATTTTCTTATATATAGGGCTCTTGTAGAGAAGTATGCATCCTCTATGTATCCACTAATAAAGAGCTTCATATGTTGTATTTTTTATTTTCGTGAGTCTTAATTAATGGCTATTATGTGAGTTATTTTCAAAGTATCTTGTCTGTCTTAGTTTCATGCTTATTTAGCTTCCATTGTCATAGTCATATTGTTGCACTCATATTTCATTACTTGTGGCTCCATTTCCTTTTAGTATTCTGCTCAAAAAGATAACATGATATCAAAGCACATGGTAGATCCATAAAAATAAGAAAAACCACAAAAAAAATGCAAAAAACAAAGACTTTTGGAAAGGTCACCTATCCAAACACTACTCCAACTGAAAATGCTTAACTATATGGATTGGAAAACTTAAGGCATTAGAGAACTTTGTGTTTTAAATTCTGAGCTTAGGGAGGACTTAAAAAATAAAAAAAACAAAGACTTTTGGAAAGGTCACCTATCCAAGCACTACTCCAACTGAAAATGCTTAACTATATGAATTGGAAAACTTAAGACATTAGAGAACTTTGTGTTTTAAATTCTGAGCTTAGGGAAGAATTAAAAAATAAATAAAACAAAGACTTTTGAAAAGATCACCTATCCAAGCACTACTCCAACTGAAAATGCTTAACTATATGGATTGGAAAACTTAAGGCATTAGAGAACTTTGTGTTTTAAATTCTGAGCTTAGGGAGGACTTAAAAAATAATAATAATACCCGCTGCCTTACATTGAAAATGTTTTTTTTAGGATTTTTTTTTTTTCTCGTTTCTTTTTGCAAGTTTCCCTCTCCGCACCCAGGATTTATGTCCAGTTTTTGAGCCCTGCAATCCTTCCGTTTCCAGTCAGAGATTTTCTCCACTACGCTTGCTGCTCCCAAAGTGTTAGGTTTTCAACCCCTTGTTGGTCTTGCTAGCCACTTTCGTTCTTGCTGCATGCCCATTTTTTGTCGTCGTCAATGCAACCACTGTTAGTGAGGGTTTCCAAGGCATCCACTCTCGACCCACATTCTGCCAGTCGTAGCGCACGTGTTCCAGAGCTTAATTCAGTATCAAAACAGCCATCCTCACCTTCGATTTCTGTGAATATTCGATCGAGGTTGCTTCTTCCACATTTGTCGGCCCTGCTCCAAAAATATTTACGTCTTCGAGATCTTCTCGTCGCCAACTACACTTGCTGCTACCACTTCAGATTTTGGGTGCTCTCATTCTCGCCGTCGTCCGCGCTTGCAGTGAAAGATCAACAGGGTTTTCCTGCCTCCTTGCATATGCTCGCTTCTCAGGGATTTTTGGATGTTTCCACCACCGCTCTTGATTTTCTTGAGCTCCAGATCTGCGAACAAAAAACCCTGCATCCAAAAAAATCTGATGTTGTCGTGAGCCAGATCTGCACTGCCCTCCGTGCGCCTTCTCCATGAAATCTGCTACTGTTCGACCGTCGCTACTTCCCTTACCGCGCTGCCACAAAACCCTTGAACCTGCGTGAGCTCGATCACTGCTGCGCATACTCTGTTCCCATCCGAGTTCATGAAGTTTTCCCGAACGCCCAGTGCAGTTGCAGACCACTACCATCCGCTTTGCTCACACTCCTTACTCCCTATCCGAGGCCTCTGGATTTTCGCGTCCATGATCGTAACCGTTACATTAAATATTGGCGTTGTCAAAGAGAAGAGGTATTTTTCAAGAAAATAAAACCTGCCTTCGCATGCCCTCCACGTGGCATATAGACCCTACGGGCCATCTCCACGACTCTTCGAGGTAATTTAAAGGTGCTCACTGAAATTATATTTTACATTTACTGGAAATTGCATGCTTTACTTCGGGAGATATAAAGGGTATTGGGAAATTTAAATAACATAGAAAATGCGGGAGTTATAAGGGCTAACTTGATTTTTTTTAGTTTTTTTTTTTTTTTTTTTAAATAAAGGTTATAAATATATATGCCCGTGATGTGGTCTACCGGTAAGGATGTCACTTGCATTTATTTCCAGTGATGTGACCCGTGTTCAATCCCACGACGTATATCTATATGTATAAGAAGTATTTACTTTAAAAAAAAAAAAAAAAAAAAGTTTATAAGTATATAAGGAGATATAAGGTACTTTATAAATTATATTTGCTTTCAAATTATTGGAGATATAAGTGAATTTTTCTAAGGTTAAATTTTTTAATAGTGTAATTATAATCTTAACAAAATAGAAAGCAAATTGAAGATAGGGAAATATATTATTGCATGGAAAAATTAGATGTTATTATATTTTGCAAATAATTAAGATGGAAGTAAAATGATTTCTACCATTAGAGAATTAATATTAATTTACAAAATATTATTTTTAACCTTAAATATTTGCAATTAAATAATTTTGGGAGGAATAAGGTTTTCAACATTGAAAAATTATTATTATTGTAAATATTAATTAATTTTTAAAATTCCAAATTAGGGAGATATAAGGGTTACTACATCAAACCTTAGAAAATTGGAATTTAGAAAAATTAAACCATTGAAGGTTAAAGGAGCATAGCTATTTATTGCTTGAAAGTTGGAAATACATTTCTACATTAGTCTCTTACATTATTGAGACATTATTCCAACTTGAAGGTGCATTAGCTTTCTACTTATTAATAAGGAGATATTAAAAGTTGATTATTCTCAAAATATTGCAAAATCAACTTAGAAGGTGAACTAAACATATCCTAAACTACTAGGGAGATATAAGGAAGTTAGTTCACAATACTTAAACTAGGGAGTCAAAAGGGATTCTACTAAACCCTAGAAAGCTAAACTTATCATCAAGCTCATATTGCATCTAAAGGAGCATATCTTAGAGATCTTAGCAAGGTTGATTATATACTCTTATCTAGGGAGCCATAAGGTAGCCTACATCAAAGGAACATGGCAAAGAAGAAGCAGATGAAAAAGAAAGCAAGTAATCCAAAAATAGAAACTCAGAAACAAGAACTAATTATCCTTGGAGAAAACCTATGTCTTCAACAAGAACTAATTATCCTTGGAGAAGACTCAGACTTTCAAGAAGAAGAAATTTACATTCAAGATGACCCTTTAGAAAAGACTAAGGAACAATTGCAATTACTAAAAGGATGCACACAAAATATGATAGAGAAAATTGAAATTCAAGAGGGTACATCTACACAAAGGAAGAAGGTCTTGCAATCAATCATGAGAGAAGCCAAAAATGAAAGTTTCTCAATACTAGGAGATTACTTAAATTTAGAAATTGGAGAAGCAATTGAAAACTCAAAAGATACTTTCACATTACCTAATGATATAGGGAAAGTAATATACATGGCATTACTTTCTAATGATGTTCTCAAATACAAGAATAGAAGACAAAAGGACGTGATAGAAGGTTTGAAGAACATGTATATTAATGAAGCAAATACTTTGAACAGTATGCTTGGTGATATTACTAGTGAAGCAAAAAAAGGGGATTATTCTACACTTCAGAAATGCATGCAAAGTGTTCTTAGTAATGCTAATTATTACTATGAAGATTTTGTTACTATACCTACCAATCTATGGAGAATAATATACAAAGGAATTTCCACTCTTAATGTTTCTAACATAAGAGAACATGAAAAGGTTGAAGAGGTAAAGAACAAGATAGAAATAAAAGATGCTTCTAGTGATACAAATGACTTAAGACCTATGATGGTAGATTCATGTTGCAATACCATAGAATCAAAACCATTGATGATTGATGCATGCTATGATACTAGTGATATTCTTCAAATGGATAAATATGTAAATCATAATTCCTATCAAAACGAAAAGAAATATTGTAATGCAAGCACTGATAATCCTTGACAAAGGTAGAATAACTTGTTACAAATATTGATGCTATATGTGATATAAGTGATTTAGATACATTTCATGATTGCTCAAAAAAATTTCATGATGCTAGAATTGATGAAGGCATAAATTCATATGATAGATACAGTGATGAACAAGATTATATTGATGTTGATAAAAATCATTCTAATGATTGTATTGGTCATACTAATGGTTTTTGTTCAAATATGATAAGATATGAGGATATAGATCAAAAAAACATGAATAGGGATTGAAAGAACCAATAGCATCAGAAATCAAATCAAAGTATGAAGGTCTTGAATATACAGGTCAGACTAGCAACAATAATCAAGGAATAGAATCAGTGATAGAGGTTGATAGAAATAGTTGTCATGAAGGACAGAATGGTCAGAGAGATTTGGCTACAAAAAATAGGTGTAGTAATTGTAATAGACATGATTACAAGACAGAGAGATGCTAGAATATCCATAGCTATAAAATTTATGGAGGAACCAACCATTACCAAATATATTATTGGTACAAATAAAATCATTTCTTTGATTGGGTATATACAATAATAAGAAACTTCATCAATGAATTCTCTCAAGTATACTTCTCAAGGTGCATATATGGGTGCATGAAAGGTATGAACTATCTCTACAATAGAATTGGAAGGAAAATAGTAACAGTACCCAAATTAGAATACAAAGTCAAGCAAAAAGGTGAAGCTCAAGCAAAAGATCAATTCAAAGACCACTTGAAGAATGAAGACAAATACAAATATCCATATTGAAGACTAAAGTCTTTAAAATATAAATAATTTAATACATGGAGGTGTTAGAGTTAGAGCATATTACACTATTTAGGTACGTTTCTATGTACCACCTTAGGTATATTATTAGAGTAGAAGTTACTTGGGGAAGAAGTAACCTATGCACAAGTGTTAGAATGTGCAAAGGAATAAATGGACAAGTGTCCATATGCAAGTTGTATATGTGCAATGATGTAAAAGGACATGTGTCCCTCATGCACTTAGGAAGAGTGAAGCCCAAGCAACTTATCTTCTTATATATAGGGCTCATTGTAAGGAAGTATGCATCCTCTATGTATCCACTAATAGAGAGCTTCATATGTTGTATTCTCCATTTTCATGAGTCTTCATTAATGGCTATTATGTGAGTTATTTTTGAAGTATCGTGTCTTAGTTTCATGCTTATTTAGCTTCCATTGTCATAGTCATATTGTTGCACTCTTATTTCATTACTTGTGGCTCCATTTCCTTTTAGCATACAACTAAAAAAGCTAACAAGGTGCTTAGATAAGCTACCAATTTATCCTAGTACTTGTACCCCACAAATCATGGTGAATGCAAATTCAAATACCAAACAATTAAATATTAAAATTAAAATTCAATTTTTTTTACTACATGAAACACCAAAATTACTCATAGACACTTTTAGAGAGAACCCATACAATTGTCATAGTGGTAAGGAAAGTTACCTTGGTTGGAGAAGTCACAAGGTTGAAACTTATGAATAGTTTTTTTCTAAAGGTGATATTACATTTTTTTAATTGTGATATTATTATTATATTTTTCTTGAATCACAGGATGGTTCTATTCTTTTGCAAATGGTGTTTTAATGGTAAGGCAATCGGACCATTAGTTTGATGTCACATGTTTAAAATCCATATACTATTTTAATCACATGTAACCCTTTTTACTCAGTTGGGTGTATTGAACAAGTATGTCAGGGGCTCTTTGGGCTTCCATCCATGCACATTGGCATAGTTATAAGGAATTAGGCTTGAATGTGGAAGTTTTTGATGTCAAAATATTTCAATATTTTTTTCATTTTTGTTTTACCTAATTTAGTTGTCTTTTGTTATGATGTGGAAGGTGTAACATCCAAGATCATTAGAGGTCACATAGTTAGTGGCCCTGATAGGATTATCAAAATGTTTGAAATATAAAGAGCCACCTCCATCCCGTGGGAATGAAATTTAGCAAGAGCACTATCATGATGGAGGATATTGATGTTCAATTTTCCAAGGACTATGGTACACCACGTAAGATAGGTAAGATAGAAAGCAAATGTTTTCTTTGCACTTACTCAACTATTTGGAGGTATTTCCTTTTTTGTGCATTATAGTTGGTGGAACTATCCAAATATTAGTTATGTATTGAGTCATTAGATCAGGGGAGAAATACAACAAGAAGTCATTCGTATATGGACCTTTACTAGAGAAGTTACAGTAGTAGCATATGATGCAATGCTAAAATATTTGGATCTTTGGGAGGTGGTCCTAAATTTAATACTCTGAAAATAATACTTGCATTGGATGTGAGAAATGTGATCATTAAAGGATTATGCCATTGAAAAAATAGTTGGCACATAGGAGGATATAAGTAGTAGCACTAGTAGGAGGTGCCAATGCACAATGGAACTATCTATGAATGTAGTGGAGAAATCAATGGACTCTTAGACCAATGGAGGTAAAGGATCATTGGTGATTGCTTATTACTATGACTTATTATAAATGGAAGGCACATAGAGGATGAGCGGTATATCACAAATTTGAGTCACTATTGATATGTGGGTGGTGATGTGCATCTTCTTGAAGAGTGTACATGTAGAAATATTATAATAATATCCCACATGTATGATTAAGTGGTAGTGATAGGTAGTTGAGAATTATATAATGTAGGCAAGAGGTATATATGAGAGAAGAGAATAATATTGTATTGTTGGGATCTCATATTGATATATTAAGGAGTGGATTATTTCTAATAAGAAACATTGTACATTGTTGCCCTACCTCAAGGGTTTGGTTTATAATTTAAAATACATTGGACTAAATTGTTTATGTCTATGGATCATTGTAAAATTTCATTATGCTTAATATTTATGGATGAATGATGTTATTTTAGTAAATATGAATGATTTTCATGTAATAATAAAAGATGTTCATAACAAGTGGTATCAAAGCACTTTCTAGGGTTGTGTTCTATTATAGAAGGTTCAACCATTTATTCATTATTTGGATCTAAATTTTGGTTCCTAATAAGTGTTTGCATTAGGCTAATAATCCTTTGCAAGATTGGGTGTAAGTCCCAACCACTTAATTGGGAAGTTCTTGGGCTAATATTTATTTTAGAACTCATTTTTAGTACCCCAAACACCCTAGAGTAACTAGCTTGAGTGTGTCACCAGTGAAAAGACCCAATGGTTTTACACCTTATTAGTAGTATTTTTACTCTAAGAAATTATTCAAAGAGTTTTTGTTTAGATGTAAAACCATGGTTGGTTTCTCAAAAATTATTTCCTAGAGTGGTACTCATTTAGACAACCTTTGAGGTTGGTGAGATTACCTTAAGCTACTAAGAAGCCAAAGTCTAAGGCCCAATTCATTGTCAGTTTTTTTACATAAGTGTCATACAATCATCAATAATAGCTTCAATAATAGTCTTTACACAATTCATCGAACTGAACGCTTGTCCCTTTCCTAGTGCTTTCAGCGGTGTAAAAGGTTTAAAATGATTATGGCATGGTGGTTATAGGGGTGGACTGCGTGAAGATCTGTGTGGCAGCTTCTGGGGCAGACAACACAGAATACTATGGCGGCCATAAAATATGGATAGTTTGCCCAGATTCGTGGCGGCTACCGATTCCACCATGTAAATTAAAAAAAAAATAGTCTTTACACAATTTTTGTAGTTTACAATAGCTCCACAACTTCAGTAGAGTAAGTAGTTGCAAGTGAGTATAAAAAATAACCAGTCTATAGTTGGTAGAAGTTTATCAAGCTATATAAAAAGAGTGAAGTTGGTAGTATTTTTCTTTTTTGACCCAGGTGTTGTAGGTGAGTTGGAGAGGAGAGGGCAATCCTCCAAGGGAGGTCCCCGGTTCGAATCTCCACCCTACCAAAAATCTGAATTGGGTACCCAAAATCCAATTGATAATGTTGGTGCGGGAAGGGTTGGGTGTGACTCTCGGGTGACTTTGATGGTGTAGAACCCCCTGTTCATGGTCTCTCAGACCAAGGCAACCCCACAAGGGTTTTTTTGCTTTTAAAAAAAAAATTTGGTAGTATTTTTCTATAAAAAATAGTCTATAGAGAAAGCCATTATTAGTGCTATTTTGAGTGCAACCTTATCCATAGAGCAAGCCATGATTATATTAAAAAAGTATTGCATAGGAGGTCATTATTAGTTGCCAAAAGTACACAGTCTACAAGCCATTAATAGTTGTTGAGTGCCAAAAAAAAATCTATTGAACATATTGTTATTAGTTTCTGGAAGTCCATAGTCTACAAGTTGTTAAAAGTTGTTAAGCTAAGTGTAAAAAAATATAAGAAGAACGAAATAAAGTAGTCCATAGAGAAGGCCATTGTCAAACTTCCAAAAGTACATAATCTACAAGTCATTAACAATTGCTAATTTGAGTGTAGATTTAATTGTTTATTAAAATGAATAGAGGATTCTTGAGGAATTTTATTTTTAAACAATTGAAGTTTCAAAATTTTGAGATTGAAGATATGGAGTTGTTAATATTCACTAGAGAGGATGATAGCGATGCTTGAAAATGGTGGAAAATTTTTAAGTCTTCAAATTTTTCTAATGTGTCATGGAGACATAAGATTTTAGATTCTTTACAAGGGTAAGCTTTAACTTAAATTGGAACTTTATATGTACCCATTATATTTTTTATACAAGTGAAGAACTTGAAGTTGCATTTTTAAGCCAATGAAATTAAAAAAAAAAAAATGAAAAATTGGCTAGGTTTTAGGATGAACAAAAGGAATTAAAAAGAAATTTGGAAAAAATGAAGAAATTATCAAAAAAATAGAAGGGGAATAATATGCAGGTAGAAGGAAGCACATATTTGATATCAAATAAGTCAAGCAATGATAAAAAATAACTGCTTGAATTTAAAAAAAATATTTTGCAGGTTTATGGTTGCATCCAAAAGGAAAATGTTGTTATTTCTATAAACTCTAGTAGTAGATACAATGTCATTAATATATCTTTGGATAAGAGATTGTAGATTCAAGCAAATAAAATTAGAGACATATATCTTGAGGGTACAAATGTTCAATAATTTAAGGATTTGAATATCACCATGGACAAATATGTTTTACATTCAGATTTTAATTCTATTGAGATAGAAGATGCCAAAATTGTTCTTGGTTATCCTTGGTTAAATTCTTTGGGTATTGTTAATATTAATGTATAAAATTAGTTCATGAAGCTTCAGTAATAATAAAAATAAAATAATAGTACAATATATTTCCTAGTCTAGAAGGTAAGGAACTGAGGAAAAACATGAATCTCTTTTTATGATGGAAAAAGAAAAATCTATTGCAAGGAAAAAAATTGGGAAAGAAGCATAAAAAACTAAACCAAATAAAATAAAGTAGTATCAACAAATTCCATGGAATAAATAGAAACAACAAAGTCCATGGGAAGACAATAATAAAGTACAAGAAAGACATAAAAGAACACAAGGACACACAAAATGAAAGGCACAGGAGAGAACATAATGGAGAAGAATTTAAAACAAAGGAAACAAATGTGGAGACAAATAAGGTAGACTATTAGGTTAAGGTTATAGCATATTACCATTCACACCACCAAGAGCAACAACAATCTTGGAGGTGTGGCTTAAGGAAATAGTATCATAGTTCTCATGGAATCATAAGGAAACCAACTATGGTAGTGCTTATCAAAGAAATTATAGTGAATATTGTTTTCAAAGTGGTGCAGTAGCATCATGAAAAAAATAGACCCATAATTCAAGTTACCAAAGTAAAACAACAAAAACATAGAGCCAACAAAGCAGTCCTGGATACTCAAGTGGCAAAAGCAAGAAAATATAGATGGAAAAGAGTGATATTTATTACCACTAGAAAGATGTTTCCAACATATGGAACCAAGGGATTAATTTAAAAAAATCAAGTGATATAATAGCATAACAACATCAAAAAATACCAACATTGATCATAGTTTCACTAGGATGGATGGATGATCGAGATCGGTACCAATTCACAAGGATCAGAAGATTATATTGTTTAGTCTATTCTTATATTTTGAGGATGAAACATTTTGTAAGGGATGTGAAATATATATTTTTTGGATTTAGAAAAAAACCCTTGCAGGTTGACCTTGGTCTAATAAACCACGACCAGGGTATTCTACACTGTCAAAATAACCTGGGAGTCATGCCCGATCCTGACCACACCAGCATTATCAACTAGATTTTGGGTACCCAATGTACTTTTGGTAGGGTAGAGATTCGAACCAGGGACCTCCCTTGGAGTATTTCCCTACCCTATCCAACTCACCAACAACACGTGGATAGGGATGTGGAATGTTAGGTACTAACGATAGGAATTTAATATTATTTTATTAAACTTAATATTATAATAAATATAACTATCCCACTTGTATAGATAAGTGGTAGTGGTAGGTGGTTGAGCATTATATAATGTAGGTAATAGGTTCATATGGGGAGATAATAATATTATATTGTTGATATATCATATTGATATATGTTAAGGAGTGGTCTCCTTCTAATAAGGTGTATTATTTGATGTTTTCCTACCTTAAGGTTGTGGTTTATAATTAAAAATGCATTGGAGTAAATTGTTTATATCTATATATTATTGTAAAATTGATATTGTGCTTAATATTTATGAATGAATATTGTGATTAATATGTATTCAATTAGTTGATAAAAGCAAGAGAGTGATGGCTTTCGTCAAGTTATTGAGTCTCCTGGGAATTTTTACTGAAGGTGCTGAGAAGATTCAGTTTTTTTGAGCAATGGATAGACTTGGTCAATTTGTGCATTTCCTTAGATAATTTTTTGTTTTGGTTAATGGTTTCCCAATAGGGTATTTTAATATTAATAGGATCATTTGAAAATGAGATCCACTATCCCCCTTCGTCTTTGTTTTGATGGCAAAAAATTTGGGTTGCTCTATTACTACAAATTCTAACATTGTGGGCATTAAACCTGCTCTCGGGTCTAACCCCATATCTCACCATCAATTTGTAGATGATACTTTGCTCTCTTTTCTAGATTTCCATTCAGTCTCATTCTATTAAATCTATTCTCCTCAACTTCAAAAAAGCAATAGGTCAACAAGTCAGTTTTAGAAAAAGCAAATTATTCTTTCTCAATACTTCGATGGCTAGATAGAGGAAGATAGCCAATATTCTTGGTTGTGAAGTGGCCTCCCTACCCTCTATGTATCTTGGGTTACCTTTCTTCAAAGGCTACTATAAACCGTATCTTTTGGAACCCATGGTTGAAAGGATCTAACGAAAGCTTACTAGCTGGAAGGGAGCTATTTTAAGCTAGGCTAAGAAAGTGCTCTTAGTTAAGACCTCCCTATAGAGCATTCCTATATACTTTATGTCACTCTTCCAGATGCCCGACAAGATCCTCCAAAGAATTGAGAAGATTCAAAGATATTTTTTATGGTCTGGCTCTGAGATCAAGCATAGATTTCACTTGGTGGCCTAGGATCAAATCTACAAAAAAAAGAATGTGGAGGCCTGGGTTTGAGAAAAACTAGTCTCATGAATAAAGCCTTGATTGCAAAACAAGGTTGGAGGCTAGTCCAAAATGAAGATGTGGAATGGATCAAAATTATTAAGGCCAAATATTTGGGTATGGAGAACAATATTTTGACCTCGTTGTTTATGCCCTCTAGGTCGACCTTTTGGTTGAATCTATGTAAGTCCAAAGACCTGATCTATAAGGGAGGGAAATGGCTAGTGGGGAATGGTTGGGCTATCAACTTCTGGAATGATCCTTGGTTGATGGATGATCCCTTAGCTTCTCACCCTAATTTGGCTATGGTTGAAGCCTTGTGCAGAAGGTTGTTCGGCTCTAGAGTTTTTTATTTCATTATTTCTATTCTAATTATATCCCACCCTGATCTTTCTTCGATTGAAGCTCGTGCCCTCAACCTCATTGCTAATTTGTTAAATATTTATGTGCTCAAGCTAGATCCGGATGATGATTCCTTTTGTTGGAAGGTAGAACCCTCAGGTTCTTTCTCAGTTAAATATACTTTCTACCTACTTGAGGAACCGACTCCCCCTTGGCCCCTCTACAACTTGGTTTGGCGTAAAGGTCTCATCCCTAATATTAATATTTTATTTTTTCTATTGGTGCATATTGAACTCCTCACCTTGGACAACCTTATAAATGATGGTCTGATATTATCCAATTGTTTTTATCTGTGTGGCACCTCTGATGAATTCCTAGTCCATCTCTTTAATCTTTGCCCATTCACGAAGGAATTTTTTGACTCCTTTTTTGGTCTTCTAGGAGTCTCTTGGGTCCTTCCCCTTTCCCTTCCTGATATTATGGCCCAGTGGTCATCCCCTTTCTCCTCCAAGCACCTTCAAATGTTCTAGTATTTTAGTTTGGCCCATATTCTATGGGGAGTTTGGAAGGAGTGTAACGAGCGAGCCTTTAACAACACCTCTAATTCGGTTGGATTTATCTTTTCTAGGTGTTTGGTGGCTATTGTGGAGAATGTATCCTCATGTTGTGTAGAAGATAAACCCAAGGAGTCTAAGCGAAGATTGGAGAATATGTTGGGTTTTAAACCAACTAGGGAGCCAACTTTACCTGTTGTAGCTAATCAAATATTATCCACTATTTGGATTCCCCCACCTTCTGATTGGTTCAAATTAAATTTTTATGGTGCTTCAAAAGGTAACCCGAGAAGAGTAGGTATCGATAAAATTATTAGAGATCATAGGGGTGATATTCTATTAGCCTATGTTGAAGGGCTTGGAGTAAACTCTAGTCAGTTTACGGAAGTCAAGGCCCTTTACCAAGGCATCCAGGTGGCCAGCTCATTGGGACTCCATAAAATTATCATAGAAGGGGACTCCCTTACTACCATCAATTACATGAAAGGATGGCCCCCCAAGAAATCTGTCAATGAAAAATATGATTCTTGAAGCTAAAAGAGTCACCTTACTTTTTGAGGATTCACATTTCAACATACTTTTTGGGAAGGTAATAAGTCCATGGACTTCATGGTAAACTTGGGTGTGGACCACCCTGGACTCTGTATTTTGTGGGAGGACTTCCCTGCGGGATTTTTCTCTCTTGAGACAGTAAATTTCCCTAGTAGAGAATTGGAGCATGGTTAATTATTTTTTTTGTTTACTGCTTAGTCATCCTACTTCCTTGCATGAAAATCCTTTTCAATTTTCTTTAATATGTTTTTGGCAATTATCTCTATTCTCCCCCAGTGGTTGTGGAGCTAGGGTATGGAAGCTCTATTGGTTTCTTTTCTATGTGCTTCTAGTTTTGATGTCTTGGATTTTTTACCCTTGACCAATCTCTTTTTGGTCTTGGATTTTCTTGTAAAAGGTTTAGGGATCCTTTCAAAACCTCTTCTACCTTTTATCAAAAAAATTATTGTTAATTCAGTTAATGTGAATGATTTTCATACAATAAGAAAAAAGGTTCATAATAGTACATCAGCAATAAGGCAATGATGACATGTGAGTTATTGACTAAGTCAATTGTAGGTTTTTAAATTATCATGGCATGTACATAAATAATGATAAATTTATACATTAGCAAGAAATAATAGATGGTGGAAAACTCATGGAATGAATGTAAGAGGCAACTCCCAATGGTGCATCATAGAGGTCTATTATATTTTTTGGTGTACCTTGAGTGGTTCAAAAGAATTTTTTCTAGTAGCATCATGGCTAGAAGATAGTGTAGTGATATTCAATGAATGCTATATTGGTTTCTTGAATATTATTATGGCATTCATCAAGATAGTGGCAACTTGAATAGTTTTTTTATAACTAGATTTTTTTGAAGGGAATTATGAATTTTTTGCATGATGGCATTCATTATATTTTAGTGGCCCATCTACATTGAGAAACAGAATCATATAGATTAGTGATGATGTGGTGAACCTCCTTTGTAGTGATAAATACATCCTTGTTGGTGTCCGATGTCTATAAGAATTGTGGTACTCTTCCATGCTTGTATAAACTCCAACAAGCATTTATTTTCGATATTATTGCAATTGAGCTTACATTTGGAGCATTGGAAACTATGGAAAAAGGAAAATTGGTTAATCATGTGTAGTGGAGCAATGGTTTCTCTTGAATCCTCGTGCTCAAATTACTTAATCTTGGTATTAGTGATGCACTTTTTGAAGTATTGCTTGCCAAGAAAAATGAACTAGAATCCACTCCCAAAAATATAAAACTATAAGTGGTATTGCCAAGTCACAGTCTTGTATTCATGATGATTTACTAGAATGACATCATCATTTGAGATGAAAATAGTATTTTATGACTCCATATAACTATCATGGTGGCTTTTTATTTATCAAACAATATGGGAAATTAGATCACTCACTAGATAGAGTTTATGGGAATGCTAGATATATTGTTAAATTAGAAGAACTCCTAAGTATAAGTCTTGATGTACCTACATATGATTCTCATGTTGAACCTTCAATTTTTTTGTGACTATTGGTACAACTACACTTCCCAATATTATCTAGAAAGGACAATAAATGGTGACTTCGAAAGGATATTGGAGGATGGCATGTAGTTACCTAAATAAAACCTAGTAAAAAAGTGAACATGATATTGTGGAGATTTCTTACATGGCACAATGAAGATGAGCTATATTTAGCTCTTATAATATAATGTGGGTATATATTACTTAGTAGAGATGGTCATTAAATTTGCATAGCATGTGTTGTGATGCTATGGAAATAAGGGAATGCACAAGACCATGTTGCATTAGAGATATTTTGTTAAAACCCTCAACTTCTCACTTTTGGTAGTTGGTGGTTAGCGGGTGATATGTTATTTTTAGTGTCATTCTTGTCTTTTTGTCAAATTCAATTATTTTAGTAGAAGGTAGCTTGGTGTAATAAATAAGAGGATAAAGTGATGAGTTCCAAATGGTTGAGCATTTTTCCTTGGATGCTTCTCATCATAAGTTCAATTTCTAGCTATCCTTTTGTCTTATTTGTAAGTCAAGAATTTCATGTACATGTTTTTTGGTATAGAATAGTTACTTAAAAAAAATGCAAGGAGTAGTGCTAGGACTCAACCATTGGGAGTATCTTGATTTGACTATGTATCATTTATTTTGTCTTAGTTAATAAGTGGTCATGTAAGTGCATTTTCATCATTTGTTGGTCCATGGACGAGCTTTTTTAACTGCTCTACATAAAGCTTTACCACTTGCTTATGGGGGTCTCAATATCAAACCCCTTTTTCCTCCATTTCACATAACTAAACTTAAATTGTTTTGTATGGTTTTGTTAATGTGGATTTTTAGTTGACAGGTGAGGTGACACCCATGTGTCTACCAAAAATAATGGTTTTAATGAATCTAGAATCGACATGTCTATACTCCTTGTTGAAGTATGCCCGATCAACAAATTAAGATGATACTTATTTTTTTACCCATTAATTATCCCATTCGACAATAGTAGCTAGAGAGGATAGATGATAATTTGTATTTGATGATTTTGTAACACATGGCACTCTTTGACTAATCAAAGGTAAATTTAAAATTTTGAATTTTCAAATTTTAGTGATTTTTGTTAGTGCATGGAGGGAAAACTTTTGGAGGCCATAACATTTGAAAATAGAATCATTTTCAGCCCATAATTTTTAAATCGCATGATTTTTTGAGCTCTCCAGAATGGTTGTCATTAGTTTTTTATATTCTACCAATATAATTTGGTAATTTTATAGGAGCACTATGGACCACTTATACCGTATTTTAGAACATATTTTATTTTTTTTGAGGTTCTTTTGGATGTAAGAGGGGTAGGTCTTTGATATTTAGCATAGAGCACAACTTGTTCCTATGGTTCCATTTCCAACCGTGGGGGCTAATTATTCATAAACATACCTTTGACTTAATGATTCAAATATTTTATTCTTGAAAATTAGATGATATATTGTAGTCACCATATTGCATGTTTATGATCTTCTCACAAAAATATCAACACCTTAGTTCAAAGGTGGAGCCTTGACTTCATATCCAAGAAGAGGCTGATCTACTTCATGTACGTTTGGCAAGAGGATATAATAGAACTCATATGCCATAATTAGTGGGCAACTTTATCACTCAACATGTAATTATTTCCAAGCATAGAATAGGTACGTAGTGAATCATCAAACAAGATCGACAAGTTGACATGGTTATTTCTATTTGAAGATACTAGACGGTGATTTAATTCAAAAATCATCTATGGATTATCATGGGATACTCTAAACATTATTAAATGTCATATTTTTGGTACAAATAAGGTTAAATCTAATCGAATATGTAGAATGGATTGAGATTTTATTTTCAAGACTTTAGAGTATTTTTGTGAAGAGTTTGGTGAATAAGGGTGGTAAGCTTCTTCAAAAAAAGTTGCTTAAGATAAAAATAGATCAAGAGGTTGGAGACATCTTATATAAGACTATTTTTCTAGACTACTTTAAAAAATTTGATAGGTTTGAAGAGGATATATCCACCCAAGTGGTGCAAACATGGAAAGAAGGAAAGTTTGTAGTGAGAGGATTTGCCTTTTAGATTGACACTTTTATTATAGTAAAAGTATCTAGATTTCTAGTGATGGGGTAGAGTGTGTTTAGGGAAACATTGTTTAAAGTGAGAGAATTGAACAAATTATTAATGAGGGATGAAACGATTCAAAAATACCAAACATGTATCATTAGGGAGTCTCTGCCCAAGCCATGAATTAAGTTATGAAGGAGATTATCATATACATTAAACTTGATGGAAGATAAAAGGTAATTTTTAGTTATCACCTCTCTTTTTTTAATCAAATTATGCATGAAAATAAAATCAATACTCATGCTTTCCTATTTAGATCCCTAAATAAATTGGTAAAGGATGTTAAAAAATAAAATGGTTTGAGCCTTTGCACTAAGATCTCCTAAGTTTTTGTATAATCACATTGTAGCTAAGGCTGGCATGCACATATCTTTTAAAGGGTCTATAGTCTAGGATTTTAAGCTATTAAAAGATAGCATTGTATTGGGTATTCATGGTAGAGATGGAATTTATAATCCAAAACTAAAACTTGAGGTCAAGGTAAAAGGGAGCAAAGTTGGGAGGATTGGGAACTCTAGTATGGAATATAAGAAGAAAGGTAGCTTGAAGTTTCCTATGAAGATCAATAATTCATTGTAGTTGGATATGGTATTGAAGAAAAGACAAAGTTGGTCAAAAGAAGAAAATTCAAGTCCCATTCGATGTCATCTAAGAAGTCTAATCATGGTAAATCAATATATTCGAATGTTGGATTCTATAGGTTTTGGCGTATTTCATATTTGAAGAATAAGAGTTAGGATATAAAAGGTAAAAATGTGTAAATTATTAGTATTTATGATTTGAATTCAAGTGATGATAATAGTTTTGAGGATTCCAAGAAGTCTAGTTTACCAATAATTGGTGAGAATGAAGATGAGGATTATGGTGGGAATACTAAGGAAGAGAAATATTTTTCAAAATAGGAGGGTTTGGAAGGATAATATGGAAATGATGCATAAGATAAAAGGAATGAGGATGATGACAATGAAGATAAAAAAAATACAAAGCACGGATCTATCTGAGGCTCAATTCAATTCTTTTGATTGTAATGAGGAGATCTTTAGATAGGAGGAAACCTAGGTAAAGAAAATAGCAATATCTAAAGATGATATTGATTATTTTATCATTGGTACTGGCTTAGGGGTGAATTTAATATTCCCGAATGATTTGACAGCTTCAATCAAATGAAGCACCAAATATTTCAATAGTTTGGTTGATCAAATACATGAATTAGTGGAAGATACCAAATTGAAACTTACTACATTAGCTAAAAAGGAGGAACAAAATGTAATTATGGTATGTATGAAAAAAATTAAACACTCGAGATGAAGGTGTGGTTTGATTCTAGGCTAATAAAAATAAGGGTTTTATTTGGTTTATCAATTTTCTATCTATCCTATTTTTAGTTGGGTGGTATTGATTACTGGAATTTGTCCATAGTCTATCATAGACTATATTATTTTATATATGGGTTTAATATGTGGGTAGTAATTTAGAATAAGTGACCTTTTGGATTTTAAAATAGGCTTATATGTATTTTTTGAAGATGACTTAAGTATTGTCACATTTTAGAATTTACACGAGTCATATATGTATGTTTTGAATATGTAAAAGGGTTGGGGCCCTTTCAAAAACTCCTTCTTCCAATCATATCAAAAAAGTGGGTAACCTTGGTCCAAATCATGCCCAAAGTGCTATGATATCACTTATGATAGTATATTGTACTTGATAGTATATTCCATATGGAGAACTTGACAATCTTCTAGATTGTAATGGAGGCTCATTACTTGGCATCTTGATAATATTCCAAATTATGTAGGAATATCGGTGGTTTTATTACTCTTTATCCCACTTTAACATTTGTTGTGAGGGCGATATGACATCATCTTTAATTTTCTCTCCTTGGTTCTAAGCTTATATTATAGGGCGTGTTAGAAGTTATGGTAATTTGAACTTATTAGCCAAGTTTGAAATATGATTATATAATCCTATACGCAACCTTGATGTAATCCTATGGAAAATCTTGTGATCATGTAAGCCTTTAAGATCCTTTGGTTTAAGCATGTGGGTTATATTATCATATTCATCCCTTATGGGATTGATTAATCTACCTAGATGGTTATGTATTAATCCCTTGTGGATTTGGTTAAACTACCTTGATGGTTAACTTCAATTAAACCTTTAATTTAAGGTTTAATAACTTGACTTAACCTTGAGCCTTATATCGGCCTTAGCTAATATAATTATAATTGCTATTTGAGAAATAGGTATTCACTATAAATACTCTCAACCACTAATCCATTGGATTAGTGTAAAATGTGATATTATTATGTGAACTATTAATGTGGGTGCCCACATTTCACACCCACCCATCATATTTCATGTTCTTGATCTTTATATTTTGATTCTATACGAACTTGCTTATGCTTGTGGTGAATGTTACACCACATGATACTATTGGAAAGTATTGCAAAATATAACAAAAAAAAGTCTTAAAAATATAGGTGTAGCATGTAAAATTAGGAATATTCTAAAATATCATTAGTAATAGATTTTGTTGAATATCCTATCATGTGTTTCGACTCTTATGGAAAACATCTACACAAACCCTACTAGTCCTTCTAGACTTTCTAGTTGTGGAAATAAAAAGGATGCAAAGACTTGAGTTAAACAATTTGATATTGTACTAGATAAATATCTCACTATTAAAATGGTTTGGGTGCTAAAGATGCATAATATGGTGATCTTATTTAGGTTATAATAAGGATATATTGAGCATATTTGACATAAAGGATTTATTTTTCTAAGCTTGATATGATTTTGGGATTACCTATGCTTGTCACAATTGTCATAAAAATTTTGTGGGGAATGCCTCATATTCTATGACTACTCTATTAGTAGATTATTGCATATCTAAGAAGAAATTTTAATAGAGAACCTTGATATCATGTGGAAAGTTGAGATAAATAAGGAAGTAAAAATGAGACAAATATTCAATAAACTATCTTCGGTTTTTAGAAAAATTCAAAAAATATATATATTTCCTTGAAATGTTAAGTCTTCAAATAGATTCAAATAATTAATATGATCCCTTTGACTATTAGTCCATTCTAATGAATTTATTGAAAATCAAAGGTGACATTAATGACCATGGAGAACATACTATTAAATATTTTTTATAGATTTTTAATAAGGTTCTTGGTTTTATTTTTTGATGGTGTGGATTAGTTTATAGAGATGAATGACAATTTTCATATAGATTATTTTTATATTATCATACAAATAATCTCAATTACTATGTTTATTGTTAATTAATTAGACAAGTACATGTAATAACCATTTAGTATACTATATGGAAATCTCATTGTTTTAGTTATAGTTTGCTGTATTTATAGTTAGTTTGTAGAATATTTATAGTTACAAATACTTCATCCATTACAAATTAGAAAATTATTGGTCACATTATGAAGTACACAAGCTTATACTAAGAGGGGGGTGAACAGTATAAGACCACTTTTTACTTTTCTTTCCCAATCAATATTATGTAATATATAGATAGCAATATCAACAGTAGTAATCAAAGACATAAACAAATCACCACACATAATAGAGACACCAATTTTACATGGTTCACCCAATGTGGGCTGCTCCACAAAGAAAATATTTCACTAAAATTATCTCAATCAATATCCTGGGAATCCTTTCCCTATTACAATGTTTATGGATCTCTGTCCAAAGTACACACCAATACCCTAATAAAGTTTGTGGATCTCTATCCACATGAGAACTCCTTTCTCCTTAGCTATGACTGGTGATCATCTAGAAGAACTGTTGCTCCCACTACTCTTGCTGATGGATATCTATCCATTGAAGGCACCAATCCTCACTGCCCTGGATAATGGATCTCTATCCATTGGATACTATCATCTTCTATACTCTATCATCTCCAAAGCTCTATCTCAAATCTGTACTAAACATAGTCCTTCGATCTAGCACAAATCTTCTCAATATCTATCTCTAGTCTAGAACAAACCTATCCTCAAATTTGCACCAAACTCTATCCTCAAATTTGTACTAAACACAATCCTCAGGTCTAGCACAAATATATCCTCAATATATATCTTCTAATCTACACTAAACATAGTCCTTCAATCTAGCACAAATATATCCTCAATATCTATCCTCCATCCTTAACACAAAGCTTGACTCGATCACAAATCAACTCTACTGGATCTGCCCCAAACCTTAACTCAAGGTTTGAAAAAATCAATCAATCAACTCTGCTCTCAAGCCTTCTCAATGAATTGTCTCAAATCTACCTTGTAAGATTCCACAAAAGCTCAAACCAACATGTCCACAAGTCCTCTCTAGAACTTGTCCAATCTACTCAATAAGTCCTCACTAAAACTTATCCAATATCATAAAAACATAAAGAGAATTTTTAGAGACTCAATATGCTTCACATTCATAACAATTCTCAATCACTTTCGATAACTCTTTTAGAAACATATAGAGAATTTTTAGAGACTCAATATGCTTCAAATTCATAACAATTCTCAATCACTTTCAATCACTCTTTTAGAAACATATAGAGAATTGTTAGAGACTCAATATGCTTCACACTCATAAATACTCAACCTCTTTCTCAAATTAATTCATAATATAGAACAATTTTATTTTATAGAATTTGAACAATCACTTCAACACATTCACTTGACTAGGCTCAATCAACTCTACTCAACCAATTACTCAATGAAATAATCCTTGCTCACAAACCCTAGTCCAACTACACAAACAATCACTCAAATATTTCCAACAATGCTTATCAATAAATCTCACATAACAATGGTACTCATGTTCTTTGCAAACCCTAGTTTTTCACTCAATCATTCACTTAAAAAATAATGTTTATAAAATAATCTCACATAACAATGATACTCATATTATTTTCAAACCCTAGTTCATGTTCTTCACTCAACCATTCACTTCAACAAAAATGCGTATATAAAAAGGTGCATAGCATTCATTTCACAATAGCTCAACAACTCAATAAGGAAATCCTAACCAAGTCCTTTTCACTCAAAATCTTGTTTTAAAAAATAATAGTTTTGAATATTATTTTAATATTGGAATAATAATGTACCTATACCCTTTTGCTTGAAGAATAAGGAACCTCAAAATTTGTCTCAATCACATATAATACTTTTCCAATATCAAGAAGGTTAGATAACAATACAAAGCATATAATAACTCACAAATACACCTTATTATTCCAATATTAAAATAATATTCAAAACTACAATATTTAATTAATCACTTCTTCAAATCCTAACTCATCACAAGATCATCTCAACCATCCAAATTTAACATAACTCACTTCAAAAAATTATCTTCAAAGAATAAACCAATCTATACTTATGACTTCCTACTTTAATATTGCATTTATTAAATAACTCACTTGTAAAACAATGCAATAAAATATTTTTCCCTTTTTCTAAAAAGAATTTTTACCCTCAAATCTATCTCAGCAAAATAACCTTTCAAAACTTAATAACATTTCCCTTATAAACTTTGGCTAATCTTCCAAAATAAAACTATCACCTTATTTCCCCAAACTTTAACTTTATCCCATGCAAAAATTAAATCATTAACCACAACTTTACCACTTTAGCATGCACAAGAGTCGAACTTGGCACTTCTCTCCAATGAGCGCCTTGATTGTGGCTTCCATGCCGTGTGAGCCACGTTCTCCTCTTGGAGCCACCAAGCGCCTACCGTGCTTTGACCTCCTTAGTGCTCACGAGAAAAAAAGGCTCCTTCAGCCTCGCTTTTTGAAAACCATGTGTTGCACAAACTGTCGTTGCAAAATATGAACACGAGTCTTAGGCGTTAACAATAGCAAAAATTGAGGATGGATACTTTGGTGATTGGAAAGGCTATGGTTTAAATACCATACACCTTCCAATAATCTCCCACATCGACGGAGGGAGTACGTCGTCTTCACATACAAGAATGTGGGCAACCAAACTTAGACTTTGGCCTTATAATTATTAAATATAATAATTTAAATTCTTTTAGAATTTAAATATTATAATTTAATAATTAAATAAACTTTGGGTCTTTTAAACCAAACTAAAGGGCTCCTTGGTTTATAAAAAAACCTTATAACTTCCCCACCATTCGTTTTAAAGATAAACCTTTTATTTTTACCACCATTAGTTTTAAAGAAAAACCTTTTATTTTTTCCACCACTGGTTTTAAAGAAAATACCTTTTATTTTTGCCACCATTGGTTTTAAATAAAAACCTTTAAAATCATGCTCCACTTAATATTTAAAAATAAACATTATGGAACTTATCTATCATCAACCTCTTGCATTGCTCCTTTTGATCTTTTGACATCAATGACAACTTAATTCCTTACATCAATGACAACTTCATTTCTTGACATCAATGACATCTTCATGGACTCAAAATGTCCAACAATATCCCCTTTTTTCATTGATAGCAACCCAAATTTTTTTACCAAATACTTCACATTTTTCTTATTCTACTCCCCCTGGGACATTGCTCCCCCTGTCTCAATGCTCTCTCCTTAAACCAAATCTCTCCCCTTACTCAAATCTCTCCCCCTTTGACATTAATGGCAAAGGGTAACCTTTGGGGCTCGGGGCTAAGAATAAATATTTTATCTTAGCTCCTCCTCTGCCTCCTCTTGAGGTGGTTAATTTTGGTGTGGGAGTATTTCTACTCCCAACAAGCATTGGTCTTTACCTTTGTCATCTTTCCTTCTTATATGGTTCTTCTGATTCCTTTGACTATTATTCTTCATGTCCATGTTCTTGTTCCCGTTCATATCCATATTCATGTTCCTAATACTATTTCTATCCATGTCCATATTCCTATTCTTGTTCATATCCATATTCCTATTCATGTTCTCGTTCTTGTCCATATTCCTGTTCTTGCTCCTACTCCCGTTCATATTCATATTCCTGTTCCTATTCCTGTTCTTTTTCCTATTTCTGTTCATGTTCATGTTTGGTTCTGGAATGTCTGCTCTACACCACTTTGTTGTATGTCTATCATTATTGTACTTATAACACTTAATGTTATTATTTCTTGGAGGTGCAAATGTCTTAGGATTTATCCTAGTGAATCCATATCATTTTCTATCATGAACCCTACAATCCATTGCCTTGTGACCAAACTAATTACATGAGTAGCAATACCCATGGAAAAGTTGCATATTTCTAAAATTTCCATTTTCCTATCTTTCATGTGTCCTACACTATGAAGCCATGTGTCCAAACCTATGACATGAGAAATATATTCCATTGAAATTTCCTTGTATTGACCTCATTGGTCTCTTAGTCTCTCTTAACCTATTCTAATTTTTGTTCCATTTGTTTCTTATTTGTGCATTGTTCCTTTCCTTATTGAAATTTTTGTTGTCCAACTCATCCTCAAAAGTCTCACTTTCTCTTACAATATCTTCTTCTAAAGTTTCTTCTTCTTCAAAAATTGAGGTTTACTCTTCTTGTTTCTTTTGAGCTTGTTCAAAGCTAAGACCTATCTTTTTTGTTGACCTTCTTTGTACCTTGATCATCTTATCTATAATATTTGAACACTTCCCAAACTTTTGTAGCTTATCCTTGGAATTTTCTAAATCTTCCCTTAGTATAGCTAATTCTTGTTCTAACATTTCACATTCTAAGACCTTTGCTTATAACTTATCCTTGAACTTCATTGTCTAATCCATTGACTTGTTTAGATCCTCTATAAGATTTATTCTCTATTCATCACATTATTGAAACTAAAATTTAAGTTTAGAGTTTTGCTTTCTTACCCTATTTAATGTGTCAAGAGCATAAATAAGTTTTGCCTTAAGATCAAATCCTTCTTTTTCTAATTCTTCCTCTATTTGTTTGCCTTTGTCAACATCTTCATTTTATTTTAACTTATCTTCTATAGGATCACCTTATTCTTCTTCTAGTGCCATTATAATATTCTCTTATGATTCTTCAAATGCATCCTCATATTCATCATCACTGAAACTGAAACTATTCCTTGTACAACTATCTTCAATTTCCAAAATTACCACATCTAAAACACTTGAGAATTATTGGTGACCTTTTATTAATTTTTTTTTTCTTCTATCATAAATAGTACTTCATCTCTATCATTATCTGAAAAACTATTATCACTATCACTTGAGTACTTACTTGCTTTATCTTCATAGTAGATCCTCTTTTGTCTTTGAAAGAACTTATTTCCTTGTTTGCTTTATCTATCCTTGCCTTTCTTTTGGTACCTATATTTTTTTGATTCCCTGTTCCTGTGATCCTATTTTTCTTCATCATTGATATTTTTATCTTCTTGACAATCATTTGCATAGTGACCATACTTTCCACAATTGAAACATCTAATCTATTTTTTATCTTTGAACCTTATTGAATCCTTATTATTTCTTACATAATTAGCTACTTCATCACTAGATGACTCATTGCTTGAATCTGACTTCTTGCCCTTTGTCTTCTTAGTAGCTTTGAAGGCTGCTTCCTTTTTAATATTAGGTTCCTCTTTTGTTCTTATCTCAAAAGCTGTAAGAGTACCAAGCAACATGTCTCTTGTCAAAGTATCACCATATTTTGATTCTTCTATAGCAAATATTTTCACTAAATATCTTTGGAAGAGATCTTAAGACCTTATCACAAACATCTGATTCTTCAACCTTAATTCCAAGTTCTTACATAGCATTAACAACCTCATCAACCCAAAGTATATAAGTTCTAATGTTTTCCTCATCATTCATTATTAAGTCTTCAAATTGTGCTTTAATATTTCGAATCTTTGCATTTTTTACACTTTTATCTCCCTCATATATACTTTGCAACTTATCCCAAATTCATTTTGCATATTTATAGTGCATAACGTTTATGGACTCTATTCTATGAAAATATCTCAAAATTGCATTCATTGATTTTTAATTGTAATGTTGTAGAATCTTACCTTCCTTATATGTAGGTGGATCAACTGATGATATGTATCCATTTTCAACTGCTTCCCAAATTTCATTTCCAAGTGCCATCAAGTGAATCTTCATTCTCATCCTCCAATATATATAATAACTTTCATCAAATATTGGTGTTGAATTATTTGATGACACATTATTAGAATCCATTGTGTTCTTGTAAGATTTTTCTTCAAGTTGTTAAACTCTTCTGAAGGAACCTTCTCTGATACCAATTGAATAACATAAGCTTATACTGACAAGGGGGTGAACAGTATAAGACCACTTTTTACTTTTCTTTCCCAATCAATACTATGCAATGTATAAATAGCAATATCAATAGCAATAATCAAATAAATACACAAATCACCACACATAATAGAGACACCAATTTTACATGGTTCACCCAATGTGGGCTACTCCACGGAGAAAATATTTCACTAAAATTTTTTCAATAAATATCTTGGGAATCCTTTCTCTATTACAATTTTTATGGATATCTATCCAAATGATACACCAATCCCCTAATCAAGTTGATGGATCTCTATCCATAGGAGAACTCCTTTCTCCTTAGCTCTGACTGGTGATCTTCTATAAGAATTGTTACCCCCACTACTATGGCTGATGGATTTATATCCACTAAAGACACCTATCCTCACTACCCTGGCTAATGGATCTCTATCCACTGGATATTATCATCTTCTATACTCTATCACCTCCAAATATCTGTCTGAAATCTACTCTAAACATAGTTCTTCGGTATAGCATAAATTTACTCAATATATATCTCTAGTATAGCACAAACCTATCCTAAAATCTACAACAAAATCTATCCTCAAATTTGTAGTAAACACAATCCTTAGGTCTAGCACAAATATATCCTCAATACCTATCTTCTAATCTGCACTAAACATAGTCCTTCGATATAGCACAAATATATCTTCAATCTCTATCTTCAAGCCTTAACACAAAGCTTAACTCAATATCAAATCAACTCTACTGGATCTGCCCCAAAAATTAACTCATGGTTTGAACAAATCAATCAATAAAATCTACTCTCAAGTCTTCTCAAAGACTTGTCTCAAATTTGCATTGTAAGCTTATAGAAAATATCACACCAATCTATCCACAAGTCCTCTATAGAACTTGTCCAATCTACTCAGTAAGTCCTCACTAGAACTTATCCAATCTCATAGAAAAATAAAGAGAATTTTTAGAGACTCAATATGCTTCACATTCATAAAAATTCTCTATCACTTTCAATCACTCTTTTAGAAACATATAGAGAATTATTAGAGACTCAATATGATTCACATTCACCTCAATACTCAATCACTTTCAATCACTCTTTTAGAAACATATAGAGAATTTTTAGAGACTCAATATGCTTCACACTCATCAATACTCAACCTCTTTCTCAAATCAATTCATAATATAGAATAATTTATTTCATATAACTTGAACAATCACTTCAAAACATTCACTTGACTAGGCTCAATCAACTCTACTCAATCAATAACTTAATGAAATAATCCTTTCTCACAAAACCTAGTCCAACCACATGAAAAATCACTCAAATTTTTACAAAAATGCTTATCAATAAATCTCACATAACAATGGTACTCAAGTTCTTTGCAAACCCTAGTTCAAGTTCTTCACTCAATCATTCACTTCAACAACAATGCTTATAAAACAATCTCACATAACAATGATACTCATGTTCTTTTCAAAACCTAGTTCAATTTCTTCACTCAACCATTCACTTCAACAACAATGCTTATAAAACAAGGTGCATAGCATTCATTTCACAATAGATCAACAACTCAATAAAGAAATTCTAACCAAGTCCTTTTCACTCTAAATCTTGTTTTCAGAAAAACAACCAATCAACTCAACCATCGAAGAATGTGCCAATACCTTTTTGCTTGAAGAAGAAGGAACCTCAAAATCTGTCTCAATCATAGATAATACTTTACCAATCTCAAGAAGGTTAGATAACAATACAAATCATATAATAACTCACAAATACACCTTATTACTCCATTCTTAAAATAATATCCAACACCACAATATTTAATTAATCACTTTTTCAAAACCCTAACTCATAATAAGATCATCTCAACCATCCAGATTTAACATAACTCACTTCAAAAAATTATCTTCAAAGAATAAACCAATATCTACTTATGACTCCCTACTTTTATATTGCATTTATTAAATAACTTACTTGTAAAACAATGCAATAAAATATTTTTCCCTTTTTATGAAAAGGATTTTACCCTCAAATCTATCTCAGCAAAATAACCATTCAAAAATTAATAACATTTCCCTTATAAACTTTGGCTAATCTTCCAAAATAAAATTATCACCTTATTTCTCCAAACTTTAACTTTATCCCATTTAAAAATTAAATCATAAACCAAAATGTTACCACTTTAGCATGCACAAGGGTCAAACTTGGCACTTCTCTCCAACGAGCGCCTTGGTCGTGGCTTCCACACCGTGTGAGCCATGTGATCCTCTTGGAGCCACCAAGTTCCTATCATGCTTTTACCTCCTTAGCACCCACGAGCCAAAAAGGCTCCTTCACCCTCACTTTTCAGAAACCACGTATTGCATGAACTATTGCTACGAAATATGCGTGTAATTCTTAGGTGTTAACAATAGAAAAAAATGAGGATGGATACTTTGGCCTTTGGAAAGGCTATGGTTTAAATATCATACGCCTTCCAATAATATCCCACATCGATGGATGGAGTATGACGTCTTCACATGCGAGAATTTTGGTGCCAAAATTAGACTTTGGCCTTATAATTATTAAATATAATCATTTAAATTCTTTTAGAATTTAAATATTATAATTTAATAATTAAATAAACTTTGGGCCTTTTAAACCAAATTAAAGGCCTCCTTGGTTTTTAGAAAAACCTTATAACTTACCCACCATTGGTTTTAAAGAAAAAACTTTTATTTTTGCCACCATTGGTTTAAAAGAAAAACCTTTTATTTTTGCCACCATTGGTTTTAAAGAAAAACTTTTTATTTTTGCCACCATTGGTTTTAAAGAAAAACCTTTAAAATCATGCTCCACATAATATTTAAAAATAAACATTATGGAGCTCATCTATCATCAACCTCTTGCATTGCTCCTTTTGATATTTTGACATCAATGACAACTTCATTCCTTGACATCAATGACAACTTCATTTCTTGACATCAATGAAAACTTCATGGACTCAAAATATCCAACACATTATTTGTATAAATTATTTTTAATAGCATATATCATAGTATTTTAATAAAGGCTTAGATGCACTATAAATACTTTATCATTTATCTATTTAAAAAATATTCTTTATTTTGGGGTCAATATGTAGATAAATTCTTGTGGATATTTTATGTACAAGATATTACAAATTTAAAAAAAAATAACTATTAAAATATATTAAAATTTGAAGGGCTTCATCCCTAGAATCTGTAGGTGACTTCCCTGGGAAGTCCTGCACCACTTCCCTGCAGCCCATCCTTGGCCTTGTCCTAGATCCCTAGCCTTGTCCTGGATCCTTAGAACCTCCTTTGCCATTCCTCCTTAGTTGGTTGGCATTACATACAATCTCCTTGGGGTGGGATATCACTTTTCTATTTGTTTGCCCCTTTTCTTATTGTTTGGTGGGGTTTTCAGCTGGTGCCTATGATTTGGGATATCCTTGGATTCTTTTGGGACATCCTCGGGTTTTGTTCCTATTCCCTAGATTTCCTTTACCCTCCTCTTTGGTTGGATGGTATTGTAGATGATCTCCTTGAGTTTGGAGATATCTGATTCACTTGTCTACTCTTTTTCATGCCTTCTAGTTGGGTTTTCCTTTTGGAGCCTGTGAACTAGGACATCCCTGAGATTTTTTGGGTTGTCCCTAGTTTTTCTTGGGTCATTCTTTGGGGTTTTTGATTTCTTTTAGAAACCCTTTTCCTTTTTTCTTGAAAGGTCCTATTTGGTGCTAATGATTAGAGGTTCTTCTTATGTAGTGCATGGTGGCTGAGGTTTTTGGCTTCATGAGAAACTCTTCATAGCATATTTTGGCTTGGAAGGGATCTTGTGCTTATTTCTATGGTGTTCCTCTTTGGATTTCTAGTTGCAGATTTGATGGTAGATTCTTAAATTTTCATGGCTTGGGGGAGGCCTCTGAGTTGTTTGATGTTGTGTTCATGTGGGTCATCCTCTTCAAAATCCCTAAAGTTGTTCATTGGTGGCATTGGTCGTTTTCCTTGGGCCTCCCCACATTTCCCCTTGGTTCTCATTTCTGCACTGTTGGTTTCTCTGTCTCCCTTGGCTGCTGAGTAGTTTTCCTTACTACAACAGGATTTCATGGCCTCTAGAGTCCCCTGGTTGTTGTTCCACTTGCAGGCCTAGTTGGGATGTTGATCCCTATTGTTGTTTCCTTATGTTGCATCCCTATGCATCCTTTGGTGGGAATTCTCTATGTTTCCTGCTTTAGTTTTAATTTTTAATTTCATTTTTTTGTTTTGGGTGGGATTGCCTTGTTTCAATACTTTTTGGGTAGGGTTTTCCTTGCTATTTTCTTCTTTGTATGTGTTGGGGTTTTTGCACGTATTTTTTGGCTATCCTGGGTGATGTGGCGTCGTACCAAGCTTCATTGTAAAAAGCAAAAAAATATATATATTTTATTTTTAAATTTTCCTTTAAGGGTATCCTTTAGCCTTTCCTCAGAGGATGTCCTTTAGCCTTTTTTGAAAGGTTATCCTTTTGTTTTCCTCTGGATTTTTTTGTCCTTTCTTGTGGCCTTCCTCTGGATTTTTAGTCTTTTTTCTTGTTGTAATCAGGTTTTGGGATCCTTGATAAAAACCCATTTTTAATTTAATTTAACCTATCAAAAAAAGTATGCAGAGAAATTCACGTTATCATTTATTATATTATTTGTGGTATTCTCTTTTACTTTAGTTAAATTAATTGTAATTATAGACAATTATTTTATAGGTAAAATATGAAGATTTTCTATGTTTCAAATTAATTTTTTATGATATATAGAGAGAAATTTTTTAGTAGCATGTATTATAGTATTTACTCTAGGTCCCCCACAATATTGTGTGTGTGTGTGTGTGTCACTCAATGAGAATAATTGAGAAAACCATATTGATAGGAAGACAACAATTTTTGAAGCATTTACAAGGAGTGAAAGTGAAAGTGAACATCATTAAGGAGCTAGAGCAAGGGCCAATACAATTAGGGAGTAAGGATGACTAGGGAGCGAGTGCAAGCAAGGTGTAAATGTAAGAATCACATTTAAAGTTCTTGATTTAGACATTTGGAGAAATTTAAATAATGAACGATTATCATGAGAAAATATTATATAACAAGGAAATGAAGTCATTCATCGAATATCTAACTAGAAAAAAGAATGCCATAGTTGGAAAAAAACACAAATCTATTTTAATCCCTATCTAGATAACCAATGCTTTACTAGAAGTTAATATAAATTATGAGATTATCAAGCATGATATGATGGTTCTTAAAATTGGATTAAATATAAATGGGAATTGAGTTACCATTATTTTAGGACTTTCCTTCTAAAATGGTTATTCTCATCATCTTATTTGATTTAGAAGTTGGAGATAAAATAATGAATGGTAGCCCATTTTATTAGAGTAAATATGGCTTATGTTTAAGACCATGGAGTGAGAATTTTTTAATGGAGATAGAAACCAATAAAATTATCCCATTTTGGATCAAGAGTTTTGGACATAAATATTAACTTATCAATGAGTTTTATAGGATATTCATTTAATATCCTGAAAGCATGAGATTTCGGAAGGAAGAAACTACTAAGATATAATGAAAACAGAACTTTTGAATCAACCAAATATAAAGGAGAAAAGCAGGGGCACAACCCTTTTGTATTAATTTCATTCGGTTACAATACATCTCCTGCATTTTCAGGGGCTAGGAGTGTTAGTCTGTCTTGGTTACGATCATGATTAATATCTCTTCTTTTCGCATGCCCACATGCCAAGTGGGCGGGCCAACGTATTGCCGTCGCTGGTGTTAATGAGTCTTCGCTTACTGCTGCTTACCCTACGTTCAGAGACACAAGAAAGTCGTTAGTAGCACCTGCAATAAAGGGACAAAGCGTTTGTCTTTAAGAAGTAATGAAAAATGCATGTGAAGGATTGTTTAAATGCGTGAATGAAACAACCCTACGTAAACTGCAACTTTTACAGAGAACAGAAAACAACATGCATTCGAAAACAGCATGTATTCGAAAACATAAAACGTAAACTGTTATTTTAACATATTCGAAAACATCATATATTATAAAACGTAAACTGTCATTAAAACAGTCGGCCGATTCTACACGGCTGTAGTCTCTACTGCCGAGCATCACCAAAAGGTTGTTGCCTATAACTACTTGCTGCATATATATGTTAAACTAATCACTGCGGCCTGCTACTTTGACAGAGAACCCAACATCTAAAAAGACGCGATAGTATTTGACATGCGGCTCTTTGAACGTTAGAATATAATGTATAATATATTTGAGATACGTGATTAAATACAGAATGAGCCAAAGCCGCAATAGCACGATGATATATATTCGCTAAACTATTTAAATATGACAATACGTGACATATATTTCCTAAACTCCATGTTGTAAACTATGTAAACAGCACACAGTAAAACACAAGATAAACGCGTGATACAAAATGAATCGAAATGAAGCTAGCAAAAGGCGTGGGGTGCCCAAGCGGGCCGCCCTCGTTAGAACTTAGTTTCGATGCCAATCCACTAGGGATGGGTTCGAAATCTAAGACTGTGGTGTTGTCGACAAATTAATGGGATATAGTGATCCAATGTCTGGTTTGAAGGTCAGACTCACACTTCTGAAAACCACCCACCAACCTCTCTTGTGAAAGATATTCTGGATGTGAAGAAGGTAAAGTCTAAACTGATGCAATCGGGTCTTCAAATGAACAACACTTCGTTGTGTTCACTCAAAAAATCTTCTCCTTCTTACATTGCATTGAGCTAGTTTTTATAGAGGATTTCGCCTCTAAAACATTAATGTCAAACCCTAAATCTGCAGGGGCCGCTGAGATTTGACCCTTGTCAGGTGATTTATGAGACATGGCTTGCACTGAGATTATCGCTAGGAACTCACGTCAGTAGTTATGAGGCATGGCCTCGGATCGGATTTGCTGTTGAAACTGCTCGTCTCATTAATGCAGTTGGTGAAGTCCACCGTTCTACAGACCCACGGGGTCTCTTTTAAAAAAATGATATGCAGTGACGCCACGTGGCGGCCATGCCTTCCACGTGGTGACCATGCTGAAGTCCGTCTCTGATTGATGCCTTTGAATGCTTTTGCTTTAAGCGCAAAATGCCGAAGTGTCGCGATATCGCGACACTTCGGTCGAGGTTCCCCCTTTGGGCCTTAGGTGTCGCGATATCGGAAATCCTTGGAGTATTTTGGGATTGACCAAGTGATTGCAGGAATCCTTGGAGCCTTTTGGGATTGACCAAGCGATTGCAAGAATCCTTGGAGCCTTTTGGGATTGACCAAGCGATTTTATGGATCCTTGGAGCATTTTTGGGTTTTGACCAAGCGATTGCAAGAATCCTTGGAGCATTTTGGGATTGACCAAGCGATTGCAAGAATCCTTGGAGCCTTTTGGGATTGACCAAGCGATTGCAAGAATCCTTGGAGCCTTTTGGGATTGACCAAGCGATTACAAGAATCTTTGGAGCCTTTTGGGATTGACCAAGCGATTGCAAGAATCCTTGGAGCCTTTTGGGATTGACCAAGCGATTACAAGAATCCTTGGAGCCTTTTGGGATTGACCAAGCGATTGCAAGAATCCTTGGAGCATTTTGGGATTGACCAAGCGATTGCAAGAATCCTTGGAGCCTTTTGGGATTGACCAAGCGATTGCAGGAATCCTTGGAGCCTTTTGGGATTGACCAAGCGATTGCAAGAATCCTTGGAGCCTTTTGGGATTGACCAAGCGATTTTATGGATCCTTGGAGCATTTTTGGGATTTGGCTCTCTTAGATATGAAATGGTCACAAATGACTGATATTCAAGGGTTCTGTTTCCTTGATACCATCAAGAGAAGCTAGCCGATACGTCCCGGGTCCTATTTTGCTATCAATGACATATGGACCTAACCAATTTGCCACAAACTTGTCCCTTAGGTGGGATGGCAAACTGGAATTTTGCTGGTTTTCCTTCAAAACCAAATCACCAACCCGAAAGTCCCTCAGGTGAACTTTCATGTTGTAAGCTTTCTTAAGTCGCTCTTGATAAATATGTAAATGCTCGAGAGCATTAACGCGTCGTTCGTCAAGCAACGTAATCTGGTCTAACCGGGCCTGCCATGCAGAGTCGTCGTTGATGAACTCCTGCATTGATATGCATAGGGAAGGGATCTCCAACTCTAGAGGCATGACTGCCTCGGAGCCATACACAAGCGAAAATGGAGTGGCCCCAGTGGGTGTCCGAATTCTAGTGCGATAGGCCCATAGGGCAAGTGGGATTTGAATGTGCAAATCTTTATGACTGTCCACGACGGTCTTTTTAAGGATGGCAACTAGCATTTTGTTTGACGCTTCTGCTTGCCCATTCGCCTGTGGATAATAGGGTGTCGAAAAGTTGTGCTGAATCTTGTACTTTGTGGTCAAAGCACGCACGTCTTTGTTCTTCAAAGGCGTCCCATTATCCGAGACTATTTTGGATGGAATACCAAAATGACATATGATGTTATGCAATATGAACTCCACAATGCGGGGTCCTATCGTAGAGGTAAGCGGAATCGCTTCCACCCACTTGGTAAAATACTTTGTGGCCATTATGATAAACGTGTGATGGCCTGACGATGCAAGGGAGATCTTCCCAATTAGATCAAAGCCCCACTGCGAGAACGGCCAAGTAGACTGGACTGTCTGCAAGGCCTGAGAAGGTACGTGCATCAAATTGGCATGATGTTGACACTTCATGCACTTCTTGACATAGGTGCAACAATCTCGCTCTAAAGATGGCCAATAATAGCCCATGCGAAGAATGCGCTTTGTGATAGCCATACCACTGAAGTGACCACCACATGTACCATCGTGTGCTTGGGCGACTGCCCAAGTGGACTCTTGCTGATCCAAGCAACGAAGGAGGATTCCTTCATAGCTGTGACGATACAAAATGTCTCCTATCAAGACATACTTAGCCACTTTCTGCTTGAGTGCTCGTTTTGCGGCATGAGTCAATACAAGTGGGAGATTACCTAACTTGAGGTAGTCTACGATGGGTAAATACCGGTCCTGTTGATCGAAACCTTGACAGTATGAACAGCCAATCTCTCTTGAAGTTCCTCCCTAGCAAACACTGAATGGGATAGAACCTGTAAGAAGAGTGTTGTGTTGCTATTAATGGGAGTAGGGGAGAACAAGGACCCCCAGTTGGCGCATTTCAGACAATCACGGATTTGAGAGAACTTATCCGAGGATGGTTCAATCTGGATCATGTGGATTCTTGGTGTTAAGTCTGAGCTTGCACGCTCCATTGCAGATTGCGATAAGGTTTTGAATTGAATGGTTGTCATATCATCGGAAAGGTCTTGCAGAATTAGTGACCCCAAGGAGGCCATTGTGTCCGCAAAACGATTCGATGATTGAGGGAGTGCCTCGATGTCATACCACTCAAGTTTTGCCAGGAATTTGTCCACGAGGGCTTTATAAGCCTGTAGGACTGGGCATTTGCATTGATATACCCCTTTGACTTGATTGACTATTAACAGCGAATCACCAAAGATATTCAGTCATTTGATGTTCATGGCGATTTCTGTCTAAAGACCTAGGAGCAAGGCTTCATACTCTGCATTATTGTTGGTGCATGGGAAGTTTAATTTAAATGACAGGGGCATTGGAGCACCCTGCGATGTGAAGAATACAATTCCCGTGCCACCACCTTGCTCACATTTAGAACCATCGAAGAATAATGTTATGTCGACCTGTGACTCAGGATCATCAGAATCTGGTGATTCTAAGACGTGGAATACCCCATCATCGGGTAGTTCTATGACCAGAGGCTGATCGTCTTCAAGAGGAGCCTCTACTAGTTGATCGGCTATGACTTGTCCTTTGATAGATTTCTGTCCAATAAACTCTATGTCAAATTTCATCAACAACATGATCCATTTCACCGTACGACTACTATGATAAGTACGACTCATCATGTATCGCAATGGATTCTCCTTAGACACAACATACGTAGTGTTGCTCAGCATGTAGTGGCATAGCTTTTTGGTAGCAAACACCACTGCCAAGTAGAGTTTCTCAACGTATGCATAGTTAAGTTCATAACTGACCAGGGTGCGGCTAAGATAGTAAGTAGCATGTTCCTTGTGAAGTTCATTCTTCTGGGCTAGCATGGTGCCCAATGCCACCTCAGTAGCTGAGATGTATAAGTAGAACGACACTCCTGGTCGAGGTGGTGCCAATACTGGCGACGAAACCAGGTATTGTTTGATCTCGTCAAAGGCTGACTGGCACTCATCATCCCAATGAAATGTAACCTCCTTGTGCAATAATTTGTTCATGGGTCGGCACTTGTCAGATAATTGCGCTATGAAGCATTTAATCGATGTGACCTTGCCCTGCAGACTTCTGAGCTGCTTGATTGTGGTTGGGGGAACCATTTCAAGGATTGCCTTGACTTTCTTTGGGTCCACCTCGATTCCTCGCTTTGAGACTATGAAACCCAAGAGTTTTCCAGATGTGACGCCAAAGACGCATTTCTTGGGGTTTAGTCTGACTTTATGCTCCATGAGGCGATCGAGGATCTTGCTTAAGTCATCGATATGTTTTGAGCGCAAGAGAGACTTGGCTAACAAATCATCCATGTAATCTTCCAAAGTTTTGTGCATGTAATCATGGAAGACATATGTCATGGCACGTTGGTAGGTAGCGCCAGCATTTTTAAGGCCAAAAGGCATGACCTTATAACAAAATGTCCCCCAAGGTGTTGTGAACGCCGTTTTTAGTTGGTCTTCAGGATTGATACAAATTTGATTATATCCTGAGAAACCATCCATTAGGGAGAGCATTTCGTGACCTGCTATAGCGTCTACCAATGCGTCGATGCTCAGCAAGGGGAAATCATCCTTAGGACTCGCTTTGTTTAGATCTCAAAAATCGGTGCATATGCGAATCCTCCCGTCGGGCTTCTTGATGGGAACCATTTTGGACAGCCATAGCGGATAATCCACGCAGATGACAAACTGTGCGTCCAAAAGCTTTTGCAATTCATCTTTGACCATTAAGGCCACTTTTGGATGCATCTTACGTAGTTTTTTCTTTACAGGTTTGATTTTCGGATCAAGCGTTAAATTATGTGTGACTAGCTGCGGGTCTAGTCCTGGCATATCTTTGTATGACCATGCAAAAACCTCCTTCTTCTCTTTAAGAAGGGCAATGTAGTCGGCTTGCTCTTCGGGGGAAAGACTTATCCCCAGCTTAAGAATCTATGGATTCATTGGATCTGTGCCGATATCTACATCAGTCATTTACTTGACTAACATGTGGGATCCGTCCTCCAACTGATGTGGAGTCGGGATCAAATGGATATCATTAGCTGAATTTAGATCTGCATTGGGAACCTCGGGTTCCTCTTCATCCTGAAAAATATCCTGAGTTGTCCTTGGGGTAAAATGATGCATTTCACCGAAAGGCCAGTACTCTAATGGTGACAAAGGTGAATTGACGCGATCCCAGTTGATGGCATCTATTTCTAGATGCAATGACCTTGCTGGATCGGTCGGATTGCGGATGGGTGAGGTCAAATCAATGGAGATCATGTGGATGGAATGAATTTGGTCTCCATTACCACGGGTGTGATAACTTGATTCTTCTAGATGCTCCCTATACTCTGGATCTGGATCTAGGGGAATGGGCATGAATGGATCGGCCCTATGTGCTAATAGGAGGACAGGGTCTTCCCTCGGCACTGTTGTCATGATAGGGTCTCGGGGTGGACGGTGCTCATCGTGAATTTGGAGCCATGGATCCAACACTTGGTCCCACCTCGTTGGGTCGACCCACCATTCATGCCCTAACCTTATGCCCATCTGTCCCATTAGATCTTCATGAGTTAAAGGGTGATAATTCTATCGCGCATGTCTGAGATAGATCATCTCAGTCTCATCTTCTGAATCACTTTCGGAGATCCAAAAATGTTCATTCTCTTTAGCAACTGTTACTTGCGACATTGAGGGTTCTCCTTGTTCCAGTAAGTTAATCTGGTCCCATGGCGGTTGTTCCACTTGTGGTGGAGGGACCTGATTCGCTTGACACTGTATTGATTCAACTAGAATTTCTAAGGGGAATAGCTTCAAAAAGATGTCCGGACACCGTTGATGTTCTCTTTGAGGATTAATGTCCGAACTGTCACCTCTCTCTAGCAAAGGAGAGGGATTACTGTTGTTGCCAAGGGTGTTTGTTGACCATGGGAGGTAGTCTCCCAATGTATATTCTGTATTTGGGTTGGCATAAAGATCCGGTGCCAATCCCCCCTTGTTGCCTATTTCTAGGCCTTGCATATTTTCTACCAAGATGTCTAAGGGCAGGGGGTGGTGGAACCCTACTCCTGACTTATCATATGGCATCTGATATCTTGGTTGGCAAAGGACACGCATCCCTTGCTCATATATGCCTAGCCCGTATCCATGCCAATTGCATTGGTCGAGATATCTTAGAGCGAAGTCCAGGTTTGATAGATAGTTGATATTTTCAACAAAAGGCTCGGCGTCTGCTTCCTTTTGCTTGCATGGTTCGAGACCATGATCAAGGCCCCCATACACAAAATTTGTTTGGTTGGGTGGGTGACCTAGAGGAACAAATGTTCCTATGGGAAGGCGAGGTCTCCCCATATCCTGTACTGATTCTAATGTGGGCATTGCCACAACATTCTGCACTAAATACTCCCCCAGGCCCGTGCTGGCCATTTCAATAGTGATTGTTGATGCTTGGGAGGTAGGGAATGGGAGTCCTTCCTGAGTCCATTCCATGTTTGGTTTTTTAGGAATCTCAGCTTTCGTAGTGCTAGGTGTTTCCTCTGTTGATACCGTTGATATTGTGGGCAAACCCTCTTCTAGGGACTGAGCCTCTTCCATGATTTGTTTTCCCTTGTCCTTCTATTTAGCCATGACAGTGGCATTGGTAATGAAGGAGCAGATGATGAGGATTCACCTGGCTGGGATTTTGGTGATTTGGTCACCAGTGGTGCCTGCGGTATTGGACCCTGTTTAGATGGATTTAGCTGGAAATCCAAATGCGTTGAAGGGAGGGTCAATTGAGGCATTAATTGTACCGCATTGCAATACTTGAAGGGTTCTAAGTCCATCGGGACTACATGTATTTCTCCTTCAAAAGCATACTTTAAGCATTGGTGAGCGATGGAAGGGACACACTTCATGTCCCTGATCCAAGGTCGCCCTAGTAGTATATTGTAAGCCATCTCGCCTTCCAACACATGGCACAATGTTGGTATTGTCTTTTGTCCTACCTGGACAGGTAGAACAACTGTGCCAATTGTCGAGCATATTGCATCATTGAAATCTCGCAGCGTGTACGTGGAGGCTGTGATATGAGAGGCTGGAAGCTTTAAATGTTTTAGTGCTACAGTGGTAATGATGTTACTGGATGAACCAGTATCTACCAGCACTCTCTTATATGGAGCCATCGAATTACAGCCTCACGAAGCAAATTCTTTCAACAACTTTGTGGGACATGTGAAGCGATGTACGGAGCCGGTAATCACCTTCAGAGAGGTTGAATTCAAAGCAATATCAAATGACATGGCAGATCTCCCCTGCATCGTCAGGCCGTCACACGTTTATCATAACGGCCACAGAGTATTTTACCAAGTGGGTGGAAGCGATTTTGCTTACCTCTACGACAGGACCCCGCATTATGGAGTTCATCTTGCATAACATCATATGTCGTTTTGGTATTCCATCCAAAATAGTCTCGGATAATGGGACGCCTTTCAAGAACAAAGATGTGCATGCTTTGACCACAAAGTACAAGATTCAGCATAGCTTTTTGACACCCTATTATCCGCAGGCAAATGGGCAAGCAGAAGCGTCAAACAAAACGCTAGTTGCCATCCTTAAAAAGACCGTCGTGGATAGTCATAAAGATTGGCACATTCAAATCCCACTTGCCCTATGGGCCTATCGCACTAGCATTCGGACACCCACTAGGGCCACTCCATTTTTGCTTGTGTATGGCTCCGAGGCAGTCATGCCTCTAGAGTTGGAGATCCCTTCCCTGCGCATATCAATGCAGGAGTTCATCAACGATGACTCTACACGGCAGGCCCGGTTAGACCAGCTTACGTTGCTTGATGAACGATGCGTTAATGCTCTCAAGCATTTACGTATTTATCAAGAGTGACTTAAGAAAGCTTACAACTTGAAAGTTCACCTGAGGGACTTTCAGGTTGGTGATTTGGTTTTGAAGGAAAACCAGCAAAATTCCAGTTTGCCATCCCACCTACCACTGAAAGCATGAGATTTCGAAAGGAAGAAACTACTAAGATATAATGAAAACAGAACTTTTGAATCAACCAAATATAAAGGAGAAAAGCAGGGGCACAGCCCTTTTGTATTAATTTCATTCGGTTACAATACATCTCCTACCTTTTTAGGGGCTAGGAGTGTTAGTCTGTCTTGGTTACGATCATGATTAATATCTCTTCTTTCCGCATGCCCACATGCCAAGTGGGCGGGCCAACGTATTGCCGCCGCTGGTGTTAATGAGTCTTCGCTTACTGCTGCTTACCCTACGTTCAGAGACACAAGAAAGTCGTTAGTAGCACCTGCAATAAAGGGACAAAGCATTTGTCTTTAAGAAGTAATGAAAAATGCATGTGAAGGATTGTTTAAATGCGTGAATGAAACAACCCTACTTAAACTGCAACTTTTACAGAGAACAAAAAATAGCATGCATTCGAAAACAACATGTATTCGAAAACATAAAACGTAAACTTTTATTTTAACATATTCGAAAACATCATATATTATAAAACGTAAACTGTCATTAAAACAGTCGACCGATTCTACACGGCTGTAGTCTCTACTGCCGAGCATCACCAAAAGGCTGTTGCCTATAACTACTTGCTGCATATATATGTTAAACTAATCACTGCGGCCTGCTACTTTGACAGAGAACCCAACATCTAAAAATACGCGATAGTATTTGACATGCGACTCTTTGAACGTTAGAATATAATGTATAATATATTTGACCAAGCGATTGTGGAAATCCTTGGAGCATTTTGGGATTGACCAAGTGATTGCAGGAATCCTTGGAGCCTTTTGGGATTGACCAAGTGATTGCAAGAATCCTTGGAGCCTTTTGGGATTGACCAAGCGATTTTATGGATCCTTGGAGCATTTTTGGGTTTTGACCAAGCGATTGCAAGAATCCTTGGAGCATTTTGGGATTGACCAAGCGATTACGAGAATCCTTGGAGCATTTTGGGATTAACCAAGTGATTGCAAGAATCCTTGGAGCCTTTTGGGATTGACCAAGCGATTGCAAGAATCCTTGGAGCCTTTTGGGATTGACCAAGCGATTACAAGAATCTTTGGAGCATTTTGGGATTGACCAAGCAATTGCAAGAATCCTTGGAGCCTTTTGGGATTGACCAAGCGATTACAAGAATCCTTGGAGCCTTTTGGGATTGACCAAGTGATTGCAAGAATCCTTGGAGCCTTTTGGGATTGACCAAGCGATTGCAAGAATCCTTGGAGCCTTTTGGGATTGACCAAGCGATTGCAAGAATCCTTGGAGCCTTTTGGGATTGACCAAGCGATTGCAAGAATCCTTAGAGCCTTTTGGGATTGACCAAGCGATTGCAAGAATCCTTGGAGCCTTTTGGGATTGAGCAAGTGATTTTATGGATCCTTGGAGCATCTTTGGGATTTTGGCGCTCTTAGATATGAAATGGTCACAAATGACTGATATTCAAGGGTTCTGTTTCCTTGATACCATCAAGAGAAGCTAGCCGGTACGTCCCGGGTCCTATTTTTCTATCAATGACATATGGACCTAACCAATTTGCTGCAAACTTGTCCCTTAGGTGGGATGGCAAACTGGAATTTTGTTGGTTTTCCTTCAAAACCAAATCACCAACCCAAAAGTCCCTCAGGTGAACTTTCATGTTGTAAGCTTTCTTAAGTCGCTCTTGATAAATACATAAATGCTCGAGAGCATTAACGCGTCGTTCGTCAAGCAACATAAGCTGGTCTAACCGGGCCTGCCACGTAGAGTCATCGTCGATGAACTCCTGCATTGATATGCGCAGGGAAGGGATCTCCAACTCTAGAGGCATGACTGCCTCGGAGCCATACACAAGCGAAAACGGAGTGGCCCCAGTGGGTGTCCGAATGCTAGTGCGATAGGCCCATAGGGGAAGTGGGATTTGAATGTGCCAATATTTAAGACTGTCCGCGATGGTCTTTTTAAGGATGGCAACTAGCATTTTGTTTGACGCTTCTACTTGCCCATTCGCCTGCGGATAATAGTGTGTCGAAAAGTTGTGCTGAATCTTGTACTTTGTGGTCAAAGCACGCACGTCTTTGTTCTTGAAAGACGTCCCATTATCCAAGACTATTTTGGATGGAATACCAAAACGACATATGATGTTATGCAAGATGAACTCCATAATGCGGGGTCCTATCGTAGAGGTAAGCGAAATCGCTTCCACCCACTTGGTAAAATACTCTGTGGTCGTTATGATAAACGTGTGACGACCTGACGATGCAGGGGAGATCTTCCCAATTAGATCAAAGCCCCATTGCGAGAACGGCCAAGCATACTGGACTGTCTGCAAGGCCTGAGAAGGTACATGCATCAAATTAGCATGATGTTGACACTTCATGCACTTCTTGACATAGGTGCAACAATCTCGCTCTAAAGATGGCCAATAATAGCCCATGCGAAGAATGCGCTTTGCGATAGCCATACCACTGAAGTGACCACCACATGTACCATCGTGCACTTGGGTGATCGCCCAAGTGGACTCTTGCTGATCCAAGCAACGAAGGAGGATTCCTTCATAGCTGCGATGATACAAAATGTCTCCTATCAAGACATACTTAGCCGCTTTCTGCTTGAGTGCTCGTTTTGCGACATGAGTCAATCCAAGTGGGAGATTACCTAACTTGAGGTAGTCTTTGATGGGTAAATACCAGTCCTGTTGATTAGAAACCTCGACAATATGAATAGCCAATCTCTCTTGAAGTTCCTCCCTAGCAAATGCTGAATGGGATAGAACCTGTAAGAAGAGCGTTGTGTTGCTATTAATGGGAGTAGGGGAGAACAAGGACCCCCAGTTGGTGTGTTTCAGACGATCACAGATTTGAGAGAACTTATCCGAGGATGGTTCAATCTGGATCATGTGGATTCTTGGCGTTAAGTCTGAACTTGCACGCTTCATCACGGATTGCGATAAGGTTTTGACTTGAATGGTTGTCATATCACCGGAAAGGTCTTGCGGAATTAGTGACCCCAAGGAGGCCATTGTGTCCGCAAAATGATTTGATGATCGAGGGAGTGCCTCGATGTCATACCACTCAAGTTTTGCCAAGAATTTATCCATGAGGGCTTTATAAGCCTGCAGGACTGGGCATTTGCATTGATATACCCCTTTGACTTGATTGACTATTAACAACGAATCACCAAAGATATTCAGTCATTTTATGTTCATGGCGATTGCTGTCTGAAGACCTAGGAGCAAGGCTTCATACTCTGCATTATTGTTGGTGCACGGGAAGTTTAATTTAAATGACAGGGGCATTGGAGCACCCTACGGTGTGAAGAATACAATTCCCATGCCACCACCTTGCTCACATTTAGAACCATCGAAGAATAAGTTTATGTCGGCCTGTGACTCAGGCTCATCAGAATCTGGTGATTCTAAGACGTGGAAGACCCCATCATCGGGTAGTTCTATGACCAGAGGTTGATCGTCTTCAAGACGAGCCTTTGCTATTTGATCGGCTATGACTTGTCCTTTGATAGATTTCTGTCCAATAAACTCTATGTCAAATTCCATCAACAACATGATCCATTTTGCCGTGCGACTACTATGATAAGTACGACTCATCATGTATCGCAATGGATTCTCCTTAGACACAACATACGTAGTGTTTCTTAGCATGTAGTGGCATAGATTTTTGGTAGCAAACACCACTGCCAAGCGAGTTTCTCAACGTATGCATAGTTAAGTTCAGAACTGACCAGGGTGCGACTAAGATAGTAAGTAGCCTGTTCCTTGTGAAGTTCATTCTTCTGGGCTAGCATGGCGCCTAGTGCCACCTCAGTAGCTGAGATGTATAAGTAGAACGACACTCCTGGTCGAGGTGGTTCCAATACTGGCGGCGAAACCAGGTATTGTTTGATCTCGTCAAAGGCTGACTGGCACTCGTCATCCCAATGAAATGTAACCCCCTTGTGCAATAATTTGTTCATGGGTCGGCACTTGTCATATAATTGCGCTATGAAGCGTTTAATCGATGCGACCTTGCCCTACAGACTTCTGAGCTACTTGATTGTGGTTGGGGGAACCATTTCAAGGATTGCCTTGACTTTCTTTGGGTCCACCTCGATTCCTCGCTTTGAGACTATGAAACCCAAGAGTTTTCCAGATGTGACACCAAAGACACATTTCTTGGGGTTTAGTCTGACTTTATGCTCCATGAGGCGATCGAGGATCTTGCTTAAGTCATCGATATGTTTTGAGCGCAAGAGAGACTTGGCTAACAAATCATCCATGTAATCTTCCAAAGTTTTGTGTATGTAATCGTGGAAGATATATGTCATGGCATGTTGGTAGGTAGCGCCAGCATTTTTAAGGCCAAAAGGCATGATTAAATATAATGTATAATATATTTAAGATACATAATATAATGTATAATATATTTGAGATACGTGATTAAATACAGAATGAGCCAAAGCCGCAATAGCACGATGATATATATTCGCTAAACTATTTAAATATGACAATACGTGACATATATTTCCTAAACTCCATGTTGTAAACTATGTAAACAGCACACAGTAAAACACAAGATAAACGCGTGATACAGAATGAATCGAAATGAAGCTAGCAAAAGGTGTGGGGTGCCCAAGCGGGCCGCCCTCGTTAGAACTTAGTTTCGACGCCAATCCACTAGGGATGGGTTCGAAATCTAAGACTGTGGTGTTGTCGGCAAATTAATGGGATATAGTGATCCAATGTCTGGTTTGAAGGTCAGACTCACACTTCTGAAAACCACCCACCAACCTCTCTTGTGAAAGAGATTCTGGATGTGAAGAAGGTAAAGTCTAAACTGATGCAATCGGGTCTTCAAATGAACAGCACTTCGTTGTGTTCACTCAAAAAATCTTCTCCTTCTTACATTGCATTGAGCTAGTTTTTATAGAGGATTTCGCCTCTGAAACATTAATGTCAAACCCTAAATCTACAGGGGCCGCTGAGATTTGACCCTTGTCAGGTGATTTATGAGACATGGCTCACACTGAGATTATCGCTAGGAACTCACGTCAGTAGTTATGAGGCATGGCCTCGGATCGGATTTGCTGTTGAAACTGCTCGTCTCATTAATGCAGTTGGTGAAGTCCGCCGTTCTACAGACCCATGGGGTCTCTTTTTAAAAAAATGATATGCAGTGATGCCACATGGCGGCCATGCCTTCCACATGGCGACCATGCTAAATTCCATCTCTGATTGATGCCTTTGAATGCTTTTGCTTTAAGCGCAAAATGCCGAAGTGTCACGATATCGCGACGTCGCAACACTTCGACCGAGGTTCCCCCTTTGGGCCTTAGGTGTCACGATATCGCGACGTCGCGATATCGCGACACCCTCGGCCGAAGCTCCCTTTGGGCCTTAGGTGTCACAATATCGTGACGTCGCGATATCGCGACATCTAAGGCCAAGGCTCCCCTCGGGCCTTAGGTGTCACGATATCGCGACATCTAAGGCCAAGGCTCCCCTCGGGCCTTAGGTGTCGTGATATCACGACATCTAAGGCCAAGGCTCCCCTTTGGGCCTTAGGTGTCATGATTTTGCGATGCGTGAAATCATGACATCTAAGGCCAAGGCTCCCCTTGGGCCTTAGGTGTCACGATTTCATGACGTGCGAAATCGTGACATCTAAGGCCAAGGTTCCCCTTTGGGCCTTAGGTGTCGTGATTTCACGACGCACGAAATCGCGACATCTAAGGCCAAGGCTCCCCTTTGGGCCTTAGGTGTCACGATTTCATGACGCGCAAAATCGTGACATCTAAGGCCAAGGTTCCCCTTTGGGCCTTAGGCGTCACGATTTCACGACGCGCGAAATCATGACATCTAAGGCCAAGGTTTAGGTGTCACAATTTCGCGACGCATGAAATCATGACATCTAAGGCCAAGGCTCCCCTTTGGGCCTTAGGTGTCGCGATTTCACGACGCGCGAAATCGTGACATCTAAGGCCAAGGCTCCCCTTTGGGCCTTAGGCATCGCGATTTCACGACGTCGTGATTTCATGACGTCTAAGGCCAAGGTTCCCCTTTGGGCCTTAGGCGTCACGATTTCGCGACGTCGCGAAATCGCGACGTCACGATTTCGTGACGTCTAAGGCCAAGGTTCCCCTTTGGCCCTTAGGTGTCGCGATTTTGCGACGCGCGAAATCGCGACGTCGCGATTTCGCGACGTCTAAGGCCAAGGTTCCCCTTTGATTAAGGCTTGCCTGCATTTGAAGTTTGCTTAAGATTTGTTCTCGCTTAAGGCCTGAAGTTTAAAGTTTTGCTTTTGACTTTTTTTTAACGAAGGCTTGTTAAAGCGACCAACTTTGCTCTGCTCATTTTCTGACCTTCTAAACTGTTGTGTGAGTGGCTAGGACCACTTTTTGACCTCTGAGGGCTGCCCTGAAAGCTGTGTATGTCAATGCGATCAGTGTTTGTAGTCATTTAATCGGATTGGTGCTGTTTTGGTGTCTACATATCCTAAGGGAGTTAATCAAGTAGGAGAAAAAATATACTATGTATAATCTAGATATGTGTTATCATGGATTTTTAAAGAACTTTACAATTAAATTTGAATCAAGAGAATGGGATCAACTAGTGGATCATGAAAAAGTTGCTTTTTGATGTTGCAAATTTTCTTATATTTGACACATGGAAAGGGATTGCAAAGTGAAAAATTATTGAGAAATAAATAAAATATTATCATGAGGTAAACTCAAATATGAAACAAGGAGATCAAAGTATAATGTAAAATATAAAATATTGATGATTTCCCACTCACAAGAATATGGCAAAGATATCCTCTTTGCAACATCAAATGCTAAAGTATTTATGGTTTATTCAAAATAAACATTAGAATAGAATAAAAAGGATACAAGATATGGGGAATTATAAGAGACTAAGACAAGGGATGATAAATTTTAATGCAAAAGATCAAATTCAAAAATAAAATAAAGGTTTGAAGGAAGAGGTGGAGCTAAATCTTAAAATGCAAAAGATAAAAGAGGTCAAATTTAATCTTAGATAAATTATCTATATTTTCTTCAATTAGCAGAAAATCATCCTCTTATAATAAAAATTAAAGTAGCATAAATATTACACCTTGTACTTTGGGGTTTCAAGTGTAGTATATTAAAGAAAGTAGTATTAAGGATACTTATTGTAATTTAAGATTTTCAAGGTAAGAGTTAAAAAAGAATAAATGTGGAGGGATGACTCTTGCACTTCAGGGTTTCTAGTGCAACATAATGAATGATGTATTTTTTAGAATATCCCTTGTACTTCATGTTCTCCAAGTAGCAAAACCTATAGGTAATAAGTCAAATTATGAAACATATAATAAAATGAAGGATATTGATGAGAATGAAAGTATTGGTGGGAAGAGAAAAATGAGAGGAAAAACCTTAAAGCAAAAATAAATAAATAGGGAAACTTAGACATGTTTATTTGGTATATTAGAAATAAATATAAAAAAATGTTAACAATAAGATAGGTTGCATCACCCAGGTGTTGTAGGTGAGTTGGAGAGGAGAGGGCAATCCTCCAAGGGAGGTCCCAGGTTCGAATCTCCACCCTACCAAAAAGCTGAATTGGGTACCCAAAATCCAATTGATAATGTTGGTGAAGGCAGGGTCGGGTGCGACTCCCGGGTGACTTTGACGGTGTAGAACCCCCTGTTCGGGTCTCTCAGACCAAGGTGGCCCCACAAGGCGTTTTTCTCTTTAAAAAAAAAAAAAAAGATAGGTTGCATCCACAAATAACAATAAAAAATATTGATGAAGATGGTATCTTGGAATATTTGGAGTATGAAATAGTGCCCCACAAAAGAGTTATCAATAAATTAATAGGTTTTTATACCTTTTAAAATATTTTAATACATAAAACAAAATAGGTAATGACAATTTTAAGGATGCATTCAAAACAATTTTGTTAAATTATGGTGTTGATAATTTGTACTAGTGAAATTCAAATTTTAGAAGGTAACTAGCTAAGAGAGATTATATCTCTTAATGAATATGATATCAAGGAGTTGATAGAAGATGCATGGTTTGAGAAAAAAAAATTGCACCAAGAATTGAAACATCTAAAACTAAGAAGAAAGATATCCAAGTGCAATATCTTCATCAAAATATAATACTTCCACTCATTAGGATTGATACAAATTTATGGCATTGAATCGATACTTTAGTTGATAGAGATACAACACATTTTTAACACTTGAAGAGTATTAATAATAGAATGTTCACTTTTATCCAAAAAATACAACTATTAGCTTTTCCAAAAAAATATATATCTAATAATTATTTATTCATATCCAAAATTACTACAAATAACCTTATTCCTTTTTTTATTTAACAACTCTTATTCTATTTTCACCATAACAACACCCCTCGTATTACATTATTTGGTGTGAAGTCTTCTAGTCTTCAATTTCTTTAGTCTTTGTCTTTTATTTTTTTTGTAGTATTGATGTTGGTATTGTATTTGATGTAATCTTGGTTATTCAAAAATTACTTTAACAATAACTTGTTTAAGTATTTCATCCAATGTCATTATTAAGACTCCTTTGATAGTGTTCCATTCATGAACATCATTCCCTTTGTACCAACATATTTTATGGGTATGATTATGAATTCCACAATATTGACAATGAACATGATCCCAACAATCATTAGCTTTATGTCCAAACTTATTTCTTTTTTTACACCTTTAAGTGTAATTTGATTTTGGATAGACTTTGGTAGGAACATAAAACTTTTTTCTTGATCTTATAACTCTCTTTTATGTCATTGTTGTTTCATAATCTAATTTTCGTTTATTATGAGCATCTTCAAAATATACTTTCATGCATTGTTTAAGAATTATAAGAACAAAACTTTTAGATTCACTTCGAGTAAATTGAATATGTTCTACCAAATTTGTTGTTCCATATTTTTTTCCTTTTGAACGTTTAGAAGTTTTTTCTTTTTATTGATCATTCATTTTTATTTGCTTTCTATCCATGATGTAACAATAAATCAATTATTTCTCTCAATATTTTTAGATTTACTTTGATGTAGAATTTCTTATGACTCCAAAAATTTAATTTTAAATTATTTCCTCTCCTTTAATCACTCAAATTTCTCAAATTTCAAATCAATCTTCAAAACATTTAATTTTCAAATTCCTTCTTCAAATCATTCAAACAATTTTCACATTCATCAATCTTTAAATTCAATTCTATTTTTTTCAGAGAGTTTACACGAGTTTTTATGAGGGGTCCTAGTCCCCTCATACTGAATGGGGTTTGAACCTTAAACCTATCAAAGATATTTCAAAGCCCTTACCACTACAGTAAGCTTGCAACTATATATAAATTCAAATCTCTTAATTCCTTTTATCACCCAAATTATCAAATTTCAATTTCACGTTCCTTCTTTCAACATTAATCAATCATTTATTCATTCATTAAAAATTTATTTCTTGTTATTTCTAATTCAATTATTTTTCACAATTTATCCTTTACATGTTAATTTCATCCACACTCCAATTAATTCCAATTTTAATTCAAACTTCAAATATTTTTTTCCTTATAACTCCCATACATTAATTTAATTCATTATTATTCCTTTGACCTCTATTTTTTTCAAATTAATCTTATTTTTTAAGCAAAAACCCCTTGTGAGGCTGCCTTGGTCTGATAGACCATGAACAGGGGGTTCTACACCATCAAATTCACCCAGGAGTCGCACCCGACCCTACCCGCACCAACATTATCAATTGGATTTTGGATACCCAATTCAGCTTTTTGGTAGGGTGGAGATTTGAACTTGGGACCTCCCTTGGAGGATTGCCCTCTCCTCTCCAACTCACCTACAACACCTGGGTTTTTTCAAATTAATCTTCAATGTACTTATGACTCCAAAAATTATAAAAATATTAAATAAAATCATAATGCACTTAATGTATTACCTTATATTCCACCAAGTCCATGATTTGCACCAAGTTAGGATTCTTTTTGTGATGTTTGTGTTGACTATGTTATTTGTTCTATCTATGCTTTGTCCAAACTATTACAAGACATTGGAAAAAAATGAATGACATGATGTCCAAACTTATTACAATGCATTACATAATGAAAGTCTTTCCTTTGTTATAACCCTCCATTGGTAAACTTTTTTTTTTATGGATCTATGTTTGGCTGTGATTGCTCTACTGATGGAATGATTGATCACTTCCATATATATGTGCAAAAATATATATTTTCATGGAAAATTTTAATATTTATACTTATTAATGAATGATGGTTAATTACATGTTAAATTCTATGAAACATAAATTTTATTTCAAAATGTGATACTGCTAATAGAACTTGTATTTACGTAGGATTGGATTTTTTTGTAGGTGGAATAAGGAACCAACCACCGAGAACAAGATGCCCTGGAGTAAATGATGTGATTGGTGATTTATCAGAATATTTGGGGAGGCAACATGGATGAATACCTCTTTCATGAAGATGAATATAATAAATTGCATAAGAAAAGATACATCAAATTTTACTTGCTTTTGTGTGTTGCTTAATAGTTTTCTTTATGATGAAATCTTACAAGATATAAGAGCATTGTTGTAAGAGTAATGGATGTTTGATTCCTTCTACTTGTCTTTATTTTAAAATAGTATATAAATATCCAATTGGTCTTGGTAATTTTACGATGGTGAATTATTGGGAAATGTTTAGTAAGCATTAAGAGAAAATAATGGAAAAGGTACCCATCATTATTATGTGGAATGTATTGTGTACGTGTATTACTTTGGAAGTTCATTGCATTTATAATAGATAATTTTAATTGGTAGTGGTGAGTTTTGTTTTAAATTTTAATGCTTTAACTGAGTACTGGATTTTATGATTCAACAAAGTGGGTATGCTAAGTGTTGAATTTGAAGAAAGTGCGTGTCGGGGATCTTGCTTAAAAGGACTGGCTGGTTAAAACATGGCTAGATCCTTTGGTAAAAAAAAATAAAAAATAAAAAAATGGTGTTGTTAGCAAGGTTGTTTGGTGAGTTGGTGAAAGAAAAGAAGTTGTTTTTGGAAGCTTTCAGAGAACGTCCAGGTTTGCTAGTTTTGCTTTGTGGAACTTTTCAACCTGAAACTATCTACCGGTAATAAGTTCTTCATTTTTTAGTAAGTAAAGAATAGTTTTATCATTGATGCATTCTTTGTCTATTAATGAACATGCTTGAAGTTTGAATAAAATGTGAAAACTTGTAGCAGACAAGCATTTATGTCTATCAATGTCCTCAAGTTTATTTTAGTTTAAATAAAAAGAAATGTTTTAAATTGTTTATTTAGCATGATGATGACTAGATTTGGAACCGATAATGGGTAGCTAGAAGTTGAACAACATTTTATGTGTATATTTAAGATTTTAGGTTTCATGTTGGATTATTTTGATATATATGTGAAGCTTTTGGAAGGGTTGAAACTATAGTCTAGTACTTTTGGAACTTGTTCTTAGAGATACATCGGAGAAAATTCTTTTTGTGATATAGGAGTATGTTGTGTGTTGTTTTTGTATGAAATTTGTCATGTGTATTCTCAATTTATCGATGGATAAGGATTGTGATTCACTTTTATCTTCCAGTTAACCCATTAGTTTGTGAGAAAACGTGAGATTTCATGTAAGTCATCGTCAAGCAAGGAAGGATTGCATGTAAAACCATATTTGGTTGTTCTATTAATTTATGGCATTGTTTTTGGGTACGTCAGTAATTGAAGGATGTTGTGAAACTTAAGGAATCTAGGAACCAATTAATATCACGATGTTTTTAGGTACATGTAAAATTGGTTATTCATCCCATGTCAATTTGTGTATAGGAAACTAAATTAGCTTAGATCTAGTTTGTCAATTGAAATGGAATTAAAATTGTATGCAAGTTTGAAATTATGTTTGACAAGCATCGTGTAATTTATTCTAAAACATTGTAGTAGCAACAAATATGTTCCAAGATTGAGAGAATATTAATAGTAGTTTCCTTTTACTTGATTAAGTTGGAATTGTTGTTTTATAAGGTAGTGAATGTCTTGTATGTGCTTTCTTAGAAAATGTAGAACATTTCTAGCATGTGTTGTAAATAAAAGAAATAAATGACTTTTTTGCATTTAATATTTGTTTGAGACTTTTTCATGGCATGGTAGAAGCTCAAATACTCAATTAAAAAGAGAATTTTTTTTTTCTGATGTTTTCAATAGAACTTTTTAAAAATATGAATTTGGGTATTGTTGAAGAACCATTTTGGTAATTCTTTTTAATATGGAATATAAGATTGTTGTATGTTATATTTTTGTTATATGCATATATTGAATGAAAATAAAAATGCTCGTTAAAGAGTTGGAGCCATATCTGATCCCCATATAAAGTCCAGTCTTATTCTCGATGGTTTCCAAGGAAATCTCAAAGAAGGAGAATGCCAACTGGATATCAGGATGGTGAAAAACAAGTTCAACAGTTGCCAATACTAAGTTTGTATCTTCAAGCAAGTTGAAGCACATCTTAGTCCTTTATATTTGAGGATGTGTATGTAAAATTGTAACTTGTTGGTTTTTTGAACTCTTCAAGGGAAAGAAACATAAAGAGAAGTGTTCTTTGTAAATACATGTATACTAAATTGACAGTTGATAAACTTAGAACATATGGAGTAGATGTTTGTAGTATTGAAACAATGACATTATTTATATTTATAGTTTCTATTTTATATGCACTATAGTGGAGTGAGATGTATGGTGTGTTGCTTTGTTGATATACAATTTATTTCCTCTATTTCATGATATTCAACTTTTATCAATAGGGTGTAGTGATTTAATATGTTTATATATTCTAAAAGTATATAAAAGAAAATATGGCTCTTGTGTAGTCCACATTCCAAAGGTTTTATATCCAATTTAAAACTACAAAGGTAACTTGGAGAACTGCATGCTTTAATTAAGTGATCTCTTATTTTGAGATGAGCCTCAGATGTGCAATTCCATACAAAGGCTCTCTTTGGGTACTTTGATATGTGAGACAAGTTCCATCTTGCATAGTAACTTTTATGGATTATCTATCATTTTGGACAAGTGTAATAACGATAATGGTTTACATCAACTTATCGATGATACAATGAAGGGATCCAAAGTTTCATGATAAATATTTTTCCTTGTTCAACTGACCATTAGGAGTAGGATGTGACTGAAAGTCATCTACGATCTATTAACAAAGAGTAGACTCCTAGCAAAGAGTTTTTTATTATGTTGCTAAAAATAGAGACTTTGTTTTTAAAGAAATTTATGAGCAGTTGACTAGATCACTAGCAGATGTGTGAGATAATCAACAACCATTAATGCTAATCATCTTTGCATAGATGGGATTATCCAAGTATGGTGATTATATAAATAATGAATTAGTTTAGCTTATGTGTTTGATGTTTAGTGCTCCTACCTAATAGAATTGTGTAGAGAGTAGATATTTATGTAAGTTCTTAGTTATCTTACACTAAAATACTTATGTAATGAGTAGAGATTAGGACTGACTACACATTTCAAAATAATGAAATAAATAATCCAGCTATCTTGCAAAGAGTGCAAGGAAGTTGGTATGATTAAATATGCATATAGTACTAAACATCGATAGACATGAATTTGTAGGGATGGATGCACTTGTAAGCCATGAAAATATCTATAGTCAAATTTTTATTAGCTTAAACATATCTAGTAAGAAACCTAAAGACATATCCAACTAACTTTTTGAATCAAAACTCAACCAGACTTTTAGATTAGAAAACAAATTAGTTACATAAATTAAATATGAGGGAAATTAGATTATGAAATTTGGTATCATAGCATGGTTCATAGTGGAATAGTTCCACAACATAAAACTAGCTATAGTGTGTGATAGAAAATATTCTTATATAGAGCTTAAACTTTACCAAATAGAATAATTGTTGGAAGTAAGCTTGACTGATTACCGGAGATGATTAGGTGAATATTTTTTAGTAGGTGAAGTGATTCGAAGATGTAATTGCTAACTAATTCCTATTATATCTCATATGTGGATAGGGATAATATTACCAAAGAGAAGAGTACAAAGTGTTACCTCATTTATGAGGTAGACATGATGGACTAATATAGAGGACATAAACATAGATGTAGGGTTAGAGAACCCTAGAAATGGAGAGAATTTCACAACCACAGTAGCCCTACTACGTGAGCAAGTGGAAAGATAAAATAAATTGCTGAACATCATGTTGAATCGAGAAGTGTAAGCTAGGAAATCTATAATGGAGTAGGTAAATGAACCCCTTACTAGGGTTTGACTTGAGGCCGAGTTGGGCAAGGAAAAGAAATATTTAAAGTCTTCTGATTTAAATGGAAAGGAAGATGGTGATAAAGTCAAGGCTTGGTTGAAAGAGATATAAACCTACTATAATATGAAGAAATGTTTCTGTAGCACTCAAACATCCAATGCCACACTGCATTTACTAGGTGATGGATTGGATTGATGAAAAAAAATTAGTGAGGATCGAAAACTTGTAGCAATAGTTGACTTAAAATGGGTGGAATTTATTGTAGATTTTAAAGAAATATTTCTCACAAAGAACTTTTATTTCAAAAATTTTAAGGAATTCACTAAAATTTGATAGGGAAATATGACATTCAAAAACTACTACCAAAAATTTGTCAAACTGCTGAAATATGTGCCTACATATAATAATAAAATGAATATCCATTATTTTATACTAGAAGAAGATCATCGAATATGACAATAGGTAGATATGCGGGAACCTACTTCTTTGTAGAAGGCCTATGATTTGGCCAAAAAAGCTGAAACATATATCAAACCCTATTTTGTTATGAAGGTTTGGATGAGCATGGCAGAGAAGCACTAAGAAAAAATAAACAATGTGGGTTTTGTAATGTGGTGAAAACAACAAGTAAATAAAAGTATCCCTAGACAAGACATAAGGAATGATAGGAAGCAATGGAATTTTAGGAAAATATTCCAAGTAAAGAACCATAATTCCAATAATCATATTAATGGAAACTACAAACCATCATAAGGACAGATTAATTATCCACTCGTAAAATATAAGGGGACAGAAGTAGAAAGTACACCCAAGGCTGAAATAATGATGCTTTCTTTGTATAGGATCGCATTATGCCAGTAATTTTTTGCATAGAGTAGGAACGATTTCAAAGGGAAAGTAACCGATGTACAAAGAACCTGCACCTAAGGAACCCACGCATAAGATTTATGCTACAATAAAGAATCAAAATATGAAATGTCAAACCACACCTTTGTTAATAAAAGGTAATATTTTTGATAGAAATGTTAAAATCTTAATTGATAGTGGTGCTACACATAGCTTTATTTCCACTAGTTTAGCTAAAGATATTTCAAAAAAGCTAAGAATTTTTGCACATGGGCAGAATTTCGAGTATGATTTAGGATAAACCTACTTCATTAATCAATGTTACCCTATGGCATAAATTGTCTTACCTAGTGGAACTACAATGGGATGCTTGTATGTAGCACCACTACATGCCTTTGATGTAATTCTAGGAATGGATTAGTTATAAGTACATAAGGCAGTACTCAATTTCCAAGATAGGTGGATTGAGTACACAGGAGATGATGAAGTTGTACAAAGGGTGTATAGCCTGCAAGGGGCTTTTCAACCCCAAATCCTGTCAGTGATGCAACTTAAGAAAGCCATCAAAAAGGGAGGTATAGTTTATGTTGTTAAAATAAATAAAATTGAAAAAGAGGAGGAAGTGTTCGAAAAACACCCTATTCTTTAGGAGTTTAGGGATGTATTTCCAAAGGATTTAATTGGATTACCCCCTAAATTAGAATTTAATTTCACAATTGAACTCCAACCTGGAATCGAGCCTATACATAGGGCTTCTTACAGAATGAATTCTTTAGAAATGCAAGAGCTAAAAATGCAGCTACAAGGGTTTATGGAAAAGGATAAATTAGACCAAGTGTGTCACCATGGGATGCACCTATTGGAAATATTGAGTTGTCATTGATGTTAAAGGATAACGGTATTCAAGGCTAAAATATTCTTCATGGGTGAAAATTTTATAAGGATGGACAATATATCTATGGTGTCAAGAATGGATTTGATGGATAGCAAAGACTGAAAATTATCCAAGGCAAAGTATAATAAAAATCAAGGAAAATATTTTTAGGCAAAGGATTATAATATTTAAATATCAAATTTAAATATTATAAATAAAATAACAAAGGCTTGGACAAAAAGGTTTAAATATTATAAAGAAAAAGAGAAAGGCTTGGGACAAAAATGTTTTACTAAAGGACAAAGGTTTAAAAGTAATTATTATAATATATATATCATAAGATTTAAATTATTATAATATAAAGTGGTTTTATAAAGTGAAATAAAATATTAAGAGCCAACATTTATGGAGAAGACATAAAGTTAAGAGCAAATATTAAGCAACGACCTCCGTGACGTTTTTTGAAGACATTGGAAACATATATATATATATGAGGCAACAATATTATTTATTATGATGATGATACTAAATGTTGTATGGGAAGTTTCTTTTTGATAATAGGCTATGTGCCTTACCGAATGTAATGGCTTTGGCGGCATGTAGATTTTACATATATAGGATCCTTAGTAAGGACATGTTCATCAACAACCCTAGGCTGATTTTTGTAAAAGGTTTTGGGTCAACCTGTAAAACCTGATATTAATGTTATCGTATCTTATCTACCAAAAAAAAAAAATATGATGATGATACTAATTCAAAAATCAAGCACACGAATGAGACACACCGAATGAATGAGAGGAGAGGAAGATGTTCAAACAACATATTAAGGCATTCTAAGGTGCCAATTTTTTCTGTGCAAAAAGGAATGCAAGGTATAAGGTTTTTAAATATTATTTGATGTCTTTTGTTCTTAGGTGGAAAAGTAACCCAGCCGGTAGGCTAAGTTGTGCTAGGGGGTTGTAAAGTATGAGGTTTGAGGTCAAATCCTATTCAAGATTTTTTGTTGGGTATTATTGTGAGGTAAGGGCAAAATTTTTAATTTGATTAAAAGGAGTTATAAGGTGTAAAGTGTTTTCTTTAGAGTTGAAATTTTTGCATGGTATAGTGGAAGGCATAAGGTGCAACATGGATATTTTATTTTTGTATTTTACACATAAGGAGTAATAAGGTTTTATGTTAGTGTGAAATTTCATTGTTGAAAATTATAAAAGGAGTAATAAGGTTTTATGTTAGTGTGAAATTTCATTGTTGAAAATTATAAAAGGAGTTAAAAAGGTTTTTATGTTAGTGTGAGATATCATTGATGAAAATTATAAAAGGAGTTATAAGGGTTTGAGTTATTAATAAAGCTTTATATTGTGAGAGAGGTATAAGATATTATTTTGAAAAGCTTTATTGTGCACTTTTTGATAAGGGTTTTTAATGTGATTGATTTGATATCTAATCAAGAAAAAGAGTTTTGCTAACAAGTTTTTGAAGGTGCAAAGAAAGGAAAATTATTATTGGTAATACAAGCACATGCAAAAGAATACTATCATCATTGAGATATATTTAGAGGTATGGTGATTTAATTCCTATCTCAAAGGTGGTTTATTTTTAAGAAATTTTTTTATTGTCATATGGTTGGAGGTATAAGGATTGATTTGATGTGCATTAGTGCAAAGGTTATAGATAAAATTTATGAGTCAATTTGTGCATTGATTTGATGAAAATTGGAAGCAAATATGCAAGGGTTATAGATCATATTTGTGAGTCAATTTGTGCATTGATTTGATGGAAATTGGGAGTAAATGTGCAAGGGTTATAGATCATATTTGAGAAGCAAATTTGTGCATTGTTCATGATTGATTTTGGGAGTAGATGAAAAGGATAGATTTGGGCACTATGATTGGTTTTGAAGGAAAGGTGGAAATCAGTAATTATCAGTTCAGTTATCTAGTGCTAGACTAAAGCTCCCTTTTGATGTAACAAATGTGAGACATGTGAAAGCAACAGATTTAATTAATATGAATAACATATTGGGCATTTTTTAGTGCATATAATTCTCTATATGTTCATTAAGATAAAAGAATTCTGGGTAGAATATGTCTGAATTGCTTTATTTAAGGAAAGCACATTGAATAATAAGTGAAGAACTTGATGACATCATTATGCAATATTTGGGAATAGATGAGCATTATTTTTTATGCAATATTTGGGAATAGATGAGCATTTTTTTGTATGCAATATTTGGGAATAGATGAGCATTGTATGCATGCAAGATTTGGAAGTAGATGAGTAGTGTTTGTAAGTAGGTTTTGTGAGAAGATTTGAGCAAGTGTTTGAAGCATATTTGAGCACATTTTATGAGTAGGTTTTGAAGTAGATATGAGTAGGTTTTGGAGCAAATTTAAGCAGGTTTTATGAGTAATTTTGGAGCATATTTGAGCAAGATTTATGAGTGGTTTTGGAGCAGATTTGAGCAGGTTTTATGAGCAGGTTTGGAGCAGGTTTGAGTAGAATTATAGAGTAGGTTTGATATAATACTTGAGCAAAGGTTGATCCAAAACAAAGGGGACATGTGTCTCTCATGGAGTGGTGTCCATAGACCTAGAGTAGAGTGGAGTGGTGTCCACAAAACTAGACAAAATGGGATTGGTCTCCTGTGGATAAACGTACATGAACCAGAGCAGAGGGGATTTGTGTCTCATGTGGATAGAGGTCCATGAACTAGAGCAAAGGGGATTGGTGTCTCCTGTGGATTGAGATCCACAAACATTTTAATAGGGATTTGGTTCCCACAAAATATTTTGAAGAAATTTATAATAAAAATTTCTTTGTGGATGTAGCCCACGTTGGGTGATTCAGGTTAAATAGGTGTCTCTTATGTATGTGGTGATTTGTGCATTGTTTCATTATTGCAATTGATTTGTGCATTATTTCATTATTAGGAATAAACATTTAAAAATATTTTCTTTACCCCATGTGATTTTTCATTTGAGATATGTTTTTATTCATATTTGTATAGTAATTTATCCTGGTCATTCCAATAGAAATTAGAGCCAAATTTTGCTTTGAATCCACACAAGAAATTCTTCTATTGTTCTAATGGAAACAAAATCTAGGGTTTGTTTTACCTCTACATAGAAATTTCTCTTGCTCACTCCAATAAAAAATAGGGCTAGGGTTTCCTTCACATCTACAAAGGAAATTATCTCACTCATTCCAATAGAAACCATAGTTAGGGTTTTCTTCACCTCTGCATAGGAAATTCTCCTACTTTTTCCAATAGAAACTAGAGCTAGGATTTACTTTGATTATGCATAAGAAATTATCCTTCCCTTTCCAATGAAAACCAAGGCTAGGGTTTGTCTCACCTTTGCACAAAAAAAATTATTTCTTGTTCTAAAAAATCAAGGATAGAATTATTCTTGCCTCTATACAAGAACTTCACTTGTACATTCCAACAAAAATCAAAGGTAGGGTTTGCCTCACCTTGACACAAGAAATTCCCATGCCCATTATAACAAAAACCAAATCTAGGATTCCCATTCCAATAGAAATTAAAGCTAAGGTTTGCCTCACGTATGAATAATAAATTGTATCTCTTGTTCTAGTGGAGAATTTGGAGCTAGGGTTTGCTTCACCTCTACATAGGAAGTTCTCTTATCCATTGCAACAAAGAAATTGATATTTTCCTTTATATAGGAAAATTTCCCATCTATTCTAATGGAACTTATATATAGGGTTTACTTCATCCTTGAACATGAAATTCTTATGGTTTGATTCACCTCTACGTTGTAATTCATACCATTAATTCTAATAAAAACTAGAGATAGGGCTCACTTTGTATTTTCACAAAAAAATATCCAAATAATTCTCACTTGTATTCGGTGAAACTAAAGCTTAGGTTTAATTTGCTTTCACATTGAAAATTCTTCTCACATGTTCTAGCTAAACCAAGCTAAGACTTTCTTCATATTTATGCATAAAATTATCCTATTTATTTATTGGAAATAAAATGAGATGTTATGTATTGATATAAAATTATGTACATATGTATAGTCATATGATCCTATATGAGGTTATGAGATCATGAAAAGTATCATGATCTCCATAACCCTACATGGATCAATCCATGTGACCTAATAAGATAAAGTACACATTAATATTCTAACATCCCCCCTTAATGTGTACTTTTCTAAAAATAATCCTAACATCCTCCTTATTACATGATTTGGTCTAGGCTCGTGCTATTTGTGCTTGGCTCTCCAACTATGAATAATGATTCTATATCAGTGGTGTATATCTAGGTCTGTTGTCTTAGGGTCAGCCATTTCCTCGGGTCTATTACCTCTAGGTCAGCCTCATCTTAGTGCCTTAAGGTAAATCTATTTCTTAGGTCTATTGCCTCTTGTACATCACTACTAACTGTGTTCACCATGGGTATCATATCTCCTTATGGTGAATCTCATCTAGAAGGTGTTGGGATTTGCCAAAATTTGGTCGTACTGAAAATGCACCTTAATACAAATAATTAAGCCATATGAGAGTGTCGATATTTGCCAAAAATATACTTCAAAAATTACAATAAAATGAGTCTTAGACTAAAAATATAAATTTGGATGAGAATAAGAAGGAAAATAATCTTCTGAAGTGTCTATGTTTTTAGTCTTTAAAAGTTGATTCAAAAAATTCTTTGGATAGAGTCTAGGGTGTCAAGATTCTATAGTCCCTAGAGTAGGTTTCCTTATGGTGACCTCCTCATCCTACCATAATGCATGGATAACTAGTTGCTACATACATCAAGTGCTATAGAGAAGGTGACTAGGTACTAGGATCACATACATTTGCCTTGGGAGTGTCGAGTTCAACCAAGAGTGCACTCCATGATACAAAATATTTGAGGTCCAAAAAGGTATATCAAATAACCTCAAAATTACAATTAAACACTACCAATATGTCCATCTCAAAAAAACCTTTTCGATGAGTTTAAACACTCATATGTTTGGGTGTCAATAGGGCCTTCATATGTGGGAAAATAGAATGTCTCTTTAGGAAGTAAAGTAAATAAGGGAAACAATGTCTCTTTACAACAACAACAAAAATCAAGAATACTCTTGGTTTCGCTCTTTGGTGGTAATGCACTCCGGAAAAAACAAAACATCATCTCAATTACATGGGCCTACTTAGGCAAACAATATTAAAATGGCATGAAAAAAAATTTAGACGTCCATGTTTACGATTTGCTTTATGTGGTCATCATGTGAGCACCCTAACCACATGCCAAACCACACCAAGGTTCTATAACACGCATACCAATTATGCATGACCTATCACCTATTTCAAATTTGTAGAGATACATAAAAGAGTCCATGTGCCCTTCCACTCTCCATGTAGAAAAAATATTTAAAATTCACCTTACAAATTGTCAGTTATAAAATATGCTCCATTAAAGTGGTCCTCCTTTTGTTTAAAAATATGCAAACTAGATCCCACAAACTAAAAATTTAAAATTTAAACGTTGATCAATACAAGACAGGTGGTGTTCTCATCATTTTGGTGCACAAGTATCGTCACACTGGTGCTATCAACATAATAGCATGGGCTAGAAATAGGGATCAGATGGTGTTTTTTGTAGATCTGGTCAACATGTATCTTGAGCAGGGCCAACCTGGTCAATCCACCCAAATAATGGCCCACTTGGACTTCAAAGAGTGCATGGGCATTATATTTTGGGTTATAAATAATGGACATGTGATCCGAATCCGATGCCTATAGGGTCCACGTAGTTAGTGGTTATATTTTTTACTACAATAGTGTGATGGCCAGAGGTGTTACAAATGGCCACTATATGTGGAAGACCTTACCTAAATCTGCAAAACATGGGCATAGAACACAAAAAAATAACCAATCTTAAATTTCAAAACACAATCATCATTAAACTTGAACAAGCTCAAAAATGCACATGTGGATTGATCTAAAAATTTATATTTCTCTATGGAACTGCACTCTAGGGATGTGCATCGTGCACACCAATTTGGATCAACACACATCATAGTTTTGAAACCAAAGCAGGGCTCAAGAAAAACTTTGTGGTAAAGGCACCCACACTTCATGCATCAACACTTTGTATTTTAGTCATCCTCCTCCAATGGTAGTGTTTGATTGCATCATCAAAAAACTAGCATTGATCCACTTGTGCTTCTTAGTGTGATACCATAAATCACAGTCATAGAATGTAGGTAGAAATATGACTGCCTATTAGAATTGTGGTAATTAAATAGTGCCTACACTCTGCCACATTAGGCTCAACAACAAATAGAGAGACATCAAATCGCTCTACAAAAAACTCCACAAAACTCCATGCACAGACTACCTGTGTTGAGCAGTGAATATAGTAGTAAGATTGAAATCGGTCTGATGGCTATTCTTGATGCCACGAACACATATATTCACACATGTAGCACTAGAATATTTTCAAACACTACTCAGGAACATTTTACAAAAACATTTGAATCTGCTCGTTTTGATTTATCGTGTCAAGCACTTCCCTGAATCTGGCTTATTTTAAAAAAAAACTTGAATCCACTGAAATAAAATATCCATACTACAACAAAATATTCATCACTCGATGCCAAAGAATGTGGTTTCAACCTGATAACACAACATTAGTAGAGAGCAATAAACTAGGGCACAGGCATAAATAGTTATGTTTCAACCTACCATCAATACACTGTTGTTGGCATGCTTTGCACGTTATCTACATGTTCTATAAATACACACTATCGAGGCTACAAGAATACATATTTTACACATTCTAGAAACTATGACATTGAGGGCTGCGTATGATCTATGTATACAGATCAGGAAAAAATAGTGGTGTCATAAAAAAAGGACACCTGTAATCAGACTAGCAATGGGATAACACCTCCTCTATATTGTGTTCTTCGTGTATCCATATGATAGATTGCAAATGCTTGAATTAACTACAAAGATTCACCATATAAGAGATCTACTACTATTTGAAGGAAATCTAGGGCTAGGCAGTAAAATAACCGAATGAACTACAAAGGTCCCATTAAAAAATAGGGTTTGCCTTTGCAAGCAGTGTTTTGAGCACGTTACAATCATAAAGCAGTGTTGGATGACCAAAATTTTTCTTAAAACATCTTATAGCAATGGGATGTCCAGCAATGGAATTTTTCCTTCGTGGCCACACAACAAAGAGGTTTGTTGATCGAATCATGTAGTGTCGATGAAAAAACCACCATAAAAGCCCAAAAAAAAAATAAGTGTATGATAAAAATCTTTAGATCACCTCAGAATGGACCACAAGATTTTTTTGAAAAAAATAGCTAACCTCTCTTGAGTTGGATCTATAGTTGGTACTACCTAAGGCATTTGGTTGAGCATAGTCAAAAAATAGGAAAAAAATAGTAGGTTTCCCTCAAAAGTAGGAGTGGAGTTGAGCGATAATGATGTCATGGGAATCCATGGTGAATATTAAAATAACCAGTGCATTTAAGAACCATATGGAGCACCCTTGTGTGGCACTATGAAAAAATAAGTCACCGACATGCTAAATCAGCTTTTTCACAAAAAAAACATCAACTGGTGCACAAGCTATAAAAATATTCGGACTTTGTATGCCATGGTGGTCTTGATCATCGCCTGATTTGGCTATAACTAGTTTGAAATAAAAATGGAGAAAATGAGGGGGATTTCCATGAGAGAAATCTTCGCTCAAAATCACAGGGCAAGGAAAGCCTACTCTGATACCAAATATTGGAAATAAAATGAGATGTTATGTATTGATATAAAATGATGTACATATATATAGGTATATGAGTCTATATGAGGTTATGAGATCATGACAAGTGTCATGATATCCATAACCCTACATGGATCAATCCATGTGACCTAATAAGATAAAGTACACATTAATATTCTAACATTATTTTGGTTAAAATGGGGCTAGGATTTCTAATCTAACAAGAAAGATTCACCTTTGCATGCTCTATAAATAATGTTAAATCATAAACTCAAGTAAAATCTCCTTACAAAATGGATTGCACAATATTTTGAGCTTTATGTCATATATGACAACTCCAAAACCAAGTTTGTAGCTTTGTAGGGACACTACCATAAAGGCCCTAAATTGTCAAGTTTTGGTACAACGTAAAAATATTGTCAAACTAGAATAATTTGAACGAACTCATATATATCCAATCAATGATCCTCATCATCTCCAATAGCTTGTTCATGATATACAACACAAGAAAACAAAGAACCTAGTCCAAGATGAGAATCTCAAAAACAAAACAAGTGCTCATCAATAGTCTCTCCAAAAATAAGTTGAAGAACATTATTCATGGGTTCAAGTGGTCAAGGGATAAAAGACCCCATCCACTGTGAATTTAGAAATCTAAACCTAATTTTATGAGTGTAGGGCATGTCAAACCAAAGAAATAAACCTTTGAGTTTGAGATCTTCCAAAGCCTATTGATCCTTTAAAGGTGGGGCATGATATTTTGTATAACATGTTAGATATCAAGGATATTATCAGTGATTATGATTGGTTATATCCTAAAAAAACCTTTTACTTTGTCCATAAAATGGTATTTCGATGAGGACATCACATCTCTTTAAATGGAGGAACTACAAAAATCATGTGTGCAAGTGATATCTACTCTAAAATATAAGCAAGCAAATCATCCTTGACCAAGTTGTTATTATGACTCCCTCCAAGGTGGTCTTATTCTTGGCCTATAAAAATATAATGTTCTTAGGTCTAACAGGTAATAGCAACCTCTTTGTCACTTGCTAGAATTATAATGGGGTAATATGGTCTTCCTCGTATACACTCCAATATATTTTGTCATAGATAACCATGACATCCTAAAACAACTCCCTACCTATCAATGGTTACTTTTGGGTCTCTACTTTCAAACATTTGACATATTGATCATAACATTTGTGGTTTAGATGGTGTGGCTTACCTCATTTAGGACTACCTTCATCAAAAATTATCATTGGTCATGTCAAATAATTACTTTAGATGTATATGATTTCAAGTCAAGAAAGACACACCCCTTAATTGAGATATCTTTGCAACAATATTCCATTTTCCTCCAACATTCTCATCATTTTTCATCCACTCCGATGGAGACTTATAGTTGGTTATATATTTAAATATTTCTACTTATTAATCATTAGGTAATGTCATAATTTTATGTTATTTCAATGCCTACACCAGGACCTACCAAACACCTTTTCATGATCTCAAAGAAAATGAGTTTTGTCTCTTTCAACTTGATCCCATTGATCTTGTGATCAACATGATCTTTGTAAATTAGAAACATCATATTACCACTTGTGGATAATTTTTTATTCAATTATATGAGTCACATGACTTCTTAGTTCTCAATAGGATTCACCAGTTTCCTAATTCCTCCAAGTTCACTTATTTTTTACATATCAAATGTGTTGGTGTGGCTATGTCATCACAAACAAGATCTTGCTTTCTAATATTTATAGCTTATAGATTTCTAGTCATATTCCTTTAGCTAATCATGTAATTTTGACTTTCTCCTTAGATTCTTCCTCTTTAACCTCTCCATTTTCTTCTTCTTTGTCACCTCAAGTCTTGCATGATTCATTTTGATTTTTATTTTGTTGATGATTAAGTTTCTTGATTCTCACAATTGATGTTTTAATACTACTCTCTTAATTCCACCATAGCAGCAAGTAAATATGAATGTTTGTCTAACACATTATGGATGCATCTCTCCACTCCTCTTCCTCCATTTTTCCTCAACCAAAACTTGTTCCTCACATTGGTGCTTATCCAGTGAATCATTGGTATGATGAAGAATGTAAGTCCATGCATCAAAAGCTCTACTTTGCTCTCCTTATACAAGTTGCTTATTTCTAGTGATATATTCTTATGATGGAATTTTGTTCCACATGAATACCTCTTTATTTACTTTTATCCATGAACCTATAGCTATATTTTTTACTTGGAGGGTATATAGATGCCTTATTCAACATAATAATCAAGATTTGCTTGTCACTATGCATTGTGAGATTTTAGACGCTCTTCATCACACTCTCAAAGACTTTTGGCATCCTCTTATTCCTTAAAATACCCCTAGTATGTGCATAGAAAACAAGTCCTGAGTCTCCCATGATACTTCTTTATATGATATCCTAGTGCAACCCACTATTCATATATCTTCTCCCCTACATCATATTACCTCTTCTCTTTATGGGACATAAAAAGAGCAATACATATGCAATAGCAAAGCTTTTGCTTTTGAGGGATTTCAAGCTAGGTTCTTCAAATATGGTGTTGAAACTATTGGCTATCCCATTGCAAGGATATATAGTGAGGTTGTTTATTATAGTTTCCCTTCCTATTGGACATGGCATATTATCACCTCATCCATAAATATATTAACTATTGTGATAGGATCTTGTGAATGGTCTACCTTTAAAATAAAATCTTGAGAAGGAATGTTTTAATATCGTTGACATGATAGAAAAGACTAAGCATCCTTCAAAAGTATATTAACCATATTAGGTGAGCATGAATATGAATCTAGGAAAAGGTGTAACACATTTAGGGAGTAAGGGTGACTAGGAAGTGCTTGCAAGCAAGGTGTAAATACGAGCATCACCTTTAGAGTTCTTGCTTTAGACATTTGAAGAAATTCAAAGAATGAATTATTATCATGATAAAATGTTAGATAGCAAGGAAATGAAGTCATTCATGGAATCTCTAATTGGAAGTATGTAAGGATGTCATAGTTGAGGAAAAAAGAAACACAAATATATTCTAATCCCTATCTAGGCAACAAATGCTTTTCTAGAAGTGATTATCAATGATGAGATGATCAAACGTGTTAACGTGTATGTTGAATGGATGTCGACCTAAGTTATTTTAATATTCAAAAGTGGATTACATAGAAATGAAGATTGAGTTAACATTATATTCAAAAGTTGATTACATAGAAATGAGGATTGAGTTAACATTATTGTATGGCTTCCCCTCTAAAAGGGTTGTTCTCATCATCTTCTTCAATTTAAAAGAATAAAATAATGAATAGTGGCCCATGGTCTTGGAAAAGATACGCCTTATTTAAAATTGTGGAGTGAGTATTTAAAAAGCAGTAAAAGTCTTTATAGATCAAGAGTTTTAGACTTCAATATAAACTTATAAATAATTTTTAAAAGATTTTTTAAAAAACAGAAGCATACCAAACTTGGGTCTCACAATATGAACCCAAAGACTTTACTAATATGGTGTCCCTAAACAAATTTGTCAAGAATGTCTATTTAGCTATATGTTCTTATAAATATTTAAAAACTTTATCTTATCTATTATAATTAAATTTGAACTAATAAACAAACACATGTATTAACTAATACTAAACATACATAATAAGGTAAATGTCCGAAATGTCCGAAGGATGAGACAGCCCCGGAACACAAAACTGGAAAGCGATCCAATTACGCACAAATGCACGAGCGGGAGAAACCCTTATCTTGAGTATATAAGATTCGTGTTCTGTATTAGGGGAGCAGTGGACTAGAGCAATAAGGGATGGGATGGCGGTGGAAAGGATTTGTCCATGTCAATGACGAATCTGTATCTCACATCTCCCTTCACCACTCGTTCCATTGCAGTATTTACATACCCCATGGTGATGGTCTCCACAGTGCAGGTGACGTTGTGTTGAGCGCAGAAGTAGAGCATGTCCTGAGTTTCCTGGATGCCCCCGATCAGACTCGCTCCGATGGAATGTCGTCCTCCGAAGATCAAGGCAGACGCACTCAATTCCAGAGGTTGCTCGGGCAGTCCTACCAAAACTAATTTTCCATTCGTTTTGAGCAAGGAGAGCAGAGGCTCCAGAGGATGCACCGCCGACACCGTGTCGATAATGTAGTCCAACGATTTCCTCGCCGCCTTCATCTGTTCCTCGTCCCTGCTTATCAGAAAGTGGTCTGCTCCCAGAATTTGCTTCGCCTCCTTTTCCTTTGCAGGAGATGTGCTGATGATGGTCGTCTCCAGACCGAAGGCTTTTCCGAACTTGACGGCCATGTGTCCCAGACCCCCGAGCCCCACGATTCCCAATTGTTTGCCCCTTTCAGTCATTCCGTAGTATTTCATGGGGCTATAAATGGTGATGCCTGCACACAGCAATGGAGCTGCTGAGCAGAGCGGCAGCGATTCCGGGACGTGCACCACAAACCTACACACGTACACTACAATTTTCAATCTTACAAATTCATTAGATACACAGCATACTCTTTTATCTCTCCCTTTCTCAAATTTAGTAGAGAAAAGTAATACCTGTAATCTGCAACCATGAGAGTGGAAAATCCGCCAAAGGTAACAGAGCCATCAGTAGGATCTACGCTGTTATACGACCAAACGCCCTGCTCGCAATACTGTTCCTGCCCCTGCTCGCAGCTCTCGCAGTTTTTGCACTTCTTCACCAGAAATCCAACGCCTACATGATCTCCCACTTTGAAATTGATCACGTCGGAGCCTAACTCCGTCACTATCCCAACGATTTCATGCCTAATCAAACATAAATCTCTTAATTATAGGGCTTAAATAAATATCGATCGTTTCGTATTAAGCATTAAAAGGCAAAAAGACGATACTGACCCGGGAACCATAGGGTATTTGGCAGTTTTCCAACCATTACGAATTTGATGAAGATCGGTGTGACAAATCCCGCAATGAGTCACTCTGAATACCACGTCGTCCGGCCTCGTTGCTCTGGTTTACCATTGCCATTAGTATGTTACGTGCAACGATTCCTCCATACTTAGAAAATGGTATTAAAACCAAATGAATATGAAATGTTTACCTGCGCTTGAATGAAAATGTTGAGAGAATGCCCGTCTCGTCTGTGGCTGCCAATCCCTTAACTTCGTGGAGTGCCATTCTTCCTTTCTTTGGTGATTTTTTTTAACCAACAAACAGACAACAGACGAAACACGTTCAACTATTCTGATTGTTTATATGACAATATGATTAGTGTGAAAGAAGAAACAGCAACAGTTTGAAGACAAACAACTGAGAATAATGACCAAAATAGGGATACTCAGTTGCTTTATTAATATTGAGTGCTCTGTTTTAGAACAGCAGAGCTGTTACAATGCAGTACCCAAAATAAAAATACACAACTCTTTCAAAGCACTGCTTAAATCTGGGCTTTCAACCTAGAGTAGCAGCCCTCTATCTCTGCATTACAATAGGTTGAAAAACCTACAATTCAGAAGTTCCTTTCCTCTGCATATAAATAACATGGCTGCATATCTCCTAGCCTACCACTTTAATATAAATAACATGGACTACTACTGCTTACCTGCTAGCTTACCTTTTGTGGAGTAACACCCTCTGTCAATGTTACTGGGACTTTGACTTATGTCACTACGAAAAAAAGTGGGCTCTCACCTCTACCACTACAAATCTACATAGACTAGCAATTAGATGTTGCTACAAATCTACACTACAAATCTACATAGACTAGCAATTAGATGTTGTAAAAAGTGGGCATTGACCGAACAATTAGTTGAATGAATCTAACATATGTGTAAATATGTTTGCAAATTACAGGGAAAAGTCCAATGGCCACGCCCGCGGACGAAACATGGGATATATCTCTCAATTTGGTACGTGTCCTTTTCCTCCAACTTTTTTAGTGCCTCAATCGTACATATGCATAGACCTCTATATATAACACGTGCTGTTTTCTTATTTTGCGAAGGAAAACCACAAATCTATATGACAATCCAAGTATATCCGCGTTGTCTTTATCACCGACTTTGGATTTGACGTGCGGCGGATTACGGACCGTGCCTTCATAAAGCAGAGAAATAAAAATCAATAAATCAATGACTTTCGAAAAATCCTTTCAATCATTGATTTGAATTATTGCACGGGAAAGAGAGTTGCTGGGAAATTGTCACGTACTCTACCATTTAGTGCATCCAATCAATTATCTTCCGAAAACTCCGTTTCATAAAAATTCAATCAATCATCTTCCGAAAAATCCGTTGGTTTTTCTTTGGACAATTAGAATTGGAAATGGGTACAAAAGAAACGTTTTAACTTGCTCCGGAATTCGAATAACAATTATCTTCCGTTAAGTATATACAATAATTGGAATTCACAGCTATAATTTTATATTTCGTCCCATTCACATTGTTTGACTTTGTGTAGCACGGTAGTCATGCTGGGATCTTACGCAATTTACCCATATTAGATTTTCTGTTCAATAACAGATATTAGATTTTCAGAGGATGGAAACAATTTACCTGTAAAACACTATCAAAATCAAACTCTTTGCGATATAATTCAAACTGCTTTTGGCGTATAATTCAAATTGACACCTTAATTCCTTTCAAGCTCGTTAAAAAAATATGCTACATGTTTATGCATATCTGCCTAAATATAAATATGTGTAAGACAGAATGGCTGACATTTATGCTTGTAAACATTTTTAAAAAAATCTCTCCTTATTTGAAATAAGCCATCTAAATTTTTATAGGCACAATTTTGAGTTGAGCTTTTTAGAGCCCGTCTGTCGAGGTTAAAACTCTATGAGAGAGTTCATTATATTTGGACTTGGGCACTTATTCTAAAATTTGAATCTATATAGACAAGGAAATAAGGTTTAAATTAGATTTTAATAAAAGGAATATTATACTTAATATATTAGATAAATAATATTATTTTATTTAAATTATTTTTTAAATATTAATGTTTAAGTAGGTTGATAGAAATTTTTTAATTTTAAATACTAAAATATTCACAATAGTTTATTATAAATCCACAACAATGGTAATGAAAACAATCTTGGAATTTTTGTAGTACTAACTCAATGTCCATTAACCTTTTCATAGCATGGCAATATTGATAAGGCAATAGTGGACCACCTTGGTAAAGTTTACAAGATGACTACATAAAGTAACCAAGAGGAGAATCATTGATCATAATATATATTTTATAATGCTTGCTATAACAACATTTGATTTATTCCAACTGTTTGAGAATATCATGTAGAAAATTTTAGAAAACCTTATCATATGCATTGTTCATATCTAATTTCATAAGCATACTTGTTTTTTTCATGGAACAAGGAAAGAATTTGTTTACCATAAAAAAACCATCTTCTTGCTTTGAGATAATGCAATTTAGAATGCCCTTCAACCTGCTTTTCATAATTATTGGAATGATCTTAAAATTGTATTATTAAGGCTTATTGGATGAAAATTATCAAAATATTTTGTCTCTACTTTCTTTTGAACCAATATAATAAAAGTGATATTGATCTCATTTATTACAACCTTCATTTTTCCTACCTCTTTAGCTACAACTAACATAACACTCTTCAATAAATGCTAAAAACTATTAAACAAGATTGCATGAAATACATCAGAGCCCTGTGCCTTGTTAGAATGGAAAGAGGAAGATGCTTCATGTAGCTTCTCCATAGATATCTTCTTCATCAACCTTTCATTTTGTCCTTGTGTGATAATTGGTGGCATATCTTTAAAATACTTATCTTGCCTATAAAATATTTTTGAAATAATCTAGTGCTTCCTTCCTTATATCTTCTTCTACCTCAATATTTCTTCCACATGGGGTTAAAATACCTTTGATGTGATGAAAAGAAAATTCTATTTTGATTGTAGCATGAAATAAATTGTATTTTTATCTCCTTCCTTGAGCTATTTCTTCCTATATTTTTGGAGCTATTTCTATCTAACTTTGCTTCCTACTTCTTGCTTCATATCTATGTTTCCTACTTGCTCTTGGATTATACTCGCTTTTAACACGTTTTTTATTTTATTTTATTTTTTGAATAGGTTATATGGGATTGAAATGGCCCCATTCATATTACATCATGACCATAATATAGTATCATAACAAGCCTAAAAATTATGCATGTATTGCTTAACGAGATTTGAACCTTGATCTCCTCTTTGAAAATTGAGGAATCTAACTAGTTGAGCTCATGCCATTTGATTTTATTTTAATATTGATCATAATTGAAAGGTCTTTTAATTTCTTTTCTCTAATGTTTAAAGTGTTGATAAAGCTAAATTTCAATATATTTTATATTTGCTTTGAATGTGATTATAGACTAAGAAATCCCTAATAAATGTTGTCTTGTTTTTTGAATTCTTAAACACAAAATAAGTAAATTTACTAGAGAGTTATCAATCAATTTGTTTCACACCTAAAGTGGTGTATGCTTGTATTTATCTAAACTATAATATTTTGTAATGGCCCTCATGGCACGGCCCTTAAAAGTAAAAGAATTAATAAAATATACTTACCTTTTCCTATAGAATGTGGTACTGTTGATGGTCATTGTGCATTCAGGACTAGGTAGAAGCCTTCAACTGACAAAGGAAGCGGACAAAAAAGGTAAGAGGAAAGTGATGATTTAGCTCGTGAGTACATGAAAGCTCAAATTTGCATTCATATAAGATATTTGAATGATGCATTTATTACTTGTGTTCTTTTATTTTGAATGGATGACAATAAAAATGCCAAAATACATTGGAGCCATTGTATTGAATTATGAATTGATTTTTTCTCATTGTTGATGAGAAATAAGACTTGCTTATATTTTGTTCTAAGTGGTGATGAAAATATTATAAACATGGAAGTCACTTTTTGTTAAATTATATGAATATTATATTATTCATATGCTTGCTATGTTTAAAAACAAAAAGAAAGGAAAAATTAGCATAAAAATAATTAATGTAAAAAGTATTTTGGGCTGATAAAATTAGAATCATTGTAGGAACACAGCAACTCTCATGGTCACTAGCCTCTTATAGTGATTGTTGGTTATCGCTCCTTCTTCGAACGATACCCAGATTTGATATAGCCATACAATGACTCCCACGGTCGTCAACACTTTAAGCGGTCATCGACTATCACTCATCCTTCGAGCGATGCTCGGAGTCACTATAGTCGGGTGGTGACTCCCACGATCACTAGCTCTTAGAGTGACACCCATAAAAATTTTAATCTCTCCTAATTTCGTCTCCTGCGATCACTCACTACCTTAAACATTTTCAAGCGTCGTTGGGATTAAAGGAGTTTTTGGGAAATTTAAAACCTTGAAATTGGTTTGAGAGCTAATCAGTGCCTTGACGTGGAGATTGAATCATGGCTTTCGATAGCAACCATTTCCTATAGTTGCAGATCTTGTGGTTCAATAGTAAGAAATATGACTACTAGAGCATCTAGATGAAGATCTTGTTTGGGTCTGAGGAGATGTGGGACTTGGTCAAGAACGGGTACCCAAAACCAGTAGATGCAGTAGCACTGGCTACGCTCTCCCAAGCAGACAAGGATCTACTAAATAAAAATACAAAGAAGAACCAAAAGACACTTTTCTACATCATGCAGGTGATCGAGGAGATGATTTTCCCATGGATTGCAGCAGTAACTAAGGCAAAGCAAGCCTAGGAAATCTTGGCTAGTTCATGTTAGGGCACCAGCAAAGTGAAGCTAGTGAAACTACAAATGCTAAGGAAGGAGTTCAAGAACCTACAGATGAACGAGATGGATTCCATAAGTGACTTCTTCACTTGGACAACAAACGTCATCAACCAGATGCGGTTGAATGGAGAAATCATACAAAGCCAAATAATTATGGAGAATTTTATCAAAATACTACCTTCTAAGTTTGACTCAGTTGTGATAACAATCAAATAATCGAGGGATCTGAAAACCCTATTGATTTATGAGCTTATGGGTTCCTTGCATATGCATGAGCAGAGGTTGAGTTGTTCATCTCAGTCCTCTCTGGAATAGATGTTCAAGGTGTAGGTCTCATTTTGAGATAGTGGTAGACAAGATTCCCACCATGGAACCTCTAGTTCACAAGGAGGAAGAGGCAAATACAGACATGGAAAAGGTAACAAGCAAGGAGGAAGGTCAAACCTAAATGATGGAAAAACCAATTGCAACTTCCATTAGCAAGGAGAAAGAGGCAGTGGGAAAAATCAAGCAGTTGGATCTGGTCATAAGAAGGACAAATCAAAGGTCCAATGTTACTACTGCAATAAGTTAAACATTACATCTCTGAGTGCAATAAAAGGATAGCCAAGGAGAACCAACAACAAAACCACTACATAGATGAATCCAAAAATGTGGGGACCAGAGATGTATGTGGGAACATACTGTTGACTTGCAGTATTGAGGAGGAGATCTAGACGAATGTCTGGTATCTCGATAGTAGGTACAGTAACCATATGACTAGGAATAATGAGATGTTCTCACAATTGGATGAAATATTCTAGTTAGAGGTCAATATGGGGAACAATAAGTTTTATATGATAGGGAAAGGTAAAATCCTCATACGTGCCAGAAACGATGAGAGAAAATAGATCTGTGATGTCTACTATGTGCCTGGCCTAAAACACAACCTGCTAAGTGTTGGACAGCTTGTGTAGAAGGGGCACTCTTTTCAATTTAAGGACGGAGTCTGCACCATCAGATATAGAGAGCATGGATAAATTGCAAAAGTGTTCATGACAAAAGAAAGATGTTTCTGCTATAGATTCAGAATGAGTCTTTATTGTCTCTGAGTGTAGTTGTGAAATATGCTACTTGGTTATGGCATATTAGATATGGTCACCTAAGTTTTAGTGGCCTGAACTTGTTTCACAAGAAGCATATGGTGAAGGGTTTACCCCTTATTGAGCAGTCAAATCAAATTTTTGAGGGCTACTTAGTCGACAAACATAACAGGGATTCATTCCCTTCAAGGCAGTCTTGGAAAACCTCACAACCATTGGAGTTGGTGCACTCAGACATATGCAGTCTGATGCATACCAACACTTTTACCAGTAATTAATATTTCTTGACCTTAATTTATGACTTCAGTTGGAAGACATGGATTTATCCCATCAAGTTGAAGTCAGAAGCATTTTCTAGATTCAAGGAGTTCAAGGCTCTGGTTGAAAAATAGAGTGGCTACCAGGTGAAAACTCTCAAGACATATGGTGGAGGTGAATACATCTCCAATGAATTCCAAAAATTTTTCAAGCAACATGGAATTCGAAAGCAGCTTACTTCTAGATACACACCACAATAGAATGATGTAGCTGAGAGGAAGAACAGAACCATCATGGAGATGGCACGAAGTATGCTGAAGGTGAAGGGTTTGCCACATGAGTTCTGGGTAGAAACTGTGTCATGTGTAGTTTACCTGCTGAATAAATGTCCCATAAAAAGCGTGAAGGACAAAATTCCCGAGGAAGCCTGGAATAATTAGAAGTCGAGTATGGCTCATTTACGATTTTTTAGGTGCATTGCATATGCACATGTTCCAAAAGAGAAGATGTAGAAGCTATATGACAAGGCAGAGAAGTGCATATTCATAGGGTATAGTGAGCAAGTGAATGCATACCAGATGTATAATCTTGTGATGAAGAAACTTGTCATCAGTCGCGATGTGAAGTTCTTAGAAGATGAAGCCTAGAAATGGAAATTGAAGACTAGCCAACTTGAGCCAGCAGTTATCCAATCTATGGACTTGGAGGAGAATAGTGCGTAGCCACCTGTAGCCTCAAGCAACAGCGATGGTGCCAGTAGCATCACAGCCTCACCATCCCGGTCGCCTCCACTTGCAAGCAAGATTCCAAATTTGGTGACACCCGTGAAGACAAGGAGCTTGCAAGACATCTATGAGGTAACCCAAAATCATGAATATGAGGAACATTCTAACTTTGCATTCTTTACTGAGTGTGATCTAGTTGAGTTTGAAGAGGTAAGTCAGAATTATAAGTGGGAGAATGCGATAGATGAGGAGATAGATGTCATTGAGAAGAATGAAAAATGGCAACTTACAGATCTTCCAGTAGGGAAGAAGACCATTGGGGTCAAGTGGGTTTATAAAACCAAGTTCAACACCCAAGGAGAAGTTGATCAGCATAAGGCCAGATTGGTGGCAAAGGGCTACAAGTAGAAGTTAGGGTTTGACTACCATGAATTTTATGCGCCTGTAGCCCGACTTGACATAGTCAAGATTTTCCTGGCATTAGCATCCTAGTAGGGTTGGAATGTTCACCATATGGACATCAAGTCAGCCTTCCTCAATGGTTTTTTGCAAGAGGAGGTCTACATAGACCAGTGTAGACACCTAAAACGCATCATGTTGAGGGCGACTACTCATATGGACATGCTACAAGACCATATGGAGGATCTTGGACAGACTCCAAGATAGAGCAGTGGTTCTAACCACTCAATTTGGGCTCCTTGGCCTAATCAATATGAACCGTAGCCCAGACCTATGGTTTACAGGCTGAACTATGGTTGAGACCTGCGATTTATAGTCTAGACCATAGTTGTGACCTATGATCTTAACTAAAGTTTAGTTGGCCTTCAATCCGAGCCAAATCGATTGGAATGACCATTTGATCTAGAAGAAGGTGGTTAGAGGATGGAAGCTTCCAATCCAACTGTCCTAACCACCCCTTCTTGATATTGGCTTCTCCATGAAGCCACCCCTAGCCCTTGGGTAGTCCTATAAGTACCCCTCAAAATTAGGACAAATGAGAAGAGAGAGCATTGGATATTTGAGCAGCGAAGCCCTATCAAATTGTACACTCAACCGAGTATACTAAGAGAGAGCTATTGCACTTATCCCCTACCTACTTGCCAAGATTCATGATGAATTGCATTATGGATGCCCTAGGAGCCTAGGAGAGCCAAGAAGTGCATATTCGGGCAAACGAAGGCCCTTCACAGTGAATCAACCACCAAATCAGTCTGAGGACACCGAAGGTGACCATTGAACATCAATTTGGACAAGGAGGTCAAGCCCACTACCCTTGAAATTGAGGGTAAACCTATCAGATTGCTAACCATGGCTTTCACATGGTTTATAGTGCAGACCACTCACCAGAGCTGCGGTTTGTAGCAGAGGTATCACCACCTTACCCTTTTCATTTATGTCTAGTTAATTAGCTTAGTTTAGCTATTTTCATGGTTTAATTATAGTTTAGCAGACTTATGACCGGTAGAATTAGGTTAGATTAGTTTCTTTATGTTAATCATCAAATAGGACATTAATGGATTCTTTATGCACTTTCATGCTTTATTTTACATAATTGATCCATGCATAGTGTAGTTGTTGTCTTTCTTCATGCAATTCCATGAATCTTGATTCAATTTACATAGTTTAGAAGTGCTTTTTATGCTTTCTTGATTATACATGCTTCATGGTGTCTTTATGCAATTTTCCTAAAAGGGCCTCATCATGAGAGGCTGCCTATATTTTTGACACTCTTATGTTGTTTCTTGACCACAAGGAACAGATTCAAAGGAGACTCAACCATCAACTTCCTTCCTCAACGCGAAGAAGAGGGCAACTCCACCCTAGAGCAGTTTGTGACCAATGGAAAAGCACTATTAGTGCGCCTACCCTATTGAGGGCTTTGGCATTGTATTAATCGTATCATCATTTGGGTGACCCTAAGAGGGGCATGATTGTAATCGAGATTCTTTGCAATTATTAATACAAGAAACATTTATTTTTGTTGAATCTATGCAATCTTGTCAATTTTATGCTTTGAATGAATGAATACGACATAGTACAATAGATGGGTGCACACTTTTTGGTTGGATCAGAAGGCGATCATGGTGGAACTCCGCAATTCTAGCATTTGACTATGTTTTTTGGTTTTTGTGACTTGCAGGTACAGACCGCAGCTACCAGCTGTGGGCCAACAATTGAACCGCAGGTTCAACCCACGGGCCACAGTCAGAACCGCAGCCCAGACCTACGGTTTCCAACAGACATAGTAGACAGTAGAGGGATAAAGCTCAATCGGATGTGGACCTGAGGTAGGCCCTATTTCTCACTCTCTATAACTTTCTTTGTCTCTGTGTTTTTCTAGAAAGTCTAATTTCGAATGCAAGTAAGAAACTAAGAAAGAAAAGGAAATGAATTAGGTCTTAGTTGCATTTATCTTTCGTGTCATTAGAAAGGTGTTGCTAGGAATAGCGGATCTCTGATTTTAATCCGCCCTAGAATCCAACATGCTTGATAGAATTTGTGTGATTGGTTTGCATGTGTGAGGCCCAATTAGTGGCCAATTATCATCGTAATGTGCATGGTCTCAAAGAGCATCTAGAATAGCTTGCATTTTCTAAATTTGAAATGTTCTTTCATTTGCATAGCATTTAGAAAATGAGCATGAATGCTATATGATGCATTTCTTTTATGTACATTAAAAGGAACCACACACACCACTTGGCACTTAAATGCTAGTGAGTTGGGCTTGACATCCAACCACTAGTAGGGTTCAACGACGGTGGGCATAACTTCCATCCGTTGGCCCAAATCCCATGAACCTTTTGGATACTAGACCAATACCGGATCCGAGAACCTTTCGTACCCTAGAAAATTTGCATGTATTCTCTTTGGAGGGTATAACGCTAACTGGGGGAAAATGGGTGAGGATCTGGGAGGACCTGTGCTCCCTGACCGTGTGTGGGCTTCATTACCACACATTATAGGTTGGATTACGTGACTTGGAGTTCATAGCCAAGTTGTCGAGCTGTGAGCATATAGGTGAAAGCCATTAAACTAAGAATAAAATCCAACAAGTTTTGCAAAACATGATAAGAGTTTCTACATTGATACAACAAATCATTGAAACACATCAAACAGTTTAGGGCTCAAATTTTAAAATGTAAAGGAGATAATCACATTGTTTACTTTGTATGCTTCTTTATTGCTTAATACATCAAGATAAGGCCCTCCTTGAGGCCACAATTTTTAGTAAGAGAGGAAACCTCTCGAGTCTTGTTTAGTCGGTTCATCATGACGACTAGGCATGATAGAGCTCAATCACGAGCTAATGAGTTGGAGAGTTCATGGAGGGGCTCTGAATGCTCTTGATGTTCTCCTGAGGATATTTCAAACCTCGTACACCTCCTTGCTAGGCATCACACTCAACATGCATCAGAGGATCCAATCCTCCTAGCATGACATTCTAATAGTCATCACGAGCTCCCTTCATCACGCAGGGGGTTCACCCATACAGATCATGGGGTTTCTTCACATATGGTGAGAACCCAAGTCATTAGGTCTCCACCTAAGGAGATAGAGAGTTATGGATCATACTCCATGAGTCAGTCCTATAGGGAATCTGAGTCTCATGCAGCCCATGAGAGGAAACTACTCCAAGACCAATTGGAGGAGGCACACCGTCAGCATAAGCACCTAGAGCGTGAGTCCGCAGAGAGAAAGAGAGCGCATCAACAAAGGTTGGATGAGCTCCAATGATGTGAAGAGAGGATTTACCAATAGAAAGAACATGAAGAACAATCATGTGAGGTAATTCCCAAAAAGAAGCTCATACCTAGAGTGTTTAGGCAACAAGTCAATGCGACGCACCCAATGCATCGTCAAGAGTTACCACTTAAGCAAGTAGATAGCCATTCTTCTAGACAGATAGACATGCCTAGGGTTATCGAAGAGCAATAGAAAGAGACATCTAGGGATCACATGCGTAAGTGTGAGGTCGAGAGTAGTCAAGTCCGACAGGTGAGCAATATCAATGCTCGAAAGTCATCACAATCCTTGGGGCATATATAGTCTATTCCACCATATAAGGAACCTATGATTACTTTCCATAAATAGGAAGTCAAACCTATCCCTATCAGGGAATATGATCCTCCATTGCATATCATAGCGAGGATACAAAAGATTGCATATAAGCGAGTATTGGTGGATACAAGATCATTGATTAATATCATCACCACCTCAGCATTCAAACATCTCAAAATTCCACCTTCCCACATCAAGGAAATAAATTTCATATTGCAAGCCTTTAACGATGTGGAATCCCCTACAGTAGGCACAATAGTCCTCCCCATCGAGGTGGGACAAAATATTATTCCTACATTGTGCTACATTTTAGAGGGATCAAGACAATATAATCTACTACTTGGAAGACCGTGGATAAGAGCCATGGAGTGCATACCATCAATAGTGCATCAGTGCATTAAGTACACCCATGGAGGTGAAGTTCATGTAGTTGAGGCGGACCTAGATCCCTTCAAGTATTATAAGCTTGAGGATCATCCGTAGGAACCTGGTGAGGCACCTATGCATCTGCAAGTTAAATTGGATGAGTCTATCCAAAGTGTGGACATAGCCTCATAGACCATGGTGGAGTTACCATCCCCACCGCTATCACCTATGGAGTCACCTACAACCCCTGCACTCTCGACACCACTTAGCAGGGAAGGATTAATGAATGCCCTTATGGAGTTTCTCATAGCCACTTCAAAGGTATCATTAGAGGATCTTCACACTCCTATCAAGGAGGAGGAACCTAGCATGGTCATGGATGCACCCGAGTGTATCACACCCTCTTCATCCATCATGTCACCAGATAGTTCTCACGAGGATGATGGTGAATATGAAGAGCTTATAGAGGCTAGCATTATGATGCTGCCCACCATAGAGTCCACTGAGGATCTAGGTCAACTTTTCATCGAGTCTCCACCTATGGATCCTATCCTGGAGACATCGTATGAGCATGAGGAAGGTTTAGTTATCATGACTAAAATAGAACAACCTCAGTATGTTGATGAATTACCTACGATGCATGCAGTTGTGGAGTTTTCTCATGAGTTTGTGGGAATGGTCGACATTAGGCCAGAAGATCAAGTGATTCCTAATCACATAGAGCCGGAGATGGGGTAATCCAGTGGTGTTTTCACATCGCCAGGGCCAGAAATTTTAAAATTGGTCACTCCTGACTCATTTCTCATGGCACCATCTCGAGAGCACAAACAAGTAGGTTCCTCACATCAGATTGGGGGTACTAAAAGTGACACAATTCAACACAATGAAGTGAAACAAGAGCTTGAGCTGAGTCATATGCATGAGCATGTGGATAGCACTGACGAAGTGTGTCATAAAGAAGCATCCACATCAACTCAAGTGAAGGAAATAGGTGATTTGCAATTACCTAATGGATCCATAGCATCCACTTTTCTATTTCCTTCAAATGACAAAGGTATTTTGAATCAGTCATTGGAAATACATATGAATTCTTTGTCAATCTTGTGATCCATTTTAAGCCATCTAGAATGGATGGAGCATCGAATGGATGAGCAAGATAAAGCATTGCATTTTATCAAGAACCGGATTGAAAATCTAGAATTACAAAAGCAACCCTTGCCTGAGGTCGAATCGCTCCCTGTGCAAGTACAGGAAAAGCCTCAGCGAAAGCATAAGCCCATGCGGCCAACCCAACCATTGGATTCTCAAAGCAAACCAATGCGGGGCAAGAGCCCAAAATAGCATAGCGGAGTGGGGCTCCAGAGCGCTATGTATGATATCTTTCAAAATTTGTAAGAGGCTAAGGTCATCACCTTGCCTAATGTCATCCCTCTAAACCCAAATAGAGTTAAACCTATGGGTTATAGGGAGCATCACTACTATCTCTACCATCGAATAGAGGGTCATGGCATTCGATATTATCATGAATTTAAGAGTGTGGTGCAAAATTTGATAGATAAGGGGGTTTATCATGTGGATGGTTCTCTCAGAATGCCCCAACATGCCGAAGTGGAGGTCACACCTCCTCAAGAGTGACCTCGGAGTCGTCAGTTGCCTCGTAGGCCCAATAGGCCAGTGCAACGAGTAGTTTCATTTCAGATGACTACTCTAACTTTATTTCAAAAGTTACACGAGGCATAAGCATTCATATTACCCAAATTCAAGCATAGGGCATTCGAGATTGGGTCACCTGATAGGGGTCCCTTTTGTGTGTATCATCGAGCGCATGGACACGACATTCAGAGTTGCCAGTCATTTAAGAGGGTCATAGAAGACCTAGTAGAACGAGATGAGATCCACGAGGATGGTTCTCTCGTTCACCCGTGCCAAAGCATAGGCACACTGGTGAGGTCTGATATTCACCTAGGGGAGTTGAATTTTGTCACTCTTCCTAAACAAGCTGATTACTTTTTAGTAAATAGCATGCACATTGGGGGTCTTCAAGGTAGCATACCTTTCCCACCAACCACGCCACATTCGACAAGGAGACATGAGGAATCTAGAGGTATTGCACCTCCCTCACCATCATCGAATGGCACACTCACTAGGGGAATATAGGGTAGCATGCCCTTCCCAAAAGGCTCCAAGGGTTCCTAAAACCGCTTGGTCATGTCAGTCAAAAGCTCTGAGGGTTTGTTTAAAATCGCTCGGTCATCCCAAAAGGCTCCAAGGGTTCCTGAAACCGCTTGGTCATGTCAGTTAAAAGCCCCGAGGATTTGCTTATAATCACTCGGTCATCCTAAAAGGCTCCAAGCTCATCTGTGAGTAGTTTGGTCAATCAAAAGGCACCAAGAGTTTATGAAAAATTGCTTGGTCAACCCAAAGGCTCCAAGGATTCTCAAAATCGCTTGGTCATCCCAAAACGCCCCAAAGGTACCCATAATCCCTTTGGTCAATCCAAAAAGCTCCAAGGATTCTGTAGAAAAATCGCTTGGTCAATCTAAAGGCTCCAGAGGCATGTACTCGCCGTTTGGTCAATTATGAGGCTCAAAACCCATAAAAATTATAAAATCAATAAAATCCAAAAAAAAATTGGTAAAGCATAAAATCCAAAAACATTTGCATTCAAATTTTGCATTGTCATTTTTGCATTCACACATGCATTCACTGCATTATTGCATTGCATATAGGCATTCATCATCCATTGCATTCCATAGTAGGAGGGATTATGTTTGTCAGTCTTACAAATGACACCACGTTTGTGTTTAAATCATGCATCTCTGCATTTATCATGATCCATCATTCATGTGAGTAATTGTGTTTTTCAACACAACCTGTAATGTTGCTATGGAGATATACTAGGGTTTTTTGTCACTCAACCATACCTAGTGGTATTATCAAGAGTTGGTAGAAATATTGCTTTGCTTTTGTAGCTAAGGTTCAGTTAGTATAGCCCTTAGCATATCATAAGCCTATCACTAATCAACAAATTTAAACAATCCTAACAAGGACTAGGGGAAGATGAAAGTCGTGAAGCAGGACCGGGTATCCTGAAGTGAAAAGAGTTATTATTGCTTATCCCTCTATGCGGACGGTATGGGAAATGTTGGCAGTTGGCAAAAGGACAGGTTAGTTCCCTATTCAGAATCCCTTGCTTACGATAAAATGAGAAATATCCCATAGTGATATCCCACATCAATCCTCATGATTGATACCCTAGATCGATATCATAGATCGACTTCCTAGATTGATATCCCATATTGATATCATAAGATCGATATTCTCAATCGATATACCAGAAATAATTTTCCCAAGTAAATCTCCCCAAAGGAAAGTTTTTGAAGAAAATTATCAAATGTAAATTCCGAAAAGTGAAGATCGAGTGAAGATCAAGAAAACAGGCTTAAATCAAAGTTCAAAGTGAAGATCAAATGAAGATCATAAATCAAAGTTCGAGTGGAGATCAAATGAAGATCCAAAATCTAGTTCGAAGAGAGATCAAATGAAGATCCAAAGACAGTTCAAAATGAATATGGAATCGACTCCCTTGCTTCACTACATATGAGCAAGTATCCCAAAAATTGAAGGATAGAAAGGAATGAGCCTGAATCCCTAGAATTGTCGGCACTACTATACCTTACGCATGATGATATGTCTGACGCATTAGCACCTCACTTATGAACAAGACCAATGTTTGAATGTGGAAGAGCTAGCTTCAAGTGTCCTGCATTGCCTAGTGGCTTAGTCCAACTAAAATCTAAACTTGGGATTGGATAAGACATTTGTGGAACCCCTATCTTAGCAATGGGCTGAAAGAATCCTACCTGACATCGGGGAATGCTCGTGTCTTATCTTAAAATAATCATGTGCACACACAAGGATAATGAATAGTTAGGGCCTATCCTAGCAAAAGCCTTTTATCTCAGAAGTCTAGTGTGGTTAGTATGCAACTTTTGATAAGTCTATTAGGGTGTTTGAGTCTCATGGAAAACCTCAAAAATTTCTCTCATAGCAACAAAATATCAAATATCGCAACCATATAAATCATCAAATTGCAAAGTATCGAGTCCATGATACATCATCATATAGTGCACAATCAAAATATAGGATAGATACCGGATGGATATTAGCAATAATATTTAGACGACCACTGACTATATCATGCATATTTTTCAAATTTTGCAAAAGAAAATAGAATGACACATTATATCATTTGCATCATAACATCGCATACCATTGCATTTCATATATGGGTGATTAATTGATTAAATTCTTATCTTAAGGATTTTCAATTACATTCATGATTTTTATACATTATGTGGTGTCATCCATTAGATTGATAAACATATTTGCATTCATTCCTTATGTTTTAAGTGATTAAAGCATACAGGTTCATTTACATTAGATTACCATCATGTAAATAAATCATTACATACATTAATGCATACAATAAAGCAATATCAAATATGCATTAAGAGAAAACATTGCATCCATATGCATCCATCATAAATCACACATCTAAGCATCTAGATCACTGCATATAATCATCATCATAAATCAAATAGCTATCTAGTGCATGTCATCCATACATCACATCATATAGCGTCAAATTAACATAAGCATTGCATCCATGTGCATCAAATAAACATAAAATTAAAACATATAAATCAAGTACACATAATGAGCCAAAATGATAATGATCATGATCATATATATAAATATGTGTCTCAGAGTACATCAGATGAGTACAAAAATACCTACAGGCTACAATCATGTAGGTCCTCGACCTTACACCAAAAATGATACATATACAAAAAGTAGTTATCATCTGATAAGAGCCCTAGCTCTGGTCGGCTCCCCTTGAACTAGAGCTCTCGCCACCTCCCTCAGCCCTGTGACCTGGAGCCTACTCTGTAGTCGGATCTAGCCCCTATTGTGCGCCCTGTTGAGGGCCTTATGTACCACCTAGCCCGAAGAGGCCTAGCACACTAGAGACTGGTATGCCCATGTGGCTAGTCCTCTGGCTAGAGGTCCCGCCTATCTCCCTGTGGCTCCTGTGTGAGTTGCCACCCTGTGTGCTAGAGGACCTATGCATCCTCTCTGTCCTATGGGTCCGCTGGCTAGAGCTAGCTATGGACTACCCTATAGTCCTGGACCTAGTCCACTGAGACCCTACAACATGAGAATCCTTTGGGACCATGCCACCAATCAACCTGATGTAGCCCTCTAGCTGGTCTATACGGGCTACCCTACTAGTATGTCTATCATTGCCCTCCTCCATGAGGGCCTGTAAACATTGGATCTCGGACATGGGATCATGATCGCCAGGGAGCACTGGCACTGGTGCTGCAAGTGGTGCCATAACAACACGGGAAGATGAAGGATCTCCTCTCTGAGCTAGGGCCAAGTCCCTCTCTACTATAGCTGTACCCAATCATGCCTCTACCAAGTCACATGCACTGGTGAGCTCCTGGACCCTCCCCTCTATCGTCATAGCCTGTGCAGTCAGACTAGTGATCTACTGTGCTACCTCGGTCAGTCTATAGTCCCTGTCAGTCAGTTGGGCCCATAGGGTAGCAATGGTAGTGTCTCACTCTAGCTATTGTGTGACATATCTACCAAGATGACTCTACAAGTTAGCAACCTGAGCTAGGAGCAACCCCTCTACACTGTCAAGAGGGACCTCACCCTCCTTTGGAGCCTCATCATTAGGATCAACCTTAGGAGCCTCCTCGATAGTGGCCTCTATGCCCCATCCACCCTCTATCCGCTGGCACACCCTGCACCTATCAGGATCCACCTCTACCTCTACCTGGTCTGCCACTCTACCCAGAGGCCCCAATCCATGCCACCGGAGCATGGACCACCATCCATCGTATGCCGGTGTGGTAGCAGCCCTATCAACTCCAGTCTCCTGGAAGTCATCTAGCTCATCTCCTAGAGCCGGAGGTCGAATCCATGATAGATCCCACTCTAATGCCAAGCACCTATAAGGAAATGGGATCTTCGGGATGTCCTACACTATCCCAAACTACCATAGGACATGAGAGTAGAACTGATACTCTCTAATCTCGGCCTTTCATCTGAGTAGCCACCTATCTCTATGAGCCTATCAAAGCCACTCACCCGCCTCAACCCATGCTGGGCAATCCATATATGGCCGCCACTCAATGTCATCGAGGCCGAGTGATCCAAACCATGTGATATAATGCTGGACATCACCAACATGGGTCCTGCTCCTAAACCCCTCCTCCTCTCGAGGCCAGTAGGTGGCATAGCACTGGTGAGCATCATCAATATCTATGATGTGCAGTGGTAGCTCCCTAGGATGCTCTATCCTGATGTGTTGCCAACCCCAAATCTGAAGAAGTAGGCTACAGCTAATGCCCCAATGGCTCCGATTAGTGATCTGGTATAGCTCTCTGTATAGCTGGTAGAGTAGGGTGCTCCCCAGGCCAGTCACAATGGCTGAGTCATCGAGCTCTGAACCACTCTACGGATAGTGGCTAGGAGGTTCCAGGGAATCCTCACGCCCGAGGAGTCTAGAAGGACAACTTGCACCACCAGGTGCATAAATATGGCCTCGCATACATGGAGAAGATGTTCTTCCCCTACCAATATCCGATATGGACTCCTCCATGATCGATACTATGTTGAGCCTCCTGGCTTCGATCATGGAATATGGCATAAAAAATGGGCCCTTTGGCCCTAGAAGTAGAAGAGACGATGGCCTCACCATCAATGGGGATCCTGAAGATCCTGTAGACATCCTCTAAGGTCACCGTCATTTCACCTGTAGGCAGGTGAAATGTGTTGGTCCATGCATTCCAGCATCGGGCCAATGCAGTCAAGTAGGCTTGATCTACCCTAATCGTGGGTAGATCTAAGATGTAGCTAAAGCCGATAGCTTTAAACCATTCTCGCTCCCCGGGAGTGAGCTCTCCATGAAGAGTCTTAAGGATGTCGGGCTCTCGAGCTCTAGAGGTCAACCTCTGAAATAAAAAGCATGATATAAGGAAAAATCTAACTAAAAACAAGCAAAAACATTTAAAAATGACCTAAAAATCATCAAAAACATCTAAAAGTGCAAAAACATGTCATCATGCAGTCATAAAAATAAAAAATGTCACTCAGACAAGTCAAAAATGCATTAAATGACATTATTTGCCTATTAAAACTTAGAAAAATTAAAAATTTGATAATTTTTTTCTAAAGTTTGCGAACCGTGGGTCAACCCTACGGTCCGCATGCGGTCAAAAATTGACCATTGGGATTTTAAATGGGGATCGTGGCAGCCGTGGTCCCAAATTGATCAATTGGGAACCGTAGTTGGTACCTGCGGTCTCCGACTGAGATCCCATCGGGTATTTTACCGTGGCTAAAAAATAAAAAAAAATTAAAAAAAGCCTAAAACCTAGCCTAAGGTGTGGTTCATTGCCAATATTTTAATGTGATTGATTAACCAATTAATTAATTTGGTTCATTTTATTGGTAATGGATGCGAGGTCTTGGTTTCGAATTACCTTGCCCTCGCCTCGGCCACCGTGGCTAGAAGAAGCTTGACCATGCTCTGCCATCATGCGGTGTGTAGGTGTGAGTGTGGAGTTTGGTAGGGTTTCAGGTGAGTTCTCACTGGTCACTATCAGAGCTCCAAATGCCAAGTCGTTGTCAAGGAATAATGAAAGAAATTTGAAAATTGAGCCTTTTATAGGGTTTTCTTATTTCGCGTGGACCACAGGCCCTAGCCGTGGTTCCCAAAATTGCAATTGGGAACTGCAGGCCCTAGCTATGGTTTGCAATTGGTAGCAAATCTGGTCAAATCCCACCGTGGGAAGGTCTAAAAAGGTAAATTAATGACTCCCATTGGATCAAATTTCAATAAAAGCAATCAATTTGGAAATTTGGTGATGATCAAGCACCGAGATCCGATTAAAAATCAAATATCTGGTTGAGATTATAAAGTACATTCAACCGAGGTCGTCGCTATGACAATCCTTTCATGGAGCGACGCACCTCCCAACCAAATAAATAAACTCAATTCACAATTCAAAACATTAAAAAAAATCAAATAATTAAAAACACCAAATGCGCCTCGTATTCAGTAATTTACCCTATACACTTGGCGGTTGCAGCGACTTGCGCTCCATGCAATCCGACAAGATGAGTAAATTACCATAAGGACATTTGGGGAAAAATTGTCATTGTTGATCTGATATGCTTCTTTTCAATCCCTAAGAAGGCCTTCATGGCTGGACTTCTCCATGGGAATGAGGCATTTCATGTCATGTCTTCTATGACATCTTTCAACAAATCATCGATAATTTGATTCAACACAAATCTGATTGGATTTGTATCAATTCGATTCCCTAAGATGGCTATTGTAGCCCGACTGCTCCATGGGATAGAAATGTGCAAATACTATTAACAGTTGGAATCAAAAGCTGAACTAGGCCTAGCCAAGGCATTAATTAAATTTGCTCAAATCTAAATTTGTTCAGATCATCCATGGTGGTCAAGCGACATCGTCGCTTTAATCATTGTCATTACCCTCATCGACTCATCGCTTGAGGGGGTAGTCATAATATCAAATCATAATCAAAATCAATAGAAGATCCCTAAAATCATAGATCCCTTGATCTTGTCAAAATTGCGTTCGTCCTTGCGAATCATTGTCAACAACTATCATAAGCTTACCCCTTTGCTTGGGGAAAATAGAAAATATGATAATTTATTTGTATCTCTCATCCCTTTAGATTATATAGTGCAAAAGCCTATTGTAGCATCAAACGCTACCCGAATGACTGATGGTGAGTGCAAGCTTTTCAAGTTTAAGCCTCCAAAGAGTTGGAAGCAATGATTCCAGGATGCGCATCCTTTTGCAGGACCTGGGGCATCTAATGTTGATCTGACTAATGATCATCATAGAACCTTTGACATCATTTTAGGAGGTATATTTTTTCTCAGCGTTGTTCGATCTCACAATGCATCTCAAAAGGGGCATCTGTAGACACCTAAAACATGTCATGTCGAGGGCGACTACTCATATGGACATGCTACAAGACCATATGGAGGATCTTGGATAGACTCCAAGATAGAGCAGTGGTTCTAACCACTCAATTTGGGCTCCTTGGCCTAATCAGTCTGAACCGTAGCCTAGACCTATGGTTTATAGGCTGAACCATGGCTGAGACCTATGGTTTACAGTCTAGACCATAGTTGTGACCTATGGTCTTAACTGAAGTTTAGTTGGCCTTCAATCCGAGCCAAATCGGTTGGAATGACCATTTGATCTAGAAGAAGGTGGTTAGAGGATGGAAGCTTCCAATCCAACTGTCCTAACCACCCCTTCTTGATCTTGGCTTCTCCATGAAGCCACCCCTAGCCCTTGGGTAGTCCTATAAGTACCCCTCAAAATTAGGGTAAATGAGAAGAGAGAGCATTGGAGATTTGAGCAGTGAAGCCCTGTCGAATTGTACACTCAACCGAGTATACTAAGAGAGAGCTATTGCACTTATCCCCTACCTACTTGCCAAGATTCATGATGAATTGCATTATGGATGCCCTAGGAGCCTAGGAGAGCCAAGAAGCGCATATTCGGGCAAATGAAGGCCCTTCACAGTGAATCAACCACCAAATCAGTCTGAGGACACCGAAGGTGACCATTGAACATCAATTTGGACAAGGAGGTCAAGCCCACTGCCCTTGGAATTGAGGGTAAACCTATCAGATTGCTAACCATGGCTTTCAGCCATGGTTTACAGTGCAGACCACTCACCAGAGCTACGGTTTGCAGCAGAGGTATCACCACCTTACCCTTTTCATTTTAGTCTGGTTAATTAGCTTAGTTTAGCTATTTTCATGGTTTAATTGTAGTTTAGTAGACTTATGACCGATAGAATTAGGTTAGATTAGTTTCTTTATGTTAATCATCAAATAGGACATTAATGGATTCTTTATGCACTTTCATGCTTTATTTTACATAATTGATCCATGCATAGTGTAGTTGTCTTTCTTCATGCAATTCCATGAATCTTGATTCAATTTACATAGTTTAGAAGTGTTTTTTATGCTTTCTTGATTATACATGCTTCATGGTGTCTTTATGCAATTTTCCTAAAAGGGCCTCATCATGAGAGGCTGCCTATCTTTTTGACACTCTTATGTTGTTTCTTGACCGCAGGGAACAGATTCAAAGGAGACTTAACCATCAACTTCCTTCCTCAACGTGAAGAAGAGGGCAACTCCACCCTAGAGCAATTTGTGACCAATTGAAAAGCACTATTAGTGCGCCTACCCTATTGAGGGCTTTGGCATTGTATTAATCGTATCATCATTTGGGTGACCCTAAGAGGGGCATGATTGTAATCGAGATTCTTTGCAATTATTAATATAAGAAAAATCTATTTTTGTTGAATCTATGCAATCTTGTCAATTTTATGCTTTGAATGAATGAATACGACATAGTACAGTAGATGGGTGCACGCTTTTTGGTTGGATCAACTAGCCACCAGGTTACAAGATTGAAGGATAAGAGGGCAAGGTCCTAAATTTGAAGAAGGCGTTATATGGGTTGAAGCAGGCACCCAGGACATGGTATAGCTGCATTGATGGTTATTTTTAGGAGAATGGGTATGTCAAATCCCCATATGAGTACACCCTGTGCCTGAAAATAAATGAAGCAGAGGAGTTGGTAATCATGTCTATATGTGGATGGTCTAATTTATACTGTCAACAGTGATATAGTGTTCGACCAGTTTCGAACAACCATGAAGAAAGAGTTCAAGATGATAGATTTGGGGTTGATGAAGTATTTTCTCGACATCGAAGTTGACCAATCGGTAGATGACATCTTCATTTCTTAGGGTAAGTATGCTAAGGATGTCCTAAAGCGGTTCAAGATGGAGGACAACAAACCTGCCATCACACATGTTGCCATGGGTTTGATGCTGAGCAAGTTGGATTCAGGCAGGAATGTTGATCCAACCTTGCTTAAGCGGTTAGTTGGCAGTCTCATGTATTTGAACGCAACTCAACCAGATTTGATGTTCAGAGTGAGCTTGATCAGTCAATTTATGGAGATTCTAAAGGACATGCATTGGCAAGCAAGCAAGTGGATCTTACACTATGTCAATGGGACACGAAACCATGGCATCTTCTATGCCAGATGAGACCAGCTGGAACTGGTGGGCTACATAGATAGCGATTGGGCTGGCAGCACTCATGATCAGAAGAGCACTTTCGAGTATGCTTTCCATCTTGAATCAAGAACAGTGTCATGGTCGTCCAAGAATCAACCAATCGTTTCATTTTCCACTGCTAAAGCTAAATATGTCGCTGCCACGTCAGCCGCATGTTAGACAGTATGGTTTCGGAGGGTTTTGGGTAAACTGAACCATCCACTGGAAGGTGCGACAACCATATTTTGTGACAACAATTCCACCATAGCACTCTCGAAGGATCTAGTGTTTCATGGGTGGAAAAAGCACATCGACATATGGTATCACTTCATCAGAGAGCTGGTAATGTTGGGCGAAGTTTAGCTATAGTTTTATAGATCCAAGGAACATGTAGTTGACATTTTCACCAAGCCTTTGAAGGAGGAAGACTTAAACAGATTGCGTAAAAGGTTGGGTGTCAAAATCCTAGTGAAAGCCCTAGTGAAATCGGGTTTAAAGGAGGGTGTTAGAAATATTAAACCTATCTTTCACCCTCAGCCGAAGGTCGCTCCGAAGGCGAGCGATTCTGAGAATCGCTCGCCCACTATTCCGAGGATCATTCAACAAAAACAGCGATGCAAGGTCCTTGTCGCCCGAAGTGATTTGACCCGTAGTTATTTTTAGTGTACGATGAAGTACTTTCACCCTAACTGATTTGACATCCGCAGTTATTTTCCCTCATGCGGGTTGGTGTGATTTTTCTTGCCTTTGTGTTCCAAGCCCAGCTATAACAATCTTGGAGTAGCTAGCATTTTGATCAAGATGCAGAATAGCAGGTGTCAAAGTCCTAGTGAAAGCCCTAGTGAAAGCGGGTTTAAAGGAGGGTGTTAGAAATATTAAACCTATCTTTCACCCTCAGCCGAAGGTCCGAAGACGTGTGATTCTGAGAATCGCTCGCCCCCCGGGAATCGCTCGAGAAAGGAGCAATTCCGAGGATCATTCAACAAAAACAGCGATGCAGGGTCCTTGTCGCCCGAAGTGATTTGACCCGCAGTTAGTTTCAGTGTACGATGAAGTACTTTCACCCTGACTGATTTGACATCCGCAGTTATTTTCCCTCGTGCGGGTTGGTGTGATTTTTCCTGCCTTTGTGTTCCAAGCCCAGCTATAACAATCTTGGAGTAGCTGGCATTTTGATCAAGATGCAGAAGACAGAGAGTAGAGAGCAGAACTGCATCAGTTTCGAGCAGCAGTCTCAGGTGTCTTTAGTTTTATAGTTTATCCTACAATTGTCTTTGCAGATGACTGTTAATCCGTTCGTCTATATAAATAATTTTTTTGCCGGATGTTCGGAAGGATCTGTCAAATTCGTCTGTGTTTTAATCCCTCTGTTCCTCTGCATTTGTGTTATTTGTTTTGGAGCTGTCTCTATTGTGCAATTTCCAGAATCGATCTGCTAAAGAGCGATTCTCAGAATCGCCAAGTTTTGTGAGCGACCGCCGGATGTCACTCAACCTTTGAGCGACGCCCAGAATCGCTGTAGGAACACAGCGACTCCCGCGGTCGCTAGCCTCTTACAGCGACCGCCGGCTGTCGCTCCTCCTTACGTCCGGAGTCGCTGCAGCCAGACAACGACTCCCGCGGTCGTCAGCACTTCGAGCGACTGCCGGCTGTCGCTCATCCTTTGAGCGACGCCCGGAATCGCTGCAGCCGAGCGGCCACTCCCGCAGTCGCTAGCTCTTAGAGCAACGCCCATCAAAATTTTAATCTCTCCTACTTTCGTCTCCCGCGATCGCTCACTACCTTAAACGTTTTCAAGCGTCGCTGCGATTAAATGAGCTTTCGGGAAATTTAAAACCTTCACCTTAATGATAGGGCTTAAATAAATATCGATCGTTTCGTATTAAGCATTAACAGGCAAAAAGATGATACTGACCCGAGAACCATAGGGTATTTGGCACTTTTCCAACCATTACGGATTTGATGAAGATCGGTGTGACAAATTCCGCAATGAGTCACTCTGAATACCACGTCGTCTGGCCTCGTTGCTCTGTTTTGCTTCGTACTTAAAAAATGGTATTAAAATCAAATGAATATGAAATGTTTACCTGCACTTGAATGAAAATGGTGAGAGAATGCCCGTCTTGTCTGTGGCTGCCAATCCCTTAACTTCGTGGAGTGCCATTCTTCCTTTCTTTGGTGATTATTTTTAACCAACAGAGGAAGCACACGTTCAACTATTATGATTGTTTATATGATTAGTCGAATGAATCAATGTATGTCTAAATATGTTTGCAAATTCCATGGGAGAGGGAATATAGAATATTGAATATAGGTATAGGTATAATACCCACGGGTTTGGGATTCTAGACTTCCACCTCTCTCAATTGCCCGCCCAGACGTCCACTCACTTCATGCAGGGACCAAAACCTTAAAATCTGAATTCACAGCTATAATTTTATATTTCGTCCCATTCACATTGTTTGACTTTGTGTAGCATGGTAGTCATGCTTGGATCCTACGCATTTAACCGATATTAGATTTTCTGTGGGCTGACTTGATTCTAAACCCACTGCTTTTGGCGTATAATTCTAATTGACACCTTAAATTTCATCAACGAACTACATGCTGCATGTTTATGCATATCTGTCTAAATATGTGTCAGACAGAATGGCTGACTTTTATGCTTATAAACATTTTTTTTTAAATCTCTCCTTATTTGAAATAAGGCATCTAAATTTTTAGATATACATACGCACAATCTTGAGTTGAGCTTTTTAGAGCCAGTGTGTCGAGGTTAAAACTCTATGAAAGAGTTCATTATATTTGGATTTGGGCACTTATTTTAGATAAAGGTTGTAAAAGTTTAATACTAAAGCGAGACAAAGATTATATCTTAGATTCATTCCTTAATAAGAGGAGTGTTAGATTTAATATGCGAGATAAATTAATGTCCAAGCATGTTGATGGAAATCTTTTAAACCTAAAATATTCACAATAGTTTATTTTAAATATACAATGACGCTAATGAAAAAAAAAAAATGGATTTTGTAGTACTAACCAAATGTGGAGTAACCTTTTCATAGCATAATAATATTGATTGAAACCCTATAGCCTTCTTGAATGAGGGATGGCCCACCAAAAAAATATCATCAACAAACTAAATATAAGATTCTAAGGGATTTTTTTATTATTATACTAGAGGAATTGGTAACGCGTTACAATTTTTTATGCCTCTTCGTAGGTTCAAATCTCGCTCCTTGTTGGCACTATAACCTTTAGTTGCATTGGGTAAACCTTTTATGTAGCCAGCTACATTGACGCGACACGCTCAATGATACTATAGGGCTCGAGGGATTGGAACCTTGGTCTCTGCTTACCTACATAAGCATTTTGACCATTGAACCAAACCCTTAGATCCCCAAGGGACTCTTCTTTTCAACATGAATACCTTTGATTTTTCCTTCCAATCTTACCTTTCAAAAAGTCTCCTTATTGCCTCCATAAAAATAATAAATAGATAAGGCAATAGTGGATCACCTTGGCAGAGTTCACAAGATGACTACTTCAAGTAACCAAGAGGAGAACCATTGATGAAAATAGAATATTTCATAGTGCATGCTAGACAATATTTAATCTATTCCCACCGACTATAACCAAAACCAAAATTTTTGAAAATATCATGTAGAAAATTTTAGGTATCATATGTGTTGTTCATATCTAATTTCATAAGCATACTTGGTTTTTTAATGGAATGATGAGAATGTACGACAAGAATTTTTTTACCATGAAAAAACCATCTTGTTCCCTTTAGATAATACAATTTAGAATATCTTTCAATATGCTTTTTATAATTATTGAAATGATCTTTAAATCGTATTATTAAGGCTTATCGAAATATTTTATCTCAAATTTCTTTTGAAACAATATGATAAAAGTTGCGTTGATATCAATTATTATAACCTTCATTTTCCTCACCTCTTTAGCTACAACTAGCATAAAACTCTTCAATAAATCCAAAAAAAATTGAAAGAAAATTGCAGGAAATCCATTAGAGCCCTATGCCTTTTTAGAATGGAAAGAGGAAGTTGCTTCATGTATGTCCTCCATAGATATCATCTTCATCAAGATTTCATTTTTTTCTTTTGTAATAATTGATGGCATATTTAAAAAACTTATCTTGCACATTATCTCATAAAATATTTTTGAAATAATCTAGTGCTTCCTTCCTTATATCTTCTTCTACCTCAATATTTCTTCCACCTGGAGTTAGAATATCTTTGATGTGATGAAAATAAAAATTTTCTTTTGTTGTATCATGAACAAAATTGCATTTTGATCTCCTTCTTTGAGCTATTTCTCCTTAGATTTTTGGAGCTAATATGACTCCTCTTTTATCTAACTTTACTTCCTACTTCTTGCTTCTTGTTGATGTTTCCTACTTGCTCTTGGTTCACACATGCCCTCGGCGTATACTCACTTTTGAGTCACATTATATGGTATTTTTTTATTTTTTATTGTTTGAATGAGTTATATGGGATTGAAATGGACCGCACTCATATTACATCATGACCACATGGTGGTATGATAACAAGTCAAACAATTATGCATGTATCATTTAATGAGATTTGAACCTTGATCTTCTATTTGAAACTTGAGGAATCTAAATAGTTGAGCTAATGCCATTTAATTTTCTTTTAAAATTTATTATAATTAAAAGGTCTTTTAATTTCTTTTCTCTAATTTTTTCAAAGTGCTCCTAAATCTAATTTTCAATATATTTTATATTTGTTTTGAATGTGATCATAGCCTAAGCAATCTCTAATAAATGATGCCTTGTTTTTTAATTCTTAAACACAAAATAAGTAAATTTACTCCTCTCCTAGAGAGTTATCAATCTATTTTTTTTACACCTAAAGTGATATATACTTATCTTTATCTAAACTATAATTTTATATGTTAAGTTTGATATTATGTTTGGTATGCAATGAGATTGAGTTTTTAAAATAATATTATCATTTATTTTTTACCTTCTTCCTTGATATAACCATCCTAATGTGTTTCCCATACATCTTGATGTTTTGATTAATATTTTGTATTTTATATGCTAACAATATTTTTCACTATCAATATATTCTTATGATCCATCTAAGTAGTTTTTTAAAAACTCAAATTTTCTTATGTTAGCGTATTATTATCTTGCATCATCTATTATATTTTATGTTTTTAAAATTTTTAAGTAAGTTATGTGTGGTTTCTATTGGGGTCACTCTCATTAAAATAACAAAGAATTGTATTATTGTTAGGTTAATTAAATTATTTTTTATCTTGAGAAAAATGGGCTGCACTCGAACCCCCAACCCTTGCACTTAAATCATATTTACCTTTTATTTTATTTTAATTATATTTGTTTTTTGGTCAAAATGCTCTTTATATTCTTAAGCTATTGTGCTTTTACAATCAACTCCTTGACATCTATAAGATTTTATAGTAGTTTCCAAAAATTAATGGAATCAATCATTATCCAATATTGCTTAACAAAAGAAATATACAACATAATTAATATACAATATAATAGAGTATCCAAAGAAACTAAATGTTCTTCTCTAAAGGAAATGAAATTATACTCCAACACATATTAAAAATATAGACGATACAGGGTATTTAAACTCAAGTACATGATACCCTTTGGTCCAGGGCATGAGACTAACCCTTAGGAATGAAATATTACAAAAATATATTTTACAAGGTTTACATGGGACCAAAGGAAAAATATGGCAAAGATAAGTGCAAATACTCAGTCTTGGTCTCAAGAGAAGCTTAACCATCACATATTCAAACATCTTCCTTAAGCTAAATGGGGGACACAAAGAGAGACCACTATATTGCATCCCACCTTAAGGGAACTCTCCAACTCCAAGAAGTTGTTGCATGTGCACAAAGGTGACCTTGAGTATGATCTTGGTCAATATGTCCACTGCTTACTCTAACAGAAGCATAAAACTAGATCTAACTTCCTATGAGCATGAAGTCATCTCATAAAGTGCATCCATATCTTGATGTGCTTTGTATATTGATGAAACCTAGGATTATAAACAAGTTGAATAGTATTTTGATTTTCACATCAAGAAGTGAGAGAAAATCATAGAGGAATACAAGTCCTCTCTAAAATTACTAGCATCCACCTTAGATGCTTAGTTTTCTCATTGGACGCGCAATATTTAGCCTCTACAGAAGATTGGTAATTGGTGTATTATTATATGGAACACCATAAAATCAGGCTAGATTCCAAACAGAATATAAAACCTAGGTGGACCATCACTCATCCAAATTACCCACCCAATAAAAATCTAAAAACTCTATCAAAATCATAGAGGAACCACTTGAATAGTGAATGCCCAACTCATAGGTCCCTTTAATGTATCTGAAAATCTGGTTTGAGTGTGATAGACAAGTGCTCCTACAAGAGAAAAATATAGAGTGTAATCAACTAAAGGTGTAGTGCAATCAATCCAAAGTTTCAAATTGAAGTTAAACGGGGTATGAGCAAGCTTACTCTTGTCCATCCTAAACTAGTAAAGAAGGTCATAAGTTTACCTAGGATGAAAAATAGTAATATCAAAGTCTTTCTAATCAATTTGAATTTCTAAAATGCACTACATGAGACCCAAATCTATCATCTTAAATGTAGAACAAAGTTGTGACTTCATATTTGAAACACACATAGTGGAGCTATAAGTTATGAGAAGATAATTAACACACAATATAATTACCAATATTTTCTTAGCCTATTGTTTGATATAAACATCATATTTAGCCTTACATCATTAAAATTTACAATTGAGAAAAAAGGAATTGGTCTCCTCATACCAATAATGAGGACCATCCTTAAGACCATTTAAATATCTAGTCAAATTACAAACCAATGGAATAGGTCCCTCCAACTCAAAATCAGGTGGCTACTATATGAAGATTTCCCCTTGAAGTTTCTCATGTAGAAATAAACTATTTTTGTCCTTCTGATGAACCTTTCATTCATAGGAGGTAACAGTGGAGGGAATCATTCTGATAGAACCCATCCTAGCCACAAGTGCAAAATCCTCAAAACAATCAATTATCTCTTATTGAGAGAACCCCTTGGTGATAAAGAATAAATTATGCTTTTCTACCTAACAATTTGATGTGTATCTAGTCTTGTAGACCCATTTACACCCCATAATATTAATCCTTTATAGAATAGGAATAAAATATCAAGTCTTTTTCTTCATTAGTACCTCCTATTATGTAACTATAGCATCTTCTTCTTCAAGCTTCTCCTTAGTCTATTATGATAATGGTCTACCTTTAAAATAAAAACTTAAGGAGTCTTTTAATATCATTTATAGGATATAATAAACTAAGCATCCTTCAAAATCATATTAACCCACTTAGGTGTAGGAAGAACAAAATAATAATGTGTATCCTACACTATCTCAACATCAAAAATTGAAACAAAAGAAGCTAAACCATCACCACTCACCTCATCATTGAAGAACACAAGCTTATACTGAGAGGGGGGTGAACAATATAAGACCACTTTTTACTTTTTCTCTCAAACCAATATATGCAATGTAAAGATAGCAATATCAACAGCAGTAATCAAAGCAATGTACACAACACCACACACAATAGAGACACCACAATTTACGTGGTTCACCCAATGCAGGCTACTCCACGGAGAAAATATTTTACTAAAACTTTCTTAGTTAATCTCTTGGGAATCCTTTCCCAATTACAATGTTTATGGACCTCTGTCCAAAGGAGATGTTGATCCCCTAAATCTGGTTTGTGGATCTCTATCCACAGGAGAACTCCTTCTCCTCTGCTTTGGTTGGTGATCCTCTAGAAGACACTGCCTCCACTGCACTGACTGGTGGATCTCTCTCCACTTGAAGACTCTTGTCCTCACTCAGAAGACCTATCCTCAATGTCCTAGCTGATGGATCTCTATCCACTAGAGACTCTGTCCTCTTTACTCTGTCACCTCCAAAGCTCTATCTCAAACTGCACTAAACTCGATACAGTCGGTCTAGCACAATTCTTCTCAATATCTGCACTAAACTTGGTACAATCGGTCTAGCACAAATCTTCTCAATATCTACACTAAACACGATCCAGTCGGTCTAGCACAAATCTTTTCAATATCTACACTAAACACAGTACAGTCGGTCTAGCACAAATCTTCTCAATCAAGCTCACTCAAATCTACACTAAACATAGTCCAGTCGGTCTAGCACAAATCTGCTCAATCTCTATCTCAGGTCTAGTACAAACCTATCCTCAAATATGCTCAACAAGTCCACACAGAACTTGCTCAAATCTGCTCAACAAGTCCACATAGAACTTGTCCAATATACTCAATAAGTCCACATAGAACTTATTCAAATCTGCTCAACAAGCTCACTCAGAACTTGCTCAAATATGCTCAACAAGTCCACATAGAACTTGTCCAATCTGCTCAATAAGTCCACACAAAACTTATTCAAATATGCTCAACAAGCTCACTCAGAACTTGTCCAATATGCTCAATAAGTCCACACAGAACTTATTCAAATCTTCTCAACAAGCTCACTCAAAACTTGTCCAATCTCATAGAAACATAAAGAGAATTGTTAGAGACTCAATATGCTCTATACTCATCACTATGCTCAATCACTTTCAATCACTCTCTTAGAAACATAAGGAGAATTGTTAGAGACCCAATATATTTCAACTCAATGCTCAAACACTTTATCTACTCAAATCAGAATATAGAATAGTTTGTTTTATGGAACTTGAACAATCACTTCATACACCCACTTGACTAGGCTCAACCAACTTTACTCAACCAATCACTCAAGAAACAACCCTTGCTTACAAACCCTAGTCCAAGTATGTAAACATCAACTCAAAATATTTCCAACAATGCTCAACAACAAATCTCACATAACAATGATACTCATGTTCTTTTCAAATCCTAGTTCAAGTTCTTTGCACAACAACTTACTTCAACAACAATGCTCATAAATCAATCTTCACATAACAATGATACTCATGTTCTTTTCTAACCCAAGTTCAAGTTCTTCACACAACCAAACGGCTCCAAAAACAAAGAAAAAAAAAAAATTTAAAACACACTCTTAGTTCCAGAAAACCTTGAAGCATTAACTCAAACACTTTCGAAAAGGAAACCCTAATCAAATCCTTTTCACTCCACACTTAATTTTCAAGAAAGCCAATCAACCAACTCAACCAAGGAAGAATTTGCCCATACCTTTTTGTTTGACAAGGAGTTGATCTCACAAATCTGCCATACTCACAATTACTCTTTTCAATCTCAATAAGGGTTAGAAGACTTTAATAATAACACTATGCAAAATGATGATCCATAATACACCTTATTACTCCAACTCAAAAATAACATTCATCATAGTCTTCTTTAAAATAAAAACCCTTTAAAAGAAATTAATGCTCAATAGGCTTAATATATCACTATATAAATTAAGCCTCCACACAATCTCCTTATTACTCCTAATAACAAATCCTTAAATAATATCACTTAATAAAAACCAACCCCTTTAATAATAATTTTCTAACACTCCTTATTCCTCCTTATCATTTATTTCATTTAATTGCCTTTTAAAACCTTTAAAAACCCTTATTACTCCTAACATGCATTAATAACAAACCTTAGGCAATTAATTAAAAATAAATAAAAAATACCTTTGCACTTGGTGGGTTTCGAACCCCTCACCAACACCTCCATGAATGCCCTAGCCATGGGCTCCATGACCACGTGCGCCCCACGCAAGTTTGAAACAAAGAAAGGGCTTCGTGCCCTATCAACCTTCGAATGGCACCTTTCAAAAAATGAACAACCAAAACTTTTCACCCTTCGCACGCCTCAACGGGATTCGAACGCGAGTCCTCTTCCCCACAAGCGCCTTAACACCACGTGCGCTGCCAATGGACCACCGTGTCCACCTTGCTTGGAACCTCCAAGCCCCTCGACTTTTTGCTTATGCCTTCAGATGAAAAAGGGTGTTTCATCTTCTTCCACGTAGACCCTCCAAAATTCGCAATGTTCTCAAGAGCGCAAATTAAAATTGATTAAGGCATATTATTTTCAAAGGTCTTTGTGGCCTCCTTTTATACACGAAGTCATATTTGACTTCGAACGTCGACGCTTCAATTTATTCGACGTCGACAATAATTAAAACCTTTATGAGTGGGGCTTTGATGTGATGACGTCAGCCCATCATTTATTATTTATAAAGTTAAATCTAAATATTTAACCTTTATAAATTATATTTATAAAATATATTTATAAATATAAACTTTGGCTTATTAAAGCCATCCATGGGTTTTAATCTTGCATTCCATTTGATGCCTTTCTACCAACATGGGTCCTTTAAATTCTTGGAGGACTTAATGAAACCGATTTGATCTTCCATGATGGGTTTACCACTGACCCTCATAAGATGATATTTTTCCCACATATTTCACAACCTTCTGCATTGTTTCTGGTGCCAACAAAGATGTGTTCCATGCAATTAATGACTCCTTCCTTTGTTCACTTGGGCAACAATGATGATATTTCACCTTGACATCAATGACAACTAGAATAGCTCAAAATGTCCAACAATCTCCCCCTTTGTCATTGATGGCAACCCATATTATTTTTACTAAAACTTTGACCTTTCTTTTTATTCTGCTCCCCCTGGGACATTGCTCCCCCTGGCTCAATGCTCTCTCAAATATCAAATCTCTCCCCATTACACAAATCTCTCCCCCTTTGACATCAATGGCAAAGGGTCACCTTTGGGGCTCGGGGCTAAGATTGAGCCTCTTAGCTTAGCCCCTCCCCCACCTCCTTTTGAGGTGGTTAATTCTGGGGTGGGAGTATTTCTACTCCCCAAAAGCACTGTTCTTTACCTTTATCCTTTTCTCTTCTTTTCTAAATTTTTTGATTCCTCTGACTGTTTCTATCTGTGTCATCATTCCTGTTCCTATCATCATGTTCCTGTTCCTGTTCCTATTCACATCCATATTCTTGTTCCTGTTGTTGTTCTTGTTCCTGTTCCTATTCATGTTTTTGTTCATGTTCATGTTCATGTTCTTGTTCCTGTTCATACCTATTTTTGGAATGTCTGCTCTACACCATTTTTTTGTGTGACCATCATTATTGCACTTATAACACTTAATGTTATTATTCCTTGGAGGTGCAAATGTCTTAGGATTTCTCCTAGTGAAGCCATATCCTCTTCTGTCATGAACCCTGTAATTCATTGCCTTGTGACCAAACTGATTACATGAGTAGCAATACCCATAAAAATGCTATCTATTCCCATATTCCTGTCTTTCATGTGTCCTGCACTGTGAAGCCATGTGCCCAAACCTGTGACATGAAAAACATCTTCCATTGAAGCTTCCTTGTCTTGACCTCATTGGTCTCCTGTTCTGATTGTTGTTCCATCTGTATCTTCTCTGTGCATTGTTCCTGTCTCCGTTGAACTCTCTATTGTTCAACTCTTCCTCTGATGTCTAACTTTCTTTTACACTGTCTTCTTCTGAAGTATCTTCATCTGAAGTTTCCTCTTCAGAACTTGAAGTTGACTCTCCTTCCTGTTTCTTTTGAGCCTTCTCAAATCCAAGACCTGTATTACTTGATGTAGGCTTTTGTGTCTTGATGAACTTATCCAAGTTCTTTGAGCTATTTTTAAATCCCTTCATCTTGATCTTGGAGTCCTCTAAGTCTTCTTTTAGTAGTGCCACTTCTTGTGCTAACTTCTCACATTCCAAGATCTTTGCTTCTAACTTGTCCTTGAACCTGTTTGCCTTAGCTTTGGATTTTTCTAAATCCTCTATGAGTAGTCTTCTTTCTTCATCATATTCCTGTAACTGAATCTCAAGCTTAGAGTTCTATTTTCTTACCTTCTTTACTATGTCAAGGGCATAGATAAGTTCTCCCTTGAGATCATATCCATTCTCTTCTGAATATTCTTCTATTTGTTTGCCTTTGTCCACATCATTACTTTCTTTTGGCTTGTCTTCTATAGGATCACTCACTTCTTCTTCTAATGCCATTAGAAGATTTTCATCTGGTCTTTCAAGTGCATCCTCATACTCATCATCACTGAAACTATAACCATCCCTTGTACAATCATCTTCAAGATGTCCAAAGTTACCACATCTAAAACACTTGAGAATAACTGGAGTCTTTTTCTTAACTGGTTCTTTTTCTTCAATCATAAATAGGACTTCATCTCTATCATTATCTGAAGAACTAGCATCACTATCATTTGAGTACTTACTTGCATTATCCGCATAGTAGCTCCTCTTTTGTCTTTGGAAGAACTTCTTTCCTTGTCTGTTTTGTCCATCCTTGCTTTTCTTTTGATGCCTATATCTTTTTGATTCCCTGTACCTGTGATCCTATTTTTCTTCACCATTGTTGTTCTTTGGTTCTTTACAATCTGTTGCAAAATATCCATACTTTCCACAATTGAAACACTTAACAGATCTTAGATCTATGGGTCTTCTGGAACCTTTATCTCTTCTACCATAATTGGCTTCTTCATCACTAGAAGACTCATTGCTTGATTCTGACTTCTTACCCTTTGTTTCCTTGTTCGCTTTGAATGCAACCTACTTTGGAGGGATAGGATATTTTGTTCTTATCTCAAAGGTTGTAAGCATGCCAAGCAAAGAATTTCTTGTCAAACAATCACTATCAATTGATGTTTCTATAGTAGAGACCTTTTCACTGTACCTTTTTGGAAGAGTTCTCAAGATCTTATCACAAGCATCAGATTCATCGACCTTCATTCCAAGTCCTCTCATCTCATGTACAAGTTCATCAATCTTACTGAGATAGTCACGAATGTTTTCATCATCCCGCATTCTTAAGTTTTCAAATTCTCCTTTGATATTTTTGATCTTAGCTTTCCTGACACCTTTATCTCCTTCATATATGTTATGTAGTAGTTCCCACATTTCTTTTGTTGTTTTACAATCCATAACCTTCATAGATTATGATCTACGCAACCCTTTTATAATTGCATTCATAGCTCTTGAATTTGCATGCATTAGAAGCTTACCTTCCTTATCTATAGGAGGATTGATTGTTGGATCATATCCAAGTTCCACTGCATCCCAAACTTCATTGCCAAGTGCCATCAAGTGAAATCTCATCAGCATACACCAATACAAGAAGTCACTTCCATCAAATACTGGTGTTGTATTATTTGAGGACCCGTCCCTTTGATCCTTTTGATCCATTGTGTTCTTGACCACTTTTCCTTCAAGCTGTCAAACTCTTCTGAAGGAACCCACTCTGATACCAATTGAAGAACACAAGCTTATACTGAGAGGGGGGGTGAACAATATAAGACCACTTTTTACTTTTTCTCTCAAACCAATATATGCAATGTAAAGATAGCAATATCAATAACAGTAATCAAAGCAATGTACACAACACCACACACAATAGAGACACCACAATTTACGTGGTTCACCCAATGCGGGCTACTCCACGAAGAAAATATTTTACTAAAACTTTCTCAGTTAATCTCTTGGGAATCCTTTCCCGATTACAATATTTATGGACCTCTATCCAAAGGAGATGTTGATCCCCTAAATCTGGTTTGTGGATCTCTATCCATAGGAGAACTCCTTCTCCTCTGCTCTAGTTGGTGATCCTCTAGAAGACACTACCTCCACTACACTGACTGGTGGATCTCTCTCCACTTGAAGACTCTTGTCCTCACTCAGAAGACCTATCCTCAATGTCCTAGCTGATGGATCTCTATCCACTAGAGACTCTATCCTCTTTACTCTATCACCTCCAAAGATCTATCTCAAACTGCACTAAACTCAGTACAATCGGTCTAGCACAATTCTTCTCAATATCTGCACTAAACTCGGTACAATCGATCTAGCACAAATCTTCTCAATATTTGCACTAAACATAGTCCAATCAATCTAGCACAATTCTTTTCAATCTCTACACTAAACACAATACAGTCGATCTAGCACAAATCTTCTCAATCAAGCTCACTCAAATCTGCACTAAACATAATCTAGTCGATCTAGCACAAATTCACTCAAATCTACACTAAACATAGTCCAGTCGGTCTAGCACAAATCTGCTCAACAAGCTCACTCAAATCTGCACTAAACACAATCCAGTCGATCTAGCACAAATCTGCTCAATCTCTATCTCAGGTATGGTACAAACCTATCCTCAAATATGCTCAACAAGTCCACACAGAACTTGCTCAAATATGCTCAACAAGTCCACACAGAACTTGTCCAATCTGCTCAATAAGTCCACACAAAACTTATTCAAATCTGCTCAACAAGCTCACTTAGAACTTGCTCAAATCTGCTCAACAAGTCCACACAGAACTTGTCCAATCTGCTCAATAAGTCCACACAGAACTTATTCAAATCTGCTCAACAAGCTCACTCAAAACTTGTCCAATATGCTCAATAAGTCCACATAAAACTTATTCAAATCTGCTCAACAAGCTCACTCAGAACTTGTCCAATCTCATAGAAACATAAAGAGAATTGTTAGAGACTCAATATGCTCTATACTCATCACTATGCTCAATCACTTTCAATCACTCTCTTAGAAACATAAGGAGAATTGTTAGAGACCCAATATGTTTCAACTCAATGCTCAAACACTTTCTCTACTCAAATCAGAATATAGAATAGTTTGTTTTATGGAACTTGAACAATCACTTCATACACCCACTTGACTAGGCTCAACCAACTTTACTCAACCAATCACTCAAGAAACAACCCTTGCTTACAAACCCTAGTCCAAGTATGTAAACATCAACTCAAAATGTTTCCAACAATGCTCAACAACAAATCTCACATAACAATGATACTCATGTTCTTTTCAAATCCTAGTTCAAGTTCTTTGCACAACAACTTACTTCAACAACAATGCTCATAAATCAATCTTCACATAACAATGATACTCATGTTCTTTTCTAACTCAAGTTCAAGTTCTTTGCACAATCCAATGGCTTCAACAACAATGCTAATAAAACAAGGTTTTAATCACAACTCTTAGTTCCAGAAAACCTTGAAGCATTAACTCAAACACTTTTGAAAAGGAAACCCTAATCAAATCCTTTTCACTCCACACTTAATTTTCAAGAAAGCCAATCAACCAACTCAACCAAGGAAGAATTTGCCCATACCTTTTTGTTTGACAAGGAGTTGATCTCACAAATCTGCCATACTCACAATTACTCTTTTCAATCTCAATAAGGGTTAGAAGACTTTAATAATAACACTATGCAAAATGATGATCCATAATACACCTTATTACTCCAACTCAAAAATAACATTCATCATAGTCTTCTTTAAAAGAAAAACCCTTTAAAAGAAATTAATGCTCAATAGGCTTAATATATCACTATATAAATTAAGCCTCCACACAATCTCCTTATTACTCCTAATAAAAAATCCTTAAATAATATCACTTAATAAAAACCAACCCCTTTAATAATAATTTTCTAACACTCCTTATTCCTCCTTATCATTTATTTCATTTAATTGCCTTTTAAAACCTTTAAAAACCCTTATTACTCCTAACATGCATTAATAACAAACCTTAGGCAATTAATTAAAAATAAATAAAAAATACCTTTGCACTTGGTGGGTTTCGAACCCCTCACCAACACCTCCGTGAACGCCCTAGTCGCGGGCTCCATGACCACGTGCACCCCATGCACGTTTGAAACAAATAAAGGGCTTCGTGCCCTATCAACCTTCGAATGGCACCTTTCAAAAAATGAACAACCAAAACTTTTCACCCTTCGCATGCCTCAACGGGATTCGAACGTGAGTCCTCTTCCCCACAAGCGCCTTAACACCACGTGCACTGCCAATGGACCACCGTGTCCACCTTTCTTGGAACCTCCAAGCCCCTCGACTTTTTGCTTATGCCTTCAGACGAAAAAGGGTGTTTCATCTTCTTCCACGCAGACCCTCCAAAATTCGCAATGTTCTCAAGAGCGCAAATTAAAATCGATTAAGGCATATTATTTTCAAAGGTCTTTGTGGCCTCCTTTTATACACGAAGTCATATTTGACTTCGAACGTCGGCGCTTCGATTTATTCGACGTCGGCAATAATTAAAACCTTTATGAGTGGGGCTTTGATGTGATGACGTCAGCCCATCATTTATTATTTATAAAGTTAAATCTAAATATTTAACCTTTATAAATTATATTTATAAAATATATTTATAAATATAAACTTTGGCTTATTAAAGCCATCCATGGGTTTTAATCTTGCATTCCATTTGATGCCTTTCTACCAACATGGGTCCTTTAAATTCTTGGAGGACTTAATGAAACTGATTTGATCTTCCATGATGGGTTTACCACTGACCCTCATAAGATGATATTTTTCCCACATATTTCACAACCTTCTGCATTGTTTCTGGTGCCAACAAAGATGTGTTCCATGCAATTAATGACTCCTTCCTTTGTTCACTTGGGCAACAATGATGATATTTCACCTTGACATCAATGACAACTAGAATAGCTCAAAATGTCCAACAATCATGTAAGTTTGGAATACTTTAAATTGATGTAATCTACTAATCCTACCCTACACAAGCAAAAGAAGAAACTACCTAAGAATCTTTCCATGAAGGGGTCAAAATGATAGGTATTAAATAACCACTCAAGGAATATGAAAAAGATACTCTAACGAGAATAAAACCAACCAAGAAATCTGAAGAAGCTATTGAGTTTGAATTAGGTAGAGAATTAGAAGAATCAATAGCTAAAAAATTTAAAGGGAGAGTGGAAGGAATACCAAGAATAACCTCATCAAATATGGCATATGTATTGATGAAGATCTCACTCCTCTAAAGATCATGGAGAATATGTACCTTTGAGATATTGAAATACCCTATAAATATACACTTATGGATCTTTGGTTCCTCTTAAAAATACTTAGGTATGTAAGCCCATGTTGAAGAACCAAATATCTAGAGTTAAGAAACATTTAGCTTATCCCCTATTGATCTCTCAAGAGGTGTCATCTTCTAAACTACCCTACTAGGAACCCTATTAATAATATACCTTACACAATTGATAACCTTACCCCAAAACATATGAACTTGTCCCTTGGAATGAATCACATAACATGTCATCTCCATAATTACCTTATTTTATCTTTCAATGATACTAGTGATACTATATTGTTCAAGAGTATAGTGAGCTTTCCTTTAATATGCTATCCTATTAGAGCTCAAAAATTTATAAGAAACATGTGCCTAGTAGCCCTTGAATCAACTATCCACTCATCCAAAGATGTGGATGTCCAATATCCAAAGTAAACTAAAATAGATGCCTATGAGGTTTCTCCTTAAATGTTGTGCCTACCTTATACATAGAAGAGAGCAACATGAGTATCCCTCTTTATTGCTACTTCCTCCAAATTCTTGATCCAAAACCTATAAAATTATATCTTGTGTCCTTTATTTCAATATTCATAAGTGGGTTTATTGAAGGGCTTCTTGGGCATTTTCTAGTTTTTTTTAGGCTTTATCTCATTCTAAATTTTATCATTGACTTATTTTGATGTTCTTTATTAAAAATAAAAAATTTCTTATACCTATACAAGAAATACATAACCACCTCATCAATGGGTGATGTAGGAGGATTTAGAAATAAACATGAAGCATCTCGAAAATTGTAACTATCTTATATTTTTATGGTATATGATTGAAAATAATATTGAGCGTCTCCATATTTATTTCTTTCTCCAATGCTTCTTGTCCTTCCATTCTTTCCTTAGGAAATCCTCTTATAGTTCAAATATCCTCTTGCATCTTCTTGTAATGACTGATATACTAATCAATGATTTTGAAGGAATCTATAAATAGGTTACAAGATTTGCCTCAAGCATGTTAGTTTGACTACAATCAATTCCATCATACAACCCCTAAAATATCTAAAGAAGTACTTTTGGATCAATATTGCTACTGACATGGGTGTCATATACATCATGCATATGGAGGCCAATAACACCATTGACTTTATCCTTTTTATCTTTGTATAAGTGTTTTACCTCCTATGAATTAGTCCCTTAAAGTTGTTTATTGACATACTTGAGTAGACCCTTACTTTAGAGTAGAGATTCAATCTTAATCTTCCATGTTATATAGTTTGGACCACTCAATAAGGGCACATGATGATCCATACTTATTTAAAAAAATAACAATTCTACAAGTAGTTGTGACTAGAACCAATACTACCATTGTAAAGAGCTTGAAGAACCATGCGATTTGAAAAAATGGGCTCAAAATACTTTTGTATGCTGAAGTTACAACCCTCAAAAATTTTGCCCTAATATAGCAAAAATTTTCTCCAAAACCTTTGGAAAAATTAAAAAACATTTCAATACCTACATTGAATGATAGACAACCACATCTCGCTACATAAGTTATTGATAGGGTGCTTATTATGTGCTAATTAATCATGTGATGCCACTTGTTACAACCTAATTTGTAGCCTTATTTATGAACCACGTAATACCATGTGTCACTATCTAATTGGCTTTGAAATCCATGCATCACCAAGTTTGTTGTTGATCATGGAAGTTACTTGTCATGTTTAATGAGATGGAAAGATATGATTGGAGAATCTAATTTTAATAAACACCAAATGGCATATGGTTTGACATGATATCCAATGTATGGATTGCCATGTTGGTCCAATAATAAAGTGCAACATCAACCCTACATCAATATTTGGTATATTCCACCTTAATATTTGTGCTATATCAACATCCTCACAAGCTACCATGTGTTATCCCATATCAATAACTTGGACTACCAACTTAGCTACCATATTTTACCTCAAGATTTTTGTGCCTCCTAAAGTTACTTGTATGAACTAACATATTCCACTTTGGGACTATCATGCCTAGTGCCACATCAACTTTATGGATTGTCACATATCACTTTGAGATGCATGCATATGGTGTAATCTCACTTATACAAACCATTTTGCGGCATCCATGTGCACTTGCCATGTCATCAAGTTGGTGAAAAGTGAGTGGCATGGTATCCACCACATATTTTAGAATTTCCATATCATCCCTCTTGTTGATATCATCGATAAAATATTAGGGGTGTTCAAACTCATGATCTCATATGGGTAAAGCTTTAGTTCACCTTCTACTAGCCACAATTCTAACCACTACACATGGTAGGTGAGATGATATGCTTACTAAGAAAATAAAGCAAACATCATGTGCCCCTTTTTCATGTCCCTAACATAGGCCTACATCAACATAACATAGGCATGTATAATCAAATAATTTCCTGCCTAACTTTTGGAATATTGACATAAATTTTTCCATTTTCAAATTCAAAAATTAAAATTTTGGAAGGAAAAGCATAATAGTTTTCAACAAAAATTTGGAATACCTAGAGGGAAAATGATGAAAAGTGTTGAGCTATGACCCCTTAATTATTTTACAAAGAATTCAAAAATATTAACGATTTTTCTGTGTTAAATTTTGTGTGATCTAATATTATTTAAGCCAAGACCAAAAGTGTGAATTTCTTATGAGCACCATTAATGTAGCCTATAGGCATGTGATTATGTAAAACTACATGCATTCATCATTTATATAAGCCTATGGTCATGTTCATATAAGAAAATTTAGTTAATCCACCTTTATAGATAACCTTTCTTAAAAGGGAAATTTATTATTATTTGTTGTAAGGTTAATCTTAAGGTTAAGTTTATGTCGACCTGAGGTCAAAATCTCATTGGAAATTTTGCATCACTATAAATACCCCTCAATTATGATCCACTTATATTACAAGTGTGAATAAAATATAATATATTGGGGTGCCTATGGGCATCCATGTTATATTTCTCCTTGTCTCCCTTCATTTATCTAATTGCTATCTTTTATTACCTCTTCTTCTTTTCTCCTTATGATTGTGGTGAATGCATGATTTGGAAATTTTCTATAAAATAATACAAATTTGAACATGGTATGAGAGCAATATCCAAAGCGACATCACTCATCAAGCACAAGAGAAATTTGTAAAGAAATGATTATCAAATCAAGTTACTATTTTTTTATCATTTAAAATTTTCAAATTTGAATTCATATTCAATGCCAAACAAAATGGCGTAAAAATGGACTCTATCCATTTTCTGCACCATTCACACACTTTTCATCAAACATGTCATCGCACAACGATAAATTTTGATTCAAAGATAAATTATCATAGTCTGTTTTACATTGATGTATAATTGATAACAATCATAGCTATTTATTTTATGCGACACATTTGAAGATTTCCTTTATTGCTAATTGATTTTTTATGATATATAAAGAGAACTTTCCTTAGTAGCACGTATTATAGTATTTACTCTAGGTCCACCCAATAAAAGCCTTGCTATTTTTTTAAAAATGAAATATATATATATATATATATTGATATTGAAGATCATATTTTTTTAAAGAATTTACAAGGAGTGAGAGTGAAATAAAGCATGGTCTAGGGGCGAGAGCATGGGCAAGTTTGAGCTAGGACAAGCATGGGTGCAAGTAGGGAGATAGGGTGAGGATGAGCATAAAGCAATGAGTGATGGCAAGGGTGGGCATGAATATGAATCTAGGAAAAGGTCCAACACATGAAGTGAGTAAGTGTGGCTAGGAAGTGCTTGCAAGCAAGATGCAAATACAAGCATAACCTTTAGATTTCTTGCTTTAGACATTTGAATAAATTTAAATAATGAATGATTATCATGAGAAAATTTTAGATAGCAAAAAAATGAAACCATTCACAAAATTCCTAATTGGAAGTATGTAAGGATGTCATAGTTGAGAAAAAAAGAAATACAAATTTATTTTAATCCCTATCTAGGCAAAAAATGCTTTGTTAGAAGTGATTATAAATTATGATATGATCAAGTATGATATAATTATTCTTAAAACAAGTGGGTTAACGTGTATGTTCAAATCATGTCAGACTAACTTATTTTAATATTTGAAAGTGGATTACATAGAAATGGGGATTGAGTTAACATTATTGTATAACTTCCCCTCTAAAAGGGTTATTCTCATCATATTCAATTTAGAAGTTCAGGATAAAATAATGGGTGGTAGTCATGGTCTTGGGGGAGATATGACTTGTATTTAATATTGTGGAGTAAATATTTTTTTATGGAAATAGAAACTAGTAAAAGTATTTCAATATAGATCAAGAATTTTGGACTTCGATATAAACTTATAAATAAATTTCAAAGGATTTTCTTTCGGTAGAAGATACTTTAACGACAGAATCATCCTAAACTTAGGTCTCACAATGTGAACCCAAATACTTTATCAATATAATGTCATGACAAGATATTAGCTTAATACCCTAAACAAATTTATCAAGGAATGTATATCGAGATATATGTTCTCATAGATATTTAAGAAAATTTACCTTATCCATTGAAATTAAATTTGAATGAAAGAGAATAAAAATATAAATATCCAAAGGATTACGGACAACCCCAAAACACAAAACTGGAAAGCAATCCAATTACAGAAAAATACACAAACGGGAGAAACCCTTATGTTGAGTATATAAGATTCCTATTCCGTATTAGGGGAGCAATGGACTAGAGCAATCATCAATAGGGATGAGGTGGTGGTGGGAAGTATTTATACATGTCAATGAAAAATATGTATCTCACATATCCCTTCACCAATCATTCCATTGTAGTATTTAAATACCCCATGGTGATAATATATTTTCATCAAATATGTCATCGCACAATGGCAAATTTTTATGCAAAGACAAATTATTGTAGTCTCTTTTAATTTATTTATAATTGATAATAATGACAGCTATTTATTTTATGCGACAAATAGGAATATTTCATTTATTTATGATTAATTTTTTATTATATATAAATAGAACTTTTCTTAGTAGCATGTATTATAGTATTTACTCTAGGTCCACCCAATAAAAGCCTTGCTATTTTGTAAAAATAAAAAAATGAATTTTATATATATATCAATGAGGATAATGGAGCATGAATATGAATCTAGTAAAATATTCAAAACTTGAAGGGAGTAAGCGTGGGTAGGAAGTATTTTCAAGATATATGCAAATACAAGCATCACCTTTAGAGTTCTTGCTTCAAACATTTGAAGAAATTCAAAGAATGAATGATTATCATAAGAAAATGTTAGTGTAACGACCCTCCTCGCATAACCTTTGATAGTAAATTAAATAATGATTTAAACTTACATTTTTCTTAGAAATAAGGTATTGATACTGGTTTTATGTACGTAGGACTAGGGACATTCCTTCGACACACAAGATAAGTCGATGAAAAAAGGTAAGTGGGAAAGTGATGATTTAGTTTATGAGTACATGAAATCTCACACATGTGAGTTTTACATAGGTGCATTAGAAGTGAAATGTATTATACATGTGGTTTGTTAGAATATATGTTGGTTTTTTATCGAAAAGATATGTGCATTCATATATTAAAGGATGGCAATGAAATTTCCAAAGGCATGGGAGCCTACCTTTATTGAGAGATTGTTGAAACAAAAATTGCTTGAGTGTATTGGTTAAATTGATAAATTAAAAATATACTATATGTGAAATATGCATTTATGATTGGTAGTGGGAGAATGATGACGTAGAAATCTTCAAGCTAAGATAATGATTTTTGAAGATAACTACTTCATTATTTTATGGGCGATTGAGGAGGTAGCTAAAACAAAAAGATAAAAATAATAAAATAACATTATGCAAGGGATCCGGGCATGAGAATGAGGATTGCAATCTAGAAAATGGGCATACAACTACACTAGGTGATAAAATATTTGGAGAAAAGAACTGATAGAGAGCTTATTGGATAACAAAATTTGTTGCAATTACTAGATTGGAATGTTTCTTGTATATTGTTGAATTTGCTCAAATAAAATACCTATCTTTTATTTTAGAAATAATGATACAAATTTGGAATTTATGCACTATGTGGACTCTGTGTGTATATTATGAAGTTGGAATTGAAAGCTTATTTGAAATTTGAAATAAATTCATGATGCCCAACTTAGAGTTAAGATTACTAGGAAATTAAATTGTTCAATTGTATGAGTTTTGTATGAATCTTTTGTGCAACTGTAAAAGCTTTTTATGAGGTTGGAAAATATGTCCGGATGTATAATTTAAATTTTATTATTGCTTATCTATGAAAACTATTTAACTAAGTGAAACCTATATGAATACTTTGTGCAATTGAGAAATCTTGGTATGATGTTGGGAAAAATATTTTGAGACAAACAATTAATTGAAATAATTTCAAATACATAGAAACAACTATTGGTGATGAAATTATATGTTATTCATCAATAGGGTCAAATACTTGGATGTTGCTCTATGTTTTATGCAAACATGATGCATGTTAGAATAGTTGCATTTTTTAGGAATACATACAAGAAATAGCTGACTCTGATACCCTTTCTTTACAAATTTCAAATATGATAAGTTTGGTAACAATTGAGTGGCATACAATAAGGGTGAAAGATCTCCATATATCTACCATCAAGTTACATGACCATTTGAATTTTATAGAAATTATATGACAAAGTATTCTCAACCATATCATTAACTCCACTTCCAAGTAAGATTAGTTTAAGCCAAATTACCTACCAGATTGACCTATGTAATTTTAAGATAGTTAGATTTTTGCGGATGGTAGGAAAATAAATTCAAGGGTTTATGTATTATCTTTTTGTTACTCAATGTAAAACTAGTGAACGATAGTCTATTATAAGTTGTACCTATTCCTTTCTCTTGAATACAAAGGACTATAATTATCTTGAGCATAGTCCACTCTGCATGTTGTGTTTGTATTTTATAAATATGAATTAAGCTGGAAAAAATATATCTATTTTTCATCATAAAAAATATATATATACATGGATTTATTTTGAAGACATGCATAATCGCTGCTATACTGGGTAAATGAATTAGTGAATGGTAAATATCAGAAAATCATTGACTGAAAATATGGTACTGGGAGGCATGTTAAGAGTTTATTTGCATTGTAAAACCTTTATTACTTCCAAAGATTATTATTTGGTCAAGTCAATGGACTCTATTGTTAACTGTAAATTTATTTTATATCTAAGGATGTCATGAGTAGGCATATTCCTAAAAATAATATTAAGTTTCCAATGTGTAATATTAAAATAGATTGTATGACCCTGAATTTCTATATGGTTATTTTGAATAACAAAAAACTTGAGAGGTAAAGTCAATATATTATCATCTTCTGGAATTTTATGGCTATTACATTTCCAAAATTGAAATGTACATTAGGTATGGCACCCGTGTGGGTGAATAAAATATTTGTTAGTGAAATGTGATAATTAATCATGTAATTCTATTATAAAAAGAAATTCATAGCTAAGTTATATGTAATACACTTCTACCAGTGAAGGTAGTATAAATACCTGGTTAAATACCTTTCATATATTATATTAATGTCGGTGAATCAGGAATGGATTCTTGTAAGGAGACCACACTGGTCAACTGGTGATACGTCTTTAAGTACACTGTAGGGGTGGCTTGCACAACTCTACTATACCACACTTTAAATCTGTGAAGAGTCATTTTATTGTTAGCCAATGTCATGGACCTTTTTGTAAGGGAAAAGGTAATTTTAATTGTTACAATGAACCTTGCAAGTGCAATAGGTTAACTGGATGAAATAAGACTCACGTTTGATTAGGGAAATTATGAGAATGGTCTAGAAATTAGAGGAGTGAGTGAAGAACCTACCCAATATCATTGTAGACTAAACTTTAGTTTAGCTAGCTATTTGGTAATTAGTGTATAGAATAGCTATGGTAGCAAGGTAACTATGATTAGTTCCCTTTTTAAGGAAGCTAAGATATTAAAGAGGTATATTATGAACATTGTTTAAGAAAATGGAAATATTAAATATAGGTAGTTTTTAATGAGTAGAATAGTTATTTAGTTTTGTAGTAAATGAATAATTATATGAGTCCTTTTTTATAAGGATTGGTATTATAATTAATGTGTTTAATTATAGAAATATTTAGATTACTTGATAAAATTTGTTTAAAGAGAATGGGATATTTAGAGCTTGGGTAGAAATAGCATATGTAATCCTTTGTTTCATAACTTTGGAATTCTCTTACAAGATGGAATAAACTTATCTAGTAAAAACCATAAATTCTAGTATAACTCATACTAAGAAGAGTATGGATTTATTCATCGAGAAGGATGAGTAACAAAATAATATAAACACCCAATGTTATTGAGGTGTGGGTATGCACACAACTAGTCTCGAGAGCAACAATTTTTTTGATGGAAAAAATTAGAAAAAATGACCTAGTTAGAAATAGTAACGAGGGGTGGTATGGAACACCACCTCTAGGTTTTTTCTCGAGTAGTACTGTGATAAGTCTTATGTTCATGACTTAGCTAGTTTAGCCATGATGTTTGGTATGGGATAAATGATCATGACTCATAATGGGAATGATTGATCAAGTCTAAGGTTAGGGGATTAGCTAAACACTAGGCATATGTACACTAACCCCTTAAATATTAAAATTAGAGCAAGTTGATCGGTCAGATCAAGGTTCAATATTCTAAGGGATGGGAAAATATGCATTCAACCTCTAGGTGTTATGGGCCCTAAAGGATAATTTTTGTTGTGGTTTGACCCTCATTCCAGAACCAGAGGTCGATAAATAAGACAAATCAATTCCATAAAATGGCACCTTTATGAGATTTAGCCAATCTCATCCACTTGGGTGGTTATTTGGAGCATTCTTGAAACCCAAAAGTCGTTTGATATGCCTAAACTGATTAAAAATTTATGATAATGATTCATTAGATAAAACATAATTGCTATGTTGTGAACCTGAAAGCACAATCATATTTTACTGTGAACATGATAGCACAATCTTATTTTGTTGTGAACATGGAAGCACCATCATATTTGGTTATGAACATGAAAGCACTTCTTAGACTTAAATAAAAAATTAACTTGAGAAATTACCTAGCTTGATTTTTGTGGTACAACCAGGTGAGTAGACTTGGGTTATTACATGTGGTATCAGAGCAAAAGAGATATTAAAATGGTAGGACTTTGATTAAATTTTTTTGGACAAACTTAAAGCTAAAAAATTAACTTGCTTCTTTTTCCTATGAGTCTTATGGCATATTTGTTGCAAAGTGGAACTTTTGGGGATCCCACGAAAGGTGGGTAAGAGGAAGTCATGATAAGATGAAATCCAAGAGGACCATGAATAGTAAATAAAAGAGAAGGTTCTCAAAGGGAAAGAAGGATGAAGCAAGTGAATGAACCTCCATTAAATGAGTCTGGTAGAGAGGAAGGAAACTTAGCATATGTAGTGCAACTATTACAAACTCATATGGATCAGTAAAGAGAAGAAATTGTCCAACAAAAAACTCACATGGCCCAATAACAAGAGTTGATAGTCCAACAAAAGAAGGTTATAAAGGACTTAACCAGGGGAAGGGAAATTGCAGGTAAGATAGAGGAAGCACCTAGTGATCTTAGAAGATGTAGCATTGGTAGGGCTAGAGTGAGTGTGGAGGTGGGCAAGAGGAATCCATCATAAGACAAAATCTAAGAGGACCACAAACAAGTAATAAAAGAGGTCCTCAAAGGGAAAGAAGGATGAAGCAAGTGAATTAACCTCCATTACACAAGTCTAGTACAGAGGAAGGAAATATAGCACAAAGGACTTAACCAGGGGAATGGAAACTACAAGTAGGATAGATGAAGCACCTAGTGAGCCTATAGGATCTAGCACTCGAAGGTCTAGAGTGAATGTGGAATTGGCTAAAGATATAAAGAAGGTTGTAATTTCTAAATTTAATAGAAAATATGATGATGCAACTAAGAATTAGCTGAATGAATTGGAGTCATATTTTTCCTTGGTGGTTTTGTCATCAGAATCTAAAATTAGCTTGGCTATTATGAACATGGTTGAAGTTGCCTTGGACTGGTAGAAAAACTTTAAGAGAGGGCTTGGTGTTGAATTTGTAGATGTCAAATGGGAAGTTTTTGATAAGGAATTCAAAAACATATTTTTAATTAAAGAGTATTATGTAAAAAAAATTGGATAATTCACAAACCTACAACAAGAATCCATGACAATCTGAGATTATCACCAAAAATATGTTCAATTATTCAAATATGCAACCTAGTATGAGAGAAATGAAGAGATGAAAGTCCAAAAATTTATTTTGGGACTACATCCCAACATCAAGACAATCATGAATATGCATATCCTTGTAGATCTACCTACTACTTTTGATTTAGATTAAAAGGAGGAAGCAAACCAAGAGACCAAAAATGTATACTTTAATTACGAAAATCACTATGAAAGAGATAAATATGAACTCGATAAATTAAAGAGAGTTGGGTATATTAATGGGACAAAGAGAAGAGTAAGAAACCCAAAGGAGAATATCATAATATACAAGGAGGAAAAATAGAAATAATTTCCAAGGCAATAGGTTCAGGAAGGATGGAAAGGGGTACCCTAAAAGGAACGATCAGAGACTAGTAGATCAAGATAATACTTGGGAAACTATGTCTCAAGTTAGAAATGATAATAACAATAGGGTAGGTAGAGCTCCTCCAGGTGTATGTTATATATTCCAAGGAGCCCATTGTTCTAACAAATACCCCCACAAAGCTGATCTTCACTAGAAAGATCCAAAAGAAGTCATTCACAGGATTTTTGGGGTGATAGGTTGTCATGTGCTTAATGGTCAATTTACTCCTTTATTGTTAAATGGTAACATTTATGATAAGGAAGTATATATTTTAAAATATAGTGGATCAACTAATAGCTTTTTTTCAACTATATTAATGAGGGACATACCTGAAAGACTTGGGTTTTTAGCTAATGGTTGGAAGGTAGAGTATGGGTTAGGGTAAACTTTCCAAGTTAACCAATGTTTATTTGATCCTCATATAATTTTTATGCAAGGAAAAACTAATTGATATTTGTAATTAGCACCATTAAATACCTTTGACATCACTGTTAGTGTTGATTGGTTGAAATCTTATAAGGCTCTTTTGAATTTTGAGGAAATATGGGTGGAGTATATGGGTGAATCTAATCAAAGGATTATAATTCATTGTGATCATGGTGTAATGAAGTCATATTTACTAATTGTAATGCAAATAAAAAAATCCATTAGAAATAAGGGAATTATTTTTGTAGTTAAAATGAATAAGAAAGAGGAGACTGAAATGGAATTAGACCTCTTCCAAAAGTATCATGTTTTGGGAGAATTCAAGGATGTATTTTTGAAGGACCTCCCTAAGTTACCTCATTAGAGATAATTTGATTTTTCTATTGATTTATTACCTAGAGTTGCACCCATTTCTAGGGCATAGTATAGGATGACTCCTATTGAGCTACAAGAGATCAAGACGTAACTTCAAGATTTTCTAAAAAAATGGATAATCAAGCCCAATGTGCCACCATGGGAATATCCTATCTTGTTTATTAATAAGAAAGAAGTAACCTTGAGTATGTGTATATATTACTAAATGCTAAATAAGGTTACTATAAAAAATAGGTACTCATTACCTAGAATTGATGATCTCTTTGATCAACTGAAAGGAGCAACCATTTTCTCAAATATTGACCTAAGATATGATTACCATAAATTAAGGATTCAAGAAGAATACAATTCTAAAACAACTTTTAGAACTATGTATGAACATTTTGAGTCTACAATCCTACATTTTGGGCTAAATAACGTCCCAAAAATATTCATGAATCTCATGAATAACATCTTTACAGAGCATTTGGACAAGTTTGTGCTTGTGTTACAAGATTATATATTGATCTATTCCAAGAAAATGGAGGAACATGATCAACATATGAGAATTGTACTTGATATTATTAGAAAGAATTGGTTATATGGAAAACTATCAAAATTTGAATTCTACACTCCATAAGTACAATATTTGGAAAATATTGTCTTTGCAGAAGAGATTGCAGTCAATCCCAAGAAAATAGAAACAATTATTGATTGGCTTGCACTTACTAACGTGACTAAGGTGCGAAGTTTTATGGGGATTTTAGGCTATTATAGGTGATTTATTAGAGGTATCTTGAGAATTTACCAACCTATTAAAAATTTAAAGGAAAGGTAAGGCCTTTAAATGGACAAAGTAGTGTGAAAAGGTCTTTCGAATTCTAAAAAAAGGTTGACAACCGCACCAATTCTACAATTACCTAATCCTAATAAGAATTTTACAATGTGTATTGATGCATCAGTTGAAGTATTAGGAGGATTTTTGATCCAAAAGGATGTGGTTATTGCCTTTAAATCAATAAAAATTAAGAGGCATGAAGTGAATTATGCCACTCATAACTTGGAGTTGGAAAATGTTGTACATGCCCTTAATATTTGGAGGAACTATTTATTTAGGAAACCATTTGAATTGAAGAAAAATCACCAAAGGTTAAGGTACATATTTACTCAACCCTGATTAAATTATGGGCAATGATGTTGGATGGAGTTTGTAGTTGAGTATGATTTTGTCATTGAGTATATAAAGGGCAAAGAGAATAAGGTCGTTAACGCTCTAAGTAGAAGAGGTCACATTGCTACAATGAAAAAATGTTATTATGATTTGATAAATCAGATTAAATATCTACAATAGAAAGATGAAATTTTCCAATTATGTAATGCTCAAATGGAGCAATAACTTGGAAAAGATACATATTTTATATATAGATATGACTTTTTGTATTATAATAATAGATTATTTATTACAAGTATGGGTGGATTGAGATAAAAAATCCTTAAATAGGCACACAATACTCCTTATTCAATGTATATTGGAGGGATAAATATGTGCGAGAGCTTGATAAAGAACTACTATTGGCCAAGTATGAAAAAAGACATCACATATTATATGGCCAGCTACTTGAAGTACCAAAAAGTGAAAGTGAAAAATTTGCATCCATCAGGTAGAATGTACCTACATGTTATACCTGTGTAGAAATGGCAGGTGATTTCAATAGAATTTATAGTGGGTTTTCCTAAAACAAGGTTTAGACATGATGCAATTATGGTGGTTATGGATAAGTTAACCAAGGTTGCACATTTTATACCTGGTAATGTGTAAGATGATGCACTAGCTATAGCGAGCAAGTTTGCAATGGAAGTGGTGAGACCACAAATTTCTAGAAGTCTTAATCTCTGATAGAGACTCTCACTTTACCTCTAAATTTTGGTAGGCTTTGCATGAAGCTTTAGGAACCAAATTTAATATTAGTTTCACTTATCACCTTGAGATAGATGGACAGACTAAGAGTGTGAACCAGGTATTAGAGGATATGTTGAGAATGTATTGTATGGATAAACATATAAAATGGGAATATTATTTATACCTAGTCATTTTTGCATGCAATAATAGTTATCATGCATCACTAGCTATGACACCTTTTGAAGCTCTATATAGAAGAAGATAAATTATTCCTTTATCATGGGATAATCCAAAACATAGGGTATTGATCAAACCAAAAACTATAAAATAAATGGAAGATCAATTGAAAATAATTCAGTAGAGGTTTAACGAGGCCATAGATCACCAGAAGAGCTATGTGGACCTTAAAATAACATTGAGGAAATATTTTGTGGGAGATAGAGTATTCTTAATGGTGAAACCAACTAAAAGTTCTATAAAATATTCCAAACTTGACCCAAGATATGTGAGTCCATTTGAAATTGTGGGCAACATAAACCTTATTTCATACAAACTTGCTTTGCTGCCAAGCTTATCCAAAATTTATAATGTCTTCAATGTGGCCCTTTTTAGGAAGTACATTCCTGATCCAACTCATGTTTTGGATGTTTCTAATTTGCAGATGACCGATCCAATAAAAATTGAAGTTTGACCTATTCATATACTTGGTTTTAGGACAAATAACTTGAGGAAGAGGAACATAGATCAATGCCAAGTCCAATGGGGCCTCTACTTGGACAGAAATGCCATGTGGGAGAATGTGGCAGATATGCAATAGTAGTTTTCTTATTTGTTTGAGTACACATAGACATTCTAAAACATTTATATGTTGATTATATGTTTGTGTATATATATATTATTAGCTTTTGAGGATATATGTAGAGGGAGAGATCTATCACAGGTCTTAATAAAATGTAAAATATATGATAGAAAGTATTTCTACAATATTATTGAAATATACTATAAGTAGAAAGTAATGAATATACAATGCAATATATAGGTAATGGTCACTCCATTACTATAAGCTAAAGGACTACATTGTACTCCATTTAGGAGTTCTACTACTATCTACTACACTCTACTATAATGCACTTGATATGCTTGATATGATCTTGATGTGAACTATCGTTATGAGGCCATTTATATAGGAATATATATTCCTTGGCCAACACTCTATCTAGATATACAAGGGGACACCTTGCACATTAACACTTGTGCATTTATTACATTGCTTGAAGTAACTATCTAAATTACCCCTAAAGTAATATCCTACTCTAACTATGTACCAAAGGTGGTACATTTACATGACCCAAATGATGTAATAATATTGATATGATCCTTTGTGTTCTCTTTAATTCACATTGCACTTTATTCCTCCTTGAATTGGTTCCTCTTATTCTTCTTTATTTGAGTAAATACTTTTATAGGTGATGTACTATCATCTGATTATTGAAAAAGTATTTTCTCTTTGCTTTTGTCCTTGATATCATTCTTTGTATCTTGCATAGAATATTTTGAACATACACTTAGAGCATCATGATAAGACTTTGAGTTAGAAGAACTTGAAGTACTAATACTGCATGAGGATTGAAATATCTTTGCTAGAGATGATTCATCAATTTCTGTTTTCAAATTAAGTATTTTTATCAATCCTCTATGTTCTAAATTTTCATTCTTATAACATGTGAATGTAAGTAGTGGTATGTATAGTATGCTTCCATATTCTAAAGGAATTTGAATATCATTATTTCTATTATCAATTACTTTAGTGAGTCAAGCATGTAGATATTGCTTCATTGTTTCAAACCTGTCTTTTAAAGCTTCAACATGTATTATTTTTGAGGTAGGATCTAAGTTTCCTTTAAATTTTATCAGTGAATTCTTGATTCCACTTTTAATGACACTTGATCTTAGCTTTCTAATAATGTTGTTCATATCATTGTTCATTGTATCACTTCATATAGACATCCTTATAGCTCCCTGGATTAGAGTATAAATACTTTGATAGATTTTGTATCTTATGAGATAGGATCTTCTTAAGTAGTCTACCTTATGACTCCCTAGTTAAAGTATGTATATTTGATTTAATAAAACATTTTTAGAGCTTAGGTTTCATAAGCTTCCTTATGACTAAAAAATGGATTGAGTACTTGATAAATTTTTATGAATGCTATTATTATCAAGTTTTGTAGAATACCTTGTCACCCTAGTTATTTTGGATATGCTAAATGATTTATAAAGTGCTTTTGAGAATAGTAGTTCAATTTTGGATTGATTTTGTAAAGTTTTGTGAATAGCAAAAATCAAATTCTATTACACTTTATTACTTCTATTGAACTTAAGCACTTTCTATTTTGATGAGGTCCTAGTGGTTGGATTTATTTTATCCCTTTAATGTGGTTTTAAGAAAAGTATACAAATTATCTTCCAACCCTTGATAATATTTAATGAACCTTCTTTTATAGCTTTTGATATTTGATATATAATATTTCTAAATTCCAATATCCTACTTTTGTGTCATATTCCTTATAACTCCCTAATTTGGAATATTATAAAACAATAATATTTACAAAACTATAAATGAATTTTTTTCTAGGTAGAAATCCTTATTTCTCCTATGTTTTAATTTGTAAATATTAAGCTATAATTCTCCTTTAATTTTTCTTTCAAATATTACAAATCTCCTATATGAGTGCTATATTTTCCTTGTATTCTCCAATGTATGCATACCAGTCTTAATGCTTGATTTGACCTCTTTTTAGTGGTGGATGGTGGCAAATTTTTTTGACTATAATATTGGGTGCTCCACTTTTGCTTGACCAAGAGCCTTTAATGCTCTTACTTCTTCCTCCACACTGCACTCCCTTGGATGCTATGAATATGCTTCTCCTTGATCTTTAGTGCCTCAAGTAGAGATAAAATATTGTAGCGGGTGACAAGTGTCACGGTAGTTTCACTTTAATACCTGGGAGAGAGACAGAACCTTGTTGACCCTTATAATTTTTTGCAAAATGGAAGGTGAATGTTACAGTCTTGTATGAGCACTTATATTCATTGGTGACAAGTGTCACTTCTCTTCTAACACTCCTAATATCCTCCAGTGTAACACCTTCTTGGACTTTCCTTCAAGCATGCAAAGGGTGAGCACTCATGTAGGAGATGTTAGGATTTCCTTCAATGTGACAAGTGTCACCTTCTCTTTTTGCATGTACCTTTTCTTCTCAATGTCCCTCAATCCTTAACATATTCTTTGCAAGTTTCTTTTATCAACGTATTGTGGAAAGCTTATCCTTTGTTGTATGCTTTCAATGGTGCCTAGTGTGAGTTGGTTCCAACTGGATTAGTTAGCAATGCTTTGGTGGCTTTGAGCTAGGATTGTGAGTAATGTTTTTGTAGCTATGGGTAATGCTTTGGTGGAGTTTGAAGATACTCCAATGGTGCCCTTGAGTGCTCCTTATGGATGTATGTATAGCTAGTATAACCTATTTTGTGTTTTATTTTCTTCCTTATTTCAACCTGCTATGTATTTGCCTTTGTAGATAATATTTCTCCTTCCTTGTGTTATGTTGTGTTTAATTGAAAGTACCTTGATACAACTATCCAAGACCATGGATGATATGAGCTCTTTGAGAGGATATTTTACCTTGCTTGAAGAATAATTTTACAAGATCACTTTGAGCTGATTTCGTCTTGTGAATAATGTACCTTTGTGGCACTTAAACCTTGTCCTTTTTCCTACATAGGACTTATTAGTATGGTGCACGATGATGTAAATAAAATACCTTTTTGCACCTCTTTTTGCACTCTTCTCTCTTGGTTTTTATGGTGGCTTTCTTGTAGGTAAGGAATGTTTGGATGTTGTCTCCTTTGCTTGGTTACTTTGGCAATAAACCCAAGCTAATAACCATGTAGATAGAAGCTCTTGTAGATTTATTTTTTTCTGCACTATTTTTTTTATAAATAAACCTTAGTGCACTTTGAATCTGAGACTCACCAAGTCTTGATTTGAATATTTTTTTACTGATTTTGGTGATGGATTTAATCTCCACTCCTTAGAGGAATATGATTTGATTTTGGTGTCTTCTTTGGGCCATGAAATATTGTAAGTTTTGTGCACCAAATAGTGTCTTTAGACACTTTAATAATCATATTATTTTGTGCCCTTGGAGAACACAAACTAAGCCTTTTGAAATTAATTAGTATAGTGTAAATGAACTTAACAATACTTTCAAATTTAAAGCACTTTTAATGGTAACAATAATCTCACCTTATTGCTCCTATAAATAAACTCTTAAAATAATTTCAAATGCACTTAATAATCTTTACAACTTTTAAGAGCAATTTGTAATGAACCCTTAATGAATAATATATAATTTTCACTACAATCAATATTGTAGGATGTATCTTCTTACTTTCTGGATAGATAACAGATAGGCGATAATTATATTTATTTCAAAAATATCCAACTCTTATTTAATGTTCAAATATATATTTAAAATGAACTCTCCTTTTTGCACTTTCTTGAAGACTATAATATAATCCCTTTTCCTTTGCAAATCTAATCTAAATATGGTACTTAATGGAATTTGATAATGAACCTTTATTTGAAGTTTAACTAATTGCACCGAATTTGCTTACCTTTTAATGGAATTTGATCTTGTTGTTTTGATTCACCAAATTGCTGCCTTATAGTGGATGAAGTCGCAACTTCTTTTTGGCTGTCCAAAACAACTTCTTGCTTCACAAAACTATGGTCTTGAACTTTTTGTTTTGAACCTAGGATTTAGTGGCTTGATCCTTCCAGTGAACTTCAATTTTTTGTAGTATGTTAATAAAGTCTTTGCTTTTTCTCTTGGATTAGGGTAGGCTTGTTTTATATAAATATTTTTTGAATCTTCTTGTTGAATCTTGATTTCAAAAAAGGTCTTACTCTTCTCAATATTTTGAATATCTTGAGGTATTTACTATATTCTTATTTGATATTTGGCACCCTTTTCCAAATTCTTCTTCTCTTGGGCTTGTTTTCATATGGCGATAATTGTCCCAAGTCCGTCACCATCAAGAGCTTCTCCTTGATAGTGGAATTATTCAATGAGTTCTTCTAGGAACTCTGTTGATGATGCTTTTGTGAGCTCTACAACAAGGCTCTCCAAGCCTTCTTACTTTCCTCCTTGAGACCTCTCCAAGGTCTTATATCTTGCAGTTTCTTTGGTCTTCCAACTGAGACATTTTCTTCAACCTTCTACTTTTGTAAGTGTTGGTGATGAGATCTTCTTCTCGGATCTCTAAAATATATTGCTTCTTTTATCAGGAATGGGACTCTGTTAGTCCCTTTCTATATTTTCAAGATTAAATTTTTTTCTAATGAGACCTACTTCAGATATCTTCAACTTCTTCTAAAAGAATTTTTTTATTAGTAAAGGATATCACCAATATCTAGTTTCATGGACTCTTCTCTGAAGTCTTCTCTAGAGTCTTCTTTTGAATTAGGAACTCTTCTTCTAAATCAGGAACTCTTCTCTAAATTTTTCTTCAAGAACTCTTCTTTGGAGTCTTCTTCAAAATTAAGGCTTCTATGGTATTTTTTGCTTTTGTAATCTATAGGTATTGATCTTGAATGGATATCACCAATCTCATATCTCCTCCTTGACTCATATTCTAGAGTCTCTTCTTCCTTGAGTCTACTATAAGGCTATTGTGATCTTTTCTTCACTTCTACAATCTGTAGGATTTGCAGCTCTTGTAATGTTACCTTTCTTCGAGGCCTTTGAAATATTTAGTCTTCTCCTTGTTACTACAAATTCTATAATGATTCTAAGAAGATATTCTTCCTATCTCTCTTGTAGGAAGCTTCCTAACCTTTTTCTAAATATCTTTTTTCTACAACAATTTGTTAGAGACTGCAATAAAAGAATTTATAATTATGGATATAATAATCTTCACTAGTTGATTTGTCAATCTAGTGGTATGAATTTTGAGTCCTAGTCTTCACGATTTTTCTTGCAACTCTGTGGAAAAACTCTAGCAAAATGTAATCTCAACATTTTTGGAAATGGGATTTATTTCAGTCCTTTAAATATTTCTTGTGACTCTCCCTAATCTTATTGACTATTATTGTTCTTTCTATCAATTGATTCCTAGTGGTAACATTTGCATGCAACGACAAACAACAACAAATCCAATTTGCAAAGATGCAAAACAATAGTAGCAATGGTGACTCCCTAATTCTATATTGATTCACCATGGATTTGATACCACTATTATCTTTTGAGGATATATGTAGAGGGATATATCTATCACATGTTCTAATAAAATGTATAAAATATAAAAGAAAGAAATATCACTAAAATATACAATAAATAAAAAGTGGTAAAAATGCAATGTAGTATGGAGGTAATGGTCACTCCATTCAGGATTTCTACCACTATCTACTACACTCTACTATAATGCATTTGATATGCTTGATATGATATTTATGTGAACTATCACTATGAGGCCCTTTATATAGGAAGATAGATTCCTTGGCCAACACTCGACCTAGATGTACAAGGGGACACCTTGCACATTACAACTTGCATATTGACACTTGTGGTTTTATTACATTGCTTGAAGTAACTAGAAAACTTCCCCCTAAAGTAATCTCCTACTCTAACTATGTACCAAAGGTGGCACATTTACATGACCCAAATGATGTAATATACTCTAACTCTAAAATGTATATGGATATGAGACTAGACACTGAGTAGAGTAGCTTTTCTTATGTAATGATGTATGTTTTAGTTTGTGCATGGATTATTAGTTGAATGCAATATGAACAATTATGTGGATAAATTAAATTTTCAAGCTTAAGTGAATTAATATTTGTGGCATAATGAATACTGTATGAATAATTAAATAGCATGATTAATATTGCTTATCTGAAAAGCTATATGTAAAATGTATGTGATCTACTTGACCATGACTATGCTTATTTCTAGTGGGGAAGTATGTAATGACCCTCCTCAAACAACTTTTGATAGCAAATTAATTGATGATCTAAACTTACCTTAATGGTTTTATGTACAAAGGACTAGGGACATTCCTTCGAAAGGCAAGATAAGTGACATAATAAGGCAAGAAAAAACTTTGGGAAAAATAACTGATAGAGAACATATTGGATAATAGAACTTGTTGTAATTACCAGAGTGGAATGTTGCTTGTATATTATTGAATTTGCTTGAATAAAATACTTGTCTTTGCATTCAAAAATAATGATGGAAATCTAGAATTTATGCACTGCATGAACTCTGTGTGTATATTATGAAACTAGAATTAAAATTTTGTTTAAAATTTGAAATGAATTCAAGATGCCCAACTTAGTGTTAATATTACTAGAAAATAGAACTGTTTGATTGTATGAGTTTTGTATGAATCTTTTTGTCTAACTGTAAAAGATTGTTACGAGATTGGAAAAGATGTCCAAATGTATAATTTTAAGTTTATTATACTTATATGATAAATGTTTCACTGATTTAAATCTATATGAATCCTTTGTGCAATTTGGAAATCTTGATATGATATTGGAAAAAATGTTTTGAGATGCACAATTCTTTCATATAATTTTGAATACCTAGAAACAAATATTGGTGGTGAAATTATATAATGTTCAGTAATAGGGTGAAATACTTGAATGTTGTTGTGTATTTTATTCAAACGTGATGCATTTTAGAATAGTTGTATTATTTACGAATGCATACAAGAAATAACCGATTGTGTTCCTCTTTATCTACCAATTTCAAGGACGATAACTCTAGTAACAGTGGAGTGACATGCAGCAAGGATGAAAGATCTCCATATCTCTACCATAAAGTGTTCTGGAAGGATGTGTGAACCATAACAAGCATTTGAATGTTGTAGAAATGATATAACAAAGTATCCTCAACCATATTAGTAATTTCACTTCCAATTAGGGTTAGTTTGAGCTAAATTACCTATTGTATTGGCCTATATAATTTTAAGATAGTTATCTATGGATGGTAGGAAGGGAACTTCAAGGGTTTATGTATTATATTTTAGTTACTCAATATAAAAGGATATTTTGTTATATATTGCACCTATTTATTTCCCTCGAACGAAAAGGACTATAATTATCTTGAGCATAGTTCACGTTGCATGTTGTGATTGTATTTTATAAATATGAATTAAGCTAGAAAAAAAATATCTATTTTTCATCATAACAAAATTATATGTACATAGATTTAATTCTGAAGACATGCATAATCGTTGCTATACTAGGCAAATGAATTAGTGAGTGGTAAATACCATAAAATCATTGACTCAACTGTGACATTGGGAGGAATGAATCCATTTGCATTATAAAACCTTTTTAGAGCTTAGGTTTCATAGGATTCCTTATGACTCCCAAATGGATTTAGTACTTGAAGATTTTTTATGAATGTTACTATTATCATGTTTTGTAGAATACATTAGGTCTCCCTAGTGATTTTGGATATGGTAAATAATTTATAAAGTGCTTTTGAGAATAGTAATTCAATTTTGTATTGATTTTGTAAAGTTTTGTGAATAGCAAAAATTAAATTCTATTACACTTTATTACTCCTATTGAACTTAAGCACTTTCTATTTTGATGAGGTCCTAATGGTTGGATTTATTTTATCCCTTTAATGTGGTTTTGAGACAAGTATAAAAATTATTTTCCAAACCTTGATAATATTTAATAAACCTTCTTTTATAGCTTTTGATATTGACATTTAATGTTTCTAAATTCCAATATCCTACTTTTGTGTAGTATTCCTTATAACTCCCTAATTTGGAATATTAGAAAACAATATTATTTGCAATAGTAGAAACTTATTTTTTTCTAGGTAGAAATCCTTATTTCTCCTATGTTTTAATTTACAAATATTAAGCTAAAATTATCATTTAATTTTTCTTTCAAATATGGTTGATTTCCCTATATTTTAGACCTTATATTATACCCTTATATCTCTGTCTTAACGAAAGCAAATAAATTAAGGTAAAGTCTTACCTTTATAATACTGCAAATATCCAATATGAGTGTTGTGTTTTCCTTATATTCTCCAATGTATGCATACCAGTCTTAATGCTTGCTTTGACCTCTTTTCAATGGTGGCGATAGATTCTTTTGAATGTAATTTTTGGTGCTCCATTTTTGCTTGACCAAGAACCTTTAATGCTCTTACTTCTTCCTCCACACTACGCTCTCTTGGCTATTATGAGTTCACTTCTCCTTGATATTTGGTACCTAAAATAGGGATAAAATATTGTAGTGGGTGACAAGTGTCACGGTAGTTTCACTTTAATGCCTCGAAGAGAGATAAAACCTTGTTGACCCTTGTAATTTTCTGTAGAATGGAAGGTGAACGTTACAGACTTGTATGAGCACTTATATTCCTTGGTCAAAAGTTTTACTTCTCTTATAACACTCCCAATATCCTCCAATGTAATACCTTATTGGACTTTCCTTCAAGCATGCAAAGGGTGAGCACTCATGTAGGAGATGTTAAGGTTTCCTTCAAGGTGACAAGTTTCACCTTTCCTTTTTCATGGACATTTTCTTCTCAATGTCTCTCAATCCTTAACATATTCTTTGCAAGGTTTTTTTATTAATGTATTATGGCAAGCTTCTCCTTTTTTGTGTGCTTTCAATGGTGCCTAGTGTTAGTTAGTTCTAGCTATAGTAGTGAGCAACGCTTTTGTGGCTTTGATCTAGGATTATGAGCAATGCTTTGGTATCTATGGGTAATGCTTTGGTGGAGTTTTAAGATACTCCAATGGTGCCCTTGAGTGCTCCTTGTGGATGTACGTCTAGCTGGTATAGCCCATTTTATGCTTTATTTTCTTCCTTATTTTAACCTACTATGTATTTGTCCTTGTAGATAATATTTCTCCTTCCTTGTTTTATGTTATGTTTGCTTGCAAGTATCTTGATATAGCTATCCAAGACCATGGATGATATGAGCTCTTTGAGAGGATATTTTACCTTGCTTGGAGAATGCTTTTATAAGATCACTTTGAGCTGATTTCTCCTTGTGAATAATGTACCTTTGTTGCACTTAAACCCTGTCCTTTTTCCTACATAGGACAAATTAGTATGGTGTAATATGATGTAAATTAAATTGTAAATATAATACCTTTTTGCACTTCTTTTTGCACTCTTCTCTCTTGGTTTTTATGGTGTCTTTCTTGTAGGTAAGGGATGATTTGATGTTGTCTCCTTTGCTTGGTTGCTTTGGTAATAAACTCAAGCTAATAACCACATAGATAGAAGCTCTTGTAGATGATTTTTTTGTGCACTAATTTTTTTATAAATAAACCTTAGTGCAGTTTGAATCTGAGACTCACCAAGTCTTGATTTGAAGCTTCTTTTTCTGATTTTGGTGGTGGCTTTATTCTCCACTCCTTAGAGGAATATGATTTGATTTTGGTGTCTTCTTTGGGCCATGAAATGTTGCAAGTTCTATGCACCAAATAGTGTCTTTAGACACCCTTATAATCATCTGATTTTGTGCCCTTGAAGAACACAAACTAAGCCTTTTGAGATTAATTAGTATAGTGTAGATGAACTTAACAATACTTCCAACTTTAAATAACTTTTAATGATAATAATAATCTCACCATATTGCTCCTGTAAATAAAATCTTAAAATAATTTCAAATGCACTTAATAATATTTATAAATTTAAAGAGAAATTTGTAATGAACCCTTAATGAATAATCTGTAAATTTCACTACAATCAATATTGTAGGATGCAATCTTCTTACTTTCTGGATAGATAATAGATAGGTGATAATTGTATTTCTTTCAAAAAATATCCAACTCCTATTTAATGTGTAAATATATCTTTAAAATGAACTCTCCTTTTTACATTTTCTTGAAGACTATAATATAATCCCTTTTCCTTTGCAACTCTAATCGAAACATGGTGCTTAATGGAATTTGATAATGAACCTTTATTTGAATTTCAACTAATTGCACCCAAGTTGCTTACCTTTTAATGGATTCTATAGTAGATGTAGATCTTGGTGTTTTGATTCACCAAGTTGTTGCCTTGTAGTGGATGAATTCACAACTTATTTTTGGTTGTCCAAAACAACTTCTTGCTTCACCAAAATGTGGTCTTGAACTTTCTGTTTTGAACCTAGGGTTTGGTGGCTTGATCCTTCCAATAATATTCAATTTTCTGTAGTAGGTTAAGAAAGTCCTTGATTTTGAAATGTACCTTCTTGCTATGAGAGGTAATATCCAAATATCTTGGATTTGGTAGGCTTCTTCTAGCTGAATCTTTTTGAATATTCTTGTTGAATTTTAACTTCAAACAGGGTCTTCTTCTTCTCCAGATTTTGAATATCTTGAGGTCTTCACTATATTCTTCTTTGAGATTTGTTACTCTTTTCCAAATTCTTCTTCTCTTGGGCTTGTTGTCAAATGGTTATAATTGTCCCAAGTCCTTCACTATCAGGAGCTTCTCCTTGGTAGTGGAATTATTCAATGAGTTCTTCTAGGAACTCTTTTGATGATGCTTTTGTGAGCTCTACAACAAGGCTCTCCAAGACTTCTTCCTTTCCTCCTTGAGACCTCTCCAAGGTCTTCTATCTTGCAATTATTTTGTTCTTCCAATTGAGACATTTTATTCAACCTTCTTATTTTAGAAGTTTTGGTGATGATATCTTCTTCTTGGATCTCTGAAATCTATTATTTCTTTGATCAGGAATGGGACTCTGTTAACCCCTTTCTATCTCTTCCAAGATTGGAATTTTTTCTAATGAGACCCACTTTGGATCTCTACTGATTCTTCTAAAATAAGTCTTTAAATTATAAAGGACATCACCAATATCCTATTTCATAGACTCTTCTTTGAAGTCTTCTCTAGAGTCTTCTTATTAATTAGGAACTCTTATTTTGAAGTAGGAACTCTTCTCTAAAGTGTTCTTCAAGAATTCTTATCTAGAGTCTTCTTCAGAATTAAGGCTTCTATGGCCTTTTTTGCTTATGCACTCTGTAGGTATTGATTTTGGATGGAGATCACCAATATTTTATCTCCTCTTTGACTCATCTTCAAGAGTCTCTTTTTCCTTGAGTATGTTATAAGGCTATTGTGATTTTTTCTTCACTTCTACAAATTGTAGGATTTGCAGCCCTTGTAATGGGACCTTTCTCTGAGGTTTTTGAAATATTCAATCTTCTCCTTGTTACTACAAATATTGGGATGATTCTAAGAAGATATTCTTCATATCTCTCTTGTGTTGAGAAGCAACACACCCCCACTAAAAAATGAGATTCCATCCTTAGAAAGCCCTGAACTTCCATTTTTGCAGCAGGGACCCTCTTGATAATTTTCAGGTTTTAAATCCAAATTTGCTTGCCTCCTTTTTAAAGTTGTGTTTTTTCTTGCATTCCAGCTGTGTTATCCAAGAATTCACTTTTTACATGCTAGAATCATTCATGCACAAATAAAATCCTGCACCGGTATCGAGAAAAATCTAGAAAACAGTTGCATAAATTCACTGAAAACCAAAACTTTCCATTTTTGGTAGTGTCGTGATATCGCGACACTTCCATTTTCGGAAATGTCGCGATATCGCGACGAATTTTGGCAAAAGCAGCTAAGTCGAAAAAGTGTAGCGAAATCGCGACACTTTCCATTTTTGGAAGTGTCGCGATATCGCGACGTTTCCATTTTTGGAAGTGTCGCGATATCGCGACGTTTCCATTTTTGGAAACCATCGCAAAATCGCTATCGGCCGGAGGAGAGAGAAGAAAGTTGTACGGAAGGGCGCGATTTTGCGACATGTCACGAAATCGTGACATGTCGCATTTTCGCGGTAGGAGAGAGAAAGTGGGCTGCAGAATGAAAATCGGCTAAGTCGCAAATGTGTCACAAAATCGTGGTCAACACGGTCAACGCATGCAGCTACGGGAACTGTCGCGATATCGCGACGTGTTCTATTTTCGCGGGTTGTTGATGGAAAAATGCTTAAGTACAAAAGGTGCAGTGCGTCGCTAACATGTCTCAAAATCGCGACATGCTTGAAAAAGTTGTGCGACAGCTAGCAGGAGGCGCGATTTCATGAAATCGTGACATGTCGCATTTTCGCGGCCGACGGGGGAAGAAGTTGCATGGCGCTGGGGACGTCGCGATTTCGTGACATGTCACGAAATCGTGACATGTCTCAGAATCGCGATAGGAGAGAGAAAGTTGCCCAAAGGGCCAGAAGTGCATTCCAGCTGTAAACAGAAGGCTTCCTGGGATAGCGACACGTGTCAAAGCGCGAATCAGACAGAGCAAGGCCGACATGCAAGCTTATTTTGCGGTTTTTAATCTGATTTTAATCCTTTAAGCTTTGATTTTAATGATTTTATTAAAGTGCTAATGCATCTTTTTGTCTTTCATACAGGATTCCACCTGTCACCTACGGGACAACTGAAAAAGACCATAAAGGCAAAGTTAAAGTGCGGATTTAGTCAAGGACCGCCATGCTAGAAGAGAAGATGCTGGTAAAAGCATTCAATGGAGATTTATTGCAGACTTAATAGCTTGAAGACCATTTCAACTCAAAGATGGCCTTGCGGAGATCAAATTGATGGAGAAGTGGTGACTCATCCGGCTCACCAACAAGAATTAATGGAGGCATTTATTTGCAGTTGCGGATGAATGCAAGTGGCTTTAGATTTTATCTTCTCCATTTATGGCGACTAACCGCACCGATTTGCAGAGGGGTTAAGTTCTATCCGGACTTTGATTTTAAAGTGGCTTTATATTGTAAAACCCGGGTCCTAGGGTTTAGAAAGATAAGATTTGCAGTTAGAGAAGAAGATATTTCTGAAAAGATCAGGGTCTGTCCTGAGTCTATAAATACTTCTTCTCAATGTAATTGCGGGAGGCGGAGACTTAGAAATAAAAGGCTTATAAACAATTTCTTGCAAATTTTGTGAAATCCTTTGTTTTCTGGACTGGGAGTTGATGTGCTTTTGTTGTTTTCTGTGGTAGCATGGCCAGGAGCCTAATATTTTACAGATCTGTGATAAGTGTATCTTCTTCTGTTATTCGTTCCATTTAAGTTTGTTAGATATATGCTGTAAATCTGAGTTATCAAGTTTAAATATGTTGTTAGGCTTCAGTTGTTCCATTGCCTGCTAGGGGAAATTACAGATTTGAGGTTAAGTTTGTTCTAATTGCTCTGTCTTCACTGTGTGAGCTAGGCTGCCGATGAAAGATACCAGTTTTAACCAGTTGCCCTTGGATTTATAATTTTTTGCTAGATCTGTTTCACTCTGCCTTGTGCTCTTAGTTGAAAGTGATCTTAGACTGACTGGACACTTTCTTCTTTGATTTGTTCTATTGTGAAGCTGATAGCATAGATAAGATTGATAGTTTAAGGTTTTACAGTTGATGTTGGGATAAACTTCTCTTTCTGCCTTACCCTACCCTCTCTTTGTTTTCGATGAAATGATCCATTTTTACTTTCTTTATTTGTCTTTTATTTGAATCTGCTGACCCATGAGAGCTAGATCAAGAATCAAGTTAAATCTGATTGTCAACAACTTTTGCAACTACTCGAACAAGTTCGGGAACCCCCTGTAAGGTAACAGAACAGTCCATATTGAAATCTATTCCAGAAGCAAAAAAAAGTGAATAGCCATTCGACCCAACTCTGTAACTCGCACCTTGGATAACCAGCTAGATCCTAAAGTGAGTGGGATTCGTCCCGTGGGTGTCTCCGGAGCTTCTTGCTCATCCTTCGCAGGGTGTGTATGAAAGCCGGACCAACACCTAATTGGCGCTAGAAGGAGGGCCATAGAACATATGTTCTTAGTGCACTTGAGTTGAGAAATCCGACTGTATGTGGTACTTGACAAATACTGTATTTTATCCAAATTCTGGTAGCCAATTTTCCCCTCCTCCTCAGCTCTTTTAAATTTTGTTGTTAGAGTTTTCTCCTGAACAGCGGAACTTAACACCAACATCTAATTGGCGCTAGAAGGAGGGCTGTTGAACTCAGTTCAAGTATTGTAAGTTTGTGAGTGCTGATTTAAAATTCTGTGGTTAGAGTTTTTGCCTGAACAACAGCACTTATCACCAACATTTTAAAACTGGCCCAGTGAAATCTGGGCAGTATTGTAAGTTGTCAGTACAGTTTTTAAAATTGCCAGAGAAGACCTCAAGTTAAGAACAGTTTTATCTCCACTAGCAGTTATCCAATCACAACTCAGAACATCATTGTCAGCCAGGTGGTAATTAATGGCAAATTGGTTGGGCCCCACTACTTTGAATATCCCGGGTATAGCCCATGACCTGCCCAGAAGCCCGGAAAGGTATCTCCCTAGATATAAACATGATGGGACAAGAACTGCAGAAGAACATCTGCTAGCTTTTAAAAATGCTTTAAAATTATTGAATATACAGCATGAAGATGTTGCCTGTAGATTGTTCCCGTTCACTCTCCGAGGAGGGAGCTTATGACTGGTTTTTAAACCTCACCAGCAATTCCATTACTAGTTGGGATGACCTAGAGAAAGCTTTTATATCACAATTTGGGGAAGTGATAGACCCTAGTGTGTTATACCAACAATTTTCCAGCATCAAGAGAGAGTCGGGAGAAACTGTCAGGTCTTTCAATATGAGGTTCCAAAGAGCTTACGGTAGAATGACTGGCCATTACATCCCAAATGCAAATCTGGCCTTAGAAATCTACAAGAATGCATTGGATTCGGTGACCTCTATTTTCCTCAAGAGAGACATCAATATCACAACCCTAGCAGGGGCTTATAAAGAAGCCTTAATTCTTGAGAGACAGTTAGGGCCTCAAATTTTGAGCAGTCCTTTGATATCCTATGTTACACAGAACATGCCTATTTTGAACCCCATTCCACATCATGAGTTAGTGCCAACATGTCATGCTCTACCCAAGGAAGCTCCGTTAACTGTGACATCCACTCAGCATGTGCAAAATATAGAGAAAAGTTCTGACAAGCTCAAAGTGGAAGTGCTTGAAGTAAACAGTTGTGATCTAGCATTACCCAAATCTAAAGTTTTTCCTAGTGAGTTAAATTTTCCTAGAGATCAAAGAAATATTGATATTTCTAGTTCACCCAAAAACAAGTACAACCAGGGTTTCAGATTCTTTCACTTTTCTCGAAGAGACAGAAAGTCTTGTACAGACTCCTGTGGATGAAATGCAAGATTTTCAACAGTTCAAAATGAACAGTTATAATTTGAGATGTCAGAGTCCAGAACCTAACAATGATCCTTCCTCATCAGAGGATGATGAAAGTGAGATTCAATGTCACTATGCAGAAGTAACTGAGAAAGAGGATAACATCATTGAGGATATGAGGGAACTTAAAGCTGACATCACCCTCTATGAACTGCCCCAGATTGTTGAACAGAAGGATAGCTTGATTGAGGCTTACTCTGGACCACCTGTTGAATTTCAAGAAAAGGAGGAAAAGATAGTAAATATGAATGTGGTCAGCCAACTTGGAATTGATGAACTGTCTCAACATAAGCCTGCAACTTTTGAACATAATGTCAAAGAAAAGGTTGTAAATCATGTTGATGTAAATATTGGAGTTTATAATTTGGCAACTGAGAAGGTGAGAACAGTTACAGCTCTAAACCATCACAACAATGACAGTTGGATATTACACATTGATGAGGTTAAATCTAAGCAAAGCTCAGGTGAAAAAGAAAATTGTAAACATTCTGCTAGAGGGATAAAAATTGAAGTCCTGGATATTGAAGCAGTACAGCAACCACAAAATGTTCAAGTTGTTAAGAACCAGGGCATACAGATAAAACATGATCTCTTTCAGGTTGTCACATAATTTTGAAGATGTGGTGGTCTAGGTCTGTCAAGATTTTAAGGTATTTGATCCTGGGGGTTTTTTGCATTCAGTCCTTTTGAAAGAACTCTGCAAACCCTTCAATTAGAAGCATAAACATGTTATCATATGATTTGTTATTATATGATTTGTTTAATTTGAAGGAGTTGCAGATTTGTTTTTCAAATGGGACAGGGAAGACAGTAAACCCAAGTCTTTCCCAGATAGCAAATTTTTGAAGCATAGTCTGGAGTGCATTTCGTCAACAGGACCTGAAAGGTAATTTTTCTAAATTACTTGCACATGGTCAAATTTTTTTTAAGGCACCATTTCTCTGCTCTTCCATCTGCTACATATTGAGTATGAAGGGAAGTTGTAACATGTGTATACATTGTAAATAACTTTGCAGTTTATTTTGCTTCTTTTTTCCTTTGCTGCCTGTATAGTTCTTTGCAGTTTATCTGCTTTAGCTTAAATTTTCTATGCAGTTTTATTTTTAAATGTCTGTGCAGTTGCAGTTTAGTTTATTTCAGTTGCCTTAGTTTATTTCAGTGTTGTTGCAGTTTAGCTTTGTCATGAGTTCAGCAGTTTTAGTTGCTTTGCTTCAGTTCTTTTAGTTTATTTCTTTTATTGCCTGTACAGTTTTTATTTTCTTCCCTGCAATTCCTTTTCTTTGCTGTCTGTACAGTTCAGTGTTTTAGTCTGTGCAGTTTTATTTTTGTTTTGCTTTAGAGGCCTGTGTCTGTCTTTGGAAGTCTGTGCAAAGTCCTTTGGCTTCTGAAATATTTTGTCCTTTAACCTCTGCCTGAGCAATCAATGAAAAGTCAGCCTGCTGAAAATTGTTTTATTCTGAGCTGATCAATCCACAATCCAATGCCCATGCTGTTCATTATTCTAATTGAGATAGTCTGCTTAAATTGAACAGTGGAACTATTTTGTTAGTCAGAACAAAGGTAGAGAGATGATTGGATTTTGTGTCTTGCTTGCCACAGTTGTTTTAATGATAGAAAAACTGCTATGCTGTTTGGTTGGAGGAACTCCCGGGGAATCCAAGAAAAGCTGGTTATAAGAGGGGACTATGGTTCATGCAATTATTTGGGTATCCACCAGAGGCTATCATTGCCTAGACTGAAACAGTTCCAGATTGATCAAATGATAAAAGAAAATTGTAATTTCTCTAATGCCTTTCAGGTGTTGATATAAAAAAAAAAAAAAAGAGTTATATGAAAGAGAGGCAGCCAGATTCCAAAAGCTATTTTTCTTTTACCAAGTTGAAGATCCTTCCTTACAGTTGTAAATTTGGGTCGTGTAAATCTAAAGGGTAACTTTGTCTAGGTCGTAAAAGGCTAAACTAGTAAACAGAGCTCTACTCGGTTTCCCCTTTTTACAATTTAGAAAAGTTGATCAGTCCAAAGTTCATCATTCAATCCAGTCATCCTGAAGAAAGTTTTATACCCTTTGAAATTGCACATCAGAAATCTTCCTTGAAGTAATCCAGCCTAGTATGTCCTTGGGAAATTTTAACAGCTAGCAGTTGGCAGTCAATTTATTGTGAAGAATGTCTGTGGCAAGGCATGATGCATGGTCTTTTTGTTTTGAAACCAGAGTCCTGGGTTCTAAAATAGTGCTACTATTTTACCTGCAGATATCGCCATTTGTTGAGAAGCAACACACCCCCACTGAAAAATGAGATTCCATCCTTAGAAAGCCCTGAACTTCCATTTTTGCAGCGGGGACCCTCTTGATAATTTTCGGGTTTTAAATCCAAATTTGCTTGCCTCCTTTTTAAAGTTGTGCTTTTTCTTGCATTCCAGTTGTGTTATCCAAGAATTCACTTTTTACATGCTAGAATCATTCATGCACAAATAAAATCTTGCACCGATACCGAGAAAAATCTAGAAAATAGTTGCATAAATTCACTGAAAACCAAAACTTTCCATTTTTGGTAGTGTCGCGATATCGCGACACTTCCATTTTTGGAAATGTCGCGATATCGCGACGAATTTTGGCAAAAGCAGCTAAGTCGAAAAAGTGTAGCGAAATCGCGACACTTTCCATTTTTGGAAGTGTCGCGATATCGCGACGTTTCCATTTTTGGAAACCGTCGCAAAATCGCTACCGGCCGGAGGAGAGAGAAGAAAGTTGTACGGAAGGGCGCGATTTTGCGACATGTCACGAAATCGCGACATGTCACATTTTCGCGGTAGGAGAGAGAAAGTGGGCTGCAGAATGAAAATCGGCTAAGTCGCAAATGTGTCGCAAAATCACGGTCAACGCGGTCAACGCATGCAGCTACGGGAATTGTCGCGATATCGCGACGTGTTCTATTTTCACGGGTTGTTGATGGAAAAACGCTTAAGTACAAAAGGTGCAGCGCGTCGCTAACATGTCTCAAAATCGTGACATGCTTGAAAAAGTTGTGCGACAGCTAGCAGGAGGCGCGATTTCATGACATGTCGTGAAATCGTGACATGTCGCGTTTTCGCGGCCGACGGGGGAAGAAGTTGCATGGCGCTGGGGACGTCGCGATTTCGCGACATGTCGCAAAATCGCGACATGTCTCAGAATCGCGATAGGAGAGAGAAAGTTGCCCAAAGGGCCAGAAGTGCATTCCAGCTATAAACAGAAGGCTTCCTGGGATAGCGACACGTGTCAAAGCACGAATCAGATAGAGCAAGGCCGACATGCAAGCTTATTTTGCGGTTTTTAATCTATTTTATCCTTTAAGCTTTGATTTTAATTATTTTATTAAAGTGCTAATGCATATTTTTGTCTTTCATACAGGATTCCACCTGTCACCTGCGGGACAACCGAAAAAGACCATAAAGGCAAAGTTAAAGTGCGGATTTAGTCAAGGACCGCCATGCTAGAAGAGAAGATGCCGATAAAAGCATTCAATGGAGATTTATTGCAGACTTAATAGCTTGAAGACCATTTCAACTCAAAGATGGCCTTGCGGAGATCAGATTGATGGAGAAGTGGTGACTCATCCGGCTCACCAGCAAAATTAATGGAGGCATTTATTTGCAGCTGCGGATGAATGCAAGTGGCTTTAGATTTTATCTTCTCCATTTATGGCAGCTAACTGCACTGATTTGCAGAGGGGTTAAGTTCTATCCGGACTTTGATTTTAAAGTGGCTTTATATTGTAAAACCCGGGTCCTAGGGTTTAGAAAGATAAGATTTGCAGTTAAAGAAGAAGATATTTCTGAAAAGATCAGGGTTTGTCCTGAGTCTATAAATACTTCTTCTCAATGTAATCGCAGGAGGTGGAGACTTAGAAATAAAAGGCTTATAAACAATTTCTTGCAAATTTTGTGAAATCCTTTATTTTCTGGACTGGGAGTTGATGTGCTTTTGCTATTTTTTGTGGTAGCATGGCCAGGAGCCTAATATTTTATAGATCTATGATAAGTGTATCTTCTTTTGTTATCCATTCCATTTAAGTTTGTTAGATATATGTTGTAAATATGAGTTATCAAGTTTAAATATGTTGTTAGGCTTCAGTTGTTCCATTGCCTGCTAGGGGAAATTATAGATTTGAGGTTAAGTTTGTTCTAATTGCTCTGTCTTCATTGTGTGAGCTAGGCTGTCGGTGAAAGATACAAGTTTTAACCTGACTTCCCTTCAGTTTATAATTTTTTGCTAGATCTGTTTCACTCTGCCTTGTGCTCTTAGTTGAAAGTGATCTTAGACTGATTGGACACTTTCTTCTTTGATTTGTTCTATTGTGAAGTTGATAGCATAGATAAGATTGATAGTTTAGGGTTTTACAGTTGATGTTGGGATAAACTTCTCTTTCTGCCCTACCCTACCCTCTCTTTGTTTTTCGATGAAATGATCCATTTTTACTTTCTTTATTTGTCTTTTATTTGAATCTGCTGACCCATGAGAGCTAGATCAAGAATCAAGTTAAATCTGATTGTCAACAACTTTTGCAACTACTGAACAAGTTCGGGAACCCCCTGTAAGGTAACAGAACAGTCCATATTGAAATCTATTCCAGAAGCGGAAAAGAGTGAATAGCCATTCGACCCAACTCTGTAACTCGCACCTTGGATAACCAGCTAGATCCTAAAGTGAGTGGGATTCGTCCCGTGGGTGTCTCCGGAGCTTCCTGCTCATCCTTCGTAGGGTGTGTATGAAAGCCGGACCAACATCTTGTAGTAAGATTCCCAACATTTTTTTGAATCTCTTTTTCCTGCAACATGTTAGATACTAGAACAAAATAATTTATAATTCTAGGGATAATAATCTTCACTAGTTGATTTGTCAATCTAGTGCTATGAATGGCGAGTCCTAGTATTTACAATTTTTCTTGCAATTTTATGGAAAGACTCTAGCCAAATGTAATCTTAGAATTTTTTTAAATGAGAATTATTTGAGTGCTTTCGATCTTTCCTGTGACTCTCCCTAATCTTATTGACTACTATGGCTCTTTCTATCAATTGATTCCTAGTGGCAGTATTTGCATGCAGCGACACACAACAACAGATTTGATTTGCAAAGATGCAAAAAAATAGTAGCAATAATGACTCTCACTAACTCTATTTTGAGTCACCATGGATTTGATACCACTATTATATTTTGAGGATATATGCAGAGGGATATATCTATCACATGTTCTAATAAAATATAGAAAATATGAAAGAAATAAATTTTACAATATCACTAAAATATACAATAAATAGAAAGTGGTAAAAATGCAATGTAATATGGAGGTAACGGTCACTCCATTACTATAATATAAATGACTACACTCTCCTATAATGCACTTGATATGCTTGATATGATCTTGATGTGAACTATCACTATGAGGCCCTTTATATAGGAAGATAGATTCCTTGGCCAACACTATACCTAGTTGTACAAGGGGACACCTTGCACATTACAACTTGCATATTGACACTTAAGTATTTATTACATTGCTTGAACATACTAGAAAACTTCCCCTAAAAGTAATCTCCTACTCTAACTATGTACCAAAGGTGGCACATTTACATGACCCAAATGATGTAATATACTCTAACTCTAAAATGTATATGGATATGAGACTAGACACTGAGTAGAGTAGCTTTGCTTATGTGATGATGTATGTTTTAGTTTGTGCATGGATTATTAGTTGAATGCAATATGAACAATTATGTGGATAAATTAAATTTTTAAGCTTGAGTCAAAAATATACATCCTAAAACGATGTCGAAGGTTCTATGATGATCATTAATATGTTCAACATTAGATGCCCCAGGTCCAGCAAAAGTACGGGCGTCCTAGAATCATTGCTTCCAAGTTGGAAAGGCTTATATTTGAAAAGTCTGCACTCACCACCAGACGTTCAGGTAGCTTTGGTGCTACAATAGGAGTTAGGCCTATATAACCGAAGGATGAGAGTTACAAACAAAATTTCATATTTTCTATTTATCCCAAGCAAAAGGGGAAGCTTATGATAGTTTTTAGCAATGATTTGCAAGAACGAATGCAATTTTGACAAGATCAAGGGATCTACGATCTCCGGGATATTTTGTTGACTTTTATTATGACATGAAATTATGACTACCCCCTCAAGTGACGAGTCGATGAGGGTAATGACAATGTATGAAGTGACAAAATCGCTTGACCATAATGAATGATCCTGAACAACTTTAGATTTGAGCCTTTTAATTACCTTGGCTAGGCCTAGTTCAGCTTATGATTGCAACTCTTAGGAGTATTTGCAAATCTTTATCCCATGGAGCAGTCAAGCTACGATAGCCATCTTAGGGAATCAAAATAATACAAATGCAATTAGACTTGTTTTGAATCATATTTTCAATGATTTACTGAAAGATGTCATAAAAGAAATGACAATTTTACCCCAAATTTCCTTATGGTGATTTACTCATCTTACCAAATTGCATGGATCGCAAGTCGCTGCAACCACAAATTTTATAGGATAAATCACTGAATACGAGGCGCATTTGATTTTTCATTATTTGATTTTTTTTAATTTTGCATTTATTTGATTGATCCTGGTGCTTTTAACATCACCAAATTTACAATTTTGATCATTGATTTTGAATTTTTATCCAATGGGAGTCATTAATTTATTTTTTTTAGACCTTCCCATAGTGGTTTTTGAGTGCATTTATTGCTAGTTATAGACCGTGGGTACGACATGAGGTTTAATATTTCAAATTTTGGGAACCGCGAGTCATAACTGCAGGCGAAAAACCCTAGTTCCATAACCATAGGTGCCAGCTGCAATCTGCAGAGACTAGGAGGACCTATAAATTGCATTCCCATTTGAAAATTTTTATTATTTTCTTGCAACTACTAGCAATTTGAGAGCTTTGAGAAAGAGAGAACATTCCTTGATCCAAAACACTGCCAAACTCTACCACAATTACACTTATCTACCTTGATGGCGAATCCTAATCAGCCATCTACTAGTCAAGGTCGGGGTGCGGGCAAGGTAACTCGAAATCGAGACCTTGCACTCAATACTAGTAAAATGAACCACACTAAGAAATGCATAAAATTAACCTCACTAAACTGTTGGTAATGAACCCCACTAGTCTAGGTTAGCTTAGTTTTTAATTTTTTTGCTTTTAGTAGATTAGGAGGGTACCTAAAATGGGTGCCTCTCCTAAACTGCAGCTGGTAGCCACGGTTCCCAATTGGTAAATTGGGGTCCGTAGGTTTCAGCTGTGGTTAGGATTCAAAATCCTAACAATCATATTTTTACCGCCTTCAAACCGTAGGGTTGACCCGCAGTTTGTAAACCTTAGAAATTTGTGCAAAATTTTTCCATTTTTTTTGTTTTTGTCATTTAATTAGGCATTTAATGTTATCTCATTAAGCTCTAGGTTGTCTAATTAAAATTTTTAATTTTCTTTAGCTCTACTTAGCCAGATTTAGCTTACATTATGCTTTTTATTTTTAGAAGTTAACTTCTAGAGCACGGGAGCCTGACCTTATGAAGACTCTCTACGAGGCTTTATTTGATGATGATCGAGCTTGGTTTCGAGTTGTCAGATTTGGTTACATCATGGATCTACCCACCATTAGCGTAGATCAATCCTATCTTACTACATTGTCCCAGCACTAGAATGCGTGGACCAACACATTCCACCTTCCTCCTGGTGAGATGACTATCACTTTGGAGGATGTCTACAGGATCTTCAGGATCCCCATTGATGGCGAGACTATCATCTCCTATGCCTCCATGGCAAAGGATGTTGTCTTTGACACTATCTTTGGGATGCATAGGATTATGCTGACCATAGAGGGGTGCACATAGGTGACTAGTACCTCAATGATGTCTTTTTTGTACAAGAGACACTCTTCATGCATCTCATTGTGCAGATTGTCCTTCCAGACTCCTTGAGAATGAGGATTCCCTAGAACATGTTAGCCACTGCTTGTAGGGTGCTTCAGAGCTCTACAGAGGAGCCACTACAATTAGCCTGGAGGAGCACCCTATTATGCCAAATCTATAGGGAGCTATACCAGATTATAGAGCATAGCCATAAGGGCATCAGCTATAGTTTTTTGTTATAGATCTGGGGGTGGCAGCACATCCGAATCGAGCATCCTACAGAGCTACCACTATGTATCACCACCATAGATGTTGACCATTAGTGTTACGTCGAATGTTGGCCTCGTGTTGAGTAGGGTACCTGTAGTAGGGCTCATGCTAGGAACACTAAGCACTACATCATTAGATTTGCATCACTTGGATTGGGGGACGTTTTCAGGCACCTCTACATGGATTTCCCTACATGGCCTAAGGCGAATGAGTGGCTACGATGGGACCACCAAGATAGATGGATTATTTGGTGTAAGCTAGAGATTAGAGAGTATCAGCTCTTTTCTCATGTCTTATGATAGTTCGACATGGTGTAGGACATGCCAGAGATGACATTCAGGTATAGATGCTTGGCTCTAGAGAGGGACCTCCCATTGATAGTTCCTCCTCCACTAGGAGATACACCCGATGAATTCCAAGAGTCGGGGGTTGAGACAACTGGGACCACTCCAGACTATGATGGATGGCAGTCCTTGTTTATATGGTATTGGATAGGGCCTCTAGGCCAAGAGCCAGCTCAGGCAGAGGTAGAGGCAGATCCTGATGGGCACAGGGTGTGCTAGTGTATAGAGGGCGGTTAGGGCATAAAGGTCGTCATTGAGGATATACCTAAGATTGATCCTGAGGAGGATATTCTAGAGGAGGGTGAGGTCCCTCATGACAGTGCAAAGGGATGAATGCTAGCTCAGGTGGCTGACTTATAGAGTTAGCTCAAACAGTTTCACACACAACAGCTCGAGAGAGACACTACCATCACCACTCTAGAGGTGAAAGTGGTTGATAGAGAGTGACACTTAATTGAGATTTAGGGATAGATATAGGAGCTTACGACTTGAGCCACAGATGTAGAGGCCCAGCTTATGACTCAAGCCACAAATGTAGAGTCCTAGGTTCAAAGACTACATACTACCCTAGAGTTAGAACAGGCATAACAGACTATAGTTGAGGCAGTGTGGGATATTGCTCGGGCATCGAGGGGGGCTATATCACCTTCTCAGGCTACTATGGGGTCTCTGATAGCACCAGTGATAGCACCAATAGCTACATAGGATCTGATGATTGAGGTAGAGCGACTACACGGTATGGTCATGAGGACCAATGAGATGTATGTAGCCTGACTCGCTTGAGTTTATCAGCTAGTTGGTTATATAGAGATGCATGGGCTACAGGTTCCTGAGGATCATTTCTCCTCAGAGTCGTAATGGACCCAGACTAGGACTACTAGACAGTCTACAGCAATATCAAGTCATAGGACTCACAGGACTAAGAGCACGCACAGGTCCTCTAGCACACATACAGTGAGATCGTAGGCCAGGACTAGAGATCCAAGGTAGACATTAGGGGCCACTAGTCATAGGACTAGCCTACTACTGTTACTAGTTTCTCATGTGTTGGGTTCTTTGGGCTTTGGAGGCAGGCAGGATCCACCATAGGTGTTGGGTCATCTAGGAGAGTAGGCTCTAGAGCATAGTGATGAGGGAGGCGATGAGAGCTCCAGTATAGGGGGAGCATCCTAGATCTTAGTTATAACAGCTTCCAACTACATTTTTGATATATCATTTTATGTGTAAGGTCAAGGACCTACATAATTGTAGCCTACGGGTATTTTGTACTCCCTAGGCACCTAGGCCATCCATGGCTAATTGGTCTTTAGGTGAATAGCAAAGGGGCTCTCAAATGCATAAATTTAGTATGCAATTTGACATGGCTTCGCTACTCTCTCTTGATCAATTAACTCTCTCTATTTTTCACCCCATTTGGAGGGGGTATTTATAGCATGTCCCTAGGGCTAGGGGTAGCTTCATGGAGAAGCCAAGACCAAGAAGGTTGGTTAGGACAGTTGGGATGGAAGCCTCTGGAATATTTTGTCCTTCAACTTCTTGCTTCTAGATCTTTTGGTTGTTCCAACCAATTTGGCTCGGATAGAAGGCCTAACTAAACTTTAGTTAAGATCGAGTTGTGGTCCAGACTGCAGACCGAAGGTATCAACCATGGTTTAGAATGGATACCATAGATCTTGGCTACAGTTCAACTTGATTAGGCCAAAATGCCTAAATTGAGTGGTTAGAACCACTGCTCTATCTTGGAGTCTATCCAAGATCCTCCATATGGTTTTTTAGCATGTCCATATGAGTAGTCGCCCTCAACATGACGTATTTTAGGTGCCTACAGATGCCCCTTTTGAGATGCATTGTGAGATAGAACAACGCTGAGCAAAAATATACATCCTAAAATGATGTCAAAGGTTCTATGATGATTATTAGTCTAATCAACATTAGATGCCCTAGGTCCAGCAAAAGGATGCGCATCTTAGAATCATTGCTTCCAACTTGGAAAGGCTTATATTTGAAAAGCCTGCACTCGCCATCAGACGTTCGGGTAGCTTTGGTGCTCCAGTAGGAGTTAGGCCTATATAACTGAAGGATGAGAGTTACAAAAAAAAATTCATATTTGCTATTTACCCCAAGCAAAGGGGGAAGCTTATGATAGTTGTTAGCAATGATTCGTAAGAACGAACGTAATTTTGACAAGATCAAGGGATCTATGATCTCAGGGATATTTTGTTGACTTTGATTATGATATGAAATTATGACTACCTCCTCAAGAGACAAGTCGATGAGGGTAATGACAATGTATGAAATGACAAAATCACTTGACCATAATGAATGATCCTGAACAACTTTAGATTTGAGCTTTTTAATGCCTTGTCTAGGCCTAGTTCAGCTTATGATTGCAACTCTTAGTAGTATTTGCACATCTCTATCCCATGAAGTAGTCAAGCCATGATAGCCATCTTAGAGAATAAAAATAATACAAATGCAATTAGACTTATGTTGAATCATATTGTTGATGATTTGCTGAAAGATATCATAAAAGAAATGACAATTTTATCCCAAATATCCTTATGGCGATTTACTCATCTTACCAGATTGCATGGATCGCATGTCACTGCAACTGCCAATTTTATAGGATAATTCACTGAATACGAGGCACATTTGGATTTTTATTATTTGATTTTTTTCTAATTTTGCATTTATTTGATTGATACCGGTGCTTTTAACATCACCAAATTTACAATTTTGATCATTGATTTTGAATTTTTATCCAATGGGAGTCATTAATTTATTTTTTTAGACCTTCCCATGGTGGATTTTGAGTGCATTTATTGCTAGTTACAGACCGTGGGTATGGAATGCAGTTTAATATTTCAAATTTTGGGAACCACGTTGTTGGTCTGACTTTTATACACACCTTGTGAAGAATGAGCATGAAACTCTGATAACACTTATACGGGATAAATCCCACTCACTTTAGGATCTGGCTGGTTATCCAAGGTGTGAGTTACAGAGTTGGGTCAAATGTCTATTCACTTTTTTCCGCTTCCGGAATAGTTTTCAATATGGACTGTCTGTTACCTTACAACGTGATCTGAACTTGTTCAGTAATGTTTAGAAGTTGTCAATTGTTGATAATCAGATTTAAAATTAGTTCCTTGATCTAGCTCTTATGGGTCAGCAGATTTAAATAAAAGACAAATTAAAGAAAATAAAAATGGATCATTTCATGGTAAAACAGAGAGAGTAGGGTAAGGCAGAAGCAAATGGTCGCGATTTCGCGACACGTCGCAAAATCGCGACATGTCTCATTTTCGCTGCCATGGCAGTAAAGAGCCCAAAAATGAAAAGACAACTGGAAATGGACATGTGTCACGATTTTTGTGACACGTGTCAAATCGAAGCAAGCCTACGTATAATGAACTTTAGGGTTTTGATTTAACTTTAAAGTTTTGATTTAATATTTTTAAAATACTAATCCATCTTTTGTCTTTTTTGTAGAAAGCCATCTGGCACTTGCATGATAACGAGAGAAATGGCCAGGAAGACAAAGTTAAGTGCAAATTAATCGAAGATCGCCATATTGAAATGAGAGATGCCGAGAATTGTTGTTTCATCTAAATTTTATAGATATGGCCGCAAAGAGACTTTACGGTGACTAAGCAACTGCCCATTTAATGGAGTATGTCAGGAATTGGTCGAAAAGTGAAAATATCTACACACAGTTACCAAAATTTGTCGATTGATGCATGTAATGAAAATTTATGGCAGAATTAATGGCGTGCAGACATTTTCAACTCAGGGATGGCTCTACGGAGATGAAATGTCAGAGAAGTGGTGACTCATCCAAATTATCCGAGGGAATTAATGAACACATTTACACACGGTTGCGGGTGAATGCAAGTGGCATTCGAATTCTGTCTTCTCCATTTATGGCAAGTGATTGCACTGATTTGCAGAATGGTTAAGTTTTATCAAGACTTTATTTTAAATGGCTTTATATTATATTAAACCCGAGTACTGGGGTTTAAGATGATAAGATTTAGGGTTTGAGAAGAAGATATTTTTGAAAAGATCAGGGTCTGTCCTGAGTCTATAAATACTTCTTCTAAATGTAATCGCGGGGAGGTGGAGACTTAGAAATAAAATGCTATTGAAGCAATTTCTTGCAAATCTTGTTAAATACTTTTATTTTTGGACTTGGAGTTGATGTGCTTTTGTTTTCTGTGATAGCATGGCCAGAAGCCTAATCTTTTTCAGATTGTGATAAGTTCATCTTCTTTTGTTATCCGCTTTATTAAAGTTTATTAAATATATGCTGTAAATCTGTGTTATCAAGATTAAATATGTTGTTGGGCTTCATTTGTTCCATTGTATGCTAGGGAAAATCACAGATTTAAGGTTCAAGTTTGTTCTAATTGCTCTGTCCTCATTGTGTGAGCTATGCTCATTGGTGAATGATACCAATTTTAACCGACTTCCCTTCTATTTATGATTTTCTTCCAGATCTGTTCCATCTCTGCCTTATGCTCTTAGTAGAAGGTGATCTTAGAAAGCTGGACACCTTCTTCTTTGATTTGTTCTATTGTGAAGATAATAGTATAAATAAAATTGGTAGTTTTGTTTTTACAGCTAAGTTTGATAAACTTCTCTTTCTGCCTTACCCTACTCTCTCTGTTTTACCGTGAAATGATCCATTTTTATTTTCTTTAATTTGTCTTTTATTTAAATCTACTGACTCATAAGAGCTAGATCAAGGAACTAATTTTAAATCTGATTATCAACAAGTGACAACTTCTAAACATTACTGAACAAGTTCAGAGCCCATTGTAAGGTAATGAGATAGTCCATATTGAAAACTATTTCGGAAGCAAAAAAGAGTGAATAGACATTCGACCCAACTCTGTAACTCACACCTTGGATAACCAACCAGATCCTAAAGTGAGTGGGATTTATCCCGTATAAGTGTTATCAAAGTTTCATGCTCATTCTTCACAAGGTGTGTATAAAATTCGAACCAACATTTAAAAATGGCGCTAGAAGGAGGGCCCACTAAACTCCGGTCAGTATTGTAAATTGTATGTACAATATTTAAAATTGCCAGAAAAGGGCCAAGTTCAGTAGTTTGTTAAGAACAGTTTTATCACCACTGATAGTTACTCCAACTACAACTCAGAATATCACCATGACCTGCCCAAAAATTCGGAGAGGTATCTTCCCAGATACAAGCATGACGGGACCAGGACAGCAGAGGAACATCTGGTAGCATTCAAGAATGCTCTGAAATTGTTAAATATACAACATAAAGATGTTGCTTGCAGATTTTTCCCGTTCACTCTCCAGGAGGGAGCTTATGACTAGTTTCTAAATCTCACTAGCAATTCTATTACCAGTTGGAATGACCTAGAGAAAGTTTTTATATCACAATTTAGAGAAGTGATAGACCCCAGTGTGTTATACCAACAATTTTCCAGCATCAAAAGAGAGTCGGGAGAAGCTGTCAGGTCATTCAATATGAGGTTCCAAAGAGCTTATGGTAGAATGACTGGTCATTACATCCCAAATGCAAATCTAGCCTTAGAAATCTATAAGAATGCATTGGATTCGGTGACCTCTATTTTCCTCAAAAGAGACATCAATATCACAACCCTGGCAGGAGCTTATAAAGAAGCTTTAATTCTTGAAAGATAGTTAGGACCTCAAATTTTGAGCAGTCCTTTGATGTCCTATGTTACACAGAACATGCCTATTTTGAATCCTATTCCACATCATGAGTTAGTGCCAACATGTCATGCTCTACCCAAGGAAACTTCGTTAACTATGACATCCACTCAGCATGTGCAAAATATAGAGAAAGGTTTTGACAAGTTCAAAATGGAAGTGCTTGAAGTAAACATTTGTGATCTAGCATTACCCAAATTTGAAGTTTTTCCTGGTGAGTTAAATTTTCTTAAAAATCAAAGAAATATTGATATTTCTGGTTCATCCAAAAATAGTACGACCAAGGTTTCAGATTCTTTTCCCGAAAAGTCAAAAAATCTTGTAGAAGTTCCTATGAATGAAATACAGGATTTTCAACAGTTCAAAAGGGACAGTTATAATTTGATATGTGAAAATCTAGAACCTAATAATGATCCTTTCTCACCAGAGGATGATGAAAATGAGATTCAATATCACTATGCAGAAGTAACTAGGAAGGAGGATAACATCATTGACGATATGAAGAAAATTAAAGCTGACATCACCCTCCATGAGTTGGCCCAGATTGTTGAACAAAAAGATAACTTGATTGAAGCTTACTCTGGACCACCTATTGAATTTCAAGAAAAGGAGAAAAATATAGTAAATGTGAATGTGGTCAACCAACTTGGAATAGATAAAGAGTCTCAATATAAGCCTGTAACTACTGAACATAATATCAAAGAAAATGTTGTAAATCATGTTGATGTAGATATTGGAGTTTATAATTCGCCAACCAAGAAGGTAAGATAGGTTACAGCTCTGACCAATTACAACAATGATGTTTGGACATTACACATTGATACGGTTAAATCTAAGCAAATCTCAGGTGAAAAAGCAAATTATAAAGATTCTGCTAGAGGGATAAAAATTAAAGTCTTGGACATTGAAGTAGTAGAGCAACCACAAAATGTTCGAGCTATTAAGAACCAGGACATATGAATAAAATATGATCTCTTTGAGTTATTTCGTAAATCTGAAAATGTGATGATCTGGGTCTATAAAGGCTTTAAGGTATTTGATCCTGGGGGTTTTTACATTCCGTCCCTTTGAAAGAATTCTGCAAACCCTTCAAGTAGAAGCATAAACATGTTATTATATGATTTGTTATTATATGATTTGTTTAATTTGAAAAAGTTGCAGAATTGTTTTTTAGTGGGACAGGATCTATAAAAAATAAAATAAAATAAAATAAAAAAGAGAGAGAGGGAAGACGGTAAACACAAGTCTTTCCCAGGTAGCAAAAAAAAAAAAATTGAAGCGTAGTCTGGAGTGCATTTCATCAACAGGACTTGGAAGGTAATTTTTCTAAATTTACTTGCAAATGGTCAAAAAATTTTAGGCACTATTTCTCTGCTTTTCCATCTGCTACATTTTTTTGAGTGTGAAGGGCCTTTGTGCATGTGTATACATTGTAAATGAGCTTTAAAATTTTATTTTATTTTATTTTATTTTTAAAGGTCTGTGCAGTGTTTTTCAGTCTATACAGTGTTATTTTATTTTATTTTATTTTAAATGTCTATGCAGTGTTGTTTTATTTTATTTGATCTTAATTGTCTGTGCAGTTTTATTTTGTTTGTTGTTTAAGGTCTGTACACTCTGTGTCTTTCCCTTTCAGGTCTGTACAGTTTTAGTTTATTTTAAAGTTCTGTATTTTATTTTTTAAAGGTCTGTGCAGTTTTATTTCCTTTGCTGTCTGTACAGTTTTATTTTGTTTATCCTTGGAAGTCTGTACAGTTTATTTTTTTTTAAATTCTGTTTTTGAGTTTTTCCTGAGCATCAATGAAAAAGTCAGCCTTTCAGAATTGTTTTTATTCTGAGTTCTAAATCCAGTGTCCATTCTGTTCATTATTCTAATTGAGATGGTCTGCTTTAACTCAGCAGTGGAACTATTTTGTTATTCAGAACAATAGTGGAAGGATGATTGGATTTTGTGTCTTGCTTGCCACAGTTATTTTAATTATAAATAAACTGCTACACTGTTTGGCTAGAGAAACTCCTAGGGAATCCAAGAAAAGTTGGTTATAAGAGGGGACTATGATTCATGTAATTATTTGAGTATCCACAGAGGCTATCAATGCCCAGGCTGAAGCAGTTCCAGATTGATGAAATATTAAAAGAAAATTGTTGTTCTTTCTAAGGCTTTTTAGATGTTGATATATTTCAAAAGAGAGAGAGAGAGAAGGTGAGAGTTGAGCAAGACAACATAGAATTGGCACTCTGTTATTTCCAATATAAAAAAAAAAAAAGTAATGTAATCAAAGAGACAGCCAAGACTTCAAAAGATGTTTTTTCTTCTATCAAGTTGTAGATTCTACCTTACAGTTGTGAATCTGGGTCGTGTAAATCTAAAGGGTAACTCTGTCGGGGCTGTAAAAGGCTAAACTAGTAAACAGAGCTCTACTCGATTTCCCCTTTTTACAATCTAGAAAAGTTGATCAATCCAGAGTTCAACATTTGGAGGTCCAGTCATTCTTGAAGAAAGTTTTATACGCTTGTAATTGCACATCAGAAATCTTCTTTAAATGATTCAGCCTAATATGTCCTTGGGAAATTTTGACAACTATCAGCTAGTAGTTAAATTGTTTTGAAGAATATCTGTGGCAAGGCATGATACATGGTCTATGTTGTTTTGAAACTAGAGTCCTGGGTTCTAAAATAATGCTACTATTTTACCCATAGATATCGCCATTTATTGAGAAGCAACACACCCCCACTGAAAAATGAATTTCCATCCTTTGAAATATTGAGCTTTCATTTTGTAGTAAGGACCCTCTTGATGTTTTTCAGGTTTTAAATTCCAAATTTGCTTGCCTCCTTTTTCAAGTTGTGCATTTATTTGCATCTGGCTTTGATTTATTTCAGAATTCATTTTTCAAATGTTAGAATCATTGCTGAGTAAAGAAAATCTTTCACTGATATGAAAAAAATGTAGATTCCAGACAGAAAAATTCATTAGAAACCAAAACTTTCCATTTTTGAAAGTGTCGCGATATCACGACACTTCCATTTTTGAAAATGTCACGATATCGTGACGGGTTTTGGAAAATTCGGCCAAGTCGCAAAAAAACATAGCGAAATCGTGACACTTCCATTTTTGGAAATGTCACGATATCGCGACACTTTCCATTTTTGGAAATGTCACGAAATCGTGACGGGTCTGGAGAGAGAAAGCCAGGGCGTACGAAATGATGCAAAATCATGACATGTCATGAAATCGCGACATGTCGCAGTTTCGCGACTGCCAAAGAGAAGCTAAGGCATGAAAGAGGGCGCGATTTCGTGACACGTCGTGAAATCGTGACAGGTTTGAGTCAGAGGCCAAGTTGGATTAAAACGTCGCGATATCGCGACACATTTTGGAAGAAAGCTGCAAGTGTGAAAAATGTCACGATATCGCGACGGGTTTGGAGAGAGAAAGCAGATGCGTACGGAACATCACAAAATTGTGACATGTCGCGAAATCGCGACATGTCTCATTTTCGCGACTGTAGGAGGCAAAAGGAAGCAAAGGGCAAAAAAGGTCGTGATTTCCTGACATATCACGAAATCGTGACGTGTCGCAGTTTCATGGCTGCCAGAGCGAGAAAGTGGTTAAGGCATGAAAAGAGGCACGAAATCGTGACATGTCGCGTTTTCGCTGCCATCAAAGCAAAAAGAGCATAAGGCGCAGGGAAGGTCACGATTTCGTGACATGTCGCGAAATCACGACATGTCATGGTTTCACGGCAAATGGAGGCAAAAGCGCTTAAGGGCCAAAACAGGGCACGATTTCACGACACATCACGAAAAAGTGACATGTCGCTTTTTTGCGGCGATGAAGTAGGAAGTTGCCAGTTGGGAAAAATAGGTAGCGATTTCGTGACATGTCGCGAAATCGTGACATGTTGCGTTTTCGCGGCAGTAACAGCAAGGAAGCGTTGAGGATGAAAATGGGTCACGATTTCATGACATGTCGCATTTTCACGGCCATGGTGGCAAAGAGTTGCATAAGGGCAGAAAGGGGCACGATTTCGCGACATGTCGCAGTTTCGCTGCACCAAAAGGAAAAGTTGCCAAGGGGGAGAAATGGTCGCGATTTCGCGACACGTCACGAAATCGCGACATGTCGCATTTTCGCGGCCATGGCAGCAAAGAGCCCAAACATGAAAAGACAGCTGGAAATGGACACGTGTCACAATTTTTGCGACACGTGTCAAATCAGAGCAAGCCTACATATAATGAACTTTAGGGTTTTGATTTAACTTTAAAGTTTTGATTTAATATTTTTAAAATACTAATCCATCTTTTATCTTTTTTGTAGAGCCACCTGGCACTTGCATGATAATGGGAGAAATGGCCAAGAAGACAAAGTTAAGTGCAAATTAATCGAAGACCGCCATATTGAAATGAGAGATGCCGAGAATTGTTGTTTCATCCAAATTTTACAGATCTGGCCGCAAAGAGACTTTACGGTGACTAAGCAGCTGCCCATTTAATGGAGTATGTCGGGAATTGGCCGAAAAGTGAAAATATCTACACACAGTTACCGAAATTTGTCGATGGATGCATTTAATGAAAATTTATGGCAGAATTAATGGCGTGCAGACATTTTTAACTCAGGGATGGCTCTACGGAGATGAAATGTCAGAGAAGTTGTGACTCATCTAAATTACCCAAGGGAATTAATGAGCACATTTACACACGGTTGCGGGTGAATGCAAATGGCATTCAAATTCTATCTTCTCCATTTATGGCAAGTGACTGCACTGATTTGCAGAATGGTTAAGTTTTATCAAGACTTTATTTTAAATGGCTTTATATTATATTAAACCCGAGTACTGGGGTTTAAGATGATAAGATTTAGGGTTTGAGAAGAAGATATTTTTGAAAATATCAGGGTCTGTCCTGAGTCTATAAATACTTCTTCTAAATGTAATCGCGGGGAGGCGGAGACTTAGAAATAAAATGCTATTGAAGCAATTTCTTGCAAATCTTGTTAAATACTTTTATTTTTGGACTTGGAGTTGATGTGCTTTTGTTTTCTGTGATATCATGGCGAGGAGCCTAATCTTTTTCAGATTGTGATAAGTTCATCTTCTTTTGTTATCCGCTTTATTAAATTTTATTAAATATATGCTGTAAATCTGTGTTATCAAGATTAAATATGCTGTTGGGCTTCATTTGTTCCATTGTATGCTAGGGAAAATCATAGATTTAAGGTTCAAGTTTGTTCTAATTGCTCTGTCCTCACTATGTGAGCTATGCTACTGGTGAATGATACCAATTTTAATCGACTTCCCTTTTGTTTATGATTTTTTTTTAGATATGTTCCATCTCTACCTTATGCTCTTAGTAGAAGGTGATCTTAGAAAGTTGGACACCTTCTTCTTTGATTTGTTCTATTGTGAAGCTGATAGTATAAATAAAATTGGTAGTTTTGTTTTTACAACTAAGTTTGATAAACTTCTCTTTCTGCCTTACCCTACTCTCTCTGTTTTACCATGAAATGATCCATTTTTATTTTCTTTAATTTGTCTTTTATTTAAATCTGGTGACCCATAATAGCTAGATCAAGGAACTAATTTTAAATCTGATTGTCAACAAGTGACAACTTCTAAACATTACTGAACAAGTTTAGAGCCCGTTGTAAGGTAACAGATAGTCCATATTGAAAACTATTCCAGAAGCGAAAAATAGTGAATAGACATTCGACCCAACTCTGTAACTCACACCTTGGATAACCAGCCAGATCCTAAAGTGAGTGGGATTTATCCCGTATAAGTGTTATCATAATTTCATGCTCATTCTTCATAGGGTGTGTATAAAAGTCGGACCAACACACGTGTCAGACCTATCGATAGAAAACCCTAGTTTCAAAACTGCAAGTGTCATTTGTGGTCCACGGAGACTAGGAGGACCTATAAATTGCATTCCCATTTGAAAATTTTCATTATTTTCTTGCAACTACTAGCAATTTGAGAGCTCTAAGAAAGAGATAACATTCCTTGATCCGGAACGCTGCCAAACTCTATCGCAATTACACTCATCTACCTTGATGGTGGATCCTGATCAGCCATCTACTAGCCAAGGATGGGGTGTAGGCAAGGTAACTCGAAACTGAGACCTTGCACTCAATACCAGTAAAATGAACCACACTAAGAAAAGCAAAAAATTAACCTCACTAAACTATTGGTAATGAACCCCACTAGTCTAGGTTAGCTTAGTTTTTAATTTATTTGCTTTTAGTGGATTAGGAGGGCACCTAAAATGGGTGCCTCTCCTAAACCACAGCTGGTAGCCATGATTCCCAATTGGCAAATTGGGGACCACAGGTCTCAATCGTGGATAGGATTCAAAATCCTAACGGTCATATTTTTATTGCCTTCAAACCGCAGAACTGACCCGTAGTTTGTAAACCTTAAAAATTTGTGCAAAATTTTTCCATTTTTTTTTGTTTTTGTCATTTAATTAGGCATTTAATGTTATCTCATTAAGCTCTATGTTTTCTAATTTAAAAAAATTATTTTCTTTAGCTCTATTTAGCCAAATTTAGCTTACATTATGCTTTTTGTTTTTAGAATTTAACTTCTAGAGCGCACGAGCCTGACCTTATGAAGACTCTCCATAAGGCTTTATCTGATGACGACCGAGCTTGGTTCTGAGCTATCGGGTTCGATTACATCATGTATCTACCCACCATTAGGGTAGATCAAGCCTATCTTACTGCATTGGCCCGACGCTAGAATGTGTGGACCAACACATTCCACCTTCCTCCTGGTGAGATGACTATCACTCTAGAGGATGTCTACAAGATCTTTAGGATCCCCATTGATGGTGAGGCTATCGTCTCCTCTACCTCCATGGTAAAGGATGTTGTCTTTGATGCTATCTTTGGTGACCAGAGTGTATATGCATAGGATGATGTTGACCATGGAGGGGTGCACATCGATGACTGGTACCGTGATGATGTCTTTTCTGCATGAGAGGCCCTCTTCATGCATCTCATTGTGCAAATTGTCCTTCTAGACTCCTTAGGCATGAGGATTCCTTGGAACATGTTAGCCACTACTTGGAGGGTGCTTCAGAGCTCTATAGAGGAGCCACTATGATTATCCTAGGGGAGCACCCTATTATGCCAGCTCTATAGGGAGCTATACCATATTATAGAGCGTAGTCATAAGGGCATCAGCTACAATTTTTTGTTATAGATCTGGGGGTGGTAGCACATCCGAATCGAGCATCCTACAGAGCTACAACTATGCATCACCACCATAGACACCAACCATTAGTGTTATGCCATATGTTGACCTCGTGCTGAGGAGGGTACCCATAGTAGAGCTCATGCTAGGAACACTTAGCACTACATCATTAAATTTGCATCACTTGGGTCAAGGGACATTGTCTGGCGCCCCTACATGGATTGCCCTGCATGTCCTAATGTGGACGAGTGGCTATGATAGGCCCGCTAAGACAGATGGCTTATCTGGCATAAGCCAGAGGTCAGATAGTATCAACTATTTTCTCATGTCCTATGATAGTTCGACATGGTGTAGTACATGTCATAGATACCATTTAGGTACAAAAACTTGGCTTTAGAGAGGGACCTCCCATTGATAGTTCCTCCCCCACTAGGAGATGGACCCGATGACTTCCAGGAGTCAAGGGTTGAGACAGTTGGTACCACTCCAGACTATGATGGATGGTGGTCCTTATTTAGATGTTATGGGATAGGGTCTTTCGGCTAAGAGCCAGCTTAGGCAGAGGTAGAGGTAGATCCTAATGGGTGCAGGGTGCGCTAGCATATAGAAGGTGGTTGGGACACAGAGCTCGTCATTGAGGATATACCTAAGATTGATATTAAGGAGGATATTCCATAGGAGGATGAGGTCCCTCCTAACAGTGTAGAGGGATGACTGCTAGCTTAGGTGGCTGACTTGTAGAGTTAGCTCAGACTGTTTCACACACAGCAGCTCGAGAGAGACACTAACATCGCCACTCTAGAGGTGAAAGTGGTTGATAAGGAGCGGCACCTGATTAAGGTGCAGGACCAGATACATGATCTTACAACTCGATCCATAGATGCAAAGGCCTAGGTTCAGAGACTACAGACTACCCTAGAGTTAGCACAGGCACAACATACTACAATAGAGGCAGAGCAGGATCTTACTCAGGCATCGAGGGGGGCTATGCCACCTCCTTAGGCTACTATGGGGCATCCAACAGTACCAGTGATAGCACCAATAGCTACACAAGATTTGATGATTGAGGTAGAGTGACTACGTGGTATGGTCATGAGGACCAATGAGATGCATGCAACCTAACTCGCTTGAGTTGATCAGCTAGTCAATTATATAGAGATGCACGGGCTACAGGTTCCTTAGGATCCTTTCTCCTTAGAGTCATAGCAGACCTGAACTAGGACTACTGGATAGTCTACAGCGAGTTTGAGTCACAGGAATCATAGGACTAAGAGGACGTATTGGTCCTCTAGCACACACACAACAAGATGACTAGAGATCTAGGGCATATATTAGGGGCCACCAATAAGAGGACTAGCCTACTATAGTTAACAATTTCTCATGTGTTGGGTGCTTTGGGCTTTGGAGGTAGGTAGGATCCATAGTAGGATCCACCATAGGTGTCAGGTTAGCCAGGAGAGCAGGCTCCAGAGCATAGTTTTTAGGGAGGTGACGAGAGCTCCTGTATAGGGGGAGCAGCCTAGATCTGAGTTATAGCAATTGTTGACTACATTTTTGATATATCATTTTGTGTGTAAGGTCGATGACCTACATAGTTGTAACCTGTGGGTATTTTTTACTCCCTATGTACTCTCTTGGACACATATATATGATATGATATTTTATGGCTCATTATGTGTACATGTTTATTTTTTTTTTTTTTTTTATGTTTATTTGATGCACATGGATGCAAGGCTTATGTAAATGCTATGTTTATATGATATGATGTATGGATGGCATGCACTAGATAGCTATTTTACTTTATAATGATGATATGCATTGATCTATATGATTAGATGTGCGATATATGATGTATGCATATGGATGCGATGTTTATTTTTAAACGCATATTTATTTTTGCTTCTTGGGCATGCATTTATTTTTATGCAGTTTATGGTATGCTATGCAATGTATGGTAATGCATTATGTACATAATCATAATCTAATAGAAATGAAATTGTATGCTTTAATCACTTAAAACATAAGGAATGAATGTAAACTATGTATATAAATTTTTAGAATATGACACCACATAATGTATAACAATCATGCAAAATAATTGATCATTCTCATTACAATAACTTAATCAATTAATCACCCATATATGAAATGCAATGAAATGGATTGGTATATGCTAATCAATGAATACGTCATTCTGTATATTTCTTCTTTTCTACACTATATAGTTAGTGGTCATCTAAACATCATTTCTGATATTCATGCAGTATCTATCCCATATGTTTGATTGTGTTGTGTAAAATACATTCTGATGAATGAATGACTCATATTTTTTATGTTTAATTATATTTGGCATCTTGTTGCCATTAGAGAACTTTTTGAGGTTTTCCTTGAGACTCAAACTCCCTAGTATACTTCTCCAAAAATCACATACTAACTATACAAGGCTTTTATTGGACAAGGCTTTTACCATGACAGACCCAACTATTCATTATCCCTATGTGTGCATGTGAGTACTTTCAGATAGATCATAAGCATACCCCGTATGTCATTCGGGACTCTTTCAACCCATATGTGAGATAGGTTTCCTCATACGATCGTACCATCCCTATTTTAGCTTTTATTAGACATGCAACTAGACAATCCTAGGTACCTAGAGCTAGCTCATCTTGCAAATTGATCAGGGCTACCCCTCCAAATGTAGGCGGGACTCTTTCAACCCATTGCTACATTTGGGGATCACCTAATAGAACTACCCCTTTGATTGCAGATGGGACTCTTCCAACCTGTTGTTGTGATCTGGGATCACTCTATGGCTTTCAAAAAAGTGGACAATCCAGGGATTCAAGCTCTCACCCTTTTTACTTGCTCATATATAGTGATAAAAATCATTGTTAGTCCACATGTTACCATTTTCTTTGAGCAAGGGATATTTATAGTGCTTTTGATTCACTATGTCATGTTACATTTGATTTGAACTTGGTATTTTAAAATTTGCACTTTAAACTTTGTAACTTTAGGATTTATAGGGGAAATTCTTATCCTTTTGCCAAAGTTCACCTTTCTAAACTGGCTATTTGCAATATAAGCAGGTCGTGGAACCTATCTCTCTAGATACCTAAGACTTCTTTCATAGCTTTCATCATCTCTTTTCTTAGCAGGATTTTATATTGTTTTGCTTAGTGACGGGATCCTGATATGTCAAGTACTATCCCAACTACTGACCTCACCTACAAAAGCAAAGAAAACTTTTTATGACATCTGAGAAACCCACTTGGTATGGTTGAGTGACTAGAAAACTTTTGGATACTTATGTATTTTATAGCAACAAGTGTTGTGTATGAATGCAATGAATTATGATAAATGCAAGGGTGCATGATTGAAACACAAGCATGGTGTCGTTTGGAAGATTTTGATATACACATTACCATTCTTGTATGGAATGCAATGGATGAAAAATGCCTAAATGCAATATGATGATGTGAATGCATATATGAAAATGCAAACTGTAAAAGCAAATGTTTTTGGATTTTATGTTTTACCAATTTTTTTGGAATTTTATATATTTTCAAATTTTTATACATTTTTGAGCTTTCATATTTGACCAAACGACAAGTATATATGCCTTTGGATCTTTTTAGGGTTTGACCAAGCGATTTTTAGAAATCCTTGGAGATTTTTAAAATGACCAAAGGTCTTACAGATGCCTTTGGAACCTTTTAGTTGACCAAACTCTTAGTAAGAGGACGTGGAGCCTTTTAGGATGACCGAGAAGCTATAGGAACTCTTGAAGCCTTTGGGTTGACCAAGCGATTTTTAGAAATCCTTGGTGCCTTTACTACACTCTCAAGCATAGAACGCCTTAATATGGATGATATTGAGAGTCTCAAGCTCTTCCACACCCTCTAGCGACGTTAGGCAATAGGTACCTAGACCAATATTTTTAGATATGATGTAAGGCCCTAGCCAATTAGCCATGAATTTATCTCGCATATAAGGTGGCAAATTTGAGTTATGTTGGTTCTCTTTCAACACTAGATCCCCAACTTCAAAGTCTCTCTGGTGGACTTTGACATTGTAAGCTCGTTTTAATCGCTCTTGTTAAACGTGAAGATGCTTGAGGGCATTCATGTGGCGTTCATCAAGCAACGTCAATTTATCGAGGTGAGCTTTCCACGTGGTGTCGTCATCGATGAACTCTTTTAATGCGATGCACAGCATTAGAATTTCCAACTCTAAGGGCATAATGGCCTCAACGTCATATACTAGTGAAAAAGGCGTTACCCCAATGGGAGTCCGAATGCTAGTCCTATAAGCCCATAATACAAGGGGCAACTATATATGCCAATCCTTGTGGTGTTCTTGCACTATCTTTTTCAATATGGCTACCACAGTCTTGTTTGAGGCCTCAGCTTGCCTATTTTCTTGTGGATAATATAGAGTTGCAAAACTGTGTTTAATGCGGTATTTGGATGTTAAAGCCCGCATAGTTTTGTTCTTAAAAGAAGTTCCATTATCCAAAATTATTTTGGATGGTATCCCAAAACGACATATGATATGCTTGAGAATAAATTCTGCGATGTGAGCTCCAGTGGTCATTATAATGGGAATGGCTTCCACCCACTTTGTAAAATACTTAGTAGCCATGATAATGAATGTATGTCGGCCTGACGATGGAGGGGAAATCTTGCTAAAAAGATCTAGTCCCCACTGAGAAAATGACCAAGCCGCCTGAATGGGTTATAAGGCCTGTGATGGCAAGTGCATAAGATTAGTGTGATGCTGACATTTAATACATTTCTTGACATACACATTACAATCCTTCTCCATAGTGGGCCAATAATAACCCATGCGAAGGATGCATTTGATGATAGCCATGTCGTTGAAATGGCCATCGCACATACTGTCGTGAGATTCTAAAATTACCCAAGATGACTCTTGGGGCTCAAGACATCGAAGGAGAACTCCTTCATAGCTACGTCGGTACAAAATATCTCCTATCAAGACATACTTAGTCATTTTATGTTTGAATGTGCATCTTACGAAATGCGAAAATCCCTCTAGGATCATACCAAGTTTTAAGAAGTCTTGGATTTGCAACATCCAGCTTTGACAAGCCTCAGCTTCGACTGCTAAGACAACTTGCTTCCCCTATGTATTTAACTTTGTAAATGCAGACTGGAAAACAACCTTATGGTGAATGGTAGTACCACTCCTCATAGGACTCTGAGAATTCAATGACTCCCAAGGTTCCTACTTAAGAAAGTCTTTCGCTCTATGGAACCAATCAGTTGTTGGTTCCACCATAATCATGTTGACTGACTCTTTGTTATCAAAGGTTGCACGCTCCGTTGTTGGGTGCGAGAGCGTTCTAACATGGATGGTAGTAAAATTGGTAGACAAATTTTGAGGGATCAAGGACCCCAAATATGCCATGGTATCTATGAACCTATTTGACAAATGAGGGATTGCCTCAATGTCATACCATTTAAATTTATCCAGATAAGTGGCAACAAGATCTTTGTAGGCTTTCAGTATGGGACATCGACACTGAAAGAGCCCCTTAACTTGGTTAACTATGAGCAGAGAATCACCAAAAATGTTTAATATTTTAATACCCATGGTTATGGTTGTGTGGAGACCCAAAAGTAGGGCTTCATACTCAGCATTATTATTGGTGCACAGAAAGTCTAATTTGAACGACAAGGGCATTGGAGTTCCTTGTGGTGTGAAAAACACTATTCTTACACCACCCCCTTGCTCACACTTCGAACCATTGAAGAACAATGTCATATTAGCATTATTCTCTAGTTATTCAGGTTTCGGAGCTTCAGATATTACGAAGACCGCATCATCTGGAAGCTCAATGGTTAGAGGTCTACTATTGGACAGTGGTGCCTCAGCTAGTTGATCAACTATGACTTGTCCCTTGATGGACTTTTGACTGATGAATTCCAAATTGAATTCTATCAATAGCATGATCCACTTTGTAGTACATGTGTTATGATATGTCTTGCTCATCATATACTACAAAGCATTCTATTTCGATATAACATATGTTGTATGACTTAGAATGTAATGTCGTAATTTCTTAGTAGCGAACACCACTGCTAAACAAAGCTTCTCCATAGATGCATATCCTGACTCATAACTCACCAAGGTGTGACTGATGTAATATATGGCTTGATATTTGCCTTTCATGCTCTTTTGGGCTAACATGGTCCCTAATGCAAAATTGGTTGCCGATATATATAGCATGTCGATATATATAGCAAAAAAGGCACATTTGGCCTTAGTGGAGCTAGTACTGGCAACGTTGCCAGGTATTGCTTAATATTAACAAATGTTGCTTGGCAGTCCTTGTCCCAATCAAATGGGACCCCCTTGTGTAGCAGTCAATTCATGGGTTGACATTTATTCGATAATTGAGTGATGAATTACTTTATGGATGCTACTTTGCCCTGAAGGCTTCTTAGTTCTTTGATATTAGTGGGAGGATGCATCTCTATAATAGCCTTGACCTTTGTTGGTTCTACTTCTATGCCTCATTTAGAAATGATGAATCCCAAGAGTTTACTTGAAGTTACGCCAAATACTCACTTCTTAAGATTCAACCTGAAATTATGCTCTATCAGGCGATCGAAGACCTTCCTTAAGACCTTTGCATGCTTTGCTCGCAGCAACGACTTAGCTAGTAAGTCATTGATATAATATTCTAATATTTTATGCATGTAGTCATGAAAGATATATTTCATAGCCCACTGATGTGTGGCACCAATATTTTTAAGACCGAATGGCATAAATTTGTAGCAAAATGTCCCCATGGCGTTATAAACACGATTTTATGTTGATCTTCGGGTTTAATTCGAATCTAATTGTATCCAAAAAAATTGTCCATAAGGGAGAGCATTCCATGACCTATAGTAGCATCTACTAGAGCATCGATATTTGGCAATAGAAATGAATCTTTGGGTGTTGCCTTATTGAGATCTCTAAAATCCATACAAATACGGATCCTTCCATCTGGCTTTCCTACGGGCACCATATTGGACACCCATTCTGGATAGTCGATGGAGATGACAAAATCTACATCTAATAGCTTTTGCAACTCCTCTTTCACCATTAAGGCTACTATTGGATGCATTTTTCTGAGCTTTTTCTTGATTGACTTCTTCGATAGATCTAATGAAAGGTTATGAGTAACCAATTTTGGATCTAGAACCAACATGCCTTTGGAAGTCTAAGCAAAGAGATCAGGTCTCTCTTTCAGTAGAGGGATGATGCTATCATGCTCATCCGAAGTGAGACTCTCTCTGAATAACCTTCTTTGAATTGGTGGGATCCTTACTGATATCCACACTGAAGTTTTTCTCATCGACATATGTGATCCCTCCTCAAGCTGGTGAGGCATAGGAATCAGATGGATGTCATCAACCGGGTTCACATGTTCCTTATGGAAAGCATCCTCAACATGATAAACATCATAAGCATAGTCTGGCATAAAATAAAATGGTTATAGCATTTATTCATTAGGGAAGAAATCTTTAGGCTGGACCAATGAGTCAGCGCAATCCCAATCGATAGCATCCATGTTCAGATGTAGTGGTTTGTATGGATCTGTTGGATTGTGGATGGAGTCATCGAATCAATGGAGACCATATTGATGGAATGGAATTGATATCCAGAACCACATGGATAAAACTCTATATCCTAAGTGTAGCTTTTGTACCCAATATCTAGCTCGAATGGTATAGGCACAAATAGATCCTCTCTGTGGGATGCCCATATAACTAGATCCTCCTAGTGCACTAGCTGCAAAATGGGATCTCTCAGCTCAAGGAGCTCCGTGTACATAGGCATATGGGGAAATATTTCTTGATACCTCTCTTCGAGCTCTCTTCTTTCCCTTAGGCTACGATGGAGATTAATCTCCTAACACAAACCTGTAATTGTAATAGGTGGAGGACCTCAAGGTGGAGGCCTATTACGTAGGTGATGAGGTCCCAAATAGGCCATCGCCAATGAATCCTCATCATCACTGTACAAATACAATTTGTCACTTCCCCCCTCTTCTAAGGGGTGATCTACCAGATGTGGCCCCGTGTATCTAATTCTACGGTTACTATCATCACTATCTAGATAAATCTGATAAAGCAATCGTATATATGATACTACCACATAAACTAGTGCTACTTCTTCCTCAGAGTACTCAGTGTTGGAAGGGACTTCCTCCATAGCATGCTCTGACTCCCTAGGCAATAGATATTATGGATACACAAGCCTAGAATCGGTCCTCTCATCTACATCACTGTGGTCACTACCCTGGATGGACCACTCTATTGCGTCTATGAACAGTTAGAGATTAGTCGGGTGAGGCCTTAAGTAGGCCTCATTTGTCTCATCTTCATAATCACTATCGACTATGAAGTGCTCATTCATCTCTTCCACTTGTTCCATAGGCAGCAGATGGCGTATAAATGTCGAACTTGGAAAGGTCGGCTTGATTTCCTTCCTAGATTGATCATCATTTGAGGACTCGTCATCTACATCATAACTAGGTCCACTTATTTCGGAGGTGGACTCCTCTCCATCATCATCACAAAGATCTCCTAACTCGATATAACCTACAATAGTGGGGTTATGCCCCTGCATACCAGTGTCATCAGTAGAATTACGAATTTGGTTACCCAGGTTGCCTCTGGGGCTGTCCTCTAAGGGCCCATCATGATATGAATCGGGTGGCCCTATGGTAACTGTAGATTAAAAATACAACGCCAAACAAAATATAAAGAAATCACGATAAAAAGTAATACAGAACACAGTTGTACAAAATAAACAATTTTTATTTATCAATGGAGTTTAGAAACTCCTTTTGAGTACAACAGGGCCTGTAACCCTTTTTATCGTGATTTCTTTATCTTTTTTTTGGCGTTGTATTTTTAATCTACAAATGGCGATCACGGTGGGACCCCCTAGGGTTTCATGTTTTTAATACTTGCTTTACTAATCTATTCATGTTTTCTATTTTATTTTACAGGTTCCAGAAATTGCGAAATTCGTTGTTCCAGTGAACTAGGGTTTCTGAGCTTGCAGAAAACGCAGCAGATGCAAAGCGGCATCTGGAAATCCAATTCAAAACACAGAGGTGTGTTTCAGCCTGTGCAGACTCCCTTGGGCGTTTGAAGACAGTTTTACAGAAAAGCGTAGGCTTCCGAGTAAGTGCATTTTTCTTTTAACTGTACTTTTTACGTTTTTGGTTTTTCTGCTGTATTCTGTTTCTTTTTCAGATCATTACTTTAAAATGAACAAAAACTAAGTAATCTGGAAAAGAACAGTTATTTTTAGTTACATTTTTTTTTACATTGCATTATTGGTTGCATAAAAAAAAAAAAATTGCATACCTAGCTGCATATTAGAATAGCTACGAATTATCTGTTTTAGTCATCTAAGTAGGACTATTGATTGGATGTCAATAGTACTCCTGCCATTGGGTGATTCCAAGCGAGAGAAGTGGACAAACCTTCCGGTTGCTCCTTTGATATCTGATATCATTGGTAGGCAGGGGGTTTTAAACGGTGTACTTCACTTCTTCAGAGGAAATGGCATGTTTTCAGTAGCCTCTTGCTTAGATCATTAGAACTTTTGATTTATAGCTTTGTATGTATACATTAGACAACTAAAACACTTAAAATAAAATTCATTGCATTTCATATTGCATTTAAAACAGTAATATCTAGATTTCATCACCAGGTATTGCTTGAAGTTTAGTGACGGTGGAATTCATCTCCATCCATTAAACTTTTGCCTTAGACACCATAGGTCACCCCCGAGCAAACTTGCTAGATTTCATCACCAGTAAGAATCTCGTTGTCCTTTCCTAGCCATAGTTTTTACCTTTTTTGTGAATAATTCAAGATTAGATCACATGCAAAACTCATAAACCGGACACTTAAAATTTACTACAGATTAAGATCAAAAAATAATTAATTAACCGCAAGTAAGACACATTGGTTGAAACCTAGGTTGTGACTGTTTTCTGATAATTTCTTTAGTGTAAATTTATCATTCCAGTTTTGCATTCTTCTTTTCTGAATTTGTTTAGATTTATTGCTTCATGGTCTTAACAAGGAATCAATCTAAAATGTTAAATCTAAATAATCAAATGGGTAATTCACAGAACATCCCCACCACCAACATAGCCACTTATCCTAGTGAATTTCAGGAAGGTTCGCCCGCAGGTCTTTCACGTCCTTCTACTGTCTATCACATGGCCATGCCCATGGAGGAAGACAATTCCCGTCATATTACCCACATTGATATGGCCCAAGTGCAAACTCACTTAAGAGATGGCACTTGGTTATATCCTTGAGCCAATCCAAGATTCCCCTATGCAAGATTCTATTTTTTAGCAGGATATTGCATCAACCATACCCGCTGGTTTCACTCAGGTCTACACTAACCCTTTTTTTGAGGCTAATGTGGTATCTGTTCAGTCGACTTCATCTCCAACATCTTCCTAGATGCTCAATTGTCCTCCTTTGGAGACAAATGTAGTGTCTTCCCGACCACTTTCTCCTCCATTTACTCGGGTGTACACCAATTCTCTCTGAGGTTGGTGGAACCTCCTCTAGCCATGACCAATTTCAATACTCTTCTTCCCAAACCATTTATGGTTTCACCCTACCTGGGGCATAGTCTAATGTTTCTTCCCAGGTACCGCCTACTTCAGCCACCTTCATCGCCCCTGCTATGCAGTCTCCTGTGACTACCATGGCAGCCTGCCCTCCACCTTCATCCAATCATCCCACCTCCCTTGGGTTAGAGATTAATAAGGTTAGGGAGTACCTTGACAAGTTGCTTCAGCAACAACAGCGACAAAATGCTCAACCACCTGTCGTAGTAAAACCTACACCCCAACCAATTTCTACCCAACCGACTTTTCTTAGCTCGGGCCCCACACGGGTACTCCCAATCTTCGGTGGTGTCCATTCCTACCCCACATTTCTCACAACCCAGTCCAGTTCATCATTCAAACCAATCACCTTCTTTTCGGTATCATCCATACCAACAACCTGTCCATTCCACACCGCCTAATCCAGGCAATTTCATCCCATCTCATCATTTTTCAACTCCTCCATTGCATCCTCATAATCATCAAACAAGTCAAAATTTTCATGAAGATTATCGACTCCATGCGATACAACAACAGATTGACAACCTTATGCTCAACATGCCTGGCTCATCTAGTCAGAAACCTATGCTAAGGTCGTTGATCAATCAACCAATTCATCCTTCGGTACCTTCACCGCCATATCCGACTGATTTCACATTACCGAAGTTTGAAAAATTTTGAGGAACTGAGGATCCTCATGAACATGTGAGCTCATTCATGCATGCCTACTTTAGAATCCAAAATAATGATGCTCTTATGCTCAGAACTTTTCCTCAGACATTAGGGGGAGATGCTGTACAATGGTACAATCATTTAGCTCACCATAGCATTTATGCTTACGAACAATTGATTAATCTGTTTTTAGAACAATTCTCCCTAAATGTACAAAAGAGAGTTTCATTGTCCGACTTAGACAAGCTCAAGCAACATGATGATGAGACTATTTATGACTTTGGAAACCATTGGAGGGCTATCATTAATAAACTGCCATTCTCCCTACCAATGGAGGAGTTAACTAAAATGTTCACCCAGAGTTGTCTAAAACCTATCTCTTGGTTACTCCAATTACAACAATACAGGACTTTTGAAGAGGCTTTGGCCCAAGCAAGTATCATAGAAGACATTAAAGTACAAGAGGGTGTTTTAAAACCCCGTAGAAAAGAATGGCAACAAAAGGGCCAACAACGAAATAATAATTATGGCCAAAACAAACAAACACAGGCTAGTACAGCCTCAAATGTTAACCAAGTTAATCAAGTGGTGGCGAGTCAGCCCATAATGGCTCAACAATAACAAGTAATGCAAAGTCAACCGCAACCAATTGCTTATCATGCGGTACCCGCCCCTACTCAACCAGATCCCAATACTGGGCCAACCATGGAAACTCGACCTTGGCAAAATAATCATCCCAAGCAACAATTCACACCTTTAGATGAACCATATGCGGTCATATTCAATAAGTTATATAGCACAAATCAGTTAACTTCACCTGAGTTCAAACCTTTAGAACCATATAGAAGGGGAAAATATTACAAGGAGTACCTATTTTGTCCTTATCATAGGCAAAATGGGCACGATATCAATAATTGTACCACTTTCAAACATGTGATCCAAGATCTTATTGAAATTGGAGCCATTAAATTGGATAGCCCCTTAGCCCAACAAAATCAAAATCTTGGTATATTTCAAACACCCCTTCCACATCGGGAGGAAGCTCCAACAACTTCAGGAGGAGTAACTCAGGTAACTCCTCCTAATCAAGTCAACCATGCACAACAATACCAAGGTTTTGTGGGTACTATTAACGTAGTAACCCGGGGTCAAAGGGCGAACCAACCAAATCGAGCTGAACCACAGCCACCTATACAAACCCCCAGTCCACCTTAGGTAACAGTGACCCAACAACATGCTAGTACTTCTCAACAACCGCTAAATCATTCTACTCAACGCCAACGACCCATCATCTCATTGAGTAGCCGGTTAACTACCATTTTAAAAATGGCTTCTGCCAAGTTATCAATCTATGACCTCATTCAACAATCTCCCCCGCATAGAGAGGCATTAATGGAAATATTAAAGTCAATCGAGCTTCAAACTCAAGATACTAATGCCTTCAACAACTTTGTGGGGAGTATTCAAACATGCATGGAGCCCTCTATCACTTTCTATGATTTTGAAATCAAACCTATGTCAACAGAAAGTATAGATCCTCCACTACATATCATGGCCAAGATTGATAACAAGCCATTCAAGAGAGTCTTAATTGACACCGGTTCCTCAATCAATATCATTACAACATCGATGTTGAGTCATCTAAAGCTGTCGCCATCCCTTATCACAAAGTCGACTTTTACTCTTAAAGAATTCAATGATGCTTTATCTTCCACGGTTGGCACGATTATCTTGCCCATTGAGGTAGGGGCCCGAACTTTGCATACCTTGTTTCACATCTTAGAAGGGTCCATGGCATACAATGTATTGCTTGGACAGCCTTGGCTTAGGGAGATGAGATGTGTCCCTTCTATACTGCATCAATGTCCGAAGTATGTATATGAGGGACAGGTTCATTGTGTACTTGCTGACACTGAACCCTTCAAACATTGCAACTATGTCTCAAATCCTTATGAGATTGTGTTGCCATCCACTCATCTTTTCTTGACCCCATCTACTTCTTCTATACAATATTCTTCTAAATCTCCCATTCCTGAGGAGCTACCCATCATATCGCAACCATCTTCCTCTTCCGTTATTCCATCTCATTCACCACTTTCTTCATCTCCTAATCTTCCTTCTTCTTCATCAGTGACCACATGCACATGTGGCCATGACCAATCATCTCTTTCCACGTCATTAACCCCTTCTTCTACACCTTCTTCAACATCACCTATTATTCCTCCATCTTCCCAACCATCACCAGTTGATGTTTCACAAGTTAGTGAAGCATCAACCCAACCAAATCCTTCCAATTCTTCTATCCCACATTCTTCTATTCCATCATCTAGTCTTTCTCCCTCCCAAGTCAAGGTCCATCTCATCGATGCGGGTATTGGTGAATATGCCATTCAAGATGTCCACATCACACCGTTCAATGTGCAAACAGTTAAAGATTTTGGTCGTCCACATGACCAACATTTATCCATTGGATCGGTTTATAACATGGGTTCTATGCCAAATTCCATTAATTTTGTATATGGGGGAATAGCGGGAGCATACCAGTTGGTAATGTTTCAACTGAAACTGTGTCACTAACCCCAGTGACGGGGAACCAACGCGGGACAGGTGCTCCCAGGCATGATAGTTTCCATCATCATTGGCTAGATAGAGAGAGTTGACTTCCCGGTTGGACAGCCTTCTTATTCAAAGCCCGTATGTCAGAAGTTTTTCTTGAAAGAAAGGGGGAGGGGAAGGTAGGTATGGGTAGGACTAAAGGTAGGTATGGGTAGCACTATCTATTCGAGCTATTTAGAGAGTAATGCTCTTCTCCGCCCCTATTGTAATAGTAGGCCCAATCCCCCGGGCAATATCATTAATGAAAGGAATGCCTTAATTAATTACTTCCCCGAGCCCGTATATTATCAATTCCCCTACCCTATACAACCCGTATATTAATGAAAGGAAGGGGAAGTGCTCCTCCTTATCAATTCGAGAAAGCGCTACTATTACTGATTGGAGAAGTTGGGCAATTCTATAGAAAGGGCACCGCAGGTAGGTAAGCGCTTCATCGCAATTAATGATAGTGGGGGGGTGGGCGGAAACGAAATATTGAATGCAGGGCGAACCTTTGCTTATCCAAATGCTTCTCCCCTATTACTATTATTCCTCACCCTAAATAGTAATAGTAGCGCCTTGTTAGTTCTCATCTTCTAGTCCTACCACCATACTAGAACCTAAGCATCCAGTCCCTACCAATATCGAAAGGATGGAGGGTTTTCCCTCTCGCTATTTCCACAGACATAATTGGCAGCAATTTGGCCTAGGTCGATACGAGCAAGGGGTAACTGAACGCATCGATATGCCATATCAGAGACCCACTGAGCGTTTTGGTCTGGTCTACCAACCACTTCCATCCCTTTCTTATTTTGAATGAGATTTTCAAAGCATTAATCTTAATTCAGAAGAAGAAATCCTCCACCCCGACGAATCCGAAGATGAAGCCTATGAAGAATTTGACGTCATGTCAAATAGTGATGAATCTGAAGAAGAGTCGGTGCCCATTGTTCCCCTCATTAAACAAGACGAGTTTTATCTCCAATTGTTCCCTCTCCAAGAGGCCATCTTTCGCTTGCTTATTCCATAATAACGAGGTGAACCACCCCCTCCGCCACATCCATAAGCCATAATCCAAACTTGTATTATATGTATATACTAAAATAGTGTTTTTCACCACTACCAAAAAAAAAAAATCAGAAAATTCCCAAAAAAAAAAAAAAAAAATCAAAATATATAAAAATACTTTATTGCTTTATGTATGTGTGTAATAGTGGTTTTCACCACTGCAAAAAAAAAAAAAAAAAAAAAACTCAAACTAAAAAAAAAAAAAAAAACTGAAAAACTATGTTGTTTTGCACTTCAGGTCTTCCGAGGTCTTCACCGGTTTTCCCTTCCATTCCGCCCATCCTTTCTTCCATAAGTCGACAATGAATTTTGAAGACTTATTCACCCCACTCCATAATCCATATGATCCGGATAAGCCAATCCCGATCAACCCAAGCCTGATTGACATGGATCGGATTTCATCCCCTCCATCTATTTCAGAGTTCATCCTTTCCGAGGAATTGTTAAGGGCTTTCGCCAACTACATTCCTCCTTCACCTCCACATTTACCTTCATCTTCTAAGCTAGAGGTCTTCCAGGCAGACATAGATGAGAGCAAGGCACAGGAGCTTGATGACATTTTAGATGACATAAATCTGATCCCTACTCCCCATCAGCTTGAGGAAGGTTCCCACATGTCTATTGAAGAAACTATCGATGTAGACCTTAGTACAGACCAAGATGGCACCCAAATTATGAAACTGGCTAAAAGTCTATCATCAGAGGAACAAGAGCAAATGATTGCTCTACTCAAGTGGAAGAAGGAGATATTTGCATGGTCTTACAAAGACATGTCAGGCCTAGACCCTAATTTGGTTGTCCATAACCTCACCTTACAAAAAGATGCTAAACCTGTCAAACAGAAACTTAGGAAAATGCATCCTACCGTGGCCCTCATAGTTAAATCGGAGATTCGAAACTTCTGGATGTTAAATTTGTCGTCCCGATTGATTATCCCGAGTGGCTTTCTAACATGGTACCCGTTCGCAAGCCTAACGGGGGATACGTGTTTGCACCGATTTTCGAGATCTAAATAAAGCGTGTCCTAAGGATGACTTTCCTCTTCCAAACATTGATACTCTTGTCGACACTGCGCTGGTCATGAAATGCTTTCGTTCATGGATGGATTTTCGGGATACAACCAGATTCGAATAAACCATGAAGATCAACACAAAACAACATTTACCACACCTTGGGGAACTTTTTGTTACAAGGTGATGCCCTTTGGCCTTAAGAACGCAGGTGCAACCTATCAACGAGCCATGACTTATATTTTCCATGATTATATGCATAATATTATCGAATATTATGTGGATGATTTATTGGCAAAATCTAAAACTCGACAAGAGCATTTTGATGTATTGGAAAAAGTTTTTGATAGACTTCTAGAGCATAAAGTAAGGTTGAACCCTAAGAAATGTGTCTTTGGTGTTACCTTAGGCAAACTCCTAGGTTTTATTATCTCTAAACGAGGTATTGAGGTGGACCCAAACAAGGTCAAAGCCATTATGGAAATGTGTCCCCCAACTAATTTGAAGGAGTTGTGTAGTTTACAAGGAAAGATTAATTCAATCCGTCGCTTTATTGCACAACTTTCTGATAAATGTAGGCCATTTTTCCACCTACTACAAAAGGGGGTACAATTTTCATGGACATATGAGTGTCAGAAAGCCTTTGATGACATCAAGCAGTACTTAGCATCTCCGCCAGTCTTAGCTCCGCCTCATCTAGGGGTCCCTTTCAATCTTTATATCTCAGCAACGGACTTTGCCTTAGGGACAATGCTTGCACAAAAGAATGAACAAAATTGTGAGCATGCTGTCTATTATATTAGTCGAACACTGGTAAGCTATGAAACCCGATATGCTTATGTGGAAAAGTTGTGCTTAGCAGTGGTTTTTGCCACTAAGAAACTTCGTCATTATATGCTTAGCCATACAACATATGTCATAGCTATAGAAAACCCTCTGCGTTATATGATGTCTCGCACTTATAATAACACTCGTACCGCTAAATGGATAATGTTGCTTACCGAATTCGATCTTGAATTCATTAGCCAAAAATCCATTAAAGGTCAAGTTATAGCCGATCAACTTGCGGAAGCTCCACTACCTAGTGATCATCCTTTGATTATTGAGCTCCCAGATGATTCGGTATTTTCTATCACTGAACAAGAAGAGGACATCATTCCGAAGGAATATTTTGACATCACGCTATTCTTTGATGGCTCTAAGTGCACGAAAGGTCAAGGTGTTGGAGTTGTGTTTCATACACCTCAAGGGATTCCCATCCCTTTATCATTCAAACTAGACTTCCAATGCACCAATAATACAGTAGAGTATGAAGCCTTAATTTTAGGTCTTCAATCAGCCATAGCTATGAGCATTAAGCGTATTCGGATATTTGGGGATTCTCAACTCATGGTTAAACAAATTATAGGAGAATACCAAGCCAAAGAACCTACCATTAAGCTTTATCATGATGTAGCAATGAAGTTTCTCTCTAAGTTAGATTGGTATGAGATCACTAGTTTGCCTCGTTCGACTAATAGATTTGCGGATGCCATGGCCTCTCTTGGATCATTGATTCCAAAGGACTCCCTTGGAGAGGTACAGCCCCTAATCATTTCCATAATCTCTAAGTCTCGCAATTGTTCGTGTTGAGTCTAAGGATGAAAAAGATGTTTGCTTTATCCATTCGGATCCATATGAGCCTTGGTCTAGTGAGATAGTAGCCTTCCTCAAGTTTGGAACACTCCCATCTGATTTGTCTCGAACTTCCCGTCGTTGTTTTAAGAAAAATGTAGCTCGTTTTGTTCTTTTGGGGGATGTGTTGTATAAACGTGGATATGATGGAGTACTCCTCCGTTGTCTAGAAGCAGGTGAAACACATAGAGCTATTGCTGAAGCCCATGATGTTACTTGTGGTGGTCATTTTAGTGGAATGGCCATTGTGAAGCGTATTTTATGTATGGGGTATTATTGGCCCACTATGGAACAAGATTGTTGCAAATATGTTAAACAATGTAAAAAGTGTCAAGAACACGCTAATTTAATCCATATACCATCACAAGCTTTACAGCCCATCCAAAGCCTTTGGCCCTTCTCACAATGGGGTCTTGATTTAATTGGCAAGATTTCACCTGCCTCTTCAAGACAGCATACTTTCATCATTACGACCATCGAATACTTCACAAAGTGGGTTGAAGCTATTCCTCTAACCAGTATGACAGGTCCTAGAATTTTGGAGTTTATACTTCACCATATCATTTGTCGTTTTGGTATTCCCTCTAAAATCATTTATGATAACGACAAGTCTTTTAAGAATAAGGATGTTCGAGCTCTTTGCGAAAAGTATAATATCCAACATAGTTTCTCAACTCCTTACTACCCACAAGCCAATGGACAAGCTGAAGCTTCCAATAAGATCATAATTGCTATTCTTAAGAAACTTGTTAAAGAAAATCATAAAGATTGGCATACACAAATCCCCTTGGCATTATGGGCTTACAGGAACAAGCATCGAACTCCCATTGGGGCAACGCCATTTTCTTTGGTCTATGGAGCTGAAGCAATCATGCCTCTTGAGCTCGAGATCCCTTCCTTGTGAATTTCTTTGCAGGAATTTATCGATGATGATACTGCTAGACAAGCACGTCTTGATCAACTCACACTCATAGATGAAAAACGAATCAATGCTTTAGAGAATTTACGAGTTTATCAAGACCGATTGAAACGTGCTTACAATGCCAAAGTTCATCTAAGAGAATTTCAAGTTAGAGATCTTGTCCTTAAAAAGAATCAACAAAACACCAATGCATTGCCGCATCTTCGAGATAAATTCGCGGCTAATTGGTTAGGTCCATATATGGTCACTGAACCAACTTATATACTTGCCAGTTTAGAGGGAGAGGAAGAACCCGAACCACTTAATGTTATACACTTGAGGGCATTCTACGCATAGTTTGAATTTTATATGTACATATATACATGGCTTGTACAAAAAAAAAAAAAACAAATAAAATAAAAAGAATTTGCATTTCATTGTTAGTTGCTTACATCTCATTCAAAAACATTGCATTTCATGTGCATACATCTCATTGAAAACCATAACATTTCATTTTTAGCCATAGTTGCATATCATGTTAGAGACCATTCTATCTTTTGGATATAAAATTTGGTCAAGCAAAAGTCATGTTGCCTTAATCAGGGGCACCTTCATAAAATCCATCAAACCGAATTGTCATTCGTACACCCATTTTCCATTTGCACATATTTACATTGCCAAAATGTTTTCAGTCACTTAGCCATTCCTAGTGTTTTAAGCAAACTTTGAAATGCATGTCAAAGTTCTTTAGGGCCATATCACAAATTACACTAAATAAAATCTTGAGTATTGGGAAATGATTTCAAAAGCGGTCTTGAACCTATCACATTTTCACATCTTAAAAACATCTTGTGTCAAAAAGAGATAACACCATCCTTGGGTTGTGCCTTGAAGTGAAAAGGGTAATCCTCGTTTGTCCTATCATGCAAACATAGTCCATAAAATAGTGGTTCTTACCACTATCACAAGCAATCACAAAATATAAATATAAACAGAGTAGTAAGGATAGGGTAAAATTCTCATCATACTTCGGTTGAGAATCCGATTCCCCAAAGCTCTAAGGAAATGAACATTTTTCACACACCACTGATCCCAAATAAGTTGTAAGGATCGTACTACTTGTCCATTCAGACGGATAGGTAGTCATCCCCAAGGCTTACAAAGGTCAAAAACAACATGGACTATGGAGTTAACCTTCATTAGGGCTATAGACGCTTGACTGGCAGTGGAGTATACTCATTGCGTGGCAACATGTCTCTCCTCAAAAAGAGACCTCTGAATGCTCATACGGACAAACTAGCTTCGGGGTCTTCTCCATAACAGGGTTACCTAATTTATGCAAGATGAGGTTAATGAACACACTTACACACACACAGGTTTTTGATTGCCTAGAGTCACTACCATGCTTCTTATTTTGTTAATGAACTCGCATGCACACACATTTGGTCCTAGTTGAATTAGGCAGTGTTAGTAAGTTTGTTTGATACCACTAGCATGTTTGAGTCTTTGTAAAACAGTCTTCCATATCAACCTCCATATCATCCTCCATATCTTCTTCCATATTCATGTCATTCCATACGTCATCCATTCACAAGCCACCAAGTTTGGTGCCCCTGATTAAACAATTATGATAACAGTTGGCTAAATCTAACTATCTAAAAATATGAGTGCTTCTTAGTGCATATTTCATTTACTTAGTCTTGCATTAATCATCCATAGATTTACATATCATTTACTTAGTCTTGCATTAATCATCCATAGATTTGTATGTTATATACTTAGTCTCGCATTAATCATCTATAAGTTTGCATTCCATTCCATCACATATGCATCAAAAACATTAAAACATATCAAAACATGCATCACAAAAACATAGGCATTCACACAAAAGAGAGTAAAACACCAAATAAATAAAAGCCATGTATATATATATATGAATAAAGGACAAATTGTACGAGGAATGCCAAAAGGTTACAATATACAATAGAGCACCAAGGCTCATAAAGAGTGCATCTAAGCACTAAGCTAACCATCAAAAGAGGACCCCTGTGACCTAGTAGGAGCCCTAGACCTAGTGGTGTGCCTAGACTCACTACGCCTAGAGACAAAAGAGGATGGAGGATCAGGCAACACAATGTGATGCCTAAACAATGTGTCCTCCAGAGCCTCAATATAACGAGTCCTAGACCTAAGTCTAGCTATGTCTATCCCGTGTCATCACTCCCGCTCTACTAGCTCTGCCTGGAGTCTCGTCACCCTGTCATCCTGGGGCACCCTGGTCGCTCCATCCAAGTCCGCCTACAGTTGGGCCATCCTCTCCTCCTGAGCAGCTAACAGGGCATCCCGCTCTGCTACCTGTTGCTCCAGTCGAGCTATCCTCTCATCCTGGACAGCTAGCATAGCATCACGCTCTGCTATCTGCTATTGTAGCTGTGCCACCTCATCCTCATGCCCGCTAGGGGGTACTTCCCTAGCCTCTCCTGCGGCCTCTCCTAGGCCCTCTCTGTCATCCTCCCCATCATCTCCGCTCTCCAGAGCCTACCGTGCCATCTTCCCCTTTCACCTTCGACTATCAGATCAAAGGCGGGGACCCTCCCTGCGCTTGGGAACCTCCGCGGTTCCCTCGCCCTCTCCAACCCCAGCCTCGGGCTCTCCGGCTCCACCAGCCACCAATGGTGGCTCCCACCTCGGCTCTATGGCCATCCATGCTGCATACTCAGCTGTCACCCCAATGTCGTCCATGTTGGGTATCTCCATGTCCTCATTGTCCTCTGTCGCCTCCCTCCATGGCTTGGCACATGGCAAATCACCCTCTGATCTGTGCCTCCGATAGCGCACTGGCTCACCGGGGACATCCTGCCTCAATCCGACCTGGCAGAGTACTCGAGACATCTGTATGTACTCCACATCTCTATGGCTCCGCCCCACTACCCATCTGGCCTGTCGCACCCATCTCAGGTGCTCTCCATCCCCAATCCACCTTGCCTCCTGTCAGGGCCTCCAAATGACTTGGGCATCTGTCAAGTCTGCCCATAATCTCCTATACCATTGCCTCGATCTCATGGGGCGGCTAGGCTGTCTCTCCTCCGCCACTGGCCATCTCCTACCATAAGCCTGGCTCATGTCCCAGTGAGCCCATGGCAACCCCTCCGATCAAGCCACTCTGAAGTGCTCCCAGCCCCAGCACTGGAGAACCACACTGCAACCTAGACCCTTTCGGCCCCATCTTCGAACCTCATACAACTCCCGGTACACCTACGCCAATAAAGTAGGCACCCAGGCATACACTACCCTATTAGTGAGCATCTCGCTCACTACACCCATCAGGTTCCATGGGAACCTACACCCGGTGTTGTTCGGGGCCACAATGTTGGTCAACACGAACATCATCAGAGCCTCCACCACTACCAACTCCTTGGCCGTATACATGGCCAAGTATGGGATCCCCCCGCTCTCCGTCCGGATCTCTCTCCAGTCATCCCCAAACATCTTGGCCATCTTCGTGGCCCTATCTCGTCCAACCTCCACCCATGCCCCCTCCATGGGAACCTTGAGGATACGGTATACATCCTCAAGCGTCACCATCATCTCTCCAGTCAGGAGCTGGAACGTCCCCCGATCTGGATCCCACCTCTCGGCCAAAGCCGAGAGGTACCCCTCATCCACCCGAACTACCTCCAATCGAGCTGCCTCCGCTAGCCCCACTGCCTCCAATATCTCCCAGTCTGCCTAGGACAACGACCTCCTCATCCCTGAAATTATATGGGAGAACCGGTGTCATGCCTCTAACACCCTAAGCTACAAAACAACAAAACAAAAATTTGTTACAAATTTTTCCCAAAAAAAAAAACACATAATAAGTACTTGCTTAAATGAACAAATACCTCAGCTGGCTGCACTGGCACGTCCGCTCCTATCTCCGCCATAGCTCCCACACAAACCTTTCACTCCACTCCCTCAGACGCACTTCTCTCAAACGCACAAATGAGCGAAATTCTCACTGAAACTGTTTAAATAGCTAGTTTTGGTGCCCTAAAATGCAGTGGGGCATTTCATGGCGCATTCAGACGCAGTGCTTCGTGTCTACAGAGCGCCTAAACACCGACGGGCGTCTCTGCCACCCCCAAATGCAGACCGGCGTTTGGTGTCAGTATTGAATAAAGGAACAAAACTTGCAAAATTGAAGCTTACCTCCTTAAAATTTCATCAAATTCAATTCATCCATTCTTCTTATCATAATAAAACATTTTGTGAAGGTTACAATGGTTTTGGACACAAATTTTGTCATTTCGCTCAAAAAGCGCATCATTCATCATTGTTTTACAAATTGGGTTAAAAATATTCAAAACCTTCACAAAATTAACCACATTCATCAATTCTTCCGATCTATCGTCAATTTCATTCATTCTTCTTTCATCATGCATATTTTTGCCAAATCAAATTAAAGTAAACCTCGTATCTAGTGGTATATTCTATCACCTTGGCGATTGCAGCGATTTGCATTCATGCAATTCGGTAAGAGGATTAAACCACCATAAGGGCACTTACCATTTATCATCATCAATTATTTCACTGTTTGAAAATTGGAAATCAATTTTGGGTATTCTACTTTTCAAGTGACCTCATACCAAGATTAATTTGCTCAACGGTTGTCATTGATGGCCTAGTTCATGGGGCCTTAAACATGGACAATATTTAATATCATCATTATTTTGAGTCTTGCTAGAGATTGAGGCTACCTAGGTTTATTGGTTCCGACCCGAGGAATTATCCATATAGTCACTAGGAGCATCTCTGAGTTCTGGACTCTTTTCATGCATCTTTCATCTCTGCATATCAATGGCGCCAACAAGGCAATTTCATTAACGGTATGGACTCACACACAGGAGTTGGGGCATCCGTTATCAATTTCTAATTTTCCTATAGTGGAATTCATCTTACATGATCATGGAACTTACAATTTGGCAAAATTCCCTTTATAACCGTTGGGGCAGAAAACGGTCCATCTTTCAAATCACTCATATCGTCTTCAATCATATTCTTTTTTGGTTTGTACACCAACCCCTTTCCTGTTGAGACATAAACAAATGGTTCATACACCAACCCCTTTTTTCACCGTTGGGGCAAAAACGGTTCATTTTCTTCCAAATTTCTTCCAATTGGCTTGTGAGAACCATTCTCGCTCGCCAATTGAGGGGGTAAGCTGATAAAATTTTAAATATTCTTTTATTCTTTGGTCTTCAAAGTTGTGCTTTAGTCTTGATCGCCATTTGTAGATTAAAAATACAACGCTAAACAGAAATAAAACCACAATAATGGAATACAGGAAAGTTGCACAAAACAAACAATTTTTATTAATCAGTGGAGTTTAAAAACTCCTTTTGAGTACAACAGGGCCTGTAACCCTTTTTGTGATACACAAATTACAATTTGTGCTAGGGTTCTCCGAAACCCTAGGCGGCATAAAGTGGTGGCATTTTCGAAGACGTATCCTTAATCCCAACAAAGTGAGTGGGTTTTGTTGTATCCTTTGGCTCGGACCACTCCGGCTTAAACAGTTGCTATCAACACACCGAGATCCGCCATTAAAATCCTGCACACATTAACACTATCAAGGAGTTAGAAATTAATAAGAGGGCTCCACTTGTGTGAGCCCTCGAAACAATTTAAAACCCTAGAAAAATAGAATGCAGGAGTTCAACAACGGATTAATAAAAGAAAAGAAGTTACTTGCTTTAAACCGATTTATACCGTTCTCCGTTAACGCGGCTAGACCAGGCGGCATCCGGAAGTAATGTGGTCATCAAATCGGCTACGAGAATGCGCCCTGGTGCATTCGCTGAACGCCTGCGTGCTTCTGGATGAAGGTTTCAGACGCTGGTCTGAGTCTGTGGCTGCGGGTAAACGCCCGTGGGCACTTGTGACAAGAATGGGGAATTCTGCAGAGTACTGCAGAAGAGATGGCGACGAAGTTGGCGACGGATGCGGCGATGGATGCGATGAAAAGGGGCGACAATGGATGGCTGAAGAGATAGATGAAATAGAAGAGATAGGTCCAAAAGATAGCAAAGATAGCAAAGATAGCCAAGATAGAAGTAGGGTTTGAGCCATCAAGGTGGCTCTATTTATAATCTACTCTTAGGGCACACTTTAGGGTTTTAACGACACTTTGAATGTGTGGCTAAGATTAAAGTGGATCCAAGGGTAGAGAATAAATCTAGGTTGTGAAATGGATTAAGATGGATGGACGGATGAGATTAAATGAAGGATGGACGGCTCAGATTAAATCACTTAAAGTATCTTTATATATATATTAAAATATATTAAAATATTAAAATATATATATAAATATTAATTTAAATAAATTTGGGAATGAAAAATGGCGGGAAAGGTGAAATTGGGCCAAATAATGGCGGGAAAAGGTGAAATTGGGCCAAATAATGGCGGGAAGGTGTGGATTTGGGCCAAATAATGGCGGGAAGGTGTGGATTTGGGCCAAATAATGGCGGGAAGGTGGATGACTGACATGTGGCTAACAGGAAGGTATAGATGACTTACAAGTGGCTGGATTTTGGTGTCTACAGTAACAAACAATACCGTCTAGCGAGTCCTTCAAAATTTGGAAGGATTAGGGTGATATGGATTAAAATCCACATCATCCCCCAGACTTAGGTACATGCAATCTAAGGATGCAGCAAGCAAATCATCATGATCCTATACCTATAACCCTAACCCAAACCTATCAATAGCTAACTAATAATGAGGTTCAAGTAGATTCCTATGTCCTTGTTCGAAATACTAAGGTCGTGTCCATACCAATGATACGACTCAAAAATATGCATGGCATATTTTGGGTTGGATAGATAGCACACATTCACAACGAATGGCTCATCATCATCCTCATCTACGGATATTCTAGTGGGCGCTTGATCTATGTGTAGATAAAGTTTTTTTGGTTGGGTGGCTCACCCAATGACACTCCAGATCCAATAAAAAATTGATGGGTGTGTGGTCGGCCCATCTCTTAGGCAGTATTTAGGATAGGTTCAAAAGTAACATTTTGCACAAGATACTTACCTAACCCTGTGCTAGCTAGATGAACGGTCACCTGCAATGCAGATGACCCTGCTGAAGATGTAGGCGAAGCAGGCTGAGGTGCCTCCTCGGCTTTGTCTTGAGGTTCTTCCACATCCATGGGAGTGGGAGTCTCATTGGCAACTGGTCTAGGCATATGATCTTCTACTTTCTCACCCAATTTTGCCTTAAGCTTCTCATCTTGCCGATGTAGTTAGTTTTAGATAAGTTGCAGTTGTATGCTCAAATCTGTGTGACATAGATGTCGATGGTTGAGCATGGGTTACTGGTTTACCTCTTGGAATCTTAACTGACAAAGCAGGTTGGATATCCAAGCGCATCAACCAAAGTTCAAAACCCCCAGGCAAATCTACTAGGTTCACAAACTTGAATGGTTCTTCGTCTAAGAACACTACATGAACCTGTCCCTCATGAATGTACTTTATGCATTGATGCAAGATCGAGGGGACACAATGTATTTTATGAATTCAAGGCCTTTCGAGCATAATGTTGTACTGCATGGCACCCTTTATCATGTGACACATCATAGAGATGGTCTTGAGTCCCACCTGAATAGGTAGAATAATTGTACCAATATTTGAGCATAGTGCATCGTTAAACGCTCTCAACATAAAGGTGGTAGGCACAATGTGTGATTTGGGCAACTTGAGATGGCTCAACGCCTTGGTCATAATTATATTGATTGAGGACCCGATGTTGATCAAGATCCTTTTGAAATGCATGTGGTTAACACACGTGATAATATGTAGTGGTGGGTCAGCCGTAATAGTAGGAACCATCTTCACTTCATGATCGTAAAATTGTATCATGGGTTCTTGACACTGTTGTACATGTCCCACAAAATTTGTAAATGCATGCGCATCTTGGGACTGTACCTCAATGGACCTTAGAATATACATAAGAGTCTCCCTGTATCTAGGGGATTGCTGAATAAGTTCATATACTGACAACTTCATAGGAGTTATCTGTAGGTACTGAACTAACCTGCTCCTTATGGTCACCATCGGTCTAGTTGATGGGCCTAGAATGTTCTGAGCTGGTCGTTGATCCGGCGTAGCTTGTATTCTAATGGGAGCACAAGGTTGATTCATTTGATCATACCTCTTGTGTCTAGTAACAACATTGACCATGCCTATGAACCCTTGGGTAGGTGGTTTGACTCTCACTTCATTGACCTGGTCGACATTTTTATGAGGCACCTCATGATTAGATAGTGGATTCTTAAAAATCCCCATGTTTTTGTTGTCGGGCACCTATGGATTGCCTAGTACTACAAGATCTCATTTTTTTATCATGTTCTACATAATGTGTTTGAAGGACCAACATGTCTTGATGTCATGGCCCTTCGCTCTATGGAATATGTAGAACAGATCGTCTTGATGCCACTTCAACTTTGGCACATTCGGATCTAATAATTTGACCTTGGGCAATTGTATGGCCTTGGCCTCGCACAGTTGATGGAAAATCAAATTCATCGATTCCGTCAGAGGTGTGAACTGGTGAGGTGGGCACTCTTCTCTATTTTTGCCCTTATAATTATTTTTGTGCATCTCATAATGCACAGGAGGATGTTAGGACTGATAATTAGGCTTTTGCTATACCTTGTCCTCTCCTCCAAGATTTAGTACTACTTGATTCACGTGGGATTGCTTGCCCTATTGCTTTGTAGTACTCTTTTTAAACCCCTCTTTCTTGGACTTGAGCTTCAAGTTGCCTTCTTGCAACTTGATGTCCTCAATCACCTTGGCTTGCGCCAAAGCATCCTTGAATGTAGCATACTGTTGCAGCTGCAACAGTAGCGAGATGTGCTTGGCAAAACTTTTTGTAAACATTTAGGTTAGTTCTACTGTAGGAATAGGGAATGGCAACTTTGCTATTATTCTACGCCATCTCTTTTTGTATTGCATGATGGGCTCGTCGTCGTGCTTAGCTAGTGCAGCCAAATTGAAAAGGTTGGTCTATTTCTTGACACCAAATGAATAGCGTTCAATAAATGTATCAACTAACTGCTCTAAACTAGTAATATTATGTTTCTTTAGCTGGTTGAACTACTCTCAAGCCAGTTCATAGAGTGTCATAATGAAGGTGTGCAACAACAAGGCATCATGACTCTCTATCTAGAAATAAGCATCCAAAAAAATCATAACATGCTCTTGGGCATCCTCATAACCTTTGAATTTTTCTAACCTGGGCATATCAAAATGCTCAAGATATGGAGGCATAGGCACTGAGGGGTCTAGAGGTCATTGTGTATCCTCCTTAGTATCAGCTTTTGAATATCTTTGTCTTGCCTCTCTATTGCTTTGACCTTATCGGCCAAAACCTTGTATGCCTAAGAATATAAAAAGTCCTCCCTAAGCTGACGTGGAGGGAGTCTAGGAGGTAATGTCTTCTTTCAGGGAGGTGGAGGAAGTGGCTCTTCCTCCTCCTCAACTCGGTAACTCTTAGGATACTCCTGATCATATTCATTTACATCTACATGCTCATGTTGCCTTTGTCTAATATCATTGAGCAACGATGGTCGATGCCTCTATTGGGCACTGACATGAGTATGAGTGTCTCTGCGCTCCTCATGCATATCAGCTAGGGACACAGCCATCTTATGCACATGCTCTCTATGCTCCTTAGGAGGGTATAGGCCAGCCCTGGATAGCCGATACTCCTACTCTATGCACCCCTTATGAGCTAGAATACGCTTCTCATGCATGCATTGCTCATATAACCTCTATCGTAGGAGCCCTTGCGCTTGAAGATTTTCATCTTCAATATGTTGCCTCTCTAGGAAATCATCCTCCAATTGATCTTGGAGGAGTTGACATCTTTGCTCAGACACCATTCTATGTGATCTGTCGGTCTAGTCAGTCATGGGAGGCCTCTGGTGTGTATGCTCTATGTGAGCTACCTTATGGGTTCTATACCCATCAGACAAATGTACTGCACCTGTGCCTCTATATATGAAGATGGCATCTGCATCCTATTATTCTCTAAATTATGAACCACCATGTGTGGATGGAAAATGTGTGACATGAGGGTGCTTAGAAGCCTCTCCATGCTCTCTAGTGATCTTGATACAACTTTCGCTATGCTCACTCGAAGCATGAGTGGGCAGAGTTGTAGGCTTGTAGCCTAGCTGCTCAATAACACTACCTATTCCATCTAACTGTCTAGACCTCCACCACTCATGCGGTGGTGTTCCATTAGCTCCCACATTTGATAAATCAATGGTGATCTTGCATGGTGGGCCACGAGTGGGAGTATGGATAGACTTGCACTCAGTAGGGAGCCCGTCTACTTGCCCCTGAATGGGTGGACCTTTATTCCTTCTATACTCAGAAGGTGGGGGTATAGTACACCCTATAGACTTAGTGCAGATGGGTACCAATCTGGTCCCCTGCACAACATACTCTTCGACTGATCCCGTGGACGCATGTGCACTACGGTATCGATAATGGCTTTTGAGTGGAGCACCCTTAGGTTGAGAAGCCCCATGCTCTAATCTACGTCTAACAGTATGTATTGATGCTAGTCTATCAGGGGTACACTCAATGGGATCCCCTCATGTTGAGTTATCTCCTCTAATGCTCGTCCAACGTCATTCAGTTTGCTCATGTGGTTGAGGACTAGACACATGTAGTTTTGAATCGATTGGGGCTTGGTCATCGGCCTTAGGCTTGCACCTTTGTCGACCACCCTATATATCCACCATAGTGTACGTAACGTCTACATGTATCTTTTATTATCAAACAAGGTATACAATTATGTTTATCTTATTTTTAAATTTTATAATGCGCCCTAAACTGTTTGATGTTGTTACAAGATGTGTTGTATTAGTATGAGAAACTCTCGCATATTTTGCAAAATCATTGGATTTTATTCTCAGTTTAATTGGCTTTCACCTATATACTCACACAAGCCGAATATGGTAATGAATCCCATACTTAACTAAGTAGTATAGGTACTACTAACCCTCACCCAGCACACCGTGCATAGCGATACACCCTTCTGAAGAAGAGTGTGTGCTATTTTGCATGGATATAATAGTTCTTGGGTTAGCCTTGGCAACGAGCAGGTCGTGATAATACAATTTCAAATGATCCAACCAAGCGGTAATGACATCCACTGTTAGTCTCAATAAAATGGGTTGGATGTGAGAGCCGAACACCACTGATGTTTACAATGAAACATGGTGTGTGTGGTTCGTTTTACTTTGCATAAAGACAAATGCATAAAATAGCATTCATATGATCATTCCTACATGATATGCATAAGAAGGAACGTTTCAAAATTTACAAAGGTATGCATGCTATGTCCTACATGACGTTATGACAATGCAATTATGATGACATGGCCTCTAATTGGGCCTCACACATGTAAATGACCACACAATTTTTATCAAGGTCATTGTATTCTAGGGCGGACTACAATCAGAGGTTCGTTGTTCCTAGCAGCGCCTTTCCAATGGAAAGAGTGCGAAATCAAATTAGGACTTGTTCATTGATCTTTTTTTTCCTTTAATATTCCTAATTTGCCCTCGATTTGCCACCTACTATAATAATACAGAGGAGAAATTGCAGAACAGAGGATGGAAATAGAACCTACCTCAACTCCTGCTCTACTACCAAGTGGTTTCTCAGTTTTCTATTGCTTCTGCTGTAAACCGTAGCTCTAGTTTGTGGGTTGCAATGTAAACTATAGGTGACAGCCGTGGGCCAAAAAATAATCACAGTTGTTAGCTGCGGTTAGCACCTGAGATGAAAAAAAATAAAAATGTCAGAACTTAGAGGCTAGAAATGCAGAGTCCCATTGTGATCGCCTTCTGATTTAATCATCGGGCGTGCACCTAGCTACTGTATTGATCTATACCATCATGAAAGCACAAAGATTGACACAAGTACATAAATTTAAATTAAGGTTTATTGTATTAATATTTGAATGAGCTTTGATTACAAAAATGCCCTCGTAGGGTCACTTGAAAGATGATACTGATATTACAATTGCCAATGCCCTCAATAGGGTAGGCACACTTATAGTGCTCTATTGATTAGTCACAAACTGCCTTGGGGTGGATCTGACCCACTTCTTCACAATGTGGAAGGATTACGACATAAGCTCCTTTTGCACCTATCTCCCTGTAAACAAGAAACAATAGCACATTATTAAAAATATTGATAGCCTCTCATGATGAGGCCCTTTAAGGAAATATGTATGCAAATGCCATTAAACTAGTAAAACAAGAAATCATAAATAAGACTTTAAACTATTCTAATTATATCAAGAATTATACTATAACATGACGGACATGAATAATAAAATTATGCATGGATCAAATACCAAGTTAGGAGCAATAAAGTGCATAAAATATCCAATATAATCCTACTTAATACAATGCATGAAGTAACTAATTCCTACGGTCAGAGTTTCTCTAAAGTGCAATTAAACCTATAAAAAGACTAATATAACTAATCTATGCAGTCAAAATCAAAGCAAGTAAGGTGATCAATCACCTGTTGCAAACCATAGCTATGATGGGCGCTTTGCACTATGAACCACGGCTTACAGTCGCGGTTTGACTTCTGATAGGTTTACCCTTAGAATTAGGGATAGTGGGCTTGACCTCCTTGTCCAAATTGATGTTCAAGGGTCGCCTTTATTGTCCTTTGATATATTTGGAGGTCAAATCACTATGTTGGGCCTTCGTTTGCCCAGATTTGTGCTTCTTGATTCTCCTAGGCACCTAGGGCATACATGGCAAATTGGTCTTTAGATGAATAGCAAAGGGGCTCTCAAATGCACAGATTCAGTATGCAATTTGACAGGGCTTCGTTGCTCTCTTTATCAATTAACTCTCTCTTTTTCACCCCATTTGGAGGGGGTATTTATAGCATGTCCCTAGGGCTAGGGGTAGCTTCATGGAGAAGCCAAGACCAAGAAGGTTGGTTAGGACAGTTGGGATGGAAGCCTCTGGAATATTTCGTCCTTCAACTGCTTGCTTCTAGATCTTTTGGTTGTTCCAACCAATTTGGCTTGGATGGAAGGCCTAACTGAACTTTATTTAAGACCGTAGGTCACAGTTGTGGGCCAGACTACAGACCACATGTATCAATCATGGTTTAGAATGGAGACCATAGATCTTGGCTGTGGTTCAACCTGATTAGGACAAAATGCCTAAATTGAGTGGTTAGAACCACTGCTCTATCTTGGAGTATATCCAAGATCTTCCATATGGTTTTGTATCATGTCCATATGAGTAGTCGCCCTCGACATGACGCGTTTTAGGTGTCTACAAATATACTCTAACTCTAAAATGTATATGGATATGAGACTAGACATTGAGTAGAGTAGCTTTGCTTATGCGATGATGTATGTTTTAGTTTGTGCATGGATTATTATTTGAATGCAATATGAACAATTATGTCGATAAATTAAATTTTCAAGCTTGAGTGAATTAAGATTCATGACATAATGAATGATGTATGAATAATGAAATGGCATGTTTAGTATTGCTTATCTGAAAATCTATATGTAAAATGTATTTGATCTACTTCACCATGCTCTAAACATAGGGACTATACTTATTTCTAGTGGGGATGATGTAATGACCATCCTTGCACAAATTTTGATAGAAAATTAATTGATGATTTAAACTTACCTTAATGGTTTTATGTATGCAGGACCAGGGACATTCCTTCGAAAGCCGAGATAAGTTGACACATAAAGGTAAGTGTGGAAGTGATTATTTGATTTGTGAGTACATGTAAGCTCACATAGGTGAGATTAATTTAGGTGCGTTAGGAGTAAAATGTATTATACATGTGCTTTGTTAAAATATTTGTTGGTTATTTGTTAAAAAGATATGTGTATTCATATATTGAAGGATGGCAATGAAAATACCAAAGGCATGGGAGCCTACATTCATTGAGTGATTGTTGAAATAAAAAATTTCTTGAGTGTATTGGTTAAATTGATAAATTAAAAATATACTATAAATAAAATATGCATATATAATCATTAAATAAACATGTGGAAAATATATTGTATATATATATAGTTTTACTTGCATTACAAACTAAAATAAAAAAGAAGTAAGAGCATAGCCTCCATCACCCATGATTTAACCATGGTAGTGGGAGAATGATGATGGAGCAATCTTCAAGCTAAGGTAATGATTGCTGAAGAGAACTACTTCATGCTTTTGTGGGCGATTGAGGGGGTAGTTAAAATAAAAATATAAAAATAATAAAATAACATTATGTAAGGGATCTGAGCATGGGAATGAAGACTACATCCTATAAAATGTGTATATGACTGCACTAGATGGAAAAAACTTTGGGAAAAAGAACTGATAGAGAGCATATTGGATAATAGAACTTGCTATAATTACCTTTGGAATGTTTCTTGTATATTGTTGAATTTGCTTGAATAAAATACTTGTCTTTTATTTTAGAAATAATGATGAAAAACTAGAATTTTATGCATTGCGTGAACTCTGTGTGTATATTATGTAGCTAGAATTGAAATTGTTTAATATTTGAAATGAATCTAGGATGCCCAACTTAGTTTTAAGATTACTTGGAAATAGAATTGTTCGATTATATGATTTTTGTATGAATATTTTTATGTAACTACAAAAGCTTGTTATGATACTGGAAAATATGTCTGAATGTATAATTTAAAGTTTATTATTACTTATATGAAAATTTTTTCATTGAGTGAAACTTATATGAATCCTTTGTGCAATTGGGAAAGCTTGATATGATATTGGAAAAAAACTTTCGAGATGCACAATTCATTGATATAATTTTGAATACCTGGAAAGAATGATTGGTGGTGAAATTATATGATGTTCAGCAATAGGGTGAAATACTTGGTTGTTGTGTATTTTATGCAAATGTAATGCATGTTAGAATAGTTGCATTATTTAGAAATGCATACAAGAAAGAACCGACTGTGATCCCCTTTATCTATAAATTTCAAGGAAGATAACTCTAGTAATAATGGAGTGACATGCAGCAAGGGTGAAAGATCTCCATATCTCTACCATCAAGTTATGTTCTAGAAGGATGTGTGAACCAAAATGAGCATTTGAATTTTGTAGAAATGATATAACAAAGTATCCTCAACCATATTAGTAACTTCAAGTAGTAACTTCCAAGTAGTATTAGTTTGAGCTAAATTACCTATTGAATTGGCTTGTATAATTTTAAGATATTGAGTTGTCTATGGATGGTAGACAAAGAACTTCAAGGATTTATGTTGAAGAACATGTGCTTATACTAAGAAGGGGGGTGAACATTATATAATAAAACTTTTTACTTTTTAATCCAAATAACATCATCAGTAGTATTAAAGCAGTAAACATCACATAAAGCATCACACACATGAGAGACATGATTTTACGTGGTTCACCCAAAGATGGCTACTTCCACGGAGAAAATATTTCTTATAAATTTTCTCAAATAAATTCTCTTGGGAATCCTTTTCCTACAATATTTATGGACCTTTGTCCAAAGGAGACACCAATCCCCTAAATCATGTTTGTGGATCTCTATCCATAGGAGAACTTCTCCTTTGCTCTAGCTGGTGATCCTCTAGAAGACTACTGCCTCCACTGCATTGGTTGGTCGATATATCTCTATTGAATACTATTATCCCCACTCAGAAGACCTATCCTCACTACCCTGGATGATGTATCTCTATCCACTAGAGACTGTTATCCTCTTTGCTCTGTCACCTCTAAAGCTTTGTCTTAAATTTGCACTAAACACAGTCCTTCGGTCTAGTATAATTTTTTTCAATCACTATCTCTGATCTGGCACAAACCTATCCTCAAATATGCACCAAACTTTATCCACAAGTCCTCTCTATAACTTTCTCAAATATGCTCTACAATTTCCCTCTAGAACTTGTCCAAAATTGCTCTACAATTCCTCTCTAGAAATTGCTCAAATCTGCATTGTAAGCTTCTATAAAAGCTCACACAAAATCAGTCCACAAGTCTCCTCAAAGACTTACCTCAAATTTTCTCAATAAGTCCACATAGAACTTTTCCAATCTCATAGAAACACAAAGATAATTGTTAGAGACTCAATATATTTCAAATTTAACTTAATGCTCAATCACTTTCTCAACTCAATTTAGAATATAGAATAGTTTTTTTTATGGAACTTGAACAATCACTTCACACATCCACTTGACTAGGCTCAACCAACTCTACACAACCAATCATTCAATGAAATAATCCTCTCTCTCAAACCCTAGTTCAAGCACACCAACTCAAAATATTTCCAAAAATGCTCAACAACAAATCTTACATAACAATGATACTCATGTTCTCTTTAAAACCTAGTTCAAGTTCTTTACTCAACAACTCACTTCAAAAACAATGTTTATCAAACAAGGTTTTAACAACAATTCTTTATTCCATAAAACCTTGAAACATTTACTCAACACACTCAATGTGAAAACCTTAATCAAGTCCTTTTCACTCCAAACTTATTTTCCAGAAAACCAATCAATCAACTCAACTATGGAAGAATGTGCTCATACCTTTTTCTTGATGATAAAAGGATCTCATAAATCTGCCACAACCACGAACATTTCTATGCCAATATCAAGGAGGTTAGAGAATAAATCTTTCTCACAATATAATGCAAAAAACTCAATTACACCTTATCACTCCAACTATAAAAACAACCGTCATCATACATAAAATATTTTTCCAATTAACACCTTATAATATCCCAACTAAAATAAATTTCTCGTCCACAAAAAATTAACTCAAAACCTCTTTAATTAAATTTAATGGCAAGAAATACTTAGACAAAAATTAAATTAATTTTCCTTATAACTCCAACAACATGAACCAAGAAAACAACCTTTCACATACCCTTATAACTCCAAATAATACATTGGGAAAAAACTTTAGGCATATAAAATTTCTTTTGATCAAAAATACCTTTACCACTTATAATATTCGAACTCCCAATCACTACCTCCTCATGCACCCTAGCTGCAAGCTTGCCCACCGCTTGCGCTAGACGCATGTTTGAAACCTTAAGAGCGCTTCGTGCTATTTCTCCTATGTCTAGCACTCAAAATGAGTGTGTGCCAAAAACCTTTCCCCTTGACTCTCAAGACAAACATGCCAACTCCACACAAATAAATCATGGACTCTTCCACTCCCAATGCTCTTAGAAAACGTGCACTGTCAATGGACCACTCTGTCCAATGTGGGTTAGACCTTACACTCTCCCTTTTTGTCTTCTTCCTGGTGCTAAAATATAAAAAAACTCTTTGTCTTCTTCCTCAATGATCAACGATTGCATGAATTACTTTTAGCTCTGTCGCATGAAAATTAAAATCGACAAGAATGCCAAGAATGATAGTCGACTTTACCAACAAGGAAGGCACTATAAGTTTGAAGGCTAAGAGTATTCCCATCACTTTTTTGAATTGGAATCACAATAAAAATTATCTGAGTTTTCAGTCTTCGTGGATGCTGCTTGGAAATACCACAAAGACTAATGGGGACAGTCACATGTCATATAACATGGTTTCTAGTCGTCTTAGTAATTTGAGGTTGGTTTATAATCACAGGGAAGGAAATAAATGACAATATAAGACTTTGAACTGATGAGGCCAGGAATTGCCTCATCCATGAACACTCTTTGATACATTTTAAACTATTTGACTTACCCTTTTTACTATGATTTTATGTTAATTATGGGAAAAATGCATTATATAATGATGTTTGCAAATTCTGAAATGACAAAGTGCATATACTCTGTTTTACTATTTTTACTGCAATTTCACCTGTTTTTTAGTTAATTAATCAGTAGTATTATAGCAATTCAGACCTTGTTGAATATCTGATGCTTGGTAATATTGTGTTCCTCTGTTTAAACTAATTCAAATGGAAAAAGGCGCCAAGAATTTGTCCACTGTAGCTGACTGTGCAGGAAAACAGGTTGTAACTGTGATAGTTCCAGCCAGCTGTACATATACAACAGGGCTTGGAATCAGTCACTCTAGCACATGCCACCAATGCAGAAGGGTGTGCAAGAGAGAGGAAAAGTCAACACGTTACTCCCTACGCGTTTGGAGCACAGATCAGCAACAAATGGTCACCTGCCTGTTGTTCCGGAGCAGTGCAGGAATAAGCGGCGCAGGAATAGGGAATAGCGCAGGAACAACTGAAGGTGGTCAAAAAGCGATAAATCGGTGGAGGAAATTATTGGAAATTGACCAGGAGGTTGTCCCAACTCATCTTAACGTGATTTCCTCAACAAATGCAGCCCAACAATGATGAATGGATAAAGTTTTGACAAAGCAAATTCTTGCAGTCTAGGAAACAGTTATGTAATCAGTTGTAAATCCCTACAAAGCAGTAACCAAGCATATCAGCATTATATTATAAATAATAAAGCTCCCAGATGGTTGAATATATAGATATATAGATAGATAGGCAATAGAATACCGAAATTAGCATAGAGTGAAGTTTTCTTGTAGCAGAACAGTAATTTGCAGGTTTTTCCTGCATTACTGTAATGCAGTTTCAGATTGAATAAAAAGGTGCAATCTTCAGTTTTCAATTGGCATGTTGAGGTTGATGATTAACAGCTAGATTCTCTTAGCATAACTCCTCACCTTCTTCTGGTTCTGGAAGCAAGGGCCACTTGCAGGCCAGAGGAAGGCAGTTTCTGACAGAATTTCTTGTTGAATTCTTGCTGCAGCAGGTTAGCAGAATTCTGCCAGTTTTCATTTCTTTAGTAGTTTTCAACACAGTTTTCAGCCGTTGACAACATTTTCTGTATTTACAGCAATTTCCAGATATTTTGTCATTTTGCAATTGTTGATTTAATTTTGCATTTCACAGCAATTTCCAGATATCTTGTCATTTTGCAATTTGGCAGTTTTTGTTGATTCAGTTTTGCGGTAGTTGAAATTCTATTTTGACATTCTCCAGTTGATTTACTTTCATGCAAGAGTGTGTGTGTTTTCAATTCTGCAATTTACTTTTCTGTCACTCTCAATTTAGCAACATTTCATTTTCTGTCATTTTCAGATTCTGCAATTTCATTTCCTGCAATTTTATTTCTGCAAAAGTAAATAGGAGTTAATTTCAATTCTTAGGAGTTAGAGGTCACAACAAAACCCCCAAATGCTAACTGATCCACCAATAAAACCTGTTCTTGGATAAACTGAACCTGCAACTGTGACACTTCCTATCGTATACAGCCTCTGGACACCGCCCTGGATTGACACACATAATGATTAAATGATGAATGATCAACGACCCTCATCATTTTTGGCATCGTTGTCGGGGAACAAACGGTGTTGTTAGGAAAAGTGACACAGGTCAAGAATTGTGTTACAATTTTTGAAATATTGTATTTCAGTTTATTTACTGAATAGGCATGAATGCATAGGCCAAGAGACGAAAGAGGGAGGTTTATCAGAACTAGTTCTGAACCACCAAGGCGTTCTTCATGATCAGATGAAGAATTGCCAGAGCAAGAAATACCTTCTTCACCAACTGAAGCTTTGGACAGATTAGAACAAGAACTTTTGGCAGCACTTTCTGCTAAACATTCCCTTAAGACTGAACCATCCACATCAAACTCAAAGAAAATAACTATGGCAGCAGCACCACCACCACCAGGTGGGTATGTTGATGATCCTCCTAGGACTTTTGAATATCCCATACGGTTGGATCCAGCTCTAGATGCTCCCATGAAAACTATTTCTCCATCCATATTGCCAATTTTTAGGGGAACTGTTTCAGAAGATCCTGATCAATTTTTGTTTGAATTCAAAGTGTTATGTCAGACTTATGACTACATAAATGATAATCAAAAATTGAAATTGTTTCCTTCTATGCTTAAGGATGCTGCTCTCCGATGGTTTATGAGTAATCTTGAACCTAATTCAATCCATACTTGGGATGACATGGAGACTGCATTCTTACATAAATATCAGGATTACTGTCGAGTACGAAACAAAAAAGATGAGTTGTTTCGGATCAAGCAAGAAGAAGATGAGAGTTTAGAGGATTACCTTGATCGCTTTGCCTTTGTCCAAAAGAGATGTGGTCCTGTAGAACCTGATTTCTTAAAGCCTATCTTCTTAAGAGGATTGCAGGATGAATCTAGGGAAGTGTTAGATTTAATGGGAAAAGGAGACATAGATCAACTTGACCTTGAAGATATTGTGGAGTTATGTAGAAACTATTCCCGCACTCACCATCGGAGAAAGAAAAGGAATTCTGGCAATAATGACATAAAGGAGTTGATGGAGGAAATGGCTAATTTAAAAACTGATATCCTTGTTCAACTCAATTCTGCATTAGGTGAGAGAAACACAAAACCCAATTCTACACCACCTTTGGCAATTTATTGCCCGAGATGCAGGAATAAGCATGCCTTGCAGGATTGCCCTTTAAACAAAACTTCCATTTGTGGAATTTGTTCCAAGGAACATTCAACAGATAGATGTCCTTTGTTGCCTCATCTAAAATCTATCTTAGGCACCCAAACAGAAGAACTTAATGCTATTGGGCGAGAGATCCGGTGGTGGCTATACACAATATCCCAATGCTCCTCGGTTTCCAAATTGGGGACAATCTCCTTGGAATATGAACATGCCATGGGGACATGCAGAAGTCCCTGCACAACCTTGGAACCAACCTTGGACAGCTCCTCCAGATTGGTCACATCCTGGATGGATGAACCCACCTTGGAATGCAACTCATCCACAAGTGGACACAACAAGGACAAAGATGGGGACAACAATATCCACCATATCAAGGACAACAAAGGTATCAAGGGCAAGCTCAAAACTTGTTGCCAGCTCCTAATCCAAATTTTTAGGGAAGAACACAACATCAACAAATGCAACCAGTGAAACAACCTCCACTCCCAGCTTAGCCTGTGACTAACCCAAATAATACCAGACAAACAACCCCTGTTTATGAGGCTGAGTCTGAAGACTCTACTGTAGTTCATGTACTTGACTGTAGTAACATCCAGCTGCGTTCAGGGAAGGTTTTACCTGAACTTGTTCCACCCACCATTGAAGAAATAAGTGAGAAACAAGAACCTCCAAATCAGGAGACAGTGCAACAAAAACAAAAAGAAGAAGTAACAAAAAAAATGCAAGAATCTTCTCCAGTAGCATTACCATACCCTGAAAGGTTTGATCATATTGATACTACCCTTGAATCAGAATTAGTGACAGAACTTAAAAAGATGTCAATTTCTCTCCCTTTGTTGCAGGCAATAAGGGATGTGCCTTCAATCAAAAAGACTATTCAGGAGTTATGTATCAAGAAACCTGGTAAAAAGAAGGCCTTTCCTAAAACCGTTCAGGTAGAAGGAAAATTAGCTGATTTATTGTCCGGGAAACTAGTTCCTCCCAAATATAGTGACCCCGGTAGTCCAATAATTACAATTACTATTGGATTAATGCAAATTCCTAATGTGCTAATTGATCTTGGAGCTGCAATTAATGTTATGACTAAGGACACAATGCAAAAATTGTAGCTCAAGAATCTCAGTCCTACCACCACAGTTTTGGAAATGGCAGATAGGTCCGTTGCTAAACCTGAAGGTATCCTAGAAGATGTAGCCATTGAAGTCTCTTCTTGGGAATATCCTGTAGACTTCTTAGTGTTGCAGCCTAGAAAATCAGTCAATGGATACCCTATTATTCTAGGACGACCTTGGTTGGCTACTGCAGCTGCTTTTATAGACTGCAGGTCAGGGGAAATGACCATTTCTAATGGTGTTGACCTAAAGAAAATTTATTTGTATCCACCAGCTCAACCTTCAACTAAATTTTTTGGACAAATTTGGTATCCTGAATCTGATGAAGAACAAGAAACCATTGCCACTTTGGCTACAGTTGTAGTAAAAGAACATATTGAGGAAATCACTACACCTGAGAGAGAAATATTCGAGAATGAAACTGTCCTAATTGAAACATTACAATCAGAAGGACTAACTGATGATCAAACTCTTGTTCATCGGTTGTTGTGGCAAGAGGAGGAACAAAATTCAGAACTTCTGTCATCCATGCCTAATCAGGAAAGATCATTCATTCTACCACATGGATGGCATCATCATCTCCTTAACACCTTCAAATGTCCTCTGATTCCACCAGGTATCATTTTTGAGATAGATTCTAGAGTATTTCATACTCTACAGCCACATCATTGTCCATTAAATGCATTAATCAGTAACTATGAAGCAGCTAGTTCTATCTATCCAGGGATCAAACAAATTGAAATCCAGCCAGGTAAATTTTTGAACATTAATAGCTGGCTAACTGAGGACCAAGAAACCAAATTGTTTGCAGTCTTACAAAAACATGTTCAAGCTTTTGCATGGAATTATAAAGACATGACTAGCATTCATCCTGAGGTATGTACACATAGGATATACACAGAAAACGTAAAACCAGTAAGGCAACCTCAGAGACGCTTGAATCCTGCTCTAAAGGAAATTGTGAAAGAGGAAATTGAAAAACTCTTAGATGTTGGATTCATTTATCCAATTTCAGACAGTAAGTGGGTTTCACCACTGGTCATTGTTCCAAAGAAAAATGGTAAAATGAGAGTATGTGTGGATTATAGGGAGTTAAATAAGGCCACACATAAGGATCATTTCCCATTACCATTCATAGACCAAGTATTGGATACCCTTGCTGGAAAGAAATTTTTCTGTTTTCTTGATGGTTTCAGTGGGTATAACCAGATACAAGTTGCGCCAGAAGATCAAGAAAAGACTACCTTTACATGTCCTTGGGGAACCTTTGCTTACAGGGTTTTACCCTTTGGTTTATGTAATGCTCCAACAACATTTCAGAGAGCTGTTTTAGCAATTTTTTCTGATTTAACCAATGAAAGTGTTGAAATTTATATGGATGATTTCACGGTATTTGGAAATAGTTTTGAATATGCATTAGAACAACTTGAAAAAGTGTTGATTCGCTGTGAAACATACCACCTCTCTCTGAATCCTGAGAAATGCTTCTTAATGATGGAGGAAGGAATTGTTCTTGGACATCATATCTCTTCTTATGGAATCAAGGTTGATCCTAAGAAGGTTGAAGTCATCAAAAACCTCCCTCCTCCACAAACTCAAACTGATGTACGCAGTTTCTTAGGGCACATTGGTTTTTATCGCAGATTCATTGCTAATTTCAGTACCATAGCAAATCCTATGTTTGCCTTACTCATGAAAGATTCTGAATTTGTTTGGTCTTCTGAATGTCAAAATTCTTTTGAAGACTTAAAGGAAAAGTTAACCACTCCACCTGTACTAAGAGGTCCTAATTGGGAGTTACCTTTTCATATTCAAACCGATGCTTCCAATACTGCTATTGGAGCTGTGTTAGGACAGATTGAAAATGGGGAACATTATGCTATTTATTATATCGGTAAAAACTTGACAGGAGCTGAGAAAAACTACACTACCACTGAAAAAGAATTCTTGGCTGTAATCTATGCTATTAACAAATTTCGACACTATATCACAGGGTACCAAGTATTCATCCATACGGATCATACTGCAATCAAATATTTGATGAATAAACCATTGGTTAGTGCAAGAATTATTCGTTGGTTGATTCTATTGCAGGAATTTGATGTTACCATAGTAAACAAGCCTGGGAAATCTAATGTAGTTGCAGATTTCTTGTCAAGAATACCAAATGCAGATACAGGAGAAGTGGTGGAAGATACCTTTCCAGATGAAAAGTTGTTTGTTGTCTCTGTACAATCTCCATGGTTTGCAGACATAGCTAATTACTTAGCTACAGGGAAGATTCCTCTTCACTTTACCCCTAAACAAAAGAAACAGTTAATCAAGCAAAGTTCTTCTTTTCAATGGATAGAGGGCTTACTGTTTAAATGCAGTCCTGATCATGTTTTACGTAGGTGTATCCACCAGGATGAAGTATATGATATCCTACGGGCATGCCATGATGAACCATCAGGAGGGCATTATTCAATCAAAAGCACTATTCACAAAATCTTGGGAACCGGATATTATTGGCCATCTTTGCATAAAGATGTAAAGAGGTACATTAGACATTGTGATGCCTGCCAGAGAATGGGAAAACCTACCTTTACTAATGAAATGCCATTACAACCTCAAATAGGAACAGAACCATTTGAAATATGGGGTTTAGATTTCGTAGGACCCATTAATCCCCCTTCCCAAGGCAAAGTGCATATCTTGGTATGTACTGATTATGTTACCAAATGGGTAGAAGCTCGTGCCTTTAAGCATGCTAGAGAAGAAAAAGTTGCTGATTTTCTGTATTCATAGATTTTTCTGCGTTTTGGAGCCCCACAATCCATCACCACAGATCACGGACCCCAATTTACTTCCAAAATTATTGAAGCCTTCACTCACCTCTATCAAGTCAAACACAGAAAATCCTCACCTTATCATCCACAAGCCAATGGCCAAGTTGAAGTGACCAATAGGGAATTAGAACGAATTCCGACCAAAACCGTAGCAGTCCATAAAAGAAATTGGCTGGACAAATTACCAGAAGCTATTTGGGCTTATAATACCACTTGGAAATCTACCACTGGATTTACGCCCTATGAATTGGTCTATGGAAAAAAACCGCTTTTGCCTATTGAGTTTGAATTACTAACTCTTCGAACTGCTTTGGAAGTAGGTATTGATCTGTCACAGGCACAAGAAGATCGTATTCTGCAACTTGATGCATTGGATGAACTGCGCATGGATGCACTACATCAGACGGAGATAATCCAAGCACAATGAAAGATGTGGCATGATAGTCACATAAAGCAGCAAAAATTTTAGCAAGGTGATTGGGCCTTGTTGTTTGATTCACAATACAAGGATTTCCCTGGAAAGTTGCAGACCAGATGGCTTGGACCATACCAAATTGAGGAAGTGTTTGACAATGGAGTTGTTCATCTTACACCTATTGATGACTCACAATGCAAGTTGGTGGTGAATGGACATCGTCTTCGTATGTACCACAAACCATACAACAGGGAAGAATTTCTCAAGCAAGTGGAAAATTTGGATGTACACATTTGGGAAGAAAACACTTCTTCCATACCAAATTCAGCAGATTGACACAAGATTTTAAAAAAATAAATAAAAATAAAAAAAAAAAAAAAAAAATAAAAATTCAGGAAGTGAAAACCTCTTTGAGGCACTCCTGAGTTGGGTTTACATGAAAACCGGTTTTTCGGCATGTTTACCTAGTTGGTTTCACTATCATTGTTCGGTCTTGTCTCATGACCATTGTTTCATCTATTTTCAGATTGCACCTACCTTAGGTTAAAGATTGATTAGCTGGAAATCTCAGCAGGAGCACCTCGAAATGTAGATAAAATGGTTATAACAGGTATGTGTCTTTTTCATTCTCTGAATAATGTAAATCATTAGTATATAGTGTATATATCCTTGATTAGTATAAAAGCATATAAAAAGGGGGAATCAAAAATGGAAAGTCCTTGTCAGTAATGCCTCTGCCTAATTCTGCTCTAGAATGAAAAAAATAGAAGTGCGCTGGAATAGGGAAGCGCAGGAATAACCTGTTATATTCCAAAGCGCAGGAATAATCCATAAAGCGCAAGAATCTTTATATCCAAGAATGATTTAACAAGCGGAATAAACTTTTATATCAAAATAAAAAAAAAATTATAACAAGAATGATTGATTAAGCGCAGGAATAAATCACTAAGCGCAGGAATGAAATTATGTGTAAAAACTATTTACGACACGTGGCCTATGGTGAGTTAATTGGTTTAGAAGGAAAAAGATAGGTCATCGACTCACGGTTGCATGTGACAGCTGGCGTCCATAACAAAAATGAGCGAAGTTACGGGTGGTAACTTCACATGCGCTGCCACGTCATTACGCTGCAAGTTTCGAAGTAGTTCTTGTGCTGCTATTATTCCTGCTACGGTGATTGAAACCCTAAACCAGACGCACGCTCGTATTGTCCACCAATTTACAGAAACTACAGAACAGAAGGCAAGAAATTACGCCATGGGGGGAAAGAAAATCAGAGCTGAACCTAAAAATATTAGCTACCTGGAAAGTGACCCTGCATCTCTGCAAATATTCACTGATGGAGGATTTATGCCATTCCTACAAAAATTTGATGGCTATTCCGAGGGCTTGGTGGCAGAATTCGCATGCACCTTCCGCAACAATCGAGTGCACATTAACGGGATGACCATCCAGGTAACTCCTGAAATACTCAGCCAAATCATTGAATTACCTCTTCAGGGTTTGCAGATTGTAAAAACTGGGAGAAATATTTTAGTTGACCTAGTTAATCAGTTTAAGGAAGAAGGGGATGGAGAAATTGAATTCTTAATGCATAGAAATGTTTGTAAGGGGGTAAAAAGACCTAGTTTACCATTCCCTTGGAACGAAGTTGCAATGTGGGTTATGAGATACATCACTTGTGATGGCCAATTTCCTATTGTATCTGGCCCACACCTTCGTATCCTCAACCATCTGTGCCATGGAGCAGTCAAACCAGAATGTAGGGTCAATATGCCCTTATATCTTTATCAGGAGTTAAAGGCTATGGCCCTAAAATACCAAGCAAGGAAGGGAAGCCCTAAGCACCATGGGCTCATCAAATTGATTTGCCAATATCATTTTAGGGGCAACCCTAGGAATTTTGACCGCTTCTTCGCCCCTTGGGCAGAAACAAATGACTCTAATCCTGCATCAGAGGAAGAAGAAGCAGAGGAAGAATCTGCAGGAAACCCTAGTCCAGAACCCTCTGAAATCAGAATTTCTCCTTCTCCAGATGGTCCCCCATCTTCACGAACTAGGAAACAACAAGCATCCACATCTGGTTCCCAGTTAAAAAGAAAAAGGGTAACATTTGTAGATACTGTACAACCCAACGGAGAAATTGGAAGTTCAAGTGAACATGCACCTGCTTCGAAATCTGCTCCTGAATAAATAGCAACATCTGCAGTTGCTCTAGAACATCCAAAACCTACACCTGCTAAGAAGTATCCAGGGTCTACAGGGTTAAGAAGGTCTACTAGACTTCAAAAAACTAAAACCCCACCAGAAGAACTAATAGATATCACAGACCCAAGTGAAGGAGAAGTTAGAACAGAGGATGCACAGGAACCAAATGTTGAAATAGAAATGACAGACACAGGGATACAGACAATGGAACTGGATACAACTATGGATGAAACTTCAATAAGCCCTGTACGTCCATTAGTTGATTATACTGACTCTGATTCTGAGGAGCCACTAAAATTTGATTCTGAACCAGTTGAGGATGATGTGCATGTTTTAATGCATGCTGATTCTGAGCAATATTCTGAGTCTGAGTTTGAAGAGGAAATCGATATCCACACTCAATTGCATGTTGCAAAGAGTGTTATTAAAACCCAGACCCATTGGATTGAGCAGGCTGAAGAGACTATAAAACAAAAGGATCAACAAATTTCTCTGCTTCAACAAAAAATTCAAGATTTGTAGAACCAATTGTCTCAACTGGAATATCAATCTACAGAGTTACCAGAAGCATCACCTGATGAGTGGGCTCAGATCCTCTTAGATTTAGCTGAACATTCTGAAGCTAACATAGCACCTGCACAAAGATCACCTATCAGAGAGGAAGCAGGAATGGCAATATCTGATGATGAGAGTCCATCAAGAATTCTGTTGACAAATGATACTGCACTTCAGCAGGAAACACAGACACCTTCTATGGAGGAACAAGAGGTTGCAACACAAGATCAGGTATCCACACTCTCTCCTCTCATTTCTATTACAACAGAACAAGGAACACAAACAGATTTTCCAGTTGTAATACCAACTGTGGAAGTTGGTGTACAAGTGAATATAGTGGCACAAATGCAACCCATTGTAAGACCCCCAGACACAGTGCCTTTAACTAGGTACAATGAAGACCTGGCATATTGGATGACTCAGTGTCATCAGTTAGAGGGCAAGGTTGCCACTTTAAACTCTGAAACAGCTAAATTAGCAGAGAAGGAAACAAAGGTTAATAGGTTAAAAACACAGGTGCAGGATGTATGTCAGATTGCAGAATATGCAATACAATGCAGAAGACCACCTAGGTTTTATAGCCTCCTACTCAAGGAGAGATACCTTCACTGGCAAATCATGAGACTTGCTTTTGAGCTGCCTCATCAGTTGAACACTCCTAAAGAATTCATAGAGGCATTTATGCAGAGTCCAGCAGAGCAACAAAACCTGTTATGTGAGTTATTTTTGCATAATTTCTTTTTGCCAACAGAAAGTATGTTTCTGCCTCACATTTATACAGGTGACTTACAGCTTAGAGCCTTCATGTCCACTCTACAAAATCAGATTTATTGGGACACAAAAAAGAAGTTAACTAAGGAATTGGAATCACAAGTTATTTTACTTATCAGACCTGCTCCCCTGAATCACAAGGATTGTACAAATGTTCATTATACCTTCATGAGGGATATCAGAATGAAACAACTCTATCTAGGGAACCTTCAGAAATGTATAATCCAGTTTCAAAATTTTTGTGCAGATTTCTTTGATGATGTTGTGGCAGCTTATAAAAATAGATGGGGTGAGTTATCTATCTCTCTACAGAAAAGAGAGCCAATTTCTCCCACTAATTTGTTGTGGTCAAGGAGAAGGGCAGAAGGCATTGTCCAAATTATATCAGAAATCAAGGAGCTTTGGATAGGTCTGAGATATAGGATGCCCATAATTATTACTCATGTCCCCTACTTCTTTGATACTGACCCACAGCCTGATATGCACTTCCAACAGTGGTTTCAGTCCATCAAAGCAGTCAGTGGATTCTATAAAATTGGTGGCGCATTACTCAAATTTCATGAAAGATGTCTAGACCTGGATCTGTGTGCCGTTGTCGCTGTACAAAATGCATGAGGGCATGCATTACCATAAGTTGGGGGGAATGATGAGGCCAAGAATTGCCTCATCCATGAACACTCTTTGATACATTTTAAACTATTTGACTTACCCTTTTTACTATGATTTTATGTTAATTATGGGAAAAATGCATTATATAATGATGTTTGCAAATTCTGAAATGACAAAGTGCATATACTCTGTTTTACTATTTTTACTGCAATTTCACCTATTTTTCAGTTAATTAATCAGTAGTATTATAGCAATTCAGACCTTGTTGAATATCTGATGCTTGGTAATATTGTGTTCCTCTGTTTAAACTAATTCAAATGGAAAAAGGTGCCAAGAATTTGTCCACTATAGCTGACTGTGCAAGAAAATAGGCTGTAACTGTGATAGTTCCAGCCAGCTGTACATATACAGCAGGGCTTGGAATCAGTCACTCCAGCACATGCCACCAATGCAGAAGGGTGTGCAAGAGAGAGGAAAAGTCAACATGTTACTCCCTACGCGTTTGGAGCACAGATCAGCAAGAAATGGTCACCTGCATGTTGTTCCGGAGTAGTGCAGGAATAAGCGGCACAAGAATAGGGAATAGCGCAGGAACAACTGAAGGTGGTCAAAAAGTGATAAACCGATGGAGGAAATTATTGGAAATTGACCAGGAGGTTGTCCCAACTCATCTTAACATGATTTCCTCAACAAATGCAGCCCAACAATGATGAATGGATAAAGTTTTGACAAAGCAAATTCCTGTAGTCTAGGAAACAGTTATGTAATCAGTTGTAAATCCCTACAAAGCAGTAACCAAGCATATCAGTATTATATTATAAATAATAAAGCTCCCAGATGGTTGAATATATAGATATATAGATAGATAGGCAATAGAATACCGAAATTAGCATAGAGTGAAGTTTTCTTGTAGCAGAACAGTAATTTGCAGGTTTTTCCTGCATTACTGTAATGCAGTTTCAGATTGAATAAAAAGGTGCAATCTTCAGTTTTCAATTGGCATGTTGAGGTTGATGATTAACAGCTAGATTCTCTTAGCATAACTCCTCACCTTCTTCTGGTTCTGGAAGCAAGGGCCACTTGCGAGGCCAGAGGAAGGCGATTTCGACAGAATTTCTTGTTGATTTCTTGCTACAGCAGGTTAGCAGAATTCTACCAGTTTTCATTTCTTTAGTAGTTTTCAACACAGTTTTCAGCCGTTGACAACATTTTTTGTATTTACAGCAATTTCCAGATATTTTGTCATTTTGCAATTGTTGATTTAATTTTGCATTTCACAGCAATTTCCAGATATCTTGTCATTTTGCACTTTGGCAGTTTTTGTTGATTCAGTTTTGCAGTAGTTGAAATTCTATTTTGACATTCTCCAGTTGATTTACTTTCATGCAAGAGTGTGTGTGTTTTCAATTCTGCACTTTACTTTTTTGTCACTTCAATTTAGCAACATTTCATTTTCTGTCATTTTCAGATTCTGCAATTTCATTTCCTGCAATTTTATTTCTGCAAAAGTAAATAGGAGTTAATTTCAATTCTTAGGAGTTAGAGGTCACAACAAAACCCCCAAATGCTAACTGATCCACCAATAAAACCTGTTCTTGGATAAACTGAACCTGCAACTGTGACACTTCCTATCGTATACAACCTCTGGACACCGCCCTGGATTGACACACATAATGATTAAATGATGAATGATCAACGACCCTCATCACGAACCAAAGCCACGTGGACCACCAGATAGCCACCACCATAAATCTAGCCAATAGGATCACTTCTCTAAGGCTTATTGGCCATAATAGTATGTGGTACCAAAGCATGTCATATATAGAAGAAAGCAATTACCAAAGAATTATTAAGAGTAACTGTCAATACAGATCTTGTGGGAGTTTTTTTCAATACTCTGTTATGTGTGCCTACAGCTTTTTGTTTCTCTATTGTCTCAAGGAAGGGATCTGTGTCTGTTTCTTTTTTGTAATTATGATGCATGTGTGTTTTCTCGGGGTATACCCAAAATGTTGTATGGGAAGTTTCTTTTTGATAACAGGCTATGTGCCTTATCGGATGTAATGGCTTTGGTGGCATGTAGATTTTACATATATAGGATCCTTAGTAAGGATATGTTCATCAACAGCCTTGGGCTGATTTTTGTAAAAGGTTTTGGGTCAACCTGTAAAACCTGGTATTAATGCTATAGTATCTTATCTACCAAAAAACAAAATCAAAGAGGGGTAAGTTTGAATACCCTTTGGCATATTATTTATACATGAATTCACCATATGGCGTAGACATCAGCGCTCCATAATATTTGATGGTGTCGGCGCTTCTTAGAACCTTTATAATTTATAAATTATTTAAATTCTAAAAGAATTAAATTTTATAAATTATATTTATAAACCTTTGACTTTAATAAAAATTAAATCCTCCTTTAGGTAAAATTTAAACCTTCATTTGTTTTTCACTAAGTTGATGAAAAGTATTCTGCCACCATGGTTTTTAACAAAAACCCTTGTAAAATAATATTTTGATAACTTTTCTTCAACTCTTTGCATTTCTCCTAGCTTCAATGATGGTGTACTCCATGGTGTTAATGACAACTTCATGTGTTCACTTGAAATCAATGACAACTTCTCACCTTGACATCAATGACAACTAAATGAGCTCAAAATGTCCAACAATCTCCCCCTTTGTCATTTATGGCAACCCAACTTCTTTTTATCGAAAACTTGACCTTTCCTTTGTTCTACTCCCCCTGGGACATTGCTCCCCCTAGCTCAATACTCTTTCCTCTTTTCTCAAATACCAAATCTCTCCTCCTTTGACATTAATGGCAAAGGGTCACCTTTGGGGCTCGGGGCTAAGAATGAGCCTCTTAGCTTAGCCCCTCCCCCACCTCCTTTTAAGGTGGTTAATTTTGGGGTGGTAGTCTTACTCCCAGTTTTCCTCGAATATAATCAAATATTTCCTTTGAAAGTGGCTTGGTGAAAATATCTACTATTTGTTCCTTTGTAGTAATATATTCCAACCTAACTTGTTTATCTGTCACATGTTCTCTCAAAAAGTGGTACTTAATCGAAATATGCTTTGTCTTGGAGTGCATCACTAGATTTTTTGAGATACTTATAGTACTTGTATTATCACATAGTATGGGGATAGGATGGTCATGCTTTATCTTGAAGTCTTCTAGAGTTATCTTCATCCATAACACCTGTGTACAACTGGGTACTACTTCGATATATTATGCTTCTACTATATATAAGGATACTAAAACTTGCTTCTTACTTAGTCAAGAGACTAAGAAATCTCTAAGAAAGAATGCTCCTCCACTTGTGCTTTTTTTATCATCAATGTTACCAACCCAATCTACATCTGTATAAGTTGTCAGTGTAAAACTATCACTTTTGGGATACAAAAGACCAAAATACATAGTCCCTTTTAGATACCTAAAAATTATTTTTACTGATACCACATGTGTTTCCTTAGGTGTTTCCTGAAACCTTACCACTAATCCCACTGACTGTACAATGTCTGGTCTTATATCTATAACATACAATAAACTGCCAATCATAGATCTACATAATCTTTGATCTACCTCTAGAGATTAATCATCCTTACTCAACTTGCACCCTATGACCATGGGGGTACTTACCAGTTTACAATATTCTAACCTAAATTTCTTTAACATTTCTTTTATATACTTAGCTTGTCATAGAAACACTCCCCTTTCTGATTGTGAAATCTGGAGTTCAAGAAAGGACAATTCACCAAGCATAGACATCTCAAATTCATGTTGCATATTCTTAGAAAATTCTTTACACATCTTATCATTTTTTCTCCCAAAAATGATGTTATAAACATAGACAACCACTATTAGTAGATCACTCCCTTCATTTTTTATGTATAAATTACTGTATGCTATTCCTTTTTTGAATCCATGTTCCTGAAGATACTTATCCAATCTTGAGTACCATGCTCTTGGAGCTTGCTTTAGACCATATAGTGCCTTTTTCAATCTGCATACATGATTTGGTTTATCTATTAGTATGAATCCCTTTGGTTGTTCAATTTAAACTTCTTCTAGAACACCATTTAGAAATGCTATCTTGACATCCATCTGATATACCTTGAAGTTCTTGAAACTTGAGAAAGCTAAAAAAATCCTTATAGCTTCAATCCGTGCAACTAGAGCAAATGTCTCATCAAAGTCAATTCCTTATACCTATGCATAACCTTTGCATACTAACCTTGCTTTATTTTTGACCACATGTCCATCTTTATTTAACTTATTTCTGAATACCCATTTTGTATCGATCACATTTTTATCCTTTGGTTATGGAACAACTTCCCAAGTTTTTATTTTCTCTATATGATCTAATTCTTCATCCATTGCCTTAATCCGAAATTTATCCTCACTTGCCTGAGTGAAGTCTTTTGGCTCAATCTTAGATAGAAAAGAAAAATTTACTTGTTGAGATGGTTTTATTATTCTTCTCCTTGTTTATTTTTCATCTGGATTCCTGATGATATGCTCTTTTGGATGATGCTTTTGTACATACCTAGATGGATTTTTGGGAAGGAGTCTTTGTCTTTATTCTTCTTCTTTATCTGATTCTTCATAAAATTCTTCCTGACAACATCCATATTCTTGATACATCATTTTCTAAACTGGTTCTCTTGAATCTATCTTCTCATCAATTGTTACATTTATACTTTCCACCATAGTGCATGTTATTTTGTTGAAGCATCTGTAGGCTTTACTCCTTGTGGAATAACCAAGAAAAAATCCCTCATCACATCTTGGATCAAACTTGCCTAAGCTTTGATCTTCCCGTCTTATGTAACATTTGCTTCTAAAAATTTTGAAGTGTTTTATAGTGGCAGGTACTCCTTTCCAAAGCTCATATGGATTCTTGTGATGATTTACCCTCATTTGAGCCCTCGTGATTATGTATACTACTATGTTTACAGCTTATATGGTTGTTTTGCACCTTTGTTTCATGTAGCTTAAGGCCTTTGCTATGTTGCTATGCATCTTGGTTTATGTGGCTTAAGGCCTTTGTGTTGCTTTGTGTTGCTTTGTGTTGCTTTGTGTGCCTTATGGTTCATGGCCTTTGTCGCGCAAATGTGCACCTTGGTTGGCTTTAACCTTGATTTTGGTTTCCTTGTATTGTTAAGCACTTTATATGATGACTCTAGTTTATTTTTTATTGAAGTAATATTAGGGTTTTGTTGTGCAAGTGACTTATGATCCTCTTTTAGTATGGAACAAGGAGTTTTTATTTAAGTTGCTTAATGCTTTGTATGTTGCAAAGAAAAGCTTTGGATTCTTTAGACTTGAGTAGTAAAAGAATCATTTTAAGAGAAGTATGGGATTCTCTTGTTTAATGATTTGTGTGTTGAAAAGAAAAGCTTTGGATTTTTTAGACTTGAGTAGTAAAAGAATCATCTTAAGAGAAGTATGGGATTCTCTTGTTTAATGCTTTATGTGTTGAAAAGAAAAGATTTGGATTCTTTAGACTTGAGTAGTAAAAGAATCATCTTAAGAGAAGTATGGGATTCTCTTAGTTAGTGTTTTATGTGATTAAAAGGAAAGCATATATTTGTTTATTGAGACTAGTTATAGTTTAAGAAATCATTGGAAAATAAGTGGAGTTCTCTTCTTGTAGTTGCTTATGTTATGATGCATTGTTGCTTGCAATATTTGATTATAGCATGTGTTAAGTTGCATTGCATGAGAGAGTTGTTCTGATACTGAAGTATACCTCCTAAATTCTATGGTGGTTTTCTCATCGTGAAGAGGTTTTTGATTTGTGGTTGGATCAAAGAACCTTTGGATATGGTTTTGTAGAGCTTGAAAGTTTGAGATTATGGAAACTCAAGAGCTTGTATTGTTTCAAAAACATTGAATATTTGGTTATGTACAATGTAAGATTATTTTTATTAATGGTAACTTGGGGTTGCATATATTGATTTTTGTTTAATCTCTTGATATAATTAGTATTGTTCCATTAAATAGTTGTTATGCATGCTTATGTTAGAGATATAAGTTGTCATGTTTTTGCTTAAATATTAATGGAAAGCTTTGAGATTCAAGCTTGTGCATAGATGGTTTTATGGTTAAGAGGAATCTAATTTTGTGCTTTTCATTTGAGATGAATATTGTAATGTTTCATGCTTGGTTTAATTTTATGATAAATATTATTGTTGTTTCTATCCCTGGGGTGGGTAGACTTTCCTCTTGTAAACCATAAAATCCAAACCTAGAAGGAGTTGTGTGGATGCAATAGCCAGGTAGGCGAGAGTCCTAAAATGATTTGTGAGGATGCAATAATTAGGATCTCTTGAACCTAGAAGTAGTTATGTGTATACAATAGCCAGGGTACTTGTGAGTAGTTACACCTTGAATGAGTAGGATTGGGTGTGTGAGAAAACCTATTCACAAGATAGCAGTGGTGACTTCCTAATCATGTAGGATCCAGAGATCATGTTAGTTGTCATCAAAGTGGCTATAATTTTAGTTAGCCTATGAAGGCATGGTAACTAAGCACCAAGGCTCTATGTTGAATAACCTATCTAGGAGGAGCTAGAGTCAGGTTAGGGAAATGACATCCCCCTTTAAATGTTATGGGCCTTAAAGGATAATCCCTATGCCATGGTCAAATGGTACTACATCGAAGATGATATATGAAAGGTGGAGGGACCACTTATGGATTCCTTCATAGGTTCAGTAAGGTGAACCCCAAGAATCATGATAGTTGACCTCTCTTGTCCACTGAGTGTCGTTTGTAGTGACTTGGAACTCAAATATGATAAAGCCTTAAATGTTCGAATAAATAAAGCAAGTGTGTTTCCCTTGAGAGCCTTCATGTTGGAAGTTCTCTTCAAAAACTTTTGGGTTGGTAGTTTGGGGTTTTTAGATTTTTGAATCTAAACTTTTCTAAAATTACAAAAATTAAATCATCTAGGAAGGTGAGGGAAATGACATCCCCCTTTAAATGTTATGGGCCTTAAAGGATAATCCCTATGCCATGGTCAAATGGTCCTACATAGAATATTATATATGAAAGGTGGAGGGACCACTTATGGAGTCCTTCATAGGTTCAGTAAGGTAAACCCCAGGAATCACGATAGTTGACCTCTCTTGTCCACTAAGTATCGTTTGTAGTGACTTAGAACTCAAATGTGATAAAGCCTTGAATGTTTGAATAAATAAAGCGTGTTTCCCTTGAGAGCCTTCATGTTGGAAGTGCTCTTCAAAAACTTTTAGGTTGATAGTTTGGGGTTGTTACATTTTCGAATACAAACTTTCTTGAAATTGCAAAAAATAAAGTCTAAGGGGTCAATATCAAGGATAAAGCCTACCTCCTCCTACAATCCCATAACCCGCCAATAATTTACATATGATACTCTTCTTGCTTTAAGATCCTCTATTATAGAAGCAAAAGATATTAAGTTTATTCTATCTTCTTATGAGGCTACCTTTTAACACAAACTTTTCTACAATTGTAAAAAAAATACCCTTTTTAACCCTATCATAGGCTTTACTCATATCAAGTTTTAATATCATTGATTTCTCTTTTCTTGAAGCTGTTGAATGAATAACTTCATGATCTACTATGATCCCATCTATAATTTGTCTCCCTTTCACAAATCCCCCTTGCTCTTCTGAAATATTTTTTTCTAACAATGACCTTAAACAATTCGTCATAATTTTGGAGATAATCTTATATGTCATATTACATAGGCTAATGGGTCTAAAAGAATCAAACAATTCAACATCCTTCTTTTTTGGAATTAGGGTAATATATATTGCATTTATTTTATAAGGTATGTATTGTTTTACCCTAGACTATTCTACTGCCAAAAATATAAATCCTTCACTGTATTGGTAAAAATTTGTAGAGAGACCATCTAGACCTGGGGATTTATCCTTATTAAAAGAGAAAAGAGCTAAATGAACTTCTTCTAGAGTAATAGGATCCATTAGTTTCCTATTGTCTTCATTCATTATAGCTAAAGGAACATCTTGAAGAATTTTATCATTAAGAACTTTAGTCTGTTGAGACTGAATAAAAAGGCACCGATTATATTCACAAATATGGTACAATATATAGGCATGAAGCCTATGAGTGAGATTTGACAAGTGTCATAATCTGCACTCCAAGTGTCATGCAGATGACACATAACTCAACTCAACTAAAACTAAGACAAGTGGTAAAACTGAAGTAGGAAGGCATAGTGCACATTAACATATAATATTCTAACATTCCCCCTTAATGTGCACTAGACTAACTATAGAATAAAATAAGTCAACATTAGATAACATTTCCCCTTAATGTTGACTTCTATTACATACATAAAGTAATTTGCTAAACTGAGAAAACTTGTCTTGCCCAAGTGACTTTGTGAAGATGTCAGCTACTTAATATTGAGTTGGTACATATTCCATGTGTATAATGTCTTCTTGGACCATTTCTCTAATGAAGTGATGATGGATCTCAATGTGCTTTGTTCTTGCATGGAAAACTGGATTCTTGGTCATCTTGATGGTACTTTGATTGTCACAATATATATGTTGGACCATGTATGAATAGCCCAATGTCCTGAAGTAATTTCCTCAACCAAATTGCCTCCTTAGTTGCCTCAATTTTTGCTCTATATCCAGCATCTGGTAAAGATAATGATATTGTGTTCTGCTTCTTTGTGCTCCATGAAATAGAGCCTTGGCCCAATTGAAAGCAATAACCTAATGTGGATCTTCTAGTTTTAGGACAACTAGCCCAATATGAATCTATGTAGCCAATCAATGAAAAATCATCACATGATGTATACATGAAGCCATGATGAGGTGTGGCCTTGAGGAATCTCACAATCCTCTTAGCAGCTATCCAATGGCTCTTCTTAGGATCTTGCATGAATCTGGAAATAAGGCCAACTAAATAGGTAATATCAGGTCTAGTTGAAGTTAAGTAGATCAAACTTCCAACTAGCTGCCTGTATAGGGTGCCATCAACCCTTTCTTAATCATCATTATTAACCAATTTTAACCTAGTTTCCATGGGAGTGAGGGAGGGCTTACACTCCTCCATGTGAAACCTATCCAAAATAGATTGAATGTATTTAGCCTATGAGATAAAAATCTTACCAGGATGTTGCCATACCTCTATGCCTAAGCAATAGTGGAGGCCTAAATCTGTCATCTCAAAATTTTTGCATAGGTCCTCCTTAAGCAATCTTATTCCTTATGTGTCATCACTTGTAATGAGAAGGTCATCCACATACAATGTAACCAAAATGATGCGGTTCCTCCAATGTTTCACATAGAGAGTAGATTCTGCTGCAAATCTAGTGAAACCAAGGTTGAGGAAATATGAGTTAATCTTTGCATACCAATATCTGGGTGCTTGCTTCAACCCATATAGAGCTTTTTTCAATCTGCGGACTTCATTTTCTTGACCTTCAACTGTGTACCCTGGTGGTTGTTTCACATACACTTCCTCCTTCAAGTGACCATTGATAAATACACTTTTGACATCCATTTGATATATAGGCCAATGCTTTTAAGCTGCCATAGCAATAATTGTCCTTATTGTAGTCATCTTTGCCATAGGAGAAAAAGTATCCTCATAATCAATTCCCTCTTGTTGCTTGTAACATTGAGCTACAAGGCAAGCCTTCTAGCTATCTAGTGAGTCATCTGCTTTGTACTTTGCCTTGTATACCCATTTTTTTCCAATGGTATATTTGCCTTGGGGTAAATCAACCAACTCCCAAGTATGATTCCTTTCAATGGAATCCAATTCTTGATCCATGGCAAGCACCCATTTAGGATCACCAAGTGTTTCTTTGACATTAGAAGGTTCAGGTTGGCTAAGACTTTGGCTATGAGGGCATAATTCACTTGGTGTCTTAGGGTTGAAGGCCTTTTACCTGCATAAGTAGGCAAATGATTTTGGGCTTCATCTAAGGTTGTTTGAACCCACTTAGGTAAAGGTTTGGATGATGTGGCTTGATCATTATATGGAGGAGTAGGAGGAGATGGAGGACATGGATCATTTATGGGAAGTTCTTCATGTGGAGTAATTTCTTGATTTATGAGTGAAGGGGAAGGACTAGATGATATTGTATGCATCAAGGGAGCAATTGTTTCATTAGTTATTTCTAAAGTGGGGGTCTTAGGAGGATTAGATGGGGGTTACTCATGAAAGGTAACATCCCTAGATAGAATGATTTTCTTGAAAACATGTGAACTATCACTATAGCCAACAAAGATGTATTTTTGGCTCTTATCATCAAACTTCTTCCTCTTCTTATGAGGAATATGAGCATAGGTATCACATCCAAAGACTCTCAAATGGCCCACATAGGGCGTCCTTCCACTCCATGCTTCTTAAGGTGTTCTTTCATGTAAGGCCTTTGTGTAGGACCTATTAGTCAAGTATGTAGCAGTAAGAACAACTTCTCCCCAAAATGAGTTAGGTAATGTAGTAACATGTAACATTGATTTTACCCTATTTGTGATTGTTTGATTCATCCTCTCAGCTACTCCATTTTATTGCGGGATATAAGGGGTTGTGAATTGTCTCCTTATCCCATGGTACTTACAAAAATTGAAGAATTCATTGGAGACATACTCTCCACCATTATCTGATCTTAAGGTGGATATTTGATAGCCACTTTCTCTCTCAACAAATACCATGAATTATTTGAACTTATTAAGGGATTGCCACTTATATTGAATTAGGTAGATCCATAATTTTCTGCTATAATAATCAATGAAAGTGATATAGTATTTAGCCTCAGTATAATATTGAACATACATTGGCCCGCAAATATTTGAATGAACCAATTGCAAAGGTCTATTGGCTCTCCAAGCCTTTTCTGAAAAAGGTTGTCTATGGTGTTTGGCTATTACACATGGCTCACAAAAATATTTTGACTCCTTAAGATGTGGAAGTCCTTTAACTAATCCTTTCCTTACCATCATTTTAAGATTATTAAAATTTAAATGCCCCATTATTTCATGCCACATGTACTCCAAAGAAAAAGTAGTAGTTGTATGCAAAGATGTTTGAGTTACAAATTTTGTAAGGAGGTAGTAAACACCATATTTTTTGACTCCCATGGCTTTGACATTGCCATTGGGTTTTTGAATGTAGCATTTGTCTTTTTCAAAATAGACAGTATAGCCCTTATTTATAAGTTGCCCAATAGAAAGAAGGCTCCTTTTAAGACCAGGCACATACAAAGCATCTATTGCAAGAACATTATTCCCATCATGCAAAGTAAGTGGGCCTCCCCAACACCTTCAATGGGAAGAGCACTTTCATCACCAAAAGCAATGAATTGATTTGAAGTAGGCTGAACCTTGGTCAACCAATCTTGCCTTCCTGTCATGTGATTTGCTGCTCCAGAATCAATATACCAATATTCTTTAACTTCAACATGAACTTGATTTGTTGCATATAATGTGTTGAGATTATTATTTTGTGGACTGCCTTGATCTCTTTGCCTTTGATAGCAATTAGCAACATTGTGATTCCATTTTCCACAATATTTGCACCCTTGATTGTTGTTTTGACCCCCTTGAGGTCTTGTTTGCCATCTTGGCTACTGCTGATTTGGCTACTGCTAGTACTATTGTTGATGTGGCTGCTACTGGTACTATTGATTTGGTTATTGTTGGTACTATTAACGTGGCTACCGCTGGTATTGTGGGTGTCTCTAATGCTGTCTACCCCTATGATTCTGATTTTGTTGATTTACATCCTTGATTTACAGCATTAGAGACACCCACATAATAGTTTGTTGATTTTGTTGATTTTGCCACAAGCTATTGATGTGGCTTCAATTTCTTCATCTTTGATTAGGGCTTTCTCATGTTTATTAAGTAGAATCTCAATGTCCTCAAGTGTGGAATTCATTGTTTTACCACTTAGATCTAACATTGTGGCATAGGAGTGAAATTTTGAAGGAAGGCCATGCAACATTATAGGAATCAATTCATTATCTTCAAGAGTTTTACCAGCAGCTAGGAAATCATTCCTAATAGACTTCACTTCCATAAGTTAATTGGTAAGTGAGCCTTTCATACATAGATTATGTAATTTTTGTTTGAGATATAAAATATTTTCTTGACTTGGCCTATCAAACAAACTCTTGAGAGCATCCCATGCTTGTTTAGGTGTTTTTCCAGCCCTTACAGTTTCTCTACATTGAATTCTTGTAGCTAGCTTGATTAGACTTAAAGCTATATTGGAATTCTTTTCAAATTGTGCTTTTTCTTTGGGGTCTTCAAGTGTAGTGAGTGGGTCTTCATTAGCTTTTCTATCTCTCACAAAATCCCACATGTCATTCATCATTAAGATAGATTCCATTTCATACTTCCAGTTTGCAAAATTTTGTGCTCCTTCAAGCTTCTTAGTGAGTCCACTTAATAGATTTGCAGTAGCCATGATTTAGAAAAATTTCAAAAGAAAAATGGAGCTCAACAAAGGATGAAATAAGAACCACAAATGCCAAATTAGAGCCCTAAAAAAAATCTAGGGTACACCACTTAAAATCCAAAGGAGAGTTCGCCTAGTTTTTCCATTCTGAATCTTCAAACGATTCCAATAGTGGGAGGGATAACTTGAACACAAGTGCCCTTGTCTACCCAAAGAGAGTTACAATTAAAATAGGGATTTTTTATAACTTGTCATACCTTTATACTAAAGTTCTTAATATACCCGCCCTTACGTGAGGAAGACTATAAGTATATGAGGAAAATGATACGTGGAACATAGATGTTTTTGAACCTACCAGACCTTTATACCGAACTTCTCAATATACCCGCCCTTACATGAGGGAGACTATAAGTATACGAGGAGAATGATACGTGAAACATAGGCATTTTTAAAACAAGAATAACCTGCCAGACCTTTATACCGAACTTCTCAATATACTCGCCCTTACGTGAGGGAGACTATAAGTATATGAGGAAAATGATACGTGGAACATAAGCGGTTATTAAAATGTGATGCTTGCATTTTGAGAATTTGATATAATAATGTGCCAAAAAATCAATTGCTTTATGATAAGATGCTTGTATATGTTTGCTTGCTTGCATATGGCATAGTGTCAAGTGTGTATGCAATGGAACTACACTTGATTACAATTATAAAACCCAAAGATAGCAAGGGTAATAGCAAGCATAAAATTTAGAACAAGCCCAAATAAGGTGATGCAAGCAACAAACACCAAGTGGCCAAGAGAGTGCCACAAAATGACTTCTCCAGCAAGGGACAAGGGGCCCTAAATCACCCATTGAGTTGATGATTTTATTAGAAACTTTGGCTAAAAAATAGCCCCAAATGTGGCTTCAAAAGATGATACAAGATCAATGTCTTCAATTACAAGAATACCTCCAAACTTGCCAAAATCAATGAATAACTTGGTCTAATGTCCCCCAAAGACTTAGAATTGAGCCTCTCACAAGTTTGCCAAACTTTTTGTTCAAAAGTGTCGGATGCAACTAAAAATGCACTCTGATTTACAATCTCAATTTTGAGTCAAAAAATAGCTGAGTACATGATCCCAAAACTTAAAAATAATTTCACCAATAGATCCCCCTCAAAAAACTCTTTCCAACGACTATATATAAACCTATAGTCGAATACAAATCGATGCTTCAAACTTACATGTGTACAACTCCGAGACTTCCCAAGCGGTCACCCATCTGAGTTGTGCTCTACAAAATGATACTTAGGAGTTTTATAAAATATGCTGCCAGAAAATCAACTTCCCTCTTTTTAACTTAACTTTCAAACCCTTACACAAAGACCCGGTTTGAAAAGTTTTACAATCTTAGTTCCCCCTAATTAATTTGCAATTTATATTCTCGGTTTGAGATGGAATGAAAACTCATTCAACAGTTATGCAAGACTAAAGTTTTAAAGAACTCAGGATGTCTTGTTTCACGTTTTTCGATGCTTTTGCCGGTGTATCGTCCGCTTCACATATGCCACATATTTCACGATGTGGGCGTGCTTCCAAGATTCTTCGCTTGAGAGTGCTTCATCTGCGGGGATAAAATATACTTGGCGAGGTTCAACCTTCCACAATTAAAAATTAATATATTTCCACATGTTCACACATTTTTTTATCAGTGTTGAATTATTTGTGAAACACTTTCAAATGTTCCTTTAGTTGTGGGGGCCAAACAAATGAAATATATTAAAACAAAGAAAATTGAAATCGTGGACGAGCCAAACAAAGCTCCAAACGGTAAAACTGGCAAGTTGCGGTGGACGCTGCAGGAGGTGAAACTGGAAGCTCCGGCTAGCCGATCCGAAATCACCACCGGATATCGACAAGTTGCCACTGGATATTGCCTACGCGTCACGGAGGAGTGGGATTAGCGGGCGAGAAAAAAAATGTAACATGACGTCTAATTTCAGCTGCATCTCCCAAACTTTAGCAAGGCATCAAACTTCAGCAGAGGTATGCGGCGATTTCAGCAAGGCATCGAGTTTGATGACAACGATATTCACGATGCCAACATTGAGACTGGGGTCTTGGGCCATACATCCTCGATCCATACCGATCTTTATTTTTTAACCGTTGTAGAATCACGACGAATCGCAACTTGGAGTGCTTTAACGGACTGTCGACATTTCCAACAAAAACCTTCACAATAGCTATAAAAACTTGCCATCGACACCTTCTGCGTTAATTAAACAAGCACGCGATCCACGACCGCACTAGATCCATCGCACCACGAGTAACACTGGAATATTGACTCTCGTTAAATTTTCCTGGAATTTTGGATCCACGACGCATAGTCCATGTGTGCGCTGCTACTGATAGTTCGTTTTAATCTCAACAGCACAACACCAAATAATTGTGCACCATATATGAAACACTACTGAGCACCCGTCCACGCTAAAACACATTTTTCATAAAAAAATTTATTGCTTCAAAAACTTTGACCATCTACTCCACTATATCCCAATAACATTACCTCCTACAGGCAGGGTCGAAGGCTTAGTGACGCTTGTCGAACATCATAGACCAACTCACAATGGTGGCAGCTGCATTCGGCACTTCGGCTTCTTGCGATGTATCGAAGAGATCCACCATTACCTCACACCCATTCAAAACCCTCGCAAAACCATGGGGGAGTTCGGACGGGTTTATCACTACCCGCATTTTGATCTCGCGACATGTGAGAATCGAGAAACTCTTAAAGCAGTGTCGGGCGGTGGCTACCAAAAGAGATTCGGCGGCGGTGTCTCAAGATTTAGGTCTCAAAAAAAAAGTCACCCGTCTTCGAAATATTCATGGATTCCAATGATTCGGTACATCCCGCTTCTTGCACTACCCGATCAGCCTAATGGCCACAAGTTTAGAGCATATTGGCGAACCTTACTCTGATACCAGATGTTGAGATTGAATAAAAAGGTGATTATATTTACAATATATAGGCATGAAGCCTATGAGTGAGATTTGACAAGTGTCATAATATACACTCCAAGTGTCATGCAGAAGACACTTAACTCGACTGAAACTAAGACAAGTGGCAGAACTGAAGTAGGAAGGCATAGTGCACATTAACATAATATTCTAACATAGTCTTCTCTAATCCTAGAATACTTTGATAAAAAGACTTTGCCTATTTTCTAATTTCACTCTGATCTTCTATCCAAACCCCTTCTATTGATTTAATTCTACTAATTCTAGATGTTGATTTGTGTACTATGGCCATCCTATGAAAAACTTTGTATTTTTATCTCCTTTTAACCAAGCTTGTCTTGATTTTTATCTCCAAAATTTATCTTCCTTACACAAAATTATTATGATATTCACTAAGCAACTCTCTTTTCTATGAGCTTGGATTATTATGATCACCTTTTTAGACTTTTGAAAGTTTATCTTCTTTTTTTTTTTGAATTTACATGGTGGAATCGGTAGCCGCCACGAATCCGGGCAGGTTGTCCAGCTTTTATGGTCGTCATAGTATTCTGCATTGTCCACCCCAGAAGTTGCCACATAGATCTTCGTGCAGTCCGCCCCTATAACCATGTTGCCACAATCATTTTAAACCTTTTACGCCGTTGAAAGCACCAGGAAAGGGACAAGCATTCAGTCCGACGAGGCCCGAGATTTGAACCTTGGACCTCCGCCCCCCTTATGGGGTTTGAAAGTTTATCTTTTAGTTCTTCTTTATTACCAAAAATGTTTCCAAAAGTGTTCTTGTTCCATTATTTTAATCTAGATGTCATAATTTAATTTGATTTGGAAGAGCATACAACCCACCATTACCTAAAGAATTCCATGTTTGAGCTATCATATCAATAAATTGAGGATGGTCTTCCCACATCTTGCTCATATCTAAAATATGATCTTTTTTTAATTCACTTACCACCATTTTAACTCTTATTGGCTAGTGATTTTAACTAATCCTTGTTAAGGTATTAATTTTAGCAAAAGTTCCTTCATCTAGCCAATGATCTAGGAGAATGCATCTGTCTAATTTTTTTGCTTTTAGGTTTTGGCCTCTCCTATTGTTGGTCTAAGTATAGTTTTCTTCTTCCAACTCAACCTCCCATAGATTATTGTTTTAAATAAAATCTGAGAAATCTCTCATACTTTGGGTTAATTTCCTAATTCTCCCCAATTTTTCATCTAGCTTGGTTATGGTATTAAAATCTTCTATGATCATGAATCGGATTTCTTGGTCTTTACTTATCATATAGGCTTCAATCCCACTCTAAAATTCTAATCTATTTGACTAAGTAGTAGGCCCATAGACATTAATAAGGATGAAATGAATATCTGCAAAGAAGCAAGTGACTAAAGAAGCTATCCAATGCCTTGTTTTATGAATGGTTACACAAGAGGTTCTAGAAGGATTCCAACAAGTTAGAACTCCCCCTATCTCTCCTTCATAATCCATAGCATCCTATTCACATCTTGCCCATACCACTTTCATAGTTTTTGAAACTCCTTTTGTCATTTTAGTTTCCTAGATACAAAGAATATCAAGCTTATTACTTAAATATAGGTCCCTAATACACCTCTTCTTTGAGGGGGCATTAACACCCTTTATATTCCATGAGATGATAATCATGTCTCCTTAGGAGCTTTTGGCCCTGTTTGCATGTTACCCATATAATTTTTTTTTTTGGTAAAGAGAATTTCAACCAACTTAGTTTGTGTTCCTTTCTCTACGTTTTCTCTTACTTCCTTGGATCTTGCTTGATAATTTGAGGGTTTTCCTCTTTTTTCCTTGCCTATATCAGGAGTGGATCTTATTATTCTATAGTTAAATATTCTTTCACAATTTTGTTTTTCATCATATTTATCCTCTCTTGGCTCTACTACTTATGCTTTTGACTTGTCTTGCCCATTTTTTGGTATTTCCTTATTAATGACAGAGGTATTAACTTCTAAAACTACATTTTCTTTACCAATTTTTTCTCTTGAATTGTGCATGGTACTTCAAGAGAGTCTTCAAAATTTGATGAGACACATTCCTTAGGTTCATTGAGAAAGCTTTCCCTTAAATCAGGATCATACTAAATAGACAATTCCTTGTTAATATGTTGAAACTGTTGTACTGTGTACTCTAAGTTTTAATCCTTTTTCTTCATAGGCTAAAACCTCAAAAGAGTTGGTATTTCTTCCAATATCCTTCCAAACTGGTCTCCACTATTTTTTTTCATTTTTCTAGATCTATTTTTTGGAATTCGAAAACCATCTTCATCCATAACCATTTGTAACTTTCTCTTACGGTTTGCTACATATGATCATGTTGGGCTCTTCTTAGGGCATGATCTCTCAATATGCCCCACCTCATGACATTTTCTACATCTAAAAGATATATTTTTATAATATATGGTTCGGATCCACATCTTATCCCCATACTTAAGAATGATTGATTATAGTAAAACTTTACTTATATCAATCACGACCAACATCCAAGCATACATAGCCAAGAATCCATCTTTTGTGGTATCTGAAATCTCAAGGAATTCTCCTAAAGTGTTTTTTATTGCCTTGAAGGTATCTTTTTCTCAAAATTTAATGGAAAACCCAAACATCCTAACCTAGACTAGTACTAAAGATAGATTTACATTTTCATGTGAAAAGCCTTCATACCAGCGGGTAAGAGTCATGCTCTTCCCATAAACCAAGGACCCCCTTTTAAGATTTTTTCTTTTTCTTCCCTATAATACAAAATGGCTAGGAAGAAACCTTTGGGAAGAAATGATAGAATCACTCTTGGAGACTTCCAAATCCTATCAATCCATTTTCTCAGGGCTGAAGCCCTTGGTTAATACCCATTAAATTTACCAAAAATCACCCTATCTTGGAGCAACGAGGACCTCTCTGAGGTGCGTTCACTAACCTCTACCACTAGAGATGATTCTAAGGATTTAACTATAAATTGGTCAATGGAAAAGAAACTAAAACTCAAAATCTATTAAAATTTATTAGAATGTCCTATAACAAATATAATATTTGATAAAAAATTTATAATAATTTACATGCAAAATGTTTAAGATAAAGAAGGATAAAAAACTTAGCTGAAATATTTTGTCTAGATAGAATGTCTTACCTCACTAAAGTCCCAGCCCTTCATTGCTCTTCCCATCATCCGAATCCTAAATGACAAATATTTGCAATTTTGTTTTTCGTGACTTGAAAAATTGTCACTGCCCTTGTTTTGGATGGTTGATTTCACAAGGTCGTATCTCCCTCAAAATTGCTTGGATTCTTTCATATGACCATTCATTTTAAAGTTATTTAAATTTCGTTCAATTTGGTTCAAGAATCAACTAAATCAGATAATCCTTTGCGAAAATATGGCTCCTAAAAGATGAGATATTTTTTAGAAAAAAAACATATGCACCTTGGAAATTATTATTTGGTCTAAATACTAATTAAAGTCAATATTTTTTTTATAAAATCAAGAATTGAGAATTTAAATTGGTTGAATAAATATTATTAGTGGAGAATAAATTTTTAGAGAAGGAATATTAAAAGAATAAGATTACAAAAAGAAATATATTTGAGAAAAAGAGATTAGAACATTACACAACAAAATATTGGAGCAATGCATAAGAGAGTAGAAGATATAGTTAAGAGGAGTAGGTTTGTGTGGGTTTGTCCTTACATTGCATGCATTTCTAAAGGGCACCATGTTAATAATGTCATAGTAATGGATGTTTACGATGAACTATAATAGACCATGGTTGCGTCAGATGACCATCATTTCTTTGAACATTGTCAAATAAATTCCAAGAGAGTGACAAGGCCACACATGAATGATGGTCAACAAAAGACTTTACAAAAAGTAAATGGAGGAGACAATTTTGAAGTGCACAACAAAGCAGACGATAATTCTAATTTTTGTGAAAGAGATGGAGTGTACAACTACAATGGAAATCATATTTAGAAACAAGAATACATTGAAGCCAAAAAAGATTAAAGAAACGAATAGTAGAACATACATAGAGTGTTACATGCAAAGGGATGTTGAAGGAATAAAGAAAATGATAGAAGCATTATTAATGAGTTGGTAGACATTGTTACGAAATTTAATATTATATGGCATTACTTGTTTCTTGTTTTGTCATGAGAATGGAAAGCCTAGAATTTGTAAAATAGTAACTTTGATATTGAAGGAAAGAATGAAAGGAATCAAGAGAAGAAAATGGTGCATAAAGTAGGAGGTAGTTTGTATTAGAAGGAGGCATAAATTCAAATGATTTTGGCTATCGATGTTTATCTCAGCACCAAAAACTATAATTTTTAGATGGAAAGTAAATATCTATTGGAGGACTACATTCAAAAATGGAAAATGGACAGTAGGAGCGAAAATGCAAAGGCACCGAAGATAGAGCCCGCAACCTAGACCATGGAAAGATGTAAGGTTGATTTGTTGGGGACTTTGAAATGATAAAAATAAATTTGGAGGAGGTTAGGGTGAAAACTCATCTTTTAAATCAGCAAACTAAGTTTAATATTCTTTTAGAGGAAAATAAAGGATACACAAAAGTAATCAACACAATTAAATCGTTGATTGATCAAATTTGATTTGGACCCAAATGAGGTCTTTGATATTATTTTGAAATGTTTTGAGCTTCAACCTAAGAATGATGTTTTTGAATTACACTCATTTTTCTAAATTCTCATGCTTCACACATACCGAGATTTAAGTTTTAGTATTACCAACATTTGGAAGCAATGTAAAAGTTTATGGATTTTGAGATATTTATTAGGAAATTGCATGAGGAAATTATTCGTCCAAAGTTTAAGCATTATGATCATTAGTCATATGGTTCCATAGTTGCTAAAGATTTTTTAGTGTCAATAGTTGTTGCTAATGATATGAAATGTATAAATCAATATTTGGATAGAGTTGATGATCTGAGTAATGACCTATACTTGGCAAGTGTTCATGTTACACTTGAAAAATTTTGGAGTTTGTTGAATTACACAAGAAGCTACAACTTTTGGCATTAGCCATGTTTACTTATGACAAAGTCTATGGTTTATTGACAAAGACAAGAATATTTACAACTTCAGCCACCAGTATGGGAAATTGGGACAAATAGGATACTTATATTGAAGCATTAAAAGAGAGTGAAATTTTATTAGATTTTACTAAAGTCCAAATTTGATTTAAAGTGTTTTTATTTTTATTGAGAAGGAGAAATTTACCAATTAATGTAATATGGGGTGTTGGCAATATTACATTATTTGGTTATGTAATAGTTTTAGGGGATGTGATTAATATTTAGGAGTGTGTTTAATATTGGATTTTATAAGTTATGTGTCAAGTGTGAGAGTGTGTTTAGGTGTCAAGAGTGCAAGTGTGAGTTGTGTGAGATAGTGAAGAGTCATGTAAGGTGTCATGTGTGAGTTATGTAATTATGAAAGAATTTGTCATTATGAGAGAAGAGGGAAGGTCAAGAGATATGCATGTGAAGAGTCACATGTAATTATATATTGATGACAAAGCATTATAAAAAGCATCAAACTAGCATAGCTTCATGCATGCTATAGTAGACTTTATTAATAATATTTTCAGTATTTTGTGTGTGCATTATTGTGTGTGATTATTTGATCTTGGAGAAATTTACTTGTGAGATAATCAAGCATATTTGCCAACATTCTAATCAGATCCTTGTGATCTAATCCCTCTAGGGTTTTTAAATCCTTCTTTAGATTATATCGTCAACTGACAAAAAATCTTCTTCACAAGCCTCTACAAAAAATTTCTTTAAGAGAAGCTTGAAGAAAAATATCCTACAGATAAAAGCAATCAAATAATGAAGATTAACACCCACTCTAATACCATACCAAATTTCATGGTAGTTTTTGAAATGAATAGAATCAATCAATTACCCGATATTGCTTAACAAATAAAATATACTATATAAAGAATACAAAATGCAGTGGAGTGTCCATAGACACCAAATGATCTTCACTAAAGAAAATTAAATTACACTCCAATAGATGTTGAAATGCTCGATGAGAAAGGGTATTTATACCCAAGTACATGATACCTTTAGGTCAAGGTTGTGAGATCGATCCTCAGGAATAAAATATTATAAAAATACCTTCACAAGGTTTACATAGGCCCAAAGGGTAGATATAGCAAATACAAGTGCAAATTTTTATTTATGGTCTCAAGAGAAATTTAACCACCACATATTCCAATAACATAATTTCATCATGATATAATAACTTACTTGACTAGTTGCCTTCAAAAAATTGAATTTTGTTAAGAAAAAAGATCAACATCACAATTGGTTAATTTTTTTGCTAGTTGGTTTCTTTATCTATAGTTGATGGACAAATAATAATGTTGTTTTTGATACAATCCCTACATTCATTTTTATAGCATGAATAATAATATATGAATCACCCTCAATTGAATGAAAATTTTAATCATTTTCCACTAATAATTTTGATCCATGTAAGAAGTGCTCTAGCCTCTGCATACTTGTTAGTTGAAGTTACATATGATTCTAAGTAAGTGAGGAGATTTGTCTTCATTTTTTTGAAAAACACCACCTCCACTAGCTTTTCTTAAATTTCTTTTGGAAGCACCATCAAAATTATTTTTGATAAAACCTTCTAGACATTTCCATTTTACCATAGATCAAAGTAGATCCTTTGTGTTAGATTCATTTTCATAAGTAACCCTTGCATTTGTATTCAAATATTGCAATGAAGAGCCTAGCATCTTTTTTTTGCACTTGAGACTTTCCATGATGAACACCATGTTTGTAAACATTTTGTAAGAGAGTAATATTGAGATTCCAAACTTGGGCACGATTTTAAGATTTGTTTTTAAAAATTCTATTATTCCTTTCAAGCCATAAATTCAAAAAAAATATTATAAGACCAATATTTCATATAATGCATAACATTTTAACTTTGAAATAATTAATCTAACATTTCATCAACTCTTTCAAAATTTTGTGGAACTATCTAACAGTCTCATACTTTTGAAAATACAACCATAAATGGTGTACAAAGGAATAATGAAGAAGTAAATGATTGACGTTTCTAGATCCTTCTTAGATAATGCACACTAGGCTCCCACTTGTAAGAATATTGCTTTGAATTGCTAAACAAAGGAATATTGAGGCCTTAAGCAGGGATCGAGTGACCAAACTGAAAGCACGAGGATACGGAAAGCCCGATAGGCAGACCGGGTGCGGTGCAAAACAAAACAAAAGCATGCGAAACGCTAAGTCCAAAGTGCATGAAAAGGGGAAAACAAACGAACTGAAATGAGATATAAAGCAAATGTAAAGTGCAGCCCTTCTTTTTATTAATTTTCTTTGAGACCAGGTTACAATACGTCTCCTTCATTTTTAGGAGCTAGGAGCGTTAGATATAGCTTTGTTACACCACGGATGGTACGCTTCCCTTTGGGATCTTCCGCGTGCCCACATTTGAAATGGGCGGGCCAAACATCATCGCCGCTTGCATGAATGCATCTATAGTTCCTTGCTGCCCCTTCGATGTCGAGATCCTACATTCAATGAAACAACAAATGATTAGTAGCACCTACGGATGGAGGGAAATATGCAATCCCCAAGGCCTCCGGTTAATGCATGCATGAAATAATAAAAATGGTAATCAAAACATATCAGAATAAGATGAAACTTGAATAGAAGCATGTAAATATCATCATGGACACACTGCAAAAGGAACAGTCAAGAAATCTACTATAGATTTCTAATCGCTCCAGGGTGGGACGATTAGGACTGTCATAGACTATCAGAAAGCCACCTCCTAAATGTCCCATCCAGAGGCCTCCAAAACACCTACAAAGTTGGGGTTAGGAAAAATAGGGCATTTTGGGATGACCCAGAAGGTCGGATTTGGCTGATTCTGCCTCGATCACCCTATATACGAAAGTGCTCCCTGTATGTTAGTGAAAGCGAAAAACAATGAAAACACAGTCAAAACTCATCAGAATGGCATGAAATTTGAATGGCAGCATATATGAATGACCTAAAATGAAATGCAAAAGAAATAGTAGGGAAATATACTACAGATTTCTAATCGCTCCGGGGTGGGGCGATTAGGACTACGGTAGTGCGAGGGGCGCCCGGGGGCAGGACGCCCACCGTTTGGGGCTTGGTTTCGGCACCAATCCACTTGGGATGGGTCCAAAACCTCCTAGGGGGTTGTGTCAGAAAATTGGGTGGGATATTGTGGCCAAATGTTTAGGTTTTGGGTCCGAATTGTGCTTCCAATGTTCACCCGATAACCTCCCTTCCAAAAGAGAGATCAAGGATGTAAGAAGCACAATGAGGGTGAGGGTATAATTCGGCAGCACTCCATTGCTCCAAATGCTCCTGCTCTATCCTCTTTTGGGGTGAGAAGACTCACCATTTTATAGACCTAGGGTCTCTCTCTTTGAATGTGCATGCGAGGGCGCCACTTGGCTTGCTTGCCCTATTTTGGGAGAAAATATTCTTCCCTGATTTAGAGTCTCCTTGCATGAGGCCTCCATGATCAAGGCATGCTTGACTGAAGTCCCTCTCTCTGATTTGAAGTCGTTCCTCGCAATTGCATGCCCTGAAGGCGTAGTTAAGTGGTGGACCTATCGAGGTTTGACTTTTTGCTAGTCAAACCTGCTAATCGTCCCACCCTGGGATGATTGCTGCTAATCGTCCCAGGGTGGGATGAATACCAGTTTGTAATCATCCCAGGGTGGGACGAGTAGGGAGCAAAGTGCTAAAAAGGTGCCAAATTGACCTCTGACCTTCCAAAACTATTGTGGGAGTGGTTAGGACCACTGTTTAACCTCTGGGGGCTGCCCTAGGGGCTATGTATGTCAATTCGATCAGTGCTTGTCGTCACATAATCGGATTGGTGTTATTTTGGTGTCTATAGATGCCCCTTTTTGGGATGCATTATGCATGGCGCAGTGCTGAGCAAAAATAGATAACCAAAGCACTAATGATTAGGGTTTCTCAGTAACCTAACCAAATTTTGATGCCCCAAGTATGGAAAGGGCACGCATTCTTGAATCCTTGCTTCTGACGAGCTAAGGAGCTTAATTCAAGTGTTAACCTTTTTCGGTGAGGTGTTACTTGATCTTGGACATTGTTCAGTCATGAATAGGCAAAGGGCGCAACCTTTTGTCTATGGGAACCTTGAGTTCATGATTCTAGAATGCCAAGTGTTTGATCAGCTTGTGATTATTGCTTGTTTGCTGCCCCAAGCAGGGGCGTGATTGTCTTTGTCAATGATCCTTTGAATGCGTGCCATTTCCTTGATTGGGTGTGTATTTGTTGATTGGTGACTAAGTGTGACTACCCCCTCAAGCGACGAATCGATGAGGGAATGACCGACATGAGAAAAGCGATGAGTCGCTTGACCCAAGATGACTTTTGTAAGGGTGCCTTCAGTTGTTTTCCGTTGAATGCTTATGCAGTTTCTGAACATTGTGACCTATTTTTGGTGGGTTTGAACCCTTTTTGTGACGCATTTTGGAGCTGAAATTGTCAAAAATTCGTCCTCCCATGGAGCGGTCCAGCTATGGTAGCCTTCTTAGGGAGTAGGATAGTGACAATTTGTGACCCCAACATCTATTTTGGATGCCAATAATGTCAGGCACAAAGGCACCTTCGTTCGACAATTTTATTGCTATTTTTGGGTGGGTTTTGACCCTTTTTGTGACGTCATTTGGGGATGAAATTCTCAAAAATCCATCCTCCCATGGAGCGGTCCAGCTATGGTAGCCTTCTTAGGGAGTAGGATAGTGAGGATTTGTGACCCCAACATCAGTTTTGCATGCCAAGAATCACAGGCGCAAAGGTGCCTTTGTTTGGCAAGTTTATTGCTATTTTTGTGCATTTTGGTTCAGTTTTTGTTGTTTTTGAATTTCTTGCTCTGTAATCATCCCGAGGTGGGACGAATACCAATTTAGTAATCGTCCCAGGGTGGGACGAGTGCTAACTAGAGCGCTCATCCCAGGGTGGAACGATTACAGGCCTAAAAGCCTATTTAAGGGCCAAAACTAGGTTTTGGGCTCATTTGCATTTGTTTTTTCTAGCATTTTGGAGCTGTGAGGAGGAGGAGGTCGAGTTCACGTAGCGGAGCACTGTCAAATTTTCTTGGACACCATGAGTTCACGGACCGGATCATCAAGTGGTGGAGCCGAAGCGAGACCGGTGAGTGCTCCTTCTCTTTATTTTGTTTGTTTTATTTTTAAAATCATAATTTTTTTTTTGTATTTCATTTTTTGATTTAAACTAAAATAAAAACCCTAGTTTAAATTTTTTGTTGTTTGAATTTGTGTTTTGTGTTGCTTTGTAGAAACTAAGATCAAAACCCTAGGTTAAACCTTTATTTTCTTAAACTATTAAATTTTTTTTTTTTTTAATAAGTTAAAACCCTAGGTTAAATTTATTTTTTATTTTGTTTTTTTTTTTTTTTAACTAGGTTAAAAACCCTAGGTTAATTTATTTATTTTTTTTTTTTTTAAACTAAGTTAAAAACCCTAGGTTTTATTTTTTTTTTTTTTTTTTTAAACTAAAGTTAAAAACCCTAGGTTATTTTTTTTTTTTTTTTTTTTTGTTTAAACTAGGTTAAAAACCCTAGGTTAAATTTTTTTTTTTTGTATTTTTTTTTTTTTTGTTTAAACTAGATTTTTTTTTTTTTTTTTTTTTTATTTATTTAAACTAGAGTTAAAAACCCTAGGTAACTAACAAATTTTTATTTTAATTTTTTTTTTTTTTATTTATTTTAAACTAAAGTTAAAAACCCTAAGGTAATAAATTTTTATTTTTTTTTTTTTTTTTTTATTTATTTAAACTAAAGTTAAAAACCCTAGGTAACTAACAAATTTGTTTTTTGTTTTTTTTTTTATTCATTTTTTATTTGATTTTGTGCATGTGTATACTGTACATTTTTTTAATGTTTTTGTTGTACATTTATTAAATGTTTTTGTTGTACATTTTTTACATTTTTTTTTTTTTGTCATGTTTTAATGTTTTTATGTTGTTTTTGTTTTGCAGGTGGTGAAGAGCCGGTACCGTGTGCCGACGGTGTTCTATGAAGTGCATGAGAGGCACTGACTATGGCGGACTAGGAGTGGCTTGATGCCCTTGGGCTCAAGCAGGTGACTCGATTAGAGCCTGTGGTGGGGGATCGGGCATATCTGACTGCCCTGATCAACTTGTGGGATCCTCGCACCAACACCTTTCATCTCCCAACAAGGGAGATGACAGTGACTCTTGAAGATGTCTATCAGATTCTATGGATTTCGATAGACGGGCTTCCTATTCGGACTACTCCATGTGATCAACGTACGATGGTGCTGACACGGTGCTTCGGGCATGGGGTGGAGATGGGGGTGGATAGTCCGATGGAGAGGGCAGAGGGGGATTGCCTGATTGGTGGTATTTTGGTGTGGTGGTGGCTGGAGAAGGGTGTGTTGGGGGTGAGGCATGCATTACTGATGACCCTCATCTCCAACATGTTGCTGCCCGACTCATCAGGTGCGAGGTTCCCTTGGAACCTGTTGGAGGTAGTTTTTAGACTGGTGGAGTGTCCGACGGAGGCACCCTTGATTATGAGGTGGGGGCAGACACTACTGGCACAGCTTTATGATGAGTTGTACGAGGTCCACTATCGAAGGTGAAAGGGGATTGGATGTAGCTACTTGTTGTAGTGTTGGGGGTGGCAGCACATAGTTGTGGAGCGACCATAGGGATTGCCTTGGACCACCCGGGAGAGATGGTGGACAGAGAGATAGGGTATGCGGCTCTATGGTGGAGGTCAGAGGAGCAGGGGCAGAGTCGATGGTGGGTAGGTGTCATAGGGCACTATGTCGATGCCTTCGCATGGCTTGCTCTAGGGGAGGTGTTCTAGCATCCATACCGAGACTGTCCAGCCTGGCCTGAGGCTGGAGAGTGGCTCCGATGGGTGCACAAGGGGAGATGGCTGATCGGGCAGCATGAGACCGAGTAGGAGTACTTCCCATACGTCCGGGTGATGTGATAGTTTGGGGTGCACCAGGGGTTGCCTGGTGAGCCCTTGATCTATCGACATCGGGGCGACGAGAGGACTCTAGCCTGGCCGATCATCGAGCCGCTGGGTGAGGAGGCGGATACAATGATTGACATCCCTGACATGGACAACGTCGGGGTGACTGCCGAGTATGACCAATGGTGGACGATGCGGTGATGGCGGGGTGAGGGGCCTCTAGGAGGTCCGAACGTAGCAGTAGTAGGTGGGGAGGATGTAGAGGCATCAAGGGAGGGTTGGGGGCTCCACTGGAGGATGAGGACATGGTGGAGGTTGACGATTTTATGAGGGATGATTTTGGAGTTTCGAAGCAGTCGGACACGTAGGACGTCCCAGAGTAGTGGGTGTCGGAGCAGCCCGTCGTCCCGAAGATGCCCATGCCTCAAGCAGTCTTGAGGGATATGGAGGCTAGGTATCACGTTGAGATAGCATGATTGGAGGATCTACTTCAGATATGGGATGAGGAGCTCGGGGATGCTCTATAGGAGAGGGATCTCCTATGGACTCAGTTGGAGTGGGAGAATGCATTGGCTACGTACCATCGATGGGATGGGGACATCGATGCATCATGAGAGAGGGATCTCCTACGGATGTAGTTGGCATAGCGTGATGATGCATTGGCTACGTACCATCGATGGGAGATGGATTTGGTTCGACATCGGATGGAGTTGGAGGCAGAGATTATCCGCCTCGATGGGCGGTTACCTGAGCTCCCTAGAGGTGGATCTTCATGCTGAATGAGAGACAGTGAGACTGAGCAGTCTGCTTCCTCTCATCATAGGTGGCTGGATGAGGGGGGCGCTAGTGGGCGTGATGTAGGGGCTAGCAGCAGCCACCCTGAGAGGTCCCATAGGACCCACACCACTAGGGGTAGTTCCTGTCGCACCGATCCTGCGTGATCATGGTGGTCGATGCCCTAGGCTTGGGGGTTTTTGAGTTTTTGATTTTTTTGTGAGGTCAGAGGACCGACTTATTGTAGCCTAAGGGCATTTTGATGATATATATACATGACTTTCTTTTTGGTTATACACTTGTCATGATTTATTGTTTATTTTTATGCACATTTATTTACGTTGATGTATGCATGTGTTATTATGAATGCGATGTTTCTAATTATATGATGTATGCATATGGAATGGATGGAATGATTTGTTGATAACTTGTTGATGGCACCATAGACTGTACAGGATTTACTAGCTTTTTGTACTATGTGATTGCTTTGTGGAATGACTTTGCATGTGATAATTTTGTTTTGGTATTTTTCATATTTTTTGATGGTGATGTAAGTAATGAAATGTACCAGTTGTTTTAAAATGTAGTTAAGGTTTTTCTGAGATTCAGATGTTTTAACTAACTAGCCAAGACTGTACATTTATCTCTCAAGACTTTTGAACAAGGTATGAATCAGACTTGAGTTTGACCAAGTTATTTTACATCCCTGTGTGTGCGATTGAATTTGTTTATGTGGTATTTATCAAGATACCGCCAGTGCCAGATAGGTTGTCAACCAAACCTGTACTGAGGATCACCTAATTAGCTCCACTAACTCCGTTGTTGTATTTAGTAAGATTAATCCATGGGACAATCTAAGGTACCATAAGCTAGCTCATCCACATGCAAACATTGGTCTGCTCACACGCAAAGCTAATGTGATAGACATATCGTCATGCATTTAGGATACCGCCATTGTCAGGTAGGCTGTCCACCAAACCCGTAATGAGGATCACCTAGATGGGTTTTCGAATGCTGAGAATTCCAAGGATTCAAGTTCAGGCATCTTTCAGTTGCTCAACTTGTTGGGATACTTGCTCGCATACATAGTGATGAAAATCACTGTTTATTTTTCTTTTTGAGCAAGGAGTTTGAATAGTGGTGATAACCACTATTATTTGATTTTGCATTTTAGGTTTCAAAGTTGAGCTCGTAGGTTTTTGGCTTGTGAATGGCATTGATCCTTTTGGCCTTGGGGATGACTACCCATCCTGTTTAGGGACGTGTAGTACGAATCCTTATGACTTTGGGAACCAAAGGTGATTGGGGATATTATTATGTAATGGCATTGATCTTTTAGGCCTTGGGGATGACTACCCATCCTTGTCAAGGGCATGTAGTACGAATCCTTACGACTTTGGGGACCAAAGGTGTTTTGGGATTTTTGCTAGTGGTGAAAACCACTATTTATTAGGGGGAATTGGATGGGGAAAAGCTTGTCCTTTTGTCAATTCTCAGCATTCTCGAACCATTCGCACAGGGGGATGAACAGGCTAACCTTTCACCTATGGTACCCTAGACTGCTTTGTAGGTTTCTCTTGCATTCACACAACTTGGGAATTTTTTTATGTGTTTTAACTTGTGTAGGGATGTTACGTAACGAGGTGTGATCCAAGTAAAACTCTACCTTTGTAAAATATATCTGACTTTGTATAGTTTTTGGCTAGAAATCTAAAGACAGTTGAATGACGAAAACCCTAAATACATTAGGAGACAACTGACTATGATAAAAATGTGGATGGTGTTATTTTGGATGGATGTGTTTATAAAATGGATTAAATGTGGAAAATGATGGAATTGCCTAGTAATTACAGTCTATGGTGCTTATGACATGTATGACCAACAAATATGCAATGTATGGATGCGATGCCTAATGCAATTTATTATGTTTTTGTGTTTTGATTTTTAAGAGTATGCATGGAAGTGAGATGCAATTTTTTGTTATTTTTTATTATCTTTTGTTTTTGTTTGTTTTTGAATATTTGTTTTTGACCAAGCGATTGTGGGAACCCTTGGAGCTTTTGGTTTGACCAAAGGGTTTATGGATACCTTTGGGAATTTTAGGTTGACCAAGCGATTGTGGGAATCCTTGGTTTTCTTGAGCTTTTGGTTTGACCAAAGGGATTATGGATACCTTTGGGGCATTTTAGGTTGACCAAGCGATTGTGGGAATCCTTGGAGCTTTTGGTTTGACCAAAGGGATTATGGATACCTTTGGGGCATTTTAGGTTGACCAAGCGATTATGGGAATCCTTGGAGCTTTTTGGTTTGACCAAAGGGATTATGGATACCTTTGGGGCATTTTAGGTTGACCAAGCGATTATGAGAATCCTTGGAGCTTTTGGTTTGACCAAAGGGATTATTGATACCTTTGGGGCATTTTGGTTGACCAAGGATTTGGAAATCCTTGGAGCTTTTTAGGTTGACCAAGCGATTGTGAGAATCCTTGGAGCTTTTGGGGTGGGCTATGGCTCTCTAAATGTGGAATGGCCTCAAATGACTGATGTTCAAGGGTTCTAGTTCCTTGATTCCTTCAAGAGAGGCGAGCCGGTATGTTCCAGGTCCTATTTTACTATCAATTACATAGGGACCTAACCAATTTGCCATGAACTTGTCCCTTAGATGGGGTGGCAAGTTAGAATTTTGTTGGTTCTCTTTTAAGACCAAGTCACCAACCTGAAAGTCCCTCAGGTGAACTTTCATGTTGTATGCTTTCTTAAGTCGCTCTTGATAGATACGTAAATGCTCGAGAGCATTGATGCATCATTCATCGAGCAACGTAAGTTGGTCTAACCGGGCCTACCATGCAGTGTCATCATCGATGAACTCTTGCATTGATATGCGTAGGGAAGGTATTTCCAACTCGAGAGGCATGACTGCCTCGGAGCCATACACCAATGAAAATGGAGTTGCCCTAGTGGGCGTCCGAATGCTAGTGTGATAAGCCCATAGGGCAAGTGGGATTTGAATGTGCCAATCCTTATGACTATCTATGACTATATTTTTAAGGATGGCAACTAGCATTTTGTTTGACGCCTCTGCTTGCCCATTTGCCTACGGATAATAGGGTGTTGAAAAACTATGCTGAATTTTGTACTTTGTTGTCAAAGCACGCACATATTTGTTCTTGAATGATGTCCCATTATCCGAGATGATCTTGGATGGAATACCAAAATGACATATGATGTTATGTAAAATAAACTCCGCAATGCGAGGTCCAATCGTAGAGGTTAGCGGAATTGCTTCCACCCACTTGGTGAAGTACTCTGTGGCCGTTATGATAAACGTGTGATGACCTGACGATGTAGGGGAGATCTTTTCGATTAGATCTAAGCCCCACTATGAAAATGGCCAAGCCGATTGGATCGGTTGCAAGGCCTGAGAAGGTACGTGTGTCAAATTGGCATGGTGTTGACACTTCACGCACTTCTTTACATACGTGCAACAATCTCGCTCTAAATATGGCCAATAATAGCCCATGCGAAGAATGCGCTTTGCGATGGCCATACCGCTGAAGTGGCCACCGCATGTACCATCGTGCGCTTGGGTGATCGCCCAAGCGGACTCCTGTTGGTCCAAGCAATGGAGGAGGATTCCTTCATAGCTTCGATGGTACAAAATGTCTCCTAGCAAGACATGTTTTGCCACTTTCTATTTAAATGATCTTTTTATGGCGTGCGTCAATCCAAGTGGGAGGTTACCTAGCTTGAGGTAGTCTCTTATGGGTGTGTACCAATCCTGCTGATCAGAAACCTCGATGGTATGAACGGCCAATCCCTCTTGAAGTTCATCCCTAGCAAAAGCTGAGCGGGAAAGAACTTGTAAGAATAGCGTTGTGTTGCTATTAAGGGGGGTAGGGGAGAACAAGGACCCCCAGTTGGCATGATTCAGACTATCATGGATTCGAGAGAACTTATCCTGAGATGGTTCAATCTGGATCAGGTGGATTCCTGGCGTTAGGTCAGAGCTTGCACGCTCCATCATGGATTGCGATAATGTTTTGACTTGAATGGTTGTCATCTCACCGGAAGGGTCTTGCGGGATTAGTGACCCCAAGGAGGCCATAGTGTCCGCAAAATGATTCGATGATCGAGGGAGTGCCTCGATGTCGTACCATTCAAGCTTTGCCAAGAATTTGTCCACAAGGGCTTTGTAGGCCTACAGAACTGGGCATTTGCATTGGAATACCCCTTTTACTTGGTTGAAAATTAACAACGAATCACCAAAGATGTTCAAGCATTTGATGTTCATGGTGATTGTTGTCTGAAGACCTATGAGCAAGGCTTCGTATTCGGCATTGTTATTGGTGCACGAGAAATTTAGTTTAAATGATAGAGGCATTGGAGCCCCTTGTGGTGTGAAGAATACAATTCCCGTGCCACCCCCTTGCTCACATTTAGAACCATCGAAGAATAAGGTTATGTCGGCCTGTGACTCAGGCTCATCAGAATCTAGCGATTCTGAGACATGGAAGACCCCATCATCGGGTAGCTCTATGGTCAGAGGCTGATCATCTTCGAGAGGAGCCTCTGCTAGTTGATCGGTGATGACTTGACCTTTGATGGACTTCTGTCCAATGAATTCGATGTCAAACTCCATCAACAACATGATCCATTTCATCGTGTGGCTACTATGATAAGTACGACTCATCATGTACCATAATGGATTCTCCTTAGACACAACATACGTCGTATTGCTCAGCATGTAATGGCATAGCTTTTTGGTAGCAAATACCACTGCCAAGCATAGCTTCTCGACGTATGCATAGTTAAGTTCATAACTGACCAGGGTGCGGCTAAGATAGTAAGTAGCCTATTCTTTGTGTAGTTCATTTTTTGGGCTAGCATGGCACCCAGTGCCACCTCGTAGCTGAGATGTATAAGTAGAATGACACTCCTGGTCTAGGTGGTGCCAATACGGTGGCGAAGCCAAGTATTGTTTAATGTCATCAAAGGCTGATCGGCACTCGTCATCCCAGTGAAATGCTACCCCCTTGTGTAATAATTTATTCATGGGTCGGCACTTGTCAGATAGCTGCGCTATGAAGCGCTTGATTGACGTGACCTTTCCCTACAAGCTTTTGAGCTGCTTGATGGTGGTTGGGGGAAGCATTTCAAGGATTGCCTTGAATTTGTTTGGATCTACCTCGATTCCTCATTTTGAGACTATGAAACCCAAGAGTTTTCTAGATGTGATGCCAAATACGCACTTCTTGGGGTTTAGTCTGACTTTATGTTCGATGAGGCGATCGAGGATCTTGCTTAGGTCATCGAGATGATCTGGGCGCAAAAGAGATTTGGCCAACAAATCATCCATATAATCTTCCAAAGTTTTATGCATGTGATCATGGAAGATGTATGTCATAGCACGTTGGTAGGTGGCGCCAGCATTTTTAAGGCCAAAGGGCATGACCTTATAACAAAATGTCCCCCAAGGCATTGTGAACGCCATTTTGAGTTGATCATCGAGATTGATACGAATCTGATTGTATCCCGAGAAACCATCCATGAGGGAAAGCATTTCATGGCCTGTTGTAGCATCTACCAATGCATCGATGCTAGGCAAGGGGAAATCATCCTTGGGACTCGCTTTGTTTAGATCTCAAAAATTGATGCATATGTGAATCCTCCCATCAAGCTTTTTGATGGGTACCATGTTGGACAGCCATGGTGGGTAATCCACGTAGATGACAAACTATGCATCCAACAACTTTTGTAGCTCATATTTGACCATTAAGGCTACTATTGGGTGCATCTTACATAGTTTTTGCTTGACTGGCTTGACTGTCGGATCAAGCGTTAGATTATGCATGACTAGCTATGGGTCTAGCCCCGACATGTCTTTGTAGGACCATGCAAAAACCTCCTTCTTCTCTTTGAGAAGGGCAATGTAATCGGCTTGCTCTTCGGGGATAGACTTACCCCCAACTTGATGATTTGTGGATTCATTGGATCAGAGCCGATGTCTACGTCAGTCGTCTCTTCAACTAACATGTGGGACCCATCCTCCAACTGGTGTGGAGTTGGGATCAAGTGGATATCATTTGCTGAATTTAGATCTACATTGGGAACATCGGGTTCCTCTTCAGCATGGAAGATATCCTGAGTCTGTCCTGGGGTGAAATGGAACATCCCACCGCAAGGCCAGTACTCTGATGGGGATGGTGGTGTGTTAGCATGATCCTAGTCTATAGCATCTAAGTCTAGATACAATGGTCATGTTGGGTCGGTTGGGTTATGGATGGGGGCGGTTAAGTCAATGGAGATCATGTTGATGAAATGATTTTGGTCTCCATTACCACGGGTGTGGTGACTCGGACATCCTTGGTGATCTTTGTGCTTCGGATCTAGCTCTGGGGGTATTGGCACAAATGGATCAGCCCTATGTGTGGATAAAAGGATAGGGTCTACCCTTGGCACTGATAGCTCTATAGGGTCTCTGGGTGGAAGGTGCTCTCTATATGCCCAAAGTGGCGGGTGCAGTAGTTGGTCCAACTATGCTTGGTTTAGGTGCCACCTATGCCTTGGCCCCATGTTTAGCTATTCAAACATGTCATCAATGTCCATGGGGTATTTCTACTATCGCATATGATTGAGATATGCCATCTCAGTCTCATCTTCATAATCGCTATCGGAGATCCATAGGCCTTCGTTGGCTTCGATAACTATTTGTGACATGTGAGGCTCGTCTTGCTCGAGCAAATTGATCTGGTCCCATCGGGGTTGTTCCGCTCTCTATGGGAGGACCTAATTCTCTTGAGGTGGCATTTGCTCGATTGGAGCATCCAAGGGGAACATTGTCATGAAGCTCTCCTGATAATCATCTATGGGCGTCACTTGCGAGTGATTGCTATCAGACTCGAAAGGGTCCCAAGGTGCTACCTCATACTCTGACTCATCTTCTGAAGACCCTTCTTGGCCTTGTCTATATCCCTCTTGTAGGTGAGTCCTCGAACTTTCTCCTTTCTCGATCGAAGGGAAAGGGTTGTTAAGGTCAACAAGGTTGGTTGTTAGCAATGGGAGATAATCCCCCAATGTATATGTTGTGTTAGGATTGGCATATGGATCTTGTGCCAACCCATCCTTGTTGCCTAGCCCTAGGCCTTGCATGTTCTCTACCAAGATGTCAAGGGGCAGAGGGTGGTTGAACCCTACTCCTGACTTGTCGTATGGCATCTGATATCTTGGTTGACAAAGAACGCGCACTCCTTGTTCATATCTGCCCAACCCATATCCATGCCAATTACATTGGCCAAGATATCTCAAAGCGAAGTCTGGGTTGGACAAATAGTTGACGTCCTCAACAAAGGGCTCTTCATCTTCTTCTTCTTGCATGTAAGGTTCAATGCCATTATCGAGGCCCCCATATACAAAGTTTGTCTGATTTGGTGGGTAGCCTAGAGGAACAATAGTGTCGATGGGGAGGCGAGGTCTCCCCATGTCCTGCATGGACTCAAGTGTGGGTGTTGCTACAATGTTCTGCACTAGGTACTCCCCCAGGCCCGTATTGGCCATCTCAACGGTGATCATTGGCGGTTGAGGGGGAGGGAATGGGAGTTCTTCCTGAGTCCACTCCATGTCGGGTGAACTAGGCATCTCGACTTCCATTCGGCTAGGCATCTCTTCGGTAGAGATGGTTGAGACTGATGGCGGTGCCTCTTCCAGGGGTTTCTTCCCATTGTCCTTCGGTGTGGCCACCGTAGGTGGCATCGTTGGTGAAGGACCAGATGATGAAGATGGACCCGGATGGGGATTTGAGGGACTTAACAACGGGGATGTATGCGGAATCGGACCCTATTTGGATGGATTCAACTAAAAATCCAAATGTGTCGATGGAAGGGTCGATTGCGGCATCAGTTGCACCGTATTGCAATACTTGAAGGGCTCTAAGTCTATCGGGACTACATGCACCTGCCCTTCGAATGTGTACTTTAGGCATTGATGAGCTATCGAAGGGACACACTTCATGTCCCTGATCCAAGGCCGACCCAACAAGATATTATAGGCCATCTCACCTTCCAAGATGTGGCACAACGTAGGAATAGTCTTTTGTCCCACTTGGATGGGTAGGACAATTGTGCCAACCATCGAGCATATCGCATCATTGAATGCTCGAAGAGTATAGGTGGAGGCCATAATGTGAGATGCTGGCAACTTGAGGTGTTTCAAAGCCGTTGTTGTGATTATATTGTTGGACGAGCCAGTGTCCACCAACACCCTTTTAAATGGAATCTCGTTGACCCATGCAATGATGTGCAGGGGTGGATCCGCCATATCACCAGTCACCGATTTTAGTTCATCTTCTCTAAAGGTGATGACTGGTTCTGTACATCATTTTACATGTCCCACAAAGTTGTTGAAAGAGTTTGCTTCATGGGGCTGCAGCTCGATGGCTTTTAATATCTCCATTAGAGCCTCCCGATGGGGCGATGATTGTTGAATGAGCTCGTAGATGGAGAGCCTAGCCGACGTGGTCCTTAAACTTTGGGTAAGTCTAGTCCGAATCGTGGCCACTGGTCTAGGTGGGGGAGGTTGTGTAGGGTGTTGTTGAGGTTGTGACATTGATGGAACCTCTCCTGTAGCCATCACGGGGGCAGCTGCTTGGGTACCTCTTGTTTCGAGTCACTATGCTTATCATCCCTACATACCCCTGCATGGGGCAGTTCTGTGTCACCTCATTGACTTGAAGGGTTTTTGCCTGCGTATCATGGGCAGGCAGGGGGTCTTTGAAGACCCCCATCTATTGGTTGTTTGGTGCCATGAGGTTATCCACCGCTAGCGTCTTGTTGTCTATTAGGTCTTGCACTAAGCTCTTGAACTTCCAACATGCGTAAAGGTCATGTCCTTTCTGTCGATGAAATCTACAGTACAAGTCTTCCCTATAGCCCTTAGGTTTTGGTGCGTTGGGGTCTATGGGTCGACTTTCTAGCAGGTTTATCAAGTTTACCATGGACAAACGGTCAAACAAGGAGTCTTTGGACTCTGTGAAGGGTGTGAATTGTCGCCTAGGGTGACGCTACTGATTTTGCTCTTGCCTATGATTTTCCTTCTCATAGCTATCAAGAGGAACTGCCTGATAGTTAGCCTATGAGGGCTGTGTCATCTGTGTAGGCTTTTGTATGTTTATGGCAACCTGATTGACCGCAACGGGTTTTGGTTGCGTTGACCCAATTTTGGCATTTTTGGGCCACTCTTTCTTGCATGGCTTGGCAATCTCGCCATCCTGTATCTTGATCTCCTCAATGATTCTGGCTTGTGCCAGGGCTTCCTCGAGAGTGGCATATTGCTGCAGCTGCAATAGCATGGAGATCGATCTCAAACAACTTTTCGAGAACATTTGGGTCAGGTCGGCCATAGGAGGGAGGTAAGGAAGCTTTGAAAGCAACGTCCTCCACCGATTTTCATAAGCCACCATGGTCTCTTCCTCATACTGCCTGAGGCTAGCTAGGTCACTTAATGATGCCTTCTTCTTGGTATTAAAGGTGAAACGTTCGAGGAACGTGTCCACTAGCTGGTCCAGGTTGTTGATGCTATGCTTTGGTAACTGGGTAAACCAATCCGAGGTAGGGCCTACGAACATGGTTATAAATGTTCTTAGAAGCAAAGCATCATTGTCCTGAATGCCAAAGCATTGGCTCAAGAATCTAGTCACGTGCTCTTGGGCATCCTCCTCCCCTCTAAATATTTCCAATTGAGGCATTTTAAAGTGTTCAGGGTATGGGGGTGCAGGCACTGAAGGATGCACAGGGTGACTATGGAGCTGGCATAAAGTGGGCTTTTGGGGCCCAGAAGTCTTGGTCTCCATAGACTCTAAGCGCTCTAGCAGCGCTTTGTATGCATCGAAAGATTTGATTTCTTCCTCCTTGGTTTGTTCCCGTTGTGGGTTGTGGGGAACTTGAGGCCTATGGAGGGGTAGCCGGATAGCACCCCCCTGCCTTGGTAGGGCATTTCAGCCCGCTCTTCTTCTTGCTCGAATTCCTCATAGGCTTCTTGAGGAGTTCCTGGGCATGACCTATAAACATGGGTGGGTGCCCGCAGAGGGTGCCCATCATTGGCTCTAGGGGTGGTCTCCCGCTCAGGTCTAGGAGGTCTTGGAGGCAACATTTGATAAGGTCATGGAGACCTGTCTCGCACCAAGGGGTTGTGCCTCTCATACAACTCTATCTTATGCGTGCGAGGGGTTGGGACCCTCTCAAGCATAGTGTTCTGGAGCAATTCATCTGTTTGACGTCGAATGCGCTCTTTGCTAAGGTGATACAAGTGCTCTAACTATTGTTGGTCTTGCCTGAGCTGCATGATTTGCGCTTGGTGGGCGGCATGTTTGGCAAATTCCAAGTCAATTTGTTCCATCGTCTTGTGTTTAGGAAGCCTAGATGCCTCTCCTACATGTCTATCTCGGTCATGGTGATCCGAGATCTCTATGAGTCACTTTCCTCTATCGAGGTTAGCGGCATTCACCCGAGGCTCTAGCCTCAGTGGGTGATCCTGATAAATAGTAGGTGTGGAGGTGCATTGCTCCCATGTTGTGTATTGCTCTTGAGGAATGTAGTGGTCTTCCTCATGCTCCCTTTCATATATGTGAAAGGGGCGGGCAGAGTTGGCTCACCCTGTCTGAAGAGCCTTGTGCTCTGGATTTGGCCTATTGTTTTTGATAGTAATAAGGGGTAGAGGAGGGATGATGTAATCATGTGGCCCCTCCTTATGGACCCTATGTTGTTCTAGCACTTCATCGCGTGGTGGCCACTCATAACGAGTGTCTAAGGGAGCCCTCCCATCTATGTTGAGTGCCACGTGTATGGACTCCTCCTGAAAGGGTCTATGTTGAGTGGGAGTGCCCCTCAAAGGGGTGCCTCTATAGTCCCATTCTGTAATGGCATGATGTGGACTATCTTGTGGGTCAAGCCACCAAGGTGGTATGACCAAGTCCTCGGGGCTATATCGGAGGTGACTTGTGCCCCTTTGTACACTTTTCGTAGCTTCTGCCCATGATTGGGCTCGGCTACGGGTGTACACCATGGTGGTGTTTCTCTAAATATGTGTACATTTTTATCTTCTTTATGATTTTTTATGCTACACTAAACAAAAGGGGACCACACAATCAAAGCAATGATTATCTTGTTTATGGATTAAAAGTGTGCCCTAAATCTGGTTCAGTGTGTTTTGATTTTTGTTTTGAAAACCTTGTAAAGAAATTTTTGTTGTATATGCAATATGAGGGCTCTTATATCTCCCAAAATGGTCGCCCCTTCAATATACCACTTGCCAAGCCATTATACCGAACCTCTCTATATACCCGCCCTTACGTGAGGGAGACTATTGGTACGTGAGAGCAGAACAATACATGGAACATAGGCGGTACGGAAGGGGAATCACTCTATTTTGACACCTACCATAGAAGACTTATCCTCATGCACTAGGAATCACCCCAACTACACTTGGTCAGCTTTCATCAAGATTTACGTCTAGCAACAGTAGCGATCAGGGTTATGTATGCAAAATTCAAGCCAAGGTGGTGATGAAATCCATCATTGGTCTTGATCAAGTGTTGGGGTTTTACGACCAATGCCTTGATGTTTAGATTATCTCATGGTGTGTGGGGTTATTTTTACTTGCGAAAAGAAAGAAATCATGCAGTAAAATTTCCTATGCAAGCAAAGAAATAGAAAAATCATAGAAACAGAGACAGAAAATTACAGAGAGTGTTCAGACAACCTACCTCTTCTCTGCCCACACCAGATGCCTCTGAGTTTCTGCTCAAAAACTGCATAGAGAGCTAATCATCCTAGGGTGGGATGAATAGTAGATCTATATTCATCATAGGGTGGGATGAATTCCTATTCATCCCTAGGTGACATGAATTCCAGTCTATATTCATCACAAGGTGGCACGAGCAGCAGTCCAACGCTTGAAGGATTAACACTGAAAGCAAAAACACACAATTTTGATCAAAAATTTGATCTCAAAATCAAGGGACAGGGTCCCACCATGATCACCACTGAAATCACGAGGATACGAACCAAAGCGGGGTGCAAAACAAAACAAAAGCATGCGAAACGCTAAGTCCAAAGTGCATGAAAAGGGGAAAACAAATGAACTGAAATGAGATATAAAGCAAATGTAAAGTGCAGCCCTTATTTTTATTAATTTTCTTTGAGACCAGGTTACAATACGTCTCCTTCCTTTTTAGGAGCTAGGAGCGTTAGATATAGCTTTGTTACACCACGGATGATACGCTTCCCTTTGGGATCTTCCGCATGCCCACATTTGAAATGGGTGGGCCAAACGTCATCGTCGCTTGCATGAATGCATCTATAGTTCCTTGCTGCCCCTCCAATGTTGAGATCCTATGTTCAAAGAAACAACAAATGATTAGTAGCACCTACGGATGGAGGGAAATATGCAATCCCCAAGGCCTCCGGTCAATGCATGCATGAAATAATAAAAATGGTAATCAAAACATATCAGAATAAGATGAAACTTGAATAGAAGCATGTAAATATCATCATGGACACACTACAAAAGGAACAGTCAAGAAATCTACTATAGATTTCTAATCGCTCCGGGGTGGGACGATTAGGACTATCATAGAATGTCAGAAAGTCACCTCCTAAATGTCCCATCCAGAGGCCTCCAAAACACCTACAAAGTTGGGGTTAGGAAAAATAGGGCATTTTGGGATGACCCAGAAGGTCGGATTTGGCTGATTCTGCCCCGGTCGCCCTGTATACGAAAGCGCTCCCTGTATGTTAGTGAAAGCGAAAAGCAATGAAAACATAGTCAAAACTCATCAGAATGGCATGAAATTTGAATGGCAGCATATGTGAATGACCTAAAATGAAATGCAAAAGAAATAGTAGGGAAATATACTACATATTTCTAATCACTCCGGGGTGGGGCGATTAGGACTGCGATAGTGCAGGGGGCACCCGGGGCAGGACGCCCATCGTTTGGGGCTTGGTTTCGGCACCAATCCACTTGGGATGGGTCCAAAACCTCCTAGGGGGTTGTGTCGAAAAATTGGGTGGGGTATTGTGGCCAAATGTTTGGGTTTTGGGTCCGAATTGCGCTTCCAATGTTCACCCGATAACCTCCCTTCCGAAAGAGAGATCAAGGATGTAAGAAGCACAATGAGGGTGAGGGTATAATTCGGCAGCACTCCATTGCTCCAAATGCTCCTGCTCTATTCTTTTTTGGGGTGAGAAGACTCACCATTTTATAGACCTAGGGTCTCTCTCTTTGAATGCGCATGCGAGGGCGCCACTTGGCTTGCTTGCCCTATTTTGGGAGAAAATATTCTTCCCTGATTTAGAGTCTCCTTGCATGAGGCCTCCATGATCAAGGCATGCTTGACTGAAGTCCCTCTCTCTGATTTGAAGTCGTTCCTCGCAATTGCATGCCCTGAAGGCGCAGTTAAGTGGCAGACCTATCGAGGTTTGACTTTTTGCCAGTCAAACCTGCTAATCGTCCCACCCTGGGATGATTGCTGCTAATCGTCCCAGGGTGGGACGAATACCAGTTTGTAATCATCCCAGGGTGGGACGAGTAGGGAGAAAAGTGCTAAAAAGGTGCCAAATTGACCTCTGACCTTCCAAAACTATTGTGGGAGTGGTTAGGACCACTGTTTAACCTCTGGGGGCTGCCCTAGGGGCTATGTATGTCAATTCGATCAGTGCTTGTCGTCACATAATCGGATTGGTGTTGTTTTGGTGTCTACACAAACATTTTCCAAGGGAAATATTTAAGATTAGGAAATTCTAGATTGCTTTAAATTCTTATGTTCCAATTTAACTAAATATCCATCATCTTTTGAAGATTCCAAACCAACTCATCCCTTTGCCTAAAAATAGGCAAATAAGACTCTTGAATCATACTTTCAAGCTTATTTGCTATTTTTTTTAGCTCCTCCTTTTTAACCATGTTGCTAATAGAAATCCATGATTTGAAAGTGTTGCTCATACTATTAGATAACATTTTTAATCTTTGAACCTATACAAGATAAGCATGCCTAAGGCAATAATTATCATTTTGGATCATAACTAAGACTATATTTCTTCAATCATCATACCAAAATTTCTACAATCCCTCTCATTGACTGGTCATCCAATATATTTCGTGATCAATTGCTAACTATTTGATATGAAATTCTATTTTATCAAACCTTTATGTAGGGTTTGTTTATAAAACAATTTTTATTTTATTGCCTAGTGACTATGGTATTATCCATGCCATTCCCCACCAACATCAACATCCACTACTTCTTGCTTACTTTCACATTATCGTTATAAGTTCCTCATTTCACCTTGATAATAAATTTCTTTTTGATCTTATCGGGAGTGGCATCCACTACATCCTAAATCCTTGTGTAGTTATCAAAACCATTAGTGACTATGACCAAGTCTGATTTTAGTTCTTCTTATAGAAGCCTCCTATCCACCATAGACACCCATATAAAAAAAAATGAGAGCCATCAATAGAGAGACATTCCAGGGATAGGTGAGCCATTATTGAACCTTTGAAGAGAATGGGTTGGATTCTTTCCCTTCATTCAATTCGATTGGTCTTTTCCCATGTGAATCACCTATGTTTTTCAATTCAATCGAGCCCTTGGTTCTTAAGTCTAGCATGCTACAAGGAGACCCATTATTGATCATAATTTTCTCATGATTAATGTTTGACAATGTGTCCATCATGTCATCCACTTTAGACTCATCCTTCAAGTTGAAGACTTTCGACTTGAAGTCACTATCACAACCTTCCAAAGATGTGCAAACCTGACTTAGTGTTTTTTTTGCTAATCTCTAACGGACTAATTTTAGCACTTAGGCCATTGTAGAGTTGGAGCACCTCAACAACATATTGGATAAGAGAAATAATCTAAGGACTCACCTTCATTTGCTTGGTAATGAGCTTTAGCATGTGATATTCTTCATAAATTGTTATAACCACTTGTGTTCATACTCCTCATTATATCCCAATATTGTCACTTGGCCTCTAACAACAATGCTCCATCTCTATCGGCTTGCCCACCCTACCAAATTCCTTTGGAGCTCTAATAATGGCTTACCATTGTCTCATTTGAATGATGGCACCAAACAATTTGCCAACAAAGCAAAAATTTGTCATGTTGGCATATCTATTTACAAGAACTTTAGATGTTGATAGAACAAGCGATGGTATAATATTTTTGTAACTGCAAGAAGATTTGAATGCACGTAGACCCTTCACATTTGCATTTTTGTCTGCTTTGACCTTCAATACATGGCTAAGACCTTACAAAATGATCAAAACATTAATCGATCACATTTCATGTTACAAGTGTAAAACTATCCCCTTTGTGGTTGCACAAACCAAGATCCTTTGTGTCGAGTGTCGAGGCTAAAAGCATCATCTCCCTCCTCTAATTCCACATGGAGCATGGGAAAGCTAATTTTTATTTATTTATTTACCTTTCTCTTTTGTTAAGAGTATATAAGAACGAGGTACACCATATAAAATTTTAAAATCATAGAATATTCTTTGAATATTCTCCTTGAAGTAAAAATGATGCAGAATATTCCAATAAGATTTTGCTTGGAGGGAAATCAACTTATCCCTCTTTTCTTTGGCCCAACAACTATTTTTCTTGTAAATGGAAGCATCAATTGCTTCTTGAGTATAGACATATATACTCATTGGAAAAAAAAATTCAAGTTGGATCCAATAGAAGCATATTTTTTCATTTTGTAAAGATCTAATTTGACCTGTGGTGCATCAAAGTTCCACTTGCCCAAACTATCTTTAAAAAAACTTGTTGTAATATGGAGTGCATTTTTGTCATACTTGACACTCCTCAATCCACATTCATCATTATAGACTACTTTGGAAGTAGACTATCCTCTAGACCATGACCTTTGCATATGGATACTCCTACAAACAGAGTTGTCTTTGGAGATGTTCACAACCATGACCTTTTTATGTGATCAACAGACATCACATGGGCACTCTTACCATCAAAGTATCTTTCCCCTTTAGCGGTTTGTCTTTTTAGTGGATTTCAGCTTTTCATACCTTGGATCATATCTTCACAAGCAACACTCATTAGACTTCACAAGGCAACACTACATTAAGCACATTGTGCAACATCTGCATTAGGCTCACTGGATCACTCATTCTCAACATTCTCCTTCTCTGTTGCGATCCTTGACTATCTTAGATATTTTCTTCCTTCCCTTTTGTATGCATTGGAGTTCAATGCTTCTATTGTGGGGAGGAATGAGTGAAAATGGACTTTGATATATAATATCATTAAATTTGTAGGCAACATGTAATAGTTAGGCAACCAACTTGCACTATCAAACCTTTAATAAAATTTCTAGCCTCTAGATGATTTTCGACATTCGAGATGACCTTTATCATGTTTGTAATTAATTTGATCCTATCCGAAGATTTGATCGTCAAGCTTTTGAAAGGATCTCAAAGGTGGTGTAATTTGTCTATTTTGCTTTTCAATGGGTTATATGGGTTTGAAACAAGCCCCACCCATATTACATCATCACCACATAGTGGTATTACAACAAAGCTTGGATATTATCCATGTATCGTTTGGCAAGATTTGAACCTGGATCTCCTCCTTGAAATGTTGAAGAATTTAACTAGTTGAGCTAATGCCACTTGATGTGTAATTTGTCTATTTAAACAAGCTTTGTGAATGCAAATAAACAGGATCTTCATTTTCAAATACCACTTATAAATTTTCAATTTCACAACCTTGCTTTTCTAATATTTTTTGTTTAAAGACTATGTCCTATTTACAAAGAAGAAACCTAATTTTTTCATCACATCCTTTCCAAACAAAATCTCTTTGAATTTTATCAATTTAAATGTTATATCTATAACAATATTGAAAGTGACATCATATAGATAGGGATATATTACAACATGGTCTTTATGAGTTTTAGCTTTTTAGCCATGGTTAAAAACTTACATTTCTAGCTTGCCAAACAAGATTTCATTCTTATCCAAAATTGAGTCCTAGAGCTCCTTCTTATTTCCTTCATTAAACAGAGGATACTTGATGGTAATTTTTCAATTTTAGATTCTAAAAAATCTCTATAACAATTCATTGTAAATATAGGGTAATGTTAATAAAAAGATCAGAAAATTTATAGTACTATTTAATTATTCAACAACTTTTTTTTTTTTTAAAGCGAAAAACCCCTTGTGGGGCTGCCTTGGTCTGAGAGACCACGAACAAGAGGTTCTACACCATCTAAGTCATTCGGGAGTCGCATCCAGCCCTGCCTGCACCAACATTATCAATTGGATTTTGAGTACCCAATTCAACTTTTTGGTAGGGTGGAGATTCGAACGTGGGACCTCCCTTGGAGGATTGCCCTCTCCTCTCCAACTCACCTACAACACCCGGGTAATTCAACAACCTTCTTATAACATGATAATATTAACATAAACTCTGTAACCTTGGAATAAACCAAAATAAAAATATCATTAACAAATTGAATATAATACTAAAAAGCACCATTCATTACAACCTAAATACTTTTGATTTTCCCTTTTTTAGCCTTTGAGAAAGCTCCAATACCTTAACAAGAATAATAAACAAATAAGGAAAGAATGGATCACCTTGCAAAGTTTATAAGATGACTCAAAGCATTCGTGGTAAATCCTTGGATCAAAATAAAATATTTTAAAGTGCTCTAACAACATGAAATTCATTCATACCAATCTCGATCAAAATTAATCTTTTAAGAATATATAAAGGTCGGTCCCATAGATCTTATATGCTTTGTTCATAACTAATTTTAATATCATAACTTATTTTTTCATAATACAAACAGAATGTATACTTTCTATGTACTGATAGTTTTGAAAAATTTCAACTATTTTAATAATTTGATTAACTAGCTCTAAATATGCTCTTCAATACCTCTATTCATTTTTTATTTTTTTAATATATTTTTTATAAATTAATATGCACTTATTTTACACATGTTTTTATAGGGGTTTCATCCTTCATATTAAGTAGGGTTTAAACTAAAACCTTTATAAAAAAAATAAAAAATCCTTACCATTACTTAAAAAAAAACTTACAACTATTAAATAATATGCGTTTATTATATAAAGAATTATAATTTTTTTTCATATTATATCCCATGTTTAACTCATGCTTTTACCATTTTAATTCCGCCACTCTTAAAATACATTAACTAGCTCGCATATAGCGGGCCATATTTAAGAGAAAATTTATAAAAGATTGAAATCCATTCATATAAACATTCATTAAAATCAATTTTATTTTAAGAATATTGTATAGGAAACTTTAATAAATTTTAGGTGCATTTTTTAAACTTGATGGAATCTGAAGCTATTATAATGATCTAGGTATGTTGTTCCATTTTTATGGTCGTCATAGTATTTTGCGTATTAAGCATCTATTTCATCGGGTTTACGGCAAGATACTGAAGCAGGACTGAAGCAGAGCACGGGGATATTGAAGCAGGACTGAAGCAGAGCACGGGGATACTGAAGCAGAGCCGATAGAACGGAGAAGATTTGAACTGTACACTGAACCAGACAAGAAATATCAGGACAAAAAAATTAAAGGGTTTGCGGCAAAGGGTTTTTGCAGAGCAAAGAGGGTTTGCGGCGGAGTATTGTATTAAACATCTATTTCATCGGGTAAGCATATTTTTTGTCCTCTTTCGATTTATAAAACAATTTAAGTAGGTAGGAGAAATACATTCGTTATAGGGGTTTGCGGCAGAAGGTTTTATTATCAGCAAGGGTTTGCAGAGCAAGGAGGGTTTTATTACACATTTATTGGTTTTATTATCAACAAGGGTTTGCAGAGCAAGGAGGGTTTTATTACACATTTATTTCATCGGATCAATAATACAGAGGGTTCAGCTATAAAGGGTTTGAAAATGGAATAAGAGAAGCAACAATTGCAAGAACCAATATATGTCAATGACAAACAGTATTGGAGGATATTAAGGCGTCGACAAGCTCGAGCAAGGGCAACAACAATGAAAAGGGCATATCAAAAAATAAAAATAAAAATTATTCTACCACATAAATAGGTGGAGAATAAGGAACAATCAAAGGCAAATCACCAAAATGAGTTTTCAGATGACGAAGAAACTTACAGTCCCACAACTGCACCACTCATGTGGGCACCAAGACTTTATGTGCAAGAGCTAATGAAGATGAAAGAGAAACTTGAAAGCATGGAAAGGAGGGAGAAATTAAGAGAAACTAAATCAGATGAGGTTATAAACACCATTCGAAGGCTGGAAAAGGAAAACAACCAACTCAAGGAGCAAGTGTCAAAGCTACAAAACCTTGCAAACATTGGTCAACGTGAATGGCATGTCCTCAAACAAGGCATCCATCCCCCAATCAATGATGCAATAGAGGTGGAAAAAACAAATGCAAATCAAATAAAAGAGGTACAGAAAACACTCCAAAACATTGAAACAAGAGAAAATGAGCTATGAAATGAATTAGCAAAGGCAAAGACATGGTCTCAAGTAGTAAAAGAACCAGTCAATCAACAAAAAGAGTTAATAGAGAAGCAAGTAAAAATTCAAATAACAGAAGAGAAAGAAAGACATGAGAAGTTAACAAATATAATCATCAAAGGGTTGAAAGATTATGGGGACAAGGAAGACGCAAATCGTTTAACCAGGGACTTCTTGTTAGATCGATTACAATGGAAGGGTCAGATAAAAAAGGTAAGTAGAATTGGTAGGCTGAGAGAAGGAGGCAGAGATAGACATATTCGGATCACATTGATGAGCTACGAGGATAAAATAAGGTTACTTAAAAACAGAGGCATGCTTAGAGGGTCACAATTTTATTTAGATGATGACCTAACATTTTTACAACAGGAAGAAAGAAATAAGGAATGGGAAAAGGTGAGGGTAGCAAGGAATGAAGGGAAACATGCATATTTAAGAAATGGAAAGGCATACATCACATCTAAACAAATCCAAAACAAATAGGGAGTATGGCCTCGCCTCGGAACATCTTACAATGGTAAGTTGGAACTGTAGAGGTTTCCCTTGGAGAAGAGGACCCGGGTTAGGGCCCATTGCTAGAGACAAAGATATAATCATATTGATAGAAGCACATGAACACGATGGATGTAGGACTACAAAATTTGTGGGATACAAAAAAATAGCAATATGGAATAAAGCAACAGAAAATGGCAAAGGGCATGGGGGTATTATGGTTTTAATAAAAGAGGAATGGGATAGGGTCATTAAAATTGAAAAACAAGATGAAAACAAACAAGTACATCCGGATAAAGATCCTATAAAATAAGTCAGTTATTAGCATAGCAACATGTTATTTTGCTCCCAAGAATTCTAAATTCTATAAGAAACATGACCTTAATAGAGAAGACCCATACTTCTCCCTAAAAAGAGACATTTCAATATACAGTAAGTTGGGAGAGATTATATTAATTGGATATTTCAATGCAAGGACAACAAATAAGCAAGCTAACATTCTAGAAGGTAACGAAAATATTGAGATTAATCCTCTTTAGATGCCAGAAGAGGAAAATCAACAGTGGGCCAGGACTTCAGAAGATGAGCATGGAGCTATCATGCAATATGGAGAAGAGTTGTTAGGTCTTTGCAGCATATACAATTTGATTATTTGCAATGGGATGAACAAATGGAAAAATTCAAGAAAGTATACATGCAAAACATATCAGGGACAAAGTGTAATAGACTATGTAATATGCTCACAGAATTACATACCAAAAATAGAGGAGCTAGAAGTGGAAGATTCTCTAGTGGAACTTAAGTCAGATCACAACCCAATTGTTATGAAACTTCGAATGCATGGAGACAAACCAAGGGAAAAACACTTGCAAGATAATCAAAATAAATATCCTCACAAGGGAAACATTCTCTTAACAGATGAAAATCGACAGAATTTTAGAGTAGTATTAAATAATAAGTTACAGGAAAGGGAAGAACTACATCACAGTAGTAGAGATTACAGTAAGAGTGAATGGTTAATGCACGTTATTCAAGAAGCTCTAAACAAATGTAAGAGAGCTAAACCTAAAAAGAAAGAAAGGAATAACTTCCCAACCAACCCATGGTTCGATGAAGATTGCAAAAAAATGCGAAGATTACTAAAGGAACCAACGGGTAAAATAAGAGCAAACAAAAAAGCATATGAAAAATTGGTAAGGGCAAAAAAAGAAGAATACACTAGAACAAGGAGGAAAGAATTGATTTATTTAGGGAAGCATGGTTTATTTAGGGAAGCATATGAAAAACTGGTAAGGGCAAAAAAAGAAGAATACACTAGAACAAGGAGGAAAGAATTGATTTATTTAGGGAAGCATGAACCAAAGAAATTTTGGAAGGAACTAAGCGTGAAAATGATGCAAACTGAAAATAACATAACAGCTTAATCAGTGGTTGGAGTATTCAAAACAACTATATCAGCATAGTAACCAGCAGGAGACACCCCCTTCTATCATTGTCAAGAAAGAACTTTTCACAATTGAAGACATTATTCAAGGGATAAAAAAGTTAGCAACTGGTAAAGCCCGTGACATAGACAATCTTCAAGCAGAGCATATAAAATGGGGGGTAGATATCTTGGCACCGCAAATAAAAAAAAAATTCAATGAGGTCATACAAAATGGCTTCCCTACTGAGTGGACAACTAGCTTGACCATTCCTTTGTTTAAAAGTGGAGATGTAAATAATCCCTCAAACTATCGAACTATCATGATCAACCCTCTCTTTGAAAAGTTGTTTGGGAGTATGATAGAGCGTAGGATCAACATATGGGTAGAAGAAAATGGAAAGAGAGCAAAGGGGCAAGTAGGTTTTAGGCCCAAGCACTCAACTATTGATCACTGTATCACGCTCAGACACATAGTGGAAAAAATATGGGACAAAAAAGAGGAGGCTTTTTGCTGTTTTGTAGACTTCAAAAAGGCATTTGACACAATGCCAAGAAAAAAATTATGGAGCAAAATGGAAGAACTAGAGGTTCCAATTCACTACAGGGCAGCAGTTCACGGACTATATGAGCATGTAAAGGCTAGAATCGGAACACATGAAGGGTTATCTCGAATGTTTTGGTAGTGACATAGGTGTCAAACAAGGTTGCCCTCTATCTCCGACCTTATTTGGGTTGTACATTGACAAGTTAGAAGGATGGATAAACAAATTTGGGGGAGAGGGTGTGCATTTAGCCAAATATGTGGTAAAACTCCTCATGTATGCAGATGATGTAATTCTTGTGGCCAAAACAGCCAAAGATCTAGAAGATCACCTTCAAGCTCTAGAAATCTTTTGTAAAGAAGTTGGGATGCAAGTGAACACGATCAAAACAAAAATTATGATTTTTTCAAGAAAAAGAAGAAGCAACAACTCAAATTTCAGTTTGCAAGAGAACCGCTTGATGTAGTGGTAGAATACAAATACCTGGGCATAGACTTTCATGACAAACTTAATTGGAATACATGTAGGATGAAAAGAACTCAAAGTGTCTGGAGAGCACTAGATGCACTTCAAAACAGGTGTAGGAATGCCGAGTTGTGGGATTGGAAGACCACCAAGGTCTTATTTGGCCTACTTGTTACACAGGTTCTGTTGTATGGTTGCGAGGTGTGGGCTAGTGGCACAACAAATGCAAAATGGAGGCAAATAGAAAGGATTCAAAAATATCTAATCACAAACTTTCTCAAAATTAAGGCCACAACCCCTTATGAAATTATTCTAGCTGAAACTGGAATGTTCCCTTTAGAAGCAATTGCTATGACCAAGCTATTATGTTACTTGAAAAAAACAGAAAACATGACAAATGATAGATGGCTTAGGGCAACTAGGGACGAAGAGTTGCATAGACGAAAGAATACACGAAAGAATACGTGGATGAAACAAAATCAGAAATGGATGAAACGTTGGGAAATCAACATAAATGAATGCCCAAATGTCAACAAAGATAAAAAATTATGTGAATGAAAAGTTCAGAAGTGGAATGTGGAAAAATGCAAGCACGAAAAGACAATATTATATTGCAAATTTTAACCCAACGTATGACCACAAGGAAAAATCGTATATAGGCACTGAAATCAAGTGGAAGAAAAAAATACTCATTGCTCAAATAAGGACTAGCTCTCATAGGCTTAGATGTGATACAGGGAGATGGACAACACCCAAAGAACAATGGGAAGAAAAGATATGTACTCTATGCAAGACAGGGGGCAGAGAGACAGAGGAACACTTCATCTATAAATGCCCGATTTTTTCAGATATCCGTGACAAATACAAAGAAACACTTGGGAACAAGTTTATGACAAATTTATTTGAAGACAGTAAAATAAAAAAAGTTGGAGAATTGCTAACACAAATCAAGAAGAAGGAACAACCTTCTCAAAGATATTAAAGATCATATGATATGATTTGAGTAATTGTACTTCCATATTTGAGGTCCCATAGACCATATTTGGGTCTCATGGACGTAATTAAAATCTTTCATTTATTCACCCTCGAAGTTGTCACATAGTACTTCGTATAAAAATTTGTGTTGTTCACTTTGAAAAAAGTTATAGAAGCCGTTACATAGTGCTTCACATAGTTCGCCTCTTTATAACCACTATACCACAGTCATTTTAAACTTTTTATGTCTTTGAAAGTATTAAGAAAGGGACAATTCCACTACCAATTGGTCTACACCTCAAACCTTTATTATATACTTTGTTCATATCTATTTTTTTTTATACAAAGGTTTTTCCACATGACCTGTCTCGGTAAGTAGTTACTCTAATGAGGAATCTAGAGGGACTAAGGATTGGAACCATCAACCTTAGGTTGACAACTAAACAAAAAAACCAATCAATCTACTACTTCCGTCCGATCATATTTAATTTTTTTGTTGAGTAATACTTCTTATAAACATCCATCGTGGGGATTGAACCCGAATCACATCACTCACATATTTAATTTTATCACCATACTTAGTTTTTTATAAAACTTTTTTCTAAAAATATTGTATAGAAAACTTCAAAATCTTATTATATATTTTATTTATATTTAATTTTATGACCATGTTTGATGTTTTTATAAAACAAAGAAAATGCATATTTATATGTTTTATAAAATAGATTTTAACCTTATAAAATCTAAAATAGATTTTAACGTCCACAAGTTATAAGTCATATGAAACCATTTTCATGAAAGATATTGTTTTTATATTATATCATTATCTACCTATATTCTAGTTATCTGATGCACAACATTACTCTTCATAAAATTCAAACCTTTTTGAAAATTCAAAATTTTAACTCATTTATTTTAAAAATTTAATTAACACCCTACTTCTAATAAAATATTTTTTAATTATATTATTATTTTAATCCCACCACTCTCCGATAAAAACATAAACTAAGCATCGTGTCGGGTTGAGATGGGACTATACCTCCCAAAACAAAATGAATAGAAACAAAACAGTTATTTTTATTTGCCTCCACTCTACCCTAAACTTCACATTCCTCACAATCAAGCTCAGGGCTAACAAAATTCTATCATATAAATACGTTTTTGTAATGGAGAAGCCTCACGCTAAACTGGTAAGAAGAGAACTAAAATAATCAATAAACAGATTTAAAGCAAGAGCACCAACCGAACCAGAGACTTAAACGGTGGTGGCACCTTAAAGCCTACTCATTCTCACTCCCATGATCCTGCCTTGTTGAGGCTAAACGCTTCATCCCCTTAATTCTTCTTGCCCCTGCATGTCCTCCAAATCCAAACCTAAACTTTGATATTCTGCCACTATCTTTAGGAGTCCTCCTGTAAATTGAAAGCATTTTTGTTTTCGTCGAAGGGATTTTGTTGTGGTCGTGATAAATTGAGTTCAACAATGGCGGATTCAGTGTGCAGAAAACTCAGAGATGGTGTGCTGGAGGGGGAGCACGCACCGGCTCTGCTCATATCGGATTCCCTGCAGACCAGTGCAGGTCCCCCTGTTTTCCACCACTTTTTGCTATCTCTTGCTTCCAACATATCTTCCGGTCGAGCTCAGGCAAAGTAATCATAGCTTTATCTGCCACAATTCTTTATTTGATTATTTATTTGGATGTACTTCAAATTCATGGTTTATAAATTTACAGGGGTTTGGTAGTGGTGGCTTTGGATCGCAGTCCCGAATTCTATGTCAAATTACTAGCTTCCGCAGGTCTCGACATACGGTCCCATAGCTGGTAAGCCATATCGACCATGTAGTTTTATTTTTGCACTGCAGACGAAAGGAAACTCTTAGAAATACTTCTTGAAGTCTATTATTGCGTGATGAAGAAGTAGAAAAAGATGAGTCTGATTCAGAGAAATGAATTGCAAGTAGTACGTCTAAATATAAGCTGGACATCTTTTTGACAGTATGCCTTAATCTTGATTTTTATTTTTTATATTTTATTTTTATTTTAATAAATTTTAATAAAACTGTTATTCTGCCAGGACTAGTTTCACGCGGTGTTCAATTTGCAAAATCTTGTTTGATCGTATGCACCACTTTTCTGCTTTTAACTAGTTGAGACAATAATGTTTATCAATTAAAGGGACCTGGTTGCTCTGCGAACCTAACAATGAGACAATAATGTTTATCAATTAAAGAGACCTGGTTGCTCTGCGAACCTAACAATCAAACCCTGAAAAGTGTTTCTTAAGCTAAGTTGGTTGTTTTAGTAATGAATTAATGCAAGTGGCTTTCTCAGTATTAAGGTACTTTTAACGAGTCCTACATTTATAGAGGCTTAGATATGTCATCAAATCTTTTTCAGTGTCAAAATTTTAAGTTTTTGTTATGCATATACGCACGCTTAAAGAACTATTCCGGGCAATTTTCAGTTTGCGAGTTTGGATGGGGTTTTACCTAGCACTCGCAAGTACTTGCCAAAACTCAGGGGCAAGAAAATGGACCCCCAGAGTTTATTTGTAAGTTCGGCAAGTACATGCAGTTAGTCGCAGCGTTTTCTATCAATGATTTACATGTTGTACATGAAGATTTAATGAATATATACACACACAGATCATTCCCACTTAGAATATCATACCAAGCTTGAGCCTTGACAATAAACATAATAATGCCATTCTTGTAAATGAAGACCATCATGGTTGTAAGATCTCATGTGAAATGGCTACTGTGGCAATCGTTCACCCTTGCAACACAAAGGAAGCTTAAGGTGACCTGCTTCTTCAAATTCAATGTTTGAGGACTGGGTTTTTGAAGCAATACTCCTCACTTGAGTATGGTTTTCTTTGCTTTATTTTCTTAGAGATGAATCCTCAAGCAAAGTTTGCACTTATTTTCTTATCTTTTTAGATAATTATTCTCAAACAATCAAACAACCTCTACTCTCCTCCATCAATATATTTTCTTTCTCTACAATTATTTGTAAACTTCTGTTTCATACCTCGTTCATACATGTATTGTTAAACTGTTTCAGAGCTTGTGAGTTATTCTTAAATTCACAGCCTTTTAGCTGTATGTCATTGCTACATTCTTCATTTGGTTCTCTCAATCAATGGCCTTGGTTAAGACCACAACTGGAACGCTATTGGCTTTGATGTATCTAGGCATCTATACTTGGACAGCCATTGGCTTCTTGACACATGTGCTTTCTTTTCCCTCCAGACTTGCTGGTATTTATAGATTCTGGAGGTCTCCCTCAGGTGTAAACCTTTTATTTCTGCATCTCTTTTGCTCCAGGTTGTGCATGGTTAGCTTGGTGCCCAGCACCTCCTGTCATTCATCCTTGTATCTTCCACTTTTTTTCCTCCCCATTAGTTGGTATGCCCCAAAATTTGATTATGGAAGTTGTACATACCAGAACTGCAGCTGTTTGATCCCTTTTGAGGAGATAGTTCATCAACTATTGTCCATAAAATCCTTGAAAAATTGATAGGAGTAATCATTGTTTAACTTTGAAAACCATTTTTTTCTTTGACTGATGACTGATACCATATTCTGGTGATTGATTTTTATGGCAATTCTTACATGTGCATTATAATTAATCATTTATCTAAGCTTATTCTACATTTGGGTTGACATATCTAACATTTACATCATTCAGGCATGCAAGAGCAGAGGTTCAGTGCACTGCATTATAATTAATCATTTATCTAAGCTTATTCTACATTTTTGTTGACATATCTAACATTTTCATCATTCAGGCATGCAAGAGCAGAGGTTCAGTGAACTGCCCATTATCTTGCAGATGTAATGTTGCGGACGTCTACTTTCATGACATTTGCTCACAACATTATTATTTTTTTTTTAATTTAATTTTTAAATATTAGAATTTGGAGACAAATCTTGCTTCTGGACAATTGATGTGATTACTAATCTTTTTCTTTATTAGAATTGCAGACATTACTTTCATGACATTTGGTCACAACATTATTATTATTTTTTTTATTAAAATTTAATTTTTAAACATTAGAATTCGGAGAGAAATCTTGCTTCCTGACAATTGGTGTGATTACTAATCTTTTTCTTTATTTGGGGTGTCAATTTCCTAACACTTTTCCTTTCAAGACCTGAAATACTAACTTTGAATTTAACTCATCTGATTTACATTTTTAATTAGGAATATTAAATAACGGACAAATATAAAGTGTTTATTTCAATGTCATTAGAAATTGCTATTGCAAGTTTGCATACACACTAACTTTCTGTAGGTCGTGAATGCATACCATCCATAGGTCCAACTCGGAATTCATTCTATGAAGAGTAGTCTTCAACATAGTGATCTCAGATTCTGTGATAAAGAATCATTTGCGTTGAAAATTTACCTGGAAATGGCCTCTTCCAAGAATTTGATGAGACTTAATTTTATGTCCTTTCAAATTCCAGACAGTGTAAGCTATCTTACCTTCATATGCAGGAATATTTCCAAGGAAGTGAAAAATGACATTATATTAGTGTTTTCAAAATACTATCTTGGTACCCCTTTCTCACTAACATCCACTATAGTAGAACCAATAACCTTCATATTGGGTTGGATAGTTGGACTGAAGGGCATAGTTGAGAAAATCGGAATCGGCAACAAAAAAAAAAAAAACAGAAGAAAACAAAATTTTTCATTGGAAAAAAGTTTTTTTCTTGCATATTACAGTGAATTAACATTATGCAAATCAAATTATGCAATAAAAGCAATAATTCATGTCAAGACATCATACAAGGCTCAAGCTTTAAGTACACATGAAAGTGACAAAACACATCTTGTATTGCTTATAATATGAAAAGGTACAAATTACAAAATGTGTCAAAATGCCTCAATAGGCCCACTATCTAATGTCTTCCTTTGCCCTTTGCGTTAGCATAAGACCTAGTCTCTCTTTGTTGATGGTGCTTGTAGTTGCCGGTGCTGCTTTTTGTGCTAATGCCTCTTGTTGGTCCCTGACTGCTATCTCCTCTGCTAGGTTCTCATAGTTTTGTAAATCTTCCATTGTGAGTAGAGGCTCTTCCTGTTCCTGCTGCTCGTATGCTGCATCTATGATCCATTTAGATGATGGATCAATGTCACTTAGGTCAATGGGCTTAGTATTTGTTTTTTCAAAAGTTCTTTGGTGGAGACGAAGGTTGTAATGCACAAACACAAGATCATTTAGAATCTTCTTGGAGTCTATGTGCTCAATCATACTCCAATTGCGCTCACAACCTGAAGAGCTACATGGTTGAGATAAGATTCTAACGGCCATGTGCTGCAAATTGGGTGTAAAATCACCAAAGTCGTCCCACCATAAATCAAGAAACAACAACAAAAAAAAATAATATTTCATATGTAACAGCTTAAAAGTTTAAAACAAAATCAAAAGACAATAAATAATAATTCGATGAGGGTTACCTGGCCTTAATATCTCAACAACATTTATGCATTGCTCAGATGGGAATTGGCAGCCATGGTGTTCCTTATAATCTTGTATCTCTGCACGTGTTTTATCACGCAATTGTTTACTAGCTGAGAACACGTGGTCAATGCAATCTTGAAGGCCAACCTTCATCTCGTAGCAGAATAAAAGATTTTGGGTTCAAATAGTAATTTGCTGCAAGAAGAGGGCTATGGGTTTGTGATGTCCATCAGTTATCAATGATAGTCCAATTGGCATCATATTTGGTGTGGGCATATTCATAAAATGCAGCAATTGCCTCTTTTGCCCTGTCCATACAAATCCCATTGGAAATTGTTCTCCATCAACAAGACGAAAAACCTTCACCAAAGGCATTGAGACTTAAAAAAAAAAAAAATTACAACATAAATAAAATAAAATAAATTAATAACCGTAGTCTTTTACTTGATGGCCTCATCCATGGCCATCCAGAAGTCCTCAAACAAACAAGTATAGACATAATGCCCCTCAGGTGATGTTCGGTATCTTGCATCTGCTTCAAAATTCCAATCATCACTCACAAATTTTTGCTTCAGTGACCCTCTTGCATTATAAATGCTCTGTAATGTCACAAAGTTTGTTGTGAAGCGTGTAATGCCAGGCCACACTAGCTCCCTCCCATTAGTAAATTGCCTCATGAGGCTAAGGACCCATGTATGGTTGTAAATGAATTTTGTGATGGCCTTAGCCTTCCTTACAACCTCTGCGACCCAAGGTAGTTTCCCAATGTCCTCGAAGAGCAAATCGAGACAATGGGCTGCACATGGGGTCCAAAAAATAGTGGGGAATTTCTCCTCCAAGATCCTCCTGGCTGCCTTATATGTTGCTACGTTGTCCATGATGATTTGGACAACATTCTCTTCCCCAACATCCAACACAACCTCCTCCAACAACCTTGCAAGCATTTTGGCACTCTTAACTTGTGTCGATGCATCTACTGACTTGAGGAATATAGTTCCTCCTGCAGATGCAACCAAAAATTTAATCAGGGTTCTTCCCCTTCCATCTGTCCAGCCATTAGACATTATAGTACAACCCTTATTCCTACACATCCTACGTTGGTTGTCAAGCACAACCTAAAGTATAAAAAAAAAATTTAGTCATGCACATTGCATATTGATATTATCATATTAATATATTAAAAAAAAATTAGTCATGCCATATATATATATATATATATAAATTTAGTCAAGCACAATGCCACAACCTGAATGTTGTCCACAAATTGTCGAAGGAGAGGGCCCTTAAGGTCATCATAAGTTGGCACCTTGTGCCGCAACTTGCGACGTCATCTATCATGCACCGCCAGTATGGAGACCTTCCCACATTGAAGGGAATGTTAATAATACCAAAATGTGGCAATGATTGTCCTCGCTGCATTGTGCTTCTCTTGGTTCCATGTGGCCATACCCTCAAGTGTGGATTGTGACCTTGGCACGGAACGGTCTACAAAATAGGACTCTCTCGTCCCACTAGCTGCTTGTGCACTTGGAGGACTTGAACTACTCTGTTGAAACCAGCTAAAGCTGCTACTAGTATGAGGAACTCGGGACGGGGGGATGAGATGTCATTGTTATGACTTCCTTTGACACTAGCTTTTTCGTTTGCCTCAGCGATCATGGCATTTACTAATTTCTTTTGGCACCATATTGCATAGCTTGATATTTTTGTTAGGTGTTGTGCCAAATGGAATTTGAGGTGATAAACGCCTCTAGTAAGATTCTCGCCACAAAAATTGCATTTAAAATCCTCTTTTCTTGGCATTGGCATTCCATACGCCAATGCTGGATCCAATGGTTTCATTTTTTATATTCCTGCACATGGAAACAAGTAAGTTAGTAACAACAAAGTTACAATCACTTGAAAAAAAGGAAAAAAAAAAACCTAAACCCTAAACCAAAAGGCTAGGGTTTAGGCCCTTAGGGTTTAAAATTGAAACATTGATAGTTGAAAAATGGGCTTGCATACATAGTTATTAGGCATCAATATTTACTTAAAAAGAGGAAGAAAAAAAACCCCTAAACCCAAAACCTTAGGGCCTAGACTAAGGTTTAGGGTTTAAATTTCAAGTTCAAATCTTCAAAGTTTCAAATTCAAACATTAACAGCTAAAAAATGGGTTTGCATACATAGTTACTAGGCAGCAATATTTACTTCAAAATAGGAGAAAAAAAAAACCCAAACCCAAAACCTTAGAGCCTAGCCTAGGTTTTAGGGATTAGGGTTTAGGGTTTTTTGTTCAAAGTTTCAAACATTAATAGTTGAAAAATGGGCTTGCATACATAGTTATCAGGCAACAATAGTTGCTTAAAAAGAGAAGGAAAAAAAAACTCTAAACCCAAACCCCTTAGGGTTTAAACTATAAATGGACTTGCATACATAGTTATCAAGCAGCCTTAAGCAATATTTAGTTATTTACTTGAAGGAAGAAAAAAAAACCCTTAAACCCAAAAACCCTAGACTAGGGTTTAGGGTTTAAAGTTTAACAAATAATTATAGCTAATAATTTGGCTTGCATATATCAATTTAGTATCTACTTAAGAGGAAGGAAAAAAAAAGGGTTTTGGGTTTTAAAGTTGAGAAAATCGGCAAACAGCCCTAATCGCAAAACTATTTGCAAACAGCCCTAATCTAATTCTAAAAAAGAGTTTTGAAAGAATTTTAAGTTGGAGGAAAAAAAAAAGAGTTTTCAAAGAATTTCTTACCTCGGATGAATCTTCTAGGCGGTTGTTGCTGGCTGCCGGATTCCTTCACACCGCAATCACTTGCTCCTAGGATGCCCTAGTGTGTTTGGGTGGGTGGTAGCAGGTAGGTAGAGTATTTTTCCCAGTTTAGAAGAGGTGAGGTGAAAAATGAGTGAAAGAAAACACTTTTTGCTTATATCGGCTGCAGCCTCTACGCGTGCGGCTGCGGCCAGTTTTTTGAAGAAATCGGTTGCCGTTGCATCGGTGTGGCAAAAAATTGGGATTTCGCCGATTTTTTGCCGCTCGTCTCAACTATGCTGAAGGGTATTAATCCTTGGTGACTGGGTCAGAAAACCGTACTTGTGAGCTCATTGAAAAATTGTCATCTACCCTTTTATAAATAGCTCTAATTTAGAAACCATTGCCTACTGGCCTCTGCATTGGAACATTGTTACATTTATGAGAATGGTGTAAAAAGGATCTTAATACATTATGTGTTCTCATCCTCTCTAATTTGTAAAAGCAAGCAGATGAATTGGAAAATTCAAAATTGTTATTTATTATTTTATATCAGGACCCTCACCTCAGCATTAAATAGTCACATGGGCTATTCTATTTACTTATACATCCTTTGCTCACTGGAAATCCTGTACAAGCTTTCTTTTCTTCCTTCTCCAAGGAGTTTCCATGTGCATCTTCCTTCTCTTAGAAGCTTCCTTTTAACACACATGCATGCATGCCCACCCGTATAGACAGCCAGACACATACACAGAGTGTACAACATGTAAGATTCTAACAATCCTATCAATCTTTTTATGTGCTTCTACTAAGATTCTAACAATCCTATCAATATTTTTGTGTGCTTCTACTATTCCGTATCAGAGTTCTTGCATATGTATTCATCAAATCACACTTTGGTCTCAATTCTTAGCCCTTTCCAACAACCCACAATATTAATTTCTCCTTTTTTATATGTTAAGAGATGGTTTGTACAGATTTTATGAGCTTTGCATCCCACCGGATTCACCACTTCCTGCACTCATAAAGAGGGACATTCCTCATCATGTGGTGGTCAGTTGACCCTTATGACATTGCAGCATTAGTAGAGGTATTTTTATTGGCCTTCTATGAGGAAGCTTGTGGAAGATTTTATTTGAAGATGCCTATTATCCTTTCATTCCAAGCCTCCTAATATAAAGCCTATTTAGTAACTGCTTGCAGTTCTGTTGGTCATGGTAATCCATATGCACGGGCTTTATTAGTGGATTTTCAACTACTTTTCAGAAGCATGATTCTAACTTTGTTGTTGTCTATCGTTTTTTTGAGATTCTATTTATTCCATAGAATAAATCTATAAATGCTTTCAAAGCTGCTGAGCTGTTTTTAAAGCATGTATGATGTGGCTTTGTGACTCCAAATGTCTTGTTTATTTATTATCTAGTCGCGACTCCATATATCTTAGTTATGTCTGGAAATCTTTTTGGAAGCTTCAAAGCTGTTATTTATGGTTTTCTACATCCTTTCACCCACAAATTAATGTTGTTCAAGGTTCAAACCAAGCTAGTTAACTGCTTCTTGGATCATGCTTTCTGCATCTATAATTACCATAAGAAGCTTTGGGACACATACTTTAATGTGTCACAGCATTATTACAATAGAGCTATCTATTTCTCTACACCACATTATCTATTTGAGGTTTATCATGGAAATCAAACCTCTCGATCCTATGAGATTCCAGTATTTCTTCTCACAACAACTTTGTTGTAGGCGGTCAAACAGATCAGCCAAATCCATCTAAAGTGGCACCACATTAGACGCCACCTTAGTGAGTTAATGCATTAACTTTTTAATTGTACATAAACAGTTTTGTCATATATGTTGTTACAAGTTAAGTTTTGTTAAGTATGTTAATTAATGTCTTGTAACAAATGTTCATCAAAGGATTGTCATTTTGTACACGTCATGAAGTCGTGCACATGAATAAAACAACGATTTGTGTTGTAATTAGTCTGCATTAATTTGATAGTTTGTTATGAGAGGGTGACAATTGGGTTGTAACTGTACATCCCCCCTTTCAGTTTTATATATTCCATTGGATGGTAATGGAATGGTACTGTTATTGAGATCATCATTGTGTGATGTTGCTTAAGAGAGACTTTCAACTGTAGGTAATGTATATATCAGATTGCACATAATGAAATGGATATGTTCTTGAATTGTCTTTGCTGTTTACTCCTTGTTGCTTGTTCTGTTTGAACTTGTTTGCTCTATTGTTGAAAATAATTCTAACTACAATTAGCACTGTTGGCCTAATGAAACAACTCCGCTAGAGATTTGTGCAGAGAGTGGGGGGATCAGCATGATGACATGCATTGGCTGAGGGACTCTTTTCGAAAAGCCTTAGTTCAGCACATTCTCTAGGTACCTGGATTTGTCATAGTCAGATTTTGCAGGTATCTCCTTGCAGTGTTGAGGAGCTACAAGCCATAAATAGGCACTGGAAGTTTCCTATAGGAGGGAGTGCATTGCGAGTGATGTATGACCCACAAGATTTTGTATGTCTTTGTGCTGCCAGGTCCCAATCACAGAAGTAAAGCAATGTGGAAATATGATGCGGGACAATAGAGATTGCAGCACTATGTGAATCAGTGCTGTGACACCAACACCTTGCAACAGGATGAGGTGCAAAAATTATACATATGGATTTCGAGGATTGAAGCTAAACCTGCTAAGAAACGGTGAATATAAATGCATAGTATGCCTGATCATGATGTAGTTGTCAGGAGAGGTAGACGCATCAGAAATACCCTCGTGGTACTTTACATGGAAGGCATCATCGATGGAGTAAGGTAAGATCAGGCATCTCACTTGTTGGAGCGAATAAATTACTTCATTAAGGGAAGTAACAAAAGTTTTCTGAGTTCCATTTGATCACATTGTTTATGGATGCGATGAGGAGATAGGGAATCCATCCACCTGAGTGGGTTGACCCAGAACCCATTGGAGATGACGCACCCACCATATACTATTGGACTAAGGTTCGTGACTTGCTAGCAATGCAGCAGTTGGGTGGTATGAGCGGCACAAGAGGAGCATGTCGCAAAACCAGGGAGCAAAAGAAAGAAATACTTCGGGAGATGAAGAGGAGGAGCTTAGTAGTCCTGAAAGACAGTTGTAGAGGCATCGACACTCATCTATACCAGTGTCTGACCTGATTGATGAGGACCCTGAAAATGAAGGAGAAGATGAACCCAGGACAGGACATGCACAACAAGTAGGCAATTAGGATCAGGAGTGTGTTGCGAATAAAGATGTTGAGATAGGGTTGCAAGAGCGGGAGTAAACAGTAGAGCCACCAATTATTGAGGCGGTAGCGGGATATAAAGAGATAATACAAATCGAGAATGTTGATTTGGAGGGAGCGGAGATGCCCTCATTGTTGCAATGACTCAACAAAATTTGCAGTGGCGAGCTTCACAGCCATTAGGACTCCTCCAGTGGAGGAGGAGCCTGCACTAGTGCAGCACGAACAGCATGCACAACAACCACAGCGAGATGAGGCTGCAGGTCATCGAGCAGGAGTGCCTAATGTACAAGGGTAAGAACAAATAGGGCAAGATGAAGACGTTGAGGTTATCCCCTCACAGTGGGATGCGTGCAAGGAGAAAACTGGTGTAGAAGCAGAAAATGATGAAGATGATGAAGCAGAAGATGAAGACATGAGGATAAAGAGGAAGCTAGTCCTTCGAGTGAAGAATGTTTTGAGCTGCCTGATTTTATAGCACCTGTTGCTTTGCCACAGTTATACAGAAAAGATACAGTTTGAGGGTCAAAGGAGAAAATAATCGTAGGATTCTTCACACAAATGTGGGATTTGCTGGACACAACACAGGAAGACTTTGTTGAGAATTACCAGAGTGAGTGGCGACTCTGGACAGAGGCTTTTTCGGGAGATCAACAAAGTCTATGAGTGGTTTGTGAGTAGCAGACGACAAAACCAGCTGAAGAAAGTCCAGGATTTGCAGAAGTTTTATGAGAAGGCCACAAAAATATGGAAACTGAAAGAATTCCCATTGGGTATGGAGGTCCTTTATAGAGAACCCCCAATAGTGTATCTCATAGAAGAACGAGAGAAACAAATTATAACACCACCCAAAGAGAAGAGATACTGTTCTTCTGTCATAGGGGAGTTGTTGAAAACAGAAAGAGCAAGGTTGCAACAATTGGAGAAAGAGTTGGTATGGTTGAAGCAACAGGTGGAGACAAACAACTTAGTTACGCCGATAGGTGTCCTACAATGGCAGCCAGGAAGGTCAGCCACGCTGTAAACAATATTAATATTTTATTAAAAAAGCCGACATTAAGAAAATTATCCGCCGACATTAAGGGTTACGGTGGATTTAAAATATTTAAAAAATATTTAAACTATGAGATAGGCGCCTCGAGATTGATAACTCTCGGCGTTTATAGATATATATATTTTATATATCTAAGCTAGTATAAGAAAGAATTGGAACAGGTTCATGAGATGTATCAGGAGAAGATGAATCAGCAAAATCAGCATGTTGCTGATCTTGAACAGAAGTTGAGCAGCACAGAGAAGAAGTACACTGCTGCATTCCACCAATCAGAAGACTTACAGATTCAGTTGGATCAAGCGGAACAAGAATGGATGCAAAATAATGATCTTGCCAAAAGAATGCAAAAGAAATACATTGAAACAAGGCAAGAAAGTCAATGCAAAAGAAATACATTGAAACAAGGCAAGAAAATCAGTGGCTGAAGGCATTGTTGGCACAACATATTATTCAACTGTCTCGTGCTTCTGTTACACAAACTGACTGCATGGAGAGTACTGCCCATGGAGAGAGTACAACTGGGCAGTTGGCATGGATGCTGACAAATGTAGAGGAGGGGGGGCAGATATAGGCAGTCAAACAGATCAACTGAATCCATCTAATGTGGCACTATATCAGGCACCACCTCAATGAGTAAATGCATTCATTTTGTAATTGTACATAAACAATTTTGTCATGTGTGTTGTTACAAGTTTTGTTAAGTATGTTGATCAATGGCTTGTAATGAGCATTGATCAAAGGATTGTCATTTTGTACACGTCACAAAGTCATGCACACGAATAAAACAATGAGTTGTGTTGTAATTAGTCTGCATTAGTTTTGTAGTTCAGTACAAGAGGGTGATGGTTGGGTTGCAACCGTACATCCCCCCTTTTCATATTTTATATATTCCATTTGATGGTAACGGAATGGTACCATTCCTGAGATCAGCATTGTGTGATGCTGTTGTATATGAGAGACATTCTGCAGTAAGTAGTGTACATATCAGATTGCACATAATGAAATGGATTTGTTCTTGAATTGTCTTTGCTTTTCACTCCTTAGTGCTTGTTCTGTTTGAACTTGTTCACTCTATTGATGGGAATAAGTCTGTAGTACATTCATCTCATCAATAAAAGGAGCAAAAGAAGGCTTCTTATTTTTTCCAATATTTACCTAAAGTCCATGCACACGTCAAATTCAAGAGCTCCATGATTGGCATAAAGTACCCTCAGGTTTTCAATTGGGTGATAAGTTGTGGCCTTACTTGGCTGAAAATAGATTTAAAGCTCAACAATGTCATAGGCTCGAATCTATTTGGTATGGGCACTACAACATATTGCAGCAGCTTGCAGAAAATGCTTCTTTGCTACATCTTTCTTCTCAGCTTAGTATACATGGCATGGCAAAAGTGAACCAACTTCAGCTCTATGGGCCACCACATTTGGAGGAAGAGGTTGTTATGCTTCACCTTAATGACATCATCCCATATTTTCAGCTCCATAAAAAATGCTCTCTATCACTTGGTTGCATTGGCTTACAGTCAACTCAAGGTAATTGTATACTCCACTTAGCATTTTAGTATTACTTCCCACATTTACAGCAGAAATATAAGATAATATTCTTCAAGCAAGGACAAAATGATGAAAAATAAAAACATGGGCAGTCACATGGGCTGATTGTAATCATACAGGCTAATTCTAGTCACATGCACATTTTGTATTTAATTGTATATCCTTTGCACATGTCTTTCTCTAAATCGTCTAGATACTTCCTGTTATTTTTTCTTTTAGATGCTTCCGTTATACTTTTTATACATCCATGATACAAATAAGTCTATAGCATGTACTATTCTGGTAATCTCTTTGTGTGCTACTATCAAATGTCATAGAAGTGATTTTAGTTGTTTTCATGTTTACAATAAATTCTTTTCCTTTAGGATGGCCTGTTTCTACAAGATCTTAATTTACTCATCTACTATGTTAATGAGCAGTATGGTCACTATGCACTGGAACTTATTTTAATTCTGAGAGCCCCTCAATTGATTTGTAAATAGACTGAACCATATTTTCATCTCTAGCACACAATGCATGTTGGAGCTAAAAATAACAAAGGGGGCTGTCCATTGCAATGGCATATTTATCGGTCCAGTATTTAACCCATTGGCTCTTCAGAAGCATCTTTGGAGGTTAATTTTTGGATTGAATATGTATTTATGTGTAGACGTTTGTATTAAGGCAGGAGTCCTGCTATGTTATCTTGCAGTAGGAATCTTTGGTAAAATTTCCTCTCTCTTTAGTTTAAGTATAGTATGTGTAAGCTGTTTCCCACGATCTCATATTTCAAGTGGGCTTTACATATATCTTTGCAAGAGCATTACTTTGATTTACGTTGAGTGACTTGCATGGAAGGAGCAACAGAAAGGTGACATTTGTTAACGCTTATTAGAGAGAGAAAATATTTTCTTTGTTTTATTGGGACCATTTATCACATTGTTACAAAAACTACAAAAGCATAAATATTCTGTCCAACCTGCAAATTGCAGCTTTATGTGACTCATATTATCTCATAAACTGCTATGACTTACTGTTAGAGCTCCTCCTTTTATTAGCTGCTAGAATATCTACTTGCTTGCTTCTTGCAGCTTTACTTATACCATATGCATCAGTGTTTGTGTCAATGACATTTGTCTTACTGCTTGCTGCTGTGACAAAGGTTTCAGGTATTGGACTGTTTCACAGATCCACTTGGCTGGAAGAAAGAGATCCTTGATAATTTCCAGCCTCAGAATTCAGAGGCCCCTGAGATATGCCAGGATGATGTATCCCAAGCAGGAATTCATATTTTCAGAGATGTACGTAATCTGGATAGTCTGATATCTGCAATCATCTCATCAGGTGAAGGTATATGAACTTGTCAGGTCTGTTCAAAATGGTTACATTTTGTCTGAACTACCCCTTACCACAAAGCCTTCTATCTTGCAGCCTAAGACAGAGAGGGCAATGTTGGGTAACCATATGCCTGCTGGATGATTCATATGTTAGATATCTCATGCCTTTATGCTTTACTGTGAATTTAATCCTTGATTTATATTTTGTTGACTGCAGGATCTATTGTGAGTCAATGCAAAGCTCGTTTTTCAGTTGCCATTGATTTGGTAGTTCCTTGCATCCTTTTCAAGTGGCAATTCCTAGCTCTTTGTATATTCCTTTATTAGTTTTTGATAATTAATTTTTGCCATGTATTGCTATCTTCATCTGTTCTAGTTTTGACAGTTTTGACATCGTTGATTACTAAATTCAAGTACTGGGAGTGTGTGCAGTTCATTTTTTAATGTTGTACTTTATAATGTGCCCTTAACTAAAAGAAATTCACTTAAAATCCAAAAATCCCTATTCTTAGCTATGTGCAATTGACTTTTTGTAAGCTCAGAGACAGGTCTGATGATCTGATGGATCAAATAATTAATTTCTTAGCACAATTTCGTTGACATTGTTTTGTCATGATTGATCATCAAGATACATCAACAATGCACATATTGGCTAGATTTGGTTTCTATAACATGTTTTTGGACACTGTAAAGTTGCTCATCACAAATTGTTATTTCATTTATTTATGGCTGCAATTAATGTTAGAATTTCTTCTAATCTGTCTGTACTAGCTGAAAAACTAGATTCCACATCTTCCCCACATTTTTGTTGCGCCTCTGGTTTAGTTAAAATGTCCTATAAACTTCTTAATACCTCATTGTTGTTATAGATAGGGCTTCAGAAGTGCCTATTTCATTTCGGTGCACTCCAGGACTCCTCTCAATCTTTTCTCCATTACTTTGCCAAAGGACTTGGCTGGTTTCCATTTGTGAAGAGTGCTGTACATGTGAAATTGAAACTGCCAGAAACTTCGCTAAAGAATTTGGCTGGATTGTTTGTCCAAAATAGTGTATATATGGTATTGAAAGAGCTAAGAGAGAGGCCATGTAGTGATTTACCAATAATAAGGTAATCTTAAGTGGGGACTTGTCTCTTCTTTGGAGTACATTCTTCAGAAATGATTAGAAAGAAGACTTGCATGGCTGAAGCTCTGTTACAAGATTTGGCGAATTTATAAAAAATGTCCGAATTTTGGCAATTTTCTATCTTTAGGGAAATAAATTCAACAAAAATATTTGAACAAACAACAGTCAATAAAATATCATATATATAACAGCTAAAACTTTTCCCATTTTTGTCTTTCATTCCTATATCTACTTTATTCCATTCTACATCTATAAAAAGTGAAGGTTGAACGATATTAATTAAAAAGAAAAAGTTAAAGGACAGGACAAAATGGTTTTAGGGCAATGCATTCATAATTCCATTTGCAAGTCAGTATCATTTTTGTCTAAAATGTAGTTCTTTGTACATATTTTTATTTATTTTAGATATTTAAATTAACAAAACTATTTATTTTCTTTTTCAATCATCGTGACAAATTTTACAGCTAATTTTTGTCAATGATGATTTTTTATTTTTATTTTTATCCTTGTCGAACTTGAATCCGAACCTGAACCTGGTAACTTAGGTTACAATGAATGCTGGGCAGACCATGAGCAGGGAAATATTATATGAAAGTTAAACAAAGCAGAAGCTTGGGCAGAAAGTTTAAAAATTACAAAAAAACGTTGAATTCTGATTAATAAAGGACATTGAACTGTTGTATATGGTATTGCAATGTCAAGACAAGTCCGAGTGTGAAAATTTCAAATTTTAAATTTAATTATGAATTATCAGTATACACAAATTGAAATTTCATGATTTGAAACCAACCCGTTATCAAAGTGAATGCAGCAAACATAGGCTACAACTTGAACAATATTCAGTGAAGCACAGGCCTTATTGGGAGTGATATACTTAGCATGAAACACCTAATGTTAAAGGGGGACTCAAACATGTCAATACTAAAATCGTATTAAAGTATCAGTTCATCATTTAGTAATTGAAAATTAAAAACATTAATGAATCTTATTTACTAAAAATGTTGCATTGAAAACTTAATATTGGTACAAATGTGAAGGACCTGTATTGGTAGATGTCATCACCAACCTTGGAGCTGGATCACTTAGACTTCTCCACTTTTGGAAAATTGATTTGGATGTTCCATCACATTAATATTTCCAGGAATTTAGAGTTGCAGCATTGAAGTTGTACTTAAAAGAGTGGATCATTTGAATATCAGATTGTAATGGAACTGTTTCATTCATAGGAACAGAGTTCCTTGTACAAGAAGATTTATTGCTGAAAGATAACTTAGTCCTTCATTTCCTCTCAGTGCAACAATTCAGGCTTCATAACTTAATTCTTTACAGCGGAAATTTAAACATCACAAATACTGTAAGGAAGAGCATCACATGGTGACAGTTAAATGACGGCATTGTTTGATCCACAAAACAGAGTGCAATTGACTTAAAAGTTGAAATGGTATGGCAAACTGGGGAAACACTCTGGCTTGCTGCAAGATTCACCTCCTTGCTGAGCTGCCTTGGAATTCACTGCCCTGTATTTAGATCATGACATGACAAAGACAAGGGGAGGGAAAAATATGACAAAGAAATAAAATGATAGTAGTAAGTTTTTGTAGACAACCTTGCTTCTCCAATATTTGAATAGAAATTGTCCTCCACCTGCCTCATTTATTTGAGAAAAGACAAACACGTTTCAGCCACTATCAAAGACATTGTAGCTGGCTACAATGTCTGCCACTGGAAAAGCTTTCAGCTCGCTACCAAATCCCTCTATCCTATATACCTGAGCTAGCTACCAATGGCTAGTCACTGGAAAACCCTTCAGCTAGCTACTGAAGACACCCTACTACATACACCAAAATTGGTTATTGATGGCTGGCCACTAGAAAACAGACCCCTCCTTGGGCACTTGATTGCCCGTCTGATTTGTTCATTATTCAAAGACAAAAGTCTAAGATAAGCATAATTAGAGCCGGCTGATTCACAAGGCCACAGTCTTGTTACAGGAATCAGATTCAGAATTATCGATTCACAGATTAGTCTTCACAAAGCCTAGCACTATGGGTACACTAGTGACTGTTAGAAATGTTGAGTCTTTAATATGGATTCACACAAAATAATGGTTTGCCTGGAAAACAAAATTTAGACATCGTATTTTCCAACTTGTCATGTTGTAATTGGCCATTGACTCTCAGTCGTGCCTTCAGATTCTATTTAGTTTTCTATATCTAATTTATTACTGGATAACATTTACAGCATGTATGTCAAGTTCCTACAACATTGTTCTACCTAGGTCCAATACATTATCTGTTAGCAAATAACATGGTGTACAAATCACTTTGCACATCATTTACAAAGATACATGGCATATAAAGAAATATCCAAGGGGCTCAAGACTGTAATGTTACATTCCCCTTGCCTTTGCAAAAATCACTACTCTCATTGTGGTTAATTATGGGCGTATCATATATGAATGCTTTGATTGCAGAGTTTTCAGCTTGAATGTAGTTCTTGTGATATCTACACTGCTGCATGCAGGCACCCAAAATAATTGCCAAAATCTTCAAGCCAAGGACCTCACAATCAGTATTGCCATTTATGATTATGGAAGAGAATGTAGATCAAGTTCAGACACAGTGTGATGGTCTACCTGCTTAGAATTCACCAAGCGCAATGGGGTCTATGTGAGTAGTCCTACACAACAAGAATCAGGGTGATGCTACCATTTACAATAGTGGCAAAAAGCAGACCAGTAGACAATTAATGCAACAAACAACTCAAAGAATTGGAAACACAAAATCTGTGCAGGTGCGAACTGGACAAGTAAAAAGGTGGAGTGATCCTTAACAAATGACACTTAAGTCAATAGGGGCTTGCAGTTATTTTTCTGGAAAGCAGGATAAATAACTGTGGTGATTCCAGCATTTGAGCTCTTTGGTTCAGATGCTGCATAATTGTATCTACCCCAAGCTTTGAGAAATGGCAACATCCATAGTCATTCCATGGCCAGTACAAATGACCATAGTAGAAAAACTTGGACTTGGCTCGGACTCGGAAAGGTCGACTCGGGGGGTCAGACTCGGGGGGTCAGACTCGGGACTCTGCAAAAAAACTCGGCAAGACTCGGCAAAAAGAAAAAATGAAAAAACGAAAAAACAAAACAATTTTTTATTGAAAAAATAAGTTTTATCATGCATATTACTTATTAGTATATTCTAACACACTTACTCAACATTCAACATTATACAAATAAGAAATTAACAAGAGGAAGGGGCATATTCTTTCTTGTATTCATCAAAATGTTTATAGTAGAAAATGTGCTCATGAGCCATGACAAGATACAAAAGAGGGCTAGCTAGCTTTTTCATGTTCTTTTTAACTTTAAGGTCTTTTTAAATTTTGAAGAGGTAATATTAATTCTTTTTATTTTTTATATATATTTTTAAAGATACTTTAATAGCCGCGAAGTATAACTGAATACAAATAATATAAATATAACATATAACACTTGAAGTTTCTCATATGTTTTGAAGTGTTATATGAGTAGACACAAGAGAAGTTGAGGCATGAGCAACTCCAAAGGGGACAAATATTATAAATCATTCCTATCATTATGTGGTAAGAAGAGCGCATGTTGACAAACATCATTGAGAGCCCACGGGATGGGATTGATAAGCAAATATTATCCTTCCAAAACCCCAACCGGGCAAGCTGCTTCACACGTACCACCGCAGGACAGACGGTTTCCATAAACGGGTCTGCATGCTGAATCAACTTCTTCAGTGAACATATTTCTGTGTGGAATTCTGTAAGCATTTGATCGTGGACGAGATTTTTGAGTTGGAAGTCTGAGAAGCTTATTGCAGGGAATATGATTCTGTTGTTTCTACTGATGACAGAGTTATTTCAAGGCTATGTAGTGATGGCGGCCAGAGTTGTTGAAGATGGACGAGGCAACTTTACTTAGGCGTATGCGACATTATATAACGTCTGCTCCATCGCACTTCGTGGCCATAGTAGCGCCGCCTTGTTCTGTTCTTTAACGTCCACTATTCCGTCAAGACCTTGTCGGATGTTTATTAGAAATTTGAGAAATAAAACCTTGGAACCTTCTATCATGGGTTTGGTATCTGTTTTTTTCTAATATTCAGTTAAATTTCCTTAATGATATTTTTTTAATTTTAACTTTAATTTTTTTACGCTTGTTCCTTTCCTGGTGCTTTCAGCGGCGTAAAAGGTTTAAAATGATTGTGGCATGGTGGTTATAGGGGCGGACTGCGCGAAGATCTGTGTGGCGGCTTCCGGGGTGGACAATGCAAAATACTGTGGCGGCCATAAAAGCCAGATAGCCTGCCCGGATTCGTTGCGGCTACCAATTCCACCATGTAAATTCAAAAAAAAAGAAAAAAAAACTTTAATTTTTTCCCGGACAATCGAGTCTCGACGTCTGGATTCGCAAGTCCGTGTTGGACTCGGACTTAGCCCTTGGACTCGGTCGAGTCCAAGGAAAAAACGAGTCCGAGTGGGCTCGTTGCGGTTGAGCCCACTTGGACTTGGACTTGGCCGAGTACTCGAGAGTTCAGCCAAGTCTGACAACAGAGCAAATAACAACCAATACAATTTGCACAGTCATGACTCATAATTATCAGTTTCTATGTTTCATGTTGGATGCCTCTTGGGATTTGGGGCCATCTTGGAGATGTGTCCTGTGTTTTAAAAAACATCTCCTACTGTCCCCCATTCCAAAACTTTGTGGAATATAGAGTTCAATTTAATTCTGAGGTCTTTGATGCTAAGGCATCTATTGTAATGTCCCCAAATTTATCTCATTTGTAAATAGTGTGTTTTGCTATTTTTGGTGTCTTTAGTGTGATTTGTTAGATGTTGAGTGGTCTAGAGGGCCTCCTCTAGCCAAACGTGGGCTAAGAAGGTGGCTGGAGTTATTTAATGTTTGATCTTTTAATCTCAGCCCTTCATTCATTTAGATCAGATCTAAGGGTTGGGATATGTTTGTGCGTTGAGATCACTTAAGGTTGGATAAGACTTAATCTCCACCCTTCATCTTTATGATGATCCAAGGGCTGGGACTTAATCCTTCATTGGGGTTTGGAAGATGCCTATATATGCCAAGATCTCTTATTCTACAGGATGCTTTTTGGATATCGAGAATTGGATTTGGAGAGCCTCTTGTGGAGAACAAGAGAGGGAGATCCTAGAAGGTGCAAAACCCTTTTAGAGGCTTGAGAAGAGACCCTAGAGGAATGTTCTTGAGCTATCCTACTTGAAGGCCACATTTTGCATGCAGATCTGAGTGATCAAGACCCACAAAAAGGTGATGTCAGCCCAAGGAGGGCCCCTTTGACGAGTTTGAAGGCCTGAACCAGCTTCACAGAGACAACGTCCAGGCATTAGGGCTGATTTAGTGTTTTGTTAGTGATCTGGAAGTGAATTTCAGTTGGTTTGCTGCCATTTCTCCTTACTGTACTGCACTTTTTGGATAAAAATAAAATCTGAGTATATTCTGTGTGGTGTTGATGTTTTGTTGAGCAATTTCTTAGTGTTATTTCTGTGTTAAACTTGTTGGGTATTCTACAGTGGTATCAGAGCTGGTTTCCTGCCAGCCTGAGGGGAAAAGAAGTTGTTGCAAGCACATGCACCTGCATGCAAGTGACATGCAAGCTCATGCAACAACATGCATGTGACATGCAACCACATGCCACTACATGCACATTGTAATATCGGCATTGGGAGCATTTGGAGTTTCTGGGTGTGTTGAATTTGCATGGATCTGTACATCTAGAGTTTGTATTCCAGTTTGGAAATATTTCTGGTTTATTTCCTGCCAGCCTGTGTGTTTAGTGGATGAGCCATCCTCATCCCTATTTCTTGAGGAGTAAGAAAAAGAACCCTAATCAGCCTTCAGATCCAGATCCAGCCATGGCAGGTGGATCCGGGGCAGACAGACGAAATGAGACTCCTAGAGATGAGATGACAGATGAAGAGAGGGTTAGGGCTGAACAAGAGGAAATGGCAAGATTGCTGCAAGCTCCTGTAGTTCAAGCTTTGGCTGGCATGCAAGCTAGCATCCAACAATTAATCACACAATTGGGGCATCAACAATTAGGGCATCAACCAAATCTACAAGAAGATGAGCATGAAATTAGCCAAGCCAACCGTACACATCAGGGAGAGAACTCCATTCATGGAGGGGGTACGCCAGGAAGGAATAGAAGGCCCTTGTCTCGACTATGGAAACCCTCCACTTCTATGTTTGTTCAGCCAACAGTTGCAGCTGCTGAACCAGCAATGGAAACAGATGAGATAGCCGCCCTAATTCAGGAATATATGGCCCAAGAGCAAGTATTCAGAGATACTCTTTCTTTTGAAAAAATTTTGGAGTTGAAGGGCAAGAGCCCCAGTGGGAGACAGCAGAGAGACAAAGAAAAAAGCAGCGATCTGCAGTACAAATTGGGAAAAATGTCACTTCCCTTCTTTGATGGAAGTGATAAGATGTCTGCTAGGACTTGGCTGCAGAAAATGCAGGCCTATTTTGCCCTAAGACCCACCATGGAGGAGAGAGAAGCAGTTCACTATGCAGCCATGCACCTTGATGGGGTTGCTAGTGAGTGGTGGCACCATGGTTTAATTACTAAGGGTCATGAGTCTATAGTGAAATTTGATGATTTTGCAGAAAAGCTTCTTGATAGGTTTGAGATGAAAGATGAAAATGAGTTCTTTAGTGAGTTGGTGGCCCTTAGGCAGAAAAACACAGTTGGGAACTATGTGGAGGAGTTCCAGAAGATTTCTGTCATGGTTACTGATGTAACTGAAGAAAGATTAGTCCATTTGTTTGTAAATGGGCTGTTTGATCCTTTGAGAGGATGGGTGAAGGCTTTCAAGCCTAAAACCTTAGATGAGGCTGTAGGGGCAGCCTTTGATCTTGAGCCAACATCTAGTGGCAGCAGACCCAGATGGGGACAGCAGTCCAAGTTTGAACAACCATCAAAATCTGGAGTTTCTAGGCCATTTCAGCAGAGTGGACAGCTTTGGAACAAAACGAATCAGGGTCAAAACAAGGGTTTTCCACCACCTAAAGTACAGAACCAGCAGAGGCCAAGAATGGATGAGGCCACAAGGAGAGAATTGCAGCGCAAAGGGTTATGTTTTTCTTGTCAAAAACCTTGGGAACGGGGCCATCAGTGTAAGGGAAGGGGACAAAATTATTTAGTTGAATATTATGTCCCAAATGAGGGAGAAGTTGAGGACGAAGATGTTGAAAGTGTCTATGAGGACGCTGATTTTGCTGAACTAGAGAAGGATTCACAGCATCCTCACGAACTTGATGAAGAAGATGGAGTTTTGGCTACTATTTCCGGTGAGTCTAAATACATGACTTTGAAAGTGGCTGGAAAAATTGGAGGACATGATGTTTTAGTGCTGATTGATGGTGGGGCAACCCATAATTTTATTGATGACAGTTTTGTGACAGCCAAACAGTTGAAAACAGAAGAATTTTCTGGGTTTGGTGTTAAAAATGCTAATGGGCAGGTTTCTAGCTGCACTCAAGTGTGTAGGCAGGTGGAAATCAACTTTGGAAAATACTCTGTAGTGGACGATTTTTATGTTTTCTCCATGGGAGGCACTCCCCAAGCTGTTTTGGGAGTGCAGTGGCTGCACTCCTTAGATGGGATGTATACCAACTATAAGACCCTAACACTCAAATTCAGGTCCAATGGGCAGATTGTTACTTTGAGGGGCATTAAGGACCATTATCCCCAACAAGTTTCAGCGAATGCAATGCAACGTATTCTCAAGAGAAGGGACTTTGAGTGGGGAGCAACATTCTTTTTGCTGAAAGGTATGCCCAATCCTTCCACTAAAACTGAAATTAAGTTTCATCCTGACATGCAAGCTGTAATAGACAAATATGAGGGGGTTTTTGGTGATTTGCCCAAAGGTTTGCCACCTGATAGGGGGTTTCAACATATCATTGAATTAGAATCAGGAACTAAGCCCATAATGATCACCCCTTATAGGCATCCCAGGACCTACAAAGATGAAATAGAAAAAACAATTAGGGAATTACTTAGCATGGGTTTCATAAGACCAAGCTCTAGTCCCTTTGCCTCATCAGTTGTCTTAGTGAAGAAGAAAGATGGGACCATGAGAATGTGTATAGATTATAGGGCACTAAATAAGAAAACCATCAAGAATAGATACCCTATACCCCGAGTGGATGAGTTGATAGATGAACTACATGGGGCTGTATACTTCTCTAAGATAGATCTGAGATCCGGTTATCACCAAATCAAGGTGAGAGATGAAGATGTCCACAAGACAGCGTTTAGGTGCCATTTTGGCCACTTTGAGTTCTTAGTTATGCCATTTGGCTTAACTAATGCACCAACAACTTTCCAGGCAGCAATGAACCACATTTTCAGGAATCATCTTAGAAAATTTGTGCTTGTTTTCTTTGATGATATTTTGGTTTACAGCAGTTCGTGGGATTTGCATATACAACACTTAGATTCAGTGCTATCCATTTTAGAACAGCAGAAGTTCTTCGCCAAGATGTCTAAATGTGAATTTGGTTTGTCAGAAATTTTGTATTTAGGGCACATAATTAGTGCAAATGGTGTGCATGTTGATGAAGACAAAATTTCAGCCATTAAGAACTGGCCTAAACCCACTACTTTGACAGAATTGAGGGGTTTTATAGGGCTGTGCAGCTATTACAGAAGATTTATTAAGGGGTTTTCACAAATCGCAGCTCCTTTGACTGAGTTGACTAAAAAGGGGGCCTTTGCATGGACTGACACAACAGAAAAAGCATTCCAAAAATTAAAGACAGTCATGTGTACATGTCCTATTCTTGCTATTCCTGACTTTTCTCAGCCTTTCGTAGTGGAATGTGATGCCTCTGGGTTGGGTATTGGGGCTGTACTCATGCAGAAAGGGCAGCCTATAGCATTTGAAAGTAGGAAACTCAGTCCCACTGAAAGAACTTTTTCCATCTATGAGCAGGAAATGCTTGTTGTAATGCATGCCTTGACTAAATTTAAACAATACTTGGTTTGCAGCAAGTTTATTGTAAAGACTGACCATAACAGCTTAAAATATTTTCTTGGGCAGCAAGATTTAAGTGAGAGGCAGCAGAAATGGGTCACTAAGTTGCAGGCTTATGACTTTGAGATTCAATATGTGAAAGGTAAAGCCAATACAGCAGCTGATGCACTCTCTAGACACCCTTCCTTTCATGTTGTTACTGCTGTAAATGCTAATTGGAAGGCCCAAATTATGGCAGAGTATGTTAAGAATGATTTTGCTTCTAACATACTGGATGGGCAGGTGGTAGATGAAAGATATAAAATCAGAGATGGACTGATTTTATATAAAAACAGAATTTTCCTTGTGCCTGAGTCAAAATTGAAGGAGAAATTACTAAGAGCTTTGCATGATGAACCTTTGGCAGGACATCCTGGTTTTTACAAGACCTACAGGTTGGTGAGAGAAAGATTCTCATGGAAAGGGCTGAAAGAGGACGTTTTAAAGCATGTGCGTGAATGTGCCATTTGTCAGCAAAACAAGGCTGAAAACACATTTCCAGCTGGGTTGTTGCAGCCATTACCCATTCCAAAACGAAAATGGGCAAGCATTTCCATGGATTTCATCACGGGCTTACCCAAAGTACAAGGTAAAGACTGCATATATGTTGTAGTAGATAGACTGACCAAATATGCTCATTTCTTTGCTATTTCAGTCACTATTACAGCGGTACAACTTGCTGATCTGTACTTCAAGGAAGTCTTCAGACTTCATGGCTTGCCGGATAACATAGTGAGTGATAGGGACAGCAAGTTCCTAAGTAATTTTTGGCAAGAATTATTTAGGCTATGTGAGACGGATCTAACCCCAAGTACCAGTTACCATCCTCAAACTGATGGTCAAACTGAAATTGTGAACAAATGGTTGGAGGGGTACTTGAGAAATTATGTTTCTGGGCAGCAGCAGGGTTGGATTAAATGGTTGTACCTTGGTGAGTTCTGTTATAACAGTTCATACCATATGTCAATCAAAATGTCACCATTTATGGCGTTGTATGGTTATGAACCACGAAAATTTTCTGACTTTTTGTTAGAGGACAGCAAAGTACCTACTGCAGTTGGCACTGTACAGCAGCAAAGAGATATCCTGAACATTTTGAGAGATAATCTACAACAAGCACAAAATCAGCAGAAGAGGTATGCAGACCAAAACAGGACTGAACGCAAGTTTGAGGTTGGAGACATGGTTTACTTGCGTTTGCAGCCCTATAGACAGTCTACAGTAAAGAAAAACAGCGCAGAAAAATTGCAGCCAAGGTTTTATGGCCCATACAGAGTGACTAGGAAGATTGGGGAAGTTGCCTATGAGTTGGAGTTGCCCCCTAGCAGCAGAATACACAATGTTTTTCATGTGTCACGGTTAAAGAAAGCTCTTGGACAGCATTTAGTACCATCTACAATCTTGCCACCCCTTGATGAAGAAGGAAATTTAGTGCTTATACCCGAAACTATTCTGAACACAAGGGATAGGAAACTAAGAAGTGGGAAGCTGCTGAGTGAATACTTGATTAAGTGGAAGGACTTGCCAAATGAAGATGCCACTTGGGAGGGACCAGCCATCCTCCAACATCCAGCTTTGCTTAATTGCTTGGGGACAAGCAATTTGAGAGGGGAGGACTTGTAATGTCCCCAAATTTATCTCATTTGTAAATAGTGTGTTTTGCTATTTTTGGTGTCTTTAGTGTGATTTGTTAGATGTTGAGTGGTCTAGAGGGCCTCCTCTAGCCAAACGTGGGCTAAGAAGGTGGCTGGAGTTATTTAATGTTTGATCTTTTAATCTCAGCCCTTCATTCATTTAGATCAGATCTAAGGGTTGGGATATGTTTGTGCGTTGAGATCACTTAAGGTTGGATAAGACTTAATCTCCACCCTTCATCTTTATGATGATCCAAGGGCTGGGACTTAATCCTTCATTGGGGTTTGGAAGATGCCTATATATGCCAAGATCTCTTATTCTACAGGATGCTTTTTGGATATCGAGAATTGGATTTGGAGAGCCTCTTGTGGAGAACAAGAGAGGGAGATCCTAGAAGGTGCAAAACCCTTTTAGAGGCTTGAGAAGAGACCCTAGAGGAATGTTCTTGAGCTATCCTACTTGAAGGCCACATTTTGCATGCAGATCTGAGTGATCAAGACCCACAAAAAGGTGATGTCAGCCCAAGGAGGGCCCCTTTGACGAGTTTGAAGGCCTGAACCAGCTTCACAGAGACAACGTCCAGGCATTAGGGCTGATTTAGTGTTTTGTTAGTGATCTGGAAGTGAATTTCAGTTGGTTTGCTGCCATTTCTCCTTACTGTACTGCACTTTTTGGATAAAAAATAAAATCTGAGTATATTCTGTGTGGTGTTGATGTTTTGTTGAGCAATTTCTTAGTGTTATTTCTGTGTTAAACTTGTTGGGTATTCTACATCTATGTATCTATTTATAACTGAAGTGGTTTGAGGAAGAATTTTCTGAGGCAGCTAGCAATACGTCTTCATCTGATAAATAATTTGCACAGAACAGCTGAAAACTTACTATAGTGAATGAGTCAAAATTTGGGTGGGAATGATGAAAAAAAAGACAGTTTTCATGTACAGGTACTTAGGTCAGGCATTTACTTTTGATAAACCTTTTTAAATTGCACAGGATTTATTGAATACAATTATTCATAAAGCAATAAAGTTTTTCACTTGGCCATTTTTGTTGGAAAGAAGAAATTTGATTGAAAGCAATTTGTTGGTGCAAGTAGTTGCCTTGTACCAGTGTGCTGTTCACATTATGGATAATGATGAAAAACAAGGTTACATGAATCTGCAGTTGGAGGGACAAGCAAGGTGCGTGTATGAAGCACCTGATGTGAAGGTTTGGGTATACGGGTGCAATTGTCCGAAATGTGAAGGACATAACACGTCACATCGAGGGTGCTGTGCAAGTGCTGAGAACTAAAATGGATGGGCAAATTGCTGTGCTAATGGATCTTTGCTTTAGATCCACCTTCATCAGGTTCTAGGGAGATTTCTATGAACATATGTAAGAGGTGGCTATGGGATCGATTATTTTTTCTTTAGTTATTAGTGTCTACAAGGGGAGTTTGAATGAAGTATTGGATTCCTATAGGTTTTTGCCTAAATTGTGGAAAGGCATGTCAGTGAGACCAATGCATGTTGGCAGCATTGGGAAGACAAGTTGAATGTATTATTGTTACACCTTAACGCTAGTTGTGAGTTTGTTTAGTTTACAATGTAGGTAGAACAATGGGACAATCTTCCATTTCGTGATGGGCTGATTATGAGAAAGGAGGATAGTTCCATTGATAGAATTTTTTTGTAGACATACAATACATATAGAAAGATATATACATGCTTCGTCACATCACCACCAATCACATAAGCATGGGGTCTTGGCCTCTTTGGCATCTAGAGTAGTAAAACTAATAAATGATGAGCAATTGGAGGGAGAGCTAGCCCATCTCAAAAGGGTTTTCAAACTTAACAGGCAAGGTGGAGAGATATCTAAGACTTTGAGGTGGTAAGGTAAGGTAATAAGAGACAAAGAGAAGATAGGGAGATCTCATGTCATGGTTACTCACCATATTTGCAAGAGACTCCCAACAAGATAGCTACGATTCTAAGGATGTATACGATTTGCAGTCTCTTTCTTCCCCATTAAAAAATCAGAAAATTTCTAAAGATAATGAAGGATATACTAAAAGTAATGGTGATGAGAGAACCAACAATCAAGGTAAAAGAGAAAAAATGGAGCTCTAATGGATCCAAGCACCAACTCTCCCCAAAGGGCCAACAGAGGATCTAATAATGCTTCCAAGGGAATGGATATAACTAAGGGATCTTGGTTGGAGAATCCTAGGACATGGAGTTCAACTTCTTGAGACTTTTCTAGCATTCTTGGCCATGGAACCAATAGAAGGTAGGAAACTGCTAAGATGTGTTTGTCTATGATACTTTGGTATGTGAAAGTTGGTTGAAACCCGACACTCAAAACTATAGTCTTGTCTTGTTGCATCCAAGAAAAAGAAAGAATGGAAGTCTTAGTAGCCACTCTTATATGCAGACAAGGATGCATAGATTTGTCGTTAACATTTTAGAGAGTTGTAGCTTCAAATGAATGTATGTTACTTGATTGTAGAGATGGAGTGCAAGAATGAGGTTATTAGTCGAGTAGTAGTCAATCTTCCCTATAATAATTAATTTTGAAGAGTGATGGCTTCCCTAAGGTACAAAGCCAAGCATCTTTAGTTAGGATAGCTGAAGAAAGTGATATCTGATCCACTTGAATCTCTATGCAAGCACTAGTAACTCCCTTGTAACAAGTAGGACACTTGAAGATGAAATGTTTATTTGTCTCCACCTCTCAAATAGAGCAAAGATGACATACCCTATCCTCTTGAGAAATATGGTGGTTTCTCTCTATTCATAATTGATGTAAGCACACTTTGAGCCACTTGAGAGGAATTGTAAGGCCGATGCCACTTTATATAAGGAGGACGAGTAATAATGCCATTTTCAATCCTCATGAAATATTTGGTGTAGAACGCCAACTTAGAACTAAAAGGCCAAGATGGAGTGGCCCGAGTAATATGAATATATTTGTGATTAACATCATATGTGGACTTGATTAATCACCCTCTTATCAAGGAGAAGGCAGAGGAATATTAAAAGAGTACTTGAATGGAGGTAAATGCTTTATGGAGATGCCAATTGATTGAAAAGGAGAAATAACTTATGAATACCATCCATAATGACAATAAAAAATGCTCCTAGAGATAATCCATTTTGAGGACTAGAGCACCAAATATGGGTCTCTCATGGCCTGAGGTGCAACCATCCATGGATTTAATGCAATGAAGCTAAAAGAATAATTCTGAAGATGTCACAAAGGTAAAGACGTTGAGCACTAAACTTAGCTTGAACAATACCTTGGGGAACTGTTATTTTACATTGAACAAATCGCAGAAGCAAAATAGTTTGCATCCTCTCAATGTGATCCCAATCAACACCCCATAGTCTTGGATCTCAAATCTTAGATCCATAAAGGGTTGTGGGTTTAACTATGCAATCAAAGAGGTGCATATTTATAGGTATGTCTCAGAAGTGTTGCTAGAAACATTTGTGTTCCAAGATTGAAAGAGATGCGTATTCCTTGCAAAGTCGTGATTGCGAAGTTGGTCGAAGATTAAGTTAAGGATTTGTAAACGGAATCCCTAAATAGGCTCCAGTGGTGATCTCAATCGACTCATCCTTATACAAGAACTTAAGCATAGATACTTCATATTACCCCTCCTTACCGCTGTATTTATGTCAATGCACTTTCTAATGATTCGTAAGCAGGGTATTTCAGGTCCTTTATAGAGAGGAAAGATAGATTTTGAATGAGTATCAATGAGTATTCATAACCCATCCTTTTGTTGAGTAATGACAATATATCATTGCCGGGAATATTTCATATTGGAAATATGGAAATAAGAAACCATGCTCCTCGGAGTTCCTCGATTTCTCCTTTACTCTTTGATGTGGTGAAGAGCATCACCTTAGTCTTGCTAAGGTTGAGTGCCAATTGTTTTAAATGGCAAAAGCAAGCAAGAAAAACTACATCATCTGCAAAAAGGAATATAGCTATCAAGACATGATGTAGAAGGCAACCATCGTCAACATGTGTGTTTTGATGACTAAATCCTCCAAGCTTGTCAATATAGATCCCAAAAAGTGAAGGAGAAAGAGGACATTTGTGTTTAATGTGAATGGTGCTCTAGACATCTTATGAGAAATCAAAAGGAGAAAGGGGACATCCTTGTTTAATGTGAATGGTGCTTTAGACATCTTATGAGAAACCAAAAGCTGCTTGAAAATAAACAACAATTACCTCTTATAGTCTCTTGATGGGAGTAATTAAGAGCTCCAAGATGTTGATTTCATGTACTCTCTAAAATAAAATATGCCTAGGAATGGTGTCAATGAAGTCCTCAAAATAACGCAATACTTTAAAAGAATATATTGATGAACCTCCTCATTAATAGCCTTGAGAGTGAAAACATGATCAAGAGTATGATGATCCCTTTTAAAACCAGGCTGCCCTCTCTCTAAGCTTATCTTGATCTAGTAGTTACAAGAGTTTCATAGACAAAACTATTGCATAAAGCTTAGCAAATTTGTGCCCAATTATGATAGTTCTATAGATCTTGGGTTTTGAATAGTCCGTAGATTTGTGGATGAGGTGATAATATGCAATGACCAAGAGGAAGGGAAGCTAGAACAAACATCTTTATTGAATAATCTTGCAATGGGATAGCCAATAGCTTCAATACCATATTTGAGGAACCTAGCTTGAATTCCCTCAAAATCCATAGCCTTGCTAGTGCATATGTATTGCTCTTTTGATGTCCCTTGAAGAGAAGAGTTGACATGATGTAGGGGGGAAGAGAGATGAATGGTGGGCTGCCCTAGGATATCATATAAAGAAGTAGCATGGGAGACTCAAGACTTGTTATCAATGCACATGGGAGGGGGCTTTCAAGGAAGAAGAGGGTGCTAAAAGGCTTTGAGAGAGTGACGAAGAGCCTCTAAAAGCTCACAATGCAGCAACAAGAAAATCTTGATTCTTTTGTCGAATAAGGCATTTATATACCCTCCGAGTGAAGATATAGCTCTAGGCTCATGGATAAGAGCAAAAGAAGAGTTATTGATGTGAAACGGAATTTCATTGTAGGAATATGCCACTGGAAATAAACAACTTGTATAAGAAGAGAAAAACAGAGCTTTTGATGCATGGACTTACATTTTTTTTTATCATAACAAAGATTCATTGGACAAGCACCAATGCAAGGGACAGGTTTTGGTTGAGGAAAAGTGTAGGGAGAGGAGTAGAGAGATGCATCCCTAATGTGCTAGACAAACATTCATATTTGGTTATTGCTATGGTGGAATTAAGAGAGTAGTATTTAAACATCAATTGTGAGAGTCGAACAACATAATCATCAACAAAATAAGTATCAAAATACTGTCCCTTTATAGGCCAAAGATAAGACCGCCTTGGAGGAAGGGAGTCATGAAGCACAACTTGGTTATGGATGATTTGTTTGCTTGTCTTCTAATGCAGCTATCACTTGCGCAAATGCCTTTTGTAGTTCCTCCATTTAACGAAGCGTGAGGTCCTCATCCAAATACATTTTTATGGACAAAGTAAAAGGTTTCTTCTTGGCTCTTAAAACCCTCAAACTTTCCTCGAATGTGTGGATTAGATGAGAAGAGTGCTATTAGGAGCTATCCAACCCCAATCAAGGATAATATCCTTGATATTCAATGTGTTATGCAAAAGATCATGCCCCACCTTTAAGGGATCAATAGGCTTTGGAAGAGCTCAAACTTGAAGGTTGAGTTCTTTGGTTGACATGACCTTTCCTCATTAAATTTGGCTTGCATTTCTAACCTCTCAATGGGTGGAGTCTTTTTTCCCTTGACCACTTGAACCTATGAATAATGTTCTTCAACTTGTTTTTGGAGAGACTATTGGTGAGCATTTGTCTTGTTTTTGAGATTCTCATCTTGGACTAGGTTCTTTGTTTGCTTTTGTTGTATATCATGAACAATCTATTGGAGATAATGAAGATTGTTGATTGGAGATGTATGAGTTTGATCAAATTGTTCTAGTTTGACAATATTTTCACCTTGTGCATGGACTTGACATTGTAGGGCCTTCATGGTAGTGTAATTGCAAAGCTGGTTTTGGAGTTGTGATATCTGACATTGAAGCTCAATGTCTTCTGTGATCTATTTGGTGAGGCAATTGTACTTGACTTTAGGAGTTAACATTGTTTAGAGATCATGCAAAGGTGAAGTTTCCATGTTAGATTAGAAGCCCTAGCCCCGTTTTGTCTAGAACAAATAGGATAAATTTTCTGCATAAATGTGAAGCAAACTCTAGCTTGGTTTAGCTGGAACATGTGTGAAGATTTTTCTATGCAAAAGTGAAGCAAACCTGAGCTTCGGTTTCAACGACAACAATTGAGATAAATTTATTGGAGAATCGCTTGTGCAAATATTAAGTGAAACCTAGCTCTGGTTTTTGTTGGAATGGGTGGGTGAATTTCCTATGTAGAGGCAAAGCAAACCCTAGATCTAGTTTTCAGTGGAACAGGAGGCAGAATTTCCTATTCAAAGGTAAAGCAAACCCTAGCTCTAGATTCCATTGGAACAGGTGGGAGAATTTCCTATGTAGAGGCAAAGCAACTGCTGCAATGGGCAAGAGAATTTCCTATGTAGAGGCAAAGCAAACTTTGGCTCCATTTTCTCCACGAGAACAAGTGGGAGAATTTCTTGTTCAAAGGTGAGGCAAACCTTAGCTTTGGTTTCCGTAAAAATGGGTTGGAGGATTTTGTGCGTAGAGGCGAGGCAAATCCTAGCTTTAGTTTTTGTTGGAAGGTGCACGAGAATTTCTTGTGCAGAGGCGAGGCAAACCCTAGCTCTAGTTTTTCTGTTGGAATGGGTAGGGGAATTTCTTGTGCAGAGGCGAGGCAAACCCTAGCTTCGATATTTGCTAGAACAGGCAGGACAATTTTTCGTGCAAAGGCGAGGCAAACCCTAACTTTGGTTTTCATTGGAAAGTGAAGGAGAATTTCTTGTGTATAGTCAAAAGCAAACCCTAGCTCCAGTTTCTATTGAAACGGGCGGGAGAATTTCCTATGTAGAGGTGAAGCAAACCCTAGCTGTGGTTTCTACTAGAACCAGTGGGAGAATTTCCTGTGTAGATTGGAAGCAAACCCTAGCTCTAGTTTTTGCTGGAGTGAGCAAGATAATTTTGTGTAGAGGTGAAACTAATCCTAGCTTCAGTTTCCATTAGAACAAAAAGAGAATTTCTTATGAAGATTCAAAACAAAACCTAGCTGCAGTTTCTATTGGAACAGCCGGGAGAAATTACTGTGTAGAGATGAAGCAAACTCTAGCTCAAACGACAATAGCTCACATGGCAAAGAGAATATTTTTAAATGTTTCTTCCCAAGGATTGATACCATAACCAAAGGATGAAAGCTTTGTGTAAGATATCTTTTAACTCATAAATGAACTAACTAATTACTAACTTGCATAAAAACTGTACTCAAATTGGAATAATGACAAGAAGGTACCTACAATTTCACTAACAAGTAACATAAAAAAGAAACCTAACAATGTCGTTCATGGTAGGATAGATACAACTAAATTTATTAAATGGCAATTATCCCCTTGTAGATGTCATAATAATGTTGTATCACCCTTCCTAGACCTAGAACATATATATGATATATGTATCAAATGCCTCAATGGTTAGAGGAAAGAGAACACCAATGGTGGACAAGGGTGTCAGAAGATGGACAATGGGCTATCACACATTATGGGAAGGAGCAATTTGGGTCATATATCATACATGATCTTGTTATCTATAATAGAATTTTGGAAAAAAATAGAAAGCTCTCATAAAAAACACCATGGATGATTCAAGAAATAGTCTTTGAATGAATGAGGCAACCATTATGCATTAATTAATAATGTATGTTTTCCGCTGCAATAGAAATGATTGTTTATTCAAATAGGAATTAAGTTTTATAATTGAATTATGATCAATTAATTAAGTGTGTAGACTTAATTAAACTTCCTAATTAATAGAGAGAGAAACAATCAAGTGATGGATTAATAAACATCACTCCTATCACAATAGTTGACACTGACCATGTCATAAATCTCTTGGTTACTTACTACCTTGGTTGATGCTATTTAAAGCATCCTTAATTATGAACTCTACATTGAGTATAAACATGTTGAGATAATAATTAAAAAAAAATATTTACTCTCTCGAGTGGGTTTGAAATTGAGGGTTGTTACATCTTAACATGATTGAACATTATCTTCTTTGATTTGAATGAAATGAAATAAATATCCTCTATAATCTGATTGAGACACCAATTACTCAGATAATGTTAGGGAAAGTTATTAGGCTTTTCAATCATGAATTTTGGAATCCACTTTTACAATAAGGAATTCAGATGAGGTCTGCAAGACATTCTACATGGCTTTTCTGTTTGCTAGGGACTTAGCTGCGTTGTTAGATGCATTGCCATTCCTTTTGAAGAACTACTGCATGACATTGCCCCATGTATCGCAAATTATACCCCCCAATCCTAGCTTGACCAGTGTTTCCATTTGACACTTTATCATTGCAAAGTTTGACATCAGGCTCTATTGGGGACACCATTTGATGTGTACCCCTATATCCCTCCATTAAACCTTCCTTCTTCTTGGGAAAACTAAGCTATGGAGTTAGGATGTGTATTCCTTTAGAAATCTTAGTAATGTGCCCCATGGCTGCTGACATCGTGAATATAAGGGATTATGCTGAAAGAAGAGCCTTTAGTGCCTTTCAGGCTTACCTTACAGTTGGCATCACATTTGATTCTTCTAGCTGGAAATTCAGATATAGATGTATCCCGTAACTTTGTGGAAATTGAGCGGCTGCCTTTAAACAAGGTGTAATCTTTTTAACTCCTTTTTATAGTGTGCCTTTGAACTTGATTTGTGTTTTCTACTTATTTAAAAGCTAATGTGAATCATGCTAGCTAAAGAATTGTTCCTTTGGAGAAATGTTTAAAGACTTAAATGCGGTCAGCTGAGTGCTTTTATTAACTTTGGGTATATTTCATGTATTGGATCTATATCCTATATTTTGAATGCCTGCTTGTTTAGCAATGTGGTGGCAGGACAAGGGCCTGTTTATAAAGAAAGATAAAGATTTAGTATTCAAGATTAAAAAGTAGAACATCCTACTATCTATTACTTTGTAAAAATTCAAAATATTAGTCAATTTCTTCAACTTTAAATATCTTTAGTTTTTATTTTTTAGTTTTTAAATAAAGTTTGCATGTTCATGCATATATTCCTGCTTTATCCACATATGAAAGATTAGCTAATTGAGTATGTCTTGTTTGATCTTGTATTTGTATATTGAAAGTTACTGGTATACTGTGCAGGTAAGCGTAATGATGAGACATCTGTCATTGCCATTGGTAGCAAGCCTTATAAATAACCTGCGATGCCATGGTTTGTTTCTGTTTCCTTGATTTCTCCATTGTTTTGACATACATGCCAGATTACCATGAGTAGGAAGCTTATCTGGGTGAAACAGTGCATTTATCCCAAAACCAATATAAATTGGTTGTCCAGTTGAGCTTAATCAAATTTTTTAGAATTACATTTTGATTATGTACTAAACGCATAAAGCTTGGCTTTGACAAAGCAAACACATTTTTTTTATTCATGGATTATTGAATGCACATAGCGTGGCTTGTACCAGACAAACCAACCTTACAGTACCAGTTCCTGTATCGCTATAACTATAGTTATTTTTCACCACAATAAGTTTATGCCATAAGATTTGAAGAAAATAAACATGACAAATTGTCAGTAAGCCGATAAATGCATTTGAGATAAATATATATCCAATGATGACAAATATCATGCCAATTTTTTTCCTATAAGTATCTCCTGAAATGAATCCTATAAGTATGAATTCAATCTGCTGACAGCTAAGGACTGAGTGCTTATATTACATCCTCATGCTACCTTAAATTATTTGCCTCTACTCAGTTCGATAAAAACAGTATCTTAATACAAGGACACTAAATCAATTATCTAATGTCTCTATAATGATTCATTTAAAATCTTCAGTCACCTTAATGGCTAGCAGAAACTAACCCATGTTGTGACTGGTATGAAACGTGTCCTAAAATTAAAGATGAGAAAATATTGAGTTTTTTATAAAATTTTTGTTTTTGTAATTGATCATGATCATTGTCATTATACAGAAGAAGTATGGCGTACAGATCAAGGCCATGTTTTAATGAAATGGCACTGGATTTCTTATGTCCTTTTTCACTTGGCATGCAGATAGAATTTCATCTTTCCTGTGTTTGATTCACTCTGACTTGCATGACCAGAGAGCCTTAGCGGCTCTTGAGTATATATCCACCATGGTAGCTTTTTTAGAACCAGCTGTTCCTCTATCCATAAGTTTGTCTAATTCGAAAAGTCATCCTGACAAGTTGGCTGCATTAGAAGAAAACTTGAAAAGGGGAAGGTTTCATTTACGAATGAAACGTCGAAATGGGAGAGTTCAAGAACAGGTAAGCTTTTTAGTTTGGTGGTTCATATATTTAATTTCAATATCGATGCAGTCGCTGAGTTGTCCGTCTGTTGCAGATTGAAGAATTCATGCTCAATGAGGCAGATGTGAAGTTTTCCCCAATTTCACATGGGAAGTTGGTTGTTAGAGGAAGTAGTAATTTGCCTCAGGTTAAGTGTGTGCTTGTACCATGCCCCTTTTAGGAGTATGCATTATTTCATGTTATTAAGATTTCAAAGTGGTGCGGTAATTCCTTTAGTTATATTTTATTCAGTCTATGCAAGGTACTTAATATGATCTTGCTTACCTCATGTTAAGTTTGTTCATTGTTATCAATGCTATCCATGGCATTCTGGAAGAAGCCATGCAGCCATAGACTGAAAACTGAGACAGATAGTTTGTTTATTATTCACTATTTTATGCAAGTTTTCTTCTTCAATTATACAGTACATAATTTTTCAGTGAAATTAAAATAGGTGTAAACAATGTGGCAGGTCCAATTCAATCTTAGCTTGACCGAAAAAGAACGGGAAGACCGGGCAAAGGTTATACTTCCATTTGAACACCAAGGTAAGATGAGAGATACATGCGATTTTACTGGTAATTGGTGTAATAGGAAATTGTCTATTGTTTTGAGCCTTTAGTTGCTCTGTAGACGAAGTTCAGCCGTTTTCCTCTCTATTGTATTTGGCTTTGCTTTTGAGTCCAATTGATGTATTCTTGTCACTTGTGTATGGTAATATAGTTTCTTTCTTTTTTTAGCCTAGAGAACATTTTCTTCAAGATGGCATGCATTCTGTTATAGTCGTTTGTGTTTTTTTCTCTGTGGGAGGTTGTTTGTATTGATGACTTGTGTTTCATTCAGGAAATGGCAAGGAAATACATATCTATGATGGCAGAAAAGGAAGCTTTGAATGGGGAGCTTCACCTCTTTCAGATTCTCAACCAGTCACCAGCGATTCAGACATGGCTGCATCCATTACTTCAAAGGAAGTGGGGAGAGGTGAGATACATTACGTGCGAGATTCAGATGATGAGGCTCCTGATTCAGATGAAGATCCTGATGATGATTTGGATATATGAAGATTTTTAAACTTTTTATATTTGAAATTTGGATAGTGCTAGTAGTGTTTGTCCTGTCTGGACAGAGAAAGGCCATTGTATGGTGTCCTCTTAGTGGAGGGTCCTGAGGTTATTATGGGCAAAGGTTTCACCTGTAACATCATGGTCCTAAATTATCAAAATCACCTGGAGAATTTAGGATTTCGGGGTTTGCTGTCCATGCTATCATTTTTTTCCCTCTGACTATGGGCAATACAGTACACTGCTTCCAGAGCACAATGATGGAAAGAATACCATCAGATATTGTGTGCTGTTACTTTGCAGATTTTGGGATGGCTGGAGATCATAATGTTAAAAGCTCAAAGGATGGATGCAAGTAAGAAAATGCTTTGAATAATTATTCTTAGGGAGCAGAGGGAGGATTTCTCTGCATTCCAAAGAAGAAAGGAAACTTAATCTGTTATTTATGCCTGCTTGAAATGGGCAGAGGAGCTGATTTGAAAATTTATGATCTTTCAAATTCAGTGTCTGGGACAATTCATGATTTGAAAGTTAGATATTTTCTAGTAGGAAGATTTTTTCAGAAATTTTATTTAGTATTATGTAATGTAGTCTTGGTAGCTCGAATGAATAACTGTCTACCATATGTTATGCTGTAACAACCAAGCTGGTTCTTAGCTTGGTTTTAGTTAGAGATCCTAGTAAACAAGAGTGTGACCGAAACTCCTGTTAAGACAAAAGTAGTGTCTTACCATGCCCCTGATTCAGAGCATAAAGGTTGAAACAAAATTACATTAATCTTTCCTCCAAAATTTAATTTTGGATTATTTTTTTGATAATTTCAAATTATTTTGAAGGTTATCCCTGCTCAAGAAATGTTGTTTGGGTCACCCATACTTTCTCATGGCTATATTGGGAATGTGCAGTTTTTGGATGGAGGCCATGTTGACATATGAGTTGGGAACAAACAGTAAGAACTCATGAGTTGAGATTTGGTCCAAATATACTTGGTATAATCAAGAATATGTTTCAAAATTTTAGCCCCTTTGGACACAGGACCAGAAAGTATGAGTTGTTCAATATGGCAAAATTGGAAATTTTTACCAGATCAAATATCTCGGCTATATGGTGTCATCTGAAGCTTAAATTTGGTCTGTGGGAAGATCATATACCGAAGAATGTTCAGGACCATAGGGTTTGCTGGCACCGAGTTATGGGTCCTGTAATATAGCAATTTTCTGTTTCTGACTGTTTCTCCAGCAAGCAGTCATGTGTGATGTCTTGGTCATAATTTGTCCATGCAAATTGCTGGTAACTTAAAATTTTGCCAGCATATTCCTAACTCCAAAACACTAAATTTCTTGGGCAAATGAGCCTGATTGATGGGCCAAATAGCACTTGTAACAGCCAAGACTTCTGGTTTTGCAACCTTCTTGTTTCCAGGTGGCAACAGGCCTAATGAAGAGAAGCTGAAGAGGTCTGGGAGCCCAAGAAGAGGGGAAAAAGATAGTGAACAGGGGGGAAGGAAAAGAGAGGGATGAGAGGGAGAATTAGCGGACTGAGAGACAGTATTAAGAATTTTTTGTTGCTTACCAAGCCTTTCTAAGGGCATCGTAATCTATTTTTTAAAAACATAATAAACCTTCAGAGCTCTTTTCCCAGGATTGGAGATTTTCCCCCATTGGGTTCTCCACAATTAATCTGTGTCATATTTGGATTGTGTGTGTGAATGCTTGTTCATCTTTGAATTCAGAGTTATTTATTTTGCTGCACCTTATTTAAAAGTATTCAACCATATGTAAGTGAGGAGGTAAAATCCCTATTGGGACATCTTTACAGATCATGTGCTATCAGAACTGCTTGAGCTTATTTCAGTACAAAGAACAATACAGAAGCACCGAAAATCTGTTTCTTAAGATTGAAGCTTGGAGGTCATGCCCTCACATGGTGGGAAACATATGTCCCAGGCTTGGCAATTAATTGGCTACATCTCTCAAGGCCCACTTTTACCCTATTGGTTCCTAAGAAAAGCTGGGGGAGAGATGGAAATATTTGAGGCAGAAGCAACAACAAAATGTCCAAGAATACAGTTCAGAGTTCAGGATGCAAGCAGTGATGATGAACATCAAGCTGCAAGAACCTCAAGCAGAAGAAATGTAAAGGAGGTTTGCATTCTTATCTGAGAACAGACTTGGCATTGTTCAATGTGATAAGTATTGATGAAGCATGCGTCAAAGCCATGTATTTAGAGATGAAGAATCAGAAGCCAAAACAAGACAAAGCAATCCCAAGCCATTCTAGTTCTTCACAAGCATCTTGGAAGGAAGAAGGTCCAAAGCCCCAGCTGAAGATGACGTCTACTGCTCTTCAGATGGGGACAAAGCATCACAAAGTTTCAAGCATTGAAATGTGGATGGCCACGTCGATGAGCAATACTGGAAATTACACCCTGAGAAGAAGCCCAGGTGGATGCAAAAGGGCAAGAAGAAGACAACAACAGCTTGCAAAAAGGAAGAGGATGTGGAATGCACAATGAAGATTGATGAGAAGCTGGCTTGTGTAGACAAGTATGTACCAAAGGAGCAGGATGGGATCTCCAATAGGGGGACTAAGGCTGCTACACAAATGAAGGATGTGGAAACTTCTGAAGCCTGTAAGGAAGAATTGTTTTGGATTTATATTCAAATCAAGATGACAAAGTTGATGACTATATGATCCCATGCCATCAAGGTATTTACTTTCTGGATGTTTAGTGCAGCAGTTGGGATTGGAGGCCAAACCTCATCCTCAACCATACCCACTCGGATGGTTGCAAAAAGATGTTGAATTGTAGGTGATGAAACAATGCATGTTCAAGTTTGCCATCAACAAAAAATTCAAGGATGAAGTCACATGTGATGTTGTACCCTTAAACATTTGTCAAGTCATCTTTGACAGCCCATATTTATGCAAAAGAGATGCAATATTCATGAGAAGTGAACCAGTATGGATTGGGGAAGGATGGTTAAGCATACAGGATTCATCCATATAAAGGCAACAAGAGGATCCCGTTAACGACAGCCCAGCAAGTGAAGAGAATGGTGAATTCAAGCAAGCAGTTTCTGCTTATGGTGATCAGGGACAAACAAGGTGGTGTGTCTGCGAGGAAGTTGATGCAGTGGCTTGTACTCCAAAACAGAAGCAGCAGTTAGAGGAGCTACTTCAGGCTTTCTGGGAAGTGATGCAACCACCACAAGGCTTGCCACCTTGAAGGGATGTGGAGCATGAAATACAGCTATTGCCTGATTTACTGGTTCCCAATACTAGGCTTTATAGGCAACAAACTTGGAGATCGATGAAGTGAAGAAACAAATTCAGGAGCTATTGGACCAAAGGGTGATGAGACCTAGTCCATCCCTAACTGGTTCATCGATTGTTCTGATTTCCACGAAGGATGAAACTTGGAGGATGTGCGTGGATCATAGGGCTCTGATTAAAATCACCACAAAGAACTGGTAGCCACTTCCAAGATTCAATGACTTGCTGGACCAGCAGAAGAAGGCAAGATATTTCAACAAGCTGCACTTAAAATCTGGATACTGTACAAATATGAAAGCATATGAAATCATATGAAATCATGGATGAAAACATATGAAAGCATTTGGAAGACAACCTTCATAACCAAGCAAGGTCTGTACAAATGGTTGGTGATGCCATTCGGTTTGTGCAATGCTCCAGCTGCCTTCATGAGATTGATGAATGATTTATTGAGGCCGTTTTTGGATGAAAGTGTGCTGGTATTTCTTGATGACATACTAGTGTACAACAACTTGGGAAGATCATGTGAAGCATTTGCAAGCTGTGTTGGAAGTATTGGAGAAGAACCAATTGAAGTCTGCAAAGACATCTCTTATGTATCTTGGCCATGCTATTGGTGGAGGTGAGTGGAAAATAAACCCTGCCAAGGTGGATGCAATCAAGAATTGGCTATTGCCCAAGATGCTAACAGAGATGAGGAGCTTATTTGGAACCATTCAATACTCGAGGAAGTTCATCCAGGACTTCTCACACACGACAACACCACTTCTCAAGCTTTTGCAAAAAGAAATGACATATGTTAAGGAGCTGTATGCATTGGTACAAGCTGTGAAGAAATGGCAACATTACCTGATGGGGAAGGAAACGGTGGTGGATACCGATGATGAGCCTCTCAAGTATTTGCACACTCAAATCAAGTTACAACAATCGAGACATCTCAAATGGATGGGTTTTACAGCGATTTAATCTTCTCATCAGATACAAGAAGGGGAAGATGAACCAGCTGGCTGACATGCTGTCTCAACCTCCTGACATGCTGTCCCAACCTCCAATTAAGCTTGCATTGTTAGTTATGGATCTGGAACCATTTCCTTTAGATGGGTATAAGGAGAAGCATGAGGATTAAGAGTTTGGGTAGAAATATAGATATTTGAAGGCCAGAAAAGAATGCAACTTAGTGGAAGACTATCACTCGAAGGAAGGTTTACTATTTAAATCCAGAAAGCTTTGTATTCCAAGGGAGAACCAGTTGCAGTTGATGAAGGAAACTCATACATTGCTGATTGCTGGACAGTTTGGAGTGCAAATAACTTTGGCCCATTTGCAAAGGTATGTGTATTGGCCAAATATGCAGAATGAAGTTGGTAGATTCATAAGAGGAAGCCGAACATGCAGCGTTAGCAAACGCAGCCACCGGAAGTGAGGTCTGTATACACCTCTATGAGTCCCTAGCAGACCATGGGAAAGTATTTCAATGGATTTTCTGGTTGGCTTGCTGACCACTCGGGGAATGTTTATCTTTTTGTGATAGTTGACAGGTTCAGCAGAATGGCTGTAAATGCTCCTTGTAAGAAGACTATCACAGCAGAAGGGGCAGCGAATTTGTTTTTCTAACAAGTGTTTGAGCATTTTGGACTACTCAAAAGGTATCATTGACCATGATGCTTGGTTCCTCAACAAATTCTGGAAGGTACTATGGGGAATGTTGGAGACAAAGCTGAAAAGGTCTACAACATTTCATCCACAATTGGATGACGAAATGGAAATGGTGAATAAAAAGTTGGTGCATTTGTTGAGGGGCTACATTTAAAAGAATCCTTGAACTTGGGATGGAAGTTTTGCCTTATTTTCAATATTGTTATAATAAGGCAATTCATTCATCTGCGCAGCTTTCTCTTTTCGAAGTATGCTATGAATATCTACCTCAGTCACCTTTCGATAAAGCTTTTGAGAGCAATAGCAGTCGACAAGGAAGCAACATTTCTGAGGAGAACATGGCACTCAAGTTCATTCAACGAATTCAGCTCATACATCAAAAGGTCAAAGGGAGGTTGAAGAAGACTCAGTGGCAATATAAGAAGTATCACAACCAACATCAGACAGTGCACCGGTTTCAAGTTAAATATATGGTATGGCTGCATCTGAGTAAGGAGCAACTGCAGGGACCTGGTAAAAAGCTGAAGCCCGTATGTTATGGGCCATTTTGGTTCTTGGAGCAATATGGAGAAATTCCATGGTCAATGTGGAAAACCTGAAAGTTCAAGCCTTTGATGTTGGATGATAAAGAGGAAACACTTGTATTTTGGATGATTTGCTGCCTTCAAGCTAGCCTTTGATGTTAGATGATAAAGCGGAGACCCTTGTATTTTGGATGATTTGGCACCTTTAAGCTTTGAGAAACAAAGGAAGACATGGTGATTGAAAAGAAAACCAGAAAGGTGAGGTGAACAAAGAATATTGGTTGGTTTGGTCCTAGGGCCAGCTACTAAACAAAAACATGGTTGCCCATTGACCGGATGAGGATTCAATATACTACTCACCTTGCTTCTTAATTTGAGCCTCCCACAGGGTGGGTCTTATCCAAAGTTTAATTTCAGATTTTTTTTTTTTTTTGATGATTTTAAATTATTTTGAATGCTTTCCCTGCCCATATTCTTTTGTGGCTGGACTGGAAATGTGCATATTTTTGCCAGAGGCCATGTTGACACATCCACTTGGAGCTCATAAGCTGAGATTTTTCCAAATGCACTAGGTATAACCAAGAATATGTCCCCAAAATTTTAGGCTTCTTGGGCATAGATAGATAGATGGATAGGTATCAAAAAGTTACGAGTTCAAAATTTCGCAGCTGAAAAATGGTCAAAGTTTATTAAATGATAGTTTTGCAGGTCAAATATCTTGGCCATATGGTATCATCTGAAGCTCAAGTTTGGTCTATAGAGAGAGGATATACCGAAGAATGTCCATGCCAAATTTCAGGATCATTCGGTTTGCTGACACCAAGTTATGGGCCCCGCAATATAACAATTTTCTATTTGACTGTTTTTCTAGCAAGCAGTCGTGTGTAATGTTTTGGTCATAATTCCTCCATACGAATTGCTGGTAACTTGACATTTTGCCAGCATATTCCTAACTCCTAAAAAAAATAAACCACTAAATTTCTTGGGCAAATGAGCCTGTTTGATGGGCCAAATAATAACTGTAATAGCCAAGACTGCTTTGGTTTTGGAACCTACTTGCTTCCAGGTGGCAGGAGGCATAACAAAGAGAGGCTAAAGAGGTTTGGGAGCCCAAGAAGGGAGGGGAAAAAGTGAGTAAACTGAGGGAAGGAGTAGAGAGGGACGAGAGGGACAATTACCGGACTGAGAGGCAGTATTGGGAGACTTTTGTTGCTTAATAAGCTATCTAAGGGCATTGTAATCCATATTCTGAGAGATAATAAACCTTAAGAGCACTTTTTTCCTGGAGGGGAGTTTTTCCCATACTGGGTTCACTATAAATCTGTGTTCATGTATGGAATGTGCATGAATGCTTGTTCGTCTTAGGAATCTTTCTTGCAATAGACTCAAGATCAGAGTTACTTATTTTGCTGCACATTATATGTGAATTTGGACTTAAAAGTATTCAACAGTAAGTGAGGAGCTAAAATCTCTATTGCAACAGGTTTACATATAAATTTTGTAACAATTTCTCAAATATTATGTCATGTTGTGCGAATAGACTTTTTTACAATGACTTTCTTACGATGAAATGTGTTAAATGGAAAATATACCTTTTCATATCATTTATTAATATTTTTTGTTTTTTTAAATAATGGTTTTACATATTCAAAGATTGAGATCCATTGCATCAATAATGATCATAGATAATGGATTGACCTTTATCTCCTTCACCAATGGTATATTTGCTATTGTATTTTATATATTTATGATTTTTGTTCTACGTTACTACCTTTGATAGTTCACAACATCTATCAACCTCTAAATATTATCATACAAAATGTTATATTAGCAATTACATTTTATAAATGAATGGTTTTTGTTATACATTAATATATTTGATAGTTCACAACATCTATCAACCTTCAAATATTCTCCTAGAGAATGAGTTTTGATAATAAGTAATTGACCAAACCGAACATTACAAAAAAAATTTAAACACTCATTTACTCACTTAAATTCTTTAGAATCTAGGGCCACATAGGACTCCAAAAAATTTAAAAGTCAAGATTGAAGTAAACGAACATTCATCGTGAAGCACAAGATATCATTCTAGGAAGCCTTGTTCCCCTCTTGCATATTTTAATTGCACACACACATATATATATATATATATATATATATATATATATATATATATATTTAATACATTAAACTAAGTGACTTCTTACTTACTTTGAGATCTCCATGCAAGGACTTAAAAAGGGAGACTTGTTCATTAAGAAGGTTTTGTACCAAGTGTAATGCTAGTCAAATTGATAATCTCAAGTGTTGTGCAACTTTAGGCATGTCTTGCAACTCAAATGTCTCAAGTGCATTGCTGGTCAAATTAGGATTCCATAACTTTGAAGATGTATGGGTTGACATCTTATAATAAATATTAATAATCTTAAAACAATATTTTAAATTTGATAAGCTTAAGTATTACTAAAAGCGCATGCATCTAAACAATTGTAATATATAAAATTTTTATAGTGTATCATAATTAATATTAATAATAATTAAAGATATAACATTAGTTACTACCTAATATTGCATGCCTTAGAGTTTTTAAGTCTTTCAACAAAATTATGAAACATCTAAAATTAAAATATACTCTACTCTATTTTGTAATTGTAAATGTAAAAACAACAATAAAATACTATAAATATAAAACATCAAAATAGCTATGATAAAAACATTAGTATCTCAATAAGCATATGAAAGCTAATTAAAAATAGTAAGAATAATCACTCTCATGAAGAAAAATAATCCACATAGTACAAGATAATAAGAACAAACAAAAATTCTCTTTGGGAGGTCCAAGGTTCAAACCCACTTAGTATGACTGAACCAGGACCCCTCATAAAAATTTGTGTAAACTCATAAAAATTATCAAGTGGCATTAGCTCAACCGGTTAGATTCCTCAACATTTTAAGGAGGATATCCAGGTTCAAATCTTGCCAAATGATAATGGATGATATCTCAGCTTTGTTGTAATACCAGTATGTGGTGATGATGTAATACGGATGGGGGCATGTTTCAATCTCATATAACCCATTGAACAAAATAAGAACAAACAAATTTTATGGATCTAGACCTAATTTTTAATGGTTTCTTATCAATCAACATCATGAATAAATTTGAGATATAACTTCTTTAGCATATTAGAGATGTCAACATGCTTAACACACGAGTGTCTTCACCACTTTAGTTTTGTTAATTGACTACTATCTACTACAACCTACTACAACATCACAAACCTTTCTAATTTGCTTGTTCATTTACTTTTGCTCTTAGTCAGCTATCGATTTGGTTTTTGTGTTCCTTTAATTTGTAGCAATTTCTAATTTCTGCATTGCCTCTTGGTCAAGATATGTTGATGAAGTTGCTATTTATAAGGTTAATTTAGAGTATAGTTTCTAGTTTTCAATTCCCATAGCACAAAGCAAGAATGACTTATAAAAAATAAAAATGTTTAACAATTAATTGATTGAAAGCTTTAGATATAATGATGTATTGGTAAAAACAAATCAAGTGGAGGATAATGTCGAGATATTTATTAAGGAAATGTAAGTCTAGGTCTTATAAACCAAACACCAAATTATTTTATGTAATCTACAAGAATGAAATAAATGTTTGACATAGGATCTGTGTGTGTTTGTAACATTCTATAAATTACTCTAGTAGAAAAATATGAATACATTTTTGATTTACAATAAGACTAACTTTTCAAAAATATAGAAGGTAAATAAATGGACAATTTTGAAAGAAGATACTCAACCAAAGGTTTACTTTTATAGATAACAACACTATAGTTACGGTTTAATTCAATCTAATCCTATCAATGCTAGAATTTCCACTTTTTGACAAGAATGCCCCACAAATCAAGAAAAGTTCTTAATCCTTTCCTAGAAAAGTGCTTTAGCTTAAATTTATGACCTAAGAGTTGCCACATATAATTAGCTAAAACAATTATACCGATAATGAAGCCTAAATAATAAATAATTTCTTGATGTTTGATATGTTTTGAAGATGCTAATATCCATAAGGATAAATGTCCCTAAAGGATGTAGAAAATTTAATATGTTTTAAATAAATTTAATAGCTAGAAACATGATAGAACACGTCTATAAGGTGCAATGTATATTCCATTTCTCAATCAAGAATTTCAAGGAACAAAACAAAATCATTAGCATCATATTGATCTTTTATAAAAAATATTAATTGAAGCAAACCCCTGAGTTCTTTTCAACAAGTATCCTAAAGCATTTATAGGTGGCTCTTCTAGAAAAGGAGCTAAATGAAAATCTTGAATGTACAAAATAAAACTCCATCATAAAGTAACATAATTAACCTACTAATCAGCCTAGGACAAAACCAAATCCATCTTAGAAATTGAAGAATGAAAGTCCACTTGATTCTATTATAGGATTTGTGAAAATCTAGTTTAATAAAATCTTAATCTTGAGTGAAGCATGCAATCCATTCCATGATTTACCATGTAAAAATCATGGTAGAGCATATGCAATCCATTCCATGATTTACCATGAGTAGAGCATATGCAATCCATTCCATGAGTAGAGCATATGCAATCCATTCCATGATTTACCATGCAAAAATCAAATTGTCAAAAATATATCTTTTTAAGATCTTATTTATTCACTATGAACAATGTATCAAATAATAAGCATGATTGTTTAAGTGATGCCTTTAAAAATGATATTGTAGGAGACATTGACTAAAGTAATAGGCCTCCATCATGCTATCTAGTATTTTTGAACTTGTTTGGGATAAGCTTAAGAAGACAGTAGTTTATAAAAGACCCTAATGATCCCTTATTCACAATTTCTTTGCACATTTTAAAGAAGTTTATTGAAAGGGTTACCCACATCTTCCTAAGAAATTCATCAGTAACTCATATATGCTAGGTGCTTTTTCTAATGATAGAGTAGAAGCCTCTTCAAGCTCCTTTAGGGAACAAGATCTCTCCAAGCTATACATAGCACTTTCAAATATTCTTTGAGAAACAAGAATCTAGCAAAGAGAATATTTGATTATCAAACTAGCATTCAAAATCCTAGGATAATGTATTTACAAAGAAAAATGAAGATCCAAAAAGTAAAAATCAAGCATTCAAACTTATTATGAAAAAAGATGTAGGTATCTAGCTATAGCAACTCAATTGAGATTAGAATTGAATCTGTTTGTAAAATCTCAAGATTTAAAAGAGAGTTGTGATTTGTCAAAGGGTAGAGGACCCAAGTACAACGTCTTTTTCTCCAACAAAGAAAGAAAATAAAAAATCATAGGATAAGATCTCATATTATCCACAAATCACTTTGTTAATATCATCAATAGAAGAGACCAAGTTTCCTTCTTAATTCTTTTTTTTGGTAAGTTAAAATTATATTAGGAGCGAGTTTTGAAAGGATCCCAAAACCTTTTTACAACAGGTCAACCGACGAACCAAAGGTCAAAACAACGAATTTGGCAAATCGCACCCAGTAGGAAAACCAGCAGGATGATGAAGTTGAAAATCCCGCCCAGTGGGAAGTAGCCAAAAATTACAAAAATGGAAATCCTACCCAATGGGAAAAACCAACAGATTTGGAAAATCTCGCCTAGCGAGAAACCCAACAGAAAATAAGAAACCGTCCTGCGAGACAACCAACATAAACCAGATCTGAACAATCCCGCCCAATGGGAAAAACAACAGATTTGAAAAGTCCCTCCTAGCGAGAAGTAGTCGAAAACCACCAAAATGGCAATCCCACCCAACGGGAAAACTAGCAGATTCGAAAAATCCTATCCAACAGGAAAAACAACAACAAAAACTAAACCCCGCCTTGTGGGAAAATTGTTAGAAAACTAGATTTGGACAATCCTGCCCAATTAGAAAAATAACAGCTATGAAAAATCCTGCCAAACGGGAAAACCAGTAGATGAAAAAAACCTGCCCAACAGGAAAACCAGCAGAAAATCCTATTTGAGAAACCTGCCCAGCAGGAAAACCAACAGGTTTGGAGGATCCCGCCCAATGGGAAACCTAGCAAAAAAATGGTTTGAATAACCACAACACTGGTATCTCGCCAATAGGAGTATGCGGTAACCAGGCTGGGGCAGGGTTTGGAAATGGAACAACAGGAATGGGAGATCCCCAAGACCACTAGATCTCCCCTATAGCCAGATCTGGGACGCAAACTATAGAGGAGAGATAGAAAACTGTCCCATGAGCGCTCGTTACTCGAGAGGATTTTACGATCAGGTTGAAAACTACGGTACTACCTTTGCATTAGATGATCATGAGCCCCCATCGCAAGATCAATAAACCTGCAAAGAAAAAAACCACTGAAACACCAAAAAGAAATCTTCCAGCCCCACCCTTGCCTGCCAGAGGATGGATCCAGTGAAAGCTGCTATGGTTGGGGTCCCCCCTAGGACCAAAAGGGCAGACTGTAGGAGGAAACCGAGGATCCATCCAAAAAAACAAGCAACCACCGGATCTACAAGGAGATCTCGAAGGCAAAGAGTTCCTGGAACGACTAAGAAAGAACATCATTTGAAAGAATAGGTCCCTCGAAGCCAACAAGAGTGCAAATGAGAATCTCGAGCAACAAACAGGAAACCAGAGCCAACCCTCTTCCAGCAGCCACCCCCAAGCTAGCTGGAAACCCGCCAAACCAGGGTACTCAGGGCCAGAAACCACAACACCCTCCTTGCAAAACAACAAACCAGTCAAAAACGAGAAACCTGAGAAACCCAGGGATCCTGAAAACTAGGTCGAAGAACAACCCAGGGAGGGGGGTAGGGAAATGGAAAAGTGGGATTGGACAGTCCTAGGGAACCTGACACTGGAGCCATCCCGCCCTCCCCTTCGTTTCCTTCTTAATTCTTAATCTCATAAACTCTTTTATTGCTCTCTTATTAAATATTTAAATAATAATAGACTTTATCCCATTCCTTAATCCATTATATCATAAAAAATATAAGTCCTAATGCATTAATATGATTCAAATTCTCTTACCGACTCCTTACATTGTGCTATTTGCATCGATAAATATTTACTTTTAGGATCTAGTATTAATAATTTCATATTATATTATAAGCATTATCATATGTTATTCTATTTTTTGCATCTTTATTAGGTAAATTTCTTATCATACTCCTCAGGATAATTTACATATTAATAATATTTTCTCACCACTCAATCCATCCTAAAGATTCAATAGTGTAAAGCTCAAAAATTGAGATAAAGAATACAAACTATGATAAGGATAATCTAAATAACAAGTATTAAAGCTAGAAGGTAATCTAGATGGATGGGACTTGTTCCCAATAAAAGAAATACAAGTCAATAGAGGAAAATAATTTGACAATGTGGTTGAATGATCTCACAATATACTAATAGATTATCATTAAAACTAAAAATAATAATCTATAGGAAGATGTAGAATATATCAATTCCACTTAATTTTATTTCTTCACCTCCTTCATAGTTAGTCTGTGTAAAATAAAAAAATATATGGGATTATTTTTATCAGCAATAAGATTGTATAACCTATAATAATTCTTAGAACTAACCCATGCACTCAACTATTAGTTTAGGAGCGACAAATTAAAATCATGCTCAACCATGTTAAAATATCCACCACTTAACCATACAATAAATGGTAGATTAAACCTCATCCAATTTCATAAGAAGATTATCTCTTTTAGAATTAGGATCATCAATTGATAATGACCTATTAACTTCTTATTAACAAATAGGCTAAATCAAGAACATTTATGAAGAGGACATTCCCCCTTGTTAACAACTATGGATTGCATCCAATAGACAATCCTAAAATTGCTACTTCCTTTATCACAAGATGAGGAGTGATAATATATATATATATATATATATGTATGTATATGTGTGTGTGTGTGTGTGTGTGTGTGTGTGTGAAGAATTCTTAGTGTGATATTGTTTGTAAAGAAAAATAAAGTTTATTCCCTTCACGATTCACTTTCTATAACATGATGATAGTGGGTGTAGACACCCAATTTTGACCATGTCTTCAAATCCTACAAACTTAACAAAATCTACCTCATTAGGCAAATCAAATATCTTGATCAACCTAATAAGCGGAAGTCTCATCCAAGGGGTATTTAGTGCCCAAATCATAAGCACTATACCCAAGGAAGTAGCATCGACAATGCTATTGACTATCTAGCAGTGCTTTTGCCAAAGAATTTAGATTTCATCATTTCATTCCTAGTTAGGTTGACAACAATTATTTTAACACTAGCACCAATATCATTAGTGCTAATAGTGCTTACGATGCCAACTTTGTTGACTATAATAAACTAAAAAATAAAAGGTAGGTAGTTGATACAAATCAAGGACTTGTCATGATAGTATTGCTTGAATTTTCCTAGTTCCCATAACTTGTCGTGATTGAAAATTAACCCCCTCTTGATCCTCTCAATATTTTCTTCTTGTCCTCCATCGAATCCTCCACCCTCACATGTTATCCTTCCATCGATCTCCCTCTAACTATGTTTCCCCTCTTCATGCAACCTTCCACCTTTGGACATTTGCAATCCTAATAGATATTCCATTAGATCCTCCAAGGGAGCCATAGCTTCTATAAAGGCAACCCTTTGGGCATCCCAATTCATTAATCCTCAAGCTAATTCTAAATTCAAACCAACATCTTTGCTAACAAAATTTTGTCCTTTTGAATACAAAATATTTATACCAAAGTGTTGCCCATATGATTTTTAACACTTGCATGCTATTTTTGTCAAAGGTATTTATGAGGATATAATCAAGAGAGCTCATACAAAGAGAGACCTTATGCTTTTGAAGGTCACTTTTGGAGTTTTACCATAGTTGCATCCATGTGGGCATTGAGGCAGGCTTCTATTAAGGACTATTGGATTTGCTCCTCATCCCTCTATCTTATGTCTTTCAAAATAAAATTGTTATTTTTCTATTTATCATAATCTTATATTACTTGTAAAATTTAATATTGCATCTTAAATTATATTGTGTGACATCATTTTTATCTAATTAATCAAAAGCACATTTTAGTCAAGATCCCTATACCTTGCTGGTTAGGATCCTATAGTCCATCGATTTGTCATGGGTTTCTAAAGTTGGAAGCCTATTTTTTTACATCTTTAGGCAAAAGTGTTGCCAAATTATAGTGCTAGTAGTGCTACTACACTCTAGTTATTTATCATAGTGACTACATAGCTTGTAGTTTATTATCTTATGATAGAAAGTAAAAATGTCACCCATAATAGATAGTGTCGCCAATGCTTTTGCTTTATTGTGGTGCTTTTGCTATCTAAAAGTTAGACAACATTTTTTATTTTTGCTTTCATCTATTTTCTTGGAATAAGGACATGAATTAGATAGATGATTTAAATATTTTACTTTCTCAAGTTTGTTTGTGTAAGTACATCAAGGATCAAGGAGTAGATTAGCAAACTAGTCATCCATAGTTGCAAGTGAAAGTGTTGTAGGATGAAAGCACCACCAACACTTCTAGAAATATAGCATTTCTGTTAAACAAGGGAAAAAGCTGGGTTTACTTGTTCCTTTATGCATTTAGCTTAGCTTGAGTGCTAAAATTTTCATTTTTATCAATTTGTTGTTTGGTTATTTTCTTTATTTTTTAAAAATAAATTAAAGTATCTTGAGTCTTAAGGGAACATATTTTTAGCATTTTTATCAGTTAGATCTAATATTGAGATTCAATCCTTACATCCACATTAAAGAGTCAAACTTGCATATAGATTAGGACTTTGACTATTGTATCTTTTGTACCCTTGCCAATAAAGAAAAGGAAATGCTTTTCTTCCATCATAGAATTAGAAAAGAACATAGTTGTAGTATTTGCTTGATTACATCTTGTTTTTCATCATAATTTAAAATAAATTTTATGTTTAGATTGGGTTGTTTTTAGATTAGTTATATAACAAAGTAGATCAAAAGGAATCTTAGGAAAACATATGTTTTTTCAAACCTAAGCATAAAACATAGATTTTTGGAAAAGGTCCCTATCCTCAAAGTAAGACAATGCAAACAAGATACCAAACAAGGACATAGGAGCTAACGTGCCTATCTTTGTCTCTAAGTCAAAGGTATTCCTTGATACTTGCATTGCATTTTATTGAACCCAACATGAACACCACATGGGTCCCAAGATTTCTTTTTGACCAACATACCTTAACTAAACTCAAAATCTTTTACATTATAAGCAAGATCATTTGAATTTGTTTGCATTGGCATTAAATCACATTAATCAAAGATAATAAGAATATAACCAACTAATGGTCCTATCACGAGTCTTCTTGATTGGTAAAAAAAAAAAAAAATTATATATATATATATATATATATATATATATATATATATATATATATATATATATATATATATATATATAGTGATCCAAGATTGCCACCCACCAATATAGGATCTCATGCATACTTATGAGAAATAGGGAGTATATCACGACAGACTAGTGATAGTCATAAGGAGAAAGACCAATACCCCTTACATATCAATCTTGACCATAAATGTGAAATATCACTTCCACATATCTATGTACTTCCATATATTACCTCTTCTCTCACGTATTGACATGTATATTGAGAGGATTTAGGTATATAGGTAGGCCTTCAAGATATATTAATCGAATTGGGTGTATAGAGGGAAGGTGATATAAGGCCATATAAAAATATCTTCTTATTTTTATTTTAAAAAATGCTATAAACAATTAAAATTTTAAATAATTCTCTTTTCTCACCAACCCTTAAACCCATGGCCAAAAAATGCTATCTAACCCTTAGTGTTAATAGCTAGCTAGTCACTTTAAGCCTCTTGTAGAGGGATAGGATGTCCACCTTAGACATGAAAATTAAAATTTTGATCAAGAAGAGTATACATCATCTTCTCAAGATTCCTTAAGCCAAACCCATAAAGAGGATGGAAGATTAATCTTTCAATTTGCACCCCATATGTCCCACTTCCTGTAAAGAAAAAATAAGCCATAAAGACCTTCAAAGAGGCTAGTGAATCCCAAGAAACATCTACAGGGGATGATTCATTATTGGATCACGCTTAATAACCTAATTCTAATCCTTTTCAATTTAAATAATGGACCAATATTTTGCATCTATTAATACTACCATGCCAATAAATCTCAATACATCAAAACTTAATCTTATTGATCCTATCCCACCATGTAGCTCATCATTAATGGATAGTGGGGAATAGGTTCTTTTCCAATTGCTATTGGTACAAAATACATCTCTTCCTACTCTTGAAGTTATTACAAGGATGTTCTAGTTGTCCTACATCTTAATAGGTAGTGACCAACACAATCCTAATACAAATGTCTCTTTAAATATCTAAATCACAATTTCTAACCCTAAACCTAACCCTAATCCATTATATGTCATCAGTCCTAACATTTATCATACAGATTATAGATTAGGGGTAATACAAAACCCTAATTTATTTATCTCTCATCCTCAACTCATTAATCAACTCAAATATTTGATTTTAAGTATTTTGAAAACTAATTATATGATTCTATGTCTCAAGTCATATTTCAACCACCATCACAACATGTACCTTTCATCCAATCATCACAGTCCAACCCGATCTCTCTAGAGCTCTAGGATCCAACCATATAATTAGAGTGATTAAAAAACAAATGGTCATTATCTAAGGGTCATCGTTAGGTCAAAAGTATTCCTATGATGACTTGTGTAAAACTCAAGATTGAAGTGAAAGAATATTCACCATGAAGAAAAATATATCATTCTTGGAAGCCTTATTCCTCCTCTTGCATATTTAAATTGCACATTATAAAAAAATTATTTTTAATACATTGAACTAAGTAACTTCTTACTTATTCTGATATCTTTGTGCAAGGAATTTAAAGGGAGACTTGCTCATTGATAAGGTTTGTACTGGCTGTAATGCTAGTCAAATTGATAATCTAAAGGGTTGTGCAATTTTTTGATAGGCATGTCTTGCAAATCAAATGTTTCAAATGCATTGTTGGTCAAATTAGGATTCCATAACTTTGAATATGTATGGGTTGACATCACATAATAAATATTAATAACGTTAAGAAAATATTTTAAATTTGATAAGCTTATGTATTACCTAAAAGTACATGCATCTAAACAATTGTAATATATAAAAATTTTATAGTGTATCACAATCAATATTAATAATAACTAAATAAATATACTCTACTCTATTTTGTAATTGTAAATGTAGATAAAAATAACAATAAAATACTATAAATATAGAAGAACATCAAAATAGCTCTGATAAGAACATTAATCAACATAGTATCTAAATAAGCATATAAAATCTAAATAAAAATAGTGAGAATAATCACTCTCATAAAGAAAAATAATCCACATAGTACAAGATAATAAGAACAAACAAAAGTTATGGATGTAGACCTAATTTTTAATGGTTCCTTATCAGTCAACATCATGAATGAATATGATATATAGTTTCTTTAGCATATTAGAAATGTCAATATGCTTAACACACATATGAGTGTCTTCACCACTTTAGCTTTGTTAATTGACTACTACCTATTACAACATCATAAACCTTTCTAATTTGCTTGTTCATTTACTTTTGCTCTTAGTCAACTATCAATTTGAATTTTGAGCTCCTTTAATTTGTAGTAATTTTTTATTTTTGCATTGCCTCTTAGTCAAGCTATGTTGATGAAGTTGTTATTTATAAGGTTAATTTAGAGTATAGTTTCTAGTTTCCAATTTCCATAGCACAATGCAAGATATTAAAGCAAAAATGACATAGAAAATAAAAATGTTTACCAATTAATTGCTTGAAAGCTTTAGATATAACGATATATTGGTCAAAAAAATCAAGTGGAGGATAATGTCGAGATATTTTATAAGGAAATGTAAGTCTAGGTATTATGAACCAAATACCAAATTATTTTGCCTAATCTACAAGAATGAAATAAATGTTTGAACCATGCACATAGGACCTGTATGTGTGTGTGTTTGTGTGTGTGTTTGTAACATTCTATAAATTACTCTAATAGAAAATATGAATACATTTTCAATCTACAATAAGACTATTTTTTCAAAAAATTAGAAGGTAAATAAATGGACAATTATGAAAGAAGATACTCAACTAAAGGTTTAATTTCATAGATAACAACACTATAGTTATGGTTTATTTCAAGCAAACCATATCAATGCTAGAATTTCCACTTTTTAACAAGAATGTCCCACAAATCAAGAAAAGTTATTAGTCCTTTCTTGGAAAAGTGCTTTGACTTAAATTTAGGACCTAAGAGTTGCCACATATAATTGGCTAAAAAGTTATACATAAATAATAAACAATTTCTTGATATTCAATATGTTTTCAAGATGCTAATATCCATAAGGATGAATGTCCCTAAAGGATGTAGAAAATTCAACATGTTCTAAATATATTTTATAGCTAGAAACATGATAGAGCACTTCTATAAGGTGCAATGCATATTCCATTTCTCAATCAAAAATTTCAAGGAACAAAACAAAATCATTAACAAAATGAGAATTAATTTCATATTGATATTTTATAAAAAATATTAATTGAAGCAAACCCTTGAATTATTTTCAACAAGTATCCTAAAGCATTTATAGATGACACTTATATAAAAAGGGCTAAATGAAAATCTTGAAGTTACAAGATCAAAATCCATCTATAATGAAGTGGGTATACACATCATAAAATAGCATAACCAACCTACTAATCATCCTTGGATAAAACCAAATCCATCGTAGAATTTGAAGAATGAAATTCCACTGGATTCTATCATAGGGTTTGTTAAAATCTAGTTTAATAAAACCTAAATCTTGAGTGGAGCATGCAATCCATTCCATGATATCCCATGCAAAAATCAAAGTGTCCATCATGCTATCTAGTATTTTTGAACTTTTTTGGGATAATATTAAGAAGAAACTAGTTTACAAAAGACCCTAATGATCCCTTATTCACAACTTCATTGCACATTTTAAAGAAGTATTTTGAAAGGGTCACCCACATCTTCCTAAGAAATCCATAAATAACTCGTATATGGTAGGTGCTTTTTCTAATGATAGAGTAGAAGCCTCTTCAAGCTCCTTTAGGGAACAAGATATATCCAAGCTATACATAGCATTTTCAAATATTCTGTGAGAAACAAGAATCTAGCAAATAAAATATTTGATTATCAATCTAGCACTCAAAATCCTAGGATAATGTATTTACAAAGAAAAATGAAGAAGATCCAAAAAATAAAAATCAAGCATTCAGACTTATTATGAAAACGATGTAGGTATTGAGCTATAGCAACTCAAGGAGTATATCAAAGAGGCTAGTGAGAGTCACAAGGAGAAATACCAATATCCCTTACATATCAATCTTGACCATAAATATGAAAGGTCACTTCCACATATCTATGGAATTCCATATATTTACTCTTCTCTCATGTATTGACATGTATATTGAGAGGATTTAGGTATATAGGGAGGCCTTCAAGGTGTATTAATCAAATTGGGTGTAAAGAGGGAAGGTGATATAAGGCCATATAAAAACATCTTGTTTTTCTTTTAAAAAATGCTATAACAAAGTTGAAATCTTAAATAATTCCCTTTTCTCACCAACCCTTAAACCCATGGTCAAAAAATGCTATCTAACCCTCAGTGTTACTCAATATCTAGCTAGTCACCTTAATCCTCTAATAGAAAAATAGGATGATCACCTTAGCCATGAAAATTAAAATTTTGATCAAGAAGAATATATACCATCTTCTCAAGATTCCTTAAGCCAAACCTATGAAGAGGATGGAAGATAAATATTTTGATCTGCACCCCATATGTCCCACTTCTTGTAAAAATAAAAGGAATCCATAAATACATTCAAAGAGGCTAGTGAATTCCAAGAAACATCTATAGGAGATGATTCATTATTGGATGACCCTTAATAGTCTAATTCTAGTCATTTTAAATTTAAAAATTGACCAATATTTTGTATCTATTAATACTACTATGTCAATAAATATCAATACAACAAACCATAATATTATTGATCCTATGCCACCATATAACTCATCATAAATGGATAGTGGGGAATAGGTTCTTTTACAATTTCCATTGGTACAAAACACATCTCTTCCTACTCTTGAAGAGTTATTACAAGGATGTTCTAGTTGTATTACATATTAATAGGTAGGGACCAACACAATATTAATACAAATATATCTTCAAATATCTAAATGAAAACCTCTAACCCTAACCTTAATCCATCATATGTCACCGGTACTAACCTTTATCATACATATTATATATTAAGGGCAACACAAAACCATAATTTATTTCTCTCATCCTTAATTTATTTTTTTCAATTAGTTATATGGGATTGAATGGTTCCCACCCATAATACATCACCACCACATAGTGGTATTACAACAAATTTAGGATACTATCCATGTATTGTTAGACAAGATTCCAACCTTGGTCTCCTCGAATGTTGAGGAATTTAACCAGTTGAGCTAATGCCACTTGATTCTCGTCCTCAACTTATTAATCAAGCCAATTATTTGATTTTAAATATTTTAAAAACTAATATTAAGATGCTAATTTTGGTATCATATTCCCAAATATCTCAATCTCCACCTCAAATCCACTATCAAAAAATTCCTTCTATGTATTAAGTCATATTTCAACCACCATCACAACATGTACGTTTCATCCAATCATCATAGTCCAACTCAATCTCTCTAGAGCTATAAGATCCAACCATCGAATTAGAGTTATTAAAAAAATAAATGACCATTATGTAAGGGTCATCATTAGGTCAGAAGTATTCCTATGTTGAGATGTGTAACCAACCTTCAATCCATTTGTAGCAAGTCACATTTTTCCTTCAAACATTGAAGCTCCTAACTTTTAGAGCTATAAGAGTAAAGAGGATCCCATTAGCCACCTTAGATTATTTAGGATGGCTTGTAGTGACATAGTAATGATGAAATGATGTTCTTAATTTTTTTTCTAAAAGTCTTAGTGGTCTAGCCTTGAATGATATTACCAAATATCAAGACATTTCCTAAAGAGGTTTAGAGACCTAGTAGAAATGTTCATCAAGTAAGTGAATTGTGACAACTCAAGTAATAGAAAGACAAGACTATAACTAATTTTCTAGTAAAATTTCAAGCCCTACTAATAATAATTCTTTATTTTATCCCTCCAAGGGACCTACTTGACATATTTATATCCAACCTACATAAGAAATTATCCTTCTATTTAGAAATGGTTAACATGTCTTCATTGAAGATGCCATTGACATGGCCAAGAGAACAAAGATCACTTTCATTGTATGAAGGTAATTGAAAACCAAAACTAACATGGAAGGAGATAAGTCTTCCTCTTCAAAACCAAAGTTATAGTAAAAGAATAAACATGTTCTTATTGATAGAGTTATGCACTTCCATAAATCCAACAATGTCAATGCTACTAAAAATATTTAAAATATCATTTTAGGAAAGTACAAGTAACAAAAACCCATAAGGATCTCAACTTGATTATATGAACCTATTTCTACTATCCTAGATCATATTTTTAGAGCCAATATGGTAGAACTTCAACCCATCAATCCTATAAAATCTAAAATAAAAAATACTTCTTGGTTTAGGCTAAATGATCAATGTACCTTTTATGGATTCAATGGTCATTTGATAAATAGGTGTATGGGCCTTAAGAAACTAGTGCAAGACATTATTTATTATAATAAAATAGTTGTCAATAAATCCATTCCCAATATTCTTTAAACCAAGTCTTTGATATTTTTCAAAATCCACTATTGAATCACAATAATCAAAATTAAAAAGCAGTAAATATCAACTACTAAAAACCACCTTCTAATTAGGGTATGGCTAGTATTCTCAATCAATTTCATCATGTTAATAATATTTTCTATGCATGTGTTGTGATAAGACAAGATCATAGGAATCAACCATGAGAACCATCATCAACTAATCAACCATCAAGATCACCTTTCGTCCTTCAATAAATAATATCTAATCCACCTAAAGGACATCCTTTAATCATTTAATACAAAACCAAGAACAAATCCAAAGATAATTTTGACTTGATTTGGTAACTCAAGAATACCCTTGTTATGATATCTAGCTTTGATCTCCTAAAGTATTCTTTGATACATCTAAGATATCTTAATCAAGTTTTTAAAGTGAACAAACAATTCCTCAAAATCTAAACCTCAATGAATTTGATTCCATAGTGGGATTGATTGGGGTAAATCAGTATAACATATACTTTTATGAGGATGATATCCCTCAATATTGACCAAATATACGTCGCTATAGATTATAGGAGAAATCAATGCTAAATTCATGAAATAAATTTTAGTTGATAATGGTTCTAGTTTATATGTATGGGGCTTAAAGTTCATCAAATATTTTGGTCTAAAAAAACAAGATTTGGAGAAAGTTAATCTTATGATTTAGGTTTTTTATAATTTGGAATGAAAGGCTAGCTATACAATAGACTTGACCTTCAAAGTTAGTGCCCACACCCTCAATAGTCTCTTCTATGTCATGCCATGAGACCTATCTTACAAAATTCTTCTAGGAAGACCATGGATTCATGAAATGTAGGTTGTTGTATCAACTTCACATCAATACCTCAAATATAAATACAAGGGTAAAATTTAAAATATTTTCTTTATGAACAAGGGTGAAACTTACAACATTTTTTAACCTCAAACCTTTTAAACATTGTTAGGTAATTGATATCAATAATTAAAAGCTAGTTATTATGCTTCTTTAGATTCATCATTTGTGTCTTCACCTTTTGATCCTGTCATCACTAATTCATTGAGATTACTTAATTTAGAAAACCAACCTAAATAAGAATTAATGAAAAGTGGTAATAAATTAAATACCAGTCATAATCAACCTAAATCTAGATAATAATCAATCTTAATTGGACCTAGCTAAGCTTCCCCCTTCTACTTGAACCTTAGAATTACCTTCTAGTTCCCAAAATACAAATATGAAGTTTATTATTCATTTTTTTGGGACTATGAATGATGAAAATATCAATGGAAACAATATTATATAACCAAATTATAATATGCTTCATGATTCCTATCAAATTTATATTCATCCTTAAGTAGATGTTAGTTAAAATGATATACCAAGGCAAAGGGATAGGCCTATATGAACAAGGTATTATAGAAACCCTACAACCCAAAACCTGGTTGATATGCTATGGGATAAATGATATCCCTAACCATAGTGAGTCTTACCCTACTTCTTTAGATGATGAAGAGATTGATCATAATGATCATTATGATAGAGCCTCTCTAGTTGTATCATTTTGTTAAATAGACTAGACCAGAATGATAATGATTATGGATTATCATATCTCATAGACCTTAGTTTCTCTTAATTTACCTGATATATTAGAGTAAATTGCTTAATAATGGACTATCTAGAGCTAATCACTAATAAAAACTATTGTGATCAAGATGATGTAGAGTACGATACTCCTAAAGGTAGTACTCAAATTGCCTTGACCAAAACTAATTTTACTATCGAGGATCCTTCTCCTAAATTTCCAATATAGCCATATCACAAAATCTAGATAGATGTAATCTCATATTATAATAAAGGAAACCATAGACGTCAATATTAGGATATTAGATGTTCCCAAGATCGTTAAATTAGGAAAATTTTTAACCATGAAAAAATGTAAGGAATATACCAAGTTTCTAAAGGAATTCTAGGATATATTTTCTTGGTCCTATGCCAAAATGTCTAGTTTAGACCCTTCTATAGTTATCGATCATTTAGTAGTCACTTTTGATGCAAAACCCATAAAATAAAAATTATAAAAAATACATCCTAAATTCAAATTTCTAGTCAAAGGGGAGCTTCAAAAGCTCCTTAAAGTAGGCTTTATCAAAGCCATAGACTATTCTAATTAGATCTCTTGCATAATACTCTTTGCCAAGAAAATAGAAAGTGTTAAAGTATGCAATGAACTTTAGAACATCAACAAGGCATGCCATAAAGATGACTTCCTTCCTTCCAACATTGATATGATTATTAATTTTATAATAGGGTGTGCACGTTTATAATTAATGGATGGGTTCTAAAGGTATAATTATATCAAGTAGAACCTAAGAATCAATCCAAAATATATTTCACTACCCTATGGAGAATATTTTACTATCAAGTTATGCCATTTGGGTTGAATAAAGCAAGAGCTAACTACTAGAGAGTCATGATCTACATCTTCTATGATATGATTTGTGATACCATGGAATATTATATAGATGATATTATTGGTTGTTCTATAAACTAATAAAACCATGTTTGATACCTCAAACATATTTTCAAGAGACTAAAGGAGTACAAGGTACACTTAAAATCCTAATAATACATCTTTGGAGTAACATTAGGAAAGATTTAGGGATTTATTATAATCTAAAAGGGTATTGAATTTGACCCTAATAAAATATTACCTAGTGTTAATATGCTACCTCATCTAAAATTGGCCCAAATCCATAGTATCCATGGAAAAATTTAAGCCATTAGGAGATTAATCTCCCAACTTACTAATAAGTGTTAACCCTTTACCAATATTTTGAGAAAGGACATGGTTTTTGAATGGGATGACCCCTATTAGGCTATATTTTATGCCCTAAAATTCTATCTCATGTCACCTATAATCATTGTACCATATAAACCTCATAGACACTTGATGTTATATATAACACCAAAAAATTATGCTTTAGGAGATATATTACCATAATATGATGACCAACATTGAGAAAGAGATATATTATATATTATCCAAACCTTGGTTATTTACAAAGTGAGACATATAACCTTAGATAATATTTATCTAGTTGTAGTGTTTGCATCCCAAAAGCTTATACATGAAAATTTGTCATCACAAGAGTAGATCCCTTGTAATATCTTGTATTGAAACCTCACCTATCAAAATAATCACTAAGTGGGTAATTGAAATTAGAAAATTTGATCTTAGAATTTATCAATTAGAAGTTTGTGAAAGGTCAAGTTATTAATGATCAATTAAAAACTATACCCTTAGAATCATCCAACATTTAGTGATAGACTTTCCCAATGAGTTAGTCTCCAAACTCATACTTTGATGGTGCAACATTTGTTAAAGGATCAAGGGAAGGAGTTATTTTGGTCACTTCCCAACAACAACTAATTTCTCTATCCTTTGTGATAAATTTATCTTGTACCAAAAACACTGTAGAATAGGAAGCCCTTACCTTATAGCTATATGCTATTATAACCCTTAAAATTATAAATTGTTCAATTTTTGGGGATTTCCATCTAATTATCAACCAAGTAAATAATGTTTATCAAACTAAATATGAAAAGCTAAAGTTATATAAATAAATTTTTGATAATTGAATGGTTACTTTTGATAAAGTCACCATTGATGCTATTCCTAGGTATAATAACCACCATATCGATACAATGATTTTAGTTACATCTTTGAGCCCCATAGAGTTGTATGATGATCAAGCAACTATTGTCATTAAACAAGGGAACCTACAATATTAGAGTCCATGCACATTCCCTCAGAGGTTCTAGTCCTTGGTATAAGGATATATTTGACTACCTTAAATCTACCACTTTTCTTGATAGTTTGAACTATAATGAGCATAAGAAACTCAATAAACAAGACTAAAAATATCATTGTTAGAGATATTTTAAATTATCATAACTTTTATGGCATCTTGCTTAGATTATTAGACAAAATTAAATCTCATAAGGTATTCTAAGAAGGCCATGATTGATCATGTAATGTTCACTTCAATGGTGTTTCCATTTCCAAGAAAATTACTCTTGTCCCTCCATGGAAAAGGACTTTTGCAACTATACCAAGAAGTGTGACAAGTATAAAAAGCATGGTAATCTTATCCATATCACTTCCCAATCCCTTAAATCCATTACATCACCTTGGCCTTTCAACATTTGGGGATTGGACATCATTAGGAAGATAAACCCCGTGTATTTTGATGGACATAAATTTATCATCATAACTACTGAATATTTACTAAATTGGTTGAAACTATACCTTTAGCCTCAACCAGTAGAGTGCAAGTCTCCAAGGTTATCCTTAACCAAATCATAAGCCATTATGACATCCCTTTCATCTTGGAAAATAGAACACGTTTTAATAATAAATATGTTAGAAGTATTTATGTCAAATATAAGTTACAACATTAATGGTCCACTACTTATTATTGTAAATGCAACAACCAAGCCAAAGCACATCACAAAACCCTTTCAAGATCATCAAGAAGCTAGTCAGTGAAATAGGAAGATATTGGATCTCCAGTTTTACCCAACCCTTTAAGTGTATTCCACAAATATTAGAATACCTACTAGCACCATGCCTTAGGATTCATATTCCTTCCTTGTATATTCTCTTATAGGATACCTCTATGTAATACCCCAAATTAACACGAAACAAGAAAACATACAAACAAAAGAGAAAAAAATTATCTATATTTTTTTTGACTAAGGAGAAGGATTCATAAATCCTTACCCAACCTTAGACCGACTTACTATTTGACATCCCCTAAGTTTCTCAAGAACTATACCACATAAGATTCCCTTCATGCAAGTCCGTCTGCATAATCCTATCTTATGTTGAGCATATAAGTCCATCCCTCTCATCAATATTTATGAGCTAGACTTACCACCTTCAATCATTAGAATGTATACACGCATCTCCATATCCACACAAGCCATTATGTGTGGTATGTTACGTGTACTATGAGTTAAGCTATCAATATTGTCTACTGACAAGCTATCTTAACTCTAGTACAATCTTCCAAACCTAGTCACCAATATCCCTAAGGGAGTATCAAGCCCTTAGGATATCCACTAAGTTCACCTAGAACTTACTAATGATTCATTCTTTTTATCACACAAGAGCATTAAATATTTAGATACTAAATCTAACAAAATAAAGTGACCAATAACAAGAATAATCAAGCCTAAATAAACAATCACCAAAAAGACATACATTAAATATTTAAATACAATAATCTAAATAAATTAGAACTAAGCATAGTAGTTGTAATGTCCATTTAGATACATAAATAAGTATGGTACACCACATACTTTCCATGATACTTTACATCCATTTCATTGGGGAAATCTCCCCATAATCTAATGTAGTGCATAAAAGACAAGATGTAAGGTAGAGAGCAAACTTGTGAATTGGTCCATCTCATGATTCTGGCCTTCCCGCTCTTCCCTCGATAAAGTGAGGATATTAGGAGATCAGGACACTCATGGATACTAATAGTCATGCTTCTATATGCGCTTACTTAATTCATTGCCAAATTGCAACTATACAAATAACCCAAGAAATTCAACTTACTAATGCATAGTACTAATAATGGAAACTACCCTTTCTATTTTCTCCCTCCTTAGTCAACTTCAGGGACTCAGAAAACCTCATGCACTCTACTTGTAAATAAATGAACAAACCTTCTAAAAAATTAAAGTCCCATACCCTTAATTGTTAGGAACTAGGTTCACACATCTCATTACTCAAGCAACTACTTTAATTCCCATAAATTTTTTTATTCATTTCATAGAATAAGGTCCCATACCCTTAAACTACCAATAATATTCACTCATTTTATTTCAGAACATAAGGTCCCATATCCTTAAATTACAAAATAACCATTATCCATTTTATTTCATAAAATAAGGTCCCATACCCTTAAATTACAAAATAAACATCATCCCTTTTTATTTCATAACATAAGGTCCCATACCCTTAAATTACAAAATAACCATAATTCATTTTATTTCATAACATAAGGTCCCATACCATTAAATTACAAAATAACCATCATTCATTTTATTTCATAACATAAGGTCCCATACCCTTAAATTACAAAATAATCATCTAATTCATTTATTTCATAAAAAAAGTTCTCATACCCTTTAATTACAAAATAATCATCTAATTCATTTATTTCATAACAAAAAGTCTCATACCCATTAATTACAAAATAATCATCTAGTTCATTTATTTCATAAGAAAAGGTCCCATACCCTTAAATTACAAAATAATCATCTAATTCATTTATTTCATAACAAAATGTCCCATACCCTTAAATTACAAAATAATCATCTAATTCATTTATTTTATAACAAAAGGTCCCATACCCTTAAATTACAAAATAATCATCTAATTCATTTATTTCATAACAAAAGGTCCCATACCCTTAAATTACAAAATAATCATCTAATTCATTTATTTCATAACAAAAGGTCCCATACCCTTAAATTACAAAATAATCATCTAATTCATTTATTGACTCCTAAATTCTACAAAGAAGACAATGAACGGTAACTAAAGGAGACTCCTGAGTTGGCTATAACTTTTCAAAGGAGGGTTCACTCATGAAATCCAATTGATCATCTTAATAGATGACCCTCTCATGCATTTATACTAATACATCCATCACATGATGATAGATAGAAGGATCTGAGGAGCTTCGGTGCTGCCTGTCCTAGCTGCCACTACCACATAAAATTGACTACTATGACCACGGTAACTACGAATGCCTTTGCATCCACATCATAGCAATGGAGCACAACAATGCCATGATGATATGAGTCCTCCAACACATAGTTATGAGCTACGATGCTCTTACCACACAAAGCTATGGTGCTCTAAAACACACAACTATGATGCTCTAAAAATAACACAGAGCTATGATGCTCTTACAACACATAGTCGATCTCTTGAAAACATAGATTCTCGATGATCATAAACATAGAGTTACAAACTATTAAAAAAAAAGAGCTATGATGCTCTAAACACAAAGCTATGAGCTCTTAAAAACATAGAGCTACGAGCTTTAAACATAGAGCTATGAACTCTTAAAAACGTAGAGCTACGAGCTCTAAACACAAAGCTACGAGATCTAAACATAGAGCTACACCGCTCTTACAAACATAGATCTACAACGCTCTAAAAATAGAGCTACAAGGGCTTAAAAACATAGATCTACGAGCTCTAAACATAGAGCTACGAGCTCTTAAAAACATAGAGCTATTAGTATAGATCATATTATAGAGCTTCATTTAGCTTCATTTAAATTATTACATTATTCACATGGTCGTTAGATAGTGGTTGGGGAAGTTGGTTCTTGATAATCACATATGGTTGAACCGCATACCAATGTATTACTTATTCTTACAATCATCTCAATATTAAACTAATGCTGCAAATTGCTTTATGGTATCAGAGCAAGTTTGGATTATTGGGTAATTTGTTTTTTATATTTTTGGGAAATGTGGTTTAGCCACTCCATAAACTACTAGAGCCTGTAACTAATGCAAACAACACTCCAAGAACCTACCATACCTGTAAAAACCCCACAAACATAGCAAAAATATTGTGGCACATGAATATGGATATCCTCCATTGAAAAAAATGTGTATGTAGGTAGATAGAGGCTATCATAGTCATTGGAGATCGTGTATCCCCACAAAAGATACATGCACGACATCACGATGGTAACTCTACTCTGTTAGTGGTAGGTAGATGCAAACCAAGGATACTGAGTGTTTTATTTTTGATGTTCAGTGATCGAAGTGTAAAACGTGTTTTGTTCCCCCCCTTTGCACATGAACCAAGAATGTGAATAGAGCCTAACACATGGCACCACACCGTATGCTGACTTGGCTAACCCTATCAAATTCAATGACATGGAGATTCATTGGTGAAATTTCTATTTTAGGTGGCATATATTTTGTGTTTCAGACTACGCATGCCAAGGTTGGACATTCCAATATCTTAAAATATTTTGAAGACCCCACAACATAAAATGCATGTAATGTTTTTTTAAATCTCGTTCGCCTCTCTAGCCGAGTTGGTCGGGCTATCAAATTTAAGATGTTGGCGGAGATATCACGGGTTCAAATCTTGTGAAGACCACTATTTTGCATAGACAGATTTAAAAAAAAGGTATTTTTTTATCTAAGGGTTATTTATTGCAAATTTCAATGCATTTTATTTTTTCTTGGAGGGATAAAAACAATTTGAAAACTAGTGCAATTTGAAAACTAGTGCCATTTGAATACTAGTGCATCATTTTTTTTGTCATGGAGGGATAAGAACACTTTTGCACTTAGTTTCTTTTTGCCCATTGAAAGGGTATATCAAAATTTTTCACCCTAGTTTATTTTGCAACTAAAAAGGGGGGATCAAAAGCATTTTATTTTGCAAAATTCTAAGACAAAGGGGAGGAGAAAATTGTGGAATAGAATATCATTTTTGCAAACCAAAACCTCACATAATTTGCAAAAATTATTGTACCAAAGATGCATTTTCGGTGGAGACCGACATCTTAAACAAAAATTGGTATTGTAAATAGGTGCATTTTCGATGGAAATCGACACCTATAGTTAAAATTTGTGGGCACTTGTGATTGTTTATTGCACTTAATTTCTTGTTTTTTGCATTTCAATCATAAGTTAAAATTCAAAGCAAAAGAAAGACCCCAAATTTTAAACCTATTTGTGCAATTTATTGCACTATAGTGTTCGCTATTTACGATACCTCTGGCCCACACTTATAGGTAATGTTGTCATGCTTTGGGCTACTATATCTAATGCATAACATAGTTGCAACAATGATATATGAGCTATTGTTCTCTATAAATCATCGGGAAGAAATAAGGAAAGCCAGTTTTGATACTCACTCCATTTTATACCCTAATTCTTTTTTATTGTTTGGCTTAAACTCCTCCAACTCATCATCATTTTTTGAAAGGGTTTTGAGGTAGGTGCCATCAATTTGATTGAATTTCCTTTCATGTACTCTTTGTGGTATATCAAAAGGGAGACCATTTGGTGTTATAAGGAACCTTCAAAATGGCCACTGTTTACAAATATCTATCAAATTCATAGTTGCTCAAAGGTTCTAATTTTACACCATGGAAGACAAATATGAGAGCTATCCTTCAAGTTGAAGATTTGTGGGATGTAGTGACTGGCACTATAAAATATCCTACAACAGTAGGGCCATATCAAGAGGCTTTTAATAAGAAGGATAGAAGGTGTCTCATGTCTATTCTACTTGCTGCTACGGATGAGGTACAACCTCATATTTGTGATGAAAAAATTGGTAAAGAAGCTTGGGATGCTTTTATTACCATTTATGAAGGGAAGAATCAGTCCACTATTCTTAACCTTCAATCTCAACTACATACACTAAGTATGAAATCTAGTGAGACAGTTGAACTTTTCCTATGCAGAGTGGTAAAATTGAAAGCCAAATTGAATGCTATGGGAGAAGCAGTGGTAGATACTCTCTTGACTTCAGTAATTTTGAGAGCTTTGCTAGAATCCTACAAGGTGTTGATCACATCTCTACAAGTGTTTGGTAGACAAGTTACTTTTGTGGAGTTGGTAAATTTACTTCAAACTAAGGAGGCAAATCAACTTCAAAGAGATGAAGTGCTGGATCATGCACTTTACTCCAAACAAGGGGGAAAGAAGCAAGGTAAATTTTAGAAGGGTGGATCTTCATCCAAATAAAAAGGGAAACAAACTCAATAGAAAGAATAGAAATATTGTAAAATCTATGATATGAATAACCATGATACCAATAGGTGTTAGTTTAAGAATAAATAGTCCAATGACCAAGATCACAAGAAAAAGGGAAAGGGGAAATACAAACCACAGAAGAAGAATAAGCAACCCAAGGGACATGTTGCTTATGAGGAATTAGACTCAAAATTTGAGAGGGCACACAAGGTGCTCATGACCCACACATCTTCTTAGTAGAAGGATCCTATGTGGTATATTGATTTCAATACCAGTAAATACATGACTGGTGATAGATCATGGTTTGAGACATTTGAGGCAAAGGAAGGCAAGCCAGTGATAATCGTTGATGATAAGACCTACCGATTCCAAGGTGAAGGAGATGTTTTCATCACTCTTCCAGATGGAAAATGTTAGATTGAGAAGGTTCTCTATGTTCCTGGATTGGCAAACAATTTTTTGTCAATCTCTCAAATCTTGGATAGAAACATGGATGTTGTTTTCAATGTTGAGGATGGCAGAAAGAGATGCTTCATCACCAGAAAGGGAAATCATTTAGCAACAAGTTCATACAAGCATGACTTTTTTATCTTAGATGCCATTTCTATGCCTCATGTTGCCATGGTGGAAAACACAAAGGAGACCACTTCTCTTTGGCACAAGAGATATGGGCATCTGAGTTTAGGATATTTGCTCGAGTTGAGAAAATATGAAATGGTGAAAGGTCTTCCCAACCTTTCATCCATATTTCCAGTATGCTCGGATTGCTTAGTAGGGAAGCAACACCGAGTACCATTTGAGGTGAGCTCTTCATGAGTTAAGAAACATTTGGAGTTGGTACACACCGATCTGTACGGTCCTATGCCAAATAGTTATGGTGGAAAGAGGTATTTTTAGTTGTTTGTTGATGATTACTCATGGAGGATGTGGGTTTTATTTTTACAATTGAAATCAGAGGTATTTTTGTACTTTTAGCAGTTTAAGAAGAGTATTGAAAAGGAGTTAGGATGTTCCATCAAGACCCTTCACTTAGATTGAGGGGAGGAATATACCTCCAAATAATTTTCATCATTTTTGAATTCACATGGGATTAAGAGATAGCTAACAATAGCCTATACTCCATAGAAAAATGGAGTTGTTGAGAGGAGGAACCATTCCATCATGGAAATGGTTCACTGTATGCTTAAGGGGGTACATATTGAGTAGCAGTATTGGGTAGAAGTAGTGAATACAACAACATACCTCCTGAATAGAGCACCCATAAAAGCTCTATAGGGCATGACTCCATAAGAAGCATAGAGTGGTAGGAAACCCTCCATTTCTCATCTAAGGGTTTTTGGGTGTAAGGCATTCATGCACATTCCAAAATAGAAGAGAAAGAAGTTAGAAAACCTTACAATGTATTTTTCTTGGTTATGATGAGCATTCAAAGGGATATTGGTTGATCGGTCCTCAGACAAAGAAAACACACACCGATAGAGACATGGTATTTGATGAAGCTTTCACATCAGATAACACATCTATAGTTGTATACCTAGATGAAGAGGATCCTAAGAAAGAGACTCCACCTCCATAGAACAAGGTTCCAAAATGGTATACTAGCACATTGAGAGATTCAAAGTTGACTTCACTTCTAGATCTAACTCTAGATTGACCTTGCACACGCAACATGACTCAGTAGATGAGAGCAGAGGCATCAAATTTAGAGGTTGATGAGCTTTACCAATAGTTTGATGAACTATCTGTAGATGCATAGGAAGATAGAGAAGAAGACATAGATGATGAAAGGGTTTATATGTTTGCATTGGATGAGAATGAACCCACAACAGTTCAATATGCCCTTAGTGAGCCTTAGTGGAAGGTTGCTATGGATGCTGAACATACATCTCTCATGAAAAATAACACATGGAAGCTAGTTGATCTACCTTCAGGAAAGAAGCCCATTGGCTACAAATGGGTGTTCAAAGTGAAGTATAAGGTAGATGAAACTATTGATAAGCATAAGGCCCATCTTGTTGTAAAGGGCTATGCTTAGAAAGAAGGCATAGATTATGAAGAGAATTTTGCACCCACAACAAGAATGACTACCATTCGAGTACTTTGTGCCATGGCAACTCAGTTTGGATGGAAGTTACATCATATGGATGTCAAAAGTACCTTCTTGAATGGTGATCTGCAAGAAGAAGTGTATATGACCCAACCAAAAGGATTTATGGTTGAAGGTCAAAAATAGAAAGTTTGCAAGTTGGTCAAATCCTTTTATGGGTTAAAACAAGCTCCATGAGCTTGGTACATCAAAATGGATAGTCACCTATTGCAGCACGTATTCAAAAGAAGTCCTTCAGATGCTAATCTCTATATCAAGAATAATGGTTCTAACATAGTGATTTTGGTACTCTATGTGGATGATTTGATCATCACTAGTAGTTCAGAGAACATGATCGATGCAGTGAAAGATGACTTGAAACAATATTTTGAGATGATAGATCTAGGACTTCTTCACTATTGTCTTGGTTTAGAAGTGGCTCATAAAAAGAAGTATGCCAAGACATTGATTGAAAAATATTACATGACTGATTGCAAGACAAAAAAAACTCCAATGGAACCAGGGCTTAAGTTATCATGATATGATAATTCTCCATAGGTAGATGGTACTCTCTATTACCAATTGAATGGGAGTCTCATATATCTGACAAACACCAGGCCAGATCTCAGTTTTACTATGGGTTATCTTTCAAGGTTCATGCAGGACCCTAAGGTGAGTCATTGGAAAGCAATAAAATGGGTTCTTCATTATGTCCATGGTAGTACAAAATATGGCCTGGAGTACAAGAAGAATGATAATTTCTTCTTACAGGGATACACAATTTTAGACTATTCCAGATCTATTGATGATCAAAAATCAACTTTTGGATACATTTTCCATCTTGGATATGGACCTGTCTCTTGGCACAGAAGAAGTAGGTGATTGCTTTATCTTCAATAAAGGTAGAATATCACATAGCATGTGGATCCATCTACGAGGTGATATGGTTGCATCACATTCTTTCAAGTATGGGCCTTCCAAAGAACCTTCCAATTCACTTGTTTTGTGACAACCAAGGTGTTTTGAAGCTTGTCAAGAATCTAGTATTTCATGAATGTACCAAACACATTGACACTCAATGTCATTTCATTCGATATGAAGTTCCAAGACACAATATCCAACTCCAATACATTCCCACCAATGAGCAGGTTGCAAATATTTTCACTAAGGCACTTGGACGTGTCAAATTTGAGTTGTTTCACAACACTCTTTGTATTTCAAAATAATGTAATAAGGGGGGATGTTAGCATAGATCATATTATAGAGCTTCATTTAGATTATTACATTATTCACATGGTTGTTAGATAGTGGTTGGGGAAGTTGGTTCTTGATAACCGCATATGGTTGAATCTCATACTAATGTATTACTTATTCTCATGATCATATCAATATCAAACTAATGTTATGAATTGCTTTAAGAGATATAATTTCTCAACACAAATATAGCTATTGAAACATAACAACCAAATTTGGACGGAGACCAACCTAGTTTACCCGTAGAATTGGGTTTTTGCACTACTTGGAAGATGCTCGTCATTCACTGCTCAATGAACGCTCATCGCTCTTGCTCAGTAGATGCTTGTAATTCCTACTTGGTGGATGCTCTTCTCATTTCTTATCCTCACTTCCCTTATTCCCTTCAGGTATTTTTCCTATGATGCTTTCTCTTCCTCCTCGGGCCATGTTCCTCATATACCAGCCATTACTTCCTGACCAACCTTCGATAGGAGGTAGGGTGAACACCCCTCTCATTTCTCTTCCCTAGGTGATCGCCATAAAGAGTATTCCTCTTATGTTAGAGGAGCTTCATGCATATTGGCCTGACCGGTTATCCAAAGGACAATTCAACCTACTCCACCAAATGTCATCTTGTCACCATAACGTCTCAAGGGGTTTGACCAATGGGTGGGCGACGACTTTCTAGGTACGTTGAGGCAAACACCTTTTTTTTTCTTTTAATTTTTTAAAATAAATAAACTATTTATTTAACATATTTTGCTCTTTCTAAATAAATAAATTATTATTTAGCAACATCTCTTACTCTTTTTTAAATAAATAAACTATTTATTTAACATCTTTTTGTCTTTATTAAATAAATAAACTATTTATTTAACAACATATTTTACTCTTTTTAAATAAATAAACTATTTATTTAACATCTTTTGCTCTTCTTAAATAAATAAAATATTTATTTAAACAACACACATATGAATTTTGTGAAGGCAAACCATATACCACATGATCACTAGTTATCAAGGTTAATAATGTTGAAGTCAAAGACAATCATGCAAGTGCATCAAACAAAGAGGGAATATTTCCATCAATATAATTACCTATATCAACCTCTAGAACTTATGATAGCTACTAGGCCATCAGTATAGGGCTCAAGGTAATTAGACATAGACAATTATACCTTAACTGAATGTATACCTATATGAAGGTATCTATTAGTGTTACCTTCGAGTTATCTTATCATCATCTCCCCTTCCTCAAGTACTCTCACCTCCGATGGATAACTCAATTTCCTCCACTCACGAGTGCACCTGATCCTACACATTGGAAATTTATTAGCAGTAACATATCCTTCATTACTTATCTAATATCATTAAGTTGCTTGATTGCACAAAATTGAATATTAGTCATATTTGTTTTTTTTTTTTTTTGAATTTACATGGTGGAATTGGTAGCCGCCACGAATCCAGGAAGGCTGTCCAACTTTTTATGGACACCACAGTATTCTGCGTTATCCGCCTCGAAAGCCGCCACACAAATCTTCATACAGTACACCCCTATAACCACCATGCCACAATCATTTTAAACCTTTTACGTCATTGAAAGCACCAGGAAAGGGACAAGCGTTTAGTCCGGCGAGGCCCGAGATTTGAACCTTGGACCTCCGCCCCCTTATGGGGTTTGGATAAACCAATTGGTCTACACCTCGGATCTATTAGTCATATTTGTTAATATATTATTTTTCTATGTTTAAAAATTCCATATGGGAGGGTCATGACATCGTCCCCCACTAGGATTAACACCATCCCGAGTGTTTCTTAGTTTTTCAACCGCATATAAAATTAAGCAACTTGTTACAATAGGTTAAAGTTCATCAAGCAAGAAAGGAAAATATTTTTGCATGTCTGCCACCTTCTCCCAAGTGGTATTTATTTTTGAGAAACGATCCCATTAGACCTTACACTGCTCAAGGGTCTGATTCCGCATAGCTTTAGAGAAAAATTCAAGGATCCTTACTAGAATTACTTCGATTGCCTTTAGGTTTGCCATCTGCAAGTTAGAGATATCCCACACATGTTTAGGATCAACAATATATTTTCTAAGCAAATATATGTGGAAGGTGTCATGGATTTTTGATAAATTTGGAGGTAAGGCGAGTTGGTATGCAACCAAACTAATTTTCTCAGTGATATCAAAGGGCCCTACAAACTGTGGATCCAATTTTGTGGACTTGATCATACATTTCATTGGTTTGACCCTTAGGAACACTTTATCTCCCACTGAGTATTATATAGGATTTCTCTTCAAATCGATGTAGCTCTTTTGCCTATCAGTAGCCTCCTTGAGCCTTTGCTTGATTACCCTAATTTTATCTTCCATTTCCATGACCATTTTTGGTCCAATTACTACTCTATCCTCTGGGTTATCCCATGATAAAGGTGTCCTACACTTTTTGCTCATACAATGCTTCAAATGGTGCCATTCTTAAAGAGGAATAATATCCATTATTGTAGGTAAACTCTACCAACTACAAATAGTCTTCACATCAAGACTTGTGGTCCATGCAATACATTCAAAGCATATCTTCTAGAACTTGGTTTACCCACTTTGTCTAAACATCTATTTCAGGGTAGTATGCTGAATTCTTATGCAACTTTGTTCCTATTGTTTGATGTAGAGCTCTCCAAAATTCTAAAGTAAAATTGGAATCCCTATCTTATATAATTACCTATGGGAATCCATATAGTTTGAATACCTCTTTAAAAAACCTATTAGCCACTACTTGAGTGTTGTCTTTGGTGCTCCCAAGTATGAAGTGTGTGACCTTGGTCAATTTGTCAACAACCACAAATATGACATCGTGCTGATACCTAGTCTTAGGTAAGCCTACAATAAAATTCATTGATATAACCTATAATTTTTGAGTAGGTATACTATGGGGTACACATATCCTATGTGATTATTGCATTATTTCTTTGAACTTTTGACACTTAAGGCATAGGGCCACAAAATCTGTAATGTTTGTCTTCATCCCTACCCAAAAAATTCCTATTTAGATTTTCTCTCATTTTTACCCTTGCGATGTGGGCCATATAAGGAGATCTATGGGCTTCTGACATCACTACCTTCACTAAATTCCCTAATTTTGGTATGATGATTCTTCCTTTATAACATAAAAGGTTGTCGATTACCCTAAACTCCTTATTGCTCTCAGGGTCTTCTCTTAACTTGGCTCAGATTTATTGACAATACTTGTCCTGATATTGCTCCTTTCTTACTTGGTCCATGAGATTTATGTGGCTCCTAGTTATGGCTACTATGTGTCTCCTTCTACTTAGGGCATCCACAACCTTATTTTATTTTCCTTTAATATACTCAATTTCAAAATTGTACTCAATGAGGAACTTGACCCACCTTCTCTGCCTTACGTTGAGCATTGGTTGAGTAAATATGTACTTCAAAATCTGATGGTATGATCTTAGTTCAAAGGGTATTTCTACTAGATAATGGCACTAGGTATTTAGAGTGTGCACTACAGTGGATAGCTCTAAATCATGTGTGGTATAATTAACCTCATGATTTTTAAGCTTCCTTGAAGTATAAGCTGCTACTGACTCTTCTTGCATGAGCACTCCCTCTAGTCCTTCCAATGATGCATCTGTGCATACTATAAAATCTCCTTGAGTATCTAAAATATTTAGTATCGGTGCAATTGTGAGATTTTTATTAAACATGGTAAAAGCAACCTTGCACTTCTTCATCCACTTGAATTCCTTTTCCTTCTTTTGGAGACTAGTTATTACCGAGCTAATTTTTGAGAAATCCTTTATGTGATGACGGTAATAGCTTGTTAGCCCCATGAAGCTTCTTACCTCAATAATATTTGTAGGGGGTGGCTAATTTATAATGACCTCTATTTTATTTGGATCCACTATGCTCTTTTTTTTTTTATATATCATGCCCTTAATAGCGCACCTCCAAAACATAGAAATCGCTCTTGGCTAGATTCCCATAGAGTTGATTCTCTCTTAGAAGTTACAACATGACCCTGAGATGCTTATCATGCTCTTACCTGCTCTAAGAGTATATGAGGATGTTATCAAGAATTACAAGGACAAACTGGTCCAGGTGTCTGAACACACTGTTCATTAAATTCATGAAGGTAGCAGGTGCATTGGTTAGTCTGAAGGATAGGACGATGAACTTGTAATGCCCATACCTCATTTAAATTTCATTTTGTGAGTGTATTCCTCATGAATTCTCATCTGGTGATACCCTATACTTAGGTTTATCTTGGTAAATATTGTGGCATCTCTTAGTTGGTCAAATAAATCTTTGATACTAGACAAGGGGTACTGGTTCTTGATTGTGGCTTTATTTAGCATCCTATAGTCAATACACAATATTAGAGATCCATTATTTTTCACAAAAAATGGGTGCACCCCATGGTGAAACACTTGGTTTTATCAACCCCTTCTCCAATAACCCTTGTAGTTGTACCTTTAAATACTACATCTCAATAGGTGACATCCTATATGAAGATCTATGGATAGGTTCCACTTCTGGTATGATATCTATAGTGAAATCCAATTCTCACATAGGAGGAAGCCCTAGAAGGTCTTTTGGAAATACATCTTGAAATTCCCATAGAATTGGATGTGCCTCAATCACCTCTTCCATTTGATATCTCTCAAATTCATTCATTTTCACAATATAAATGATTCCCCCTTTGCTGAGGGTTTTCTTCATCTACATGGTAGACAACATCTAGGGCTTGAATACCCCTTGCTTGCTATAAATTCATAGCCTATCATTATTTCCATTGGAATATTCAATCTATCTATCTTGGAAATTGATTACGACTTGATGGACCTATAGCCAATCCATCCCTAGGATCACATAAAAGGTGTGAAATGGAGTTACGTATAGGCAAACTTCTATGGTTCCACTTTCTAAGGTAATTTCCATCATTAAGAAACATTGGTTTATGGAGTAGGTCTATCCAGATCCATACTCAACCTTCCATCCATGAGCCAAATACCCTAGCATTTCTAGCATATCCTTGGCTAATTTACAAGAAATGAAACTATAAGTGGCTCCACTATCTATTAAGATATCTACTGACTTACCAAAAATATTACCTTTTATGATTAACAAGGTGGCTTGCCCTTCAAGTCTCTAATTCCCAGTTGCAACGTAGATCTTATGCATCGGCTCCTTTCCTTTATTTTTGGATGTGCTTGTCCCTGGTCGATATGAGCATTGATTAGCATAGTGAGCCCCTTTGCAATGGTAACATCCATCCTTGGGCCCTTGTTTATTTTTTATTTTCTACTCCTCATTCTTAATAATTGATACTGGAGCTGATGATTTTTGAGGAGAGGATTTAGCATTGTTGGGTTTGTTGCCTTTCTTGAAGTTCTTGAATTTTATTTTGGCATCTATTAAATTTCTTCTCTAGATTCTAGGGGGTTCTTAGCCTTCCGTTCTTGATATGCCTCCCATTTTATAGTCCCATTGCTATTCCTCTTATTTAGTTCCTAATGTTCTTGGTCATTCAGGTTTTCATACTTATAGCAGAAACGAGACTTTGCTTTCTTTGCCAAATCATAAACCTTCTACAATGACTTAGGTTCCTACATTTCTACATAATGCTTTATCCTAGACTGTAATCCATAAGTAAACTTATGATTTCACATATTATCATTATAGGTAGGTACATACTTCAACAATTTTACCAACTTCCTGTAATATACCTCCATTAAATTAGTTCCTTGCATTAGATCGGTAAACTCTTCAAAATTTAAAGCATAGAAGTGTTACATGAGGAATCTCTTTTTAAAGATATTTATAAGTTCCTTACATGGAATATCCAATTTAATCGTAGTCTCCTCATAGTAAATATCCCACCAGTCTAGGGTAGCTCCTTAAAGGTAAATTGTAGCCCAAACCATTCAGGTACCTGAAGAATACCCCTTTACTATGAAGAAGGCTTCCAACTCTCTCAACCAAAATTTAATTGCATCTCCCTCTCCTTCTCCATAAAACTTGGAGATACAAACATTCTTTAGATCCCTTACTATCTCTTTTTCTAAGAGGGTCCTTGATTGCTTTGTTCTACTACTAGTCCCTCAATTTGGTTGACTTCTGAATCTCTAGCCTATGAGTTTTGATTTGCCATGGTTTCTAGTACTTATCTTAACTAATTTTGCAACTCAAAAACCATAGTAGTAAGTTACTCTATTCCTACATTGGAAACTCCTAGATCCTCATTCTAGATCTCTTCTTCGACATTTATTTGTTGAGTTTGTCTAGGTGGAGGTCTTCCCATCCTGGCCTTGGATGGCATCTTGACCTAGTTTCCACCAAAAAAAGAGTTAGGCTATAGTTATCCCTCAACTGAATCACTAAATTAACCATAATATAGAGTCCTTTTGCTAATCATTAGAGATCTAATTAGGATGAGATTCCTAGGCAAGGATATATCCTTAATACCAAATCCCATACTAATGTATCATTAATATTCGTCCTTCCTCAAAATCAATTACATTAGAACATAATAGTAGAGACTCTAGGTTACTTTGGCTTTAAGATTATTCTCAAGCGAGTGTCTTTGGATATCCCTATCTCTTCTCCAACACATAAGAAGCTCTATACCCTTGAACCTAGAGCTCTGATACCAAATGTAATAACCCAAATTAACATGAAATAATAAAACATACAAACAAAATAGAAAAAGTTTATCTATATTTTTTTGACTAAGGAGAAGGATTCATAAATCCTTACCCAACCTTAGACTGACTTACTGTTTGACATCCCCTAAGTTTCTCAAGAACTATACCACAAAATATTCCCTTCATGCAAGTACGTCTTTGTAAGCCTATATTATGTTGAGCATATAAGTCCATCCCTCTCATAAATCTTGATGAGCTAGACTTATCACCTTTAATCATTAGAAGGTATACACACATCTTCATATCCACACAAGTTGTTATATATGGTATACTACATGTACTATGAGTTAAGCTATTGATCTTGTCTATTGACAAGCTATCTTAACTTTGGTACAATATTCCAAACCTAGTCACAAACCTCCCTAAGTGGGTATCAAGCCCTTAAAATATCCAATAAGTTCACCTAGAAATTACTAATGATTCATTCTTTTAATCACACAAGAGCATTAAAGATCTAGATACTAAATCTAACAAAATGAACTGATCAACAACAAGAATAATCAAGTGTAAAGAAACAATCACAAAACATACATACATTAAATATTTAAATGCAATAATATAAATAAAGAAGTACTAAGCATAGTAGTTGTAATGTCCATTCAAATACATAAATAAGTATGGTACACCCCATACTTTCCATGATACTTTACATCCATTTCATTGGGAAAATATCCCCACAATATAATCTAGTGCATAAAATATAATATGTAAGGTAGAGAGCAAACTTGTGAATTGGTCCATATCATGATTATGACCTTCCCACTCTTTTTGTGATCAAGTGAGTATATTAGGGTATTAGGAAACTCATGGATCTAGATAGACATGCTTCTATATGCACTTACTTAATTCATTGCCAAATTACAACTATACAAATAACCCAAGCAATTCAACTTACTAATGCATAGTACTAATCATGGAAACTACCCTTTCCATTTTGCCCCCTTAGTTAACTTGAGGGTGTCAGACAACCATGCATCAAATCATGCACTCTACTTGTAAATAAATGAACAAAACTTCTCAACAATTAAATTCCTATACCCTTTATTGTTAGGTTCACACATTTCATTACTCAAGCAACTACTTTAATTCCCATAAATTTTTTTCTACATTTCATAGCATAAGGTCCCATACCCTTAAAATACCAATAATATTTATTCATTTTATTTCATAACATAAGGTCCCATACCCTTAAATTACAAAATAACCATCATCCATTTTATTTCATAACATAAGGTACCATACCCTTAAATTACAAAATAACCATCATCCATTTTATTTCATAACATAAGGTCCCATACCCTTAAATTACAAAATAACCATCATTCATTTTATTTCATAACATAATATCCCATACCCTTAAATTACAAAATAACCATCATTCATTTTATTTTATAACATAAGATCCCATACCCTTAAATTACAAAATAATCATCTAACTCAATTATTTCATAACAAAAGGTCCCATACCATTTAATTACAAAATAATCATCTAATTCATTTATTTCATAACAAAAGATCCCATACCCTCTAATTACAAAATAATCATCTAATTCATTTATTTCATAACAAAAGGTCCCATACCCTTATATTATGAAAATAATCATCCAATTCATTTATTTCATAAAAAATGTCCCATACCCTTAAATTATAAAAGAATCATCTAATTCATTTATTTCATAACAAAAGGTCCCATACCCTTAAATTACAAAATAATCATCTAATTCATTTATTGACTCCTAAAATCTACAAATAAGATAATGAATGGTAACTAAAGGAGACTCCCAAGCTGGCTGTAACTTTGCAAAGGAGGGTTCACTCATGGTGTTCAATCGGGCATCTTAACAAATGATCCTCCAATGTGTTTATCCTAAGACATCCATCACACGAAGATGGAAAGAAGGATCCAAGGAGCTTCGGTTCTTCCCATCCTAGCTGCCACAATTGTACCCAATCGACTGCTATGATCGTGGTAACTACGACACCTTTGCATCCACATCACAGTAATGGAACACAATAATACCATAATGCTAAGTGTCCTATTGCACATAGTTACGAGCTACGATGCTCTTACCACATAGAGATATGATGCTCTAAAGTACACAACTACGACACTCTAAAAAATAACATAGAGCTGCGATGCTCTTACAATGCACAGTCGAGCTCTTGATGCTCATAACCACAAATTTACAAACTCTTAAAAAAACATAGAGCTTCAATTCTCTAAACACAGAGTTATGACACTCTTAAAAATATAGAGCTACGAGATCTAAACACAAAGCTATGAGTTCTCAACATAGAACTACGATGCTATTAAAAACATAGATCTATGATGATCTAAACACAAAGATATAAGCTCTTAAAAAATAGAGCTATGAGCTCTAAACATAGAGCTACAAGCTCTTAAAAATGTAGAGCTAAGAGCTCTAAACATAGAGCTACGACACTCTTACAAACATAGAGCTACGATGCTCTAAACACAGAGCTACGAGCTCTTAAAAACATAGAGCTACAAGCTCTAAATATAGATCTATGAGCTCTTAAAAACATAGAGCTACAAGCTCTAAATATAGATCTATGAGCTCTTAAAAACATAGAGCTATGGGATCTCAACACAAAGATAGCTATTGAAACATAACAACCAGATTTAGATGGAGACCAACTTGGTTCACCCATGGAATTGAATTGTTAGCACTGCTCGAAAGATGCTCATCGCTCATTGCTCGAATGGATGCTCATCATTTTTCCTTGGTGAACGCTTGTCGCTCTTGCTCGATGGATGCTCTTCCCATTTCTTGAACTCCCTTCCCTTACTCTCTTTGGACCTTTTTTATTTAATGCCTTCTCTACCTCCTCAGTCCATGTTCCCCGCCTACTCGCCATTACTCCCTGACCAACCTCAAACATGAGATAGGGTGAACACCCCTCTCCTTTCTCTTCCCCAGGTGATCGTCATAAAGAGTCTTCCTCTTATGTCAAAGGAGCTTCACGCATCTTGGCCTGACCAGTTCTCCAAAGGGTAATTTGGCCTACTTTGTAGAATATCGTCTTATCGCCATAACATCTCAGAGGGGTCGACCGATGGGTGGGTGGTGGCTTCCTAGGTACGTTGAGGCAAACACATTTTTTTAAATAAATAAACTATTTATTTAGAAACATCTTTTACTCTTTTTTAAATAAATAAACTATTTATTTAACATATTTTGTCTTTCTTAAATAAATAAACTATTTATTTAACATATTTTACTCTTTTTAAATAAATAAACTATTTATTTAACAACATATTTTATCTTTCTTAAATAAATAAACTATTTATTTAACATATTTTACTCTTTTTAAATAAATAAAATATTTATTTAACATATTTTGCTCTTCTTAAATAAATAAACTATTTATTTAAACAACACACATATGAACTTTGTGAAGGTAAACCATCTACCCCATGATCACCAACTGTCAAGGTTAATCATACTGAAGTAAAAGACAATCATGCAAGTGCATCAAACAAAGAGGGAGTCTTTCCATCAATCTAATCACTTGTCTCAACCTCTAGAACTTACGATAGCTACTAGACCATTAGTCTAGGGATCAAGGTGATTAGACACTGATGATTATCCCTTAACTGAATGCATACCTATATGAAGGTATCTATCCGTATTACCTTTGAGTTGTCTTATCATCATCTTCCCTTCCTCAAGTACTCTCACCTTCGATGGATGACTCAATTTACTCCACTCACAAGTGCACCTGATCCTACACATTGGCAATTTATTAGTAGTAACATATCCTTCATTACTTATCTAATATCATGAAGCTTCTTGATCACACAAAATTGAATATTAGTCATATTTTTTAATACATTGTTTTTCTATGTTTCAAAAGTCCATTTGGGAGGGTCATGACACTCTATAGGAGATAAATATCTTCTTGATCACCTTAGCCAATTGAAACTTCTTGATAAAATTTTTATCCATGCCTTAGAAAACTTACCAACAAAGGCTTAAATGAGCCTACAAGGTCTAAATAAGATTTGTTAGAGTTGGTGACCTAGTTCTCAAAGTGAAAAAAATATACTAATGCTAAAACCAATCTCAAAATTAAGCTTAAGGTCAATTGGCTAGGTCCATATATCATAACTACTAAGGATGGCTCAAGTGCATATTGAATCACATTGCTTGATAGAAAATAACTTAAATAACCAATAAACATAATATATCTTAAAAAAAATTATGTCTAAAAACTTAAAATTTTGACTACTTTATGATTTCTTGTTTGCATGTATTTGCTTATATTTTCCTCGGATTGCTTGTAGCATAGATAGTCACAAATATGTGATGTCATGTAAATGATGATTCTAGTTAGGATAGTTTTTTTTTCTTTTTTACTAGGTGACTGGTGCAAGTGGATCCTCCCTTGTCCTATTTTACAAATTATTTGCCAAGACATACATATCTTATAATATGAGAGTATAAATTTATTGTACTGATACAACTTCAAGAAATGTAGTAATGAAAGTAGCAATTTCAATATATGCAACAATGAATATCCATTGAGAACAACAAATTTAGATTCAATGCTAGAAAATAAAAAATGTAAGTAATCAGATTCTAGATCAAAGTCAATACAAATACTTAGCCACTTAGAGAGGATAAAGTATCTTAGACACCTAGAGAGGATAAAGTATCATATTTGCAATAGAGATGACTAATATTGAAATTTGAAAGATAATTCCAACTATAACTAAACTCTATGTATTTATGGGATAAATCAACATTAACCCTAATCCTAATGCTCAAAGTTCGACTACCTTAACCTAGGGTCCGAGCTACTAAAAATATAGTTAATATGGCTATATTGGAGCTGTTACATGGATCCCATTAGAATTTTTTTTCTTGAGATATAGAAACTAATAGAAAATGCTCTTAGACTCCCACATATCATCTTCTAGAAAATATTACCATTTGATGAGGAACTCTTGAATCTAGCAAGACCACAAAATATAAACTTTTGATTGCAAGACTAATTTTGATTGGACAGTGATTCAAAATTATTAATGGAGTAATAAAATATTTGTCTAGGACTGGACCTTCTAGTAAATAAACTATTTGAGACAAGAAATATTAAAGATAGAAAATATGGTGGAAGAAAGTGGAAGCTCCAACTGATATAACATTTCACCAATGCAACAAACAACCTTTTAAGGCCAATAAAATTGAGGAGCCAAATTATGAATAAAATTGGTATTAAGGGATAATTTATTATAAGGTTAGAGGTGTATAAATACCATATCCCCCATGAAAAATTATCATTCAAAATGACACAAATTAGACTACTACTTCATGTAGTTTTGGGCCTAGGTCAAATTATATTTACGAAGCTAAAGTACAAGCAGTTGTCGTTGCAAAAAATCATTCACTTGAGCCACCTTGGAGGATCCTAGAACATAGTCTACCATTTATGGAGGTTTTTGACCATACAAGGCCTTAAATAAGGGTATCTTAAGGGGATAATGGTAAGACATATGGTACCAAGATTCAACTAAAGAAAGCCAATGAACTTAGTGATACTTCTTATCTTGAGAAAAAAAATAAAGGTAAGTACCCAAAAAATTATTTACGATGTTCTCTTAGCACTACATCAAAAAATGCTTTTAAGGACGACTAAAATACGACAATAAAAAACTACCCTAATAGATCCTAAGAGGGTGGTTTTAAACCACCCTCACCAAAAAAAGATTTTAACGATACCTAAAAGATGATGGTTTTTTTATGGTGGTAAAAAACCACCCTAATAGACCTAAGAGGGCAGTTTTAAACCACCCTCACAAAAAAGAACACACCTAAAAGACATTGGTTGTTTACGGTGGTAAAAAACCGCCCTAATAGACCTTAAGAGGGCGGTTTAAAACCATCTTAATAGATCCTAAGAGGGTAGTTTAAAATTACTCTTAAAAATCATCCTTTAGTGTATATATATATTTATATATATATATATATATATATATATATATATATATATATATATATATATATATATATAAATGATTCACGGGCACTTTAGAGATAGGGCAAGATTTTTGAAATTCAACTTTAGAGATAGGGCAGGATTTTGCATTATCACATTTTCCTCTCTTTTGCTTTGTTCATGTTCTTTCTAGTTTGGTTTTATTTTGTGCTTGATCAAGATGTTCCACGGTACCATGGTTTCCTCTATTCCCTTCTATGTTTTGAGCATGTATGCATATTTTTACATATGATAACATCTTTGTTTTCAATACATTTGCATTGTTTTATTTTGATTTTTGCTCATCTTTATTTTGAATACATTTGTCTTCTTTTATTTGTTTTTGTTTTAATTTTCTAATTCAGATTTTTTTTCTTGTTCACAGTAACAAGGATCATGGATGTCAAAATACTATCGAAACACCTTATGGACGTAGAAACATTACATAAATTGGTTGAAGAGAAATATTTTAGTGTCAAATTTTTGGTAAGTACATTACAACCTTTTATTTACTATATATATATATATATATATATATATATATACATCGACTAAGAGTTCCTTTATAGATTAATACTTTTTAGCTCATTGGATTTTAAGATTTTAGGGTAGAGGTAAATCAGAGAATGTCACAAGCAAAAATGATAGTGTTTTAAATTTTTTGATCACCTCAAATTTATTTGATTTATAATTAAATTAAATTCATTGATATTTTCAAACCTTGTTGAATCAATATTAGGCCTGCATTTAGGCCTGTTTCCTTTTTCTTTTTTAATTCATAGTGCACCTCTATTGATGTTGATTTTTGAAATCTTGTTAGGGATGAAGACTCAAATTGTGGACCTCCTGAGCCTTCTATTCTATAATCTAGGACAAAATACTTGTTAAAGTAAATACTTCTTAATGCAATGCAAAATACCCACATAGAAAAATCTAGGGCTAGAGGTCTCAAGTTTGAATTACAATAAATTAAAACCTGCATACAAATTAAGATACATAAATATAAAAGAAAGGTCTCCTATTCGAATCACAAAAAAAGTAAACATGCATAAGAATTATGAAAAATCTAGTTGAGAGGTTTTAAGTTCGAATCACAAGAGGGCCAATTCAACAACCAACTTATTAGAATCTACTTTAGGTTGTAAGGAAACATAGGGCCACACCAAATAAATAAAATGCTTTATATGTTAAGGTCATGCTTACAATGTTGCAAATGACAACTGTATATTGCTCAGTGCTAAAAACAATTGAACACCTTCTGAAAGTTACCAATAAATATTTTTGTTGTCATAGAAATTATCACTAATCATAAACTCAAATAATCTGTATATATAAATCCTTTTGGTAAAGAATAGATCTAATTTAAAAAATATAAGACAAGACCCTATTGGAAAAACTTTCAAAGAAGTTTCAAATTAATCTCATATAAGTAGCCAAAAAGCTATGTTATAAAAAAATACTACTAGATATAAAACATAACATTAGACTCTGCTAGATATAAAACATGACATTAGACTCTCCAATAAATTATGGAGAATATTATTAGTTTATATTCTGTTTCAATATTATATCTTGGAGATTGTTGCATTTCTTATACAGTAATTGTCCTGGGTTGGATGATTAGGTTCTTAATAATGCTACAAGGAGTCTTGAATCAGGAGCATAATAGCGAGACTTGTACTTGGATCAAAATTGGCAAGGCCAACACACTAAGCTGACTCAACCTTGACACAAGAATTGTGTACTAAAAATGAGGGTGTTTCATTCTTTGTGCTATGAGCAGTAAAGACTCAAGCTTAGAGTGGTAGATTTTGACCAAAGCTTGAAGATTCTCATGGAGTTGATTGATTTTAGCTCATTTTGGGTTGCTTGGTACTTGGACTTGACTCTTTTATGACTAATTCAAAGAGTCATGTAACTATTATTGTGAGAGTTAAATTTTGTCTTAACTGTGATGTAGTCAAGTCCTATTAATCTCTATAATTGCATAGAATTGTTATTTCTCTATCGAATATAGGTTATTTTATTAACTATAGTGCACATAGCCTGATGTTTAATTCAATAATCATAACATTTAAAATAATTTCTATTATAATTTGTGGGTTTCATGGAGCTATTGAGAAGTGTGAATATCAGGTTCCTTGGCAAGGGTCTAAAGTTATTGCAGTGGATCAGAGTGATTACTATGTTGTAGAGGAAAGAAATGTTGTCTTCAAAATTACCTATATGGGTTTAAAACTAATTGTAGGCTAAGATAACATATTAAGAGGAGAAATATGGATTTATTTTTAAACTAAAGTATGACTTCCTAGAGCAAAGCACATTGGAACACTTGAGTAAGGAGAATGAAAGAGTAAAATATTGGATTTAGATAGATCAAGTCATTTGCATAGTGAAGTTAGCCAACCACACAAAATGAGAAGGTTCAGTGGGAGATTTGAATGGTGTGTAGGAGATTTGAATAGGTATGAAATACTTGACTACAATGGTTGAGGGGTTATAGAGGCTGAATGTAACTAAGGCAATATCTTGGCTGCCGGACATGAAGGTTACAAAGAACAACAAGAGTAAGACCTTGAAGGATCCTTCTATTTCAATTGATGTGAGCTAGAGGTGGAGCAAAGAAAGGACTACTAAATGCAAAACACAATAACTTCTTAAAAAACAAAAAATATTTTTCCCCTTAAACTCTGGGTCTGAATGGGCAATTGTAAAATTGAAACTTGCTTGCCAAAATAGAAAGAATATTGGGACTTTATAGGAGTAAGTCACTTTTAGATGAGTTCTAACTCAACTAACCATGAAGAATCTCTAAGGGAGTTACAAATACACAATTACAAATTGTATAAGAGGTTACGCTTATAGAGGGAGTGGGAGCAAATTCACTATGATCAAGTCAAATCCTAAGGATAACTAATTTAAAATAGAACAAATATTAAGAATTTAAGGTGTTTAAAAGTTACTAGAAGGTAGCAACATTTGCATGTTTTTGGATATTTTCTATGAATTGCAAGATCTTCCAAATTGTTTTTGTGATGCCTTTCCTGGAAGGGATCTAACTCATGGATTGCTGAATGTGCAGGTTGTAGCACTAGTCAAAATGACATTTGAAATGTAAGAACTACATTGAAAATATTGTTCCTTTATTATTCTAAAATTAGTTGACATTTACCAGGTGCCCAAGCATTTTTTATCTTTCTTTTGATAAAGTTTACTTTCATCCATATTGCAAATATGCAACATGTGTTGTCCCGATCAATGCTTTCTTTGCATGAAGTTTGTGGTAAGTGTTTGAAATATTGCATCCTTTTATTCAAATATGGGAAAATAAAATTGAGATCTGAACTTGAATGCTATCTAAATGGATTGCTTTGGTATCAACAAATTTACATTTTCCAACATCTATTTTTTAAATCCCTATTTGGTTAATGGCTACAAGTGGCAATTCAAATTGTTGCAGACTCCAGATTCATATGCTACAATTATTTTTAACTTTTAATGAATTTATTTTATTTTTTATTTATTATATTATTTTTGGCATTGAGGGTGGAACCTGTCATGCACCTTTATAGTCTTTGTACTTATGCCTGTGCTATTTCTAGGTTTGGAAATACCACATATCTTCATATTTCAGTGGCTTTTATTCAAATGCTGAAAGCTCTCAGTATGTCAAAATATTATGTTTCTCCCTAGTACCTTATGTTTTGAAGTGTTTGCCTTTGATTTAGTCTTATTAATCTTCTCATATCCATCTAATTTCCTAGAAATCTATTTTGAATTTTTTAGTTTGTGTCCTTTGCAGTGCTAGTTGCAACTTTCCTGATGGTTGTGTGTTGTGGCACTGACAAATTGAGATGTGATTTGTTCCTCAACATGGTGTTGGTCAGTATCGGAGTTGTGATTTCTTCTTATGGAGAGATTCATTTCAATATCATCGAAACATTATATCAGGTTACAGGCATATTTGTAGAAGCTTTTCATTTGGTGTTAACACAAGTCCTTCAAAAAAAGGGGTTGACCTTTAATCCTATAACTAGTTTGTATTACATAGCTCCTTGTAGGTATTTTCTTTTGCTGGTGATAGCCCAATTCAAGAACTTTCAAGTTTGGATTTTTTGTTGAGTTCTGCTATTAGAGTAGTTTTTGCTAGTAGATAGTTTTCCTTAACTAAATGGTTGACAAACATTCTCAATGCTAATGCATTGTTGAAGAATCTATCATTCCCCATGTGTGGCATTTTAATAAGATTTCAGCTTTTCATTTATTGTCTCTTCCTGATGATAACTCAATTTAAATGTTAAGAACTTTAAACTTTGGATATTTGAGTTCTGCCATTATAGTATTGTTTGCCAATGTATTGTTTTCCTTTACTAAATGGCTCATAAACATCTTCAATGCTAACCCATTGGCAATATATCTATCATTCATCTGAGGCAAATGATTGCTTAAAATGGCTTACAAACATGTTATAGTTTACCTAGTCTTTTCACAAAATTTTGCTTTGGATCAGAGTATGAAGGTTGAATGGGCACATCTATTTAAATTATTAGCTTAGATCATCTCGAGGTAGGTGTGTCCTCTTTGGACTCACACTATATATATATATATATATATATATATATAAATTAATAATAAGAGGGTGGTTTAAAACCACCCTCTTAGGTTTTTATATATATTTTAAAAAGTAATAATAAGAGGGTGGTTTAAAACCACCCTCTTAGGTTTTTATATATATTTTTAAAAAGTAATAATAAGAGGGTGGTTTAAAACCACTCTCTTAGGTTTATATATATATTTAAAAAAAAATTAAAATTGCCCTCTTAGATTCTATTAGGGTGGTTTAAAACTACCCTCTTAGGGTCTATACCCTAAGAGGGCAGTTTTAAACTGCCCTCATAGTGATAAAATAAGGCGGTTTTAAACCACATTCATAGTGATAAACTAAGGTAGTTTTTAATCGTCATCATATGATGTGGAATTTTTATGATACACTTGACATCGAATGAATAATCACCCTTAAATATATTTAAGAGTGGTTAAAAACCACCTTTAAAGACCCTTTTTGGTGTAGTGTAGACATATAACTATGGGTGATAAGAAGAAGACATATCCAATTGAGTACCACTGAGATAGAACAATTGCTTTAAAAAATTACCAGTGAAGATAGGGTCACAATCATTGATAATGGACTTGGGCATACAATGTAATTTAAAAACAAAACTAAGGAATAACCTGGTAATATTCTAGTTGAATAGATATGCTACATTGCATAGAAGCAATAATACTTGGAAAGGTGATCAACTACCATAATGATCACTATTTTTCCCTTATAATATTATGGGAGGCCTTAATGAAGCCCATGGATATGTATTTCCATTGGTAGTCAGGAATAGACAAGGGTCACAACAATCCAATTGATTTAATAGTTTTTTCCTTATTACATTGACATATCTTGCATTCATCCATATAAGTCTTGACATATGATTTAATACTTTCTAAGAAAATATTGCTTTACCCATTGATATGTTTTCAAGGATATAAAATATCTAACCAAAGGATATACAATTACCAAAGGACACTAGTATTACTACCTAGGAATTGAGGAATATAAATATGATCCTTTTTGTAGAGAACCCCATCAACATATAAGAAAATGGAATGTAATTAGGTACCATATTTCCTAAATTATCTAAGAAATATCTGGGTCAAAAAACCAGTCCTTCCAAAGTTGTAAAAACCGTTGTGTAGGAGGGCTAGAGATGGTGCTGACAATAATAATATCTTCATGTTTGTGAGATAGAACATTAGCCACCATATTATTCTTTTCTTTTTTTATTCAATGATAAATTTATGCCCCAATACTTGTTTGACTATTTATTCCATTTAGGACTTGAGAGATGCTATTCTAGGAATTCTTTAGGCTACTATGAGTAGTCTTGATGATGAAACAACGTGCTAACAAATAAGTTTATCATTTATCTACAACATGCAAAACAATTACATTTCCTTCTTATAAGTGGATCATCATAGATTATTTGTAAAGAGATGCTTACTTTCAAATACCAATGGATGCCCATCCTACATTAAAATAGCACTATTACCTATTATTGAAGCATAATATCGATGAAAAGGGTTTTCTAAAATTAGGGGTGTTTAAAATATAGGTGGTATACATAGCCTCAATTAGGTCCTAGAAGGATTGAGGAGCTACTTTAGACCAAATAAAGGTATTTTTATTAGTGAGACTAGTGAGAGGAGCAATGATCTTACCATAGTTATCGATAAATTTCTTATAGTAATTTACGAGACCTAAAAATACATGGAATCTATTAAGGGATGTGGGCAAGGGATAGTCTAGCATGGATTTGATATTCTTAGGATCTAACTTAAATCCTTTCTTAATACTGTATGTCCCAATAATTCTACCTCATGGACCCCAGAGGAATACTTGGACCTTTTATCAAAGATTTTTTCCTTCAATAAGAGGTGAAGAACTTGGTCCATATGAAATCGATGATTTTCACAAGACTTGCTATAAATTAAGATATCATCAAAGAATACTAGGAAAATATTGTAAAGAAAAGGGTGAAAGACAAAATTCATTAGACTTTGAAAAGTATAAGGAGCATTAGTGAGACTAAAAGGTATGAATAGGAACTCATAACGACCCTTATGTGTGCAAAAAAACAATCTTAGGGATATACTTTTCTCTAACCCTGATTTGATGTAACCAAAAATATAAGTCTAATATTGTAAAGTATATAGCACCACACTATTCATCCAATAAATAATTTATAATAGGGGTATAAAGCTTATCATTGATGGTGATCTTATTGAGAGGTTAAAAATTAGGATGCATAAAATAATTTTTCTTACATCACACCCTAATCACCAAGGAGGAATAAGGACTTATGTTTGGATAGATGATTCCTTGCTTCAATATTTCTAGGAGCAACTTCTCAATTTTAGTCTTTTAGGGCTAGGAATAGTGGTAAGGATACACATCAGGAGGATAACTTCCTAGAGCTAGGTGGATTACATGATCATGTGTGAACTTAGGGAAAATACTCGTGAGATTACCAAATATTTTCTCATAATGATCCAAAATGTTTTTCAAGTCTAAAGAAAGAGTTGGAAGAAGCAATTCCAAAGAATAAACTTGCATGCAATTGACCTAGGAGAAAAATCCAAGATCACATTTCTTCAATAATTTTCCATGCTAGATCAAGTGGTATTAGCTCAACCGATTAGATTCCTCAATGTTTAAGGAGGATACCAAAGTTCAATCCTTGCAAAGTGATACATGGATAATTTCCAAGCTTTGTTGTAATACCACTATGTGGTGATGATGTAATACGAGTGGAGCCCATTTCAATCCCATATAACCAATTAAAAAATAATTTTCCATGCTATGGGAACTAACCATTTTGGAGAGAAGAGGTTGGAAGATAAATGACCTTTCCATTCTCTATCCATTTGACATATACTCATTTTAGATGAATAGTAACATAACCAAGCTGAGATAGCCATTGCACTCCCAAGATGACATCTACACTACCTAGTTTCATGATAAAAAATTTCCATACCAAGTATAAATCCCCATTTGGATGTTGACCTTAGTTGTTCAACCCACACATTGAGTGGTATGACCATTTTCAATCAATACTTGAAATTTGTCCTAGTTTGAATAATTGATATACAAGCCCAAAGACTTTGTTGTCTTACTATCAATAAAGTTGTGTTATACCTAAATCAACCAACATATTGATGCATTGTCATTTGATGAATCCTTGGACTTTGATGGTATGGTGATATTTGATCCCCATAAGGGCATAAGAAAAAATAGTGAAAGCACGAGGATACGAAAGCAAACAAAAGGGGAAATGTAACGCTAAGTCCTACGAACGAGAATGCATGAAAAGAGGGAAAACAAACGAATTGAAACGAGATTTAAAGAAAATGTAAAAGTGCAGCCCTTTATTTTATTAATTTTCTCGAGATCGGGTTACAATGCGTCTCCTCCCTTTTCAGGGGCTGGGAGCGTCGGACATAGTTTTGTTACACCACAAATGAGATATTCCCCTTTGGGATCTTCCGCGTGCCCACATTGAAAATGGGTGGACCAAACGTCGTCGCCGCTTGCGTGAGTGCATCTATAGTTCCTTGCTGCCCCTCTGGTGTCAAGATCCTACATTCAGAGAAATAGTAAACGGTTAGTAGCACCTGCGGATGGAGGGAAACATGCGATCCCCAAGGCCTACGGTTGATGCATGCATAAAATAATTAAAATGATAACTAAAACATATCAGAATGAGCTGAAAATTTGACAGAAGCAAGAAAACATTACCAGGAACACACTGCAAAAGGAACAATCGAGAAATCTGCCACAGATTTCTAATCGCTCCGGGGTGGGACGATTAGGACTGTCATAAAATGTCAGAAGGTGACCTCCTAAATGTCCCATCCAGGGGCCTCCAAAACACCTACAAAGTTGGGGTTAGACAAAACGGGGCATTTTGGGATGACCCAGATGGTCGGATTTTGCATATTCGGCCTCGATCACCCTGTATCCGATGATGCTCCCTGTATGTTAGTGAAAGCGAGAAACATTGAAAGCACAGTCAAAACTCATCAAAATGACATGAAATTTAAATGACAGCATATATGGATGACCTAGAATCAAATGCAAAAGAAATAGTAGGGAAATATACCATAGATTTCTAATCACTCCGGGGTGGGGCGATTAGGACTGCAGTAGTGCGGGGGCGCCCGAGGGCAGGACGCCCACCGTTTGGGGCTCGGTTTCGGCACCAATCCACTTGGGATGGGTCCAAAACCTCTTATGGGGTTGTGTCAGAAAATTAGGTGGGGTATTGTGGCCAAATTTTTGGGTTTTGGGTCCGGATTGCGCTTCCAATAATCACCCAATAACCTCCCTTCCAAAAGAGAGATCAAGGATGTAAGAAGCACAAACGATGGGTGAGGATGTAATTCGACAAGCACTCCGTTGCTCCAAATGCTCCTGCTCTATCCTTTTTTTGGGGTGAGAAGACTCACCATTTTATAGACCTGAGGGTCTCTTGTGAATGAGCATGCAGAGGCGCCACTTGGCCATCATGCCTTGCCAGGGGGAAGAAGATTCCTCCCTGATTAAGGGCTCCATGACTGCCCCTATGACTGCCTCTTTGAGCTCAAAAATGCTCACTCACACTCCATGCATTGAAGGAGGAGTTAAGTGGTGGATCTGAGCTACCATTTGTCAAGGTTTGACCTTTTTCCCATCAAACCTGCTATTCGCCCCACCCTGGAGCGAATACTGCTAATCGTCCCAGGGTGGGACGAATACCAGTTTGTAATCATCCCAGGGTGGAACGAGTAGGGAGCAGAGTGCCTGAAAGGTGCCAAATTGACCTTTGACCTTCCAAAACTACTATGGGAGTGGTTAGGACCACTGTTTAACCTCTGGGGGCTGCCCTAGGGGCTGTGTATGTCAATTCGATCAGTGCTTGTCGTCACATAATCGGATTGGTGTTGTTTTGGTGTCTATAGATGCCCCTTTTTGGGATGCGTTGTGCGTGGCGCAGTGCTGAGCAAAAATAGATAACCAAAGCACTAATGATTAGGGTTTCTCAGTAACCTAACCAAATTTTGATGCCCCAAGTATGGAAAGGGCATGCATTCTTGAATCCTTGCTTCGAACGAGCTAAGGAGCTTAATTCAAGTGTTAACCTTTTTTGGTGAGGTGTTACTTGATCTTGGACATTGTTCAGTCATGAATAGGCAAAGGGCGCAACCTTTTGTCTATGGGAACCTTGAGTTCATGATTCAAGAATGCCAAGTGTTTGATCAGCTTGTGATTATTGCTTGTTTGCTGCCCCAAGCAGGAGCGTGATTGTCTTTGTCAATGATCCTTTGAATGCATGCCATTTCCTTGATTGGGTGTGTATTTGTTGATTGGTGACTAAGTGTGACTACCCCCTCAAGCGACGAATCGATGAGGGAATGACCGACATGAGAAAAGCGATGAGTCGCTTGACCCAAGATGACTTTTGTAAGGGTGCCTTCGAGTTGTTTTCCATTGAATGCTTATGCAGTTTCCCAACAATTTGACCTATTTTTGGTGGGTTTTAACCCTTTTTGTGACGCCATTTGGGGATGAAATTCTCAAAAATCCATCCTCCCATGGAGCGGTCCGGCTATGGTAGCCTTCTTAGGGAGTAGGATAGTGAGAATTTGTGACCTCAACATCTATTTTGTATTCCAAGAATGCAGGCACAAAGGCGCCTTTGTTCGACAATTTTATTGCTATTTTTGGGTGGGTTTGGACCCTTTTTGTGACGCTGTTTGGGGATGAAATTCTCAAAAATCCATCCTCCCATGGAGCGGTCCAGCTATGGTAGCCTTCTTAGGGAGTAGGATAGTGAGGATTTGTGACCCCGACATCTATTTTGCATGCCAAGAATGTCAAGTGCAAAAGCACTCTTATTTGGCAATTTTATTGCTATTTTTTGTGCATTTTGGTGCAGTTTTTGTTATTTTTGATTTTCTTGCTCTGTAATCATCCTAGGGTGGGACGAATACCAGTTTTGTAATCGTCCCAGGGTGGGATGAGTACTAACTAGAGCGCTCATCCTAGGGTGGAACGATTACAAGCCTAAAAGCCTATTTAAGGGCCAAAACTAGGTTTTGGGCTCATTTGCACTTTGTTTTTCTGGCGATTTGGAAGTGTGAGGAGGAGGAGGTCGAGTTCGCATAGTGGAGCACTATCAAATTTTCTCAGACACCATGAGTTCACAGACCGGATCATCAAGTGGCAGAGCCGAAGCGAGACCGGTGAGTGCTCCTTCTCTTTAATTTGTTTGTTTTATTTTATAATTTAAAACCACAATTTTTTTCTTTTGTAGTTTTGTTTTTTGATTTAAAAATAAAAACCCTAGTTAATAATGTTTTTTGTTTGTTTGAATTTGTGCTTTGTATTTCTTTGTTAAAACTAAGATCGAAACCCTAGTTAAAACCATGTTTATTTTGTTTTTGTTGTAAACTAAAAAGAAAACCCTAGTTTAAACTAAGATCAAAAACTTAGCTTAAAAAAATTGTTTTTATTTTGTTTTCTATTTTTATCAGTTTAGACTAAGGTTAAACCCTAGGTAACTAAAAACTATTTGTGTGTATTTTTTATTGGTTTTTCTATTTTAAACTTAAGGTTCAAACCCTAGGTAACTGAAAACTTTTGTTATGTGTTTTGTATTTTCTAGTTTGACACTAGAATGAAAACCCTAGGTTAAAGTGTTTTACTTTGTTTTTTGTATTTTTATCATTTAGACTAGGATGAAAACCCTAGGTTAAATTGTTTTATTTTGTTTTTGTATTTTTATTTATCAGTTTGAACTAAAGTTAAAAACCCTAGGTAACTGACAAATTGAATTTGTTTTTTTTTTGTTTTTTATTTATCAGTTTGAACTAAAGTTAAAAACCCTAGGTAACTGACAAATTTTTATTTTGAATTTGTTTTTTTTTTTTTGCATTGCATTGTTTATTTGATTTTTTGAATGTTTGTACTGTACATGTTAATTTTTTTGCTGTACATTTATCAAATGTTTTAGCTGTACACTTATTAAATGTTTTTGTTGTACAATTTTTTTCTTTCATGTTTTTAATGTTTTTGTGTTGTTTTTAATTTTAGGTGGTGAAGAGCCGATACCGTGTGCCGACGATGTTTTTGGAGGCGCAGGAGGCACTGACTATGTGGACTGGGATTGGCTTGATGCCCTTGGGCTCAAGCATGTGACTCGGTTAGAGCCTGTGGTGGGGGATCGAGCATATCTGACTGCCCTGATCAACTTATGGGATCCTCACACCAATACCTTTCATCTCCCAACAGGGGAGATGATGGTGACTCTTGAGGATGTCTATCGGATTCTATGGATTTCGATAGATGGGCTTCCTATTCGGACTACTCCACGTGATCAACGAACGATGGTGTTGACACGGTGCTTCGGGCATGGGGTGGAGATGGGGGTGGATAGTCCGATGGAGAGGGCAGAGGGGGATTGCCTGATTGGTGGTATTTTGGTATGGTGGTGGCTGGAGAAGGGCGTGTTGGGGGTGAGGCATGCATTACTGATGACCCTCATCTCCAACATGTTGCTTCTGACTCCTCGAGTGCGAGGTTCCCGTGGAACCTTTGGAGGTAGTTTTTAGACTGGTTGAGTGTCCGACCTCAGAGCCACTGATTATGAGGTGGGGTCAGACACTACCGACATAGCTCTATGATGAGTTGTACGAGGTCCGCTGCTGGAGGTGGAAGGGGATTGGATGTAGCTACCTATTGTAGTGTTGGGGATGGTAGCACATAGCTATGGAGAGGCCATAGGGTTTGTCATGGACTACTCGAGCAGAGATGGTGGATAGGGAGATAGGGTATGCGGCTCTGTGGTGGAGGTCCGAGGAGCAGGGGTAGAGTCGATGGTGGGCAGGTGTCGTAGGGCACTATGTTGATGCCTTTATGGGTCTTGCTCCAGGGTATGTGTTCTGGCATCCATACCAGGACTGTCCAGCCTGGCCTGAGGCTGGAGAGTGGCTCCGATGGGTGCGCAGGGGGAGATGGCTGATCGGGTGGCATGGGACCGAGTAGGAGTACTTCCTGTACATCTAGGTGACATGATAGTTTGGGGTGCACCAGGGATTTCCTAGTGAGCCTTTGATCTATCGATGTCGGGGCGATGAGAGGACTCTGGCCTGGTCGATCATCGAGCCATTGGGTGAGGAGTCGGATGTAGTGATCGATGTCCCTGATGTGGACAATGTCGGGGTGACTGTAGAGTATGACCAGTGGTGGACGATGCGGCGATGGTGGGGTGAGGGGCCTCTAGGAGGTCCAGAGGTGGCAGAATAGGTGGGGAGGGTGCAGAGGCATCGAGAGAGGGTTGGGGGGCTCCGCTCGAGGATGCGGACATGGTGGAGGTTGATAGCTTTGGGGGGATGATTTTGGGATTTTAGAGCAGTCGGATACGTAGGACATCCTGGAGTAGTGGGAGCCAGAGTAGCCTGCCATCCCGGATATGCCTATGCCTCAGGCAGTCCTAGAGGGTATGGAGGTGAGGCATCGCACTGAGATAGCATGATTGGAGGATCTACTTTGAAGATGGGATGAGGAGCTCGAGGATGCTCTATAGGAGAGGGATCTCCTACGGACTCAGTTGGTAGAGTGGGAGAACGCATTGGCTACGTACCACCGATGGGATGGGGACACAGATGCTTCATGAGAGAGGGATCTCCTACGAACTCAGTTGGCACAATGCGATGATGCATTGGCTATGTACCATCGATGGGAGATGGATTTGGTTCGGCATCGGATGGAGTTGGAGGCAGAGATTATCCACCTCGATGGGCGGTTACCTGAGCTCCCTGGAGGTGGATCTTTGCATCGAATGAGAGACAACGATACTGAGTAGTCAACATCTTCTCATCGTAGGTGGCTGGATGAGGGGGGCGCTAGTGGGCATGATGCAAGGGCTAGCAGCAGCCGCCTTGAGAGGTCCCATAGGACCCACACCACTGGGGGTAGTTCCCGTCGCACCGATCCTACGTGATCATGGTGGCCGATGCCCTAGGCTTGGGGGTTTTTGAGATTTTGCTTTTTTTGGTGAGGTCCGAGGACCATTTTATTGTAGCCTGAGGGCATTTTGATGATATATATACATGACTTTCTTTGTGTTTATACACTTGTTATGGTTTGTATTTTTATGCACATTTATTTACATTGATGTATGCATATGTTATTATGAATGCGATGTTTCTAATTATATGATGTATGCATATGGAATGGATGAATTGAGTTGTTGATAATTTGGCGGTGGCACCATAGACTGTACAAGGACTTAATGGCTTTTTTTTCTAGGTGATTGCGTTATGAAATGACTTTGTATGTATATATTTTTTTTGTTTTTTTTTGGATATATTTTTGATGATGATGTAATAATGGAATGTATCACAATTGGTTTAGAATGTAGTTAAGGTTTTTTGAGACTCAGATGTTTTAACTAACTAGCCAAGACTGTACTTTTATCTTACAAGACTTTTGAACAAGGTATGAATCAGACTTGAGTTTGACCAAGTTATTTCGCATCCCTGTGTGTGCAATTGAGTTCGTTCATGTGGTATTTGTCAAGATACCGCCAGTGCTAGATAGGCTGTCAACCAAACCTGTATTGAGGATCACCTAATTAGCTCCACTAACTCCTTTGTTGTATTTAGTAAGATTAATCTATAGTGCCATCTAGGATACCATAAGCTAGCTCATCCACATGCAAACATTGATCTGCACACAATTTAATGTGATAGATATATCGTCATGCAGGAGGTTTGCCACCAGTGACCGATAGGCTATCCACCAAACCGGTACTGAGGATCACCTCATGACCTTTCGAATGCTGAGAGTTCCAGGGATTCAAGTTTGACTCCCTTCTTTTCTTCAATTGTATTGGGATACTTGCTCTTATATAGTGATAAAAATCACTATTTATTTTTGTTTTTTCTTTTGAGCAAGGGATTTAGATATTGAGTGATGAGAATCACTATTGCTTGTGCTTTTTGATATATGCACTTTGGGGTTTGGATATCAAACTTTGGAGTTTGAATTTTGACTTTTGCAATTTTTGATGTTTGCAACTTTTTGAGAACTTGGGATTTTTGGGGAATTGGGTAGGGAAGATGCTTGTCCTTTTGCCAACTCTCAGCATTCTTGGGGTCATTCGCACAGGGGGATGAGCAAGATAACCATTTCACTTATGGTAACCTAGATTGCTATGTAGGTTTCATCTTTCGTTCACACAACTTGGGAATTTTTTATGTGTTTTAGCTTGTGTTGGGATGCTACGTAACAAGGTGTGATCCAAGTAGAACTCTACCTTTGTAAAATCTGTCTGAATTTGTACAGTTTTTGGCTAGAAATCTAAAGACAACTGAATGACGAAAACCCTAGATACATTAGAAGACAACTGACTATGATATGGTGAAAAATGTGAATGGCGTTTATTTTTGATGAATTATTTTCAAAGTGGAAAAATGTGGAAAATGATGGAATTGCCGAGTAATTACAGTCTATGGTGCTTTTGACTTGTATGATCAACAAATGTGCAATGTATGTATGTGATGCCTAATGCAGCTTTATTTTTTTTTTTGATTTTTAAGAGTATGCATGGAAGTGAGATGCAATTTTTTTGTTATTTTTTATTATCTTTTGTTTTTGAATATTTGTTTTTGACCAAGCGATTGTGGGAACCCTTGGAGCTTTTGGTTTGACCAAAGGGTTTATGGACACCTTTGGGGCATTTTAGGTTGACCAAGCGATTGTGGGAATCCTTGGAGCTTTTGGTTTGACCAAAGGGATTATGGACACCTTTGGGGCATTTTGGTTTGACCAAAGGGATTATAGACACCTTGGGATTTGGGGCAATTTTTGAGTTTTGGTTGACCAAGCGATTATGGGAATCCTTGGAGCTTTTGGTTTGACCAAAGGGTTTATGGACACCTTTGGGGCATTTTTAGGTTTGACCAAGTGATTTGTGGAATCCTTGGAGCTTTTGGTTTGACCAAAGGGTTTATGGACACCTTTGGGGCATTTTGGGGTTGACCAAAGGATTAATATAATCCTTGGAGCTTTTGGTTGACCAAGCGATTATGGGAATCCTTGGAGCTTTTTGGTTTGACCAAAGGGTTTATGGACACCTTTGGGGCATTTTTAGGTTGACCAAGCGATTGTGGGAATCCTTGGAGCTTTTTGGTTGGGCTATGGCTCTCTTAAATATGGAATGGCCTCAAATGACTGATGTTCAAGGGTTCTAGTTCCTTGATTCCATCAAGAGAGGCTAGCCGGTATGTTCCAAGTCCTATTTTACTATCAATTACATAAGGACCTAACCAGTTTGCCATGAACTTGTCCCTTAGATGGGGCGGCAAGTTAGAGTTTTGTTGGTTCTCTTTTAAGACCAGGTCACCAACCTGAAAGTCCCTCAAGTGAACTTTCATGTTGTATGCTTTCTTAAGTCACTCTTGGTAGATACGCAAATGCTCGAGAGCATTGATGCATCGTTCATCAAGCAACGTAAGCTGGTCTAACCGGGCCTGCCATGTAGTGTCATCATCGATGAACTCTTGCATTGATATGCGCAGGGAAGGAATTTCCAACTCGAGAGGCATGACTGCCTCGGAGCCATACACCAGCGAAAATGGAGTTGCCCTAGTGGGCGTCCGAATGCTAGTGCGATAAGCCCACAGAGCAAGTGGTATTTGAATGTGCCAATCCTTATGACTATCTGTGACTATATTTTTGAGGATGGCAACTAGCATTTTGTTTGACGCCTCTGCTTGCCCATTTGCCTATGGATAATAAGGTGTCAAAAAACTATGCTGAATTTTGTACTTTGTGGTCAAAGCATGCACGTCTTTGTTCTTGAATGACGTCCCATTATCCGAGATGATCTTGGATGGAATACCAAAATGACATATGATGTTATGTAAAATAAACTCCGCAATGCGGGTTCCAGTCGTAGAGGTAAGCGGAATTGCTTCCACCCACTTGGTGAAGTACTCTATGGCCGTTATGATGAACGTGTGATGGCCTGACGACGTAGGGGAGATCTTTCTGATTAGATCTAAGCCCCACTATGAAAATGGCCAAGCCGATTGGATCGGTTGCAAGGCCTGAGAAGGTACGTGTGTCAAATTAGCATGGTGTTGACACTTCACGCACTTCCTTACATAGGCGCAACAATCTCGCTCTAAAGATGGCCAATAATAGCCCATGCGAAGAATGTGCTTTGTGATGGCCATACCGTTGAAGTGGCCACCGCATGTACCATCGTGCGCTTGGGTGATCGCCCAAGTGGACTCTTGTTGGTCCAAGCAACGAAGGAGGATTCCTTCATAGCTTCGACGGTACAAAATGTCTCCTAGCAAGACATGTTTTGCCACTTTCTATTTGAATGATCTTTTTATGGCATGCGTCAATCCAAGTGGGAGGTTACCTAGCTTGAGGTAGTCTCTTATGGGTGTGTACCAATCCTGCTGATCAGAAGCCTCGATGGTATGAACAACCAATCCCTCTTGAAGTTCATCCCTAGCAAAAGCTGAGCGGGAAAGAACCTGTAAGAATAGCATTGTGTTGCTATTAAGGGGAATAGGGGAGAACAAGGACCCCCAGTTGGCTTGATTCAGACAATCATGGATTCGAGAGAACCTATCCTGAGATGGTTCAATCTGGATCAGGTGGATTCCTGGCGTTAAGTCAGAGCTTGCACGCTCCATCATGGATTGCGATAGTGTTTTGACTTGAATGGTTGTCATCTCACCGGAAGGGTCTTGCGGGATTAGTGACCCCAAGGAGGCCATAGTGTCCGCAAAATGATTCGATGATCGAGGGAGTGCCTCGATGTCGTACCATTCAAGATTTGCCAAGAATTTATCCACAAGGGCTTTGTAGGCCTATAGAACTAGGCATTTACATTGGAATACCCCTTTCACTTGGTTGACGATTAACAATGAATCACCAAAGATGTTCAAGCATTTGATGTTCATGGTGATTGTTGTCTGAAGACCTATGAGCAAGGCTTCATATTCGACATTGTTATTGGTGCATGAGAAATCAAGTTTAAATGATAGAGGCATTGGAGCCCCTTGCGGTGTGAAGAATATGATTCCCATGCCACCCCCTTGCTCACATTTAGAACCATCAAAAAATAGGGTTATGTCGGCCTGTGACTCAGGCTCATCAGAATCTGGCGATTCTGAGACATGGAAGACCCCATCATCGGGTAGCTCTATGGTCAGAGGCTGATCATCTTCGAGAGGAGCCTCTGCTAGTTGATCGATGATGACTTGACCTTTGATGGACTTCTGTCCAATGAATTCGATGTCAAACTCCATCAACAACATGATCCATTTTGTCGTGCGGCTACTATGATAAGTATGACTCATCATGTACCGCAATGGATTCTCCTTAGACACAACATACGTCATGTTGCTCAGCATGTAATGGCATAGCTTTTTGGTAGCAAACACCACTGCCAAGCATAGCTTCTCAACGTATGCATAGTTAAGTTCATAACTGACCAGGGTGCGGCTAAGATAGTAAGTAGCCTGTTCTTTGTGTAGTTCATTTTTTTGGGCTAGCATGGCGCCCAGTGCCACCTCAGTAGCTGAGATGTATAAATAGAATGACACTCCTGGTCTAGGTGGTGCCAATACTGGTGGTGAAGCCAAGTATTGTTTAATGTCATCGAAGGCTGACTGGCACTCGTCATCCCAATGAAATGCTACCCCCTTGTGCAATAATTTATTCATGGGTCGACACTTGTCAGATAGCTGCGCTATGAAGCGCTTGATTGACGTGACCTTTCCCTGTAGGCTTCTGAGCTGCTTGATGGTAGTTGGGGGGAGCATTTCAAGGATTGCCTTGAATTTATGTGGATCCACCTCGATGCCTCATTTTGAGACTATGAAACCCAAGAGTTTTCTAGATGTGATGCCAAATACGCACTTCTTGGGGTTTAGTCTGACTTTGTGTTCGATGAGGCGATCGAGGATCTTGCTTAAGTCATCGAGATGATCCGGGCGCAAAAGAGATTTGGCCAACAAATCATCCATGTAATCTTCCAAAGTTTTATGCATGTGATCATGGAAGATGTATGTCATGGCACGTTGGTAGGTGGCGCCAACATTTTTAAGGCCAAAGGGCATGACCTTATAACAAAATGTCCCCCAAGGCATTGTGAACGCCATTTTTAGTTGGTCCTCGGGATTGATACGAATCTGATTGTATCCCGAGAAACCATCCATGAGGGATAGCATTTCATGGCCTACTGTAGCATCTACCAATGCATCGATGCTAGGCAAGGGGAAATCATCCTTAGGACTCGCTTTGTTTAGATCTCAAAAATTAGTGCATATGCGAATCCTCCCATCAAGCTTTTTGATGGGCACCATGTTGGACAACCATGGTGGGTAATCCACGCAGATGACAAACTGTGCATCCAACAACTTTTGTAATTCATATTTGACCATTAAGGCCACTGTTGGGTGCATCTTACATAGTTTTTGCTTAACTGGCTTGACTGTCGGATCAAGCGTCAGATTATGCATGACTAGCTATGGGTCTAGCCCCGACATGTCTTTGTAGGACCATGCAAAAACCTCCTTCTTCTCTTTGAGAAGGGCAATGTAGTCGGCTTGCTCTTCGGGGGATAGACTTACCCCCAGCTTGATGATCTATGGATTCATTGGATCAGAGCCGATGTCTACGTCGCTGTCTCCTCGACTGACATGTGGGACCCATCCTCCAACTGGTGTGGAGTTGGGATCAAGTGGATATCATTCGCTGAATTCAGATCTACGTTAGGAACTTTGGGTCCCTCTTCAGCATGGAAGATATCCTGAGTTGGTCCTGGGGTGAAATGAAGCATCTCACCGCAAGGCCAGTACTCTGATGGGGATGGTGGTGAATTAACGTGATCCTAGTCTATGGCATCTAGGTCTAGATACAATGACCATGCTGGATCGGCTGGATTGCGGATGGGGGTGGTTAAGTCAATGGAGATCATGTTGATGAAATGATTTTGGTCTCCATTACCATGGGGGTGGTGACTCGGACATCCTTGATGATTTTTGTGCTCCGGATCTGGCTCTGGGGGTATTGGCACAAATGGATCGGCCCTATGTGTGGATAAAAGGATAGGGTCTACCCTTGGCACTGATAACTCTATAGGGTCTCTGGGTGGAAGGTGCTCTCTGTATGCCCAAAGTGGTGGATGCAACACTTGGTCCAACTATGCTGGGTTTAGGTGCCACCTATGCCTTGGCCCCATGTTTAGTTGTTCAAACATGTCATCAATATCCATGGGGTATTGTTGTTGCCGCATATGATTGAGATATGCCATCTCAGTTTCATCTTCATAATCATTATCGAAGATCCACAGGCCTTCGTTGGCTTCGACAACTGTTTGCGACATGTGAGGCTCATCTTGCTCGAGCAAATTGATCTGGTCCCATCGAGGTTGTTCCGCTCTCTACGGGGGACCTAATTTTCTTGAGGTGGCACTTGCTCGATTGGAGCATCCAAAGGGAACATTGCCAAGAGGCTTTCTTGGTAGTCATCCATGGGGGTCACTTGTGAGTGATTGCTATCCGATTCGAAAGGGTCCCATGGTGCTACCTCATACTCTGACTCATCTTCCGAAGATCCTTCCTGACCTTGTCTATATCCCTCTTGTAAGTGAGTTCTCAAACTTTCTCCTTTCTCGATCAAAGGGAAGGGGTTATCAAGGTCAACAAGGTGTGTTGTCAACAATGGGAGATAATCCCCCAATGTATATGTTGTGTTAGGATTGGCATATGGATCTAATGCCAACCCATCCTTGTTGCCTATCCCTAGGCCTTGCATGTTCTCTACCAAGATGTCCAGGGGTAGGGGGTGGTTGAACCCTACTCCTGACTTGTCGTATGGCATCTGATATCTTGGTTGGCAAAGAACGTGCACTCCTTGCTCATATCGGCCCAACCCATATCCATGCCAATTGCATTGGCCAAGATATCTCAAAGCGAAGTCTGGGTTGGACAAATAGTTGACATCCTCAGCAAAGGGCTCTTCATCTTCTTCTTCTTGCATGTAAGGTTCAATGCCATTATCGAGGCCCCCATATACAAAGTTTGTCTGATTTGGTGGGTAGCCTAGAGGAACAATAGTGCCGATGGGGAGGCGAGGTCTCCCCATGTCCTGCATGGACTCAATTGTGGGTGTTGCTACAATGTTCCATACCAGATACTCCCCTAGGCCCGTATTGGCCATCTCAATGGTGATTGTTGGTGGTTGAGGGGAGGGAATGGGAGTTCTTCCTGAGTCCACTCCATGTCGGGTGAACTAGGCATCTCGACTTCCATTCGGCTAGGCATCTCCTCGGTAGAGATGGTTGAGACTGATGGTGGTGCCTCTTCCAGGGGTTTCTTCCCATTGTCCTTCGGTGTGGCCACCGTAGGTGGCATCATTGGTGAAGGACCAGATGATGAAGATGGACCCGACTGGGGGTTTGATGGACTTAACAATGGGGATGTATGCGGAATCAGACCCTGTTTAGATGGATTCAACTAAAAATCCAAATGTGTTGATGGAAGGGTCGATTGCGGCATCAGCTGTACCGCATTGCAATACTTGAAGGGTTCTAAGTCCACTGGGACTACATGCACTTGCCCTTCGAATGTGTACTTTAGGCATTGGTGGGCTATCGAAGGGACACACTTCATGTCCCTGATCCAAGGCCGGCCCAACAAGATATTATAGGCCATCTCACCTTCCAAGATGTGGCACAATGTAGGAATAGTCTTTTGTCCCACCTGGATGGGCAGGACAATTGTGCCAACCATCGAGCATATCGCATCATTGAATGCTCGTAGAGTATAGGTGGAGGCCACGATGTGAGATGCTGGCAACTTCAGGTGTTTCAATGCCGCTATTGTAATTATATTACTGGATGAGCCAGTGTCCACCAACACCCTCTTATACGGAATCCCGTTGACCCATGCAATGACGTGCAGGGGTGGATCCGCCATGTCACCAGTCACTGATTTCAGCTCGTCCTCTCTAAAGGTGATGACTGGCTCGGTGCATCATTTGACATGTCCCACGAAGTTGTTGAAAGAGTTTGCTTCATGGGGCTGCAGCTCGATGGCTTTTAGTATCTCCATTAGAGCCTCCCGATGGGGTGATGATTGTTGTATGAGCTCATAAATGGAGAGCCTAGCCGACGTGGTCCTCAAACTTTGGGTAAGTTTGGTCCGAATCATGGCCACTGGTCTAGGAGGAGGAGGTTGTGTAGGGTGTTGTTGAGGTTGTGACATTGATGGAACCTCTCCTGTAGCTGCAACAGGGGCAGCTGTGCTTGGGTACCTCTTGTTCCTAGTCACGATGCTTATCATCCCTACATACCCCTGCATGGGGCAATTCTATGTCACCTCATTGACTTGTAGGGTTTTTGCCTATGCATCATGGGCAGGCAGGGGGTCTTTGAAGACCTCCATCTATTGGTTGTTTGGTGCTACGAGATTATCCACCACTAGCATCTTGTTGTCGATTAGGTCTTGCACTAAGCTTTTGAACTTCCAACATGCATAAAGATCATGTCCCTTATATCGATGAAACCTACAGTACAAGTCTTCCCTATAACCTTTGGGTTTTGGCACATTGGGGTCTACAGGTCGACTCTCTGGCAGGTTTATCAAGTTTGCCATTGACAAACGGTCAAACAAGGAGTCTTTAGACTCTATAAAGGGTGTGAATTGTCGCCTAGGGTGATGCTGCTGATTTTTCTCTTGTCGATGATTTTCTCTTTCATAACTGTCAAGAGGGACCGCCTGATAGTTAGCCTTTGGGGGCTGTGTTGCTTGTGCAGGCTTAGGCATGTTTATAGCAACCTGATTGACCGTAATGGGTTTCGGTTGCATGGTCCCTATTTTGGCATTTTTAGGCCACTCTTTCTTCCATGGCTTGGCAATCTCGCCATCCTGTATCTTGATCTCCTCAATGATTCTGGCTTGCACCAGGGCTTCCTCAAGAGTGGCATATTGCTGTAGCTGCAATAGCATGGAGATCGACCTCAAATAGCTCTTTGAGAACATTTGGGTCAGGTCGGCCATGGGAGGGAGGTAGGGTAGCTTTGAAAGCAATGTCCTCCACCGATTTCCATAGGCCACCATGGTTTCTTCCTCATACTTCCTGAGGCTAGCTAGGTCGCTTAGTGATGCCTTCTTCTTGGTGTTGAAGGTGAAGCATTCGAGGAACGCGTCCACTAGCTGATCCAAGTTACTGATGCTATGCTTTGGCAACTGAGTGAACCAATCCGAGGTAGGGCCTACGAACATGGTTATAAATGTTCTTAGCAGCAAAGCATCATTGTCCTGAATGCCAAAGCATTGGCTCAAGAATCTAGTCACGTGCTCTTGGGCATCCTCCTCCCCTCTAAATATTGCCAACTAGGGCAGTTTAAAGTGTTCAGGGTATGGGGGTGCCGACACTGACGGATGCATAGGGTGACTACGGAGCTGGCGTAAAGTGGGCTTTTGGGGCCCAGAAGTCTTGGTCTCCATAGACTCTAAGCGCTCTAGCAGCGCTTTATATGCATCAAAATATTTGATCTCTTCCTCCTTGGTTTGTTCCTACTACGGGTTGCGGGGAACTTGAGGCCTATGGAGGGGTGGCCGGATAGCACCCCCTCTGCCTTGGTAGGGCATTTCAGCCCGCTCTTCTTCTTGCTCATACTCCTCATAGGCTTCTTGAGGAGTTCCTGGGTGTGACCTATAAACATGGGTGGGTGCCCATGGAGGGTGCCCATCATTGGCTCTAGGAGTGGCCTCCCGCTCAGGTCTAGGAGGTCTTGGAGGCAACATTTGGTAAGGTCATGGAGACCTGTCTCGCACCAAGGGGTTGTGCCTCTCATACAACTCTATTCTATGCGTGCGAGGGGTTGGAACCCTCTCAGGCATAGTGGTCTAGAGCAACTCATCTATTTGACGTCGAATGCGCTCTTTGCTAAGGTGATATAGGTGCTCCAACTATTGTTGGTCTTGCTCAAGCTGCATGATTTGCGCTTGGTGGGTGGCATGTCTGGAAAATTCCAAGTCAATTTGTTCCATCGTCTTGAGTCTAGGAGGCCTAGATGCCTCTCCTACATATTTATCTCGGTCATGATGATCCGAGATCTCTATAGGTCACTTTCCTCTATCGAGGTTGGTGGCATTCACCCGAGGCTCTGGCCTCAGTAGGTGATCCTGATAGATAGCAGGTGCGGAGGTGCATTGCTCCCATGCTATGTATTGCTCTTGAGGAATGTAATGGTCTTCCTCATGCTCCCTTTCGTATATGTGAAAGGGGCGGGTAGAGTTGGCTCGCCCTGTCTGAAGAGCCTTGTGCTCTGGATTTGGCTTATTATTTCTAATAGTGATGAGGGGTAGAGGAGGGATGATATAATCATGTGGCCCCTCCTTATGGACCCTATGCTGTTCTAGCGCTTCATTGCATGGTGGCCACTCATAACGAGCATCTAAGGGAGCCTTCCCATTTATGTTGAGTGCCACGTGTAAGGACTCCTCCTGAAAGGGTCTATGTTGAATGGGAGTGCCCCTCGAAGGGGTGCCTCTATAGTCCCATTCTGAAATGGCATGATGTGGACTATCTTGTGGGTCAGGCCACCAAGGTGGTATGACCAAGTCCTTGGGGCTATAGCGGAGGTGACTTGTGCCCCCTTGTACACTCTTTGTAGCTTCTGCCCATGATTGGGCTTGGCTACGGGTGTACACCATGGTGGTGTCTCTCTACAAGCTATGTAGGTTTTTATCTTCTTTATGATTTTTATTCTACACTAAACAAAAGGAACCACACAATCAAAGAAGTGATTATCTCATTTATAGATTAAAGGTGTGCCCTAAATCTGGTTTAGTGTGTTTTGATTTTTGTTTTGAAAGCTTTGTAAAGAACGTGTTGTTGTACATGCAATATGATGGCTCTTATGTCTCCCAAAATGGTCGCCCCTTCAATATACCATTGCCAGGCCATTATACCAAACCTCTCAATATACCCGCCCTTACGTGAGGGAAACTATTGGTACGCGAGAGCAGAATGGTACGTGGAACATAGGCGGTACGGAAGGGGAATCACCCTATTTTTGACACCTACCATAGAAGACTTATCCTCATGCACTGGGAATCACCCCAGCTACACTTGGTCAGCTTTCATCAGGATTTACGTCTAGCAACAAGTAGCGATCGGGGTTATGTATGCAAAAATTCAAGCCAAGGTGGTGATGAAATCCACCGTTGGTCTTGATCAAGGGTTGGGGTTTTACGACCAACTCCTTGGTGTTTAAATTACCACGTGGTGTGTGGGGTTCTTTTTATTTGCGCAAAGAAAGAAAAACATGCAGCAAAACTCTCCTATGCAAGCAAAGAAACATGAAATGACAGAGACAGAAAATAGAAAATGACAGAGGATGCTCAGAACCCCTACCTCTTCTCTGCCCAAACCGGATGCCTCTGAGTTTCTGCTCTGAAACTGCATAGAGAGCTAATCATCCCGGGGTGGGATGAATAACAGATCTGTATTCATCACAGGGTGGGACGAATGCCCATTCGTCCCTGGGTGACACGAATTCCAGCTCTGTATTCGCCACAGGGTGGAACGAGCAGCAGTCCAGTGCTTGAAATATTGACACCTGCAAGCAAAAACACACAACTTTTGATCAAAAATTTGATCTCAAAATTAGGGGACAGGGTCCCACCGTGATCGCCACTGAAAGCACGAGGATACGGAAGCAAACAAAAGGGAAATGTAACGCTAAGTCCTACGAACGAGAATGCATGAAAAGAGGGAAAACAAATGAATTGAAATGAGATTTAAAGCAAATGTAAAAGTGCAGCCCTTTATTTTATTAATTTTCTCGAGATCGGGTTACAATGCGTCTCCTCCCTTTTCAGGGGTTGGGAGCGTCGGACATAATTTTGTTACACCACAAATGAGATATTCCCCTTTGGGATCTTCCGCGTGCCCACATTGAAAATGGGCGGACCAAACGTCACCGCCGCTTGCGTGAGTGCATCTATAGTTCCTTGCTGCCCCTCTGGTGTCAAGATCCTACGTTCAGAGAAATAGTAAATGGTTAGTAGCACCTACGGATGGAGGGAAACATGCGATCCCCAAGGCCTACGGTTGATGCATGCATAAAATAATTAAAATGATAACTAAAACATATCAGAATAAGCTAAAAATTTGATAGAAGCAAGAAAACATTACCAGGAACACACTGCAAAAGGAACAGTCGAGAAATCTACCACATATTTCTAATCGCTCCGGGGTGGGACGATTAGGACTGTCATAAAATGTCAGTAGGTGACCTCCTAAATGTCCCATCCAGGGGCCTCCAAAACACCTACAAAGTTGGGGTTAGACAAAATGGGGCATTTTGGGATGACCCAGATGGTCGGATTTTGCAGATTCTGCCTCGATCACCCTGTATCCGATGATGCTCCCTGTATGTTAGTGAAAGCGAGAAACATTGAAAGCACAGTCAAAACTCATCAAAATGACATGAAATTTAAATGACAACATATATGGATGACCTAGAATCAAATGCAAAAGAAATAGTAGGGAAATATACCATATATTTCTAATCACTCTGGGGTGGGGCGATTAGGACTACAACAGTGCGGGGGCGCCCGAGGGCAGGACGCCCACCGTTTGGGGCTCGGTTTTGGCACCAATCCACTTGGGATGGGTCCAAAACCTCTTATGGGGTTGTGTCAGAAAATTAGGTGGGGTATTGTGGCCAAATGTTTAGGTTTTGGGTCCGGATTGCGCTTCCAATAATCACCCAATAACCTCCCTTCCAAAAGAGAGATCAAGGATGTAAGAAGCACAAACGATGGGTGAGGATGTAATTCGGTAGCACTCCATTGCTCCAAATGCTCCTGCTCTATCCTTTTTTTGGGGTGAGAAGACTCACCATTTTATAGACCTGAGGGTCTCTATGAATGAGCATGCAGAGGCGCCACTTGGCCATCATGCCTTGCCAGGGGGAAGAAGATTCCTCCCTGATTAAGGGCTCCATGACTACCCCTATGACTGCCTCTTTGAGCTCAAAAATGCTCACTCACACTCCATGCATTGAAGGAGGAGTTAAGTGGTGGATCTGAGCTACCATTTGTCAAGGTTTGACCTTTTTCCCATCAAACCTGCTATTCGCCCCACCCTAGAGTGAATACTGCTAATCGTCCCAGGGTGGGATGAATACCAGTTTGTAATCATCCCAGGGTGGAACGAGTAGGGAGCAGAGTGCCTGAAAGGTGCCAAATTGACCTCTGACCTTCCAAAACTACTGTGGGAGTGGTTAGGACCACTGTTTAACCTCTAGGGGCTGCCCTAGGGGCTGTGTATGTCAATTCGATCAGTGCTTGTCGTCACATAATCGGATTGGTGTTGTTTTGGTGTCTACAAATAGATATGGTATTATTATCATGCTTAACATCATCTACTTTAGCTACCTTCTCATGCTATAATTATTTTCATCTTTGGCACTAATGCTTGTTCATATTCCACTTGAAAGTTGTGATATTCTTCAAAATACTGATCTTGAGGATGATGTTAATGACATCTAAAATAGAAGAATCCATGGGATGCTTATTATTGTGATTATTGAAGTAAGGTCATAAAGGTTAGAGTCATAGTGAGGTTGGATACGGGGTACTTGGATATTCTATTTTATTTCCAAAGCTATATGTTGATCATCCTTGAGGGTATAAGAATCAAACATATCAAATTTCCATTAAATTTAATTCTTAAGACCATGGATAAAGGATTATACCACCACTATTGGATCTAATTGGTAGGTATAGGTGATAAAACTTATGAAATCTATATAATACTCATCAATCAATCCTATCTTGGTTTGCATTAAATAAATTACATATTATGTGGAAGATATTTTGTTAAACCTTAAAAGGAGTTATGCTTTAACTTAGTCCATGAAATAGAAGTTTCTAGTTGGTGAAGCTTCCATAGAAACCACTAATGTTCATGGATTCCCAACATAGTAGCAACTAATATGGCATGAAATTCTTAAGGAACATGTTGCTATCCATCTTGGCCAACCACCCATATGTATCAACACTCTCAAAGGTGGGGATGTCAATGTGTGGATAAGAATATCATGAGCTCAATAAAGGAAGTTAGGAACATCTCTTATAAAGGGATAAAAATTAGAAGCAAAACCTAAGGTATGACCACCCATATTTATAAAAGTGTCCTTGGTAGTATAGGGAGTCAAGTGACTACCATAGAAAACGAGTGGTTTATCAATGGATGACAACTATTGATGGATGCTTGCATCCATTGGATTTAGTGCCTATTGCATGCTTGATGAATGGTACCCATTGAATCATTAAAAATATTAGTCAAGGGAATACATAGAAAAGGTTACATTTAGAAAACTTTAAATATTTTCTAAGGTAGTATTGATTTCATTTAGAGAGACCATAATGGAATTAACCACTCTTTCTAGTTTCTCGAGATAGATGCATAGAGTAGATTCAATTGCATTAGGAATAGTATTACTGATTATAGGGGTAATTAGAGGAGTGATATAGAGAGGTTTATTGGGATAAAGAGAGGAAGGGGAGTGGTTTTGGGAGGATGGGAAGCCATGGTTTTTATAAAATAAAGAATAAGTTGGTCAAAATTTTGATATTTGGAGTGTTGTGATGCTGACCAGAATTTCTAAGTTGGCATTTTTTGTACTTATGCACACATCCACTAAATGAACAATGCACTACAATTGACCATTTATTCAAAACTAACAAGTAGAAGCAACATGTTTTTCATACAATAGGGGTAAATGCAAATGCTAAAAAGATATTTTATAGCACTTTTTAAAAACATATGGTGAGAAAGACCCCTTAATTCAATTAGATTGAAGAGATGATCACAATGAGATAAGTATCTTGCAAGGGTTCCAAAAGATGTTGCAAGAAATACTCCTTATTTTGATTCGACTTTAGAGATGATCATAAGTGACAAGCCTCTTGCAAGGGTCCTAGCATAATTGATAATTTAAAAAAAAATTGAGTTGGAAAAAAGGAATTAAAACAACTAACTCACAACATTATAGAAGAAAAATGTGTTGAAAGATTAATTTTTTTTAATGAACGATTACTAGGAGATAAAAAATAGAACTATTCGATAGAGGTTCTAAATTGATTTTTGTACCCTTCTACCATATTTTTACATTACTATAAGGAACCAATATTGATGCTTTATTATCATTTGTGATGAAACAACTTCAGGAAATACAATAATGGTAGTAGCAATATCAGTTTGCGCAACAATAAACATCCAATAAAAAAATATATTTAGATTCAGTCATAAAGTTAGAAATAAAAGTAATTAGATTCTAGATTCAAATAAATAAAAATCCTTAGCCACTTAGAGAGACCAAAGTCTCTTATCCACTTGGATAGGGAGAAGTCTCATACATGTAATAGATATGACTAAGATTCATATGTGAAAGATGATTTCAACTACAACATAACTCTTCCTATTTATAGACTAAAACAATAGTAATCCTAACCCTAATGCTTAAGGGCCAACTACCTTAACCTAGGGAGCAATCTAATAAAAATAAAGAGTCATTGTGGCTACTTTGGATCTATTACACTTGTATGCTTTTTCCACAATGACATGCATATTCAAGGTATGAGTAGAAACCATTAAATATCATTCTTCCATCAAAACTATCCTTTATCTTCTTTATTATATATCACTATCAATTTTACAACTTGTGAATATTGTGGTTTTATATATAATAAATGGAATATGTATCCTTTCTCTTACATATAAAGCATTAGGAATCATAAGTAGGTATCTTATCTTGACAAACTCTAAAATCTTCTTTTATAACCTAAGATCATTGTTCTATCCCTTTTGAACATAATTTTAGGAATGATTCTCCATACTCATGAACAAAGGTCAAGAGAAACATGTTAGCACAAATTGATCACCAAGCTAGTCTCATCAACATATCTCATATAAAATTTTTATTCTTGTTGATTTATACACAATTTAAGTAATGATTACCATTAATAATTTTTCTACGTGTGAACAACACATTAAGAGTAATGTGTTAGTCCAAAACAATCACAAATATACTCTAATAAAATATTCCATGATCCTTGCTTCCTCATGATCAAGTTTCAATGGGATAATGAGTACTCCTCCACTAAGATACAAAATAGTGAGGATCATAGACATAAAAAAATAAGTCCATCTTATCTTTATTCTTTCATCTTGTCCCTTTGGTATGTGATGATTCTAGTTAGGTTAGTTATTCTACTAGGGATATGAAGCCAATGATAACATAATCATATCTTTTATAATATTTTAAAACTTGTGACATTGTACTTAAATCAAATAATTAGTTGGAGGTCTTTCTTGTTAGGTTTCCATACTAGAGGCTAACAAGATCATAAAATCCTTTTTATCCTATTTAATGTAAATTATTAATAAACTCGTATAATATTTCCCATTATTCATCCCACTATATGATGAATATTTTCATAGGTTTTTATGGAAAACTCAATCATAAAATTGCACATGATTAACACTATGAGATTAAGATATGCTAATGGAAACCTCACCTATTTCTTTGAATTGCTATCAATCAAAGTCTTATTGCTTTTGGATCTAGGCAAAATGTTATATGGCCTTAATAGAATGTTTCAATTATCTATGTAGGATCATCAAATCTATTCCAAAAATGTATAGGAATGAGGTTAATATGCATCATGTCAAAAGTGAATTTCTCCTCTAAAACTATAATTTAGGGATAATTTATTGTCAAAATCCAACCAAATAAATAAAGACCCAATCTAAAAGTTGTTTATAATTATTTCAAGGAAAACCATCACAATTTGGAACATCTAGAATTTCTCTATGATATTTTTTTATAAACAACTTTATCACCACCTTTTGGAATAATGGAAATCCTTATGAAATTTATCTAGAGGTAAGGTAGAAGTCCTTTATGACACTTTATAGCAACAGGGAAGAAGTCCTTTATGAAATTTGTCTAAAAGTAAGGTAAAAGTCCTTTAAAAAATTTGTATAAAGGAAATTCTATTAATAAAATTCCTCTATAACATTTATTTAGAGGTACGTATTTAACTATTTGGTGCATCCACATAGTCCTCAAAATATTTATTTTGAGGTAAAAATATATAGATTTTTACAATAAAATAAAAATGGTGACTTGAATTTTGTTTAGGGGCACAAAATATTATATTTATCTTGTATCATAGCAACGTCTTGTGGCATTATCTAAAGTCATAGGCATATCATATATCTTGTATCATAGAAATTCCTCATAGAATTATCTAAAGTCTCCTTATGCATATATTTTTGGTATATACTTGTATATATTGTAATATTATATACTTGTATATATTGTAATATTATTTATAACCTAACATATATTCTAAATTGTGTCTTTTATACATCTTAAATTCAAAATGCTATTTCACTCATCATGATAATTTTAAATCCTCATTATATATTTGTCATATTTTAAAAACAAAATCATCATAACTTAATCATCACATAACAAGATAACACCATTAATCATCAATCATAAATATAATCAAATCAAATAACATACAGACACATCACCATGGATCATAAAATTGATGTGTATATATGCACATAAGAGTCATATATTACAACCATCATATAATCATCCTTCTCTATGGTACAATAGCAAAGCTAGCCCTTCAAGGGATAGCCTAGTGATAGATCTACGAGTCATGTCTAGGGCTCCTAATCCTCCTCCTCCTCATGGTAGTGGAATCTTGACTAAATGCTATGACTAATGTGTCGTGAACAATGAGTGATATTATGATGTATACATCTAGCTAAATGAAAGTAGTTAATGCTCAACTGATACAACTATCATAGGCTATTTGGTAGTAGGTCAAACTCTTGACCTCTACCATGAGCTCTACTTAAACTTATACTAGATCTATTGAGTGCCTTTTCTATGATGTAGCCAACTAATCTAGGAGGGCCTAGACTAGATGGCTATAAATCTTGTTAGTCACTACTGCTACATTTTCCACATCTAAATCCCTCTTTATAGTGATAAAAATGATTATCAAAGAGATCATCGAGGTCTATTGGGCCAATTATTCCTGCTCTTGAATGTGTGTAACTACTTTCAACTTGGATGAGTCCTAAGTTATCATAAATACTAACACTAGATCCTACAAAGTAGCCACCTCACTGGCTAATGCATCCCTATCCACCTCTACTAATGAATAAGATAACTATTATGTCTTACCTCACCTACTATGATCATCGACATGATTCCTACTACTGTTAACTTCTAATGCCTCCGTTAATTTTATAATTATTTTACTAGTGGTGGAATAACTTATTAAGCTCTGCCTAGATGCCTCTCAGGCCATGTCCTCTATCTCATCCTCAAGCCCACCATTGTAGCCCTCCTCAGTTAGATGGTCTAGTATCACTACTAGTAGAAGTTACTAACTCTAGGGTCATTGGTGCTAGGACCTAGAATGACTGAATCATCCACATCAAAATCAAGATTTAGAGTTAAAATTTAGTAAGCTGTCAAACCATCACTTTTATGTAGAACATTGATACTAAACTAGACCTAATGGGATGTCCTAGAATAGGCTAAACTAGTGGATCACTCTCTCAAAATGGAAGAGCTCTTGCTTTCCCTAAGGTCTCACCAAAAATAACCTCCACCAATCCTTATAAGTTACTAGCCATTATTTTCCCAACTTAGATGACCCCTATTGGGATTCCATGTGATCTAGTTAAGACACATGTCATCTACTAGCTATCACACTTTGTGCAAAATACCTCTATGAGGCTGATAATACCCACCCTCAAAGTGGTGCATCCATTGATATGCTAGTGGTACCTTCACATCAGTTGATTTCTTGGAATCCTATTAGAACCTCGAAGGTTCTAATAAAAATTTAATAAATAAATTATAAAAATCATTCGAATCGCTTGCCACTTATAGGGGCTTCCTCCTTAAAACATTAAATAATAACTTATTATTCATTTTTCTTTATGCTTTACAATATAACTCATACACATATTTATTCTACCTTAACCCTAACCCTATGTTGGTTCATATATGATGGTTCATAATAATAATTAATTATACTATAAATAATTAATAATATAATAATGAATTATACTATTAATAATTAATAATATAATTTAATAATATAATTAATTATACTATTAATAATGAACGTTACGATATGGGATTCTAACATGCCACCCTTCATGGACAAAGCTTTATCCTCAAAGGTGGAACTTCATTTTTAATTCTCGAAACGTCTTTCCTTGTGATTAGTTCAGTGAACATGGATTCTGGACAACTTCATAGAATATCTCGCAAGATTTCGTATTTTTTATCTTTTACTCGATTTAAACCATGTCACTTATTATCTTGATATGTTTATGTACATAGGTTATGTTTAACTGATAAAAATTATAATATTCAATTAAACTACACGTCCATGATATCAATAGCTTGTCAATGTTGACGTTGTATTTAATAGCAAATATGACCAATAGTTTGTATGCTATAGCCAACTCATAAGGTGGCCTTACTTACTTTCATTTAAGTGCAAAGCACACATAGTAAATTTTATTTCGCTTATAAGCTTCATGGTGCATTCGTTATCCACCTTTGTTCCTGATACAACTTTATTTATTAATTTAATTATGCGCTAAATCTGCATACAAGCTTTAGTTGTGTATATTGTTACGCAAGGATGAAGAGAAAGAAACCTAATAATAGAGGTTAGGACGAGTCGTAATGCCGTACCATGCACAAACTCTTTATACAGTTCCACTCGGCTTTGCACTACTGCAGGATTCCCAGGATTCCTACCATCTTTACAAAAATTAACAATATAGACATTCGAAATCATGCTGGGCCAAACATCCTCCACATCTCCTATAAATGACGACCCATCACAATACCAAACGAACACTCTATTCCAGTTATAAAAGTCTGTGAAGCAATTTTTACATTATATCAAATAAATTTTTAGGAAACTGATAAAGGACTTCTTATATTAAAGTAATTTTTTTTAATATTTATTTATTTATATTATAAATATAAACTTCATCACAATAAAAACCTGCCATTGCAAAAAGGGCGGCCAACATTTTTAAATTGACTTACCCCTCCTTGACATGGCCCATGGCCCCCAAACATTGGAAACAACTCATAAATCTTATTCAAAACATATTTTCTACCTAGGACGAGTTGAAGACCCGATTTATGCACATGGAATCACACAGGTATGGGCAATCAATATATTTAACCTGCACACGGTCCCAAACCCAATCTCCTATGGCCTCTGCAATTGTCTTTGACTCCAACTTTGGAGAATTAGGCCCATGCCACAAATCTTGTAAATTAGTCTGACAATAGGCATAGCATGAGTTGATGAACAGACCTCCTGCCAGGAATCATAGGCTGCATTTAGAATAAAAACTGGAGTTTCCACCGATGTCACTAGATTTTGAGGGAAGAAGCACTTGTCTGGATCCATAATCGATGCACATTTGTTAGGTAAATTCTTTATTGATTTATGCAGCGTAACTATCTCCTTGAAATAAGAACTTATGTAATTTTCTCCACTGACATCATGTGCATCAACAAAAAAAAATCCAGCGTCTGCCATGCATTTGACATTAGCCGTCTTTGGGAGAAGATTACGAAAATCATCACAGTGAATTATTGTTGTTAAACCTCCTGCTGAGCAGCCTGTGAGCAAGTAATGTCCTATCTTTTTGTTGGCTTTTTCCGATGAAGTTGGCTTTGCTGCCTTGATATCTTTGTGTCAAAAATATTATTGGGACCTCAAAGGCATCCGTTGCACTAGAATCGCATAGTGATGTTTTAATTTTCAAAAGAACTGTAGTTTTTAATATTTTATCTTCATATCTGGCGTATTCCCATGGACACTCAATATCTCAACTTTAAGGTTTGCTGGATTATCAGGAAGGTGTTGATCTCGGCGGCCATGGCGAGGGCAATGCTCAAGAATCTGTTAGCAGACATGATGTGGGACCGGATGATGCTGGCCTCAGCGAATGATATGAAACCTGTGCCAAGATCCCCAAGTCCAGCGGAGCAGGTGTCCATAAGTGTAATTGAAGAGCTAATTAAATTCTGCAGGTCACTCTTGGCGGTGAAAGAAATGCTGATATTGCAATGGTCGATCTCATGAAAGGCCTGCAGAATTTTGTTGAGTTGAACGAGGGTCTTGTCGAAGAGATGAACGCAGTCCATAAGGGTAGCCTGTATCAGGTGTCTTTCTGGGGGCGCCACAGGTTGGGATGATAGGTTTTCTTATCTGGTAATTGGTAAAATATGACAGAGAAATAAATGAAATGGTAACTAAGCAGAAATGATGTTACAGAAACCGTGACATTAAAGTGATTGTGGATCTTCATGCTATGTCGGGCTCACAGAATGGAGATGAGCATGAGCACAGCGCTAGCAAATATGGCTTCATTGAATGTCCCAAGAGAACATCAATACATCCTTTTTCACCATTGATTTTCTTGCTTTGAGGTACACAATCCACCATCACTTGACAGATAACCTTTATTACATCAGATAAAACATAAATTGATTTTGTTACTACAGATATAAGAGTCATCCTGCACTCCTAGGTATTGAGCTCCTAAACGAGCCACGGATCTCAACTCCTTGAGCTCATACTACACCCGAGGCTATGACATTGTTCGAAAGCATTCTCACAGTGCCTACATCATCATGTGCAATAGAATCGGTCCTACGGCTCCCAAGGACCTATTTCAGATCAACAGTGGGCTAACAAACATTGTAGTGGATGTACATTATAACAACCTCTTCGATGATGCAATATTTCAAAAACATGACAGAGGTTTGCAGATGTGCAGTTAAAAGTCTATGGGTAGACCTCTTTTGGATGGGCGTATTGGACTCTCAAGAACGCTAACGAGCACTAGAGCTTGAAATGGATGGTTAAAAATTAATATATCTGATTGTGATCTATCCTTTGCTAACCAATCATTTCGAACTGTCTACTACATACATAAATAAAAAAACGAGCATTACTCAAAGTTATAAGCTTCCACGATAATTCTTTGCTATGTTATAAGCTTCCACGATAATAGCGACTAGTTAATTGTAATAGCATACAGTTTTCTCGATAAAATTATGAATTAAATAAAATGTGCCATTATCCATGTATCCATAGCTGCCTTTTGCAAATACTCCAAAGCTACTACAACCTGAAATGCAATATGCACTCGAGACCTTGCCAAAATTTATAAATCTCATCCTTGCCTTCCGCTTAACCAAAGTATTCACAATGTGCACGCACAACCACTGTTGGCTTCTGTTACCATAGCCACTGTATCCTTGCTCAAGCATCTTAAAGATATGGCCATGGAGGCGGACGGATGCAGGTCACGCGGGTGAGTGGAAGAGGAGGTGGCCATGGGGGCGGTCTCACGAAGAGAGATATGCACAAGTGGTGCCGTGACATGCGGAGCGGCAATGGTGAAAGCCGTGATGATGGAACTGGATGATAGTGGTAGCAAACCGAAGAGAATGGTTGTGTTTTCCTTCATATATTGTGATCAATATGGACTTATCTTCTCTACATCTTTGCACCTATTTTCGAATGGAACATCCCACTGAGATAGTACAACGAGAGTATGCTTTTGGAAAAGGATTTCCTTTTGATATATTTTGCCCATACTTTCTCCATTGACAACCATTTTTGGGAGAGAGATTCCCTCCACTTGAACCACTCGTTTCTCCACCTTTGATATCTAAAACATGATGATCTAGGCTTTCAAATATATCTTTCTATTCTTCTTCATGGGAAGAAGAAGGGAAGAAGAAGACGACGGACATCCACCCAATTGATTATCATTCGTATACAAGAAATTACTATAGAAGCTTCTTAGGTAATCTAGAGTATCTTGTCAAGACAAATGTCTATCCCATTGATTGTCATTCGTATACAAGAAACTATCATCAAAGTTTCTTAGGTCCACGCAGGCATTTCTTAGGTACACCATGTCACTCCTAACATCGTTAAGACGTTCCTTGATACCATCTTGCCAAGGCATGGCTCTGATACCAAATGTTAGAACCTCGAAGGTTCTAATAAAAATTTAATAAAAAAATCATAAACCCTCCTTAAAACATTAAATAATAATAATTATTTATTTCCTTGATGATTTACAATATGACTCGTACACATATTTATACTACCCTAACCCTGACCTTCATATATGACTGTTCGTAATAATAATTAATTATACTATTAATAATTAATAATATAATTAATTATACTATTAATAATTAATAATTAAATTAATTATTAATAATAATGAACGTTAGGATATGGGATCCTAACAAATCCATAGTGGATGTGCCACTGCTATGTGCTCCTAGGACTACACTTGGATAAGAGTACAATAATACAATCCTCTACCACCTCTATAGACTACATAGTACAATAAGGGGTACAATCAAGCTAGGATAATAGGCCCCTACAAAACACCATTTGCATCTGTAGTATGTTAACCACCATCTGCCAACTAACTTTGTGAATGCCATACTTGACTATGCCATAAATTAACACTCTTGATATCAGTGCAACTATCTAGATACCCCCATGCAGGTGATATTAATGTTAATGTCAAACGTAACAAGGGAAAACCTAGGGTTTCTAGTCATTTACTATAATCTTCACTACTACAACTGGCTCATGTAGATAGGGGTAACCCTTATGGGCACCTCGAGATTCTCTAGATGTATTTTAGTGTTATTTTCAACTCCCTATCATGGAAACTAGAAGGTATTTTCTTTGAATACCATCTCTCAAGCAATGTTATTAGGAGTGCACAATCATACTCAAGCTTTGATATTAAGGCCACATGATGCAGACCTACTATCATGAGCATAGTGTAATCTTTGAAATCTAAGATTGCTAGTATGATTTCTAATGCATGAGATCATCACTCTAGCAATCCAAGGTTTGTAATCTCTCTTGCATATGTATACCAAGGAACTCATTAGTCAACTATTCCTAACCATTCATAAACCCAAAAAGTCATCTTAAATATTCTAAATTTTCTGAAAAACCTAAAAGGAAAAATGCTATTTGAAAAAAGTGTTGTTAGATAGTGAAAGCAATGCTAGATGGAAAAAGTGCTACATTATGATAAAAATACTATTAATCAGTGAAAGTGCTACCACTTGGTAAAATCACCAATGCAATAGTGCTATCACTATGCAAGAGAACTACCCTATTTTGGGTATATTTTGTAAGATAAAAAGTAAAAATTGGATAAGTCTCAAAGTACATACCTAGGAATGATCACCTCTCCTACCATAAATGGACTCACTTTATTTCTATAATGTGTAGATATTGCCTACTGAGCCATTGAATATAAGTATTTTATCTTATGTCTAGAGATCTCCTCATGTTATTATTAGTAGTAAAAATGATCTTAAACATTAATAAAACAATCTACTCGTCTTAAAATTAAGTCATACAAGCTAGTTTTTGACACGTTCATCATTTTATGAATGAGTAAAACGAAGTAAATATAACATCCAAATTTTGAATATCTTTAACTTTTATAAACTTAACAATACCTACCTCATCATTCAAGTAAAATATCTTGATTTACCCAACAAGCTAGAGTTTCATCCAAGGGATTTAATGCCCCAAATCAAAAGTGATGTATCCAACCATCAAAAATGCTATTGGCTAACAACTCTTGCCAAATATTTTAAATTTCATAATTTTCTACTTAGTCAGTCTAGTTATAATCATTTTGGCACTACCATTAGTATGATTAGTATTGACAACACTTATGGCACCAACAATATTGATTGTTACAAAAAAAAAATAAAGATATGCAATTGATTGGTGTTAGTTGCCCACTAAATCAAGGACCTATTATGACAGTCTATCTTGATGTTCCCTAATACCCATCCTATAATTTTATTAGAACTTAGACCTCTATTAATTCTATCAACATTCTCTTCTTGTCCTCCATCAAATCCCCCAACCTCCTTGTATACCATCCTTGCATCAATCTCCCTCTAATCATGTTGCCTTTCTTCATGTAGCCTATTATCTATGGACATTGATAATTCTAGGAGATCCTCCATTAGATCCTCCAAGGGAGACATGAATTATATAAAGCTAGACCTTAGGAAATCCAAATGCATCAATCCTCAAGCTATCAAAGGTATGCTAAATACAAATTAGAATATTTACCAAAAAGTTGTCCTTTTGAATATGGAATTATTATACTAAGGGTTTTCCATTTGACTTTTTACACCTATGTGTGTGAAATAGGAAATACACCATAATAATTAAAATTAAAAAAAGTGCAATAAAAGAAAATATTTGTAATATATTTGATATTGATAAACTGTATCTGTTACAAATAGGCCCTTTCAGTTACAATCAAGCTCAAAAAATGGAGGGTTTTATTTTACAAGTAAAATTTATGGTGTGGCAAGCTATCTCCTTGAGCACACATCATGTTGTGGGAGGGTTTAGAAGAAATATTGCTTGAACTTATAAGCTTCCATACATATCCAATACCTACACATAATCTCACAATAACAACATCAAAAGTATATGTAGGGCCTTTCAATATGAGGCCCAAATCATAAAAGAAGATTACAAAAAGTAACTAAAATATTACAAAAACCTACAAAATCAAATGTAAAATTTACAAAACTAAATAAAATATTTATAGAATCTAAAAGGATACCTAATTTACCTTTTTGTGCATTCTATGATTTATTCAGAACTATTGTTGGCCTTGATGCTCAACCACCCATGGTGGTTGGATCTCTATATAGTCATAGTGCATGAATGTATTTGTGGATTTTAAATTGCTCTAAATGGACTAAAAATATTTGGGAATCTTCCTATATTTTTTAGAAACCTACCCTAAAAATTTTAGGGCAATCCAAGTTCAGATGAGGAGGTTATGCCTAAAATAGTGAGGGTGGGTTTGGCTAGATTCTCAACCACCTAGGGTGGTTGTGCTCTTGTGTAGCCATACATGGTGGTTTTAAATCTACCATGGGTAGTTGTGACTATGTTTAAGAACTTCTATGGGTGGTTGAGACTATACTTGAGAACTTCCATGGGTGGTTGAGACTTTGATTAACTACCTTGGGTGATCGAGACTTTGGAAAACTACTCTAGGTGGTTGTGCTTCTAGGGAACTACCACAGGTGATTGAGACTCTAGTTAACTACCTTGGGTGGTTGTGCTTCTAGTCAATTACCTTGGGTAGTTTAGGCTTTGTTTAAATACCCTAGGCAATTGAGACTATTATTTGATAGAGGATTTGGATCTTGAATATGAGCCTTCAAATATTTGTTTTGAAGTTCTTATTTTAGACACGATGTATTATTGAATATACATCATTGGTATGACCACAAAATAAATGTTAGTAAATAAGTTGAAAGCCTCCATTTTTTATGCCTTTGATCTCCTCCAAAAGTAAAACCTGCAAGCACAATGTCAAGCAAAAACACAACAATATCGAATAAATTTTAGTAGAGTTTCTTTATAATTTTGTGCACACTCATGAACATGAACATGAACATGTAGATCTATTTGTAAAGTCTCCCATGGGTGGAGAAGAGTGGTGAGGATTGAAGAAAAGGTATGATAAGTGGCATGGCTGCATAAGAGGGGTATCTTAGAGATTCCCCACTTGGGGTGGATAAATATGCAAGTTTTCCAGATTGGGCTATGATGTCCTATGATGCCTTATGACATGCCATATTAATACCTATTTTGTGGAGAGATTTCTCACCCACTAAATTAGCATTTATCATAAAAGTACATGGGTGGAGGGGATCCTCACCCAAATTCATTAAATACATTTGTAAAGTGGAGGAAATAGGGGAAATTAATCTAATCAAAGTTAAAAATAGCAAGGTGGTCTCATGATGACAATGATTAGGTGTAGGAAGGGGCTAAAGCGGGTTAAAGGGGCTAGAAACAGTCAAAGGGGCTAAAATATCTAATATTAATAATTCCTAAGGTTTGTAATATATTAATTAAAATTATTGCACACATTATAAAATATTAATATCAACCATTATAAATAAGATACTTTTTAGTGTCTACAAATGCTCCTTTTTGTACCACGTGTAAAAACATAATATGGTGCAAAAACCAATGACACTGACTATGATATTGATGATGAATAGGAGAAATAATAGGTGAATGATTAAAGTGACCTTACCTTGAGGAGGGTTATACAATGCTAGCCTTGACCATGAATTAAATTACAATTTCAACACCCCCCCATAATTTAAATTGAGGGTCCAATGAGAGAAGACATTAGTAAAAATAATATCTTCCTCCCCCATAATGGATTCTTTAGTGGGACTCTATAGTTGAGGTAGATACTTTAGAATATCCCTCATCTACTCAAAGATGTCCACCAATACTCAAAAAATTAGCTTCAATCCTTTGTGATTTCAATTGCAAAGTATTTATTGGATGTCCTTCGCTCTTACAATATCACCAAATGGTCTTTGAATTCTTTGAGGACTTAGCTTGGACTTGAGGTCTCTAGGTATTAGTCTCCTTATATTTTAACTCCTTTACATGAGCCTAGATCTATGGAGTGCCACCATGGTTCCTCATTGCCACCTAAAAATGAACTAGAAGAGATAAAAGTTGATTAAGAGTAACAGTATTTTGAGATTCCAGAAACCTAGAAATCATATGAACTATGAGGTTCAAATCTAAAAATAAAGAGAGATATTAGTAATGGAAATATTTATGCATTTTGTATCTTATTATTTTTTCCTCCAAAGACATAATATCTTCTCTCAATGCCTTGAATATCATAATATGATCGTCAACATTATAAAAATTAGCCAATTTAAAAGAGGACAACTCTAGTTCTAGGTGATTTACTTTAGTAGTATTAAATTTTCCAAAAAATATCATGTAATTTCAACCATAAACTTTTAGGTTCACTCTTCTCTTTGATGTGGAAAAGTAACTTTGACCCAATCAACAAGTAAAATAGGCCAACAACCTATTCTTATCTTTAGTAGCAAGTATCCTCATCAAGGGTTGTTGCTTTATCCTCTTTAAATATGCACAATAGTTTCTTATTGCATAGGCCAATCATCTGGGGTGATCAAATATTGTAATTTTACAGATGAGTAACTAGGGATTTGTGATTTATATTTAGTAATTAAACCCTTGAAATTATAATGGTTCATTGAACTAAATTCACCAGTAATTAGAGATAAAAATTGTATGATTTAAAATATGGGCTCAAAATTCTTCTATATGTAAAAGTTATAGCCTCTAGAAGTTTTCCTCAAAAAATACAAAATAAAGCTCCAAAACTTAGAGAAAAGAAATCAAAATGATTTTTTCCCTTGGAAATATATGATAATTTGGTGTATTCCACTTATTTCTCACCACTTGGGCCTTTAAACCTATGTGACAATGACACTTTCTCTTTTTTTTATTAGAGGAGGTCATTTAAATAGTTTAAAAATTGTTTTAGGTGGTATGCAAGGGTGGCATATTGGCCAATTACCTGTGTCATCCATTTTATTGCACCTAGAAAAAATTGATCTTGGGTTTATGATGTGCAAGAAATATCAAACTAACTAGGATTTCAAAGCATGCATTTTTTCCTATGATCCACCTCAAATATAAGGAAATAATATAATTTATTACCTTCTTAAAATGGGTAAGGAGAGAGTCTCAAACTCAAGACTTTATGCTCCTAGTATGGACATGCTATTTGATAGAGTAGCTTGAGTAGTCAAATGATAAATGCTAATGCCTCCTTGAAGTCCACCACACACTTTCAACTTTATTTGTAAAAGGACAAACAAGAGCCTCAAAATTGGATCCTTCTCTCCCTTAAACATAGACCAAAGTGGAGCCTTATGTTATCATTTAAGTAACATCTTCTATTTCATATCCTTTTAGTGATATAAAATAATAGTGACTATACTAAGGCTCAAACCTGAGATGAATACGGATAAAAAACCTTATCCACACTTAGTTAATCAAATTGATGATCCCAAAATGTTGATAAGGAAGTGTACATCTTCTCTTTGGAGATTGATGATGCACCAATGACACACCAAGCTACTTGAAAATGTTCATGTACACTTTTGCACCAAAAATAACACACACAAGATATTCAAGTACACCAAATTTTATTTCATACTATTAAATACCTCTATTATTTTCTTCTTTTTCCATGAATTCCTTGTGAGTTTAACATGGTTTCTCTATTATGAAAAAATGAATAAAGATGTGTATGAACCTAGATGATGGAAAAATAGGAAATAAAAAATTATCTAAAATTTATGAATGAGAAGATGAAGGAACATGGAAAAATTTCTTTACAAACTCTTAAGCTAAAAATATTTATGAGTTTTTGAAGAGGTATTTATCTTGAAGATTGTATGAAGGACTAAAGGATCCAATCTAAATTTTTGTGTGACAAAGTGATGTTTCTATATACTAGATTTGATACTATGTCAAACTACATAATGCTTTTTAGAAATAAATATAAGTAATCCATCCACTCAAATATTATATAAAGAGCATAAAAGGATGAAATAGATATAGAGATTTGAGGTCACCTTTATGCACCATAAATAATCACTATATATCTATATATAAGAATCACCACACTATAATGGTCAAATAAGGATTGGGGGAGTAAATATACCAAACCAAAACCCTAATTACATAAATTATATTAACATTAAGATGACATGACAAGAAAATATTCAAGGTTAACTATAGGTTTATAAGATGGATTTAACCACTAACATGATTAATTGTGGCCTATAGGGCTTACATAATACAATATTACTGTAGACATGAAAAATTAATCCACTTTGAGTGGGCAATACTCCTTAGTGTCTTTAAGAGATCCCACACCCTTGCCAAAGGTAAGGGTAGGCCTCTTCACCCCCTATTTTGTCTTTTCTAGTGTTTTTAGTGAAATCATGCATCGTCTTCATGAGGTGCGACTTCACGGAAGTGATATTGTGCCTCGCCAAAATAGGGCACGATTTCGCTAATTTTAATTTATTTAAATTTATTTTATTTTATTTTCTTCTTGGTCTGCTTAGACCTAGGTTTAAACCCTCCAGCATGTTTTTGCATCAGCTATGAGTTTATTTGTACCCTTCCTAATCATCTATAAAAGTAAGAGCAATCTCGCTCTTTTATATATAGATATCACAATCATAGATTTACTAATGCTCATGAGATTTTTGTCTTATAACACTCACTTATTGCTTTCCTTTTACTTTGATTTCTATGTCTTATGCAAGCTAGCCTGAAGTGTGAATTTTAGATTTTGATTTTCTATTGCATGGATTGGATTGTTGCTTAACTTGGTGGATGCAAATTGTGGCTTAGAGGGAAAGAGTGTCAGTTCCGATACTTAGTCTTATTCTATTGCTTCTATGCTCTCCATTTAGGTTTTGCTCTCTGTGATTTTACATCTGACTTACATTCTATGCATACGCTTTTATTTTTCATGTGTTTGAAGTGAAATCATGCCCAATACTATTGAGGTGTAACTTCGCTAATCCTAATTTAGGGTTTTAGCTTATAAAAGCAAAATCGCACCCCGTTCTAATGGAGTGTGACTTCGTTGTAGCATTATCGTGCTTGCCTTTTACAAGGTGTTATTTTTCTTGATATTAGTATGGGGGTAAATTCTATTTTCTGATAGTTTTGTTAGCTTTATTACTACATACTGAGCATACTAGCATATTCTATTTTTATTTTTACTATTTCTACATATCTATTTTATGATTAATTCTCCAAAGGTAATTTTTTAATTTTGTGTTAAAAGGTAATCTAAGGGACCTAGGGGGCTTTACTGCTGCACCTCCAAGAAATGTTATACAGTAGCCTAAGCAAGCTCCCTAATGCTGATCATTGATTTTTAGTGCTTTCTAGATTATCTTGTAGGAACAGGTATTTTGAAATCATTGGACAAGAAGCATCAAGAAGCTAGGTTCAACCACTAGTTAAAGCTAAGTTCTTTAATTTATCTTTTTGGTTTTCTAATCCAATCTAAATTTAATTCTTAGGCATCTAAAAATGAAAAGCATTTAGTTTACATCGAGGGATAATTTATGTGGATTTATTTTGTATATTTATGATTTAAATATTTTCTGGGATAAACCTTAGGTTAGTGAGCATTCAAAATAAAGAATCATATTAGGCTAACTCTTATGTGCTTGCATTCTATTTTCAAGTGTTGCACTCTGTTTTCTGCATTGTCATTTATATTTCTTAGCTTATAACTAGAAAGACTAAACGTAGGTGTTTTACTTAAAATTGAACACATCAAACTTTTCTTGCATATCTTGAGGACTTGGAGCGAGTCCTAAAACTGTTCTTGGTGAACCCATCTCCCTAGAACCAAGTGTAGATCAAAACATACCCATGTGGTTCACCCCATAAAAGGTTCTCTCCTTGTGGATCCAACCTTTTGTTTGGGAATTGTATGCGTTAGGGAAGTTTTCCCCCTCTACATATTTGGTGAACCCGATGTGAACACCTCATTTTATTTTAAACCTTAAGAAAGATCATTAAATTGTGTGCCAAATATTTAAAAAGATAATTCCTTTTTGTAAAAGTGCATAGGTTATTTTTGGTCTTAGTTATCCTCCTTGTCTTACTCCTTTTTCTCAATGGCTTCTAACCTTGGGGAAGGACAAAGACTTGTTAGATTTGATGAGATTTTTCATGAGAATGATCATATTCATAGAGAAAATCACAATATAGAAGAACAGACTGATAATCATCTTAATCCTATCCAAGATTCCAATGGGAATGTTATCTTTAAATATTTTGATCATATATGGAATTTCTACAAGTACCATAAATATGCTTTGGATATGACTTTAGAGGAAGAAGCATTACTTGAAAAGGATGTCCCACTTCGAGATAACCATTTGAATGAACCTTTGAATCATGGTAATCAAACTTGTCTACCTACTTATGCTACTATTGTGACCACCAACATTGGAGTGAATCCACAAATTCTTCCAACTAGTAGTAGCACTCAATTTGGTCCTCAATTTCCACTTCAATCTTCTAATGTCAATATTATTCCACCATAAGTTAGTCTTCCATTCCCACAAGATATCACATATAACAACAAACTTCACATATCCAACCTAATTCAAGGGAATGTCGAGAATTCACATAATCCAAAAATGCAGATTTTGGCAAGTATAGTGAATTAGTTGGTTTCAAGGATTGATATGATTCAACCTTCAAGGTTCACATACAGTTAAAAAGAAATGTGTAGTCAGCCATTGGATCCTATTGTTACTGCTAGACCTTATCCTAAGAATTTTTCTATGCTAATATTGCCAATCTATAAGGGGACTGAAGATCCAATAGAGCATCTAATAGGATTCAGGATAGCTTACCAAGATCTTGTTTATTATGATATGATTTTATTGAAAATATTTCCAAAGAGTCTTGCTGGAGTGGTATTAGAATGGTGTTATTGATTGACCAACTATTCTTTGAAGAGTTTTGAAAATACTGCCAAGTTGTTTGTTCATCAATTTAGTGCTTACATTGAGAAGGAAGTAACTATGAGATATCTATATGATTTAAAATAAAGTAAAGAAGAAAGTTTTTTTAGAGTTTCTAGCTCGTTGGAGAAGTTTAGTTGGCCTATTAAGACAAGCCATGTCTCAGAAAGATATGCATGATATATTCACTAGTAATTTACAAGAACAGTGATCTTTTGCTTTAGAAACTACTACTATCACTTCTCTAGATCAAGCAATTGAATTAGCAAGAAAAGTGGAACAAGATCTCATTAGAAGAGGTTAGTTTAAAGATAAATAAGATAAGCCAATCAATTCTCAACATAAGAATAAGCATATAGGAGGTGATAGTGATAGTAGGCCTATTAATAATATCACTAACAACCTATAAAATATTGTACTTCAGAATCCTCCTCAAAGGAATTTCACAAGACTTAATATGCCTATGGAAGTAGTTTTAAAACAACTATTGGATGCTAAGGTAATTGAATTACCTCCCATAAGACAACCAGATACTACAACTCATTGGTATAAAGCAGATCAAAATTGTGCATATTATAGAGTAGGACATTGGACTAATTATTGTAAAAGGTTGAAACATGTGGTTCAAGATTTAATTTATGTTGGTCGCATTGACACTAGTAGTTTTCAATCTTCCAACAACCAGTAAATCAGAATAGAACAAAATAAACCAACCAAGTGTCCTATAAAAGTGTACCACATTAGTATGATAACAACATGGTTGAAATGATAACATCTACTCAAGGAAAATTAGTATAGAAGATGGATGATTCAACAAATGTTTCCCTCTTAGAACTTCTATAGAATTCGCAAGCCCATAAAGAAGCTATGGTAAATATTTTGAAACAACCACCAGTATCTCCAGATATTTCTCCTAGTGATATGACAGAGGCTATAAGTTCTGTCAAGAAGCCTCATCTCACATTTTTAGATAATGCTATGGTTTCCTTAGGGGTACAAGAAGATTCTTATCTATACATCACTACTTACATTAGGGATACTATCATAAAAAGGTTATGATTGATAATGGTTATTCGCTTAATATTTGTACACATCATTTCTTTCAAAAATTTAGATTGAAAAAGGAAGATTTAATTGCATCTAATGACATCGTTAGAAATTTAAGCAATGATTCTCAAGAAGCTTGTGGTACTATATTACTCCCTCTTAGAGTTGGACAAAAAATTTTAAAAACAATATTTTATGTGTGTCTTGTCCTACATATTTTAATCTTCTCCTTGGAAGACCTTGGATTCATACAATGAAGGCCGTCCCTTATACTTTTCATCACTGTGTAAAATTTGAATTTGAAAACCAAATCATTTCTATCGTGGGAGATCCTCATCCATTTGAATTTTACTCACTGAAAGATCTAGCCCAAATCAATTCATCACAATATTCCTCTAAATTTTTTCCATAAATGTTTCATCACAAGATCAAGATGACTCTTCCTATTTAGATATTCTCTTTGGTGAATCTCATAAAGATTTAGAGTGAAGTATTGGGGATGAGGGTCCACCCTATCCTAAGGTCTTAACACCAAATATGCATGTCATATATGAGGCTATACCTCAAATGGCATTTGCTTTGATGGGCCTATCCCTTACGCATCACAGGTTGAGTCTTCTAATTCTCAAGAGTATTTTGGTTCTATATCTCTTGAGAAACTTGAGCAATTAGGAGTAATTCCTACCCCACCTCCTATTGAGGATGATTTATCTATTCTCATAGAGGAGACCATATATGTGAACATAGGTTCTAAGGAAACCCTTAGGATACTTAAGTTAGGCAAAGCCTTGACCATGGATGAGCAAGAGAAATTGACCAATTTATTGAAAGAATATTAGAATATTTTTGCTTGGTCATATGTCAACATGCCAGGACTTGATCCCTCCCTTGTAATGTATCATTTGGTAGTTAAGCCTAATGCTAATCCTGTTAAGTAGAAACTTAGAAAGATACATCCGAAGGTCACCATTTTAGTCAAGGAGGAGCTCCAAAAACTCCTTGATATCAATTTTATAGAAGCCATCGACTATTCTGATTGGATTTTTAATATCATTCCTGTAGCTAAGGAAGAAACAATCAGAGTATGTACCAAATTTTGGAACATTACTTTAGCATGTCCCAAGGGCAATTTTCCCTTTCCCAAAATAGACTAGATTGTAGATTTCACTACCAAATGTGGAATGCTTTCACTCATGGATGGTTTCTAAAGTTACAATCAGATTATGATTTCTTCTAAAGATCAAGCCAAGACAACATTCACTACTCCATGGGGTACCTTCTATTGGAAGGTCATACATTTTGGACTTAAGAATGCAAGAGCTACCTATCAGTGGGCCATAACTTTTATTTTCCATGACATGATGCATGATAGTATCCAGGACTATATGGATAACCTTTTGGCTCAGTCACTAGAATGAAAGAATCATGTCCATGACTTAAGATGAATATTTGAAAGGCTTTGACAATACTGAGTTCATTTTAAACCTGTTAAGTGTGTGTTTGGAGTCACATCTGGAAAGCTGTTAGGATTCATAGTGTCTAGGCAAGGCATTGAAGTGGACCATTCTAAAGTGGCATCTATCATTGATATGCCTCCTCCTTGCACCCTAATCAAGCTACGTAGTCTGCAAAGCAAGTTGCAGTCTATTTTTCAATTCATTTCCTTGTTAGCTGATAAGTGTCAGCCTTTCCTTGGGCTTCTTAAAAAGGATGTAGTTTTTCATTGGGATTCCAAGTGTCAGAAAGCTTTTGATGATCTCAAAAGATATCTCACTTCCCCACCTATTTTAGTGCCTCTTATAATGATATGCATCTGTTTATTTACATAGAGACAATCACTCATGCTTTGGGAGCCATGCTGGCTCAACATGATGACAAAAATAAAGAGAGATCTATCTACTATATTAGTAGAACTTTTGTCAGCTACAAAACCAAGTACATTTCCTTAGAAAAGCTTTGCCTTACCAGTGTTTGCTTCCTAGAAGTTAAGACACTACATGCTCAACCATAAGATATTGGTGATTGCAAATTTTGATCCTTTATGCTATTTGATGTCTAAGTCCCACATTTTAGGTCGAGTTGCAAAGTGGGTGTTAGCCCTTAGTGAGTTTGATCTGACTTTCAGAGGTTAGAAGACTATCAAAGGTCAGGTGATCATTGACCAGTTAGCCTCCACTCCCCTACAAGCTACCCATCATATAGTTTTTGAGCACGAGTGCATCAATGTTAAAATTGGAGAGTCTAAGTCTTAGACTTTGTTTTTTATGGAGCCCAATGTATGAAGGGCACTAGAGTTGGAGTCATTCTAGTTACATTGTAAAAACATCTCATTGTCTTTTCCTTCAAACTTCATTTTATTGCACAAATAACACTGTAGAATACAAAGCTTTGATCCTTGGTCTTATAGTAGACTTAGCTTTGCAGGTTAAGGTCCTGTCGGTCTTTGATGACTCTCAAATTGTGGCTAATAAGATCAATGAAATTTATGAAAATCGGGATGATAAGCTTAAAATATACAAGAAGATTGTCACCATGGAAAGAAGTCAAGGACTATGCAAATTGATGGTAAAATTTGTAGTGAAATTGAAATAGAAGCAAACAAGAAGATTAAAATCAGAATAAGATGCTCTTCGAAAGAATTTGGAGTCAAGGCATTATGTTTAAAATATCCAGACATCATGCCTTTGGTCTTATTAAGACCTCAAGCTTTATAATAAGAATGTCATTCAACATACCAATGAGCTAGAACCTGATGCAAAATATTTTAGACAGAGGCAAAGGCCTGTGAATCTGAAGATCGAGTCCATAATAAGGTAGGAATTGATTAAGCTTCTAAAAGGAAAATACATTTATCCTATTAAGCATTCCACATGGATTGCCAACTTGGTTCCAATGAGAAAGAAGAATGGATTCATTCATTTATGTGTGGATTTTTAGAACTTAAATAGAGCTTCCCTGAATGATCATTATCCACTTCCCCAGATGAATTAGATTTTGTAGATGGTGTCAGAATTAGAAAGATATTCCTTGATATATGGATTCTCCAGATACAACCAAATTTGGGTTAGAGATGAAGACTAGTTCAAAATAGCTTTTACCATTAAGTGGGGTACATTTGCTTATTAGAGAATGCCATTTAGTCTATCTAATGTAGGAGACACCTTCTAGAGAGCCATGGAATACACTTTTGGTGAGCTGATCAATAAAATTATTTTCATTTATCTGGATGATATGATTGTATTTTTGCACAGTAAAAAATCACATAGTGAACATTTAGAGAAGGTTTTTTAGAACTGTAAAGAGTTTGGCATATCTCTCAATCCAAAGAAATCATTCTTCACAATTCATAAAGGTAAATTATTGGGACATGTAGTCTCCAAAAGTGGGATGGAAATAGATATAGATAAAATAAAATCAATTTTAGGCCTTCCCCTACATACAAACAAGAAAGGGTTGCAGTCCCTCTTTGGGCAGATTAACTTTGTAAGAAAGTTCATATCAGACTTCACTCAAGTGGTCTGGCCCATCTTAGAGCTACTTAAGAAGAATATGGAGTTCAAGTGGACTGAGAAAAGAAAATAATCTTTTAAGGCTATAAAACAAGCAATTGTAACTGCATCAGTATTGATAAATCTAAATTTTAGCAAAGGTTTCATTTTATATGCCTATGGATCTAAGGAAAGCTATGCATCAGTACTCACTCAAATGGGTGAGAATGGAGAGGAACATCCTATCTTCTTCTAGAGTTAAACATTGCATGAGTATCAGACAAAGTATAATGTTATTAAAATATAGGTATTTACTGTAATAAAATTTTGAAGGAATTCTGATAGTACTTAGTCTAAAGTAAAACTCTGGTATATGTGGTACACCCAGATGTGAGAAAATTTATCCCCGAAGGAGAATTGGGTGATAAAAGGGCTGGATGGATTACTAAGATATAGGAGTATGACATAGAAATCCACCCTACAAAGTTGATCAGAGAGAGAGCATTATGTTAGGAACTCACAACTAAGGCAGATTTAGAAAAAACAATAGCCTATCAAGGAGTAGGGGATGATCAAGAGGTCAATTTTTAGGGAAGTTATGATTGGACAGATCAATTGACATCCTATTTCCAAAAAAAGGTATCTCCACAAGATATCAATCCTTCACAGTGAAGGAGATTCAGATTGTAAGCTATGAAGTATGTATTACTCCCAAAAGGACTATACAAAAGGAACTTGGACAAAGTGCTTCTAAGATATCTAAGAGATAATGAAAAAAATAAGGTCATCAAAGAATTTCATGGGGGCCTATCAGGAGGTCACTTTTCAAGAAGAATAATTGCCATGATGATATTAAGGGTAGGATATTATTGGCCCACTATATTTGTATATGTTTTCAAAGTAGCTAAATCCTATGATAAGTATCAAAGGTATGTGGGAAGAACAAAAAATGCAATATTTCTGCTCAAGCTAATTCAGGTAGAGGAACCCTTCCACCAACGGGGACTCGATTTTGTTGGAGTCATCAATCCAAATTCATTTGCATGTCACAAGTTCATCCTTACCGCCATTAACTATTTCACCAGATGGGTGGAGGCTATTCCAACCAAGAAATTGGACCAAGAAGTGGTAATTGATTTTCTAGAAAATATGATCATAAGGTTTGGAATCCTAAAAGCATTAGTACGTGATAATGGCCCAAATTTCATAGGTGTAAAATACATCAAATTTACAAGCAAGTATGGTATAAATATTAAAAATTATTCCAACTATTACCCTCAAGGTAATGTATTGGCATAATCCACCAATAAAAACTTGCTCAAAATTTTGAGGTCATTGGAGGAGAACAAAAGGAGTTTGCATCTGTTACTTGAATAGGTTTTTTGGGTTAATACAATAACCATCAATATGTCTATTAGGACATCTCCTTATGCATTAGTATATGGTAAGGAGGCCATTATACCAACTCATCTGGAGATACCATCTTTAAAATGGGCTAGCCAATATCAAGATCTTGATCATAGTTCACTAGAAAAAAGATTGATGCATCTATTAAACTTGGAAGAAAAAAGAACTCAACCATTTGAGAACTTTCAGAAATACTCCATGAACACGAAAGAGTGGTTTGATAAAAAGGTAAAGTTCAAAAAATTTAAAGAAGGAGATTCACTGCTAAGGTTTAATGTTGAAAAGGCTAAGCCAGGTAATCACCAAACATTTGACTCATTCTGGAAGGGACTCTTCAAGATTGTCCAGGTAAAGGAGAGCAATACCTTTCAGATCCAAGATCAAGTAGAAAATATACAACCCATACCTATAAATGGGTATCATATTAGAGAAAGCCTCCTGTTGTAATATATGTACATATATTGTATTATATTTCTTTTATTAAGTCCAAAAGCAAATAAGGGAAAGGTGGTCATTTTTTCGCTTGCAAAAAGGTCTGTGATATAATTCACCAAGAAGTAAGACAATGAATAATCCATCGTCAAAGTGATCAAATAACATTTAATGGAATCTAGAACAATGAAATCCTAATTCCAACAAAGTTTTCAAGAGGCCAAAATCCTTCAACAACTTTCAAAATAGGCATGATACCAAAATCCGTAGTCAACTTGGTCAAAGTTACCTTTGCAGAAATATAACTTACAAATTTTTTAGGAAAGCATAGAAAAGAGCATGCATTTTCAGACAAATGGAATCGGGAAAGCAAGTATAACATCAAAAATCTTCTCGGTCCATTCTTCTGCCACAAATACGGATGAATAAATGCACCTTGAGAAGTGTACCAACAGATAGTTTACCACAATCCACCATGAATTCCATCCAATTAGAGATGCATACTTCATTGACAAACCACACTTCATAATATATGATTCACTCCTTTGAAATCATGGGAGGTAATCATCCACTCATTCCCATTAATGATAAAGGAGTGCTTGAAAACCTATTTAAGTAGACAAATTTAAAATTTTAGTCATTTACAAGAAAGGGAGCTAAGGAAAAAGAGTGTTGTGGAGAACAGATGCTGCTTACTTTCCAGAGTTATGAATAAAGATTCACTCAAAATCTAAAATGGCATCATCCTCAATAAAGTAGATTAGGCAGGATAAGCCATACTACACAGACAAGAAGTTAGGGTTTCTAGACACAAGGATGATGTACTCAACCAGAGACAACCTAAGATGGGGATATGAAGATAAGTTCTTCAAGGGGGAGCCTCTTCCAGATCAAGATAAACGGGCTATGTACTCTTTCCTTGCTTACTATATTTGTGATGTTGTATATCCGTGCCCTAATTTAGTCTCTGCTATAGAAAAATACTATGACCCTACATCTAGGTCTGTGAGAACATCCCAAGGTAGGGTTTTATTTCACATCATTAAAAAAACTTATAGAGATTTTTTCACAATAGGAAAAAAGCCTCGAGTACCCCTTAGAGAGTTTAGCTTAGAGCAACAAGCAAAAATTTACTTTCTAAGAAATGAAGTACAAAATGGAAGTCATTTTAGAGACTGGGTACATGGCCATCTCAAGATCATTAAGTCCAATCAAGTCCTACCCACAAACTTGCTGGTGGAAATAGGAGTTGTGGTCTGCTAGTACCTCATCCACATTCACCTCTTTAGTCAGTCCACTCTCCACTCCATATCACTGGGAATCCCAAAGCTTCATCTCTCTCTTTTATTGCACTCTCCATTATCATATTTGCCTCCAACTTCCATAAATATAAATCCCCCATCATAATTACCTCCATTAACGATGGCAATATCATTGCCATTAACTTCATCAAGCATAGAAACTAGTTCTATTTTAGTTGCTATTTTTGCTGTGGATACAGATTTCAATATTATTACCTCCACTCCCATTTTTGCTATGGTAGTCCCTCTCTTCCCTACAAATATCACCCCATATAATCCTATGGATCAACCCATAGTAGCATCTCTACATAATATCAAGAAACCTCACTAAGAGCATAAAACTTCTGGAGTATGAAGCTGGCTCAATATTCCAAAGGAGAAACTAAGGTGAAAAGGAAAATATGATAGTGGAAGACTATAAGATAGCTAAGAAGACTGAAGATATAGAGAAACTGGTCACAATAGATGTGCTGGTCATAACCAAAGCATGGATAGAAACCGTATTTGTCAAAATTGACATCTACAGGGAGCAGTATGCCAAATTGGAGGAAAAGGTTACCAGACTTCTCGCTACCATCAAGGAAAAAAAGAAAGAAATGCAATATTTGGAAAATTATGCTAAGAAATGGCAAAACAAGTTTGAAAAGATGGTTTATTTCAAGGAAAAATTTTAGTAGCTATAGGAGCAAAATAAAAAATATGCAGAGAAAATTTAGGCTTTACAGTAACAGTTCCAAGTTGAGATAACAAAAGTGGTCAGATTATCCAAGACCAAGGTGAAGCAAGTTAGAAGAGAAATCCTATCTAAAATATTGGAGAGGTGCTTTGGAATCCAACACATATTTGACTTCATGGACAAAGCTAGTGAGGTGTTGCCAACAACAAGAGAAGACATAGAAGCCATCACCAAACAAATACAACCAATTTATCCGAAGACCAATGAGCTCCTTAATTTATCTGAGGCTAAGTGTAACCAGATGGGTAAGCCTATTCCCTATAAGGATTGAAATACCTCAAGAATTGTAGCCAAAATTATCCTTAAAAATAATACTTTGCTTTAGAAGGGATGGCCATTAATTGATAAATTGGATGATGAGCTTCATAGGATCATTGATATCAACGAAAAAATGGTGTAGTGTGGTTTCAAAATATTTTTTGAGGAAAATATCCTAATGATATCAAAGGAATATTTCTAGAAGAGCATAAAAGCATTGATTGAATATGAATTAGAAATAGATGCATAGCATGAGCCAATTGATCGAGATAAGGTTACTCAGTTATAAAGATATCAACTAGATTTAAAGATTTTATGATTTGGTAGAATGGGAAACTTCCTCCTCCTACGATACATTGATAGATCTATGATATTTCCATTGATAGATTTTATAAATTCAAAATTCTACACTAGCATCTTGGAACAAAGCCATGGATATCATGAACTTAGCTAATCAAATTTTGGTAGGAGAACCTGAATCAAAGGAGTCTAAAGACAAGGAAGGGCAGTAGCATACATAGGAAGCATAGGAGGAAGAAGAACAAGATCAAGGTGAGCAAACATAAGACCATGAAAGAGAGGGAAATGAATATAGGATCAGGAAGATACACATGAACAGTAATAGGAGGGAGAGGTTGAAGGAGAAAACACAACCATAAATATCTCAGATGAAGATGCGACAGAATATGCTACCAAAGATCAAGATCATTAATAAAGGTAGAAGTACCAATAATTTTTTTGTAACATAGTTCATAAGTTTTGAATAATAATTATTAGCATAATAAGCTATAAAGGTAATTTTTTAAGAGCATTTTTGAGCCTAACAGTGTCAAAAGGTAGAAAAGGCATGAGCTTGTTTGAGCATGAAAAGTCGATGAAATTGGAGATAGCCAGGTGTATAAAAGAACATGCTCCCATATATTTTGGGTATAACAATAGATTATTCTAAGCATGGTTTCCATGTGAACCATTACTCTCAAAGTTTTTCAAACAGTGACTTGAAAAGTGGGGTTTGCAAGGAAATTGTTTTTGGAAGCATAGTTCATGACCAACTAGAGTGAAGTTTCGCTTGCTCATAAGAATATCAGTCAATGAAATCAAAGACAATGGATTGTGGAGTTACATGGTGTTGGTGCTAAGCTCTCACATCATATTTTTTTGAATATGTTACACAATGGATAAGGATATAAGTTCTTAATCCTTGCACGCAACGCTCCCTAGGAGGCACCAAAATTTAGGTCCAAAAGGCTACATACTTAGCAATTTTTGTGAAATCGGCTAAGTGTCTAAGAGAAAAATCCTAAGCAATGCTAAACTCAGCTAGGGTGGAGAATCCGTAGTCAACATAGTCAAATAGTGCCTAGTAGAATCAAAAGTTGCAGAATCTAGAAGAGTGACACCAACATAAGGTTAATTTCCATGGTGGAAGATCATAAGCATATCAATTTTGGCAAAAATGTGACTACATGTCAAAATTTAAAACCCACCAAAAATTGAAAATCTGTAGTCAACATGGTCAAACAAGGCCAAGAGGAAATTAGAGTTGTAGATTCTGAAGGTTAGGAGGTAAAGCATTATCAAAATCCACTTGAAGCCGATGCAAGATTAAAAATCCACAGTCAAATTGGTCAACCTAGACTTGGAAGAAAATGAAGTAGCAGATTTTGAAGAGACAAATAGTTTACTGCCAGATGATAATTCCATGGTCAAATTAGTCAACTTCAACCGAGCAAAAAGTAAAGCAACATATTTTGTAGAAAACCATTAAGCACTACAAGAACCTCATTTCCATGGTCAAACTAGTCAAACATGTCCTGGCGGAATTCAAAGTAGTGGATTCTAAAGAAGAGGAGAATGCAACAAAACTTGAGAAATGTAGTAGAAAATTAGGGAAAATAAAACATCACCAAAATCAAGAGTCACCTACATTTTCAGTTGTAGATCAATGACAAATAAGTCTTCTCAATAACAAAGGATGATCTAGATCAACCTGTAACCGTCCCAGTTGTGGAATTTAGTTGAGAGTCAAACAACTTGTAAAGATCAGAATTATAGTATTAATGGAGTATAGCTCCATATTTTCTTTCTTTAAAACCAATGAGAGGCTACCACCTCAACATTTTTTTGATCTAGCAAGAAATTCCTTGTAATGTTTCAAGTTTTTTTACTATCATTGTAAAATCTATATAAAGAGGCTAAACCCTCATGTTTAAGGGTCGACTCGAGAGTGTTTTCCTGATATATTACTACAATTGTTGTGAAATCAATAGAAGGATAATTACTTGGATGTTTACCTCTAGCTCTTATCTTCATCAATTGTTAGTTTATTCTATGAATGCATTTATGTTACTGTTGTCATGATTAGTCAATTCTATTGATATTAGATTGCTGATTTGGAGCACCTTGGAATGGTTCATGCCTAAACAAATGTTGCAAAAGACTTCTATTTATGTTAGTCTAATTATTGATCTAATTCTGATATTTGTATTATTAGCATTTTATATGTTTGAAATAGTTTTCTAAGCATTTCCTTATTTTAATAGTGAAGATACCAAGTTTTGATTGTTGTTAGTCTCAAGTGTGGCATATTGGAAATGTGATTGATAAGCAAATTATTGCTATTTTTCAATGTTGTTAGCTCCATCCTACCATTTTTTTTCTAAACCATTTTCTAACCCTTATCTCATTCCTATCCCTAGACTTACACATTATTTTGAGCTTAATTGAGTCAACACCTAAATTAGTTGATAAGGTATACCAACCTACTTTGGAGGTTAGATAGAAGTTAATATCTGATCCATCTAATATTAAGGTTTGAGCTATGATTAATGGGTATGCACCTTACATAGTCACAGTTCAAGGTTCCCTTGATGTCAATTCAAACCCCAACACAAAGAAAAGGTGAAACCATAGTTACTATTCATAATATCCAATACAAAGATGTCATGGTGAGGCTTCTAGCCATATATTTCAAAGGAAAGGTGCTCACCTAGTATAGATCCCTTGATGATAACAATATTACTTCATGGGATTAACTTGTTGAACCATTCATATTGGAATTCAACTAGGTAGGAGATCCATTTTTATTGCTTACCCAATTCACCTCCATTCAAAGGAATTTGTAAGAAAATATATTTGATTTTAACATTAGATTTATAAAAATATGGAAGTGGATTCCTTAAGATATTAGACCTTCATAACCCCAAGCATATATCTATTACATCTAAGCCTTTGACCCAGATCTAGGTCTTAAAATCCAACTAGCCAATGATATGATATTCCCTTAAATCTTTCAAGTTGAAATTGCTATAGAAAATGCACTTATCTTAGTTGGCAAGTTCCCTCCTAAGGTTACTATACCATAATTCCCAAAATTATTACATTTTACTCAACAATATCTAGCCATTGTTGTGCCACAATACACTTATGTTTCAATACTTAGAGCTCTACCTAAGTGTGTTGCATTGTCTCTCCCTCTCTTACTAGCTCTAGACCCTAAAAGATATATAAAATTATTAGAGCAAAGGGTAGCATTGAAGTATCTTAAAAAAAAATCATTGTGCTATAGAGGTAAAATATGGAGAAGAGATATGAGGGCTATTAGCCTAAGAGGTTTCTCTATATCATCAAAGACCAAGGGACCTCTAACAATAATGTCATTGGATGAATAAACACGACATATAGTTAACCAGAAGAGAAGACATCTACTTTTTCTCCTCATGAAAGCTCCTGGTGCTTGACCTACAATGATCCCCATAATGCAAACACATGTATGGTATACCAACACCAAGTTTAGTTGGCAATGGCCAAGAAAATGGAAATATTAGAAAAGCACAGAAGAAAGTGGTCAATATTTTGATAGATACAATATAAGTCATGGTAGAAAAGCTATCTAAGGAGGAAGAATCTATTCAAGTCTTGACTAGATCCAAATATAAGACTCTACAAGTGGATCCATAAAATTTGCATCCATTCAAAGTCACCTATGCAAGTCCTTCAATTCACAAATACCCAATTACTATTTCCCAAAAGTTAAGTGAAACTACCATGGGTGTTAAGACAATTTTATTTCAAGACAAGATGGCTAAAGTTTATGACATGAAACTTATTATAATTTAGAAATAAAATAGAATAAAATGTTATTGTGCATCTAGGGAAACAACTAGCTACAACCATATGGAATTCCTTGTTGTCAGTTTACATGCTCAGATATTTCCATCCATACCTAGAGCTAATAAAAATCATGGTAGACTATTACAACATACAATGATGAGTAGTATGTGGTGAAAGAGGTTAGGTATATTTTACGCTTTTTCTAAAAATATTTCAGTTTCACTTGCATTAAGGATGCATAGCCAACCTAGTAAACACCTAAGAATCCTCAAAAAATATAAATAAAAGAGATACCATGAGAATACATTTTTTCCTTGGCTCAATGACTAGTTACACCATCACCTCAAAGAATTCCTAAACGGTCCCATAAATATTAGTGAGTTCAAATGTTTGAAATATTTGTTTGCCATGCTTGGAGTCATCATTGATTTAAATAGTGATGAAAACGTATATGACTTCCAATTATATATGGTATACATTCTAACTTATTTTAAAGTTCCTTTCTGCTTTGACTAGGAAATTTAGGTACCCTTCGTAATTGTATTGGTTGTTTGTTTATAATAAACCATAGCTTTTATTGAATTTGATAATTAACCAAAAAAAATCCAAAGGGAGAATTATTTTGGTGATAGACTAGACCCAAAATCTTAAGACATCTAATTCCTCTATGAAATTCAAAAAATATTTTTGGCCATACTCTAGTATGCATCTATGGAGAAATGTCCTGATTATCAAAGCAAGGTATATCACATCTCCAAACCCCTAGAAAAGAGACTAGATATTGGTTTTTCTTAAAATATGGTATAGTAATATGAGTATATGACTTTATGGGGAATGTTATCTACTACCTAATTATGTAATATATTGGGTATTTGTAATTAAATTTCTCCAATAAATAAACTATGCTGATGCAAGTTTAGGGACATGAATAAATAAAGGTATTATGTATAATCTGCCCCTTCACTATGGGACCATTATTTTAAGATCCTAAAAGAAGCATGAACTCTTGACGATATGACCTATAAATTATCTTCATAGCTAAATTTATAGAAGTGAATAATAATCCTCCCATTTTTGAGCACATATAAAGACAAAAAATAGAGGTATTTCAAAATAAACCAAAGATAGAGGAGGTTGACATGGATATGTGCTAGGAAGAGAAAAGTCCTCTATGGATATTTTTTTATGTAGTGGTGAAGCCATATTACCCAATTCATAACAAGCACCATATCTTGAGAAAATAGAGGAAAAAAATAATGCAAAATATGTATAAATGGTCAGAAGAAAATATTTAGGAATGATGAATTTATAGGTGTGAAAATGGTCTCAAGAAAAAGGGCCTTGGTAACATGGACCAGCAATTTTCATCTCTCTATGATGTCAATTACCAAAAATGGAAGAATGGAGGAAATAAGGAAAATGATCCTCTAAATAAAAATATTGAGGAATATCTTTAAGAGGAAGAAATTTATTCCCAAGATGAACAAAATTCTAAATATACAAAGGAACATGGAGCTTCAGAGGAGATGAAAATTGAAGAAAAAGGGGATAAAAATAGGATAGAAATAAGTTCAAATGAATAGCATCAAGAAAATGATATTCAAGAGCAACAATAAAAAGCAAGTGCTTGTTATTGCAAGAGCCCCAACAAAGATATAGACTCTAGTTAAGAAACATAGGAAGGGATGAGCTCATTCACGTGATTGATTCCACAAAAAGAGCTATAGTGAAATTTCAATGTGAATTATAAATCCATTCAATTGGCACAAAAATAATACATGAATTGAGAGCTAGTAGTTCATACACCCAATAAAATACTGGGAAGAATAGGGAAACTTCATCGCTCTTAGAATAAATATTTGTGCTTGAAATATTCGAAGAGTAGCCTAAAACCAAAAATAAAAATAAAAGGGAGGGATCTTCATTACAACATCCAAAATGAAGGAGCAAAAGAACCAAGGTCTAGCATATACTCACTACAACTCAAGGGAAAAAATGAATGCAAGACACAAGTGCATTTTCTCATTGACATAATATTTCTTCTTCTTCTATACTACCTCCACCACATTCATCTCCCCCTAAGAAATATCCACCTCCATTAGATGAGGTTCATCCTTAGTCACCTATAAAAAACATCACCTTCACCATATCTCCACAACATCAACAAGTTCCCAAGGACTTGCATCCTCTAGCATATAAAGATATTCATACCATAACCCAAAATATCTCTCCTTATTCATTTCCCCTATTTCTATCTTAAATTGCTTCCATACTCTTATCTAGGCATCCAAATACTAATATCTTGAATAAATCCCAACAAACTTAAATTGATATTAAAAATATGTGATCCACTCCAAGAAAAGAGAAAAAGAGAGCACCACCAAGGATGAAAATAATGTAAACCCAACGAAAGGAAAGTATACTATGACAATTATTACTTCTATTGCCGACAAGCCTACCCTAGATCTAACAATGAAAGAATATGAGAGCAAAGTGTAGGATTTAGATATTTCTAAAGATCCATTGAAGATATGGTACAAATAACTCATTCAACTACTGGATTAGTGCATGTGAAAGCAATACATATGGAAGCAAAGTGTTGTAAAAAGAAGCAAATGGTAGAGTATCTAACTAAATACTTGTATGAAGAATTGGATGAGAAGAAAATATTACATTTACAGATTGAAGAATTGTAGCAAAATCTTAATAATAATTCTACTAAGGCACAACTACAAGAGAAAGACTAAAAATTTCAAGGATTAGAAGAATATTTGGGGCAGCTAAAGCGAGAGCTTGATAAAGAAAAGAAGAAAATACAAGCCTCCCATTTCTCTAAAGAAGCCTTTATGCAAAACTTGAGGGTTGAATGGAATAAAATATTTAAAATCACCAAGTCACTCCAGCCAATGCTAAAATTCCTAACTTCTAGTTGATAAGCCATCAAAAAAGCCCAAGCTGAATTAAAAAAAATTCTAGAGTCAAATGGGCACAAAAGTGCAACAAGAATATGATCTGGTCAAATTTTTGAAGAGTTAGAGTCTTAGTTAAAAATATTAACATTTTAGGAGAAATACAAAGTAATGGAGATAGCTAATGAGATAATTGAATGCTATAAATTGATTCAACAAGGTTGAAAGATATCTAAATCACTCAGTGATAAAGGGGATAAGATAGCTACTCTATTGCAAGAAGTTTTTGGTCTTGGATTTCCATGGCTATTGAACCAAAATGAAAATATATTTACTACAGAGCAACTAAATTCAAAATTTGAGTGGATATATAATAGTGAAGATGAGTTTAGCACCTAACTAGAACATGATGGGAAGGAATTATTTTAGAATTCTTCGACAAGCTAGCCACTATGCATACAAAGATACAAGAATTAGCAAAAATATATCTAAAATCATATTACAAAAAGGCCTATAAACATAGAGGCATACCGAATAGGCTAAGGGAATTCAAACTCCTATCATAATAGGTTTGGGATAAAAATTATCAAATTTTGCACCCTGGGAAGGATATCCTAGCCAACCAAGGAAAGGAACTAGTTTCAGTGGAGTGAAGGAAGTAAGAACAAGGTGAGATATCTGGGGCTCAAAAACCTTACTCCCATGATGGGATTTTTTATTTCAATTTTTTTTCTAAATATTCTAACCAATTTTTTACTCCAGTACCCAATGAATAAAGCTACTTGGGTTGTCAAAATTTACAAGTAAAAATCCCCAACTGTTACCAATAATGTGGTACCATAAGATCTCCCACATAGATAGTTCATGGTGATTTGTTGGACTATCAATTTTGTAAATTTTTGAAGATCAATTACCAGGAAATATTTTTAATCTTAAAGTATTTTCATAGAAAATAGCCATGAACTAGAGAGTAACTTGTTGAGCCCAAAACTAAGGTAGGGAAGTCCAGCCACTCTAGGCTAACCGGATGCATAAATGGTCAAGTGAATGGGTAGAAAAGCATTTTCTAGTGGTAGGAGACACTAAAGACTTATGATAGCTATGGATAGGTCCCTAAAATATTTATGACCAACAAAGGTTTGCAATAAATAATGACAAAGTAGAATGGTTCTTTGCTAGATCTCTCTTAGGGGAGATATGTGCATCAGAGGCATTGTCCACCTAGACACTTTCCATCCATATAGGAAAATAAATTTATAGGAAAGTGATAGGTAATATCCTATAATCTACGATGATGTGAAATAAGGACTTTAAAATACCCTATTCATAAGGGGCGAGAAAATTTTTGAGCAGGCGAGAGGCGATGTTCTAGGGTTTCTGGAGCGAAGGAAAATCCAGGGCATCAGGTGGGTTGCCGTAGTGTTTTGCTGGTTACTGTGGATCTGAAGGAAAGTCTGCTGCCCCAGGAGGGTCCAATGGGGACTCCTCCGGATCCTCTCTCTGGGAGAAAGAGCTCTTACGCTGAATTGCTAAAAGAAAATTCTTCATCTTCTAATGACGAAGCTCAGAGAAATACTCTTCATACGCTCTTCAAGAATGCTGGAAAGAGCTCAACAACACATCGAGTTAATGGATGCCTTCCGCAATCCGCCTCAAGACCCAAGATTGTCATCGAGCCAAAGATGGTCGAAGACACAATCATATACAGAGCCAACCATGATCCGATCTGTAAATTCATGGGTATTCGCCCTACCACTGAATTTCTTGCATACTGGGTCAGAAAAAACTGGGAGCCTCATGGTGAGTACTCCTTATGGTTTATTAGCAATGGGTATTTCATTGTTAGTTTTTCTTCTCTAGCCGATAGAAACAGGGCTTTTGAATCAGAAAAGAGGAACCACGGTCCGGCAGGGTTATTTGTTCAACCCTGGAGAGTGGGTTTCGATCCTCGTATTGAACCCACGGTTGTCCCGGTTTGGATCCGGTTGTATGCTCTTCCAATGGAGTTTTGGGGTGAGCAGGTTCTGGAAATGATCGGTAACTCCCTCGGTAGACATCTGGGCGTCTCCAAAGACACCATAGAAGGAAACACAGCTATTTTTGCAAGAATTTGTGTGGAAATGGATATTAGCCAGCCTCTATCGACAGAGGTGGAACTGGAGCTGGCGGGACTATCTTGGATCCAACAGCTAGATTATGAGGCTCTGCCCTTCAGATGCAGAGTTTGCCACAAACATGGGCATTTGGCCCGGTTTTGTCCAAATATTTTGAACACAAAAATGGAGGCCCCGCTTGGAATGCCAAATCGCCCCAGGGAGGGTAAGTCTACTCTTACCAAAGAACCAACCAATACTCCTCAGGGTAATGATGTTCAGAAAGATGGCTTTGAACAGCCCAAAAGAAGGAGAAAGCAAAAGAAAAATGGTAAGGAGCAATCACAACTCAAGCCAGCCAATAGGTATGAAATTTTTAAGACACTAGTGGACCAAGAGGATCAAGTCATGGAAGGAGTGGATGGGAATATTGAGGACAATAACATCCACGCTCATGCTTCTCCTTCATCTCCCACCATCATAGAACAGGTGATTGAGTACACTGAGTTACCGTAGCCAGAGAATGCAGGGGCATTGATAGTGCACTCCCAAGCGCAGCCAATAATCAAGGATGTCAGCATGGGAATAGCAAAAAAGAACAGAGAAAGGCCAGCCCTAGGGATAACTCAGGTGGAAAAGAGATCCAAAAATAGCAACTCTCAAGGAGCGGGCAAAAAATCAAATAAGGACCTGCTAGCAGTTCAAGGAGACAAGCTGATCACTGGAGGATCGGTGAGGACAATTGATTCTTACTGCTCTCAAGGTTTTCAATGATTATTAAATCATGGAATATTAGGGGTTTAAACAGTAGAACCCATCAATCTGCTGTTCAAAGACTCTTAGGAAAATGCAAAACAGATTTTTTGCTTATCCAGGAGACCAAAATGTCGTTAGATCTTATGAGTAAAACAGTTAACAGAATTTGGAGGGGTGTTGGTCATATGGATGTGGCGGCCCAAGGTGCCTCAGGGGGGATTGTCACTCTTTGGAACTCTCTGGAATGGACTGCAATAGAACATATAGCCTGGAGGGGTGTTCTCACATCTCATTTTAGGAATAATGTCACAGCTGAACATGTTTTAATCACAAATTTTTATGGGGCTCAAACCCTTGATGGCCAGAGGCTTCAATGGAAAGTTGTGCATAACATGAGGACCTCAAGGGATGATTTAGACTGGATTATTGCTGGGGATTTCAATGCTAAATTATCTTCTAGAGATCAGGAAGGAGGAACCCCAATTTTGGACCCAGGGGATCGACTTTTGATTGCCCAAGTCCAGGCTTTTCACCTAGTGGATATTAAAGGCCCTGGACCCAACTTTACTTGGACTAACAAGAGGAGGGAGCCACATAGCCGGAAGGTAAAGCTAGACCATTTTCTGGTTTCAGAGGAGGCATTCGTAAAATGGAATACAAAATTCCAGATTTTGGAGGGCCCGATTTCAGATCACTTTCCCATTTTGTTGGAGGGAGGGATTACGACAGGGCAACATCACAAACCCTTTAAATTTGAGAATTTTTGGTTACAAAAAGAGGATCTTCGAAAGAAAATTCCACAGTGGTGGGAGGAAGGTCGTCTACCTTTTGGGACAACAATGTTTAGATTCCACAAATAGCTTCATTATGTCAAAGCTCAACTGAAACAATGGAGGCAAGCTAACAAGACAGACTTCCAGATCCAAAGAGCTCCTTTGGTGGCCAGATGGGATGAGGTTCAAAAACACTTTAGGGAAGGAACAATTTTAGAGCAGCTCAAAGCCGAGGATGATGCCTTGCGTAAAGCGGTTGAGGACATTGATAACCAAGAGGAGACCTACTAGAAACAGAGAGCAAGAACCACTTGGTTATTGGAAGGTGATAGAAATACCAAATTTTTCCATCGGTCAGCTCTGTGCTAGGAGACAGATGAATAACATAGAAGCTCTTCAAGATGAGAATGGACATTCCTTTGATACTCTTCCTGGTATGCATTCCCATTCAATGGATTATTTTTCTAAACTTTTTAAGGCAAGTATGGAGCAAGATGTAGAGGCTCAAAATGAAGTGATTGATGTCATACCCTCTGTTATCTCTGAAGAAGAAAATCAGGCCCTTCTTAAACCCATTGGTAGAGAAGAACTGAAGAATGTGGTCTTTGGAATGAGTATCGGCAAAACTCCAGGACCAGATGGCTTTCCAATTGAGTTTTTTAGGCCTTTTGGGATACTTTGGATGAGGATGTTTTGGCTGTCAGTAGAGGAGTCCGAGAGGTAATAAAAGAATGCTTAAGGCATTAAATCATACCTTCATCACTTTAATTCCAAAAGGGGAGGAGGGGGTTCATATTTCAGATTATAGACCTATTGCCTTATGCAATGTGATTTATAAAATAATCACAAAGGTAATGGCTGAACGGCTAAAACCCCTTTTACATAACATTATCTCCTCAGAGCAAGGGGGTTTTGTAGAGGGTAGGCGGATCTTGGATGGGGTGGTTCTTGCTCGGGAGGCAATCCATACAATGCAAAAATCTGGTAATAAAGGAATGTTCATTAAATTAGATATGTCAAAGGCCTATGATAGGGTGGAGTGGAGTTTCTTGTCAAAAATGATGGCAGCCTTTGGTTTTTCTCAGGACTGGATAGATTGGGTCATGAGTTGTGTATCTACGCCGTCTTATTCAGTATTAATCAAGGGTCTTCCCTCGCAACCTTTTGGAGCCTCTCGAGGTCTTCGTCAAGGGGATCCTTGCTCTCCCTATATTTTCCTCATTTTGGCTGAAGGATTAGGTAGACTTTTCTTGAGGAGAAGACATCAAGGTTTGCTAACAGGTATCAAGGTGGGTGAGGAATTTTTGACTCACTTACGGTTTGTGGATGATACGAGATTGGTTGGAGTGGCCAGCTTCAGGGAAGCAAGAGTGATCGGAGATACTCTTAATGTCTACCTTAGGGCTTCAAACCAAGTCATCAATGATAAAAAATCCAAAGTGGTCTTTCTTAATCTTGATCAAAGGCTCCAGGACAGAGTTCTAGAGATCTTGGGATTCACAAGGACTTCTCTTCCGAGTGGTTTACTTGGGGGTTCCTTTGCATTTCAAAAAACTAAAAATGGATATCTGGAAGGATCTTTTGGATGGTATCAAAGATAGAATGAATCATTGGTCTCACAAATGGTTAAGCTATGGGGGTAGATTAACTTTTTTACAGTCAGTCATTCAGGCCATGCCAATTTACAAATTTTCTATCCTGGCTGCCCCTCATAAGATATGGAAAGAGCTGGACAATATGGCTAGAATATTTTTATGGGAAGGAGCAAAAGGAGAGAGGAAATGGGCCTTAGTTGGTTGGGATAAAGTTACCCAGCCCAAGGTAAAAGGAGGGCTGGGACTGAGAAGATCCAAGTTCAATAATAAAGCTTTGGCTGGAAAGCTATACTGGAGGTGGATTTCCCAACCAACCTCCTTATTCAGCAGAATCCTAACTAGTAAATATTTGGGTCATGTTAACCCCAATGAGGTGGGCCGTTTCCCTTTGGATGGCCCTGGATCCCTAGTGTGGCGAGGCTCTCAAGCTAGGATCTCAGGTGGTTAAAGATCGATTGTTTTGGAAAGTGGGGAGAGGGGAGAAGGCTCATTTTTGGACAGACTCTTGGGATCAGTACCCACCCATCATTGTTGAATTTCTTGAATTGCAACCAATAAAAACTGCCATAGAAACCAAAGGATGGGTTAACATTGACAGTTACTTCATCACTAGTCAGCTAGGGGAGTATAAGTTTAAGAAGTTTAAGAAGCTGGAGGAGTGGCCAATTTCAATCCCTCCGGAGTTGGCACCCATCATGACTAAAATCTTGTCAGAAATATTTCTCACAGGTAGAGACGAGGAGGATGAATTAGCTTGGGGCTATGGGAGCCTTGGTGTCTTTACAGTGAAGGACGGATATGAGAAGATCCTCCTAGAGCCTCCCCCCCATTCATTCCTGGTTGAGGATTGGACAAAGATTTGGCACTCCAAGGGCTGGCCGAAAGTAAACTTTTTTCCCTGGCAGTTTATGCACAATGGAATTCTCTCTTTTGACAATCTCAGATGTAGAGGAATCATCGGTCCATCTCAATGTGTTTTATGCTACAAGAACGAGGAAACAACTGATCACCTGATGTTTGAGTGCCCTTTCACACGTCAGATTTGGAAGCGTTGGCTTTCTTGCTATAAAATTCAAGTTAATGGTGACTTGAATCGGACTAATATCTAGAAAACATGGAAGAGGGGTAGATTTAAATCTAAAGCTCTTCGAATTGGTTGGGAGCTTGGACTAAACTTCATTTGGTGGCAAGTGTGGTTGGAGAGAAATGCGAGAATTTTTAGAGAATTTTTTTCCTCGTTAGATGGAGTTTGGCAGATTATCTGGAGCAAGGTTATAGAAACTGTTGTTGTCTATGCTATAGAGGAAACTCAGGTTGTTACTGGGCCAATGGAAGAGGGAGTTGAAGAACAACAGGGATAGGACAGAGCTAGTTGGAAACCACCACCAGAAGGCTGGATTAAAATTAATACTGATGGAGCTACAAAGGGCAATCCGGGTAGTGCCAGAATTGGAGTGGTTTGTCGGAATCATGATGGATCAGTGCTATATTGGGAACTGCAAGGCTTGGGAAGAGCCACAAACAATGAAGCGAAGCCATAGCTATTAAATCCGCTTCTATTTGGGCAGTGAAACAGGGCCACGGGAGGATCATATTGAATCAGACTCTCAAATAATGGTTGGAGCTCTTGATTGCATGAGAAACTTTGCTTTGAAAGCATGGAGGTTGAGGATCCTTGTCTCTCAAATTAAGGAATTATGGAAGGAATTAGATGATGTGATCCCAGTTTATGTGAGTCGAGATTTAAACAACGCGGCCGACTTCCTGGCTAAGATGGGTGCTGAGAAGGAGGCAGGGGTCCAACTTCATAGTGATATGGCTATTGAGGATGAGGTGATCAGGCAGGGTCTGGAAAGGTCCTTGAACAAATGATCAAAGAAAAAGCAAAGGGAGGGATGTTGTCGCGATATCGCGACGTGTTGCGCCATCGCGGTCGCTGGAGGAATGTTGTCGCGATATCGTGACATGTTGCACCGTCGCGATCGTTGGAGGGAAGTTGTCATGATATCATGACATGTCGCGATATCGTGACATGTTGCGCCATCGCGGTCGCTGGAGGGAAGTTGTCGCGATATCGTGACATGTCACGATATCGTGACATGTTGCGCCATCGTGGTCGTTGGAGGAAAGTTGTCACGATATCGTGACATGTTGCACCATCGTGGCCGTTGGAGGAAAGTTGTCACGATATCACGACTTGTTGCACCGTCGTGGCCGCTGGAGGAAAGTTGTCATGATATCGTGACGTGTTGCACCGTCGCGATCACTGGAGGAAAGTTGTCACGATATCGCGACATGTTGCGCCGTCACGGTCGCTGGTGGAAAGTTGTCGCGATATCACGACATGTTGCGCCGTTGGAAAGTTGTCACGATTTCGCGACATGTTGCGCTGTCGCGATCGCTGGTGGAAAGTTGTCACGATTTCATGACATGTTGCGCCATCACGGTTGCTGGAGGAAAGTTGTCGCGATATCGTGACATGCAGCGCCGTCACGATCGCTGGAGGAAAGTTGTCATGATTTCATGACATGTTGCGCCATCGCGGTCGCTGGAGGAAAGTTGTCATGATATCGCGACATGTTGCGCCGTCGCGGCCGCTGGAGGAAGTTGTCGCGATATCGCGACATGTTGCGCCATCGCGGCCGCTGGAGAAAAGTTGTCGCGATATCGCGACATGTTGCGCCGTCACGGTCGCTGGAGGAAAGTTGTCACGATTTCGTGACATGTTGCGCCGTCGCGGTCGTTGGTGGAAAGTTGTCGTGATATCGCGACATGTTGCGCCGTCGCGACCGCTGGAGGAAAGTTGTCGCGATATCGTGACATGTTGCTTTTTCACGGCCAAAGGTGAGAAGGTGTCGCGATATCACGACATGTCACATTTTCGGGACCAGTTGCATCATCTGTCCATGCCGATCCCCTGCTAGCTAGTTATTGATTTAGGAGATTTGGCTCCATTGCAAGTCTTCTTCTTCTTTTGTAAGTTTGTGTTCTCTTTGAACTCAGCTGGGAAGAGTCTCTTCCCATATTGTAATTGATCTTTGTTTTAATACAAGTTTTTTCAAAATTTTCAAAAAAAAAAAATCCTAGAATCTACAACAACATCATACACCACTAATCATAAGTCAAAATCTCAACAAATATGATAGCTTGTGTAACAACAAGGAATTATGGGAGAGGGTAGACATGCTTAGGTGGCACAAATCTACTAAATACATAGACACCACATATGGTGCATTGTGCTAATCAAATAACCTAGAAAATATAGATTAGAAAGTGATATCCACTCCATCCCAACATGCTAATGAAGCACGAGCTCTAGACAGGGTCAAGCTATGCCTATATTGTTAGGCATATGGTAGGCCATCCTTGTAATAATTAGCTAGGCTAGTATAGAAATCTATAAATAGTGGCATTTAACTCAGTACAATGTCAATAATTTGAGTGTTTACATATTGTGTATTATGTAATTCTACTCTACAATTTTAATGAATCAACTCATTGCTTGACCTTTTCTACCATTGCATTGTTGAATTCTTTTGTATATGGATGCTTTGTAGGACCTGTTGGAAAATATGGCTATTACATCATTTGGTTATTTCATAATGTACCCTCATGGGTGCATATTTAGTTTGATATTATCTTAGGATTTATTTATTTATTAATGTAATAAAATAATTGCGCAAGTATTAGAATGTGCAATGATGTAAATGTGCATGTAGTCCACATGTACATGAGTCTTAGGGTTGAGTAGGCAAGTAACCTATATTTCTATATAAAGACCTCGTTGTGAGTAGTAGAGAGTGTGATTGAGTGGTATAAAAGTGAGAGTAGTAGTAGTAGCAATGTAGCTCCATTTTGCTATCATGGAGGAGTTATAAACTCCATGAGAGGAGCATTGTAATTTTCATGAGCTTTATTATATGAGCATTTCTAGAGCTTTGTATAAAAACCTTCTATCATATTTTCATGCATGTTTACTTCCTATTATCACAGTTATTTCATTGCATGATTTTTTCAATACTTGTGAATGCATTTCCTTTATGTTTAAGACTCCAAAAGCTAATAGTGGTATTAGAGCCATGATGGATCAAAGGAAAGCCACAAGTAAGCACCAATACTATTGTTGAGTATTTGTAAACCAAATCATCCATAGTGCACCGCTACATGCAAATACCATCACAATAAATATTGGAACATCTTTGTAAACTAGACTCGACATTGTGCACCACCCTTTGCAAATTATGTTGCATTAATATTTTTCAATAGAAGTAGCTCTAAGTAGAAGAATAGAAAATAGAGAAAGACACATGATGTAGCTAGAGTTTTTCCACAAGAGTTGTAACACTTGTGAAGACTAGAACTTAGCATTGTATCCACTAGATTGGCAATCCAACTAGTGAATTTTATTTCTCAGAGTCATAGGAATTTTTATTATCTCTAATATTTTATTGCAAAGAGAGAAAATAAGTTTTTAGGAGAACCATTTGGGTTACTATCATATAAATTTTTATTGCTATAGAAAAATAACTCTCAAAAGGTGGGAAGCTTCCTAAAATAGATAGAGAATAACTTCATCTTCATTTCCTAAAAGTCAAAGTTACTTTCCTTGTGTGGGGATTGATTATTTGTTGTAGAAAAATGAGGATTGATGATTTGGAGGCCTAAGGAGAAAGGTCCCACGAAATATTTTTAGATTGAAGAATCCTAGTTGATAGATCAAGAATAGATTTAGTGGCCATGGAAGCCACACTAAATATTGTAAATCTAAGAAGGAGGTCCTAGAAAGAAGACCCAATTAAAAGATTTATAGATTGAAGAATCCTAGTTGATAGATCAATGATAGATTTAGTGGCCATAGAAGCCACATTGAATATTGTAAATCTAATAAGGAGGTCCTAGGAAGAAGACCCAATTAAAGACCGAAGATATGCAAAGAGAAAAGTCCTAGCAAAATATTGGATATTGGTGATATTCATTGAAGAATGAAAACTTCCAAATGAAGAAGAGGCCCATTGAAGGTCCGAATGAAGAAGAGGTCCATTGAAGGCCCTATTGAAGAAGAACTAACAAAATGACTCTATTGCAGATTTTAGTAGCAGTAGATTTAGGATATCCTGGAAGAAGATTTCATCTCCATAGTTGAATATTGAAGAGGTCAAGGAAGGTCTCATTGAATATTTTGAAGCTGCAACATTGAGAATCTTGGAGAGGTATCAAAGAGAAATAAGATGAAGGTTTGGTGAGCCTCATTGAAGGAATTTATATAAGGACTCATCGAATAAATTACTACCAAAGAAGAGGCTAAGGAATTGGGAAAATTGTAGCCATCCGATAAAAATCCCAAAGGATAAAGTTTGGCAAGAAGTTTGTCAAATAAAAAGGTAGTATTGAATAGATCTCAAGATGGATAAATTATTTGAGGAGAAGATCTAATTTGAATATATAATTCAACAAGATAAAATAGATAGAAAAACCACTAAATCTGCGATATTTGGGGGCCATATTTGAAGGAGGTTCTTGAGAAACATCTCAACTGCGATTTGGGGAGAATCCTACCAATTTTTTGGGATTCAAGGATAGCATTTTAGTGATGATGTTGACTGCCTTACAATCTGGAAAAATTTTATATTTGAAGACAAAGAAAAGGGTAGCACATTAATAGCACTTAGAGCTGCAAAATACAGATTCATGGATAGTGAAATGGGAAGCAAATCAAAATAATTAGAAGCAATAGTTAAGATTGCTTAGTGCTGAAAATTTCAGAAAATTTGGGCAGCATCATGACTGCTAAAAATAATATTCTAGAAGCACATTTTGAAGGAGTTTTTGAAGCCACAAAATCAGAGTTTAGAGCAGCAAATTGATAAGATATTAAAGCTGTGAAAAGGTGAGAAAATGAAGCCATTGAGGTGATTTGAATCACCACTATATTCATAATATACAAAGAGAAAAATGTATACAACATTAAGGTGCTAAGGTTCATTAGTTGAGATTTTATATTTGGTTTCATATTAAGGTTTATCAAGCACCATTTTTAAAGGATCAAATAGTTGCATAGAGTAGTTTCATTTTAAGTCTTCAAAGGTAGTGCAGAAATTATAGTCTACAAAGTTTAAACCTGCACATAGAAGAAAATAGAAGTTATGTATATTTTGATAGAATGAAATGTATCAAAATTCTATTGCTTATTCTAAAGAAAATAAGATTATATTTGCATTAGATAGAATACAAAATATTATATTGAGCAGCTTGGGTTAAATAATAGCCAAGCAAGAAAGATATTGTCAAAAGTTAATGGAAAATACTAGTTCAACCAAACCAATGATCAAAGGCAGATTTTTGAGAGCTCTTTTGAAGGAGTAAATGGCATAATGTTTCAGCAAGGAATAGCCACAAAAATTATAGCAATACCTCCAACAATTGGAGAAGAGAAGCCATCAATTTATACTTAAGAAAATATCTTAAAAGGAAGAAATAATTCCAAGTTTAAGTACACATCTCCAAATGGGTTTAGAGGAAAATATTGGAGAAGATTAAAATAGTCTTTGGAAGTAAGCTTGAACAATACATTCAAATATCCATTTAAATATATTAAAGCCCATATTTCAAGCAAAGTAAAGATAACATTTTCAAGCACAGGGGGGTAGTTGTAATCTACGTTTGAGATTCACTCAAAGGACTCCATAAGACCATGAAAAATATAGGGTTTAGAGAGCCTTCAAAAAGCAAAATCAAGGGCCATTTGAAGAGGTAAAAATATAAATAATTTGAGGTGTTAAAATACACCCAGCGGAGCACCATAATCATCAAAGTTTCTTTGTACACAAAAGACAAAACTAGACTTGCAAAAATAGAAAATACAAGGGTAAAAGTTGATATCAAAGTACAAGTCTTATATCATAACAAGGGAGGTGCCATTACCATTGAATAAAGATGGAAAACAACAAGTTTACATGTCCAAAAATACCATATAATGTATTCAATTCATTCTACTAAAGAAAAGACGTAGATAGTAAGAGTTGAATGTAGAAGCAAGTCAAGAAATAGTTTGAAATCTACTACCACATGGTGTGAGTTGTTACATGCATCCAAAATTAAGAGTTACATGTTAAAGAGGAAGATTAAGCACCCAAAAATCTAGTGAAAATTTCACACTCTACATCCAATAAAGATATGAAGAGTTCCCAACATAGGTGTAAAAGAAAAAATATTATTGAGAACCCTCCATATACAAGTGCCCAATATGGAGGAAGATGGTAAAAGGAGTTACAACTGGTTTCAACCACCAAGACATTAAGAATCAAGCAACACTTGTCATAGGCATTAAAAGAAGGACCTAAGACAAATATTATTTTAAGAAGAGAGCTGAAGATAAGAACCACATATCATAGGTGATACATGGAGTATTAAAAGGAATATTTTCAAGATGAGAAGAAAATACAAAGTGCCACATGGCACCCCCAACTCATATTGCATCAGTTAAGATAGTGCCTAACGTACACAAATGGAGAAGAAGTGAGCTAAAGAAATATTTAAGAAGTCAAAGGCTACTATTTTAAGGATACATAGAAACTAGCAAGTGATAGACGACTATGTACCAGTAAAAGATCTTTTTTTAAAGAGATAGTTCAAGCCCAAAATAGTGCACATATCATCCAAGTTAAAGTTTGAATTGTAGAGCACATATCTAGTCAAAATTCGATTGAAGAGAGAAAATAAAAATAGTCTATCTCCAAGGAAGAAAATGTTGACAAGCAAGGTAAAGAGAGAAAAGGAAATCAGCCCTTGAAAACCACATACAAACAAATTGCAAATCAGAAGTAAGAAGATGAGAAACATTTATCATTATATTGCAATTTTAATATCAAGTTTTATTATACATTATAGAAAAATTAGTAGGAGCAATAAGGTGTTGAAAATATCTCTAGAACACAATATTGGTTATATAGAATACAAAGTAGAACTATAAGTATTTATACTATTTCCATTGCTTCTAAAGAATAGTTGCAAACTCTTAAAATAGGAAGATATAAGGAGTAGTAAAAAAAAATTAGTTTGCAAATAATTTTGTATTTCTAAAACTTCTAATTAGGGAGATATAAGAAATACTACTTCAATTGAAATTATAGAAGTTTAGAACTTATCATTACATCAAAATTATAGTTGGAATATTGAATTAAAAAAATAATACACAAACAATTCCAACTAAAAAAATTGAAGATTAATTTTTTTATTAGCTGGATGAAAAGCATTTTGAAAGGATATCCAAACCTTATAACAAAAAAAATCTAATCTCTAGCCACTAGGAGAGTGAGGACACTTCAAAAATTAAAGCCAACCAACCCTTGGACACAAATACCTACACCCAGACCAACATATACTAGCCAAACAAACCCAAAAACATAAGCCAAACAAAGATAAAATTTGGGCACGTAGGCCCACATGGATAAATAGAGATAAAAAATTGGGCACGTAGGCCCGACCAAAACATTCAAAAAACAACATCCAATGGGGAGGGTTCTAGCGACCTGCCCTAAGTATTATAACTCAAGTTTGACCTTTGTCTAAAGTCCAATGATCTAAGGCCATATAGGAAATTACCTATTCAAATATGAAGATATTGCTACGTAAGACCTTGATTAGATCGGAAACATGCAGCTTTGTTACCTTCCTTGAATTGGTGCTTGAATTGGACTTCTTATAAATTTTGAATCATTCTCCTAGCTTTAATTATAAAATTTTCTACAATCCAAGAGGAATTTTTGTTGCCATTAATCATGTTGATAACATGGAGTGAATCTCCTTCTATGATTAGTATCCTGCAATTCACCCAATTTAGTTGGGAAACACCTTGAAATAATGCCTGAGCTTCAACAAAATGGTTGGTTTGATGACCCAAGTTTTCAACAAAGGCAAGAAGGATTTTATCCTCTGAGTTTCTAAACAAACCCCTGCACCCACCAGATTTGGGTTCCCTTTAAAAGCTCTATCAAAGTTGAATTTTAGCCAACCTAATGGAGGGGGTTTCCAAATCATGCTAGCCCTATGCTGACTCACCCTGATCACTGTATATTGAGGCTAAGTTAAATTACCCAATGATCTCTCCAAAATGATCCCTCCTTCACAAGTTATCAAATATAGTTTTAAATATTTCACATTTTCCATTGTATCTACAATGGCCCTCGAGGAGACCGATGAATCAGGATGGAAAATATTTTTAAAGACACGGGTATTCCTTTCCTTCCACACCCATCACCAAATATGGGGTAATCCAAATTTCCAAAACTATCATAGGTGGGGAGAGGAGAAGGGGTAGACCCATTGAACAACCAGGTCCTCCAGTGAGTTGGGAAGAACCCAAGCAACACCCAACTCTAAAAAGAGTTGATAAAATATTTCAAGTGTATAGGCACAACTAGAAAATAAGTGAAAATGAGATTCAAAATCACTATCACATAGGAAGCGCCTATTAGGGAAAATCATTCCTTGTTTTTAAATATTATCAAGAGTAAGGCACTTTCCCTAAATTGCCAACTAGAATAACACATTGACTTTAGGTATCAGGCCTTTAATCTAGACTTGATTTGCTGGGAACCAGGGATCCGAATCATAGTCCAAGCAGTCATAATCAGAATTAACTAAAAATTGGCCATCTTTCTTAGGATCCTAAACCAACCTATCATGAAGACCAATACCCGGGGTTAAGAACCATTTTATGGAGTTTTTTAAATTTATAAAAGAAAGTTTCTCCTCTTGAGAAATATTTGGGAATTCAAAGGACTTCCACTAAAGATGACCATTGAATAATTCTAAAAATTTAGAAACTTTGGGACCAAAGAACCTATCTATGATTGGCTTCAGATAGGCGAAGGTCAGGCAATATTTAAGAGGGTATGGCGAGGCCCAAGAATCTCCCAAAAAATCAATGGAATAACCATCCTCACCACCCAACAAAGGCCTTTACACACATCCATCTGAATACCAACTATGTTGGACCAAAAAGTAGACACCATTGAGAGAGCTTGGGATTTCAAGAAATTGGTGCCACCACCAAAGTCCTCCATATAATTGGTTGCAAGTGATATAAGTGAATCATATTTATAGTATACCTCAATATCTAGGGATTCAAAAGGGATTCTACAAAATTCAAGTTAAGAATACACATCATAGTTCATATCCTTAAAATTTGGAGAATTGAGTTCAAGGTTGTTCCTACAAATAAAGAAAATAAGTTAAATCCTTTTAGTATGGACATGTTTAAAAGAGGAACATATCATCACTATAACCAAACTCAAGATCAAAATACATAGAATATGTCGTACCAAAGGTATAGAATCAAATCGAACTCAAATAACCTCACTAATCAAAATGAAAAGGATATTTGGTACATAGATTCATGCTCAAGTCATCATATGACAAGAAATATACAAAGGTTTGATTGTCTTGAAGTCACCAACAACTACATACTAAGAATTGTAGATGTAAAATTCTATCATATACATGGTTATGGATGTGTAGCTCCTAGTAAATTATTTCTAAACTTTGTACTACATAATGTCATGTATGTTCCAGGGTTATCATCCAATCTCATTTCAGTAGCAAAGCTAGTAGAGAGCAAAAGGAAAATTGACTTCAAACACTCAAATGGAGTCAACATGTACCTCATAATAAATCAAGGAGAAATTGAAGCCATTGGATCAATTCATAAAAATATATATGCTCTAGACTTTATGGGAACTTCACAATATATTATTGCATTTCAAAACAATACTAATCCATTTATTGAAGAACATGATGCAACATATGTAGAACCAACATATCATAAGAATAAACAAAAAATAGAAGACTCAAAATAAAGAGAATGAAAGTACAAAAAAACTTCATTCTATTTAGCTATCAGGTTTCCAAAGAAGGATAAGAATGCCATCAAGATGAAGACTATCCAAAAGAGAAAGATCCATATTGAAGACTAAAATATTTAAAACCAAATAATGTAATACAGGAGGGTGTTGGAAAATATGGCTCTTACATAATTTGGTTATTTCCTAATGTACCCTCATGGGTGCATATTTAGTTTGAGATTATATTAGAAGTTATTGCTTTATTAATGTAATAGAATAAATGCACAAGTGTCAAAATGTGCAATGATGTAAATGTGCATGTAGTCCATGTGTTCATGAGTCTTAGGGTTGAATGAGAGGCAAGTAACCTATATTTATATATAAAGGTCTCATTGTGACTAGTAGAGAGTGTGATTGAGTAGTGTAAAAGTGAGAGTAGTAGTAGTAGCAAAGTAGCTCATTTTTGCTATCATGGAGGAGTTGCAAAATCCATGAGAGGAGCATTGTAATTTTCATGAGCTTTCTTATATGAGCATTTCTAGAGCTTTGTATCAAGTCTTCTATATTATTTTCATGAATGTTTACTTCACAGTATCATATTTATTTCATTGCATGCTTTTTTCAATACTTGTGAATGCATTTCCTTTATGTTTAAGGCTCCAAAAGCTAACATGCCCTAGATATTTTTGTAAAAGTTCTTTAAGATCTAATAGTCTATTCTATTAGGCTTGAATATTTGAATATTATAGATACTTAGTGTTCGATTGTGTGGTTCTAATTTCTTCTATAAAAGTTGATTAGGGTGTTAAGAGCTATTGGAGTATTGGATAACATGATCTAGGACCAATTCATATTCAACAATAATTTACCTAGTAATTGGTCTGTTAGGCCTTGTATGTAGTTTACATCATGGTTTATGATATATGGAAATATTTTTAGTTGAATGCCATCCACATATAATCCATAATTTCTACCCCTAACCTTCCATTTATTACTCTAATCTTCCCCTTATATTTTTATTTTTATTTTTAAATAAGGAACCAACCTTTTTTGGATGTTGGCTAAGGATAAATTCTAAGCTATTTAATCTTGGCCTTGCAATTAAGGGCATAATACTATCCATTAGACAAATCATAGACCAAGAGGTACCAACTCTTGTATATTGGTTTCGATAAATGACCTAGTGATAGATCTCTCACTCATATGGGGATAAATTTGCCAAGCAAGAACTTAAATTGCTTTGATAGACCAAGAGATAGAGATCCCCACTAGAATCTCAATCTTATCTCTATATTGGATGGTTTCTTTAGATTTTTTCTCTTCAATAGAGTTTTCAGGTGAATGCTTTTAGGATTGAATAAGAAAATTGACAAAGACCTTCATTAGAGTCTTAGGCAAAAAATCTTTCTTTTGGTCTTGTGGGGTAAATGTGTTAAGCTCATTCCATCAGGATTGCCAATATAAATTGTTGCTACATCAACCTATCTTGGCTATTTGTAATAGTGGGATGATGCACCTAGGCACCCAAACCTCACTCGAGAGACACAAAAAGAAGATTTTTTGGAAGTGAAAGTACTTGTGGAGAAACCTCCAAGATTTTTTTTAAGGTTTGCTTCTTATTGGATGTGATCTTTGCACACCTTATTAAGTCTCTTGTTATCTTACCTATGATGTATGAAGAAAAAAGTTTAAAATATAAAATAGAACTAAAAATTATGAAAACTAAAACCTAAGATATAGAGGCAATGCAGTAAGATCTAAAATATTCCTATGTATAATGAACTTGAATGGACACATTCATCATGCTAATAACTAGAATTTGAACATGATTTTAATTAATAGATAATCATCCAAAAATATAACATAATTAGGATAGAGAAAAATTAGTAACAAATCCCATATATATCAAAATATTACAAAGACATGGGGCTAAAAAAGGTTTGATGCTCTTTTTCCATGCAATTGAAGGCTCAAGTTCATCTTATAGAAAAGAAGGAGGATAGAAGGAAGAACATACAAGGGTATCTATTAGGCATGGGTAGGTAGCTCCCAATGCCTTGCAATGAAATTTAAATTCTTTTTATGGTAGAGGTACTTTACTCTAAAAATTTGCACAAAAATTCTAGAATGTCATTTTTTGTGTTTGAGATCATTCTACCTTCAATAGTCGATCTCCTCAAGATCTATGGATTTGGGATTATAAATTTTGAAGGTCTTTGAGTCTTTAGATGGGTAATTTTTGGTGCTATAATAAACTAACTCTACTTAAGATTCCCCTTGGAAGTGCACGAGGGGTCTTCTGTAATTAATTATTTGCTTGGTTTGAGGCTTCAAGAATCAAGATCCTTATGGTCACCACCTGCTCTTTTGGAATGGTGTGCCTATAGTAATGTAATTTTCTTGGCCAAGTTTTTTCTTGGAATGGAAATTAGGGGGTGTTCAATGAAAAGTTTTTTCTTGGAATGTAAAGTAGGGGGTGTTATCAAGATGAACACCATTGATAATTTTGCTAGTAAAGCTCCTTAGGTCTACTTATGATTGGTTTAGGTTAGGTAAGGCTCACCCATGTGGTAAGTGACTAGTTGAGTCACCATGTGCATAACTGCAATATATTGGTCTAGCTTAATCATATTTTATGGCCCCTTTAACCATTGATGAATCTCTTTTGATTACTTCTCCATGTTGTTGCTTTCATCCATGGGTGATTGTTGATATTTCCATGTGTCAAAATCTTGATTGTTGGAAAGGATTTCTCCTTGCATTGAATTCCCATTATATGGAGAAATGTGGATCATCATATAAAATATTAAGGTCCTATATAGATTTAGCAACACTCAACCACTTGTATTGGGTACAAAATTATCACTGACTGTAGATGGAAGATCAGATAATTTGTAAGATATAGATACTTGCCTACCCTTCTATCCATAAATGGGTGAGGTATTTTTATCCTTTTAATTGAGGTGATTATTTTAAGAGAGGAAAAGTGTAGGGAAACCTACCTATAATATTTCTAACAATAATATACAAAATAAACTCATGAAATTATGGTACCAAAAAAATAAGCTAACACTGCAAGATATTTCTTAGCATAAGAAACAAGGACTTAAGGAGAAGTTAGAACTAGTAGAGGAATTAAAAGTTAAAGTTAAAATAGAGACCATTGTAAAGCCCAAGGAAGAAGCAAAAACAAAGCCCAAGAGAGTGTTGTTAGGAGAGCAGAAGGACACACCAAACAAAGGGCACATAGAGCAACAAAAGGTTTATGACTGAAAGAAAGCAGAACATCAAGCCAAGGTTGGAGTGTATCATAAATATCATGAGAAAAAATAAGCATGAATATAAAGCATAGGTCAATAGAGGAACTATGATAGACATTACTAGAACCAAATGATTAATTATAGATATTCAAGTGGCACAAGGGCAACTTGGAATCATTGTAGACTACCACCAATAAATATTTCACTTGGATGGAGGGATAATCAAGATTCGCATCAATTGCTAGCATTAATTAGAAGATCATATTATTTATTCTATTATTATATTTCAACGATGCAATATTTTTTTAAGGGGGATGGAATGTTAGGTACCCAAGATATGTACTTAATAATATAATATTGTATTGTATATTGGTATGAGCCATAAATAAAATATTGGCTAATGTGGACTTGTTATGATGTAAATATTACTTATGTACTCATTTATTTTATTAGAGTTAATAGAATGGGTCCCCTAGTTGTATGTGGATCGATCCTTTAGCATTAGGGTTAGGGCATATGAAGAGCCTATATAAAGACAAGGTTGGACATATAATTGATATAAAGTATTATTTTAATAGTCTTGGCTTGTGGTGCTTGGATATTGTGGAGTTATTTATTCCTTAAGGAATACTTTTGGTGTTGCCCTGTCATAAGGGTATAATATTTATTTATCTCTTTATGTGGATTATCTTGTGGAATTTATTTATAGATGCATGTTAAATATTTTTGCATATTGATGAATAATTTGTTATTAATGAGAATAGATATTCATAATAGTACCCTACAAGTGCCATTAAGAAAACCACCTTAGTTCAACCCATGTCATCTCCAATATGGTATGTAGTTGGAACACCAAGGAAACATTCCTTAAATATTTATGTATTAAAAAAAACTAATCTTTTCAATCAAATAGTTATATTGGTTTCTCACTATGGTGGTAAGAGTACCTTGTTGAACATAATTCTTGATTAGATATTCTAGTGGCAAACCCCATTGCAATAGGGGTATGGTGACTTTTCCTTCCATGGGATTTTCCTCTGCTAAGGCATGTTGTAATATGTACATAGCCCACCATTTGTTATTCTTATATTTCTTCCCCCTTTATCATGGTGCATGTGTCTTACCAAGTAACACATTCATAATCAGTGGTAAGACATGAGTTGGCTTTGGGGACATATAATTGGGTATCATTCATGGCATAGGTTAGAATCTCTTGTGCCATCCCATAGCAGTGGGTGGACATGATTGACTACCATAGTGTCTATATGTTCCTTTATTGTAATTTATTTTAGGGATGGGGTAAAATACTTGCATTTGTACATGGCATAGGTTGATTTATCTTAGTTTGTGTTATTGTCATTACAAGTGTGTTTGTTGGTCCTAATAAATTTTTAGATAATACATGTGGTGTGCCTAATTTATTAGCATGTATGATCATAACACCACCCTATGCATGGTCGTTCTTGGATGGAGGAAGTATTTGATTAACACATCATCAAATACTACACAAATCCTTCATGCTTTAGATTAATTGAATTTCATAAAAAACATGTTATTGAATGCTACACAAGTCGTACATGCTACCTCATGATGTATAAATTTTCATGTTACTCAAATAATACATATGATTTCCAAAATATGGATACATCATCATGTGCTACATAAATATTCTGTCATTAAAATATTGACATGCCATCTATTACATAAATATTGAGTATATGTCAATTAAATTTAGGCATGACATTGAATACTATACAAATCATAGGTAAATATCATAAAGTACAATAAAGAAATCATATTAAACAATTTGGGCATGTTTGCATGAAATTTTATTTCTAACTACATAGGGCAAATAAACATCAACTTCTTCCAGCCATAATTTTTAAGGGTACATAGTTAAGTATTACGTATGTTTTCCTCTACTTTTGTATTTTTGGATTATTTTATATATATATATATATATATATTTCAAATTTTCTATATTTTTTCCATAGATGATAGAATAAAAAACACAAAAATTGTGTTTATACTGGAGCATAGACTTTTTTTTGCTTCATATTTATCTTTTTCTTTTCTTATTTTTCACAAGGACTCATGAGTGACTATTCCTTATGATGTCACCCATGGTCCTCAGGGAGGAACAATATATATTTTTAAAAAGAGCACTAATAGATAACTTTGTAGGTGGTGGAGAGTCACATCATCTTATTCATAGGACATGGGTGGATTAAATTTGTTAGTGCTTGGGTAGAATAACAATGAGCCATGTTGGTTAGTAAATTTGATTCATTTTTTTCACCTAATTGTCATTTTATGCCATATTTCATAATATTTTTTCTAACTTTTTCAAAACCCAAAATTAAGGAAAGAGTCATGATTAAGGGATATTTTAACATGTGTCCCTCATATCATACATCCTAAAAATAAACAATTCCAAGACAACCACTTTAAGTGGGGAGCTTGGTCAACTGAATAATTTTAAGGCTTTTTATATATGATCATGATTCTAGCATGTTTTTATACCTAAATTTTAGACGATGCATCATTTAGACTAATAGTTATAATTTTATGACCTTAAAATGAAGTAAATCAACCATCAGTTTGAAAGGGGAAGTTATCTTTGAAACAATAACATTAGGAAGCCACCCTAGGAGATAAGCTACTCATGTTCAACTATATTATCCAAATTAGGATTTGTAAAAAATAATTATTTTCATGCCTTGAATGATCATCTACAAAAAGGATGTGTATGTACCTTAAAAAAATTATTATTACTAAAATTTATCTTTTAGAGCTTGCACTATCTTGGGAATCTCAAATTCCTTCTACCATTTATGCAACATATCAGTAATTTTTTTAGGTTGCTTTTTATGTCACTGACCAAAAATCAAACCTCATCCATATTATTACTCACACAAGTAATTTTTCTCTTTTGTTCTAATCTTACTCCTTCAATGTATTCAAGAGTATTCATATTAATGAGTAAAGGGTTATTCCCAATGGTTGACGTAGAGAAGGAACTCATGGTGGCATGTCCCATAATATTGTGATGATTAAAATTGTTGATACCCTCTTGTATATTGTGATGCTTGTATTGATTTTGTGAATGACTCTTCTTGTGGATCATAAAATATTCAATAGTCTAAGTTGTCCTTATTAGGTGCTTGTAGATTTTTTTCCCAAATTTTTGAAGTAGAGAGATAAACCATACACTATTGATGGAAATCATAATCTTATAAATTAGCCAAAACTACTAGAATAAGAGTGGCAAAAAATATATCATGTTTTGATCAACTCAATAAAAATTTCAATATGGGATAGGACTCTCACAAAGAATGTGGTATATCTGATATATATTTTTGGTCTTGGTACCATAAATAGTTATTCGTAAATCATAATATTATAGAAGATATTCATACCAAAAATATGATAGTGAAAAATTGTAAGAAATTGTCTGATTGATAATTGTTGTATTGAATAAAAAATGGATTGAAGCTAGCACTTCAAAGTTTTGAAATCCTTTTTTTCCCCACAAGATGTTAAAATCATTGTTCTAATATCAAATTTTACAAAAAAAATTCAAGAAAACAACATTCACCAAGAATTTAGAAAGAATAAAATATATAATTAGAATATAAAATCTAGTAAACGTCAACAAATTTATATTCAAAACTCAAAAAGTAAATCCTAGTCACTTATATTTTGAAGAGTCTTAGTGACCTAGAGAGGTAAAGTCTCTTATTCCTCTTGATGTGATAAAATAAATATTCATGTATCAATGATCTAACTATAAAATATCTCTTTCTATTTATAGGCTATCAAGTAACAAACCTTAACAATGATGCTCAAGGGACAACTTATCCTAACTTAAAAGGCATAAGCCTAGTAAATAAAGATAATCATTATGGATATATCTAGGTCATTATATTTTTGTTTCATTAAAGATAAGTTTATGTATGAATGATAAAATCATTAGATAATTTTGTATTTATAATTTTTTTTTTCTTGCATACTTATAACTTAAATTTAGTTAGATAATGTTCAAAGTCTTTTAATGTTGGTTTATTCTTATTTAATTTTTGTAAATTATATTTATTAAATAGAGTTATAAAGTTAATTTTAAAACTTAATCATATATAAATAAAAATAAGAGTATATAGCTAAAAATACCTTATTTTTGATTTAATGGCATGATATCAACTAGGTAAATTCCTCAACTTTCAAGGAGAAGACCTAGGTTCAAATATTGCAAAGCAAAACATGCCTAGACAAGTTGTTATAATACCATTATATAGTCATGACATAATTTTAAACCTTGCCAAACAATACATGCTTAGTTAGGTTGTTGTAATACCACTATGTGGTCATGACTTAGGTTAGAATCATGCCAAGCTATACATTCCTAGCCAATTTATGTTTAATACTATTATGTGATCATAACCCAATACTAATGAAAACTTGTTTCAATCTCATACAATTGATTATTATATAGATAGATAGATATATAAATTAGATTGAATATAAAAACCTACTATAATTTTAATTTATTTAGTATATTAAATAATAAAAATATAGTTTTTTATTTCAACATAATTACTATTAATAGAATACATAAGATATGAGATTTTGGGTTTGAATCTCGTGTCAGCCTTGGATGTGTACATGGAACCTCTTGACCTTGACTTCTTATGCAATATTTACCATAGAATCCAAAAAATAATTTGATACTTACACAAACTCAACATATAGTATCAACCTATAGTAGGATAACACATACTTGAATTAACTCAACATGCAATATCAACCTAGAGTAGGATAACAACTTTATAATAGTAAACTATTTATTAATTAAATGTTAAAAATATATAAGTTTTAATAGGGTCATTTATAGCTTATAATAAAGTTTATCTCACTTTTTTTAAAACCTATTTTTATATTTAAAGTTGAATAGGTTTATCCATATTTAAATTTGGATTAACATGCACAATGACATATATTTATAAAAACACTATTACATATATACTTCAAATATTTTAGATAGATGTTATATTATTAATTGAGTACAATATAGTTCTGAAGGTGAATCTCATAGTAGTGGGAATCAAACCTGCAACTACCATTGAATTGATATCACACCACCAATTTGATGATGATATGTTATTATCATTTTTAGCTTCAATACCTCAAGCCAAAGCTATCAAAGAGATCCTGCAAAACTATAAAAGAGCGGTTGGGTAGAAAGTGAGTTTGAGGAAAATTAAGGTGTTCTTCCTAAATTATCCTCCTGGCAAGCAAAGAAAAATGGCTAAGATATTGGGATGTGAGATTGATTCCCTTCCTTCAATTTATCTGGTATTATCAATGTTCAAAGGGGATATCAAGACTTATTTATGGGAACCAGTTGTAGAAAAGGTTCAAAGAAAATTGGTGGGATGAAAAAAGGTGCTTTTGGTTCAAGCAGGTAAAACTATGCTAGTTAAGTCTACTCTACAGAGCATACCAGTGTATTTCCTTTCTTCTAGATTCTAGAAAATATTCTTCATAAAATTGAATAAATTTAGTGATCATTTCTTTGGTTTGGTTTTGAGAAGAAGAAGTTTTCACTTGTGGCATGGGATCAGGTGTACAATAGGAAAGAGTTGGAAGCTCTGGGCTTAAGAAGAATGAAAACATTAAACATAACACTGATAGATAAATAGGGTTAGAGATTGGTTCAAAATGATAATATTAATTGGGCTAAAATATTGGTAGTCAAATATTTAGGTAACACTGGTAATTTTCTCACAAACCCAAGTCCTACCCTTGGCTTAGCATTCTGGAGAAACATTGTTAACAACCACTCTCATATCATAAAGGGTGAAAGATAGGTGTTAGATAATGCGTAGAGCATTGATTTTTTGAAAGACACATACGCAGCTGATAGACCATTAGAATCATATCCTTATCTAAGTCTGGTGGAACCAATCACAAGCCAAGATTTTAGGCCAAAGGTATGTGAATTCATTGTCTTTGTTAATGATACAAATTGTTGGAAATCATTTATTTTTTTGAGGATTTCATAGAAAGAAGAAATTACGTTAAAATATGATGGACATCCTAAAGTGGATGGTTATTCCTAACCATGATAGGCTAGATAAATTGGTGTGGGGGGCTAAGAAGGATGATTGCTTTTCTATTAAGTCAACCTACTTGTTGTTAGATGTTCCCTTTGATCCCTGATTTTTTATTAGTAATATCTGGCTGAAGGGTATTACCCCCTAACTTAATGTTTTCTTTTAGTTGGGAATTCAATGGAAGTACCTCACATTGGATAATTTACAAAAAAAAGGATTGGTTATAACGAATAGATGCTACCTATGTGTTAGTGCTAAAGAATCACCTGTGCACCTATTGTCTGAATGCCCCTTCTCTTAGTCTATCTTCTCCTAGTTCCTAAGGACCATTAGTGTGGTTTAGGTTTTCCTGAAGTTGTTGTCTAACTTGATCGTTTAATGGAGGTCTCCCTTTTTATCTTTGCATATTTAAGCTTTCTTGTCCTTTGATTTACCTCATGTTTGGTGGTATATTTGGAAGGAAAGGAATTCTAGAGCCTTTAAAAATATATCTCATCCTATTGAGTTCATGGTACTTTGTGCTATTGCTACCATTGTTGAGAATGTGGATGCAATTTCTTTAGATAAGATCACTTTCATTGGGGATTTGGTGGTGGATTCGGCTCTTGGATTTAGAGATTATTCTCCTGAACATCGCCCTAAATATCCTACTAGACATACTACTATTTGGAAATATCCTCCTCCTAGCTGGTTGAAGTTAAATTTTGATGGAGCTTTTAAAGGGAATCTGAGACCAGTCGGTGTGGGGGGATTGATAAGAGACTCGAGAGGATTTTGTTAGATTTTGCTAAAAAATTAGATCGTTAGACTAGTAATTTTGTGGAGGCATGAGCTCTCTTTCAAGGGGTTTATCAACTAGAAATTTTGAATGGTAGGAAGGTAATTATTGAAGGGGATTCCCTCAATATCATTAATATGCTCAAAGGTGTTCAGGTCCCTTCTTGGATGATCACAAATGAACTTGCTGAAACCCAAGATATATTTTTACCCTTGAAGCGGCTGAGATTAAGCATGTTTATAGGGAGGGAAATAGATCAACATATTTTTTTAGCAAACTTGGGACTTTTGTAGGAAATATACACAATTTTGCAGGCAAATTTACTAGATGGATTAAATCAAACAGACAATGAAATCTCGAAGAGATAATTTGTGTTTTCCAATGGCTCTGATCTGCGATAGTAGGGATCTCATGGGAAAATTTGTTGTTTGTCCTGCTTGGCTATTATGTAGCGTTATTGTTTGTCTGTTTTGTGGATCTTTTTTGGTTTGCTATGTTGATACTTATTTCTAGGTAGTTGGTTGATCCACTCTTGTAAAAGGTTTGGAGCACCTTTCAAAACCCCTTCATCCATCTTATAAAAAAAATATATATTCTAAAATTTTCTTCAATATAATTATACATAAAATTTATTTATCATACTCCCATTTAGATGAAACCCATTAAACAATTGTCTTTAAGTGACAGATTAATATTTCTATCAAACATTTAAAAAAAAAAACAAACAAACTTACAATAAAGATATACATGATAAAATGAAATAATTGAACTAAAAGGTCAAATTTTGCTTATAAAAATGAGCATTTTTTAAGATACATTAAACACTTTTTGAATAAATTTCAGGCTGACAACTTTAAGAAAAAAATGCTTACTGTATTCTTTATGTTTTATGATGCCATTATAGAATATTCTTTTTGAGCTGGCAACAAACTTATTTAGATAATCAAGAATTTTCTTACATTTTATTGAGATAAATCTTTAGCATATATGTGAACTTTGATTGAATATAAATAAAGGAGGTGTCTTCTCATAAATTTTCATGTCTGCACTACAATCCTCATGTTTGTATTGTATTGTAGCCTCTTTTTCTGTACGTTTGCATGGTTGTAAAATTGATTGCTTCAATACGAAACTTTGGATGTAGAGATAAGATTATGCTTAATGTTTGGATGAAAGTCCAGCCGTACATTCATTCACTTATGTGCTTTTAGTAAATTTGTTCCAACCAAGCACCATGATCTGATTGCTTTTTTATCTTGTCCGTTCGTTAGGGTTGAAAAAATGGACTTTTTATTTTTATTTTGAAGGGTTCATGTATTTCTCCATCGAATAACAGCTAACAGCGTACTCTTTATCTTTTAAAGGCATAGACGTACTTCAGGGTTTTGTTTTTTCCCCTTGTCATAATCTTCTGTTACTTGCATTTGGCGTTGTCTCTTTGAAGACACAGACGTACTTTCTTTCTTTCACGGTTTTGTTTATTTTCCCCTTGTTATAATCTTCTTTTACTTTTTTAAAATTTTGCATTTTAAGTTGCGACAAGAAACAAAGTCGTTGGGAATAGTTTTATTGCACTAGCTGTTGTTTTGTCATTTCTTACTTTTCTCTATATACATACACACGTTATGATAGATTAAAATATTTATAGGTCTTTTAAACGTATATAAAGTTATACTTTATAAAATTTTCATCAAAAATATTATTTATTATTAAAAAATTAATAATAGACAACGGAGTCTTCTTCCTACCAAGCACATTAATAATTTGATTGTATTTGATGCACGACCGAGCATTACAACGTGTTTCTTATGAAGCAAACTTATCTCATTGGTGACCAATGAGAAACTAAAGCGTAAAAGATTGCATACCATATTGAAATTGATACCCACTATTTATTAATAATTCAATTGCACGCATTACTAATAGTGACAGGAGATTGTAATTGATTATACGAATCTTACAATTATTTATTTTGAAGGTTGGGCTTCGGTTGTAGAATGAATCTAGGTATCTAATATCATTTAAATTAATATTAGTTGTTTCTTTACCATTATTAGTATGAATTTTAATTGATTTTAATATATATTTTATTTAGTTAATATGATTTTATTTATATTATATTATTATAAAATAATATTATAATATTTTTTTATAATCTCACATATGTGTATATATCTTCTTTTAGATTGAATTTGGATCTTTCAAAAGAGAGTCCAAAGTCAAACCACTACATTGTTCTACAAGGAGGATATTATAATCCTTAGCAATTTAAATAATTAGACTTGTATTATTTGATAACCTTTTAAACTTTTGGTAAGATTCGAGCTTTTATTTCTTGTTGAAAGTCGAGGAATATAGTTGATTGAGCTAAAGTCATTCGATAATAACCTTCTTTACATGTTATTATTATAATTTTAATTATTTTTAAAATATACATAAAAATTAATAAATTATAATTATATAATAAATAAAGTTAATTTAAAAAATTTTGGTTGATCTTTCAAGAACGTCATTATTACATCAAGCGGGTGGATAAACACACCACCAATAGGTTCCTAGTAAACTGTTACATAGCATATCGTAAACATGTGAGATGGAGAGATTTGAACCTGGGGCCTCTATAACACGAGAGTTTCAACTACCCACTCCTCTCCAACTCCCCCACATGGGCGGATAAATAAAGTTAATTTTTTTATATAACAAAATTAATTTTATTAACTATATTTTATAGTTAAATAAGAGATTTGATTGTGGTTAATTAAGTTATGATTAAGTCCTCAAACCAATTACAAAATCCTTTATATTAGGTATCTTTCTAGCCTCTACAAGACACAAAAGTACAAGCCTTAACTATATTACTCATATCAAGAAAAACAAGGCTTAAAAGAGTCATCCTTTCCTTTGAATCATTGATCCCACACTGGTTCCATTGCTTTTTTTAAATTTTTTTTTTTTCTTTATTCAAAGTGTGGTTGCCCCCTCCAAATGCAAGTCTATTAGGCTTGTTTTTGTCAAAAAAAAAAAAAAAAGTGTGGTTGCCCCCTCCAAATGCAAGTCTATTAGGCTTGTTTTTGTCAAAAAAAAAAAATATTCTAAATCTCTCATGGCTTGTGTCTAACCAAGAAATCTTTTTTTTTTTCTCTGAGGGTTGGTTGGGTATTAAAATCCTTGAATAACATCCATTTCTAATTTTCTAATTTTTCGTTATTTTCTTTAAGTAAATTCCAATGATTTTTTATGTTTGATAGAATTGGATGTATAAATATTTGTGATGAAGCCTATTTTACCTGTGGTCTTGTGCTCAAAGTAAATTTTAATGTGATGTTGGTTTTGATCAAACAACTCTCCATCAAATATCTCTAGGTTTCAAAGAGTTACCAAACCTTTGGAAGCCCCCTCTGCTAGAACTCCCAAGGAGTCACTTTTTCTCTAGAACTTCTTGCCTAATTTTTCTAACCCATTTCCCCTAGTTTCATCTCCTATAATAAGTTTAAATTGGTACACACGCTATCAATACAAGATTTTAGTAGTCTATATTTGATTGTGGTATTTAGGCCCCTCACAATCCAAGATATTAATTTTATTTTTTACCTTTGATTAGAGGTTTGGACCTCTTATAAAGAAATAAACAAGATAACTCTCTTTACCATCTTCCACTTATTTTTTTGTTTCTTTGGCTTGCAAAGTATTTCTTGAGGATCACTTCATTCCTCATCTAGAGCTCCTTGTGTTAGCTTGCTTATGAACCTTCTTCCCTCTTTTGAGAAGGATCATCTCTCTCTGTCTTACATCTCATCTCTTCCACCTATTTTGGCTCCTTAGATTTCTTTAGGAAAGTTTTTTGTCCCTCCTTTTCCTTTACAATTTCTTTTTTCAACTTTTTCATATTTTATATTGTTTTCCCCTTATTTGAGACCCTACTTGGGATCTAGTGCCTTTAAAACTATTTTATCTTCTTCTTCTATTTCCAACACCCCTTGTTGGAATTGTTTGGGTTATAACATTTTATATTGCATCTTATTTTGTAGGTTTGGATCCATGACAAATGAGTTCTATTGTGAATTCTCCTTCATTGATCCCTTAGGGTCATATTTTAGTGGTTGTTTCTTCATTGAGTAAAAGCTTATCAAGTTCTTGCATGCATGGTAGAGGTGATATTGAAAGAGTGTTTTTGTAGTCAACCTCTTGGTGATGCTTAACTAGCCATGAAACCAAATATTCATTATAATAAGGGGTATTTATATGTCTATCCTTACATAGATGCGAGTGAAAATAGCCTAGGATTTGTTTGTAGTTGTAGGAGCCACCAAGAATTTTTTTTGAAATATTTATTTTTATATTTTTAGAGATATTCCCTACCTAAAATTCCAAGGAAAGGTTGAACAACCATACCTACACTAGGACTCTTGAAATAAATTTTATATAAGAGTTAAAACTTTGTGACCAATGACACATGTATAGACTAGAAATACCCAAAAATAAAGACCCTCCTATGTAGAGTCGATTGTAGTCTTCCTCTTACTTGAAGGTTATCAAGAAATAAGTTGGCATCAAAGTGATCGAAGCTTTCCCTTTCAAAGCCCATTTAATTTTGATTCATCTCTTTAAAGCTGCTAGACTTGGCCACACTCATGACATTGTAGCTTATACTACTTTACAAATCCAAAATAATACCTCTTTCAATGATATTTCTAACTTGAATTAAGGGAAACAAATACTCTACCAAAAAGGTCTTACTAGATTTTTAACAAAAAATTGAACCCAAGGTTGAGGCTGGCTTGAGGCCATACCTCTTCCTTTGAGGGAATTTACAAATGAGGGTTTAGTATTTCCCTACTACCTCCTTAATATTCTTATACTTTCATCCACCCAATTCTTGAAACTAGGACCTTTATCAAGCCTTGTGATAATCCCTAAGCTTGTCCTATATTTTCTCCCCATATTTGATCCACTTTCAAATCCATACCTCTTGCATCTTCCAATCCTACTCGTCCTCCAACTCCTACTCTTACTCCCACTATTTTTCTCCATAAACTTAAATTAAAATTATGCATTAAATACTTTTTTTATTTAAATGTATTTTTATTCATTAAATATTATTTGTTTTATTCAATAATAACATGGTAAGAATATAATATAACTATATATAAATGATATTAAGACTCTCTTTAAGTTTTAGTTATAATTTTTGTAATTGTGATGGAAAGAAGAAAAATGAGAGGATTTAATATATATTTATATGAATTCTTAAATGCTAGTAAATTGACAATTATAATGATTAATTTACTTTTTAAAGATTAAATTGGGGTTAAAAGGATTCCATTTCTTAATATATATTTTATTTAGTTAATATGATTTTATTTATATTATATTATTATAAAATAATATTATAATATTTTTTTATAATCTCACATATGTGTATATATCTTCCTTTAGATTGAATTTGGATCTTTCAAAAGAGAGTCCAAAGTCAAACCACTACATTGTTCTACAAGGAGGATATTATAATCCTTAGCAATTTAAATAATTAGACTTGTATTATTTGATAACCTTTTAAAATTTTGGTAAGATTCGAGCTTTTATTTCTTGTTGAAAGTCGAGGAATATAGTTGATTGAGCTAAAGTCATTCGATAATAACCTTATTTACATGTTCTTATTATAATTTTAATTATTTTTAAAATATACATAAAAATTAATAAATTATAATTATATAATAAATAAAGTTAATTTAAAAAATTTTGGTTGATCTTTCAAGAACGTCATTATTACATCAAGCGGGTGGATAAACACACCACCAATAGGTTCCTAGTAAACTATTACATAGCATATCGTAAACATGTGAGATGGAGAGATTTGAACCTGGGGCCTCTATAACACGAGAGTTTCAACTACCCACTCCTCTCCAACTCCCCCACATGGGCGGATAAATAAAGTTAATTTTTTTATATAACAAAATTAATTTTATTAACTATATTTTATAGTTAAATAAGAGATTTGATTGTGGTTAATTAAGTTATGATTAAGTCCTCAAACCAATTACAAAATCCTTTATATTAGGTATCTTTCTAGCCTCTACAAGACACAAAAGTACAAGCCTTAACTATATTACACATATCAAGAAAAACAAGGCTTAAAAGAGTCATCCTTTCCTTTGAATCATTGATCCCACACTGGTTCCATTGCTCTTTTTTTTTTTTTCTTTATTCAAAGTGTGGTTGCCCCCTCCAAATGCAAGTCTATTAGGCTTGTTTTTGTCAAAAAAAAATATTCTAAATCTCTCATGGCTTGTGTCTAACCAAGAAATCTTTTTTTTTTCTCTGAGGGTTGGTTGGGTATTAAAATCCTTGAATAACATCCATTTCTAATTTTCTAAGTTTTCGTTATTTTCTTTAAGTAAATTCCAATGATTTTTTATGTTTGATAGAATTGGATGTATAAATATTTGTGATGAAGCCTATTTTACCTGTGGTCTTGTGCTCAAAGTAAATTTTAATGTGATGTTGGTTTTGATCAAACAACTCTCCATCAAATATCTCTAGGTTTCAAAGAGTTACCAAACCTTTGGAAGCCCCCTCTGCTAGAACTCCCAAGGAGTCACTTTTTCTCTAGAACTTCTTGCCTAATTTTTCTAACCCATTTCCCCTAGTTTCATCTCCTATAATAAGTTTAAATTGGTACACACGCTATCAATACAAGATTTTAGTAGTCTATATTTGATTGTGGTATTTAGGCCCCTCACAATCCAAGATATTAATTTTATTTTTTACCTTTGATTAGAGGTTTGGACCTCTTATAAAGACATCAACAAGATAACTCTCTTTACCATCTTCCACTTATTTTTTTGTTTCTTTGGTTTGCAAAGTATTTCTTGAGGATCACTTCATACCTCATCTAGAGCTCCTTGTGTTAGCTTGCTTATGAAACTTCTTCCCTCTTTTGAGAAGGATCATCTCTCTCTGTCTTACATCTCATCTCTTCCACCTATTTTGGCTTCTTAGATTTCTTTAGGAAAGTTTTTTGTCCCTCCTTTTCCTTTACAATTTCTTTTTTCAACTTTTTCATATTTTATATTGTTTTCCCCTTATTTGAGACCCTACTTGGGATCTAGTGCCTTTAAAACTATTTTATCTTCTTCTTCTATTTCCAACACCCCTTGTTGGAATTGTTTGGGTTATAACATTTTATATTGCATCTTATTTTGTAGGTTTGGATCCATGACAAATGAGTTCTATTGTGAATTATCCTTCATTGATCCCTTAGGGTCATATTTTAGTGGTTGTTTCTTCATTGAGTAAAAGCTTATCAAGTTATTGCATGCATGGTCGAGGTGATATTGAAAGAGTGTTTTTGTAGTCAACCTCTTGGTGATGCTTACCTAGCCATGAAACCAAATATATCATTATAATAAGGGGTATTTATATGTCTATCCTTACATAGATGTGAGTGAAAATAGCCTAGGATTTGTTTGTAGTTGTAGGAGCCACCAAGAATTTTTTTTGAAATATTTATTTTTATATTTTTAGAGATCTTCCCTACTTAAAATTCCAAGGAAAGGTTGAACAACCATACCTACACTAGGACTCTTGAAATAAATTTTATATAAGAGTTAAAACTTTGTGACCAATGACACATGTATAGACTAGAAATACCCAAAAATAAAGACCCTCCTATGTAGAGTCGATTGTAGTCTTCCTCTTACTTGAAGGTTATCAAGAAATAAGTTGGCATCAAAGTGATCAAAGCTTTCCCTTTCAAAGCCCATTTAATTTTGATTCATCTCTTTAAAGCTGCTAGACTTGGCCACACTCATGACATTGTAGCTTATACTACTTTACAAATCCAACATAATACCTCTTTCAATGATATTTCTAACTTGAATTAAGGGAAACAAATACTCTACCAAAAAGGTCTTACTAGATTTTTAACAAAAAATTGAACCCAAGGTTGAGGCTGGCTTGAGGCCATACCTCTTCCTTTGAGGGAATTTACAAATGAGGGTTTAGTATTTCCCTACTACCTCCTTAATATTCTTATACTTTCATCCACCCAATTCTTGAAACTAGGACCTTTATCAAGCCTTGTGATAATCCCTAAGCTTGTCCTATATTTTCTCCCCATATTTGATCCACTTTCAAATCCATACCTCTTGCATCTTCCAATCCTACTCGTCCTCCAACTCCTACTCTTACTTCCACCATTTTTCTCCATAAACTTAAATTAAAATTATGCATTAAATACTTTTTTTATTTAAATGTATTTTTATTCATTAAATATTATTTGTTTTATTCAATAATAACATGGTAAGAATATCATATAACTATATATAAATGATATTAAGACTCTCTTTAAGTTTTAGTTATAATTTTTGTAATTGTGATGGAAAGATGAAAAATGAGAGGATTTAATATATATTTATATGAATTCTTAAATGCTAGTAAATTGACAATTATAATGATTAATTTACTTTTTAAAGATTAAATTGGGGTTAAAAGGATTCCATTTCTTACTACAATATAATTTATACCTTATGCTATCACGTAGAATCAACAAGTGTATGCTATAGTTTGAATTGATATATATATATATATATATATATATATATATATATATATATATATATATATATATAGATTTTAAATTATAATGATAATATATTGATATTATTCATTGAGTTTAGTTCCACTGGTGAATATGGATCATCTTCCATAAATAAAGTAGAAGTCTAAATCTTAACAAGTGTAGAAGTCCATGTATGGGTAATTAATCTTTAATTGATTCAATACAAATTAAAAATAAGAATGATTAATGTAGCTCACAGTATACTAAGAGTACGTTGTATTTTATTTAGAAACTAAATATGCATAGTTTTGTAGTATTATATATATTAATAAACTTAATTAAAATATGAATGATATCATTTTATTTTTAGTTTTTTTTTTAATAACATGGTGGAATTGGTAACTGCCACGAATCCGCACAGGTTGTTTGGTTTTTGATGGGGGACGAGAAAAATCACACGCAAACACACTCCACGCATTTCTAAACTTTCTCTCTATTAAATCTGGAAAAGCACATAAAATAACAGCCCGCAGGCACACGCAGTCACTCACGCAATTTGCAGATAATTTCTTATGCATTAATCTAAAAATCAATACATACAAACATAGCCCACAGGCTTTACATTAATCGGTGCTCGGCTCGGTCTTCTCACTCTCTCACTCTATGCGTAATATTCCTCGATCCACCCCCTTTCTAATACAATAAGCTAGGTTTTTATAGAGGCCCCGACCCTCTGAAGCATCAACTCATGCATTAATCGAAACACCCACTCGATTAATTACAAGGACTAGGTTTTTAAAGAGGCCCCGACCCTCTGAAAGATCAACACAAAAATCGGCAACAACCTGATTTATGGCACCACTCCGCATGGCCTCTGTCACCACCGCTTCCATCGGATCACTCTACATGACCATCCTCATCGTTTCCTGTGCTTTTGGGTAATCACCCGCCTTAACTGCACTTTGTGCCACGTGTCATCCGTAATAATTTTTGAAAATACCGCCTGCCACGATTTCTCGCCATCGCCTTCTCCTTCTTTGCCTTCTTCTCTCTCTACCACGATATCATGACATGTCACGATATCATGACGTTTCCTCTTCCCTGCGCCTTCTTGCCCCTTTGGTTGCGATATCGTGACATGTCACGATATCGCGACCAAATCTTGCCTTGAATTTGGTTTTCAAATGTTGTCACGATATCGTGACATCGTGAAATCACGATCGTTCTATCACTCAGTCCTCCACTTCGATTTATGTCGCGATGTCACGACGTCGTGATATCGTGACGTCGCGATATTGCGACCACTCTGCTCACCTGTCTTCACTTTCGATTTACGTCATGATTTTGCGATGTCATAATTTTGCTACCATACCTGACCTCTACCTTGACTCCACCTTGATGTCACGATTTCGCTATCGACTCCTGCCTTTACCCCCGCCTTGCTTGGACGTTGTAATTTTGTGACATCATGAAATTGTGACGTCATAATTTTGCTACAGTTTTTGACTCCTGCCTCTGCCTTGACTTGACGTCATGATTTTGCGATGTCACAAAATCATGACATTGCGATTTTGCTATAGCTTTTGGCCCTTGCCTCTGCCTCGCCTTGACGTCATGATTTCGTGACATCACGAAATCGTGACGTCGTGATTTCGCCACTCTTTTCCAATTTTGCCTTAGCAAAATTTTCCTTGCCTTCTTCTTCTGCTGTCTGAGCTGACTCTTCTGAAGTGGCTTTCCTACAACTGGATGCCTCTGCATCCGATGTCTCTGGATGCTCCTACATCAGACACCTGGGGTTAGTGGAGAAGTGATATTCACTTCTGGATGGTCTGGTTACTGCCTCCTGCAACACCTCCAGACATTCTTCTATCTTTGCAGCCTGTTCCAACTCTGCCTCCTGGCCAGATAAACTTTTGTCTTCCATCAGACAGATCTTGGCACTACTGCACTCTTTTACAGCCTTCTTCAGCTTTAGCTTCTGATGCACTCCTGCATCTTTCTTTCTTTGTCTTTCTTCTCGCCTTTTACGCTTATCCTCTTGTTCTCATAATTTTATGTTGAGCCACTCCTCTTGTAGGGCCTTAAATTGCCGCTGCAATGCCAAGAACTCTTCCTCCAGCACCATATCTTCTTTGTTGTCCTAGCTTCTTTGGGGATGCATTTTCCTCAGCTTTACTCATAAAGCTCAACTGATTCTGGTGTAGCTTCCTCATGCCCGATGATCTGCTAACATGCTTAGGAATCCTAAACTCTCTCTCCTTTCTCAGAACCCTCCCGTAGATCCTGGCGCAAACTGCCTCATGGTCGGTGATCTATTTACGCACTCAGAAACATTAGCTCTGATACCACAAATGGGGGATGAAAAAAATCACACGCAAACACACTCTACACATTTCTAAACTTTCTCTCTATTAAATCTGGAAAAGCACATAAAATAATAGCCCGTAGGCACACGCAGTCACTCACGCAATTTTTAGATAATTTCTTATGCATTAATCTAAAAATCAATACATACAAACATAGCCCGCAGGCTTTACATTAATCGACGCTCGGCTCGATATTCTCACTCTCTCACTCTACGCGTAATATTCCCTGATCCACCCCCTTTCTAATACAATAAGCTAGGTTTTTATAGAGGCCCCGACCCTCTGAAGCATCAAATCATGCATTAATCGAAACACCCACTCGATTAATTACAAGGACTAGGTTTTTAAAGAGGCCCCGACCCTCTGAAAGATCAACACAAAAATTGACAACAACCCAATTTATGGCACCACTCTACACGGCCTCTGTCATCGCCGCTTCCATCGGATCACTCTGCGTGACCATCCTCGTCGTTTCCTGCGCTTCTGGGTAATCACCCGCCTTAACTGCACTTTGTGCCACGTGTCGTCCGTAACAATTTTTGAAAATACCGCCTGTCGTAGTTTCCCGCCATCGCCTTCTCCTTCTTCGCCTTCTTCTCTCTCCATCGTGATATCACGATGTTTCCTCTTCCCTACGCCTTCTTGCCCCTTTGGTCATGATATCGTGACATGTCACAATATCACGACCAACTCTTGCCTTGACTTTGGTTTTCAAATGCTGTCGCGATATCGCGACGTCACGATTTCACGACGTCACAAAATTGTGACTGTTCTACTGCTCAGTCCTCCACTTAGATTTATGTCGCGATGTCACGACGTCACGATATCATGACGTCGCGAGATCGTGACCACTCTGCTCACTTGTCTTTGCTTTCGATTTGTGTTGCGATTTCATGACGTCACGAAATCATGACATCATAATTTCTCTATTGTACCTGACCTCTGCCTCGACTTCGCCTTGACGTTGTGATTTTGTGACGTCGTGAAATCACGACGTCATGATTTTGCTACCGACTCCTGCATTTGCCCCCGCCTCGCCTGGACGTCACGATTTTACGACGTCACGAAATTGTGACATCATGATTTCGCTACAGTTTTTGACTCCTGCCTCTGCCTCGACTTGACGTCGCAATTTTGCAACGTCGCAAAATCATGACGTCGTGATTTCGCTACAGCTTTCGGCCCTTGCCTCCGCCTCGCCTTGACATCGCGATTTCACGATGTCACGATTTCACGATGTCGTGATTTCATGACGTCACGATTTCACGACGTCGCGATTTCGCCACTCTTTTCCAATTTTGCCTTAGCAAAATTTTCCTTGCCTTCTTCTTCTGCTTCCTGAGCCGACTCTTCTGAAGTGGCTTTCCCGCAACTGGATGCCTTTGCATCAGATGTCTCTGGATGCTCCTGTATCAATTTTATATGACCATCACACTATTCTATTTGTTTTCCCTGAAAGCTGTCACACAGATCTTATGTTCGCCCCTATAACCACCATGCCACAATCATTTTAAACCTTATACGCCATTGAAAATTTTATTTTTAGTATTAAAAAATACTTATATAAAATTAAAACATGTCCCAACCATATTACATCATGATTATAACATTTCAATAAAATTCATAGTGATATTTTAACTAAGAGTTACACATATGTTACTTGGAATATTTAATTCTAGGTCTTCATGTTTAAAGCATAAGATTTTAATCACTTGGTCTCATCTCATTTGATTTTTGCATGTAACATTATGGAAAATAATTATAAAGAATATGATGATGGACTTGGATTCATAATACATATACACTTAACCTAAGGTTTAAGTCACTTGACTTGGGTTTATGCATGGCCATAAATTTAACCTTACAATATGTCCACTTATGAGGTTGAAACTTGAGTGTATTATATGAAACTCTTTAATCTCCATCATTTTCTTAAAATTCATTGGAAAAAACACTAAGTATGATCGAAATTTTAGTTTATGATGTAAAAATCCATGTTTTTCATCGTTTAATCACCCCTAAATAAAAAAATATACTATTGTTCTTGATAAAAATATTAAATAAATTAATATTTAATTCCATCACTTTTTTAAAATTCTTTGAAAACAACACTAAAGTATGATTGGAACTTTAGTTTATGATGTAAAAATCCATACTTCTCATCAATTAATCATCTCAAATAAAAAATATTCTATTATTATTGATGCAAATATTAAATAAATTAATATTACTGAAAGGCATTTGGTGTAATGGCAGTTGCCTAGTTATTATCATCCATGTGGTTGTGAAGTTGATTCCTCTTGTGTTTGCTGGAATGAGCACTGATATTTGTAAATATTTGTAAACGATGTTCAATATAAAAAAAATAAATTAATATTTAATTGCAAGTAATAATTTATTATAAATATTTTAAATAAAATTATTAAAAAATAAATTATAAATTTTATTTAATTATTTTTAAGTTTATGGAATTACTCCATATTCTTATTCATTCACACACATGTATGGATGATTTTAGACGTAAAGGCTTTTACAACTAGTTTTGTTTGTTTTCATTTTTCAAAACCATCACTTTCTTCTAACATTTGAAAATTAATTTTTGCATTAACCTTCTTATTAATAATGTTATCTCCTTTCGATTTTGTATTTGATTTACAAAGATAAAACTTGTTTTTATTTAACTTTCATTCTAATTTATAAACATATTGAAAATTCATTTGTTTAGTTAAAAAATAAAAAAATTATAATTAAAAAAAATCATATAACTTCTTCCAAATAATTTTATAATAAATTTTATCATAATTTACTATATAAAACACTTGATAATTTTTATAAATATTAATATCTAAAATAATTAATCAAAAAATCATACATCACAACGTTTCAAATCTTATCGTTTAATAATTTCTCTTAAAGACATCACGAACTAAAACAAACGTGGCAATGCACTTATACTTTCAAATATATATATATACTAAAATATTCAATGGTTTGACTCTTAACATCTTACTATGTAAGTTATTAATGGTTACCTCGGCTTAAGGCTCAAAAAAACAATGACGACTTTGGTAGTGACCCTGGTTGGACAACACAATCAAATCCATGGTAAAACAGTACCGTTCCAGTCCTTATAATCTTTGAAGACATTGCAACTCTTCGAATCATTGCAACTCTTAGAATCTTACGAGGCTTCCATCCTTACAACCATTGTTTTGGTTGAATAAATCTTTGTTTTATTATTACTTGCATGCACATAATTACGATCAAAAGTAAACAGAAAAGGAATTTTCAACCAACACAAAGGAAAAAACCAAGAAATAAAAAAGCGATTTCTTGTACAAGAAGAAAGTAATTACTTAATTCCGAATAATAAGATATCAACCTGCACGAACATCTGTTGGATGCAGATGTTGAAAATTTGTAGGGTGTAGAGGACAAAAACACATATCATTGGATCGCACTACGGTAATAGATGGCTGAAAATAAGTTAGAAGGATACATCTATGACAAAGACAAAGGAAGGTGTCAAGCCTTGTAACCAGCACGTTCCGTGAAGTGCCAAGAATGCTCATTAACGAAGTTGGTGAATTGCATCTCCATTATTGTGTTGTGCAATTTAAAAAAACAAAATTTCATTTAAGTATGAGATAAAATATGATGTCTGAGAGATATATAAAAACATGAAACTATGGTCTTCTGTTATCAGCTACTCTCATTCCCATCTCTCTTCTTTTATTCTTTGATTTGACACCCGTCTCAACTCAAGTTCCTCAAACCATGCGTTGATTTGGCACTTGTTTGTCTCAATTTAATTGGAAAGCCTCAAGTGAATTTTTTTGACAATAGGTCTTGAGCTTGTTAGATTACATTTTGGGATTCAACCTCTTCCCTCGCTTGTCCAAATGTAATGTTAAAATTTAATGTGGTGTGGACCTCCATGCACGAAAACATGTCTCAATTGGGCCACCATTAAATGTGTTTTGAATTTCATGCACTCGTTTCAAAGGTTTCCCACGCGAGACAGAAAGAACTAGCTAATTCAAGCTAACCAGAAAGCTTACATAAAAATTAAAGATCGTAGGAAAATAATACTTCTATTAAATTCTAAGTAGAATTTTTGTCGGACGCCTGCCAAGAGGCAATCGCACAAACACGGGTGGTTTAAAAGAAAAAACGGATTAGCAATAGCAACATTACGAAATCAAATAGATTAGAATCGTGAAGATTCAGAAGAAGACACGCACACACCAAAAACCCCAATCAAATATCCTTAATTAATTTCACATAACTTTTCATTGTGCTGCAAGCTTAAAAACGGATTAGCAATAGCAACATTACGAAATCAAATAAATTAGAATCGTGAAGATTCAGAAGAAGACACGCACACACCAAAAACCCCAATCAAATATCCTTAATTAATTTCACATAACTTTTCATTGTGCTGCAAGCTTAAATTTGTAAAAGAAGTGCTCATGATCATAATAGTAGCGCACTGCATTATTTGACGCTGCTTCGGTCCGATACCCCATCCCTGAGCTGCATTTGCATTTCTACGTTGTGTTCAGCGGGGCAATCCGATTTTTCTTTGTCGCATTTATCTTCACTAGAAGTGTTGTCTCCCAGTTCCAAATCCCCCTGGTTCCCCATTTTATCCTTGGTTTGCCCTTTGTTTCCCTTATACATACAGTGCAGCACCATCTGAAACGACCCCAGCGGCAGTCCTAGAAAATTGGGAGCCTGTAGAAACAAGAAACTCAGTCCATATACTTCGTATCAACCTTATAATTAAGGCAGATGAATCAAAGTTGACAAGCTTACCATGATCATAACGTCCTTGGACAGGGCACCATATCCCAGCCACAGAAGGCTGGTGAAGAAAGTGCACACAGACAAGTTCAACGGCATGAACTCCACGCTCTTATTCTTCAAGACCAGCCTCTGCACCACACCACCTCATATATCTCAATTCGCCATGACATGAAGCAAGCAACAAACAATGATTTCGTTTATTTGTGTTCCTTTCTTATACTTATTGATTAGCTTATTTTTAGCGGGAGCTTACAATAACGGAGAGCGGGGCACTATAGAGCAGGACGGTCGCCACCATTCCTGCAGATCCGACAAGGACCTGCTTGTGCTTGTTGTCATGCATAACTAGAAAACAAACCGCCGTAATAGTTCCAAACACCATCAACACGCCCACAACCATCCTCGCCGTTATTACCTGTCAAAATTATAATATATTTAATAATATGTTGTTCCAATTGTTTATGGTATCATCTAGGTCGAGTTTTGGGGACACTGTTTTATAGTTGCACCGCTTTAGAGGAGGGAAGAAGATTGTGATGGTAAGCTGATTACTCTGATTTTTGGTGGGGCGAAGGTGAGGAAAATGCCAATGAAGGCGCACTCGAGTATGAGCCCAATGCTGTTGACGACCATCACCACCATGTTCTTCCAACCATCGCTGACCAAAGGCGATCCATACAACGTGTAGATGAGACAGTTGAACAGCGCTATAGCGTAAGGAACCCCAGAGAAGTCCTCCGTCGATCTCTTCTTTATAATTCTCCAAAACGTTACACTGTTCACAATATCTCTCACATTCACATCAGCCACAATCCCAGGCGGAAATCATAGTTTCTAGATTTAAAAGCAAAAGGAGAAAAAATTGTAAAAGAGTTCATCGCTGAAGAAGATGCTCACATGGGTCCGCCATAGAGCATGAATGAAACTGCACTGCCTGCATCCAAAAAGAAAAAAAAAACAATTTCAGTTAAATTATGGAATACAAGAAAACAAAAATTTATGTTAGAAACGTTTGGGCTACAAGAAAACAGAAATTTGTATTAGAAAATTTAAAACAGGAGGGTACCTAGGATTCCAATCCCAGTACGGAGGAGGTTGTTCACCATGATGATTTCCTAAGGGGAGACGAAGACCCTGCAACCTTGGAAATCGAGGATGGAGCTGAGTAGGGATATAACTGTTATTCCACTCCTGCAGGTGCTTCGACGAGATAGGGTGACGTACTACTTATAGCTGGGGGTCGAGGAGAAGTGTGGGGCATTACAATAGACTACAATTGCGGTTGCGTCACAGGATCTCTCTTAATGCAAGGAGATTCTCGCTCGTGACGACAAAGGAAGCACAAGAAAATAGAAACCCGCCAGCGGCTCTATTCTCGAAGTTAATACCTCTTCTTCTTCTCACATTCCTCGTGGCAAATTTCCACTGCACCACATTATCACGGTCGCCGTGTGAACGCGCAATCGCTATCGTTTACTCTTTGGTAGGGTGACGTAAAAGAGTCAAGCACCCGCCGTTAAAATTTTGAGACGGCGTGCACAGTCTATATCATAAACAATGGAAAAGGAAAAGCATTTCAATTATTGGAAGAGACGTGGCAGGGGCTGCCACATCATATCATTTGGAGACGTCCATCTGTTACCAATGAATGATTGATTGATCAACCCTTAAGAGCCGTATAGAATTCTACAGTTTTTATAATTGTAGTGGAAGAAAACTGCCTACTTCCTCCCTATGTTTCTCCTCCTCCTCACCTATATCTTAGCTGACAAGCACATCCCAGCTGCCCCCCAAGCCAATACTTGTACGCGTCTAGATGTAGATCCACAAGGCTTTGAAAAAATCCGAGTAGTTAGACGTCCATTGAAACACAATGCTAGACTCCAGATACAATGTTTATTATAAAAACGTGCCGCTTTCCATCCGAAATCCTCTTCTCCTAACACGTAACCCTTATAAATATTTTAATCAATATCTATTCCTTCAAAATGTTATTGTTTTTGGTTTAAAGAAAAATAAAATAAAAATTACCTTCTGTTATTGGAACTCGGGTCTCTTGTTAAGCGCCCAAAAACATACCTTGTATAGCAACTTGAACAAAACATGTTATTGCTATTACTATCCTTTACACAACATCCAAAACTGTCAAATCCATTTTTTCGGTTCTTTCACAGGCTGTGCTACCACGTGTCTAAGGGAATGCACTCCATATGTTCGGGAGCAAGACTTTAACCAGTTCCCATTCGAGATGTATATCCAATGTATATCTGCTTAAGGGGGATGCATATCTAATGTGTATCTGCACCTTAGATCACAACGTGGATCGGCCCAGAGGTGGACACTTAGTTTACGTTTCTGGCTAATCAAGCGTCAACGTCATAAGACTCATAACACATCATTCGAGGTTAAGACAGATAAAATTGTTTTATTTCTCCATCATCACTTAATTATTGGATTTCAATCATTGTGGACACTATAACCTTTATTCGTGTTGATTTCACATTGGAAAAGAGTGATAGGTGTCTTATTTTAATCACTTATTTTAATCCCCTAATACTTCCTTGACACACTATTTTTTTAAAGGGGAGAATATCGTCCTGTACAGATGTTGTCTTTCACTATCCTCCTAAACTGAGGATCTAATTACCCACCCATATATTTCCCCACATTTAACAAGAAAGGTGTCAAGATGAAACTTCTCTTTACCAACCATCTATCCAACATAAGGGTTGTGCCAAGATGATAGCAAAGTTGTTGACATGGAAATATACTAGGAAGCAATTTCGCAAATTAAAGCATCATCATTTTGTTCACACTATACAGGATTTTGCCTAAAAATAAGTTAAGGAGAATACCCAATCAAAAAGGCAAAAAAGTTGGTAAGTTGTGAGAACAAAAGGCGCAAGCAGAGAATGATAGCAAGTTTTAGGGGAAACTAGCCAAAGCGAAAAGAAAAGGTTTGATGAGACAACTTGTCGGGACTCAAGAACACTTCAAGTATTGAAAGGGAGAATATTCTCGATTAGTAGATGTTGTCGGGAAAAAAACATCCAAAAATAAGGAAAGAAAAGTTTGGATTGGGCAACCAATGGATTCGACAAATGGAAACTCTTCAAAATGAAAATGGGAGATATGAGTAATAGCACAAATTTATGTAGAAGTAGTTGAGTCAGAACGACACAAATTACTAAGAAAAGATAAGAGCATCTACCAAAGATACTTTGACCTGACAATACAGGGATAGATAGATGAAATGTTAAAATAAGAAGGTAACACCTACAAAAATGACAACTCTAAACTAACATAGGATATGGCAAAGGATGTTCGCTTTCAATTTTTAAAACCCCCAAAATAGATAGCTGAGAGGGTCAATATCTTAGATAGTTTTGTAGGGAAATATTCCTTATTATAATCTATAAATAGCGATAGCCTATACTATAAAAAAGATCTACAAGTTTGCAATTGTATTCTTTTGTAGGCTTTTCCTTCATTTTTTGTATAATAGTCAACTCTTGAATGACTTGTGGACAAATCGAACCCCTACTCCTGACACCATCTCTATAATTAAACTATTTACACACACACACACACACATATATATATATATATATATATATGTATGTATGTATGGGGTCTATGTCAATTTTTGGATTAGTCATTTGTGGCTTCCTATGGAACTGTTTATATATTTATGTATGTGCTTGTAGTCTTTACTTGCTATGGGTTTTATTGATGTATGTGTGTGTGAGGGGCTTGCATCAATTTTTAAACCAACCATCTATGGCTTCTTATGGACCTACCTTTTTATGCATGCTTATGTTAATGACTCTCATATGTGGTTAACTATGTTGGAGAGAGGAAGCGTTGACCACTAGAACATAGCATTTAGGCATATTGTGTAGAATGATCTTAGTAGATCTTTTGACACATTGCAATCCTTTTTATTTTGTTGAGTTGTTTATTTCTTGTATCCCTTCTCCTTTTTAGTTCAAGTTTACCTTAAAGATCATATCTTAATAAGGAGTTGACCTTGCAAATGTAGGTAGTAAATACACCTCCCAGAAGAAGTTACAAGAGGATTTGCCTAGTTTTGACAATTTTAACAATTTTGGTAAACTGTACAAGCAAGAGTAAAACTGTACAAGTAGGAGTAAAACCATATAAAATGGATGGAAAAACATACAAAGTGCAAGGAAATGCAATTTGAGTTGTAATTGTGAATGAATTTGATAAATCATGCGTTTTGACTTAGTAAAAGGTATAATTATGTATTTCGTTATACATGGGCAGTTGTGAATCACAAATTGCCTTAAGAACCGCTTGGAATGGCCTGAGCAACATTATATAAGAATCCATTTTCAATTTTGATAGTCTGGTTAGTCTGGTGATGATCTGGTGATATTCTGGTCTAACTATTGAATGCATATCTATGATTATTGTGTATCTTTTAGTGATTGTATTGCACTATTGAGAAGTAATGAATAAGAACCTCAATTCATAATATTTTCTCATGTATTGTATGATTTTGGAATGATGGAGTAATGTTTTGTAGTCTCTGGTTGTTGCATGTACTTCTTTATGTTTGTGGTTGATGATTAATGCATTGCTTGGAAGGATGGAATTGAACCAACACTGGTGTGAGACTTAGGAATGATCTATGAGATAGATAGTATTAAAAAGACATCTTGAAGTTTATTGTATGATTTCTATATATTGCCATTGGATAGAACTCTCTCAAACCCTGAAGATAGAACTTGCATGTTAGTAAGAATGGAGTAATTGCTATTCTAAAACTTCCCAAAACTTGTCTGAGAGAGATTGGTACCAAAGAGTATCCAATTTAGAACCTTGCTGAACTTTCATTTCATACAAATCATACACCAGATACGTTACAAATCATACAAAAGAAACTTACCCAATTTGGTAGTTTATGTGATTAAGGAAAACTTACCTGATTTGGCGATATTGGTAAATCAAACAATTTAGTTGCAAAACTGTGTATGGAAGCTTGCAAAAACAAATCTTAAGGATTGGTTGAGTGTAAAATTGTATAAACACTATCACTGTACAATTTGGGATCGTACAATGATACGATTTGAGATCTATACAAGATGTTTTATTGTCGCATATTAATGGTTGTGGAGACTGTATGATTGTACGATTTGGTTCATCGACTGAGAATAGTAACTTGATCATTTTAAGCCTTTGCGAACCACATTTCCATTAGAAATACCACACCCCTGTGCTACATTTGGCACTATTTTCGTAGTTGGATGGACCCATTGCCATTTGATAGGTTACGCCAAAGTGTGCTACATTGGGCACCGTTGCCTTATCGAACTTGGTATTTTTGTTGAAATGAGTCAAATTGATAAAGTAAGAATATTATAAAACTAGAGGTGAATGACAAAAACTAGTGTGCAAAGACATAGGATACAAGAAGTATGAGAGAACATTCCAGTAAGAAGGAGCACAATAATTTCTCAAAGAGAGAATGCAAGTAATTCAGACCATAGTACACATGAACCAAAAATAGAGCAATTTTGGACATTTGAAGAAGAAGATTTTGAGGTGTTATTGATAGGGACTGAAAAGGAGGTACCAAAACCACCTAACGTAGAGGAACAAGTTGACATAGAAGTAGTGCACAAGGAAGGAGAGTGGATGGTGACACCTGAGAAAGTGACAGAAAGGTTGCAAGGGAGTGCAGAGGACATGAGTTAGGCACCAGCGCAACAGACCATGGGGTCTAAGGAAGAAAGACCAAGACCATCTCCATCACATCAACGAAGGAATTCATCGAGTGAAAATGCATGTGAGCTTGGTCAACGATTGGTGGGATAGAATAAGATACCTCAGATAGAAATATCTAACAACGAGCGTAGTGAAATACCCCCAAGGAGGAATCAAATAGAGATTCTATGGGACACCTCAAGTGACAAGGATGATTCACCAGAGATAGCTAGGAAGGCTAGGAAATAAATATGCCCACCTTTCATGGGTGTAAGAGGAAGGTTGTCACTAGTGATGTAGTCTGTGATATTCCTCAAAGTAATAAGAGAGGCAGAATATGGTATGACATGGAAAATGTGGATATGGAAGATGTTTTCATGGAAGATGTTGACATGGAAGATGTTAACATGGAAGATGTTTTGATGGAAGATATTGTTATGTAAGATGTTGTTATGGAAGATGTTACCCAAATAGAACAACCCATCATACAATCAAAACTACCTAAGGAAGAATGAGATTGTATGATTTTGCAAGAGGGAACTGTACGTTTCTTTGGGTGAATTCATACAATTGGTAGAGATTGTATGATTTCAAGTCAAATCATACAATTTGAGATCATACAAGATGAAATCATACAATGTGAAATCATACAAGATGAAATCGTACAAAATGAAATCATACAAATCAGAACTGTACAAGGTGTTCCATCGGTGGTTAAGACAGGGTAAACTGGAGTCGATGGTGAGTTGTTGAAGTGGGTTGAGCAAGGGACCCCAAAGTGCCAAAAAAAAACTTAGCTGCAATAGTGATTGTTTTATGGGTTCAGAACTGTCCCTTGACCCTGCAAGGGGGATCCTACCCCCTTGACCCCCATCACATGTGGTGATGGGCATTGTCCATCATGATGATGATGTTATTCATCTTGATCATGTTTAAGGCCATAAGGTGGTATGCACTGCAGATTGAAAAGATGCTAGTTGCCATAGACTTATGGAATAGGCGAAAGAGAAAGGAACATGATAAGTGATACTAGTAAGTTATTTAGAAGTGGGTTGAAAACCAGCAATGGCAACCCCTTCTGAAGAAAAAGAAAAATAAAAAGAAATATAAAAAGAAAAAGAAACAAATAAATTTCCTTAGTTGTAAAACTCCCTTGGGACACAATTAAGAAGGAATTTGGTTGAAAACTGGACACAACGACATCTTCATGAGAGAGAAAATAGAAATATTTCTCTAAAAAATTGTACAAACCAATTTTTAAAGATGAAAAAGCATAAGTGGGAGATCGTACAAGCCAAAATAGAAAAAGTACAGACATAATCATACAAGAAATCCTATTGTATGATTTAGATCATACATTGTATGATTTTATGTGCATATGTGTGATTTTTAGCCATCACAATTAATGCTCACATGCATGGAATGAAGAGTTGTCAAAAAAGAGTGGGAAAAAGATGAAATCACATGTGAAAAGTGGTGAGTTGTTGATCATCCAGGAAAAGGAAGATAAAAAGACATGCAAGAGGGTAAAGTGGTGCAATTTTAAAAATTGAACGGTTAGGGTTTGATAGCAATTTAAATAAGGGACATTGTAAGTAATTTTGCAAATAGTATAAGGGGGAATTCAAAATTTCAAATAGAGAGAAGGTGAAAAACATGCAACCAGATGAAATTTTTTGTATTGACATTGAAATCCATTAGTAAACTACAAGATTGCATGACCTATTTTTAAATTTGCACCAGGGAGACTTTTTGCATTCAAAAAAATCGAATATGAAGATAATAGCAAGGATTTTTGACTCCATTAAAAGTAAATTCAAATTCTAGTTGAAAATAAGCAAGGGCTTACAATAGAAGGCATCAAAGCAAGAGCCAGATTGTGAAAAATATCCATCTAGGGTTCAAAGAAATTTTAGATTGGAGTTAGAGTGAAGAAATTGTAAGGAAAATGAGATTACAAGCCCTAATCAGAGAAAAGTGGCAAAAATGAACTAGAGAAGGTAGAATAAAAAGAGGAGATGACCATACAGCCCTATAATACAGCTAGGAAAATTTATTTTTTGGAGAAATTGCGTTAAGTAAAGGAAAAATTGCAGGTTTGCTCCGAAATTGCACTAGAAAGGTAGATCGAGATATTTCGACAACTAGGTTGATGATAAATCATGGAAAGAAAGTGAAAAATGTAAGTTTCAGCTGAGAAATGGTTTTAAAATATGTGTTGTATGATTTGGAGGGTAGATTGTACAATTTCAAGAAGAATTTGTGTGATTTCAAGTAGTTCAAAGGTCAATTTAAGCCTTTTTGAGCAAATTGTATAGAATCGTATGAAATTGTATGGAACCAAAAAAGGATATCAACAGGAAAGCGACATTGTATATATTGGTATGACCCCTGTACATTTTGGTGCAACCGATGTATGATTTGTAGTTGGTTGAGCGATTTGAAGCAGTTTGAGAGATTGTACGATTTGGTGATGGTTGTACGAACTAAAAATGTATATGAATGATTTGGAGGGTGTATCATACAATTTATAGTAATAGTGTACAATTTTTAGGGGACTTATGATTGCATGATAGGTGATGTCTAGAAAGTAAATCTAACCAAAGGAATGGTAGGAAAATGATTTCAGTTGAAGAGTTTGGATACTGGTTAAGAAGAATTACAACCAACAGAGTTGAACAGTCACCAAGACCTCTACACGAGATAGAGTCACATCCATGACAATACCAAGGGAAATAGTTTCAATCCTATAGTTAGCATGGTAATCATACTTAGAGGAGAGGAGGACAGAGGTCATGGAGAGGGTAGAGATATTAGAGGATTGATCGAAGAAGGACATCACCATGGTCTTGTGAGGAGAAAATGGCACAAGAAAGAGCTTCAAGGAGGGAAATGCATAGTGAATTCTATTACCCATATCTAGATGAGGATATGAGTAGTGAATCTAAGGAGAACTAAGTTGATATAACAAGGATATCATTTATACAGCGTCGAGGAGATACATACCGAAAGTGGTGGAGCAAAGAAGAAAACAAGACCCAACCATGGAGAAGAGAATTTGAGAAGGCTGGTGTAGCTGTGATAACATAGGTGCCACCACACTAGAAGACCTTATTTTATAACTATCTATTGTAGATTGTTTAAGCATACGATCCTACATGTAGACTTATCTATGTTAATATCGACAAGCAATCAATGAAGGTAGATTTAATAGTAGAGGCATTCAAGAAAACATTTGGATTGCTTGAATATGGCATTGAGGTAGTTAAAAAGTTGTTGGATCCGATTGAGACACATCACATTATCACTTCACTTACCAATATCAAATCATCAACCAAAGTAAGGATTAAATAGATCCAGTTGATAGGGAAATATTGGCCATGTGCCATGAATATTGTGATGGTTTGACTGTCAGGAGAAACACAAGCCACAAAGATGCCAATATAGATGGCTCAATATATGGAAGGTATCACCAAAGGAATCTAGTATGATTATGGTACCTATCTAGAGAAAAATATGTATTATGTGATGACGAAGAGGTTGAAGAGTTTTAGGATGAATTTCTATGCTATTGGGTTGTTTTTGAATGTTGTTATGAATATGAGAATTCATTTTCTAGGCTTGACAAAGCCTAGGAATATTGATGCAGGAAATCCAACCATTCTGTAGTGGGTAAATTTAGTGCCAATTCAGAAGGAGACTCCAGATAAGTCTTGATAAAAGAAAATGCCTCAAGCTATGACAATACACGAGGATACTTATTTGAAGGAGGAGGTACATCATTGAAGGAAAAGGCCTAGGAATTTGCAACCTAAACTAGAACAACAAGCACTTCAAAAATAGTAGCAGGAGCAGCTGTCAGTTCAATAAAGGGAGGAAATTGTGGGGAGGTAATCCAGCCCAGTACACGTAAGAACAAAAAGACAATGAGAAAGAATGGCAAACAATCCCATTCTAAAAAAACAAGCTGAGCCTGTATAAGATAATCAACAAGAGGAAGAGCAATCGAACTCGGAGAAGCTAGATTTGAAAAATTAGAATTGGGTAGAAGTAGAAGATATGGTAGAGTCTGTTAGCGTACTGTTTAGGACTGTTAGTCTTTTGTACATATTACATTATTTGGCAGGCTGTTACAACTTCGTAACAGATCCGTTCCGCCGGTGACTATTCCCGGCTACTGTAAACATTATATAACTTGATGCTGAATAATAAGAACTGTTCGTTGCACAATTCTACATGGCATCAGAGCCAGCGACGAGTAGGGAGCAGCGAGAGGAGAGAGCGATTTTTCAATTTTTTTAATTTCTCTCCCGGCGACGTGATGTCCCTGTCGCGTGATTGCAGCGGAGAAGTTTAAAAAAAAAAAAAAAAAAAATTGCTCCAGTGTGTCCTTAGAGCGTAGCCTGCGTTAGTCTGCAGCATCTCAGACCGCTGCGCAGGACGGCAGCCTGCGCCAGAGCAATCTGCGTCAGCCTGCAGCACGTCAGACCGCTGCGCAGGACACCAAACTGCGCAGAGCAGTCTGCGTCAGTCTGCAAATGGCAGACCGCTACGTAGGAGTCTGCGGAGGCGGGCGCAAGACGTCCCCGCAGGGCCAAGGACGCGCAGCGACGCCAGGTCGGCGCGCTGCGTCGTCGAAGGGGGACGGAAGCCCCCCCACCCCGCGCGACGCGCGGAAGTTTTTCCGCGCGTGCAAGGGAAGGGCCCCCCCGCGCGCAGGTTGCGTCAGGCGGGAAGCGGGGAATTTAAAATCCCCTCCCTCCCGCTCGCGCTCCCACGGGGGGAGTATAAACCCCCCCCCGCGGCGGGTTGCGCGCTGAGAAGCGCAAGAAAAAAAAAAAAAAGGTGAAAAAAAAAAAAAAAAAAAAAAATGCACCTTCGCCCCCGTTGAGAGGCCCGGATCGCAGCAGGGAATTTTTTTTCCCGTTGAGAGGCCCGGTTCGCAGCAGGGATTTTTTTTTCTAAATTCACTGTGAGGAGGCGGTTTGCAGGACGAGAATTTTTTGTTTTAAATCCACCGTCGAGAGGCACCGTCGGGAGGCCGATCTGGGCGCGGAAGCAGCAACCGTGCGACTGGAGGCCGCTGTAGAGGAGGTGGAGGTAGCAGGCGCTGTAAAAGGAGGAGGCTCTTGATCTCTTTCGGATCAGCCCGCTGGCTCACGTGGTCGTGAGCCGTGCGGTTAAGGCTCAGGGAGCCTGCAGGTCGGGGGTTCAAATCCCGCCGACTCCCCTCAGGTATATTTTTTTTCAAAGTAATTTTTAATTATTATTATTTTTAATTAAAATTTTTAATTTTAATTTTTTTAATATAGTTTTAAACTTTATAAATTAAAATTTAATTTTAATTTATTTTTTCTAAAGTTTTTAAAACTATATAAATTGAAATTATTTATTTTAATTTTAAATAAATAATGATTATAAAAATGCTTTGTTAAAGAAAGCCTTTTAAGGGGGGATATTTTTCAAAAATCAAAGGGGGATAGAGAGTAATTTTTAGAAAAAATAGCAATTTGGCATTGTAAAAGGTGCATTTTCGGCTGTGACCGACACCTTGAGGGTTATTCTTGTGGGCAATTTTTTCATGTTGTATGTTGCATATTTCATTTTTGCACTATAACATTAAAAACTTAAAATCAAAACACTCCCTAAGTCCCCGGAATATAAAACCCATCGGTGCAATTTATTTGCACTGCAGCGTTCGGTATTTGCGATACCTCTCCGGCACTTACGAGTAAAGTCGTCGTGATTTGGCTACTGTATCCGCCGCCTAATATAGCTGCTATAACGACGTCTGAGCTTGTTCTCTATAAATCGTCGGGGAGGAATAAGTACGCCATTTTTACATTTTTTACTCCATCCACTACCCTTTATCGCACTTGTGTTTAGGCATAAATCCTGACGAAGTATTCTTCATAGTGTTTAGGGGAAGTTACGCCCCACGCATGAGAAGAATCTTCTATGGTAGGTGCCATCAACAAGGCGATTCCATTTCGGTACCGCTTATGTTCCACGTATCGTATGATCTCTAAATTTCACCTATAGTCTCCCTCACGTAAGGGCGGGTGATTTTTGTTGATCTTTCTAAATACCTATAGTTTCCCTCACGTAAGGGCGGGTATTTTGTACGGTATATTGGCCTAGAAAAAGGTATATCGAAAGGGGGACCAATTTGGTGATATAAGGAACCTTCACTATGGCCGCTGTTGCAAAGTTGATGACTGATCCGCATCAGTTATTGAAAGGTCCAAATTATACACCATGGAAACATAAGATGAAGGCTATTCTCCAAATGGAAGATTTGTGGGATATTGTTACTAGAGTAGCAACAAGGCCTTCACCAACAGTAGGATCCACAGGTCCTTCAGCAGATCAGATTGTTTTTGACAAGAAAGACAGTAGAGCAAAGGTGCTCATTTTATTTGTTCATTTCAGATGAAGTGCAACCTCATATAGCTGATAAAGCAAGTGGTAAAGAGGCATGGGATGCCCTTAGAACCATCTATGAGGGGAAGAATGAATCCACCATTCTTCATCTTCAACAACAACTTCATAACCTAAGTTTGAGGCGGGGTGAAACAGTTGAAATCTTTCACGTGCAGAGTGTCTGAGTTGAAAGAGAAATTGAGTTCTCTAGGAGATATCGTGGATGAAAAGCTTCTCATTTCACTTGTGATGAGAGCTTTACCTTCTTCATTTGACATGTTGATAACCTCCATCCAGGTGTCCCAACGACAAATTACCTACATCGAGTTGGTCAATCTGCTCCAACAATAGGAGGCACGCCAACTTCACAAGGATGATTCTTCCAATACAGCCCTATACACCAACAGGCAGGGTTCTAGGAAGAAAGGTAATGGGCAAAAAGGAGGCAACTTTCAAAAAGGAGGAAATTCTCAACAGGATACGAAAGGAAAAGGCAAACAACCTCAACAAAAAAAGAGGTGGTGCAAGATCTGTGAGAAAGACAACCATGACACCAACAGGTGTTGGCATAAGAACAAGCAGAAAGGCCAAAACAAACCACAAAATAAAAACAAGCAACCCCAGGTGAATGTTGTTGTTGAAGAATCTGACTCAGATTCTGAATGGGCACACAAGGTGCTCATGACTACCACAGATTCCACACAGAGGGATCCTATTTGGTATGTCGATTCTAGAGCTAGTAAACATATGACTGGCGACAGATCGTGGTTTGAATCATTTGTGGCTAAAGAGGGCAAACCTGTCACAATTGTTGATGATAAAACCTACAGGGTTCAGGGAGAGGGTACAGTTTCAGTCACTCTTCCTGATGGCAAGTGTTAGATTGACAAAGTCCTCTATGTTTCGGGATTGGCCAACAATTTGTTGTCAGTGACACAAATCCTGGACAAAAATATGGTTGTCAAATTTCATGTTGAGAATGGAAAGAAGTGTTGTACAATTACCAGGAAGGGTAAGCAGATTGCAACAGCTTCATATAAGCATGGCTTATTTGCACTAGATGCTATCTCTACTCCACATGTTGCCATGACTGTCTCTACCAAGGAGGCAACTTCCCTATGGCACAAGAGATATGGGCATCTTAGTTCGGGCTACTTACTTGAGCTCAGCAAGTATGAGATGGTAAAGGGTCTTCCTTCCCTTTCTGCCACATTGCCAGTGTGCTCTGATCGCTTGGCAGGAAAGCAACATAGAGTACCATTTGAGAAGAGCTCTACAAGAGCAAGAAAACCTCTGGAGCTAATTCACACCGATCTATGCGGTCCTTTCACACCCAACAGTGTTGGAGGGAAGAGGTACTTTCAGTTATTCGTAGATGACTACTCACGAAAGATGTGGGTTTTCTTTCTCAAACTGAAATCTGAAGCTTTTGCATTCTTTCAGCAGTTCAAGAAATCCGTTGAGAAGGAGTCAGGAGCTTCTATTAAAACCCTCCGCTCAGATCGAGGGGGAGAGTTTACCTCTAATGAATTTTTTGCATTCCTAGATAAGCATGGGATCAAGAGACAGTTAACAACTGCCTATACTCCTAAAAGGAATGACCCCACAAATTTTTTAGTCTATCAATCTAAAAATTTTAGACTCTTCTAAAATTTTGGATAATATAGAAGTAAGGAAAATAACACAAGAAGTGGTAGCCACTACTCAGGAGATAAAAGATAAAGCCAAGGTGATAGTGGAAGCCTCAGAAGAAGCTTCAAGAGAAAAGAAAAAGCCTTACTTTATATTCATGATGGGAGGAAGCACGAATCAAAATGATAAGAGTGATGCACAAGAAGATATGAATGCATCATAGAAATAAGAAGATATTATTGTTGAAGAGATAACAACAATGGAAATCTAGCAGAATCAGGAAGAAGAGCAAGTGATAGAAGAAAAACAGGTGGACTTAACTGAACAAAAGGAAGTCCAAGAATCTACAGGGCAACAACAATATCATATTGAGATTGTTTATATTGAATAAGACATTGAAGTAGAGAGGACTACGATATAGACTCCACTGCAAGAAAAGATAAACATGGAGAAAGTACTAATAGAGATTACAGGAAGCTCTGGTTACCACTTGGAAGAAGAAGAAGAATAAACTCCTACAGAGGAAGAAATATGGAGGATACAAACAAGCCACCTCCTAGAGGTATTGTAGTTCTCAAATATTGAAATAAAGGAGGATGAAAAAAGGGTAGAAGAGTAGGTGGACCATTTCTTCTCTCAGATAGGCAATGCCATAACTAGTTCCAAACTATAGTTTTGTATTGAATGCATGGGAGAGTTAAATATGTGATAAGAACAAGTGTTTATCAAATTGAAAAATATAACATAATGGGTGAGCAGTGAGGATCATACAAAGAAAATTGCTGATTTTCATGTACAACATCCATGAAAGTTACTCAGGGAAGAGGTAACAATGATGTTAGGAAGAGATGACTTACCAGACAGAGTGAGAACCAATTACAGGAAGCATCCGAGGTTGTACCTTGATAGAGCCAATTATCTTACTTGTCCCTTTAATACAGTAGATTTGGAACATAAGAGGGTCACCTCAAGCTTGGTTATCACTCTAAGGAAGTTGAACTTCCTAACACATTAGATAGAGTGGTTAAGAATAGGATTAGAGTAGATTTATCAGCTCAAGAAAGCTCAAAAAGAAGATATAGAGGCCACTTGAAAGGAAATGGTTGTAATGGAGGAAGAATTATAGAAGAGTAAGGTTGCGACAGAAGATAATTTAAAGAAATTGGTGTTAGAGTTAATGTAATGTGCACTATGCCAGTTTGACACTTGTCAGTTTCATTGACAAGTGTCATGTTTATCATATAGGCCTTCTGCCTATATATGTAACCTATTTTTATCAATAAAATATCCCCTTGAGCTTTCCCTCCCAACATTTGGTATCAGAGCAGGCTTTCCTTGCCCTGTGAAACCCTTGAGGGGGGATTTCCCTCATGGAAATCCTCCCTGAGGGAAATCCCCCCTCTTCCCCTCATTTTTTTTAGCCACTCCATTTTTTTTAAGCCTAGGGAGTATGCTCTCCATTTTTTAAAAATGGATCAGAAACCAGAAGCTTTTTAAAAAAAAAACATGGCTGCCATTATTTTCGAGCCATTTTTTGTGATTTCTTTTTGCTGTTTCATGGCGCTAAGACTTGAAATGAACTGTTGTTTTTATGAAAGTGCTTTTTATGAAGTTTGACCATAAAATTCTTGACAAGTAATGGTGATATATTTTTTGATATTGTGGCTCGACGGATGACTGCGCTAGACAACTACTGTTAATGTGGCCTTAAGCATTCTTTTTAGTAATTCTGTCACAAGGATCAAACAGATAGATAGCAAGTTTTTTTTCTACCAGCAGATTTGTTAAGTCTGCATGATATGGCTTTCATTTGAAATCCCTATGTGACTATAGTTGATTTACAGTTTCGGTGCCGTGGCCCTCTAGGTGGCCTGCGGGAGGTCACCCAGGGTTGCGGATGCGCTGGATCTAGCAACCTGGGTATGGAAATTGTACGAGGAGGATCGGCTCATGGACGTCGCAGAACTGCGGGCGATTATGCTGAGCCATTTTTTGCAGTTGTAGTAGGGCAGAGCGCTAGCTGAAGGCGAGCGGGCGGAGCGGACGCGACGGACACCTGTAGATCTGCCAATCTATGTAAGAGCCAGATATAAACAGAAAGAGGGTCAAAAGTTCCGTCAGACAACGACGGTGTCGGCGTGACGGCAGCTGTAAATGTTACTTAAGAAGTCTACAGAAGATAATGAGGTTGACCCTCCTAGTACACCAGAGAGTGGTCTGTCTTGCATTGCAAAAAATTGCTAGACACTACAAGAACTAGAGCTCCATCATTGTACTGATATTGGCCTTACCATATTGGGCCATAACTGCAAGCGTCTAGTGAAGCTGGAGCTGAGTGGCTGTGAGGGTAGCTATGATGGAATTGCTGCAATTGGTCAATGTTATTTCATGCTTGAAGAATTGACAGTAATGGAGCACAATTTTGATGAGGGGTGGATTGCAGCTTTATCTTTCTGCCGCAACTTGAAAACCCTTCAGCTGGAAAATAATGGGAGGATAGACTCTAAGCCTAGTCCGATTGAGCATTTAGGGTTCTGTCCTGCCCTTCAACGACTTCAATTGGTTCGCTGTAAATTGAGAGATAAGATTGCTTTTAGTGCCCTTGTTCTGGTTTGTGCAAATGTAAGAGAGCTTGAATTTGAAGATTGTTGGGGCTTGGATGATGAAATTTTCAAGCATACTGTAAGTTGCAGTAGATTTCGAAAATGGCACGATCATCAGCGGTGAATCGGAGTCCCTATGCGGCAACTGGATGCTAAAATGCCGAGATCTGCTATTTTTTAAAGACATGCCCATCGTACCAGCAGAACCTGGGCCAGGAGGCATAGTTTGAGGAGCATATTATGGCCGGGGTGGAGAGTGCCGCCGCTGATGGAGGGGCTTTGCTGCTGTTTAGCGGATCAGAGACGCGCAGAGAAGATTCGCTATTTCGCTATCGGTTCTGGGTACGATTGCGTGGGAGGCTTTTACTGGGGAGGATGTTGTTGATCTTCCAAGGCATCTTCTGCCATTTCAACTTGCTGCAATTGACGAAACGTCCACTGGACTCCACTGCTGTTCGAAGGGCCAGTTTAAATGGTCACGGCCCGTGATCGACTGCTATCATCGGTTCCAAGAAACTGACAAAAATCGGTGCTAAAACAACCCCTCACTGCAGATCTGCCAGAATACGTGCCCTCACTGCAGATCTGCTCTCTTGCCAAAATTTGTTCACCCGTAGGATTGTTGCGAGGATAGAGGAGAGGTAATCATGATGAGCAGACAGCAAGACGACAACCAAAGGGAGAGTGCAATGACACAAACATGATGCAAGACAAGGCAAAATTTTTGATGTAGATTAGAATTAAATAAAGATGGTTGTATTGGGGTTCGACGAAATGCTGAAGAACCAGAAGTGGGTGTTGAGGATAAGAAATTTCTGAGCAGCATTATGGAGGACGTTTTTTCTGTTTCTGATTTTCTGCCGCGCACTTGCAGGGCATAGAATGTCCGTCAATGTTTTTTGTTAGGTTCTTCCAGAGATGTCAGAGTTGTATGGATGGATGACACCGAGAAATGCAGTCAAATGGCACTCTTTAAAATATGACTAGAGTGTGACTGCAGTTGGCATTTGCGCTTACATTGCAGAAGTGATATGCCGCATTGATAGTGTTGGCGTTCTAGCGATGAAAACCCCATTGTGATCCTGATGACGTGCATTCAACGTGTGATGGACTATGTCTATTTCCGCGCTGGAGACTGTTCGCCTGTTGGTCGTGGTGGCTGCGGTGGGCAGCAAGCAGATCGTGGTGGCCACCTATGTACTCTACAGTATTGTTATGACATTATTGCGGCCTCGAGATTCATGTGTGTGGAGGTAGTGACTTGGTTGATTGAATTATAAAGTATTGTTATTGAGAACGGCTACATGTTTTTTTTTATTATTATATTGTAAAAGCTTATGGGACATTGTCTTTCATAAAGTGGAGGGGACCAATTTTTGAGAATAGGGATTGCTGAGAGTAGTTGCCGTCTATGGGGCATTATTTTCTTTAGGGAGCACTTTATTTTAAATGAGTTTTTTCCACACAGAATAGATGTGGGATTGGAATGTCACATGGATAACATAATTTCTTAGAAAGGCATGCAACTGTTTTTCCCAAAGATTGAGGGCCTATTCAAAAATTTTAAGACTATTTTTATTCCACCAGAGAGCGATGCCGCCACAGTGCGAGGTTTTAGTTGCTGTCTTAGATAGGCATGCTATTGTTTTTCCACATGATGAAGGCCCCTTTGATGGTGGAATATAGGGGTATTTATAGTCGTTGGAAACGTTTTTCCGCGACGGACACAATGGTGGTGTCATATTGTAATTTTGAGGCTGTTTCAATTGAGTTTTTAAGTGTGAAAGTGAAGGCATAGTGCACTTTAACTCTAACAATTGGAAGAAGAACTGCTAAGAAACAGGGCTGGTTTTGAGACCAGAATTAGTTCGCTAGAAGAGAAAAAATGACAGGTCTCACAAATGATAGAAGACATGATCAAGGAGTTGGAAGCTCAATTAAGAGTAAAATAAGAACAATTGCAGACGAAGGATTAACAACTAAAAACACAGTTGTATACGAAAGACGCGCAACTAGTAATGTAGGTTAAGAATATAGAAGAGCTTACACAGGACAATAAACGATATAATGATATGGTCTTGAAGAAGTAAACACAATTTAATGTTGATGAGACTATTCGTGCTTTGGAGGTTGATATTAATCACTATCTGAAGACCATTATAGATAAAAATGAAGAGTTAGAAGTAGTATCTCGAACATAAGCACATTTTATGAAGAAGCTTAAGAAGAGTGGTATTGAGCATGAACAACAATTGAGGGAACCCTTGAATATTGTTGAAGAGACAACCAACCAACATGGTGTGAAATCAACAAAAATGGGCAAGTACGCATCCAAGTTGAAAAATCAATGCATAATTCTTTGCATCCGATTGGAAGACATGGAAGCCTTAGTTAAAGAGTATGAGGCCCAGCTGAAATAGAAAGATGAGTTGGCAAGGACACCAACCAAAGTAAAGTGGAGGGCAGATGTAGGCATCAAATCTACCTCCCAGAAGAAGGAGTGACAAGAGGATTTTCCGAGTTTTGAAAATTTTGATAGTTTTGGTAAACCGTACGAGCATGAGTAAAATTGTACAAGTAGGAGTAAAACCATACAAAATGGATGGTAAAACATACAAAGTGCAAGGAAATGCAATTTGAGTTGTAATTGCAAATGAATTTGATAAATCATGTGTTTTGACTTAGTAAAAGATATAATTATGTGTTCCGTTATACATGGGTAGTTGTGAATAATGAATTGCCTTAGGAACCACTTGGAATGGCCTAGGAAATATTATATAAGACCTCCTTTTAAATTTTTATAGTCTGGTGATAGTATGGTCTGAGTATTGAATGCATATATATGATTATTGTGTACCTTTTAGTTATTGTATTTCACTATTGAGAATTAATGAAGAAGAAACTCAATTCGTAATCTTTCTCATGTATTGTACAATTTTGGAATGATGGAGTAATGTTTTGCAGTCTTTGGTTGTTGCATGTACTTCTTTATGTTTGTGGTTGATGATTAATGCATTGCTTGGAAGGATGGAATTGAACCAGCACTGGTGTGAGCCTTAGGAATGATTTGTGAGGTATATAATATTAAGAAAGACATCTTGAAGGTTTTTGTACAATTTTTGGATATTGCCATTGGATAGAACTCTCTCAAACCCTGAAGATAGAACTTGCATGTCAGTAAGAATGGAGTAATTTCTATCCTAAAACTTCCCAAAATTTGTATGAGAGAGATTGATGCCGAAGAGTATCCAATTTGGAACCCTGCTAAAATTTTATTTCATACAAATCATACACCATACATGTTACAAATTGTACAAAATAAAATTACCTAATTTGGTAGTTTATGCTAAGGAAAACTTACCCGATTTGGCGATATTGGTAAATTGAACAATTTAGTTACAAAACTGTGTACAGTAGCTTGCAAAACTAAATTTGAAGGATTGAATGAGTGTAAAATAATACAATAAATATCACTGTATGCTTTGGGATTGTACAGGGGTACAATTTGGGATCCGTACAAGCTATTTTGTTGTCACATATTAAAGGTTGTGGAGACTGTACGATTTGGTTCATTGACTGAGAATAGTAATTTGATAATTCTAAGCTTCTAAGAACTACCTTCTCACTAGGAATATTACACCCTTGTGCTATAACAAAAACTCTCGTAGGCTCTCAATTGAGCCAAACCCCATGCTCTTGGTTGCAACCCTATTGTGTCACTCCTTGCAAGGCATGACTATTCTGATCGGGACAATAAGAGATGACAATAGTTTAATGTCATGCCTAGTGGGACCCTAGTGACACATTATTGGTCTTGCAATTACAACAAGAAGTTAGGCTAGGTATGGTGAAATTTTGAGCCTACCCTTGCTTAATGAAGCACCTCTTGCTCACCTAAGGACTCCATCTAGAATGAACATTAGAAGAGGCCACTCTTAGAGATACTAGATTGAGATTTTTAAGGTCTTAATCTACATGATTTCAAGAAGCATCAAAGTTGTATTCACTCGAAAACTCCATTCAAATGAAGAACCCTGATATAACCAAACAAAAAATCTTTGATTAGGTTTTGCACTAAAAAAAATTGATAAGAGTTGTTGTCACCAATTACAACCATTTTGTGAAGAAGAAGAGCTGCAAGCCATGCTCCACTACTACCCTCTAAAACTATCCTTACCTAGAATGATAGAGGCCCATTGACACCACCAACATTGCATAAAGTATGGGATGAGATTTCTCAGTTATATTTGAAGTCTCTCACCTATTTCACTGGAGAAGATCTCACTACCCCCATTGAGCATCTAAACCATGTGGAAAGTATATGCACAATTCATAATATATTAGAGAAAAAACATGGCTCTAAGATTGCTAGCAATGTATTTTAGAGGAAGATCTTGATAATGGTATCTTACACTCTAATCCATATCAATAGCCAACTGGGACCAACTTGATAATATTTTTGCCAAAATATTTAGAGAAAAGGTAGGTGGGTATCACTCTTGGAATAGTTATCGACTATCAAGAGAGCTTCGATGGAGGCGATGGAAGATTTTAACCTTAGATTTCATAATTCCTAGAATAGAATACCTAAGGAGTTATCTCCACCCAGCTATGGCACTTATATACTATTTGAAAGCATTGGATTTTGAAATCACATTAATATTATGTACCAAAACATTATGGAATAACCATTCAAACTGAACATGATTTAATCAAGATTGGAAGGATATCCCCAAGGCCCCTATGCCTTAGTACCCAAATGCATAGTCCTCTTTTCAACCTACTTTTGTTGTTTAATCAATGATCTCTTAAGCATCCTCAGTCTCTCCTATAGTTGTTATTGCCTCACAAACTCCAATCCCACCTACTCCAAATAACCCTAAAAAGAATACATCCTATAAGTTTCTTACATTAATAGCCAATGAAAAAATTATCCATGAGGAGGGAACATAATACCCCAAGGTGCCTCTATCCAAACAATCCAATATCTCCTTTCCCACCAGGGAAAATGGGTTATAGAGTGCCATCTAATGGGTATCCTAGACCTCAATTACAAAAGAAATTGAAAGAATGGTCAAACCTAGGTCTAGAGTCAACAAATAGTCCTAGTGGTAACCCCTCTATAGATAGAGCTCCCTAACTATGCTAGGGAGATAGCCTCCATTTGGAACAACTATGTAGAAGAGTCCACCACTTGGTTTTTTCTACCTTTAGATGTCAACTCTAGCCAAAATCAAATATCTTAGCTTCTAGCACTACAAAAACTGAGATGAGACCATACCAAATATATATTTCATACTCATGAGTAAATGATCAAATACAAGAACATATCCCCATCACTTCTATCTTAAATCCTAACAATGCTGCTCAAGAATAATTCTTAGTAACTTGGAATGACGAAGAAATTTATATAGTATTTAAGAAGATGGGTAACCTAATGGCCAAGAGACAACATGTCCAATCAGACTATCTAACATAGTCTAAAAAGTAAGTAGTGGAGGAAAGGAACAAAGGAAATCCAACAAACACTGATAGTCAACATAGACCAACCCAAATTATTTGACAACATATAACTACGATATCTTAGTAGCCAAGGGATTTTGTGCCTTCTACTATCACTTAGAAAAGTGGCCAAAAGGTCCCAGGTGACATGAAAAAAATATCTAGCAATGAATTAGGACTTCTAGTAGACACATCTCAAAAATTTCTATTATTCATCAAGCAAAGTGTTCTAGAAGCTCTGACACAACAAACAATGCTGCTATAATAGGCCAAAAATACTTGGCCAGTCAGAGAAAAGTCTCGATTCACCCCATTGCATACCACTAAGAAGGTTATATCTCTTGGCTCTTTTAGAATTGTTGACCATTTAAAAATTTATATAGTACTAGTGCTAGTATTGGATATTGTGTCCATATTAGGACCTAAGGAACATATAAGAAGACCTCTTGAAGAGGAAGAAATAGAACAAAGATAACAAGTTGATGTCTTACAAATTACAGTCCCTAAACCATGCAAGCCAAAAATTTTCCCATTCTATTGCTCATTAACAAAGATAAAATATTTTACAATTGCATGGTGGATTTAAGGTCAAGTATAATTGTCATGCTCAAAAGCATTGCAAAAACATTAGGAATCCAATATCAACTTGCCAAAAAGAAAGTGGTACAATTGGATGGTAGTTTAATCCAAATCTTGGGTGATATTAAAGAACTCTCACTGGTACTAAGAAATCGATACAAAACAAAATTTAAGCTTCTATTAGAGCTACTTTTGCTTCACCACATAGAGCATTTGTCAACATTTGAGATAAAAACCAGTCAAATTCTAACAATAGGAGAAGAAAAATTTGAGTCTTTAGGGTATGAAATACATTCATTTATCTTTTATGAACAAATGGACTAGTAGACAATAGAATTTCAGGGTGAGAATCCTCCAACAATACATAGGAAACCAGGAATGGGATAAACACACAAAAATAAAACCCAACCCCAATGAGGAGGGTCATGTAAATATGTAAATATATCTATATATCTATCTATAAAACTTTTGTATTAACCAATGATGACGTAGGATGACCTTTTGTAAAAAAGAAATGATCATTAAGCCACTACTAGAATTACTCTTGGGAATAATGGCAAAGTAAATGAATAGTCAAATCGAGCAAGGTGAAAAAATCTCATGGACCTGAAAGTTCATTATGCAACAGAAAAATATCTCATTATGTCATCTTCAAAGGCCAAGACATACCTAAGCTAAAGGATAAGGACAATGAAAAGTAGGAGGAAAGGCTTAAGAAAATTAATAAGGGTAGCTATTTCACATTGTCAAGAGAAGGATATAAAAGAAAGGTCTAGCATTGTAAAAGAATAAATTATTCTTCAAGGAAACTATGCCCAATAGAAAAGGCCTTATGCTCTGGATTCATCTCTTCTTGCAAGTAGAAGGTCCCTTTTGAGTTTCTATAACTATAGTGAAAGCTCACTATAATTCAGTTTTCGAGCATCCAAAGGGATGTAGAGCCTAAGGTAGAAACATTGGCTTTGTAACCATTACCGACTTCTGGAACCTTCATGTCAAAATTCACCAAGTAGATATCTCCAAAGGGTGAATACGGGTGTAAAACCCTTATGTTATGTGGCCATGACTATCATCAAATTATCACATGGAAAATATAGGATAGTCTAGTTAATATCTTTTGATGATATGGAAAATATAGGATAGTCTAGTTAATATCTAACTAAAAATACCCCATCATTAGAAAATATTTAGCCCAAAGAAAATCCACAGATGAGTCAGTCAGACTGACACTCATTCACATTTGATTGGGCACACAACCTCTTGCACCCCATTTGTTATCTCTCTACCACACTCTTAGGGTGACACCTAGGGGGAAGGAATGAATTAAGGGGATTCAAAATCTAGGGAAAGAAGATAAGGACTCATGGAAGGTTTGCATTAGGATACCTTATGAGACATATAATTCCCCACATTCAACAAGAAATGTGCCAAGGTGAAACTTATCTACACCAACCACCTATCCAACATAAGGGTTAGGACAAGATGATAATAGAGTTTTTGACATAAAAATATGCTAAGAAGTAGTCTTGCAAACTAAAACATAATTATTTTATTTACACTATGTAGGATTCCAAAGGCCTTTTTCTAAAAATAAGTTAAGAAGAATACCTGATCACAAAGGCAGAAAAATTGATAAGCTATGAGGACAAAAGGCATGAACAAATAATGATCACAAGTGTTTGGGTAAACTAGCCAAAGAAAAAAGAAAAGGTCTGGTGAGACTACCTGTCTAGACTCAAGAATACTTCAAGTATTGAAAGGGAGAAAAATTCCTAATTAGTGGATGTCATTAGGAAAAACATCTAAAAATGCGGAAACAAAAGTTTTGATATGGTGGTCAATGGCTCTAACATATGTAAACTCTTTAGAATAAAAAATAGGAGATATGTGTAATGAAGCATAGATTATTAGAAAAATAGTCGAGTCATAACGACACACATTACTAATAAATGATAGGAGCATTTACCAAAGATACTATGACCTAATAATGCAAGGATAAGTAGATGAAATATTAAATTGAGAAGACAATACTTGCAACAATGACAACTCTAGAGTGACATAGGATATGGAAAAGGATGTCTGCATTCAATTTTTAGAATCCCCAAAATAGGTAGCTAAGAGGGTCAAAGTCTTAGAAAAATTTAGAGTGAAATATTCCCTACTGTAATCTATAAATAGCGGTAGCCTAAACTATAACAAATATTGACAAGTTTACAATTGTATTATTTTGTAGGTTTTTTCTTCATTTCTTTCTGTATAACAGTTGGCTCTTGAGTGACTTGTGGGTATAACAAAACTCCACTCCTAAAAAAATATTTGTAGTTGAACTATTTGCATGCTTATATGTATAGAGGCTTGCATGAATTTTTGAATCAGTCATTTGTGGCTTTTTACTGACCCCTTTCTATATGTGTACATATGCTTATAGTCTTTACTTGCTTTGGATTTTATTGATGTATGTGTGTGAGGGACTTGCATCAATTTTTGGAGCAACCATTTATAGCTTCCTACAGAATTACATCTTTATGCATGTTTATGGTGATAACTCTCATATGTGCTTAACTATGTTAGGGAGAGGAAGAGTTCACCATTGGCACATAATATTTAGGTCTATTATGCAGAAGGATCTTAGTGGATCTTTTGGTGCATTATCAAAATTTTTATTTTGTCGAGTTGTTTATCTCTTGCATCCCTTTTTCCTTTGAGTTCAAGTGTGTCTTAAGTATAACATCTTAATAAGGATCCAACCTTGTAAAAACTCCTAAAGGTCCCTGATTGAGCTGAACCCCATGCTCTTGGTTGCATCCCTGCTATGTTGCTCTTTGTGAGGTATAATTGTTTTAACTGGGACAATCAAAGATGAAAAAATACCATAAGCACTCTCTTGCTAAAAAAATAACATATTAAGTGGCACAAAAGCAAAATCATATAATTAATGTCTAGAATAGATGTTGCTAACTACTTTACAAAAATCATAAAATGTTTAAAACAAGGTATTTGGTAAGCTTATAAAGTTTGTGCATGGGAGGATATGGAGACATAAATGGCCATGTATATGGGGTAAATTAATTATATATGAAAAAAAAATTCAACACATTCTAAAACAAGAGGATATGCATATTTCATTATTATTTACTTATAATGATACACACAAATATTAAATTTAAATAAAGGAATGGTAGTAGTCTAGTAAGAAAAGTTTGCTAGTTCCATCATGCAAGCATTAAATGTGGTGGAACTATGAGAGACATACACAAAAGAAGGAAAAATCATTTAAAAATAATTGGGCACATTTAGTCATGAGAATAACAAAGTTACGCCTTCACTATAATAAGTCAAGTTTTTAAAAATAGTCAAACTTCTTAAAATGAAATAAAATGATAGGGATGCCTCAAAATATGGATTAAAACCTTTTTCCTACACAATGTCATTCTCCATGTAATTTTTTTATTGTTATTTATTTACAATTTTAAATTAATGTCAAGTATAACGGGTGGTACAATTAGTGGTTGTTAAAAATAATGCTTAGTGAAAAATAGAAAAAACATGTTGTTAAAAATAATGCTTTTTCCATAAGGGGGGCGGAGGTCCAAGGTTCAAATATCGGGCCTCTCCGGATTGAACGCTTGTCCCTTTCCTGGTGCTTTCAGTGGCGTAAAAGGTTTAAAATGATTGTGGCATGGTGGTTATAGGGGTAGACTGCATGAAGATCTGTGTGGCGGCTTCTAAGGCAGACACCGCAAAATACTATGGCGGCCATAAAAGTTGGACAGCCTGCCCGAATTCGTGGCGGCTACCGATTCCACCATGTAAATACAAAAATAAAATAAAATAATAATAATGCTTTTCTTAAATAAGAAGAAAAGTTGATTTTATATAGAAAGACAATTGAAAATAGAAAAAAATATTATAATAAAAAATTAGGGGAACCAAGTTTTAAAAATTTTATTTATTATTGGCATGAAGGATATTTATTTATTAGGTGCAAGACACCCATTGTAATTCAATTTAGTTGAATTTAATTGGACGTAATCAAGTAATTGGATAAATAAAATCTTGAATACTACAACAACAATTTGTGTTTTATCTTTTCTGTTCTACATTTCTATTTTTTGATATAGTGTTTGTTTTACATAATTTGTTTCTTCACTACAAACCAACATTTGGTGTAAAAGCTAGGTTTGTCTAGGAGGAGAAGGTAGAGAAGGCTATAGTAAGGAGATTCATAGCAAAAGCAAAAGAAAGAGCAACAATAACAAAAAATCTATTGTAGAATATACCATTAATAGTAAAATATAGCATCATCAATAGTTTAGATCTTATTGCACTAAAAATAACAATTTAATATGGCTACTAGAAGCAACAATCTAAATATTAGTCAACCTCAAATTCCTCTATTCAAAGGGGAGAACTATGATTTTTGGAGCATTAAGATGAAGATATTGTTTATTTCTCAAGATTTGTGGGATTTGGTTGAGAATGGTTACACAGAACCTACAAATGCACAAGCTCTTTCAAGTTGGTCTCAAGCACAATGAGATCAATTAAAGGAGAATAGAAAGGACTCAAAAGCCCTTTTCTTTATTCAACAAGTAGTACATGAGTCAATTTTTCCAAGAATTATTGCAACAACAAAATCAAAAGAGGCATGGGATCTACTGTAGAATGCATATCAAGGAACAAAAAAGGTAAAAATCATCAAACTTCAAACACTTAGAAGAGATTTTGAAAATATTTTCATGAAAGACTTTGAATCTATGCAAGATTTTTTTACTCGAGTGATGGGATTAGTAAATCAAATTAGATCTTATGGAGAGAATTTATCAGATCAAAAAATTGTAGATTTTTTTTGAGAAGCCTCCCTCCATATTTTGATCCCATTGTGATTGCTATTGAAGAATCAAAGGATCTAACTCTATTATCAGTTAATGATCTTATGGGATCTCTTCAAACTCATGAGCAAAGAATGAATAGATCCATTGAAAAATCTGTTGAACAAGCTTTTCAAACAAAGCTTAATATTTCAATGAATAAGGGAAGAGCATCATCTTATAAAGGAACATAAATTTTTAGAGGAAGAGGATATGCAAGTAGAGATAGTAGTAATGGACTAGAAAGAGATAACCACAAAAAAAACATAGGAAGAGATAGTAGCCAATATGAAAGAGGTAATCAAAACTCTAATAAATCACAAGTTCAATGTTATTATTGTAAAAATTTTGGTCATTATGAACATGATTGCTAGAAAAAGCATAAGCAACATGCTAATTTTTCTAAAGGAAAAGAAGAACAAAGCAATTTATTTTTTGCTTGTGATATTACAAAATAAATCTTTGATGAAGTATGGCTTTTGGATAGTGGTTGCAATAGTCACATGACAAGGAACAAAAAAAATCTTTGTAAATATGGATGAATCTATCAAATCTCAAGTATGACTTGGAGATGACAAGGAAGTTTAGGTCAAAGGAAAAAGACACCATTGTAGTTAAGACAAAACAAGGTGATATAAGGTTTATTCATGATGTTTTATATATTCCTTGGATTAGCTCATAATTTGTTGAGTATAGGACAACTTATTGAAAAGGGATATTCTACTATTTTTTAAAATAATGAATGTGTTATCTATGAAAAAAATGGTAGCAATTAGATTGTAGCAAAAGTCAATATGCTACAAAATAGAATTTTCCCTCTTAGACTTGCATATGGAGAAGCTCAAGCTCTAAAAGTAGTCTTAAATGATGAATCTTGGTTATGGCACATGAGGTATGGACATCTAAATTTTCAAGGGCTAAAACTACTATATCAAAAGTATATGGTGAGAGGATTACCATTTATTGAATGAGATGATCAAGTTTGTGAAGGTTGTATTTTTGGTAAGCAACATCAAGATTATTTTCTAGTAGAAAAGGCATGGAGGGCAAAGGACACCACTTGAATTAGTACATGTTGATATCTATGGTCCAATGCAGACCTTTTCACTCAATAAAAGTAGGTATTTTATTATTTTTGTTGATGACTACAGTAGAAGAACTTGGGTATATTTCATCAAAGAAAAATTAGAAGCTTTTTCTATATTTCTACAATTTAAAGCTAATGTAGAAAAACAAAGTGGTTATTTCTCGAAGACTCTACATACAAATAGAGGGGGAGAATTTACATCTAATGAATTTTGCAATTTTTGCAAGAAGTATTGTATTCAAAGAAAATTGACTTTAAGATATACTCCTCAACAAAATGAGGTAGTTGAATGTAAGAACCATACAATCATGGAGATGGCAAGAAGCATGCTCAAGGCCAAGGGTCTTCCAAATACTTTTTGGGCTAAAGTAATAGCCACATCTATTTACTTTCTTAATAGATGTCCAAAAAAAAGTGTAAAAAATATAACTCCTTATGAGGCATGGAGGGAAAACAATCCTAGTGTGGCTCATCTTAAGGTGTTTGGTTGCATTGCTTATGGTCATATAGTCGAAGAAAAAAGACAAAAGCTTGATGATAAAAGTGAAAAATGTATTTTTATTGGCTATAATGAGGAGACAAAGGGTTACAAGTTGTATAATCTAGTGACAAAAAACTTGATAGTCAATCGTAATGTATTTTTTGTTGAAAATGAAGCATGGAAATGGAACAAAAGTGTGCAACAAAAAAACTAGTAATTATGGATATAGAACAAGGTGCTTCATCTTATTCTACCAGCCCAAGTAGTAACTCAAGTTCTACTTCCACTCCTTCATCAAGTCCTCCTTCAAGTCTAAGTCCTCCTCCAAGGAAGGTAAAAACTCTCAAAGAAATCTATGAAGGAACTACTAGTTCAATTATGAATTTTGCTTTATTGTCTCATATTTAGGTAGAACCAAGATATTTTGAAGATGTAGTGAAGCATGAAGTTTGGTGTAAAGCAATGGATGAGGAGATTGTATCCATAGAAAGGAATGAAAAATGGGAGTTAGTAGATCCTCCACCATAAAAGGATGTGATTGGAATAAAGTGGGTCTAAAAAACAAAATATAAAGTAGATGGATCCATTGAAAGACACAAAGCAAGATTGGTAGCTAAAGGTTTCTCACAATAGCTAGGTATAGATTATAATGATACCTATGCTCCTATTGCAAGGTTGGATACTATAATACTTTTTTAGCATTAGAAGCACAATTTAAGTGGCTAGTATATCAATTTTATGTTAAATCAACATGTTTGAATGATTTCTTGGATGAAGAAGTATTTTTTGAACAACCACTAGGTTACAAATTTATAAGACAATAACAAAAGGGTTTGATAAATTTTGAAGCCTAATACTTAATGTAAATAATCAAAAAATCATATATAATAAAGTTGCAAAAATTGAAATCAATAAAGATGATAATAACAACAAGAATAAATAAAAAATACTCATAGAATAATCACATGGAAATGCTCACGAAAATATTGAAAATGATATACAATAAAGGTCTACTAATGCATACTATGTGCAATGTTTTGATAGATATTACAATGCTTTCTCACAAATATATAATTGTATGCGACTCCTCATTTGCTGCACCCTTGAACTTCACTCTTCTTTGCAACTCTTCACTTTCCTATTCTAAGGACACATGCACACTTACAAATTGGACACTTGTGCACATTTACATACATAACACTTGCACTCATATTTACATAACACTTATGTATTTCTTACACATTATTACATTACATAAAATATTAACTCACACTCTAATCTAAGACATGATCCTAATCTAATATTTACAATAATGTACCAAGGTGGTACATTGACATGTACTAAATAATGTAATATTCTCCAACACCCCCTGCATTACATTATTTGGTTATTGAAGACTTTAGTATTCAATATGATCTTTGTGCTTGAGTCTTCAATCCATTTCTTGTAGATTAATATCTAGATCCTTCAAATAAAAGTTTTCTTTATCTTTTGACTCAGTCTTCTTTTTACCTCTCTTGATTTAATTTATTTTATTGTTTCTTCTCCTTCTTCATTTTTGCACTTTTACTAATGATATATCTTCAAGGCAATGAGTTAGTAGATCATCACAATAATATTGACTTGATTTCAATGATTCATTACTAACATGATCTTCTTTCTTTTGTTTCATTCCTTGAAAAAATTAAAAAATTATTAATGATAAATAAATCATTAAACATTCTTTTAAAGAGAATATAATTGTGTTTTGAGAGTTCCACCAAGTATTGAAAAGTATTTCATGAAGATAACCAATTAATTTTGTAAAGCTCTCTTCTCTTGCCTCCTTAAGAAATAATGATTTTTTTTCTTGAAATCAACAAGCAAATATTTAAATCCATCAAAGTTGTCTATCAAGCTTTGTGAATAAAACTTAAGTTCATGAAATAGTTCTTCACTATTTTCATTAAATACATTTTGAAAAATTTCATCTATTTTATTTGATGTAGTCTACCTTATGTCTCCTTAGGTTTTGAATGATAAATTATTTCAATGTTTCTAATTTTTTCAAAAACCTTTGTAGTTGACTACCTTATGTCTTCCTAATTAAATAAAAACTAGAAAATAAGAATATTTTTGAATTTAATATTATTAAATTTGATGTAGGCTTCCTTATCTCTCCAAAATTAAACAACTTACCACTAGTATTTAAACTTTGAGATTCAAATATAGTAATAAATGCAAAAATAATTTTATAACTAAGCAAACTTATCTCTCCAAAAATAATTAAGATAACTTCAAAAGTTTTTTTTTTTTTATAAATCAACCAAGATATCAATAGCCTTATCAACTTAATAATCCTTAAAAAGCAACAATTAAACTCATTAAACCTTATTTCTCCATTCAACCTTAGAAAAAATTTAAATTTTTTAAAAATTTATTTAATAGACCCTATCACTCCTTATCACTCCAAATACTTTATGAATAATAAAAACCTAATTATGAAATTAATAACTTATCACTCCACTTAATAGCTTAAAAAATTAAAACTGAACTTTATAAAAAAAATCAATACTTTAACCTTATACCTCCATTCTTTAATTTAACCTTAGGGATAAAATTAATTCTAAAAAATTACTTTTTAAACTATACTTTTTACCTTTATCCTCATGGGTAGCTTCCTGAAACTTCAAATTTGATCTTGATGCTCAATTTTTTTTTATTGTCCTCCTTGAACCCATGATATACCTTTAGATGAGCTATTTTTAATGCATGGACCAGCTTTAAAAAACCATATCTCTCATTCCATGTGCCTCGTGGCACTCTGTCTCTTGAATCTTCTTTTATTGCTTTCAAAAGTGGTAGTTGACTTAGATTAAAACCTATGTCTTTCTCTAGAACTTATTTTAGTGAGAACGTCACTTAGCCTTATATATACCTCTATTTTTTAATTCATCCTTAGATATGAAAAATTAAATAAAATAATTACTTTGAAAAACCTAAATTACCTTGCAATACACGACAACATTTTGCAGTTTGAAATTTTATTGGAAATAATTGAATTCATTGTTCTCTGACCTCCAAATTAGAATGCCATTTATGTCCACTGATGAATATCTTTATCATTTTCATATATCACCTACAAAATAGCATTTGCATGGTTCTTCGGGTGGTGCAATTATTTTTACTACTTCAAAAAATGACGTTTCAAACTTTGTAATGCTTCCTTGAAGTATTTGATTCCTTGAGATGTTTGAATCCTTGAGACATTTGAGGCACTTCACAAGCTGAATAAGTGAATATTTGTATGCAATAATAGTTCCTTGATGGATTTTAAAAATAGTTACACTGCTACACTTTAACTGCCCTTCATCAATGTGGCTCCTCTCTAATTTGCATGACTTTGTGAATGTTCATTGTGTGGTGGTTGGATTTAGTGCTTGACTATCTTGAACACTCAACTTCTTGATATATAAATGAATGTAAAAATTTAGCACTAGGTATTCACACCATTATGGTTTTCTCTCTAGTGCTTCACTTTACTTATGCTTGGCTTCATAGGTACTTTCCATTTCATTTCAACAAAGATAGTATAGGTTATTCATCTTGGCTCAAAAAAAGTGGCATAAAAAATGCTTGCATTGTTGGTGATGCTTCAATTTATTTATAGTTGGGCTCTTCCTTGGTTTACCACTTATTTTATTTTTCAATGCTCAAATTCCATTTTATAAAACTTAACATTTTATTTTCCCTTAGTGCCTCTTCGCTTTGACATAATTGCTCTTCAACACTTGGTTTCTTTACGTGTGATTCCTATTTAGCACTTTGTTTCCTCTTCTTTGATGCTTGGTTTACCTTAGCATGATTCCTTGGTGCTTAATATGCTTTTGAATCTATATTCTACTCGATCACTCAACTCCACACTCTATTCAATTCTTGATTTCCTTGGTTCTTAGCTTTTCTTCCTCAATGCTTGGCTCAAATATTGATTTTGGATTTGATTTTGTTCATTTTTAAGCTCTCTATTAGGCTTGAGATATACTGATCTATGTTATATCATACCTTTTTGATATTATTTTATTTTTATGCAGATTCAAGTGGCTTCAACGAGTTTCAAGATAATATTTGGGTTTTTTTCTTTATGCAGAATTCAAACTTAAATATATTATAAATACCTTGAAGTTGTTGCCAACGCAAACTTTAATGTACTATTGTAATGGTGATTCTTTAATTTTATAGACATTGATATCTTTTTTAATGATGACTCTCTATCTTTGCCAGCACTTGGAAGCCAAATATTAATACTATTATGCTTTCAAATAACTTTCACTTGTTACTAAGCTCATTGTCTTCACCTTTATATTGTATTATCTTTTGGAGCTCTTGATTGAAAATTACTCTTTTATCAAGAGTATTCAGTCTTTGCCTATGCTTACCTTCTATCTGTATTCAATATCTAGATTGCATTTTTTAATGTAACACTTCCTTAATATTGCAAGCATAGGTACACCAAAAATTTCTTCTCTAGTGTAGGAGATTTAAAAATATTTAAAAATACCTTTTAATCATTGCTTATTTTTCTTCTTTATCTCAAGGCAATTACCTTCTTTGTTTACTATGAGAAAATATGATACTAGTTCTATGATTTTTGTAGACACAAAATCCTAGCCACTTGTCCTTCATCCTGGTCACCCCACTACCCACTGGTCCACCACATTCCTTTCTCACCATTCAATTGGCTATTCCATGCCTTTCCTACCATCCAGTGTCTCACTTTAGCCCTTTCCCGCCATTTATCAATCCTTATTTGACTCATTTATATTAATTTTATATTATTTATATTTAAATATAATATTTTATATTATATTTTAATATATTTATTATAAAATATATATTTATAAGCCAAATTAACCTCAACCGTCCGATCCGATCTAATCTCAACCGTCCATCTTCCTTAATTCGTGTCACACCTAAAGTTTAATATCAGCCTTTGGATTCACTAAAATATTATCCACACGATCAAAAGTGTTAAGCTAAAACCCTAAGAAAACCCTAGGCTTGATAATAAATAGGAGCATTCTCAATGCTCAACCCCGAATCCTGAATCCTGAATCCTAGAACTTTTTCTAACTGGTTCAAACTAGCTCTGAATGGAGTTCTTGCTAAGCAACCTTCATGAGCATACTTTTTGTGTAATTTGTATCCACCTTGCCTTATTTGTGCCCTAGCCTAGCATCCCTAAAAATCCTAGTTTATCCTAGGATTTTTTTGATTCCAGTCATCTTCGCAGCCCATTCCCACCGCCACTATTATCGTTCATTCATTGAGCTCTTCGCATCCCATGATATGCTCATGTAGATTAAAAACCTAATATTTAGGTGCTCTCGAGTGTTTGCATCATTTTATAGGTGTTGTAGAGTGCCTACTGCATTCTGTAGGTTCCGAACAGAGCCTACAACATAATATCATCAGGTGTCGTCGGGGCATCCTACCATCAATCTACAACGAAACAATGGAATAACATCATCAATAAAAAATTAAGTATTTTATGTATTTTTATGTTATTTGGATTCTATATATTTTATTTACGCAAACCTAGGATTTTTAGTTTGCATTTGTGAGGGTTCACACCGTGGAACCCTCATTTTGTTTATTGATTGCTTTATGTTTGCTATATGTGCAGGATCATATAACATTAATCAAGAGGATTTGAGTAGCTATTGAAGCTAGAGTGGCCTGATTACAAATAACAAGAAGCCCACTCAATCTGTTGGAAGAAAGGTGTATAGAAGATACTACACCTTTTGTAGGTAGGGTTTCAAAGAACCCTAGCATCTGTAACTATTGTATCAAAATAATTCTGTTAAATAGATCAATTGTAACAAAGGAGTTTCTCAGATCCCCCCATTTATTGAATAAAATTATCTTTTGTACAATTTACTGTTCATTCTAAGTTATTTATTTTCATATTTGCTTTAGTGTCATATTTTCGCTTCACAATTTCCTTTAATTTTTTTTCTTCTTATAACTCCTTTGCACTTTGGTTGTTCCCCCTGTGCTCAGTTTAATTCTAAGCTTTACTCTATATCTAACTTTTATGAGCTTGTCGTCAAATGACAACGATTGTCTGAAATCTAGTAGTATCCTTTTATTTCTCTTAAATGTTGCTTATGTGGTATTCAAATGCTTTTAATACATTCTTGCTCTTTTGCTAGCTAAAATTCTTTGATTTTATTATCCAATGTGGACTACTAATATGTTGCCTTTGATGTGCTATGTGTTGTCCTTTAACTAGGATTTTCCTCAAGACTTTCTATTGTCTTGAAGTCTTATTACTACCTTCAATTTTTTCTTAATGGTCTCTTTTCTTGCTAAGGACCAATAAACCTTTATCAAGGACCTTTTTCAATAGGTCTTCTTCTCTATCTTTATTCTTTTAATGGGATTTTTTTCAAGTCTCCTTTACCTGCTTCTGGGACTTCTCTTTTGGAGTATCCAAACTCTTATCAATATCAAGGTCTATCTTCAAGACCAAAATCTATATTATAGATTACCTTCTATTTCAAATATATTCCTTGGAATAGGTTAACTCAATCTATCTTGTCAAGGTCTATTTTTGAGACCTGAAACTTTTCAATATCTGAAGTAGAATGACAATGACCAACTTTTCTTCTTGAGTTGGTTCTCTAAAATTAGAATCCTTAATCTTTACTGGATGTTATTCAACCTAGTGGTAAAACTTATCTCCATTGGTTTTCCTTATCTAGTGGTAAAAACTTATCTTCATTGGGTTTTCTTTCACTAGTGGTAAATCTTCTATAACTTTCAAATCATGTGCAAGTAAACTTATTGTGGATCTAATACCACTAATATAATTTTAAGACTAATAATTACTGTAAATAATAACATAATCATATATAATAAAGTCATAGAAAAATGAACTCAATAAATTTGGTAATAATAAAAAAATAACTCAAAAATACTCATAGAACGATCACATGGAAATGTTCATGAAAATACTAAAAATAATATAGAATAAAGGTCTACTAATGCATGCTACCTGCAATGCATTTTCGATAGATATTTCAATTCTTTGTCACAAATATATAATTGCATGTGACTCCTAATTTGTTGCACCCTTGACCTTCACTCTTCTTTGCAACTCTTCACTTTCCTATTCTAAGGACACATGTGCACACTTACATATTAGACACTTGTGCACGTTTACATACATAACACTTGCAATCATATTTGCATGACACTTGTGCATTTCCTACACATTATTACATTACATAAAATATTAACTCACACTCTAATATATGGCATGATTTATAATAATATACCAATGTGATACATTGGCATGTACCAAATAATGTAATATTCTCCAATAGAGTTACAAGTTGAAAATAAGGTTATGCATAAGGGGTTGGACTCAAAATGTACTTGTAAAAAATTGCAAATCCTAATTGAAATCAAGGCGAATCCTAAGAAAATCAAATTAATCATATTCACACCAAAATTTGGGGTATTTGAAGCCCTAAAAAGTAAGTTTATATTTGGGACCAATTTTGACCTATTAAATCACCTTATAACTTCATAAAAACACCACCATTAGATCAGGCTCAAAAAGATATTTCCAATGAGTACAAATATGCCTATGTTTGGATATATATTGTGGTAAATTGACCCTAAGAAAAAATTGGTCCAAAAATTTTTAGGCAAATGGGCTGACGTCGATGGTCCTCATATTCGCCAATTTCCAATTTTGGAAATCCTAATATTCACCCAATTTGTGAATATTCACCATTGTGTATAACCTTGGTTGAAAAAATCTCTTTACGGACTCAAGCAAGCACCAAGATCCTGGTACAATAAAATAGATGGGTATCTTAAGAAAAATGACTTTAGTAGTTGAAGTGAACCTATATTCTATGTCAAATATAGAGGTACATATGATTTATTTATTGCCTGCTTGTATGTTGATGATTTGATTTACACTAGCAGTAGAAAAGTGTTAATAGAGAAATTCGCAAATACCATGAAGAATGAATTTGAAATGATAGACTTGGATTTTATGGATTACTTGCTTGTTTTAGAAGTAATAAATTTGAATGACAATATTTTTATCTCACAAGAAAAGTATGTAGTTAATTTGCTTGACAAGTGTAGAATGAAAACTTGCAAACCACCCTTGAATGCGGATGTGAAGTTAGTCAAGAATGATGACAGTAAAAAGATATATGGTACATTAATTTAAAAGTTTAGTTGGCAGTATTATGTATCTTACTGCCCCTAAACTTGACATCATGTATGTAGTAAGTTTAATTTCAAGATTTATGAAATATCCAATTGAGATTCATTTTGTGCAACAAAAATAATATTTAGATATGTTTTTTATACAAGTAATTTTGGTATTATGTATACACAAATTGGTAAATTTGGATTGGTTGGATGTATAGATAGTAATTGGGTAGGATCCATTGATGATAAAAAATGCACTTTTGGAAATGTATTTAGCTTGGTATTAGGTGTAATTTCTTGGTCCTCAAAGAAGCAAACAATAGTTGCACTATTTAAAACAAATGTAGAATATATTGCAAAAACATTAGCTTCATGTCAAGCAATTTGGTTGAAGAGGATTTTAGCATATTTAAGGCATGAATAAATATGACAACAATTATTCATTGTGACATTAATTTAGCAATTTCCATAACAATTTTAAGCTTTTGTGTGTATATGTATATAGCATATTTAACAAAAAAATGTGTTTTTATGTATATATAATATATTTAATAAAAATGTGTCTAATATCATGAACAATTAAAATTATATTAATTTACACTTATGTATATCTAAAATCAAATGCAAAGAAACTTAAATTCTTAATATTTTCATGATTAATAATACTCACTCATTACCATCCAATACCTTTTGATCATTACTTTAGTAATTAAAAATTATTTAAAATTAAAATAAAAGTGTAGGACAACAAAGGAAAAGATATGTTAGTGTTGAAATTGATATAACAATGAAGGGTTCATCTGAGGAAACATATATCTTATCCAACTAATTATAAGGGTGAATAATGATGAAATGATCCTTTCACTCTCTACTTCAAGTGAATATGTTATACATTGTAGACACGTGGCACATCTAGGACCCCTTCAAACTATGCAAGGGATTTTGTATGCATATGTTTTACACTATGTTTGATGGGTTGATTGTACAAAATTCTAGGGGTTCAATTCCTATACCTACGCCTTTAAGAGATCTAAAGCAAGAGTTTAACAATATAAAAATACAAGGAATGCAATAAAACAACCCTAAAACTACATGCTCTTTCTAATTGAAATGATTACAAGAAAATAAAAGGACTTTTTAAGTTTAGGGAAAGAAAAAGATTGATGCAAATATACAAGACTACCCTATGATACAACTACATGCTCTTTAAAGTTTATGTCTAAGACAAAATAAATTAGATAATTATTTTGACAACTAAGCTAGATCTAAATATTTTCCTTTTGTTAAATTAAAGAGATAAAAGTGAGTAGATAATGACATGGCAACAAATAAAATTTAATTACTAAAATATAATAGAAAGGATAAGGAATAATGTTATTCAATTTTAACCTTTCAACTAGGAAGCAATACCCTTGATTAGAAGCATTGCATACTGCCTTTGCCTATACTAGTGCTTTCAAAAAATGACCTATAAAATTGAAAAACATATAGTTGGTATTGTTGCAAGGGGTTTATTTGATCAAGGAGATACAAGGAGCTTCCTTATCAGGGTGATAAGACCCTTGTCTAGGTATGACAAGAAATAAATGCCAAAATATAAAAAATATGCAAGGTAAGTGAAAGCACTTCTCACAAGAAAAATCTCTTTACATAACTTTTGTCACTATTTGGTGCTTTTACTTTGTGAAAAGCAAAGGGTAAAAGTGTTGCCCTATTATAATTTGATGTGGCTTATTTAAATGTACATACTTGATTGGCTTATTTAAACACACATATTTTAATGAGCCCTATTTAAAGACACCTAATTTGGTTTGCCTATTTAAAGGAACATAAATGATTGGATTATTTAAAAGTACATACTTATTTTATTTATTTAAAAGCACATAACTTGATCAACCTATTAAAAGATACATAATTTGATCGGATTATTTAAAGGCACATACTTGGGTTGGCTTATTTAAAGGCCTATGCTTAGTAGTCTTATTTAAAAGAACATGCTTAGTTGTCTTATTTAAAAGCACATAATGGATTAGTTTATTTAGAATCACATAATTGATTGGCTTATTTAAAATAATATACTTTTATGTGCTATATTTAAAGGTACATAACTGATTGACTTATTTAAAAGCACATGATTTAATTTGGCCTATTTAAAGGCCTGTGATTTAGTGGTCTATTCAAAGGAACATATTTTAGTAATGTGGACATGTTAATGAACTTTATATTTAATGCCCTAAATTAAGGGAAGACTGTGTCTTTTGGGTTGTTTACCTTTATACATGGAGGATAAAAGAGGCAGGTGATAAATACAACTTTTGATAATAATTTATATTTAAGGTGTTTCAATATATGTACAAGATATATACAAGATTTAATACTAATTTAATCTTAAGTGGTTAAGTAATATTTTATAATAATAAACATACAATTTCAAGAAATACTCACCCTTAGATGAGGTGCTTAAGGAGTGTTCCAAGGCTCACCCATAAGGAGTATTTTAGGATATAATAAATGCTTACCTATAAGGGGTGTTTTGATGCTTACCCAAAATGGGTGATTCAAAATACAATAAATAAGACATAAAATATCTAATTTAATTTCCCCTAGGAGTACTTTCATGTTGATTTTCCAAGAGGGACTTCCATTATATTTTCTATGATACAAAATATGTACAAATATATACGTGGGCTTTTGGAATAGAACACATAATCGATCATTCTATAAAAGGTACATAATTAAGTTAATGACATATTGGTTGGAATTGATTCATCTATTTTAGGACCATTGATGTGATAAGCATATTTTAATGCCCTTGATTAAGAGGATATTTTTCCTCTCTAAGATATCACTCCCACATGAGACTATTACATTAGCAAGATGAGAAATATGATGAATGGTGATATTATTACTACAAGTCATCATGATGATACCTAATGTAGATTGAGATAAAATAGAAGAAAAGGGAATATGATTGGGCTATCACCACCATGAGATATCATGATGCAAATCATGTAGTCCTTCATGTATTAAGATAATTTATAATCAATAATTTAAACTTTGTAACGGTCATCGTATAACAAAGAAGTTATAGTGTAAAAAATAGAGGAGATGTGATTTGAAAAATAGATAAAAAGGATGGTTTAAATTAGGAAAATAGATTAACAAAATTTATAGAGATATGTTGATTGAAAATTTATGTAGATAGACTGATAAAACAAACCTTTATTTGATTATAAAATGACAACTAGGAGACCTACTAGTATCAATAACCTAGTACAAGTACACTATATAGATAAACTATCCCAATTAGAATCATCATAATATCATTGTAGGTTTCATGTTCAATACTTGATGAGAAAATATAGGTAGACATAAGCATGTGTGTATAGGCATATATGATGGTAGGCAATTAATCATGCAAACAAAAAAATAATCAAGTAGAAAATGTAAATGCAAATACAATATATTTTAAGATGCATGACCATTATTTAACCTCAAATTTAGATTAAAATAGGTTTGTAATAGCAAAGCATGTGAATTATAGGACCTAGGAGAAGCAAAAATTCATTATTTGTTTCATCTGAATCCAATATATTCAAAGGAATGGTGTCTCCATGGGACCCTAAAAATAAAGAACTTGGCTTCATTGTCTTGGTCAGAGGAAGATGAAGTGGAAAGAGGTATACTAATACTAGGGATATATTCTATTCCATAATGTCCCTATCTGAGATCAATTGAGTTGAATTTTTAATATTAAGGACCTCAATGCATCAAATATCTATAAAGGATTTTAATTTTGCTTCATGGGAAGATAGATCAAGGAGATGTAATGTTCCTACCACTTTAATGTAGGGGTGGATCATTCCTATAGTGGACATGATTTATTACTGGTTGGGACTTAGAGCTATTTAAGATAAGATGACTTTCGTCTATGAGGTTTTGGATAAATTTTCTAAGTTTATCACATCTATTATTTAAGCGGCCATGAACATGATGGAAGGCATAATGCTCATTAGGGAAAATGAATGGGTTTTCTTCCTCTTAGGGTCTACTAGCTTGATAGGTGGGAGTTCTATCATTTGGGTAGAATAATTTTTTTAAATATGGTAGGAGGATGATTTAGTTTGGTGAAGTTATGATTGGGTTTTTCTTACTTTGCTAAGACAATTTTTTGGAGATTAGCTATAGTGTTACTTTGCTAGATGGATGAGAATATATTATGTCATCACCTACAATGTGTTTATTTTTATACTACCCTTTATGGCTAGAGGAGGATGAATTTTCCTCTTCCTTATTAATTTTAATTTGTCATATTTGTTAAAGAGTGGCTTCCATGCATTTATCCAGATCAACTACATCTTCGAAAGAGGAGATATTGGTTATTCATAAGGGGTAGGCTAATTGGTCATGTATATTGCATATGAAAATACCTAAGAGGTCCTTTTATGGGGGATATAATTGAGTCTTCCCACTAGGGATTTTTATTTAGCCAATAAATTAATGAATACCTCATCCTTAGCTTGCTTAAGTTGATAAAGGTCGCTAATCGTGATATTTTCCTCAACATATATTAAAAACTATTGGATAAGCATTTCTACAAGGTTTTCAAAACTTCCAAGTGAATGACAAGGTATATGAAAATATCATTCGATTGTAGGACCACTAATACTTTTTAAACATAGCTTAAGGATAAACATCTCATCATAAGTAATGGTACTACACAAAACTTGGAAAAGTCTAAGATGGTTAATTGGGTCTTTGGTCCCCTTGTACATTTGAAACATAGGATTTTCAAAGTTAGGGAGGAAGTATCAATTGACTATGATAGGATACTAAGGTTGGTTATATATGTTGTTATGGAAGTGATGATTATGATTGGATGAAGAACCTAAGAAGGAATCCAATCATCATTCTAATTTTTCTAATTTAAAGTTTATAATTTGGTCCCCAAGAGGAGGTATATTGGAAAATGCTTGAGGTAATATGAAATGCGGTTGTGAATTAATATATGAATAGGGTTGATATGTTGGGGGTAATGACAAATGTGGTGTCATATAAATTTATACCAAATGTGGTGTTGTATAGTTTATCCCCAAAATAGTTGATATAAAAGAATTAGTAGAAGTAAAAGTTGAAGTAAGAGGGACATGATTTTGAGAAAAAGAGGGATATTAGAGAGAGGGGTAGAGAGAGAGAAAATTATAAGAATGGAGTGAGTTATAGTTTTACTAATATCAAGGTATAACATATCTACAAAGTATGTAGGCATACAATATTCTAAAGGTGACTAGATATTTTTGACTCTACCATCTAAATAGGAGATAACATGAGTGATGGTAGAATATATTAAATGTATGTTTGATACATTAAGATTTATTTTTATTTAGTTATTTGATTTATTATACTTACTTAATGTGTTAGAGGGTATGGTACTAGAATGAGGTTATTGAGACTGATTCAAGAATGAGTCCTCTCTTATGGAAACATTTTGGTTGTTATCATCCTCTCTAAGGACATCCACAAATATATATCTATGTTGTCATAAAGATTTTATGAGATGATCATATGAGTTAAAGGACACCTTTTCTAGGTTTTATTTTTCACTATGGATATGACCTTCATCCCTCTTAATATTAAGATTTACGTAAGGATTATCTTCTTCATGATTATTTCTAAAAGGAGAAATATGGAAGAACCCTTGGGGGCCCCTATATGGGTGTTAAACCATAGGGAAATGTTGGGGAGAAAAACCAATTTTCTTAACTAGAAAATTTAATTAAGAAAAAAGAAAGTGTTTTAATCTCCTTATATTGACTTCTCTCAAGATATTTATCTGGTTGATATACTTTAGGGGTTTTCCCAGTATACCTAAATATTTTGATATACCAATCCTTTTGATATATCTATTGGCATGTGGAAGAGTCTAGTCCTCATAAGAGAGATCTTTAGGTATGTGAAAGAGAATGGCACATGAGAATGTCTACTCCTAGATACATGACTCAAGATAATACATGATAGGTAATAATAATTTCTCCTTAAGACTCTCACTAATCCACCATGCTATACTAACTAGGAGGATTAAAGTATGCATGAGATCCTATGTGAGAGGTTGGCATCCTACGATTATTATATATGTAATTTAACCTCAAGGTTTGTACTATGGTTATTCTAAGGGTTGTATACAACCCTTGATATAATTAGCAACTGGTTATATTCTTTTCAATATTTATTAATGCGAGCTAATCCACACAAACAAAGTTATGTGGTTTTGTTTAAGTTTTTTTTAACAATTTTACCTTTTATTAGGGCTAAGCTCAAGATAAAAAACTTTTTATGACTCATGAATGTGTTCATGTTGGGTTTGGTACCCTTTCAACCTATACGAGGGATTATGGACACATTATGTGTATGTTATAACCTATTCTATGTTTCATGGGTTGAATACAAATACATAGGGGTTCAAGTCCTATACCTAAGCCCTTTGAGAAATCTAAAGAAATAGTTTAACAATGTAGGAATACAAGGAATTCAATAAAACAATCTTAAAACTATATGATCTTTTTTATTCAAATGATTACAAGAATTTTTTTTTTTTTTTTTGGTTTTAAGGCAAGCAAGAGATTGATGCAAATATAAAAGACTACCCTAAGATGCAACTACATGCTCTTTAAAGTTTATGCATAATACAAGATAAACCAAATGATTATGTTGATATCTAACCTAGATATAATATTTTTTGAATGTTAAATTAATGATGTAAAAGTAGGCATATACCTAAATATATGACATAATAGTAGACAAAATTTAACAATGCATGAATCCAATGAATGCAATAAAACAATCCTAAAATGATTTACTATTTTTGATTCAAGTTATTATAAGAAAATAAAATGACATTTTAGTTTTAGGGCAAGTAAGAGATTGATGCAAAGATACAAGACTACCCTAATATGTCACTACATGCTCTTTAAAGTTTATGTGTAAGACAAAATGAATTAGATAATTATTTTGATATCTAACCTAGATCTAATATTTTTCTTATGTTAAATTAGTGTTGTAAAAGTGAGCATATACCTAAATATATAACATAATAGTGGATACAATTTAACTACTAAACTATAACATAAAGGATGCAAAACAGTGCTATCCAAATTTTATCTTCTAAATGAATGCATTTCTCTTGATCAAAAACGTTGCATGGTGCTTTCACTAATATCTAGCACTTTCACAAAATGAACTACAAAATTAAAAAAAACACAACTAATATTATTGCAAGAGGTTCTATCTACTCAAGGAGATATAAGGAGCTTCCTTAATAGGATGATTAGACCCCTATCTATCTTGGTATGAAATAAGAAATAAATTCGAAAGACTAAAATATAAAACTAGTACATTCACCTACTAGTTAAAAGAACCCCTATAGGAAGAATTATTTTAGTCTAAAAGATGATACAAACAATTATTTGTCTAAATGAGATTTATTGCTACTGCTTATAACATAATCATAATTACTTTTATTTAAACTATTCTCATTATGGATAGAAAACCATGGGTGTAAATGGATCCTCCTCTCATTACCTTTATGATAAAAAAAATGAAATATTGGAAGGTCATGTGGAGTTTACTAGTTTTAGGTTAAGGAGAAAATCATCTCATATAATACTCATTGGGAATTTTTGGTATCTAATTCATATTTTTTAAATAATATTAGATAAAATATTTATTGGATATTTCTTCATTTGGGAAGGATCACAATGCTTATTTGTAAAATTTGAATAATGAATCTACACTATAATAAATCCTAAAAACTTATTAAATGGCATTAGATAAATTGATTAAATTCCTCAAATTTCAAGGAGAAGATTCATGTTCAAATATTGTCTAGTGATACATAATAGCCAAGATGTTAGAAAACCAATATATGATCATGATGTAATACATGTGAGGCTTTTTTAATCCCACATAACAATTTCAAAAATTGATCTTAAGAGTTTCTAGTAAAATATTTTAAGATTTATTTCATGAAGCAATTAGATAAGCTTAATCCCTATCTTAATGAGTATTTTAGATATAAAGAAGAATAATTTTAAAAGAAAAATATTCTTTTATTTGTTAAATAGGATTCAAATGATTGCACTTGTATGACACCATCATTACACTCAATCAATGTCTTAAATCTAGACATGAGAAAGTTGTTTACCAAATGAAGGATTTTTTTCCATTTAATTATTTATAAGGAAATGAAATATGTTTCATATTACATAGTCATCACATTTATACATTTTTATATATTTTCTCCTTAATGATATTATACTTATATTAAAACAAGGACTTTACAAAACCCTAATCTATAAAATCATGTCTCATTTTTTTTATAAATATACAAAAATATTATATTTAAACCTAGTTTAAAATATTTTTATATAATTATTGGTTTAATAAAAAAATTAATTGTTCTAATAAGTTTTTATAATTTTAAAATATCCCTAAAATTCATAATGCCCAACTATGCACAATGATCATGAATGGTTTATACATGTACTAATTTTAGAAGCATAATAATTAAAATATAATGCCTTTTCTTAAAATTCAAAATCATCTCATACAAAAATTATGTGATTTATTATAAATTCTCCATTTAACCTTTTAAATTGAAATAAAAGTATAAGTGTATAAGATTTTAAAAACTTAGTAAAAGAGACATGTGTAGCTATAATCAATATATTAATTACTTTTTACATAGTAATTGGCATCATCAAATACATTGGAATTATGCAAGAAGCATGGATTGAAATTACTCTTTAACAATTTATATGCAACATTTTGAGGAATCCTTATCTAATTTCATGCATGTATTTTATTTAAAATGTTTGGTATAATTACATAACTTGGAAGTGATTACCATATACCAAAAAAATCCATGTTAATTATTAAAGAAATATTAACAACACCTTTTTCAAAATGTCCCTAATAAAATAAGATAATTATAAAAGGAACATTAGCAACATATTTTTCAAAATATAAATTTTAGAGGAAAAATATATAATATTGCAATATGTTGAAATATAAACTTGTGTTGTTGGAAGAACAAATTGGACTTTTGTAACCAAGGCAAAAGATGGCCAAAAGACAATAATACAATGAACATGTTGTTCCTCCAACAGATTATACATCTCTTTTGTAATTATGTTTTGTTACTCATAGATTGAACTTAAATAGGTATTAGATACAAACCTCATCCATATGCTTTAAAATTTTACTAGCATATTTAAGAAATAGTGAATGTCAATTAATCAACCGACATTAGCTCATCCGATTAGATTCGTCAACATTCAAGGAGGAGACCAAGGTTCAAATATTGCCAAGTGACATATGGATAATATCCAAGCTTTGTTATAAGACCACTATGTGGTGATGATGTAATATGAGTGGGGCCCGTTTCAATCCCATATAACCAATTGAAAAAATAGTGTGGTGATGATGTAATACGGGTGGGATCCATTTCAATCCCATATAATCAATTGAAAAAATAGTGAATGTGAATTAATGCAACCCATATGAAGAGGTAATATATCCTACCTTTTGTCTTTGCATAGAAAAATTAAAAAATAATTTCAATAATCAGTTGTTGAATACACACTATTCTGTTTGATATTATGTTGCATGAGGCTCATATAATATGTTTGTATAGGAAGACTTAGTATTAAAATCTCATTTTAAACTATATATAATTCCTTTCACTAGATGTATAAGTCTCCAAAATTTGATCCATAAAACTATCAACTCAAAGTGTCTACACAATCACCATCACAATAAAAAAACCTTTACAAATCATGTAGCTCATGGGAAGTCCACATAAAAATAATTAAATTTTGAACAAAGTGGATTTCAAAAGAGTCATGATGTCCATATCTTCCATATCTTGAAGTGATTTAATTGGATACTAAAAAAGACCAACTAAAATATTAGCTAATCACAATATTTGATCCAATGTAATTTTATTTTTAATTATACTCATTAAAGTGCAATTCATTACCAATTTGGTGATCTATTATAGGATTAAACACAATATACCTAAATTTATCATTAATGAGATTCTATCCATACATCCTCCTACATATATCATCATTGTAAAAGGAATCCATATGCAATGGTTTATATATTTTTCCTTCCAAAATTTTTATGTAATAACAAAATTTTCATTGTAATGAATCCTATGAAATGCATTTTAGGTGATCACCCACAGGTATTACAAAAATTTTTAATATAAAAACCTCACATCTCAAATATTATGTTTCACTAATAAATTATTATTAGCTTCTTCTATGTGAAAAGTAATCCACACTCTAAAAAATTATAATACTTCTTAGTTGAATTTTAATTAATTAAAAAATCATTACACTTTTTTGGTAAGTTGGAGATATTATTTATAAGGGTTTTAACTGGGTCCCCACCCCAGATGTACAAACATTTGTAGTAGCCGAGAATTCTTTGATACTGCAAAATCCCTTTCTAAAAGGGATGGACCCACTAAAAAAGTACCATTCCCGCGCAGGGGAAACAACAGACAAAATTCCCTCGCAGGGGAGATTAAAGCCGGTAGAAGCGGACTGCAAGCCCACGCAGGGGCTGAACGACACAGACAGAAACAAACCGAGGATCGGGCTAAGGCCCTTACTAAAGATAGATAATCTTAAAACACAAAAAACCATGGAGTCAAAAACCTGCGCACTACCACCCGAACAGGGATTTCTGGATACCTGCATGAAGTTACAGTTTTGAAGCAGGTCAGGGATCAATCTCCAAGACCTCCTCACCTGCATGATCAACGTTCTGTTGGAGGGCTTGTTTCAGAGCCGAGCTCGCGCTTTCAAACGCCATGATGAAGCTTCTGAGGAACATTCTTGTCAGCCGGTTTGAAATGCCAGAGGTCGGAGCCGAATCCCCACTGACGTCGTCACCCTCCAGGGGAGGGGGGAATTTTGGCTCGACTCGGCCTTGGGTTTTTTGGTGCGGGAAGATCTTCGGACATGAGGGGAAGCCTCTTCAGTTCTCACCCTACGCTTGCCTAGGGGAGTCTTTTTGCCAGTCGAGGGAGCGGGATTGGACGGAGAAGCGGAGGTTTTGGCAAGGGAGGCAGCAACCTTGGGAGGGGACGCAGAGGGATTGACTGGGGAAGCAGAAGGTTTGGGAAGGGAAGCGGGGGGATTGGCTGACACGGAGGGTTTGGCTAGAGAAGCAACAGCACTAGCAGGGGTGGCGGGAACCTCTTCACTGTCCAAGGGTTCACTGGACAGAGAGTGAGCAGGGCTTTGGGGAGGTGGACAAGGGGGGCTCGACTGCAAGGGGGTCGCCACAATGGGGGGATTGGACATGACGTGGTAAAAGATAATGGTGAAAAGACCCTGGTGGGAGGGAGGGGCAGATTTTTTATGGGCGGCAACCACGGAAAGGTGAATGGAGCGGTGAAGAAACCCTGGGATATTCATGGGTTTGAAACCTCTGATGTGATTAACTAGAGCAAGGTGAAAACTGGCCATCGGTTTGTTTGGGTCATCACAAGCCAAATACTGCATGAGAGGGATAGCGACAGTGGGGAAAGGATCAGGGAGGGACTCTCTCTTCAAGGCCACTCCATCCCACAGGAAGTTCTGGTAATTTGGGAATCCCTCCAATTCTGGCTCCCAACAGTGCTTGTCACGGCGGACCAAACGACCCGTCAGGGGCAAAGCCGCAATCTCTCCAATCAGCTGAGGAGTAACCTTGAAGTGAATATTTCTAACACAAACATGGCCATTCGACCAAGTGTGGACAAAATCTGCAGTAATGTCGTCCTCGACTCCACGAAATTTGGATAGCAGGGTAAAGAGCCTACAGCCTTGCAGAAAGGCAATTGATAGAGAGTCGAGCTGGAGAGAGCTTGGTTCTACGAAGGCCATGGCGGAAAGGGAAGGACTAAAAATGAAAGGTGGTGGAGGGGAGGCAGAAATTGGCCAGAGTAACAGCTTGCATGGGACGTCGATGGACAGACGACGAGCAAGGGATAAATAGGAGGAGGGAAGCGGAAGGGTCAAGCCGAGGAGAGTGGATGAAGGATAGGTGGATGGTCGACTGCCAATCCGGGGATGACAGGGATAAGGAGTGGACATTGGGATGATATCCGCATGGGTGACGATGATGTTATGGGAGGGAGAAGCAGATGTGGCCGGCGGAGGGAGGGCAAGCGAGGGAGCAGCCAAAATATCTACAGCGGGATATGGGGAAAAACATTGGTAAGCAGCAAGGGTGGACAGGAAGTCCCACTCATAGTTATGATTAGGATGGGTGTCAGCAGGCTGACTAATCATGAGGTGGCAACGCGCCATGCTCCATAGGGAAAAATGGTGGAGGAAGACCTAGAGAATCACCTGCACAACATTGGAAACATACATCATTGGTTAGCATGGAGACCCTTATAGGACTTGCCAAGTGCTTCCGTGAGCGCCAGCTGAAGAATATCTGGCAGGGGGGAATCGTGCCACACCATCATTGGCGTCTGACCTATGCCCAAGTTGGCTAACCTGTCAGCCAGCCCGTTTGCCTCCCTGTACACGTGGTTCGCTTCCACTTGGACATGCTGACGCAATAATTCCCTGCTTTCCTGGATCAGTGGTCTTATGTTCCATGGGGGAATTCTATTGGATGTGATGTAGCCAATGATGTTTAAAGAATCCCCTTCAACAAGAATTTTGAGGCAAGTGTTTCTGATCAATTGGAGACCACGCCACAGAGCCCAAGCCTCGGCCACATTGTTGGTTTGATGGTGAAGGTTCTCTGCGAAGGCCAAGACTATCTTCCCAAGGTGGTTCCGAACAACACCCCCTGCTCCTGCCAGACCAGGATTCCCTTTAGACGCCCCATCAAAATTGAATTTTAACCATCCCTCCGATGGGGGATTCCAACAAGCTTTGAGGCGGGGATGGGGAGTAGGAAGGGGCATGGTGGGGATGGGAATGTTGAGGGAATTGATGATGTTGGCTTCCCCTTGGCTGAGCGAGAAGCTTGGCCAAGGGAGAAGTTGAAAATTTTCAGAAGCATAGGCTAGGGATTTAATGGCCGTGGAAGTAGGGTTGTTTGAGTTGGTGGAAAAAACCCTGCGGTTCCTCTCTAGCCACACCTGCCAGATAAAGTGATGGAGGCAGATTTTCCACAAGAAGGCCACCTTGGGATGCCGAAAAGGGGTGGGCCATTGGATGAACAAATCCACGAGGGATTTAGGATGGGCCCACTAAATGTGGAAGGTGGAAAAAATGAAGTCTAGGCCTTCCTTAGCAAAATCACACTCAACTAGCAAGTGGTTAACGGACTCCCAATTGGATAAGCATAGGTGGCATCTATTGGGGACCGGGATTCCCCTCTTCATGAGGTTGTCAGTGGTGAGGGCTTTGTTTTGGATAGCAGTCCAAGCAAAGAAACCAATTTTAGGGATAAGACGCTTAATCCATACAGCTGTAAAAGGGATCGGGGAGTCACGAGGGCTAACCAGGAGGGAGTGAGCTGACTTTACCGAGAAATCCCCACTATCCGTCCCGACCCAAATCGGAAGATCCGGGGTGGCAGAGGTGGGAATTATGGTAGTTCTGAGAAAATTAGACAGATGGTCCCCCGCCCTACCTGGGAAAGTCTTCCACTGACCCTGCCTGTCAATGTAATATTTCACCTTGATTCCCCATCTTCTCTCTAGACCCGGTCTAATATTAGAAAACTCAGGGAACTCCTTGAGGGGTTTATCTTTAAGCCACGTGTCTTCCCAGAAGTTGATGGATGATCCTTTACCTAGCTGCCATCGGGAGCCTTTGATGATGAGAGGTTTTGCTTGAATAACAGCCTTCCAGAAGGCGGATCCATTAATAGGGATGTTACTGTCCATCAAAGACATATCTTTGAGATACTTGCTCTGGACCGTTGAGACCCATTCCACTTTGAAGTTGGTAAACAGTTTCCAGGCCTGCTTTGCCAGAAGGGCTAGATTCATGTTGGCAGACCTTCTCAGCCCGAGGTCTCCTTTGTCCTTCGGTTGGCAGACCTTATCCCAGCTCACAAGATGAAATTTTTTGGTGTTTTTTGGACCCGCCCATAGGAACTTTTTTTGGATCTGCTCAATTTTGAAATGAACCGAAGCTGGAGCTTTGAAAACAGACATGAAATAGATTGGGATGCTTTGGAGGACAACCATGGTAAGGGTTGCTTTGGCTGCTTGAGATAGAAGGGAGCCTTTCCATGCTGCAAGCTTGCATCTGATCCTGTCAATAACGTTGTCCCACATTGACTCTTTCGGGCTTTTGGTGAACAGGGGTAGACCCAGGTAAGAGGTGGGAAGATCTGCGATGCAACATTGAAGGATGCGAGCAATATTCCACTGCCTGTTTCCTGGAGTGTTGAGAAAATAACATTTGCTCTTAAGGTAGTTGATCTCCTGGCCTACAATAGAGGCATAGGTATCAAGGATCCCTTTGATGGATTTGGCTTGGACAACGGAGGCTATGGTTGCAATGATGGTATCGTCAACAAACTGTTGATGGGACAGGGGAGGGGATTCTGAAGAAGCCTTGATCCCTGTAATACACCCTGTCACACACGCCTGCTTGAAAGCTCTGCCCAGGGATTCAACAAGGATGATAAACAGGAAAGGGGATAAGGGATCCCCCTATCTGATTCCTCTGAGGCTAGGGAAATAACCAACAGCCAAACCATTGACTAAAACTGAGAACCATGGATCTGAGATGCATCCCTTAATGAGGTTAATCCATTCTGAGTGAAAACCAAACCGGGACAGGACTTTCAGGAGAAAATCCCTGTCCACCCTGTCAAAAGCTTTGCTAATATCCAGTTTTAGGAACATGGCCGCTTTCTTGTTGCACAGGGTTGAGTGGAGCATTTCATGGAGGGAAATGATGCTATCAGTAATGGATCTTCCTTCAACTGAGCTACCTTGGCAAGGATCAATGATGGAGGGGAGAATTTTCTTCAATATTTGAGCGAGGGACTTGGTTAGGATCTTGTAGATGATGTTGCACAAACTAATAGGCCTGAAATCATTCATGGTTTTGCACTGGGGGCTTTTAGGGACCAGGGCAATGAAGGTGGAGTTGGTCCCTCGAGGGATGATTTTGGTGAGTTGAAGCTCCATGATGGCATTGCAAACATCTTTTCCCACTATATCCCAGAAAATCTGAAAGAAGCGGGGGGGGAACCCATCCGGACCTGGAGCCTTGTCAGCCTTCATGGAAAATAAGGCACTCTTGATTTCCTTCTCAGACAGGGGTTGGATCAAAGATTGATTCATTTCGGGGGTGACCAAGGGGGGAATGTTTTCCAGCAGGGCTTCCTGGGCTGCGATGTTGGTGGGGATGGCAGCTCCCATCATGTTATTGAAAAAGGAGGAGGCTTCCTCTCGGATCTTGAAGATATCCTGAGTGATAGTTCCATCTTCTAGGGTGAGCTCCTTGATCTTGTTTGTGCTTCTGTTGCGTAAAGTAGATGCATGGAAGAACCTTGTATTAGCATCCCCATCCTTGAGCCAGAGAGCCCGAGATTTCTATCACCAGAAGGTCTCCTCTCTGGCAAGAATGTTGTGATATTCTGCTAGAAGTTGTCTTTCCTCATTTCTCAGCTGAGGGGTCCACTGATCATGCTGGATTTGTTGTTCTAACATTTTGAGTTGGCTTAACGTTTCCTCTTTGGCCTTGAAGATATTTCCAAACACTTCCCTGTTCCAGATTTTAAGGTTTTCTTTGATGGACTTCAACTTTTGGGAGACCTGAGAGATGGTTGTACCTAGGGTAGGGGAATTCCACCACTCACCAATCCTCTGCTTTAGGTCCGGGTGATGGATCCACATGTTCTCAAATCTGAAAGGGGTTTTGAAGGATGGGGCCTTATTCGATTCCAGGAGGAGAGGGGAATGATCGGAGCCTATTCTGGGAAGAGGGATCAAGGATGTGTCTCCAAATAGGGGAATGGCCTACTGAGAAAGGAAAAACCGATCCAGTTTGACTTGGATGTGCTCAGTCCCAACCCTTTTATTGCTCCAGGTGAATTGGCTACCTCTGATCTGGATGTCCATAAGCTCATTCTCTGAGACAAACTCTTGGAAGTCCATGATGCTCTTGGAGGGAGTGCATGCACCCCCTTTCTTATCGGAGTGGAAAAGGGGGGAATTGAAATCTCCCGCTACCATCCACGGAAGGTTGGAGAAAGCATCCTTCATAAGAGACAGGGATCTCCACATGCTGCATCTTTCCATGGGATTGTTAGGGGCATAGATGTTGGACAACACCCAAGTGAAATTGTTTTCTTTGCAGTAGAAAACCAAGTTTAGGGTCCTGTTGGAATAGGAGATGACTCTGCCTTCTACCTTTTCAGGGTCCCAAAAACACAGGAGGCCTCCCGTCGATCCTTCAGCTGGGGATGAAGCCCATTGACCCTTTTTCCAAATTTTTTGAACTATATTGTGAGTTTTTTCAGCATCGGTTTTGGTTTCTTGAAGGATGAGTATGGAAGGTTTGTACTCTTTCCTTATGGTGCGAGCTAACCTCTGTTTGCTCATGTTGTTAAGACCTCTGATGTTCTAGGAGAGGATCTTCATCTGGATACTTTAACAGATTTTTTGCCTCCCTTGTTCTAAAGAGGGGGAGGTTTGGGATTCTTAGTCTCATCCTTAGCTTGGTTAAACAGTGTAGGGCACAGGGTTAGGTGCACTCCGTTCACGATCTGATCATCGGTATCCTTCTTATTTTGCTCTTGGTTGGATGGTCGACCTCTTTTATTTTCGCCCCGATGTCTATGGGGCCTTTCCTGCTTCTCGTGATGATGGAGCTAAAGTCTGCTTTAGAATGGGAGGGACTGGAAGCATCTTCTAAGGATTCAGGACAGGAACCGGATGGGGACAAGGGATCTTCCGAGGGGCAAGGCACACCCGACTAGAGGAGGGGGTTGGGATCAAACAAGGGATCGGGCTGGGGAATGATGGGGGGAGGGGGATGGCGGGGATGGGAGCAGAAGGCCCGAATTTGGGAGGGGAGGGAGGGGGAAGGGGATGGGTGGAGGGGTTCTGCATAGGGATGGATTCAGGGAAGAGAACCTCATCATTTGCAAAGCTTAAGGGCCCAAATATGTTAGGGAAAGCGAACATAGAACATACCTGATCAGAGTTTGAAGGAGGATTGCTAATGAGGGGTTCCTGGTGAATAGCCTGCTTCCCTTTATCTCTTTCCGGTTGGGTGCTTCCGACTCCTTTGGAACGATTGTTGCGCTCTCCCACCTGGGTCTGCTTGAAACGAGGGGGAGGGGGAGCTTTGACTGGAGCTTCCTGCTGGGGCTTGAGGGATGGACATTGAGATCGGAGGTGCCCTTGGGATTTGCATTCAATGCAGAACGCAGGTTTGTTCTCATATTCAAAAGCTTGGCACCAATGGAAGTCCCCATAAATGAGGTTTAAGCGGGTGGGGAGTTGGGAGGCAAGGTTGGCATTGACACAGATTCGGGCATGGCCCATGCGGGATCGGGCCTTTGTTGTAGGGTCAATCACCACGAGTTCCCCAATGTAACCCCCTATCCACCGAAGGATATCTTCATAGCAGAACTGGATGGGAAGCTCTGGGAGATGGACCCAGATTGGTGCAAAGTTGATGTCCTGAGTTCGGGGGTTGAAGTCTTCCCCCCATTTTCTTAAAAATAGACTTTTCCTACCAAAGAACCAAGGTCCCCCAGTGAGGATCCGAGCATAATCATCCTTGTTGTTCAGGCAGATCAAGAAGAAACCCCGAGAGAGGGCCACCAACTGAAGGCTTCCCATCATTCACCATTTGAAACTAGCCCATCTTCGTATGGATTCCATATCAGGTCTCCCTCCCACGAACTTGCCTACCAGAGAGAGGGATTCGTTGGAGAGCTTCTCTGCCATGAACGAGATGAGGAAGACCATATTCTCTCCTGATACGGTCATAGGGGGATGGTTTGTGATTCCTATGGGGCTAGGTTTTGCCTTGCCCGTGACCTTCTCCAGGTACGTCAGAGGGGCATCGGTATTCCCTCCAGGGTCCGGGTCGGGGCCCTTGGGTCCATCCTCCGAGGGAGGGATCTCACCCTGCTCCAGGTCCCCAGAGGGGGCCTGGGAAATCCTGCCCGTCCCACCAGCAGAAACCCCGCCAGCAGACGCTACGGTTGCAGAGGTTGCTATGGAAGTCATTTTTCCAGTTCACCACTCAATATCAAAAGAAAACAATACTTTTACTTTGAAGAAGAAGTTTAATAATACCAGGCTAAAGTTAAATAAATTATTACACTTATATGCTCAATTTTTATTAATTAAAGAAAGGTTTTTTGTTGATTTAACAAATGAATTATCATAAGAACGTACATTCCAACTTTTAGACTTTTGAGAACCTAACACATATTTAACATTATTATATAATTTTATATTAAATATAGGTAAAAGAATGAAATTTTCACAATTTGATAAAGCATAAAATGTATACGTTGGAACCATATTATGGATTATAGATATACAATACAATTGGAAGGGTGAATAATCATCTACAACATAATTCTTAACATGTAACACCAAAAAATGGTTAGTAAAAACTAAATTTCCAAACATCATTATTCTTAATGAAATTTAACTAATCTTAGAATGATATATCTAACTATAAGAAATGTCAAATTTGTTTTTCTTTCTAGATTAACTAAAAATAGAATTCAAGTAAAAAACATGAATATTATATTCTTTCTTATCAATTTTTTTCATTGAAATGCTTATAGATATGCAATCAACCAATAGGAGTATGTTTGCATGCACAAGATAAACAAGCATAGATAGTTTTTTCTCAAGCCAATCAAGTTAGTTAGAATTTTCATAACAAAAAGGATAGAGATCTATTTGTATTTGGCCATATGTATCCATACTTGTTGATAATTTTGGCATCATGCATATTATACTTTAAAAAAAAATATAAATACATGACTTTGTATACAATAACTAGAGGATGACTTATAATTTATTTATATTGAAGCTCAAACAATTGAGAAAATAGATTCACCAAGAGTAGATATCCAATACAAAAGATAAGTTCATATTATCACTACTTGTGGTTCAATATTTTTTTTGTATTTATACAAGCAATTATATTTAAAAACCACCATAAATTTCAATTTATATTACTACCATGGTTGAAGCCATGCCCCATGTACAAATGATGAGGAATGAATGACTTTTCTAAGTCTTCAAAATAGTATGCATGAATAAGTGGGAGAGAATCCTATGCATGATGGTGGAAGGAGAAATAAAGGGGCAACTATAAGCTATTACACTCAATGGAGCCTTATGGCAATAATAATTTTTAAGAGCAAGTGACCATAACTAGAGTCCTATAGCTATAGTCGAGTAGGGTCTAAAAAATATATTATAGTTATGAGAGAAACAACTACCAAATCGATGAGATGTTGAGGCATTATACATAGATCGTTTAGAGGGACACCTAATGGTTAAGTGTGGTAGAGTCATGTGTTATAATTGTTTTGATTATACAATTCCTAAAAAAAAATAGCCCATATTTATATAATTATTATCTAAAAGTAAATAAAAGATCATAATTATATAATTAAAATTTATTCTTATTAATAATTTTTATCAAGTCACTATTTTCTCCTCAATTTTACACTGTATTATGTGACTCCAGATATTTCATTTCCTTTAATACTTGTTTTTAAGCTCCAAGAAAAGTGTTAGACTCGGTCAAGAAAGTGAGGTCCCAAAGTTTTGCCCACCATGAGGAAAATAAAAAAGTTATCTACGTAAGCTTGGGTAGAAAAAAGGGGTGTTGTTGGAGAAAGTAATATCCCAAAACCCCACCTGATGGATTTCTAATAAGTTTAGTATATACAATATTAAGTTGGAAAAATATCATGTTTTAGATTTGAAAATATTATAATTTTAGAACTTACCAATCCACTAACCTTGGAACAATCAAAGTTAAAGATAAGAATCATATTTATGATTTTAATTTAGAGGAAGGGCTTAGTTTCATTCACATGGTACCTAAAGGATAAAAGGACAAAATATTACGGCCCCAACAAAGAAGGTGGTTATAAAAATAATTAGAAAAAACCATGGACAATGCACACTGTTTAATGCGTACACAAATTGAAGACGTCATCACGAGAGACATCATGATATGGGGTGCTGAAGCCCAAGTATGGGCCATGGAATCTAAATAGGTACCAAATAATGTAATACTGCCAATAAATATATTACATGGGATGACACACTTCATATATAAGATGAAAAAATATAAATAAATTCCTTGGCAAAAATATGGTTGTGTATTTGGATGACATCTTGATATTTAGTAAGAGCAAAGAAGACCATTTGACACATATGGTATTGGTCTTGCAAAAACTAAAGGAAGAAAAGTTGCTAGTCAACTTGAAGAATTGAAGTTTTTCTACAAGAGGAATTAGTGTACTTGGTTTTTATGATTTCTCAAGAGGGGTTACACAAAAAACCCTGAGAAGATCAAGGACATTATGATTTGACCATCACCAAAAAGTAAGTTTGAGGCTAGGAGTTTCCATGGTCTAGCAAGTTTTTATAGGAATTTTATCAAAAACTTCAATGGAATATGTGCTCCAATAATTGAAACAATGAAGAAAGGAAAGCATGAGTTTCAGTGGATAGATGTAGTAGAAAGGAGTTTTTGAATCTTGAAGGAGAAAATAACAAAGAAATGTGTTTTAGCTTTACCATGTTTCAATAAGGTATTTCAGGTGGATTGTGATGCAAGTGGAATAGCAATAGGATTCTTGAGCTAAGAGGGCAAGCCCATTGTCTATTTCAGTGAAAAGCTAAATGAGGTAGATAAGTACTAAGTCTATGACCAAGAGTTTTATACCATTATTCAAGCCTTGAAGAAATGGAATTATTATTTACTACCAAAATATTTTTTCTTGTTCATAGATAATCATCCTCTACAATTCATTAACGATCAGCGTAAGTTGAATCAAAGGCATATGAAATGGATGAAATTTTTATAGGGATATTCATTTATCCTGATGTACATAAGTGGCCATTCAAGTCAAGTAGTTGATGCGTTGAGAAAAATAAATCTACTATTAAACACAATGCATATTGAAGTGGTTGGTTTTGATGTTGTGAAGGATCTTTATGCTAATTATGTAGATTGAAGAACACAAGCTTATACTAAGCGGGGGGTGAAAAGTATAAGACAACTTTTTACTTTTCTTTTCCAAGCAATATTATGTAATATATCAATGACAATATCAAAAATAGTAATCAAAGTAATGCATAAATCAGCACACACAATAGAGACACGAATTTACGTGGTTCGCCCAATGTGGGCTACTCCACGGAGAAAATATTTCACTAAAATTTTCTCAACAAATCTCTTGGGAATCCTTCCCTATTACAATCCTGATGGAACTTTGTACAAAGGAGACACAAATACCCTAATCAAGTTCATGGATACATATCTAAAGGAGACACCAATCCCCTCAACTGGTTTTTGGATCTCTATCCATAGGAGAACTCCTTCTCCTTTGCTCTCGATGGTGATCCTCTAGAAGACTACTACCTCCACTACACTGGCTTGTGGATCTCTCTCCATGGAAGACTTTGTCCTCACTCAGAAGACCTCTATCCTCACTATCCTAGCTAATGGATCTCTATCCACTGGAGACTACTATCCTCTGCTCTGTCACCTCCAAAGCTTACTCTCAACTCTGCTCAATCTCTATCTCAAATTTGCACTAAATATTATCCTTCGATCTAGCACATATTTGATCAATCACTATATCAAATATGCACTAAAAACTATCCTTTCGTCTAGCACAAATCTGCTTAATCTCTACCTCAAATATGCACTAAACACTATCCTTCGATCTAGCACAAATCTGCTCAATCTCTATCTCAAATTTACACTAAACAATGTCCTTCGGTCTAGCACAAATCTAATCATTATCTATCTCAAATCTGCACAAAACACTATCTTCGATCTAGCACAAATCTACTCAATCTCTATCTCAAATCTATTCTCAATCCTTAACATAAAGCTTGAATCAATCATAAATCAACTCTGCTAGATTTTATCCAAGCCTTAACTCAAATCTTGAACAAATCAATCAATAAAATTTGCTCTCAAGTCTTCACAAAGACTTACCTCAAATCTATCCACAAGTCCTCTCAAGAACTTGCTCAATCTGCTCTCAAGTCTTCTCTAAGACTTACCTCAAATCTACTCAAAAAGTCTTCACCAAGACTTACCTCAAATCTACTCAACAAGTCCTCACTAGAACTTGTCAAATCTGCTCAACAAGTCTTCACCAAGAATTACCTCAAATCTTCTCAATAAGTCCTCACTAGAACTTGTCTAATATACTCAATAAGTCTTCACCAAGACTTACCTTAAATTTACTCAATAAGTCCTCACTAGAACTTGTCCAATCTCCTTGTAAGCTTCCACAAAAGCTCACACAAATCTGTCCTTAAGCTTTCAAAAAGCTTCCTTAAATTTGTACTTAAGTCCCTTCTAGGACTTACTCAAATCTGCTCACAAGATTTCACAAAAGCTTGCTTAACTCTATCCTTAAATCCCATCTAGGACTTACTCAAATATGCTCACAAGCTTTCACAAAATCTTATTCAAATCAATTACAAAACTTGCATACAAAAACTCAACTTAACCTCTTTTAGAAAACCTCTTCAATCACTCAAACAAGTTTCACTCAAAATCTTGTTTAACTTACAGAAATATATAGATAATGGTTAGAGACTCAATATGTTTCACACTCACAATACTCTCAATCACATTCGATATCTATTTCAAATCAATTTAGAATAAATAACAATTGGTTTCACATAACTTGAACTATCACTCCAATACTTTCAATCAATGATGTTCAACCAACTTCACTCAATCATTCACTCAATGAAACAAAACTTGCTTACAAACCCTAAACAAGTGTTTCACAATGCTTCCAAAAAATCACACTATGAATCTCAACCCTTGACTCAAGATGATTTTAAATTCACATAACAATGATACTCATGTTTTTTCACAAACCCTAATCATGCACATGAAAGCTTACTCAAATATTTCCAAAAATTCTTATCAAACAATCTCACATAACAATGATACTCATGTTCTTTCACAAACCCTAATCATGCACATGAAGGCTCACTCAAAAAATTTCAACAATGCTTATCAAACAATCCTTTTGACTCCAAATTTACTCAATCCAACAATATTTAACTCACAAGGAAGATGTGCCCATACCTTTGCTTTTATGGAGATATGTCTTCAAAACCTGTCTTAATCACAATCGAAACCTCTTTGCCAATTCCAAGGTTAGGTAACAACAATCTATCTAAAAATATCCAGTCAAAATTCTCTTCAATATTTATTTCACCATACAAAAATAACAAGTCTTAAGTACACCTTATAATCTCCAATATTTTCAAAATATAACTAGTAAAGGTTTAATTAACTCACTTCCACAATAATTCACTTTAGAATTTTAATGCATAAAATAATCAAAATAACTCCCTTATATCTCCCTACTCAAAATGCATTATCAAATGGTATGTGGGCATGTCTTTGAGAGAGGGGGTAGGGTAGGATGGCTCCAGTGCCAAGTTCTGTGGGACTGTCCAGTACCACTTTTCCATTTCCCTGCCCCCCTCCCTGGGCTGCTCTTTGGCCTAGTTCTCGGGATTCCTGGGTTTCTCAGGTTTCCCATTTTTGACTGGATTGTTTCACTGCAAGGAGTGTGTTGTGGTTTCTATCCCTGAGTACCCTGGTTTGGTGGGTTTTTGGCTAGCTTGGGGGTGGCTTCTAGAAGAGGTTTTGGCTCTGATTTCTTGTTCATTGCTCGGGATTCTCATTTGCACTCTTTTTCGACTTTGAGGGGGGCCTGGGCTTCATTCCCGCAGATGACTTTCCTTCTCAGTTGTTCCAAGAACTCTCTACCTTTGGGATATCCTTGTAGATCCAATGGTTGCTTGTTTTTTGGATGGATCCTTGGTTTCTTCCCGTAGTCTATCCTTTTGGTCTTGGAGGGGGACCTTGAGCTTCTTTGTGCAACTGCGACTTTACTTGGATACATCCTTTTGCATGCAAGGGTGGGACTGGTATATTTTTTACTGGTTGTTTATGTGGTATGTTTCTTTGTAGGTTTAAAGGTCTTGGGATGGGACCTCGTGATTCATCATCTACTACAAAGGCACTGCCATGTTTTTCAACCTGGGCAAGAAATCCTCTCCAGTCATGGGTGCTCATGTGATAGTTTTCCTATTTCTCCTTTGCAATTGCATTCCTAGTCTGGTTACAAGGGAGATCCGATGGTCTTGGGGATCTCCCATTTCTGTTGTTCCATTTCCAGACCTTGCTCCAACCTGGTTACCTCATACTCCTATTGGTGGTATACCAGTGTTGTAGTTTTTCAAATCCATTTTTCTGCTAGTTTTCCCGTTGGACGGGATTTTCTAAATCTGTTGGTTTTCCCGCTAGGCAGGATTTTTCAAATCTATTTTTTTTTGTTTTCTCGCTGGGTGGGATTTTCTAAACATGCTGGTTTTCTCACTGGGCATAATTTTTCAAATCTATTTTTTTTTGGTTTTCCCGTTGGATGAGATTCTCCAAACCTACTAGTTTTCTCATTGGGTGAGATTTTTCAAATTCATTTTTTTTGCTGGTTTTCCTGCTGGGCGGGATTTTCTAAACCTTTTGGTTTTCCTTCTAGACGGGATTTTTGATTTGGTGGTTTTCCTGCTAGATGGGATTTTCGATTTGGTGGTTTTCCCGCTAGGTAGGATTTTTCAAAATTGGTGGTTTCTCGCTGAGCGGGATTTTTCAAATTTACCTGTTCCCGTTGGGCGGGTTTTTCCAAACTGTTTGTTTCCCACTGGGTGAGATTTTTAAAATCAATTATTTTTTACCTTTGGTTTGATCGGTTGACCTATTGTAAAAAGGTTTTGGGGTCCTTTCAAAACCTGCTTTTTATATAATTTTAACCTACCAAAAAAATGCATTATCAAATAATCAACACATCTTTCCAGAAATAATTCAATTCACTTTTAAGCCAAAATTAAATCCTCCTCAATCTTCAACTAAGACACAAAATAAAATATATCTTAATCACCTTATAACTCCCAACTTAAAAATTGCATTTCAAAATAATGAACTCCTCTTTTCCAGAAATAATGCAGTTCACTTTTAAAAAATAATTAAATCCTTCACTAACTTTAGCCAAAATAAAATTTCTTAAATCACCTTATATCCCAAGATGCTCACAATACAACCTTAGACCACATGCACATTTATTAAAAATAAAGTACCTTTGCACACTCCATGGTGGGATTCGATCCCAGGTCAAACTACCGCATGCGCCCTAGCTGCGACCACGCTACCACATGAGCTAGATGCTCGCATGGGAGGTAGAAGCACTTTGAGTGCTTTATTTCTTCCACCAGAACCAAAGCCAACAAAAGGCTTTGTCTCTTCACAACCATTGAGACTCAAATGTGACACCTCCACATATCTTATGCCTTAACCACCAACAACTTGCCACTAGCCCAACCGATTGGTTGGTGACAAGGCTTTATGCCTTGGTCACTTTGACGTTTTTCACTGCAATAAAAATAATAACCTTTTGTCTGTTTGCTCATGAAATTTTTGCATTCACTTTCAATTAATCACATGTGCATTAATATTCGGAGACTTGCATTTGTGAGGCAAACCTTATGGTATTTATACCATATTCCTCTTTCCTTCGAACGTCGGCAGGGGAATAAAAAATTAAATTGAATTTGTGTCGAACCCTACTTTGGGTTTTAAAGAATATTATTTTATAAATTAATTTAAAATATAAATATTATAAATAATTTATAAATTACCTTAGGCTTTTAATTTTAACCTTTAATATTATAATAAAAATATTATAATATTTTTTCCTTTCGGTCTAGGTATTTTTCTCTTTCACCCTTAGACCTTTCTGACCTCCTTTAATATTATAATAATAAATATTTTAATATTATTTTCTTTAGGCCTTTCCTTCAGGGTATTTAACCATATTTTTTACCAATCATGTGAAGCTCTTAAACCAAATCTCTTGGGCTTAAAATATAATTATTTTAACTATTCTTTTGCCAAAAGTTGCACTGATCACTGACACTAAATCTTGACATCAATGAAAACACAACTAACTCAATATTTCCAACATAGACTTCAAGGAAACTTGGAAAAATTGTCGTACCCCTACTATAGGAGATGGAATACCTTGGTTGGAATATTTCATCCAAGAAGGAATATTGTTCAAGGGGAAGCAATTGTGCATACCACGTGGTTCAATGAGGGAGAACCTGATACAAGACAAGCATAGCAAAAGACTAGCTGGAAATTTTGGTGTGGATAAAACAATGATTCAACTTTGTGCAAGTTATTATTGGCTTGGCATGAATGCATATATCAAAATATTTATGCAATACTGTAGATTTTGTCAATATGCGAAAGGAAGGAGCCAAAATACTGGATTGTATCAACCATTACTAGTATTAGAGAGGCCATGGGAGGATATAAGCATGGATTTTAATCTTGGGTTGCCACGCACACAAAGAGGGCATGATTCCATTTTTTTTGTTGAAAATTTCTCAAAGATGGCACATTTCAAAACTTCTAAGATGATGCGACCCATATTGTTGACTGTTCTTTTGAGAAGTTGTAAGGTTGCATGGTTTTTTGAAGAGCATTGTGTCAGATAAAGATGCCAAGTTTATTAGTCATTTTTGGTGTACCTTGTGGAAGAAGTTGGGTACAAAGTAAAGCTTTAGTTCAACTTATCACTCGCAAACAGATGGATAAACTAAAGTTTTGAATAGAAGCCTTGGGAATTTACTATGTTGTCTCATTGAAAAAAAACTAAAGTTGTGGGATGCTATGTTAGCATAGGCATAGTTTGCATATAATAATTCAGTGAATAGAAGTACAACCAAAATCCCATTTCACATTGTGTATGGAACTTATCCTAAGGGAGTTAGCCAACTGCATTGCAGAAGATTAGTTCTTTCATAGAGGATTTTTCCAAATATTTCAAGATTTGCATTGTGAAGTGAAGGTTGAGTTGGAAAAGAATAGCCTGAAATAAAATTAATGTGTCGATCTCAAGCATCAAATGCAAGAATTCTAGGTTGAAGATTTGGTTTTGGCACATTTGCGAAAGGAAAGGTTTCCAAAAGGCACATACAACAAGCTCAACTGGAAGAAGATTGGACCATGTAAGGTCTTGAAAAAGTTTGTTGTAAATGTGTATGAAATTGAGATTCTAGAAGGAATCGACATATCATCGATATTTAATGTATCCAACCTCTATCCATACTATGGTCAACCTACTACTAAGGATGAATTTCACACAACTAATATCCAAGCAGAGGAATGGATTGCACAATTGCCTGAGAAGGAACATAATAAAATTGAAGCCATTATAGACTCGAGAGTGGCAAGAAAGACAAGAAGCAAGGCATATCATGAATATCTAGTTAAGTGGAATAACCAGAATGTTGAGGCTACAACATGACTAACACATTTAGAGATCACCAAGCATGGAGTATTCATTGATGACTGCCAAAATGTTCTGAGAACATTTATTTTGTTACCTGGTGAGTATGATGCGGGAGCATGTAATAGCATGGGAACATCTGTCAGACATCAACCAACTCAAAATTGGAAGTAACCAACTGGAATTAGCCAACTATGCATTCCATGCAAAGGATAAAACGATGGAATAAAAAATCAAGTCAATAGTTCCCTTGTTATCGAATTGAAAAATTTCATTTTAGGAAAAAAAGTAATAAATAAATAAATAATTAAACTGAAGTTGCATTGTGTGTAGTAGTTGAAAACTCATTGTGTCTTATGCTTATAAATAAGAGATAAGAAATAAAGAAACAAGAGAGGTTGAGAGTGAGAAGAAAGAAAAGGGTTATGTAACACAAACCCTATCTTGTCACCTCGTAAAAAGAAAATAAAAATAAATATTATTATTACAAAGCCCCGTGTTATTGTATGTCTTGTTGATTTTTCATGTGAAGGTCATAGGATTTGAAGAAGATTGTGTGTATTACTGGTTTCCATGTACAGGTCACATGATTCGAAGAAGATTGTGTGTTATTGGTTTACGTGTCCAAGTCATATGATTTGAAGAAGATTGTTTTCCATGTGATTTGAAGAAGATTGTGTGTATTATTAAAAAGATTATATGTTATTGGTTTTCCATGTGCAAGTCATAAGATTTGAAGGTAAGGTTGATGAAGATCCTGGAAGGTGAAAAGGTTGATGAAGATCCTGGAAGGTGAAAAAAATGAAAACCTTTACCCAAGGAAAGAGTACTTTAGGAAAGCATAATATTACCCTTACCGTTGTTGGTTGCAAGATTACATAAGTTATACGCAAAGGTAATCAAATCAACAATATAATATAATAAAAAATAATTATATCATACAATATGATAAAGAGTAATCAAATCACAAGGCTTGTTTTTTTTTTTTTTTTTAAATCAATTAAACCCGTCTCAGTGGCTGCATCAATAGAGACCTCCCTTAATGATGCCAGCGCTGTGGAATATTAGGCCTGCTGAGAACATTTCTTCACTCAGTCAATCAGCTTTCTCACACGTTATGTTGTCAGCTCAACTGCGCCGCTTTATGATGCCAGGGTCGTGCCCACAGCTTTGTTTCCGAATGATTTTAGATCAAATTTATGGTTTACACTGCGCATTGACAAAAGTCCCAACAAACCTGTGGACACGACCCTGTTTGTATGAGGAATAATTTCATCTTCGCCTAGGCGATGATACGGAGAAGAAAGTCGTTTTCGAGAGTTTCTTTTCCTTTGGCGTTCTCGGAAGGTGCCGAAAATGCTACATGGGCTGTCAAAAGTATATACCAACATTTTTGGGTTTATTAGAATGAGTTAAAACACAATGAAATACTTGCAATTTCTTGTGATATTCTAGTTGTATATTTTGAATTTAAAAAAAAAAAAAAAAAAAAAAGACCTAAGTTTAGGTTAGAAGTTAGCCTCTGTCAAGTTGTCCGTGGCATTCCACTTTTTAAAAAGAAACACTGGCGAATCATGATTGGTGAATAGGTCGGTGTTCCTTCCGAGTGCGATCGTACGCCAATGGAATGGTGTCTTGGCTGTATGCCATCCGCGTTTTCCACGTCACAAGCGCCTACAAATATCTGCATATGCCGGGCAATGGAGAAGGAAAAAGAAAAAGAAAAATTAGCGTGGTCTCTCTCGTTCTCTTCTCTCTCTGCATTGCATTGTTTTGAGAAGAGTCGAGACGAGACCATGACTAATTTAGTTCGTCTAGGTGTTAATTTTAAGTGCATACTTTATAACTTTATTCCTTGTTGAGATATAGTGTTTTGTTTTGGTTTATAAATGTTTGAATTGCAGGTTATGATTATTATTACTGTAATGGGTCATCTGATATTGTGTTTTGGGTTCCTGTTGACGCAGGAAACGCCTCTTCCTTGTTTATGTATGGGGCTCCAATGTAAGTAATGGGTTTTTATTGCTCTAATGGATTTTGATGGAGTGAAAGCAATTGAATTTATTTAGATCTTATCTGTGAAATGTGTTGAGTAGAATGACTTTCAGGAGAGTGATAAGGAAAATGTCGACAGAGGAATTTTCAGGGTTTCCCTATGTGATTGATTGCTCTGCTAAACTGTTTGATCTACACGTGGTATGGCTCGCCCCTCGTCAGCAAAGGCATAGATAAATAGATAGGTGGTATGGCTCACCCCTCTTCAGCAAAGGCATATCTAAGGATGCTCTATTTCCTCATGGGCAAAGATCTAATCATGGCGGTAAAATCAAAGAGCACCTTTATCTCTACATATATTTTATATTATGTTGTTGTAAAACATAAGTTCATAGTGTGTTTACATTATATGCAGGCTCCGAATTTAGTTGGCTTGCCCTTGGGAATGGCTCAGATCCTTGTCTACTAATACTTCATCTATCACAAAAACAACCGGGTTATTCAAGATTCAAAATTAGATACAGATGTGGGTGTAATGAAGGAGAATGGTGTGGATATCGGAAAGAAGAACACGAAGAATTCAATCTTGCATACAGCCATTGATAGTGACGTGGAAAAGCAGTTGCCAATCCTTACAATCAACTGAGGGACCTAAGACATCAAATATCTGCATCTACTTAGATTAGATTTTCTTATTCTTTAAATTTTTAACATTTGCATTGATTTCAACGTTCAATCTATAAACTGTATTGCATTGATTTCAAAGGTCAATTTATAACGTAAACGTTTTATAACCTTATCTTTTCGATTTCAAAGTTTGTCATCTAATGCTTATGGCACTACAAATATATGCTTTCCCATTCCATAAAGATGAAAGACCCTCTCCAATAACTTAAGATTAAAACCAACTTCATGCATTCACTTTCCATAATAATAAAATAAAACATGGACCCTCCCATCAAACTTCTTAATATTAAAACCAACCAAGCCATACTCCAACGCTTCACTACCGTCAATTTGGAAGTTTCAAACAAATTGCACGTTTTTCCTGTCATTTGTGGACTTGACAGATTAAACTAAAAGAGCGAAACTCAATCTGAAAGCAAATCTCAATAGTTTATTACGCAATAATCATATATTTCAAACACGCATCCATTCATTTCCCACTATACCAATTAGTGTCATCATTGATCGATTCATCAGCCACTATATTTTAACCACAGGTTAAAGAGTAGTCACAAATGTTAAAAAGGAATTACAAACTACACAAGCCCAAGGAACTAAAACTATTAGGGATAGGACCATCACTATATATAAATGAATGGGATTTTGAAAGAATATTTAAACTTTTATATGGAAGAAGATTTTTGAAGAAGGTTTTATAAGATAAATTTCCAGGAACTAAAGGGAGTAAAATAGAACATAATAAAAATAAAGGAGGACTTTAAAAATTCACATAAAAAGAAAGCAAGATCGAAAAAGGAGAGAAAGCAGGGTCAAAAAGATCAACTAGCATTAGTAATGGATGGGATATTCGAAACTATTTTTAGAATCATCATTCTCAAACTTTATCTTGAATTCTTCCAGCAAGTGAGTAGTTTTTTGAGCGAGAGAAACTCAAATTTACCACTTAGAGCATGGAACCCGTGCATATAATCTTTACTAATGATTATGGGAACCCTGCATGTAACCTTTGCATAGTATTTGGATGAGATAGGGATGCCTTCAAATTTATCAAAGAGTTGAATTCCTCAGCTAACATCTACACTTCATAACTAGAAAAGTTCCTCATTTGATCCAGTGTTCCAAAGAGAGAATCTTCCTATGGAAGAATGATATGAGGGTTCAAGACTTTCCTCATGGATGCTAGTAGACATTGCACGGAGTGGCCTATGAGGCCTCTCACATTCCATGAGAGAATATTTATTTATGAGTTTTTGAAGAAAATATTCTTCCTCTATCCTGAATGAAGGAGAGCTTGTTTTAAAGTGCTACCTCAGGTTGGACTCTGTTAGATGGTTTTCCTTTTAAGACAAACATAAGGTGGACTGAGCTCTATTAGTGAATTCCACTTCTAATTCTCTTTTCATGAGGTCCTAGAGAGAAGGTCGACCTTTATTTTTTATGCTACCAACATTTGCAGATATTTTTTATATCTAGTCATGGGTCAAGGAGGGCTTTGCTTAAAGACTAGTTTGATCTGGGGTGGGGGTTGTCAAGGGCTTATTATTGCCATTAAAAAGGATAGAGGTCAAGCAAGCCTCTTTAGAGAAAAAAATTAGAAAAGGGGGGAATTCTAGGAAAACATGGGCCATAAGAGATTTCTCAGTGAGAGGGGGAGGACACTTGGCCAAGAAAACAAAAAGAATCTTTATAAAATAAAAATGACTTAGGGAGAGAATTTGGAGGAGTTGAGAAAGAATAAATATCTTCACATAGAAAGGGTGGGATCTCAGTTCTAGGAAGATCCAGATTTGGAGGTAAAAATTCCTTGGATGAGTCCTCAGTTTTGAGAGCTTTGGATTCCAAGCATGAGAAAGGGTTCTTGATAATAGGAAAATAATTGTTTAGATAGGAGGGGAGGAGACAAACCTGGGCTAAGAGACCTTCACCAATGTTGAGAGCCATTTCTTTTCCTTTGGATTTTTTAACCTTTAAGGCATTTGAAGGCTAGGTCTATTCACCAAATGACTGATGCCTTATCTAGAAACAACAAGAATCTTGTAGCCCTTGTGATGCCAGGACTTATTTGGCTCAATGGGAGGCCTCACAAATGGACACTAAATAGGAAGGTATCATAGTATCATGCATGACGTGTACGAGGCCAATTTATTTTCATACTTGATTATCTTATGCCAATTGTGGATGTCCAATAAAATATAAAAGCTAGATGGAGGAAGGCAAATCAAAGTCCATTATTAATATTTACAACTATATATATAATTACTATAATATGGTTAATAATATATTAAAAATATTAATATTTTTTTTGATAATATGGACGAAGGAGTTTTGAAATGTGGCCTAAACATTTTACAGAGTGGATCAACCAATCAGCTGGAAACAAGAAATACATATATCAACATAGTAAACTAAAAAGGATCCACAAAATAGACAAAAAACAAATTTTCCTAGGGGATCCCTACTGTTGCAGATCAGAGCCATTTGAAAACACAAATTATCTCCTCAATATTTCATTGTCTATTTTATTTAATCCATCTGGGAAATTCTCCTACCAAATTGTGCATCTTTCCTACAAAATTCCCAAGTTTTCTAAAAATATACTGATCTACTTCCCTCCATGTAAACATGCTTAAAATCTATTTTTGGATTTCAGCAAGTTCATTTGTGATCATCTAAGAAGGGACCTAAACACCTTTGAGCATATTAATGATATTGATGGAATACCCTTCAATAATTACCTTCCTACCATTCAAAATTTATAGTTGACAAATCCCTTGAAAAAGATCTTGTGCCTTTGTAAAATGACTGGTTTGACAATCTAAATTTTTAGTGAAAACCAACAAAATCCTCTCGTTAGAGTCTTTAACTAATCCCCCTGCACTGGTTGGTCCTGGATTCCCTTTAGAAGCTCCATCAAAATTTAGCCTCAACCATCTAGGAGGAGGAGTTTCAAAAATAGTAGTAAGTCTAGCAGGAGCTTTAGGGTGATATTTTAGAGAATAATATCTAAATCCAAGAGTAAAATTCCCAATGGAAGTGACCTTATCTAAATAAATTGCATCCACATTTTCAACAATGACAACAATAACACAAAGTACCATGAACTCAACCAGATGAAATATATTTTTAAAGTCTCTAGAATTCCTCTCCTTCCAAATATGCCATCAAACATGATGTAAACTAAAGGACCAAAAAGCCTAAAGATATAAAGACAAAAAGGAAGACCTCCATTGATTATAAAGTCAAATAAAAACTTTGGAAAAACCCAAACCACACTAATGGTCCTCTAGAACTAGAAGAAGACAAACTGAGGAAAGGGATAGTCAAATAATAGGTGCATAGGTGACACTACCACACATGTAGCATCTATTTAGGATAACCAATCCCTTTTTTTATAAATTATCTAATGTGAGGCACTTCCCTTAAGTTGCCAACCAAAAAAAACATTAACTTTGGAGGTAAGACTCTTCAGCTAGATATTACTAATGAAAAACTAGGGATCAAAGGGAACATCTAACAATAAGTAGGCTAACTTAATAGAAAAGCAACTATCCTTCTCAGTACCCCACACCAATCTGTCTAGACTATCCTGGTTAGGAATAGTCATCCACTTTATGATGTCCATCATCTATTTCCTAAAAAATCCCTAGAAAAAAAAATAGTTTCCAGTATTTTCTATCATTAAAAGAGACAATAAAGTCACATACCTTCGACCTAAAATCTTAGCTTGTGATTGGTTCCACCTGACTTAGGTGAGGATATGATTCTAACTATCTATCAACTACTCATGTATCTTTCAAAAAATCAATGCTCTACCCATTACCTAACACCCATATTCCACACTTTACAATATGAGAGTGGCTATTAACAATGCTCAACTAGAATGCTAAGCCAAGGGCAGGACTTGGGTCTATGAAAAAATTACCAATGTTACTTAAATATTTGGCTGCCAATTTTTTAACCCAATTAATATTATCTTTTTAAATCAATCTCCAACCATGTTTAGCTATCAATGCTCTATTTAAGCGAGATCTCCCAACTCTTTCCTATTGCACACCTAATACCATGTCATAAGATAGAACTTCTTCTTCTCCTTAGAATCAGACCAAAGAAAGGATCATTGAATTTGTTCAATTTTCCAAAGAATCTTTCCTAGAATTCAAAATATAGAAAGGAAGTACACTGGTATGCTTTTCATAGTAGACTTAACTTACCATACTTTTACCTTGGCTCAAAAACACCCCTTTCCATCCTGCCAATTCTATTTGAACTATTTCTACAACCATTTCCCATAGATAAGTATTAATTCCCCCTTTGAACATTGGCAATCATAGATAAACAGAAGGAAGAGAGTAAATCTCACATACCAAAATCTCAACAATTTTCCTCTACCTATCAAGAGGAGTATTTAGGAATAACACCTTACTTTTCATCAAACTTACTTTCTGCCCGCACATTCTTTCATAGTCCTAGAACATCTCTTTGATAGCTTTAACTTGAGATATTGAAGCTAAAAATGATAATAACATATCATCAACAAATTGGTGGTGTGAGATCGGGTCAATGGTAGCTGCAGGTTTGATTCCCACTACTATGGGATTCACCTTTAGAGCTCTTCCCAAAGACTTAGATAATAAAATAAATAGATATGAAGACATATGATCCCCTAATGAATTCTTATACAATTGCTAATGTAACCATCCAGTGATCCATTAATTAAGATTGAGAATTTTTCTGATGATATACAAGTTTTGACCAATCTAATACATCAAGGCTTGAAACCAAATTTCCCTAGAACTCTGAGAAGAAATATCCATGAGACCCGATCGTATGCTTTATGCATATCAAGTTTGATGAAAGTTCTTGATATTCTACTTTTATCTGTAGAATGAATCAACTCATGCACTGTAATAACACCATCAAGAATTTGTTTACCTGCTACAAATACTCTTTGAGGATGGTCAATAATTATTGAAAGGTATACTATAAGTGTAATTTCCATAGTTTTAGTGAGAATTTTAAAAAGTGTATTACAAAGGCTAATGAGCCTAAAATCATAGAAATATTTAGCACCCACTAACTTTGGGATAAGAACTATAAATGTTGAGTTTACATAAACTGGAATAAATTTTGACTCCTAAATTTCCCTCATAGTCAAATAGATGTCACCACCTATGATGTGCCAGAACCTTTGAAATAAAATAAGAGGAAATTCATATAGCCCTGAAGCTTTCAAACCACCCATAAAGAAGATAGCAACCCTAAATTCCTCATATCAAAAGGGAGCACAAAGGTATTCATTTATATCATCTAAAACCAGGGTGGAGATGTGATGTAGAAGCCTCTCTTTAGCTTGAAGATCCCTATCATCACTAGAACAGAGGAGGGTTTTGAAAAACTTGATTGCTTCTTCCCCGATTTCATAATTTCTCGAACTCTATTATTGATCCTATGCCTTAAGGTGGACATGTGAAGAATTATGTGTTCCTATAACCTTCATGGAGCTAGAGGGATCTTGATATTTAATACCACAAAATTTCTTCATCCACTAGCACATTACGGAAATATGCTAACAATTTTTTATTCATATGGCTATTCCCTTCAGTCACCTCTTCTAACTCTAAATTTAATTCAACTTCATTTAACTATTCAACCGACTCTTTTTTGTCTAGAACACATTCCAAAAAATTTACTTGTTCCAAACCTTAAGATTAGCTTTAAAAAATCTAAGCTTTGAAGCCACTTGAGAAATAAGAGGACCCAAAAAACCTTGAGACCACCATTCTAAAATTCTAGATTCTAAGCCATAATGTTGCAGTCACATTATCTCAAACCTGAAGGGTCTGGGAGAAAAACTAGAGTTTGGAAATTTTTCAAATACCAGAGGATTATTATCAGACCCCACTTTGGTGAGAGAGTAAAGGGATGCATCTCCAAACACAAGAAGACATTTCTTGGAGTCTAACACCCTATCCAATGTAACCTAAATATTTTGATTGCCTATATGCCTTTTACTCCAAGTGTATTTAGACCCTTTCAAATCCACATGCATTAGCTCCTAATTATTAATAAATGCAGAAAAATCCTCCATACTTTTAGAACAAAAATTACTACCAGCATTTTTATCCAAAGGGTATAAAGTGGTATTGAAGTCCCCAACGAGAATCCAATCTCCACCCTTGAAAAATTATCTCATAGAGCATACAGACTGCCATAGAAGATTCCTATTAGGGACTATATTAGGGGCATAAATTTTGGATATAATCCATATCTAGCTAGAGTCCTTATTACAAAATAGAATATTAATCACTCTATTAGAAATAAATAGAACGGATCCATGTAGTTTCACAGGGTCCCATAGACAAAGAAGATCCCTAGAAGCTCCATTGGCAGAATTTGTTGCAAAACCTCTCTCCTTCAAAACTAATTTTCTAATTACCTCTACATTAGAACTATCCATATTAGTTTCTTGAATAAATATAACATCAAGTCTTACCTCTTTTCTGAGTGTTACCAAAATTCGTTGCTTGGAGATCCCATTCAGGCCTTTAATATTCCAAGATAACAACTTCATCTTCAAGATTTGGAGCCATTATTTCCACTTGGATAACCAAGGAAATTTTAGCTTTTGAGGATATATACAGTGGGAGAGATCTAACATAGGTCCTAATAAGATGCAAAAAATATGAAAGAAAGTAATTCTACAATATGACTGAAATATACTATAAATAGAAATGATGAAAATACAATGCAGTATGGAGGTAATGGTCACTCCATCAATACAAGCTAAAGAGCTACATTGTACTCCATACATGAGTTCTACTACTATCTACTACTCTCTACTACAATGCACTTGATATATGATATGTCTCTATGAGGCCCTTTATATAGGAAGATAGATTCCTTGGCCAACACTCTACCTAGTTGTACAAGGGGACACCTTGCACATTGCAACTTGCACATTGCCACTTGTGCATTTATTACATTGCTTGAAGTAACTAGCTAACTTCCCCCTAAAGTAATCTCCTACTCTAACTATGTACCAAAGGTGGTACATTTACATGACCCAAATGATGTAATATACTCTAACTCTAACACCCCCTGTATTACATTATTTGGGTATTGAAGATTTCAATCTTCAATATGGATCTTTGTCTTCAAATGTTCTTCAACTTGATCTGGTCCTCTATATTCACATTGCATTGTATGCCTTCTTGAATTGGTTCTTCTTCTTCTTCTTTATTGGAGTCAAAACTAGAACTTGTATTCTCCTTCATTGCTTACTGTAATCTGATCAAGCAAGTAGTTAGTGTCTTCATATGATGCAAAGAGAGTTGTAGCTGAGGGTTCTTCAGTATTTATGATTTCTTTGCTATTCATGCCTCTTCTAACCCTTCTTTTTTTCTTTTTTTCTTCCTTTTCCACTTCTTCCCCCCCCCCCCCCCCTTGATACTAGTGGAATTTTTGCTTCATGAGGAGTTAGTCTATCATCACAATAATATTGATTTGTATTGCTAGCTTGCTTCATGTGTTGAGTGAGTACAAACACAATTAATGATAGGTAAATCATCAAACACTCCTCGGATGTGAATATAACTATCTTTTGTGAATTCCACCATGCCTTAAAGAGGTTTTCATGAAGATAACCAATTAATGCTTCAAAGCTACCCTATTTTGCTTCTTTAAGAAATAAGGAGAATCTCTCCTTATCACTAGTTGATAGATTCTCATATCCTTCAAGGGTATCTATCAAGTTTTGAGAATATAATTCCATTTCATGAAATAATTCTTTATTAATAAAGGTATTTCTTATTATTTCATCCATATTCCTTCTTGATAGGTTTTGAGATAGTGTTTCTTGTTATTCCTTAGAATTGTAAATATGGATTTGATAGTAGTCCTTTGAATACTCTGAATTGAATCTTTGAAGTAGTCTACCTTATGACTCCCTAGTTTAGAGTATGTGAATTTGATTTGATAGAACCTTTGTAGAGCTTAGGTTTTGTAGGCTTCCTTATATCTCCCTAGTCAAGAGATTTGATTTAATAAAATCCTTGTAGAATTTGTAGAAACCTTATGATTCCCAAATGGATTGAGTACTTGATAAATTTTGAATGAATGCTATTATTATCAAGTTTTGTAGAATGCCTTATGTCTCCCTAGTGATTTTGAATATGTTGTATGAGTGATAAAGTGCTTTTTGTGAATAGTAGTTCAATTTTAGGTTGATTTTGTAAAGTTTTGTAAATACCAAAATCAACTTTTGTTACTCCTTATTTCTCCTATTGAACTAAGCACTTTCTAATTTGATGAGGTTCTAATGGTTGGATTTCTTTTACCCCTTTAATGTAGTTTTGAGACAAGAATACCAATTAATTTCCAACTCTTGATAATTCTTAATGAACCTCTTTTTATAGCTTTTGATATTTGATATTTAATGTTTCTAAATTCCAATATCCTACTTTGGTGTAGTATTCCTTATAACTCCCTAATTTGGAATATTAGAAAACAATAATATTTGCAATAATGGAATTTTAATTTTCCAGGTAGAAATCCTTATTTCTCCTAAGTTTAATTTGCAAATATTAAGCTATAAATTTCCTTTAATTTTTGCTTTCAAATATGGTTGATTTTCCTATAGTTTTCAACCTTATATTATACCCTTATAACTCCTATTAATGAAAGCAAATTAGAATAAGGTAAATTCTTACCTTTGTAATGTTGCAAACCTGAAATATTTGGCACTGAATTTGATCGTAGATGACAACAAGCTTTATGTCCTTTCTTTGGGTGCTATAGCCAATGGAATGCTTTGATTCTTCCTTGGCTTCAATGCTTGGATGGTGGTGCCTCAATTATGGAGTCTTTGACCTCCCTTGACCAGAGCCTTTAATGCTCTTCACCTTTCTTCCACGTTGCAACTTAGGCTGCTATGAATGTGCTATGAATATGGCTATTCAACTATGAATGCTATTATGAATTTGGCTATGAATGCTAACCTCCTTGGTCTTTGGCACATTTTAATAGAAGAGGAATCTTGAAATGTGTGACAAGTGTCACGATGGTTATCTTTGAGCACTTGAGGGATGAGAAGATGCTTATTGCCACTTGTAAATTTCTACCAGGTAAAGGATGAGCATTACAGTCTTGGATGAGCGCTCATTCTTTTTGATGACATGTGTCTTCTTCCTTCTAACACACCAACCTTCTTCCTTGTAATGTTTTCTTGGTCAAACTTGCAATGGATGGGCGCTCATGTGGGAAACATTAGGATTTCCTTCTAGGTGCCAAGTGTTACCTTCCCTTTGTGCATGAGATTTCTACGTAATGCCTCTTCAACGTATCTTTGCAATACCCTTATTAACAATGCAACATGACCAACTCTTCCTTTGTTCGATGGTACTTGGTATGAGTTGGTTCCAGTTAGAGTGGAGAGCAACACCTTTGGAGACTTGGAGCTAGGATTTGAGAAATGATCTTGAAGGATTCAAGCAATGCTATGGTGGAGTTTGAAATACTCCAATGATGCTCCTTGGATGTACATCTAGTGTAATATTTTGTGCTTTGTTTTCCTTCTTTTTCAACTTGTTATGAAATATCTTTTGTAGATAATATTGCCCTTGAATATAATGCTTCTCCTTTCTTTGTATTGTGCTTTGTTTGCTTGCAGGTTTAATTATCCAAATCATAGAAGATATGAGCCTTTTGAGAGGATCTATTCCCTTGCATGGAGTGTGTTATTATACGATTACCTTGAGTTGATTTACCTTTGTGAAGAATGTGCCTTTGTGGCACTTTAAACTTTGTCCTTTTTCCTATATAGGATAGATTAGTATGGTGCAAGATAATGTAAATAAACTTGTAAATAGAATACCTTCTTTTTGCACCTCCTTTTGCACTCTATTATGCTAGTTTTAATGGTGGCTTTCTTGTAGGCAAGGGCTGATTTGATGTTGTCTCTTTTGCTAGACAACTCTCTCCTTTGCTTGGTTACTTTGGTAATAAACCCAAGCTAATAACCATGTAGATAGAAGATTTTTGTAGAAGTAATTTTTGCACTATTTTTTCTCTGTAAATAGCCTTTAGTGCACTTTGAATCTGAGACTCACCAAGTCTCGATTTGAAGCTTCTTTTGCTGATTTGATGGTGGCTTTCTTCTCCACTTCCTTGGAGGAATCTGATCTGATTTTTGGTGGCTTCTTTGGGCCACGAAATGTTGTAGGTTCTGTGCACCAAATAGTGTCTCTAGACACTTTGATAATCTACTAGTTTTTGTGTCCTTGATCTTTAACAATCAACAAACACAAACTAATCCTTTTGAGAGTAACTAGTTAAAGATTAACTAGTGTAGTGCTAATGGATTAATAATGCACTTTAATGGTAACAATAATCTCTCCTTATTGCTCCAATAAACTCTCAAAATAATTTTTAAATGCACTTAATAATCTTCTACAACTTTTCAAGAGTAATCTATAATGAACCCTTAATGAGTATTCTACAATTTTTCACTACAATCAATATTGTAGGATGTAGTCTTCTTGCTTTCTAAATAGATAACAGGTAGATGATAATTTTATTTCTTTTGAAAATATCTAACTCCTATTAAATGTGCAAATATATCTTAAAATGAATTCTCCTTTTTGCACTTTCTTGAAGACTATAATATGGGTTCTTCTTCTTGCAACTTTTAATCCAAATATGGTGCTTAATAGAATTTGATAATGAACCCTAATTTGAAGTTCAACTAATTGCACCCTAGTTGCTTACCTTTAATGGCTTCTGAAGTAGATGTAGATCTTGGTGTTTGATTCACCAAGTTGTTGCCTTGTAGTGGATGAATTCGTAGCTTCTTGTTGACTATCCTGAATAACTTCTTGCTTCACCAAATTATGGTCTTGAACTTTCTATCTTGAGCCTAGGGTTTGGTGGCCTGATCCTTCCAGTGATATTCTATTTTCTATTATAGATTTAGAGAACTCTTTTCTCTGAACTATGCCTTCTTGTTGTGAGAGGTAATCTCCAAATCTCTTAGATTTGGTAGGCTTCTTCTATCTGAATCCTCCTTCAATATTCTTGTTGAATTCTATCTTCAAATAAGATCTTCTTCTTCTCAAGATTCTGAATGTCTTGAGGTCTTCACTGGATTCTTCTTCTAGGATTTGGCACTCCTTGCCAAATTCTTCTTCTCTTGGGCTTGTTGTCGGATGGCGACAATTGTCCCAAGTCCTTCACTATCAGGAGCTTTCTCCTTGGTAGTGGATTTCTCCAACGAGTTCTCCTAGGAACTCTTTTGATGATGCTTCCATGAGCTCTGCAACAAGGCTCTCCAAGCCTTCTTATTTTTCCTCCTTGAGACCTCTCCAAGGTCTTCTATCTTATAGCTTCTCTGGTCTTCCAACTGAGACCTTTTCTTCAACCTTCTACTTCTAGAAGTGTTGGTGATGAGATCTTCTTCTAGGATCTCTAAAATATATTGCTTCTCTGATCAGGAATAAGGCTCTATTAGTCCCTTTCTATCTCTTCCAATATTGGAAGTTTTTCCAATGAGATCTACTTCGGATCTCTTCAGCTTCTTCTGAAAGAAGTCTTTAATCAGTAAAGGAGATCACCAATCTCCTATTTCATGGACTCTTCTCTGGAGTCTTCTTTAGTAACTCTTCTTTGGAGTCTTATTTTGAATTAGGAATTCTTCTTCTGAATAAGGAATTCTTCTCTGAAGTCTTCTTCAGAATTAAGGCTTCTGTGGCCTTTTTTGCTTCTACACTCTATAGGTATTGATCTTGAATGGAGATCACCAATATCCTATCTCCTTCTTGACTCGAATTCTGGAGTCTATTCTTCCTTGAGTCTACTATAAGGCTATTGTGGCCTTTTCTTCACTTCTACAATCTGCAAGATTTGCAACTCTTGTAATGGGACCCTTTTTTCAAGGTATTTGAAATCTTTAGTCTTCTCCTTGTTGTTGCAAGTGTTGGAATGATTCTAAGAAGATATTCTTCCTAGCTCTCTTGTAGGAAGCTTCCCAACATTTTTCTTGAATCTCCTTTTCTTGCAACAAGTTGTTAGAAACTGGAATGAAAGAATTTATAATTTTGAACCAAGGCTTCTATGGCCTTTTTTTGGATCAAGGCTTCTATGGCCTTTCTTCTGGATCAAGGCTTCTATGGCATTTTTTTTGGATCAAGGCTTCTATGGCCTTTTTTTGCAATGTGAAGTTTTTCAATCTAGCAATGGAGATCTCCAATCTCCAAACTTCACCAAGACTCTACTCCTGGAGTCTCTTCCATAATGTCTATTTTCCTGCAATAAAGAACTTTAGATAATGGTTAGCATGAAAATATCTAGATCTCTTGAGATCAATAATCTTCACTAGTTGATCCATCAAACTAGTGGAATGAAATGTTGAGTCCTAGTCTTCACGAGTTTTCCTACAACTCTGTGGAAAGACTCTAGCCAGATGTAATCTCAAAATTTTTGTAACTGAGATTTATTTTAGTCCTCACTTGTGACTCTCCCTATTCCTATCTCGATTCACCATGGATTTGATACCACTATTAGCTTTTGAGGATATATGCAATGGGAGAGATCTAACACAGGTCCTAATAAGATGCAAAAAATATGAAAGAAAGTAATTATGCAATATGACTGAAATATACTATAAATAGAAATGATGAAAATACAATGCAGTATGGAGGTAATGGTCACTCCATCAATACAAGCTAAAGAGCTACATTGTACTCCATACAAGAGTTCTACTACTATCTACTACTCTCTACTATAATGCACTTGATATATGATATGTCTCTATGAGGCCCTTTATATAGGAAGATAGATTCCTTGGCCAACACTCTACCTAGTTGTACAAGGGGACACCTTGCACATTACAACTTGCACATTGCCACTTGTGCATTTATTACATTGCTTGAAGTAACTAGCTAACTTCCCCCTAAAGTAATATCCTACTCTAACTATGTACCAAAGGTGGTACATTTACATGACCCAAATGATGTAATATACTCTAACTCTAACAAGGAGCTACAAAATATGTCAAGTTTTAGTTGTTTATCTTTTCTATCCTTCTCTTTATCAAAATTCAATTGAGATAGAAGTCCATAAGTAATTTTTGACTCTACCTCATGTATCCTCAACACTTTGTTAGAGGGTTTCCCTACCTTACGATTACCTTTGATATCCATATGACCTTTTTGGGCACTTCTAGTTTTGGGTCTAGAATTGGCTATGCTTGAAGAGCTTACCCCTAGGCATGATGATCATTTCAACTTAAACAGGGTTGGTGACTCTTGACTAGGAGCCTCACAAGGCTTCAATGGGAGAAAAGTTATTCTATGATTGGCTCTTCAAAGAGTCAGCTTTGATAAGAATTATGAAGGAACTTTGAAGAGATTAAGATCTACATCACCAAGTCTTATGGTAGAACCTGGTCTAGATTTATACTACTATATGGTTTCATATTCTGGACCACAGATTTACAAAATTTATTAACATCCACCATAGGGACTTGGTCCATTATTATTTCCTCTCAAAATCAATTCATGTTGAACTGGCTCAAAAGGGACCCCATATTATTAGCTTAAACTAATTGGTCTTTTGGTATTATTATTCCATTGGGTACCCCACTTAGGGCCTTACAAGAGCATGAACAAAATGATTGACCATATCTCTTATAGTTAGAACATGCCATGGGTTTGTTCTCATAAATAATCTACTAAATCTAGGGACCCTGTCTAGACACAAGCTCAATCTGGCTACGCAAATCAACCTTTAGGTTTTCCATGATGCACATTTTGGAAAAAAATCATCTTAGTCTAAGATTTTGTAGCTGATTCAATCAAGACCAGGTCCCCAATAGCTTTAGCTATGCCCCAAAAAATATCTTCATGCCAAATATGAAAAGGAAAATTTGGGATTCGCACCTAGAGGATGGCGAAGTTCACCTTTTGCATCTTGGGGTTGAAGTTTAGATCTCATTTTTTTAGAAAGAGATCCATATTTCCAAATAACTAGGGACTTTCACCTAAAATGTGTTTCACATCCTCCTCATAATTTAGTTTGATGAGGAATAAGGCATTAGATATTGCAAAAATATAAAGTAATTCTAGTGGCTTCTATTTGAGAACTATCCAAAGTTGGATAGAGTCAAAATATAGTCTACCAACTTGGATCTTGCTGACCAGGTTCCATTAACCTTCCTCCATAGTCACATCCAAGAGTTCGTTTGACACCACTAACTTATTATAAATTGTAGAAAGGTTGAAGAGGGATTTTGAGAGACGAGGTCACAAGCCTTTATAGGTAACAACAACAAAGGAGGACACCCTAGGGTTGGAAATGGGTATCCCAAAGGATGCCCCACTACAATCAAGCACACATTTTTCAATTTTCTTCTTGAACATCCCCTCGAGGGTCACACATTCCTACTATCCAACCTACCCTCTAGCTTCCTACAGAGAACCAACACATCCATCTTCCTACCAACCACTAGGTCTTTCAGATTTTTGTTGACCATTAGTACTTTCTTCCATCCCTACCCTAACATTGTTGTACTTTCCTTTGCTACCCTAGAACTTCTATGATGCTATTAAAATATTTTACTATTTTTCTTTCTACATTAGTTACTCTAGCATTGCATATATTTAGATACCTCCATATATCACACATATTCAAATACCTCCATAGAACATAGATATCTAGTTGCCTCTATAGATCACATATATTCAGCTACCTCCATAGATCATATATATTCCTCCACAGATCACAAATATTGCATTACCTCCACATATCACAAATATTCAACTACCTCCACATATCACAAAAATTCAGCTACCTCCATGGATCATAAATATTTAGCTACCTGCATAGATCAAAAATATTCAACTACCTCAATAGATCACAACTATTTAGCTACCTCCACAGATCATAAATATTCAACTGCCTCCACATATCATAGATATTTAGTTGCCTCCAAAGATCATAAATATTCAACTTCGTCCATATATCACAAATATTCAACTACTATACATCATAATCCTTTATAGGGCAACACAGATCACAGATATTTAGCTACCTCCATAGATCATAGATATTTATTTACCTCCATAGATCATAGATATTCAACTACCTTCATATATAAAAAATATTCCTCCATAGATCATAGATATCCATAGATCACAAATATTCAACTACCTCCACAAATCACAAATGTACCTCCACAAATCACAAATATCCATATATCATAGATATTTAGCTACCTTCATAGATCATAGATATTTAGCTACCTCCATAGATCACATATATTCAACTACCTCCATAGATCACATATATTCAACTACCTCCACAGATCATAGATATTTATCCTTAAATTATAGATATCCATAGATCATAAATATTCAACTACCTTCACAAATCATAAATATTTAGCTACCTCCATATATCACATATATTCAACTGCCTCCACATATCACATATATTCCTCCATTGATCATATATATCCATAGATCATAGATATTCAACTGCCTCCATAGATCATAGATATTCTTCCATAGATCATAGATATTCAGTTGCCTCCATAGATCACACATATTCGATTGCCTCTATAGATCACATATATTCCTCCATAGATCACAGATATTTAGCTACCTCCATAGATCACATATATTCAGCTGGCTCCATAGATCACAAATATTCCTCCAAAGATCATAGATATTTAATTACTTCCATAGATTATAGATATTCCTCCATAGACCATAGATATCCATAGGTCACAAATATTTAGTTGCCTCCGCAGATCATAGATATTCCTCCATAGATCATAGATACTCGAGAGTTTCTTTATGTTATAATGAAAAATTGAAAAGTTTATATGAGTAAAGTATTCAAGCTCATAGAATAATAAACTTTATTTTAGTTGTTATTCTAGATTTATTTGATAAATATGATGTTTTGCTTCATTCATAGAAAAGGTTAAAGATATTACTATTATATAAATAAATTATATATAATATCCAATAAATATTTTTTAAACTAAAAATCTATCAAATGACAATAATGATGATTATATATTAAAACTAAATCAATTTTATATTATTATAACTTATTTATAATATTTTTATACAAATGTGTTATACTCATAAAAAATAAACTTTTCTTTTTTCATTCCTATAATTACTACTAATATAATCATTATTTATATTAGTCATTTTAAAATTCTTAAAAATATATTTATTTAAATTATTTTAAACATTATTCCTTACCAAAAAAATTGTATAAGGTACATAAAAAATATCAAAGATATGCATATTAATAATTAATTGCATTAATACATGTGAGGGATATTGTAGTGGTAAGTCCTTGGGTTTTCATCTATGAGATTCAAGTTCAAACTCTGGTAAGAGGGGATTGAGTGTCAGAATAAGTAATTATTCTCTTAAGTTCTACTAGGATAGACATACTTGAGTTTCCACTCCTCCATGAGTCAGGTGAACTCTTAGTATAGTCTATATCAGATTTGATGAGTTGTTGTAATCCAACGGCTCTCAATGGTCAACTTTGCTATTTATACAAAGTTGATCCGTTGAATAAATCAATCAATCTATTGAGCTTCTCTACAGTCTTGTGATGTATTGCAAAACTATTTATTTCTTTTAATAGAATATTGTTTTCTAACATGGTATCAGAGCAAGTTTTGTTTCTTCTCTAGTTAGCCTATCACAAAATTCCTCTAAGGAGGGCATTTTAAAACTTGCACCAAGAGCATATTTTGTAGACAGAAAGGTGGTAGAAAAAATTTGAAACACTCCATTTAACTTAGAAAGTATAAGATATATGTATTCTTCTTCTGTTTTATCCTTGCCACTACCTTTTAGTTGAGTGAGGACTTCTTTAAATTTGGTGAGAAAGTCAACAATATTGTGGAAATCTTCAGGAGACAATGTTGTCAATTCTACCTCTAGCTGCATTGACCTTATTTTGTCCACTTTACCAAACAAGTTATTTAGTTTTTCCCAACTTTCAAATGGGGTTTTACAATCAGAATGTGAAACCATAAGCTTTCATTTACATTAGTGCTTATAATACCCATTTTTCCTCATTGCTTCCATCAAGTTGTTATTCATCCTTTTTTTAAAAGATGAAAATAGTGCGCAATCATTTTGTTGTTATAGGGCTTCACAATCCTTTTTTTGTAGTGAAGTCTTATTTATCTCCTTCGTCCTACCTTCAAAATACATATGCTCTACTTTATCAAATCGAAGCCATTTTGATCTGAGGTATTTTTTTTTCTAAAGTCTTTATTTTACATAGAATTAAAAGCTTGCGCCCTTCACATGGTGATATCTTATAATGTTTCCAGATCAATCATAGTCACTGGTCTTCAAAAATATATTATTTTTTCAGGTATCACCTTGTCTTCATTGCGTCAGAAGCAGACACGTTTGGCTTGTTTAACATTTCTATTTGCAGGGATCTAGCGAAGGGACCTTTCAGAAGTCCTTGAAATCTATTTTGTGGTGCAGATTTATAGATTTTTGCATTTCATTTTGAATAAATCAATCAGTATATTGAGCTTCTCTACAGTATTGTGATGTATTGCATAACTATTTCTTTCTTTTAACAGAATATTATTTTTTAACATTAGGACCCTTCATAAAATCCTATGTAAACTAAAATTTTATCAAGTGGTATTAGCTCAACTGGTTAAATTTATCAACATCTAAAGGATGAGATCCACTATGATACATCAAAATTTTATTATTACTTATTTTTATATTATTATTGTGCTTAGTTGTAAGTTTGAGAGGAGGGTCTAAGGGATGAATGAACTGAAGAGAAAATAGAACTGAAAGAAATCTTCGATGAAAGGAAGTGACCAAGGAGGAATGGACCTGGTCAACTAGCTTAGGGGTATAACAAATTAGGAATTTACATTGTCAAATAAGGTTATATAGATATTATCCACAACACTCAAATTAATCTGCATACCCTGATTAAAATAATGATAACCTAAATATGGGAAAAAATTAACTACTTTATGTGGTTGTTTGCACATAAGATTATTATGAATCATGATAACTTGAGGAGATGTGGATTTATTGGACCTAATTGGTGTGTAGTGTTTCATTAAGAGGAGGAAACAATGAGCCACCTCCTTTTTGTGTGCCCCTATATCAAAACCAAATGGAGTTGGTGGTACAAACTTTTTTGCCATTAGGAAAGATCCATTCCCATTGAGAACAACTATTGGAACTATTAGAGGACCAATAGATTCAAATTAAATGCCTTGCAAATAACTTGGAATTTGGTTTGGGTTTCATTTGTTGGTAACTTTGATTGGAACGTAACAACAAGATTTTCAAAGAAAAAATTAGACCAAAGGAAATAATTTGGGGAACTCTAAATAAGAAAATTTTAGATACAATGTAGGCTAGAAATTAAGAGGACTCTCGGATGGTAGGGGATGAAGTAGATATATGAAAAAAAATCCAAAAGAAACTACAATATGGTAATTAAGAAAGGGAGGATAATAATAGAAAGAGGGATTTATAGATTTGGGATGAAGGCTAAATATTCGAAAGGAGAGGGTGAGTGGAACACCTTAAGGGGTCATCTAGTAGTAAAACTGGTACATCCAAAATTTGGATAGTCAAAACAATAGAGGCGACCCACACTTTGAGGCTTGCCAAGAAATATAAATTATCAAAATCAAATGCAATTTTTTTAATAAATTTTTTACCTTTTTACTCAAAAAAATATTAATGGTGAAATATAATTATTTCTTAAGAATCATAATCCTTCATGTTATATATGAACATGATGAAATTTAAATTTAAAAGTATTTTTAAATTTTTAAATATTTTATTTTCAAACCTCCAACATTTTGTATGTTATATTTTTGGTTTGATGAAACTCATTAATAATCTTTTCATAATTACATCATCAACAAATTGTGTTAAAACAATTTCTAATTATGCAAGTATCGCTTGGCAAGATTTGAACCTAGATTTTCTTGAGCTAATTTCATTTTATAAGTGTGATAAAATTTAACTTAAAAGGCATTTGTAAATTTTTAAATTATTTATCACTCAAACCTTTAAAATATTGATGGTATAAGAATACATGATGAAATTTAACTTTAAAATGTTTAGTTGTATTAATATTTATACCTATAACTTATTCCACTTTGTTACGATCCTTCATCCTAATATTATTAGTTAGTATCATTAATAATTTAATTATTATATTTTTAACTCATAAAGTGAACCATCACATCTCTTCATAACGTGAACCATCACGTCTCTTCACCAACATAGCTTTAGGGTATATATATATATTAGGTTGGCCATTCACACAAATCATCCAAAGAAGAAGAATAAAAGTAGTATTAAATATTTAAAGGAGGGAGCCCCCTATAGTGGCAAAGCGATTACAAGGGAGCCCCCTTTTGAGTGGCCTGCGATTACATTTATATTAAATTATTTATTAATTTTATAGTAAGACCTTGGGGTCTTACCATTTGGTATCAGAGCCATGTGGGACCCAACCATGTGGGAATTTCTCAAAGATCTTCATCAAAACACTACCATGCATGAGTATGAAATTTGATTTAAGGATATCACCAAACACAACATAGGGTTGGATGAAGCATTTATCATATATTGCTTCATCAATGGATTGAAAGAGGAAATTAAAATGGAGGTGATGAAGTTCAAATCTTATACCATGATGCAGACCATTGGATTGGCCAAATTAGCTGAAGATAAAATCAATGCACAATGTCTATTAGGGAGACCACCTATAGGGAAATCACCAACCACTTACATTTCCCCCAAACCTACACATAATGGAAACACACAAGGCACTTTCACAACCCCCAAAATTAACCCTACCCTACCATTTAAATATCTTAGTTTTGAATAAATGAAAGAACAACAAGCAAAAGGCCTCTACTATCATTGCGATGAGAAATTTGTTCACAATCATCAATGTATTACACCTGCACTATATATTTTAGATGCAACTATTCCTTGTAGTTCTCCCAATGATAAAAATGCAATTGAGGTAGACATAGTGATAGATACACCTGAAGATAGCACTAAATATGGAAACAATGAGGAAGGTAAGGAAGATGAGGAAGCCATGAAATATAAGAAAGAGGAAGATGTGGAAACAAGGATAATGAGAAAGAAATATCCCAAACACCTAATCACAAAAAAAAGGCAATACCATTGGTATATGAGAAGTGATCAATGCATCAGGCAAGGATGAGGTTGACATTCCCAAAATGACCCATTATGGCCAAAATTTTACTCAACAAGAACTATGCTCAAATTTCCCCCCAATTTTGAGTTCTTTCCATATAACCAAACCTATTTGAAAACAACACAGAAAGGTGATTACACACTCATTCATTGTTGGCTCTCCTAGGGAACAACAAAAGGATATGGAAGCATTATCACCACTTTTGATACATCCTTCTAAAGTGTTTTAAGAACCCCAAGGGTTGCCCTCCCATCATCATCACAATTCTCCTATAGAATATTCTACTATTGTTCTTGGAAACCCTCCACTAACACTCCGACCTTCAAGATATCCTTGACTTCAAAAAAGTGACATTAAAATTGTACAAGAACTTGCAAAAATTTTTCTTGGAAAACAAAAGATAAAGCTCCTCAATTTGGGCTTTGAGGACAAATATCTTTTTAAGGAGGGTGACATGTTAGGATCCTCCATCCTAACATTATTAGTTAGTATTATTAATCATTTAATTATTATATTATTAACTCATAAAGTGAACCATCACATCTCTTCATAACATGAACCATCACGTCTCTTCATAACGTGAACCATCACGTCTCTTCACCAACGTAGCTTTAGGGTAGATATATATATTAGGTTGGCCATTCACACAAATCATCCAAAGAAGAAGAATAAAAGTAGTATTAAATATTTAAAGGAGGGAGCCCCCTATAGTGGCAAAGTGATTACAAGGGAGCCCCATTTTGAGTGGCCTGCGATTACATTTATATTAAATTATTTATTAATTTTATAGTAAGACCTTGGGGTCTTACCACACTCTTAGTAGAAGAAGACTCATATTTTTCTTCCATATGTGAAACAAAATAACCACATGGTTATAAAAATTGATCCAATCAATCAACCTCAATATTTGATTATAGCACTTTTCCTACACTATACAAATGTACTTACCATTACATTCATACATACATTAAGTGAACATTGATATCATTTTAGGATGTCTTAAAAATACACATTAGGTTTTTTTTGGTTTGGATATTTTTTAATCACATATAATTGTTTACATTGGAGAAGGATAATCCTTTAGATTTTATATTTATTTTTTAAATAATATTATTTTAAGCTCATTTGTATTTCAATTTTTTATGTTTTTTAAAATCCAAACACACAAATTACCTAAAAATGTTATAAAAAAATAATGAGTAAGATGATATAGAACTTACTCCGATACACTTAAACATTATCTATAGTAAAAAATAATGAAAATATACCATCAAAATTAAATTAAGGTTATTTATTTATTAAGAAACAATAATGTACATGTCAATCATAGTTAACATTAGTAAGTTACATTTCATAACCTTTTAAAGACTTCTATTATTATAAACCTATGATATTGAAAATTCACAAGAATAATTTAAACTTTGGCTCAATCTTCTCTATCTATTTACTAAGCCTCTCTCAAATTAGAGTTTTCAAGTTTTTTTATTGCCAATTTTTATACAAGGCTTCTAAATTTGGTCTTTATATTAAATTATATTTTTATAATTATAATTAAGTCAATTCTACTTATTAGGTTCATTTCCATTTAGCTTACACAATAATTAAAAGTGACAATGGTAGTAGTCTATAAATATACTCATCACAAAAAAGGGTTAAAGTTATCAATGGATTTGAGTTTTGAATATGAAGTGGGTAGGATTTCTTTTGGAGTGGGTAGGAGATCCTCATATCATAGGTATAAGAATGTAGATGGCCTATCCATTGGGATAAAGGCCATGGGTATTGGAGTGGGTCCATACCTCAATACTGGTCCTCCCAAGTCCACTTGAATGTATCATCCCTCTCTCTCCTTTGTGAAAGCCATAATAAAGAATCCTCTTTCTGCTAATATAAACAACAACCATTTCACTCTTCTTCTAAATAAAGGAAATATTTGCATCCCCTTGAAGCTCATGAACTTGATTTTTTCTCAAGAAGCTAGCATGCTAGTCAAAAAATTCCTTGTTTATTATCCTATCGATTTTGTTAGATAATGTGATTTTTTGAAGTGGAAACCTTAAGGGCACATGGAACTTGTTGCTCTCCCAAATATTTTATTCCTCATAAAGTTGATTTGTTCTTAAGAATCAACTCGTATCATCAAAGGGAGACTCTGGTTCTATGGTCTGAGAAAATGGGTTATGAATTCAACCCTAATTCTTAATGCATCATCTTTGCTTTATTATGGGTCAGTCTCCCTAGTCTATCAACCCAGTTTTGGCATGAAGATATCCTTAAGGGTATTGTGAGATCCATTTAATATCTAATATCTTTTGAACTAGCTACAAAGATAAAATAGAGAATGATCTACACTATAATGTGTATCAATATCAGTATTGAAGCTAAGCTTCCTAAATCCATCGAGCTGATCTTGATATCTCCAACTAGATTCAAGAAATTGAATACTCAAATAAGTCCTCTTTCTACTCCTCTTATAAGAAGTAAGGTCACATCTCCACCTAGTGTTCATATTTGAAGAGCTGAGCAGACCTAAAGAAGGTCTAGCATTGAAAGGAGTCAAAGGGTGCTTCTAAAAATCCAAAGGAATCTGGTCCAACCGTCATCGAACCTTTATCTAGATGCAAGAAATATTTTGTGCCCCCTAGGTCTAAGTAATCCACACTATTCTCCTACTTATAGATTCTAGGTAATATCTCCTTGTTCCATGGCATGGGGAGGAAATAGCTTTCAAACCCTTGCAACCTGGATTGATGGGGTTTCTTTCAGATTCTAAACATTTCAATGTTTAGAGCTGAATAATGGGCACATCCTTTGCTTATGAAGCAACCATAATTTTGTAAGGTTTCCATTTAATCTTTTGCTTCTGGGTTATCCTTCCTTCCTTGATTTGTTTTTAGACTCAAGAAGCTCACATCCTTTGATTTTAGCTTGCTAGCCTCTCTTTGAGGACATTTTCCAATTGTAAAAGGTTTGAGGATACTTTTAAAACCTCTTCTATCTATCAATAAATAAAAATACTAGACAATTAAAATATCTTAATTCAAGTTCTATTTTTTGGAAAATTAACAAAATTATATTAAATAGGGTATTCGAAAGGTGCCCTAACACCTTACTACAGTAGTAATATTAAGTGATGCATCATCCACAAAAATTTCATGGCATCCATTTAAATCCTAAGACACTTAGCTAAACTAGTAACAAACCAAAAGGACAAGGACGAATCTGGAATGAAAACATTGTGACAAGATAGAGTCTAGAAACAGCAGATAGACCATAGATAATTATAGATTGGTGGAATCCTTGGTGTTGTCCTTTTCGACATCCTTAGAAATTTTCTTGAACACTTCCTTGGTGATTTCCACCACGTCGTCTTCCTTGACACCAACTCTGGCTCTAACGATGCTCTTCCTTGAACAATTCAAGTTTTAGTTTTAATAATTTATCATTTAAACAAAACTTGTTTAAAACACCACCTTCCTATGATGGTTTTAAAATATTTAATAAAAAATTGTATTACTAAAAATATTTAAATTACACCCATTAAAATTTTAAAATTTCTATTTGAATATAATATGTTTATATATTTATTAAAAGAGAAGATAGGGATTATAGTGATAATACCATGATTTTATGCCACGGTCGGAGGCAATGCAACTTGATCTTGTGACCAGTTGTTCAAAAAGAAAAGGTAGTTGCTAATTCCTCTATGTATCAAAAACTATTTATTAAAAGAGAAGAAAAACAAGAATCGTAAACATGTATATTTTTAAAGTATATTTATTTATGGTTGTTTTCTTGAAAAGTGAATTTAAGGATAGTTGTTCTAATTTTAACAAGCGGATATACAAATTTGTTAAATATTTATATTATAAATAAAAATTTATATTATTCATTAATCATATAAAATAATGAAAATAGGGTTTGAATGTATAATGATAAAATTATATATTTTTGTTAATATACATTTCTTTTTGTTTTATTTGTAGTGAATGGAATGTTTTGAATTATAATAAATAATATTCCATTTAAAAAATTTGTTTTAATATTAAACCTAGGAGATTATTTTTGTTTAATTGGTTATATGGAATTGAAATTGATTGTATAATACATCATTGCCAGTTGCCACTATGTGGTATAATATTTTGGCTATTATGCATGTCTCATTTGTCAAGATTCAAATCTAAGTTTCTTCCTTAAAATTTGACATAAATTGTTATTCTTTATTTTATTATTTTCTTGAAGCTATATTACACTATTAAAATATATAATATTATTTTTATTAATATATTATATATTTTTAGACCTACTCCCAAAGATTCCTACTCCTAGATCTATGATGGATTTTAGACCTATTAGCCTTTGTAATGTTGTTTATAAAATTTTGACCAAGGCAATTGCAAATAGAATGAGGAAGATCCTTCCTATGTTTATTGATGTTTGTCAAGGCGGTTCAGTCCCTGGAAGGTCCATCCTTGATGGGGTCATCACAGTTCATGAAGCCCTCCATTCGGTAGTCCGGACTAAAAACCTCGCTTTGCTCTCAAGTCGGATATGAACAAGGCTTATGACCGCATAAAGTGGAGTTTTGTCTCTGCCATTCTTCAGAAATTTGGTTTTCATCATGAATGGATCAAGCTTTTGGAAGGATGTTTTATGAAACCTTGGTTTTCAGTCCTTGTTAATGGTGCTCCTGCTGGATACTTTCAAAGTAAAAGGGGCCTAAGGCAAGGTGACCCTATCTCTCCCATGTTGTTTATCATTGTGGCTGAAGCCCTTGGGAGGACAATCAAAGCTGCCTATAATATTGGTCTTATTTCAAGAATTAAAGCATCATCACAAACACAGGCGATTACACATGAACAGTTTGTGGATGATACTTTGTTGTTAACTCTTGCATCGGTTTTTGAGGCTAAGGTCATAAAACATATTCTAGAGCTATATGAGGATGTCATGGGGCAAAAGGTAAAATTTTCAAAGAGTAAAATTTATTTCTTTAACACTCCCATTCGGAGGCGATTAAGATTGCTAGGATTCTTGGATGCTCGGTGTCTACTCTTCCATCCACATACCTAGGCCTTCCTTTATTTACAGGCAGAGCTACTGATTCCATGTGGACTAATGTAATTGAAAGAATTCAGAGGAAGCTGGCTGGATGGAAAGGGAATTTGTTATCTCAAGCTGGCAAGGCAGTTCTCACCAAGTTTTCCATTCAAAGCATCCCTGTCTACTTTCTCTCTGTTTTTAAAGCTCCTACAAGTGTCTACACTAAAATTGAACAGATCCAGAAGAGGTTCCTATGGACTGGTTCTGAATCTGAGCAGCGCTTTCACTTGGTGTCCTGGGATAGGGTTTGCAAACAAAGGGAGTTTGGAGGTATTGGGCTAAGGAGAATACAACATTTAAACATGGCCCTCCTGGCCAAACAAGCATGGCGTCTTTTGACAAATGCAAATGCGAGAATGGATTACTATAATCGAAGAAAGTATTTGCAAGAAATTGAATTCTTAAGTTATTCCTTTCCTCCCAGGGGATCAATTTTTTGGAAATCAATCCTTCAAACTAAAAACTTGCTAAGCAAAGGGCTACGTTGGAAACTGGGAAATGGAAGAAACATTGATTTTTGGGACCACAAATGGTTAAAGGACTATCCCCTCTCTGCAGACTCCCATCATTTCAACCCTTAGAGCTTGGACAATTGAAGTTTTTGGTACCAAAGTTGCAGATTTTATTACTTTGTCAAACAATAGAAGGTTATGGAAGCCAATAATGAATAATGATCTAACAGGGGCATCAATAATACTTGGAGAATGAATTAAAGCAGTCTTTACTCCCTTCGGCATTCTTGAGGACCGGATTATCCGGGAATCTTCGGACAATGGGGAATTTTCTCGTCAAGATCGCTTATCTGATGCTTATTGATAATGATGAACCTACTTTCCCTCACTTGGAAGTTTGGCCCAAAAGCATTGTTTCGAAGGTTGGGTTTTATGCATGGCTGGCCATCCAAAATAAGATCCTCACCATGGATAACTTGATAAAAAGAGGTGTGATTGTTGTTAATAGGTGTTATCTTTGTATGTCTGAGTGGGAGTCTATTGATCATTTGTTTCTGTATTGTAATTTTTCTGTCTCAATCTTGTTAGGTCTGTTACAAGTGTTTCATATTTATTAGGTCCATCCTCAGTCCATTTTTGACTTATTTTTCCAGTGGCCTTCCCCCTTTTTGAATAGGCGTCTTAGGTATATGTGGAAGATCTGCCTTCATCACTACTTGTGGCAGATATGGTTGGAAAGGAATCATCGGGCCTTCTTGGATAAGTTTTCTCAGTCATCCTCTGTCCTATCAAAAATTTTAGCTTATGCTAATGAGAATGCTTGTTTAGTGCCTGCAACATCTAGACCTCCAAATCCTTTTGAAGCTTCATTAGGCCAGTCATTAAACTTACCTCTCATTGATGGCCTCAATCATCCTCAAGTCTGTCCTAGAACCATGATCACATGGACCCCACCCCCCCTAGGGTGGATTAAGTTAAATTTTGATGGGGCATCTAGGGGCAACCCGGTGAAGTCGGGGCTAGTGGCTTACTTAGAGACCACAAGGGTGAGGTGCTTGTAGCTTTTGCTGAACATATTGGAGCTCAAACTAACAATGTGGCTGAAGCAAGGGCAATTTGGAGGAGCCTCAAGGTGGCAGAGAATTATCCAGGGAAACTGTTGGTGGAAGGTGATTCTATTATTATTATAAATCTTCTAAAGAACACTAACAGAGATCCTTGGAGATTTGATGACTACATCCATGAAGCAAGGGCTCTAATTCATGACCGACCTGAGGCCATAATTTTGCATACCTTCCGGAAGCAAACATGGCAGTGATAAGGTTGGAAAATGAAGGCATTGTAGCAGCAAATTTGATCACGTGGACTGAAAATCTTCCTCATGCAGTCTCAATGGTGATAGATAATGAAAAAATTTAGATTGGAAGGCTCAAAGTGGATCAATGACAGAAAATGGGGGCATTTTAAAAAAAAAAAAATTTGAACCTTATAATGGATTTTGTCATATTTGTTTTTTTTGTTCATGTGACTAGTGTTTTTTGCAGCTGGTGGGGCATTGATATAGGTTTTTTATCTACAAATTCATGCATGGGAAACATCTGCTTTGGCCTCAAGTATTTCCCAAGGTGTGTTTGGATTCGATGTCGCAAAAAGGCCCTAGCAAGAAATAACAAAGTGTTGGAGATCCCTGACAATGAGGCACCAGACCCCACCATAATAGTCTTGGAGAAGATGAAAATTTCATCAACCTCCAACAGTATCAACCAGTTGAAGAGTCTGTCTGGACTCATCAGTGCAGCTGTTGATTTGTGTGATTCCCTAAATCTTCTGTTTTATAGCCGCGAGTTCCAGGGGCACAAGGAGTCGAAGGCAAAATCTAAAGATGATGGCAAGAACGATGATAAGAAGTTAGATGAGGACTACAAGGAAGACTGCTTGGCCTCTTGGCTATCCATTCTATGGGATGTTTTTTTTTGACCATATTCTATTATTTTTATATGGGCACAAGCTACTCTGCATGGTGCTTGCATGATTAGTTTTTGTCTTTGTTAGTTCTTTTTTGCGTCTTTCTTTTCTGATGGCCATAATATTAGGATTCCATAGTTTAGTTTGGTCGTATTCTAATGGAAGAGTAGGTCTTGGCCATTTTTTTTGTCGGTTTAAACTTTTAGGGCTTGGCCTTTGTCCAGTTGGTCAGTGGACCCTATTTTGTAAAATGGTTTTGGGTCAACCAGTTAAAACCCGGTGTTAATTATAATATTCTCTTACTTACCAAAAAAAATATATTATATATTTTTACTCCTAACTATCATATATTTCATATCTGTATGTATGTTTTAAAATTATAAAATATCATAAATTTATTTTTATTTCTAGAAAAATAAATTTTTATTATGTCTACATATAATCATATTTTTCATATACTTTTAATATAACTTTTATAAAATTATGACAAACTTTTATCTAAAATTTTATAATTCTTTTAAATTTAAATAATTTTTACCATTCTTAATGAGTCATTGAATTATAAAATATTTTTTAATTTATAGAAGTAATACAAATTTATCATATATTTTAAATTTAAGCAATATAGTTCTATTTTAAAATAATAATATACTGAGTAGAGCATCCTATGGATGCATGCTCTCTTAGAGAGCTATTTTACCAAGGGCCAAGAGAACCTTTAATTTTTCCTTCGGTAGTCTACGATGACTTTCCCTTCCTGGGAGAGCATTTTATGGACACATGCTCTCTCGAAGAGCTATTTTACCAAGGGCCAAGAGGGCCCCTAGTTTTTTCTTTGATAGTTTATGATGACTTTCTCTTCTTGGGAGAGCATCCTATGGATGCATGCTCTCTTAGAGAGCTATTTTACCAAGGGCGATGAGAGCCCCCAATTTTCCTTTGATGGTCTATGAAAACTTTTGTTCCTAGGAGAGTATCTTGTGGATGCATGGTCTCTAAGAGAGCTATTTTACTAGGGTCTAGGAGAGCTCCCAATTTTTCCTTCGAAATTTTGTGGTAACTTTCCCTTCTTGGTAGAGCATCCTATGGGCATAGGCTCTCTCGAAGAGATATTTTACCAAGGGCTAGGAGGCCCTTCAATTTTCCTTTGGTGGTCTATGATGATTTTTGCTTCTTGGGAGAGCATCTTGTGGATACATTCTATCTCAAAGAGTTGTTTTACCAAGAGCCAAGAGGACCCCTAGGTTTTTCTTTAATGATTTACAATGTCTTTCCCTTCTTGCAAGAGCATCCTATGGATGCATGCTCTCTTGAAGAGCTATTTTACCAGGGGCAAGGAGGGACCCTATTTTTTCCTTCAATGATTTGTGATGGCTTTCCCTTCTTGGGAGAACATCCTATGGACACATACTCTCTCGAAGAGCTATTTTATGAAGGTCCATGAGGGCCCCCAATTTTTCCTTTAGTATTATGCGATGGCTTTCCCTTCTTAGGAGAGCATCTAATGGATGTGTGCTCTCTCGAAGAGCTATTTTACTAGGGACCATGAGGACCCCCAAATTTTCCTTTGATAGTTTACAACAATTTTCCCTTCCTGGGAGAGTATCCTATGGATGTGTGCTCTATTAGAGAGCTATTTTACCAAGGTCTAGGTGGACCCCCAATTTTTTGTTCGATGGTCTATGATGGCTTTCCCTTCCTATGAGAGCTTCATGTGGCTGTGTTCTCTCTCAGAGAGTTGTTTTACCAAGGGTCATGATGGCTTCCAATGTTTCCTTCAATGTTATATGACAACTTTCCCTTTCTTGGAGAGCATCCTATGGATGTGTTCCCTCTCAGAGAGTTGTTTTACTAGGGACCATTAGGGCACCCAATGTTTTCTTTGATGGTCTACAATGGCTTTTCCTTCTTGGTAGATATTAGTGAATGCTTCAAATTTACTTAGGCTTCATATGGGATAGCTTCTAACATTTACTATTAATTTACTACTTTGCTATCTTAGTTTTAGAATCTTTATTTATCTTGTATTAATTTGAATAATTGTATGAGAATATCCTCTTTTTATACAAAAAGGTTCTAAAGAGTAGAATAATTCTTCTATTTTAAATTTTAAATCTACAAACATCACAATATAATTGTACCACATCTTAGGCTACATATAAATCATTTGTAAAATAGAAATTGAGAATTTGAGTTACCATTAGGTATTTATAAGCTAGATAACAAATTTTTTGATTGGGTTCTTTTCAATAGATGGCCTAATATATTTTTTGCAATTATATATGAAAGGGAAGCCATAGTATGACCTTGTCTAAAGTGGTTAGATAATAGAATTGTCCCTTGTACTCATGTAGAGGTATATTTAAATATAAGAGGGAAGTGATTATAAAAGTTACCCCCAAACACTAACCACTTAAATATTTTAAGAATGAAGCAACATTGTATCCAACCATTTTAATAATGAGGTAATATCATATCCTTATCATAAAATGTACCTTACATTAAAAACTAACAACTTTGTAAGCAATAGGTCTAAAATGAGTGGCTAATGCTTAAACTATTATTTTGTAGGTCACATTAAGAAGTGTGATTGGACATCATCTAGAAATGCATTCCTATTAGTATTTTCAAGGATTAATTAATTATGTTGAAATTAAGGAAATATTCAAGGGAATATTTAGAAATATACTCTTTGTACATCATATGCAAATCATTGACAATAAGGGGCCATATATATTAAAACACCTACAATATCTTCCATATTTAAGGGAATTGTCCTTCTTTATCTCTTAAAGCTTGTATAAGCAATTCAACAAATAGATCATTACCTAGGGCCTTGTCCAAACCAAGATGCATTAATTAGGGATGCACTCTTACATGTAACCAATAAGCAATATATACATAACATGAATAAGATATTTAGATAATATCTTTTCAATATGATAGTGAAAGGCTTTACGTATTTGGGTAGACTTTGTTAGAATAGAACCATCTAGGTTTATTCTACAAACCATCTCAATTGAAACTTTATGCCTTAAGTAATTAAATAAAAATTGTGTTCCTTTATCCCCATGCTCAAGACAAGTAATTCTTGAGTGAATTCAAACTCAGTTTTATAATTCTCATACTTGTGAATTTATTTCTTAGATTATACTAGGAATTGATGCACCTCAAAAAATAGGAAATTTATATTAATTTTTCTAATATTAGAGATTTTGGTTTGGATATTTATCTCCTAGAGTGTTCTGTCACACTATTGACTATTTATAGAATTGAAGAAAGGAAAAAATCCTTTTAATGGCCTCTTACTACCAAGAAACCCAATCCAAGTGACTAGATAAGAAAAAGGAGGTATTCGAAACTTGATTTAAAACCTCCATACATATTTTTTATTCTAAGTGGCAAGTATTAAACTTGATAGGAATGTTTGGAGTGACAAATTAGTATGAACATTAAATGTATTGGATAAATGGTCTAATAGCACAACATACAAGAGATAAGTTTCTTGAAGGGTGGCATTTTTAAGAAAAATTTACTTATGTAGGTTCAATCTAGTTGACTTGATTTTCCTTTAAATCTAAAATAACCATTACACAACGTATAACATTTGAAGAGATTTGTAGAAAAGATATTATAATGAGTATCAAACATACCCAAGGAATTTTGGCAATATAACTAGCTTGAAAGATCTTTGCAGGTATGGGATTTATTACATTACCAACTATAATCCACAAAGTCCTCCACCATATTAGAATCCCATGTTACTATTCACTCAATAGTGGGTAAGATTTAGCCAAACACTCCCAAAGGGAAATACTTTTAGCATATTTCTTGCATGCATAAATGGAATATAATCCAAATAATTTATTATTGACTATAATTGTTTTCCCTTTGGATCCTTGGAGCTAGGTTGTCCATATTCCTTTATTATCTCTTAGGAGTTGGCTATACTATTGTTGTTTGTTGGCAACATTGTGTCGTAGTCGTTCCTTTGTCTTATGTAGTCCAGGGTTGTTATACTGGGATTGAATTTTCTCTTTTGTTGTACAAGATTTAGGGACCTTTCAAAACCCCTTCTTATATCTAATCAAAAAATAATAATTATGGCCCAAACATACCTATTAGTTGAGTCATACCCTGATTCAAAATTATTTAATATAATAAATAGAGGTAAGACAATGACAACTTGCTTTTTCCATATTCATGTTAAGTATAAAATTAATTGCCTTAGGATTGAATGTAAGAAATATAACATTCTACGAAAATACCAAAGATATTTATTTATTTATTTATAAATGGGTTTTGAAAGGATACCAAAACCTTATTACAAGCTAAAAATGGAATATCCTGAAAGGAGAGTCTTACCTCATACCATTTCAACCAAAATGGATGATCTCATAGGGAAGGCCTCATGGCAAAGAAAATGCAGTATTACAAACCAAAAAGGAGGATCCCAAAGGGGAAGCCTCATTGCAAGAAACAATAAAATTGACATGGAGTACAACTACCATAAAAATAGGTCAAGCAAGATAGGCCCAAGACCAGCTAGCTAGGGTAACTAAAAAGGGACAATGATGGAGCAACTTGAATAATCAAAAAGAGGGAGATGGTCCTGGTTGGTACCATCCACCTTTGAGACCTCCTCCCCTAGAACAACCATCTTCTAGTTTGTTATCTAGTTAATAAGATTACCAGCCCAAAGGAGCATAGAGGTTTCTACGGATACAATGTCATCCAAGTCAACCACTGGATCCACATCCTTGAAGGACTAGGTTGAAAATGCACCAAAAGAGAGAGCCAAAGTTGTTTTTTGTATTTCATGAATCGGAGAAGAAAAATCGATAAGAACTGACACAATACCTTTACCTTTTTCTGCATAGGACTTCACACACAATGACCTTTAGTTTGGAGTGGGCACAACATTAGAAGGATCCAAAAGTAGCTTCTGTTTACTCACCTTACTGGAAGAGATGACCTCCACCTAAAATACCAAAGATCTTGACCTCTTGAAGAATGCACTAGTTTACTTTATACTTCTTAGGAATTCATAAGAAATAGATTTTTTATACATTTAATGTTTGCCATTATACATTCCATGATACATAATTGAGATTCATTAGAAACTAAAATCAAGGGGTTACTCAACCCTATTCATCAAGATATTATAATACTTATTTATACTTAACCCTCCTTAAAGGGTTTTGTAGGGTTAGAAGAATGGGGAATACCAAAACAAAGAGGATATTAGATGATGAGGAGTAGTGGAGGGTGAGAAGTGGTGGTGGAAAAGTGAGAATGGGAATGAGAGTGACTAAGAGTAGACAATTGGAATGCCTTATCTAATTCTTTTATCAAGGCTTATTCTCCTCACAAGCATATCAATATCCATGAGTTGTTGGAAATAAATACCCATGCTTGCTATTAAGATGGCATCCTATAAAAATTGTTGTAATAGAAGGAGAACTTTCATAAGGCCTGTAACATCCCAATTTTTACCCTACTCTATGTTTGCATTATATAGCTTAAGGTTTTGATTTCATAGAGGTAATTATGAAATAAAAATAGATAAAGTATGCTTGGCTAAACTAGGAGAATTTGTTACTAAATATAAATTTTTAGTGGTATTTAAGGCATTTACTTGAATGTTTCTTTGTCTTCTTAGTTAGTTGAGAAATTAATTACTAAGATTGTTTTACTTGGTTAATTAAGATCTTTAATTTGTGTTAATCTTGATTAGTGGACAACATTAAAGAAGCATTAAATTTAGTGCTAATTTATCCCTAGATTAGTTACAAGTTAACTGTGAATAATTTAATTTAATTAATTAGTTAGTTTGCAATGAAGAAAAGATTAGTTGAAGAATTGGTATGTGTTGAGTTGTGATTGGACCACCTCATTTTCAAAGTCAAACTAACTCCAATTTCTAGACAACATTTATGATGGGCTCATCTTCAACAAATTTTAATAATAAAATAATGGTTATGGGGTGAGGGTGAGTTCCATTATAAATAGAGGCATTTGGGAAGGCATGGAAATAATGATATTTTCAAAGTAAGATCAGGGAGTATGCTCTCCAATAGAAATTAGATCAGAAACCAAAAGTCTCACATTTTTTGCAAATTGGTTTTGGAAATCTAGAGGTTCCTATGGAGTATGCTCTCTGGGTTTTACTCGGATCAGAAACTAGAAGGACCTCATAATTTATCTTAGTTTTCCTCACCTTAATACTTTGTTTAAAAAAAAAATTGTGTGGGAAAAAGAACTGGGGGTCTTGCCAAAGCTTGGGACAAAGGAATCCAGGTCAAGATTATGAATTCTATATACCCTATAGATAATAAGTATGACTAATTAAGAAATAGAGATATAATATAGAAGTAACATCACTATTGTAAGGGATAAAGGGTTTAATGGAATATATAGAAAATATTAGATAATATAGAAGTATTTTTAATGTTGTAAGGGATAAAGGGTTTAATGGAGTATACAGAAAAGATTTGAGTATACAATTATTGTTGTTATGCAATTTGTGAGGATTCTTGTCTAAAAATATGGTTTGCATTAGCTTTATGTAAAAATATTCTTCTAAATAAATTTAGAGGTTTCAAGTTTAATGGACCATTTTATAAAGAAACTTATGAAATTGAATATGACTTGATGTGAGCTTGTATAGGTAAGGTGGAATCTTATGTATAGTAGGCATATGGGCTAAGTCTAGGTTTTATTATAAAAAAAAATAAGAGTGACTATTGAATGTGTTAGAAATAGAGTGGTCTCAAGTTTTATATATAAGAAGCCATGTTCCACAATATTGAGCGCAGGTTTACCTTTGGTAAGAACGATCAATCCCCATTACAGGACTCGCATGCCCTGCATAGTACATTTTGGATAGCCATGTTATAAATCAAGTGATATGGTTACAATATGAGGGACAATAATCACTCTATTTGTAGATATGAAGGTCATCGGTAATGTTTAATAAAATTGGATTTATTATTAAATATGTGGAAAATTACTAGAAGTTTAATAACTTGGATTTCAGTTTAATAACAACTGTAACATGTGGTAAATTACAACTTTAATTTAATGGACAACTTTAATGTTTGATAAACATGTACAAATTTAATTTAAAGGATAACTTTAATGTTTAATAAACATGTACAACTTTAATTTAATGGACAACTTTAATGTTTAATAAGCATGTACAACTAAAGTTTTGAAATATTCATGAGTCTATGAATATCTCTAGTCATGAAAAATATTATTTTGACACAAAATTGTTCGATGAAATCCAATGCTACATATATATGTATATGTCATAATATTAGAAGTTATTTCTAGGTTGAAACTTAGATGACTTGCATTAAAGGGAATAATCCTTTTTGAAAATATGTGGTAAACATAGTTTGATCTACTCTTAGAGAGTTTGATTGATTATGACGGATGTTCTTGGCCAAATATAGAAAATATGCTAGTAGTGGATTCTTTTGACATTGTGATTTTATGTTATGAACAAGATTGTTTAAATGTTATTTATGGGTGCTTATGTCTCTTGAGTCTTGGTTAAAAAATTGTATAATGGCACATTTTACCATACTATGATTCCAATGCATTATACAAATAGAATCATGTTTACACAATCATGCATGCTAAATTAAGAAATGAAATATTGTGATGGCATATTCTAATATGATAGAAAGGGTAACTAGGTTGCATTTCTTAGGAACTTATGGGGGTTCTCCGTAGTCATGTCAATGAATGCAGTTAATATAGATTTAAGAGAATATTTTTTGTGTGAGGAAATATGGGATGAAAGGAATGGGAAAAGTTCATTCTTAGGAAAGTATGGGATTTCCTACTTTTGAATTGTGTTGGATGTTTGATTGTTGAAAAAATGTATGCATTCTATGGATTACTGTTGCATGGCATTTTATAGTTAGATATGCATGTTCATAATTTGGATTGTGCTGATCTCGAGTAACCTATCACCTAGTACTAGTTGGACTGCAACAACTATTTTTGAAGAACCTGATGAACCTAAAAGAGAGTTGAAGATCCGAAGAAGTTGTTATTGTATTCAAATCAATAAGGCTATTGTTGTGATATTAAGAGATATCTACAAAAAAATGATGTAATAGCTTGTATGAATTTATGATTCATCGAAAAAAAAATCATAATGTCACTTCTGAATATCTGATTCTATAGGCTATAATCAGTGTAAACCTCTTTGAAGTGTTATGTTCTAAAAACAAATTGTTTACCTGATCTAATATATATTACTTGAATTCTCAAGTGGTTGCTATGAGTATGAATGGTTAAATTGGATCTTTATAATTTTGTCAATATAAATGTGGAAACATAGGATGAACATAAACATATAAAAGATTATATAAATGAGAGATCTAAATAGTTAAAAGTCAATGAGATAAAGTTGTAGGCAACATATATCTATGAGAATCGCTTGGATGATTCTCTTAACAAACCATATGGGGTATGGTTGGTTGGTTAAGCACTGCATCTAAAAATATTATGTCATTGGAAAACAATGAATAGTCATCAAGGCATACACTTAAAGCTAGGTTGAAATATACCTATGGTTGGAACTAATTTAACTTAGAGTTAAACTTAAAAAGGGAAATGAGCGTTCTTGTTGAAACAGACTGGAAAATTACCGCTAAACATTATGGGACACTGGCAACTCCCATACACATGGATAAACTTTGATCAAGTTGATTTTTATGTGGTGCATAGCCTTGGAAACTCAAGTGACTACTTATTCAATGGAAAATATATAAAAGACTCTCATATGTATGTAAGTTTGTAAAAAATGATGATGATGGTTAGTTTTGGTTGGGTAATTTAGGGTTATTATAGTTGGTATGAGAGCTAGGCTAGATAGGCATAAAAATCTAAATTTGATGTCTCTAAATTTGATATAAATGGTGTGGATATAGAAAATGAGCAACTCTTGCCCCCCATGTTGAACCCCTAGTGAATCATATTGGAAGATCTATATGAACCCTCCACTAATGTGGGTCTCAAATGGTGTACTTGAAGCTCTTTTGGGGATCATACTTGCCATTTGAAGCTCTAAACAAAAATTATTCCTTACTTAGTCAAGATGTTGATATTCAAATTAAGTCATCATATACAAAGGAGAAATACTTTAGAGCTAACAAAAAAATTTAGCTAGGATAAGCCTTCGGTATAATATTACAAACTAACACATCTCTTTAACCAAGAAGTATGCCACAAAAACTTGATAGTGGAGAAAAGATGCCTCCTCAATGATCTCAACTAGCTAGTCTTGATAATTTTGGAGAGGGTCATGTGGGAGAGACTTTAGGAAACCTTGAGGGGATGGAGAATATCACAAATCTAGTTCATAATATGCAAGGTGAGATGTCAACCTACAGAGAGCAGTTGAAACGACAGAATAATTTTTTGGATGTTCTTAGGGAGGAAATTTGGAGAAATAATAATAGGGCACCCGGAGCACCTACTGAAGCAATTATGGAAGAACCAAATGATCATGACCATGTAGTTAGAACTTGTATTAATGTCAAATTAGAGAAATACCTTAAGCATGTTAAGGTTAGAAAATTTTTAGGAAATGAAAGTGGAGATTCTATCGAATTATGGTTAAATGAACTAGCAATTTACTTCTCTATGATAAATTACTTCTCAACAACAAAGATAGTCTTTGTCATAGGAATTTTGACAGAAGCTAGGTTGGAATGGTGGGAAACTTACTACAAGGATAACAAGATAAACATAATTCATTATGAGTAGGACGTGTTCAAAAAAGCATTTAGAAAGAGATTCCTTACTAAGCAATACTACACCAGGAAGCTAGATGAGTTTACTCAGCTAAAGCAAAGGGAGAATTCGATGGATGTATACTATAGGAACTTCACTAGACTCCTTAAGTACATTATAGATTATGAAAATTATGATAAAATGAATGTGCATGAATTCCTTTCCAGATTAGGTCATCAACTTAGGATCTCTGTCAACATGTTCAAACCCACTAATTTGGAAATTGCATATGATCTAGCTTGTAAATAAGAGTACAATCACAAAAAGAACAACAATCATGTCCAAGGATTCAAGAAGAACTACCAAGATCCTCAGAAAAGAAAGTGGAATAATGATCCAAATCAAAGGAATAAATAAGGGTTTAAGTTTGGTAAAAGAAATGATGGATAGAAAATTTACCAATGCAGAAAAGGCCAAATCCATGAATAAGGTAGAACCAGCTCTTGCTAAAGGTAAGGAAAAATTAGTTCAAGATTAAACTCAGAATTTGAATGTTGGATGCTATGAGTTTTGGGGATATCATTATGCCAGAAACTATCCATGGTGTATAGGAACTAACCAGAAGGTAAGCGATAAAGAACACCAGATTTATGATGCTACTGGAAATAAAAATCTTGATGGACAATTGATCCCTATGCTCTTATAGGGTCATGTTTTTGATAAAAATATTAGAGTTTTGATATACAGCGGTGCTACAGATATTTTTATCTCTATTAGTTTTATCAGGGACATGCTAGAGAATCCAAAGACTTTAGCAAAAGGGTGGAAATTCGAGTATGGTTCTGGACAGACCCACTTCATAGACCAATATTATACCTTGATAGAAATCTCCCTATCCATAAATTATATCACTTGGCAATTCTATGTAGCTGCATTACATGCCTTTGACATAATTTTAGGGGTTGATTGGTTAAAGGACCGTAAGACCTTGGTCAAATTTTAGGAGAGATGGGTCGAATTCACTGATGAGAACAAGAAAAGGATTAGGTTGTATAGTGAACAAGGGATATTTTAACCCATATTAATCTTTGCTATGCAACTTAAGAAGGTGATTTGAAGGAAAGAGTTGGTTTATGTGGTCATGGTAAAGGAGGTAAAGGAGGAAATATTTGAGAAATTTCCCATCCTTCAAGATTTTAAGGATGTCTTTACATCTAAAATATCCAATATGCCTCCTAAGCAAGAATTTGACTTTACTATCGATCTAGTACCCGGTACAGAACCTATACATAGAGCTCCATATAGTATGAACACTATAGAGATGCAAGAGCTAAAAGTGAAACTACAAAAGTTGTTGGATAAAAGGCTAATTAATCCAAGTGTGTCTCCCTAGGGTGCACCAATTTTTTTTATCAAGAAGAAGTATGGATCCTTGAGATTATGCATCGATTATAGGATTTTGAATAAATCTACAATTAAAAATAGTTATCCCTTACCCCAAATAGAGGATTTGTTTGATCAACTAAAAGGGGCTACTATCTTTTCAAAAATAGACTTAAAGTCAGGTTACCACTAGTTGAGAATCAAAGAACAATATACACATAATACAACATTCATAACTCAATATGGACACTATGAGTTCATAATTTTACCCTTTGGGTTAACAAATGCACTTGCAACTTAAAAAATAATTGGACAAGTTTGTCTTGGTATTTTTAGACGACATCTTGGTCTATTCTTGCAGCAAGGAGGATCATGACAAGCATCTGAAGATAATACTAAGGGTTTTGAGGGAAAATCAGCTATATGGAAATTTGTCAAAATATAAGTTTTATGTGTCACAAGTACATTACTTGGGACATGTCATATCTGCATATGGAATTGCAGTTGACCCTAAGAAGATAGAAGTTATTTTAGATTGGCTAACCCCTACAAATATAATAGAGGTTCAAATTTTTATAGGCATATCTAAGTATTTTAGGAGTTTTGCGAAAGATTATGCCAAAATAACATGTCCTATAACCAATCTTCAAAGAAAAGGTAAGTCATTCCAATGGACGGAAAAATGTGAAACAACATTCTAGCTGCTAAAATAATTATTAAATACCACTCCTATGTTAAGGATTCTAGATCCTCAAGGTGACTTTTCAATATGTACTAATGCTTTCTTAAAAGGTTTGAGAGGAGTTATGTCTCAATATGGAGCAATGGTGGCTTATGAGTCCACGAAACTAAAGAAACATGAAGTAAACTATGCCACACATGACTTAGAATTGGCCATAGTAGTGCATGCCCTAAAATTTTAGTGACATTACCAGCTAGGAAGACCCTTTGAATTAAGAACATATCACCAAATTATGAAGTATATTTTCACTCAACCATTGCTAAATGCACGTCAAAGAAGGTGTATTGAATTTTTAGCATAGTATGACTTTGGGATTGAATACATATAAGGTAAATAGAATAATGTGGCAGATGCATTACGTAGAAGAAGGCATATCACTACTTTAACTAGAAGTCATGTGGATCTAATGGATCAGGTTAAAAGAGCTCAAATTCAGGATCCTTATTGTAAGGAAGTACAAGATAAAATAAGGAAGGACCCAAAGTTAGATCAAGACTTTGGATTCAAAGATGGATTCTTATGTTTCAAGGAATGGATTATTATTCTACAAACAAGTGATTTGCATAGTATTATCATGAGAGAGGCTCATAGATCCCCTTATTCTACTCATCCTAGAGAAGCTAAGATGAGCGAAAATATGAATAAAATATTTTATTGGCTTGGGATGAAGAAATATATTACTAATTTTGTGGCTAATAAGCATCTTGTAGTAATATCCTCACAATGTACCCATAGAATAATGGCAAGTAATATCTATGGACTTTATTGTGGGACTACCAAAGATGAGGTATCAACATGATGCCATAATGGTAATAGTTGACAAACTGACCAAATTTGCACACTTCATTCCTGGTAGTACTACTGATGATGCAATAGTTGTTGCTAACAGGTTCGATAAGGACATATTTAGATTATATGGATTTCTAGAAATGATCATCTCATATAGAGACTCAAGATTTACATAAAATTTTTGATAAGCTCTCCATTGAGAAATTGGTACTTCACTACATATAAGTTTTGCCTATCATTCTGATATGGATGGACAAACTAAGAGAGTCAATCAGGTATTATAGGGCATGCTATGCATGTACTGCATGGACCAGAAGTCTCATTAAGAATACTTCGTGCATTTAGTTGAGTTTACCTATAATAATGGGTACCATGCCTCTCTAAATATGGTTCCTTTTGAGGATTTTGTTGGACATTTTGAGTCCCTAAGTCAAAGTTGTCATTGATGTCACCAGATGAAGTCATCATTAATACCAAATATTTCAGTAGGAAACAAAGGGGATAAAAATGGTTATTTGATATCCAGGAAGAAGGCCAAAGATCAAGTGAAAGAGTGCAAAAGACAGAAGTTAAAAAGGGGTTATAATATTTATTTTATAAATTATTTAAATTCAGTGTGAATTTAAATTTTATAAATAAATATTAAAGGTACTTTATCAAAGGTATAATATTATAATAGTGGTTATTATAATATTAAATGTGCCATGGTGAAAACCCAAATAAAATATTTATAATTCTTATTATAATATTTTATAAGGCAAAAGTGGGTTTTATAAAGTCTAAAGATATTTTAATAAACCCAAAGGTTGGGTTTAAGACCAAAGGCATTCAAAGCCTTTATGATCTTCACCGATGTCATAGAAGACAACAAGGAAAGCATCGATATTTTCAAAGTAGTGGAAGAAGCATATAAATACTATGCCTAAAGTTCAAATTTATTATCCTTGCTCTAAAGTGAAAAGATTGGCTTACGAAAGAAAGAGCTCGTGAGTGTATGCGAAAAATGTGACAACAAAGTGTTGAAGGGAGGAAGCTTCGATTTTCAAAGTTGCATAAGACAACGTGGTCTAGTGGCATTTTGGAAAGCGTGAAAGCGCTGGCTTGCAAGGGAATTCATGTTCGAATCATGATGGGTGCATCGTGAGGTGTGTTGAGTGAAGCGCCTACGATGCACGTTCTTTTGCCAAGGTGGAAGGAGAGAGTGGAGATTAAGAAGCATGTGGTGCTTCATTAATCTCAACGAGTGCTTGGCTCATGCGACAAATTTGGTCATGGTTAAGGCGCTCATAGGGGGCAACGTTGAGGGTTCGATTCCCTCCAAAGGCAAAGGTAATATTTTTTATTTTATTTTTAATTAAATGCCTAAGTTGGAGGTATAAGGTTGTTTAGTGGTTGAGTTTGGAAAGGTTGCTTTGTGATAAAGTTGTGGTAGTTGAGAATTACCTTTAGGAGTTATAAGGAGAATTATATTTTTATTTTTAAGTCTTAAAATTGCTATTGTGGAATATTGAAAGATTAAGACTTTGTGGGTAGTATGTTATTTTGAATTAAGGGTTTTTGTGACTATTGTGAGGATATTGATTATTATTTAAGTTGGAGTGATAAGGTGTAATTTTGATATTATTTTTGTGATATGTTTTGTTGAAGAAAATTATCCTCTAACCCTTATTGAGATTGGCAAAGAAGTAATTGTGAGTGTGGCAGATTTGTGAGGTCAACTACTTGACATTCAAAAGGTATGGGCAAATTCTTCTTTGGTTGACTTGGTTGATTGGCTTTATTGAAAATTAAGTTTGGAGTGAAAAGGACTTGATTAGGGTTTCCTTTTCGAAAGTGGTTGAGTTATTGCTTCAAGGTTTTCTGATTTGAGAGTTGAGATTAAAACCTTGTTTTATTAGCATTGTTGTTGAGATCATTGGTTGAGTGAAGTGTTTGAGTTAATGCTTCAAGGTTTTCTGAAATTGAGAGTTGTGATTAAAACCTTGTTTGATGAGCATGGTTGTTGAAGTGAGTTGTTATGCAAAGAACTTGAACTAGGGTTTGAAAATATCATGAGTATCATTGTTATGTGAGATTTGTTGTTGAGCATTGTTGGAAATATTTTGAGTTGGATGATACATGCTTGGACTAGGGTTTTGTGAGCAAGAGTTGTTTCTTGAAGTGATTGGTTGAGTAGAGTTGATTGAGCCTAGTCAAGTGGATGTATGAAGTGATTGTTCAAGTTCCATAAAACAAACTATTCTATATTATGATTTGAGTTGAGATTGAGTTTTGAGAATAGAACATATTGAGTCTCTAACAATTCTCTTTATGATTCTATGAGATTGAGTTGAGAAAGTGATTGAGTTTTGAGAATAGAACATATTGAGTCTCTAACAATTCTCTTTATGCTTCTATGAGATTGAGTTGAGAAAGTGATTGAGTTTTGAGTATAGAACATATTGAGTCTCTAACAATTCTCTTTATGCTTCTATGAGATTGATTTGAGTTGAGAAAGTGATTGAGCATTGAGTAAAGAACATATTGAGTCTCTAACAATTCTCTTTATGTTTCTATGAGATTGGACAAGTTCTGTGTGGACTTGTTAAGCAGATTTGAGGTAAGTCTTTGAGAAGTAGGGTTATGCATAACAAGTTAGATCCAAAATGTATTTATAAAAAATTGGCGAATCAATTTCAAAATCTAGGTGAATAGTGTTGAAACACATGTAGAAGGTTAACTATTATTAGGGGTAATGTTGGAAATTTAAACTTAAAATGGTCAAATTATTATAAAATTTGATCGAATCAACCCAAAAATAATTGCACCTAGAAAATTTTTGACTAATGGATCTTGGTCAAGGGTCTCAAATATTAGCTGATTCCAAATTTTGAAAATCATAATTTTAGCCAATTGGCTAAAAATAGCCGCTATGCATAACCCTGTTGAGAAGACTTGTGGACTGATTTTGTGTGAGATTTTGTGGAATCTTATAATACAAATTTGAGCAAGTCCTAGAGAGGACTTATTGAGCATATTTGGATAGGTTCTGTGTGGACCTGTTGAGAAGATTTGGATAGATTCTGTGTGGACATTTTGAGCATATTTGTACATGTTCTTTGTGGACCTATTGAGCATATTTAAACAGGTTCTGAGTGGACCTATTGAGCAAATTTGAGTGGGTTTTGAGTGGACCTATTGAACAGAGGTCTATAAATATTGTAATTAGGAAGGATTCCCAAGAGATTATTTGAGAAATATTTAGAAGAAATATTTTCTCCGTGGAGGTAGCCATATTTGGGTGAACCACATTAAATCTGTGTCTCTATTGTGTATGGTGTTTTATGCATTGCTTTGATTACTGCTATTGATATTGCTATCTATACACTACATAATATTGATTTGAAAGAAAAGTAAAAAGTGCTCTTATACTGTTCACCCCCTCTCTCAGTATAAGATTGTGTTCTTCAATTGGTATCAAAGGGATGGAAGTGACTTCTTGTATTGGTGTATGCTAATGAGATTTCACTTGATGGCACTTGGCAATGAAGTTTGGGATGCAGTGGAACTTGGATATGATTCAACAATCAATCCTCCTATAGATAAGGAAGGTAAGCTTCTAATGCATGCAAATTCAAGAGCTATGAATGCAATTATAAAAGGGTTGCGTAGATCAGAATCTATGAAGGTTATGGATTGTAAAACAACAAAAGAAATGTGGGAACTACTACATAACATATATGAAGGAGATAAAGGTGTCAGGAAAGCTAAGATCAGAAATATCAAAGGAGAATTTGAAAACTTAAGAATGCGAGATGATGAAAATATTTGTGACTATCTCAGTAAGATTGATGAACTTGTACATGAGATGAGAGGTCTTGGAATGAAGGTCGATGAATCTGATGCTTGTGATAAGATCTTGAGAACTCTTCCAAAAAGGTATAGTGAAAAGGTTTCTGCTATAGAAACATCAATTGATAGTGATTGTCTGACAAGAAATTCTTTACTTGGCATGCTTACAACTTTTGAGATAAGAACAAAATATCCTATCCCTCCGAAAGAGGTTGCATTCAAAGTGAACAAGAAGATAAAGGGTAAGAAGTTAGAATCAAGCAGTGAGTCATCCAGGTGATGAAGAAGCTAATTATGGTAGAAGAGATAAAGGTTCCAGAAGACCCATAGATCTAAGATCTATTAAGTGTTTCAATTATGGAAAGTATGGATATTTTGCAATAGATTGTAAAGAGCCAAAGAACAACAATGGTGAAGAAAAATAGGATCACAAGTACAAGGAATCAGAAAGATATAGGCACCAAAATAAAAGAAAGGATGGACAAAGCAGACAAGGAAATAAGTTCTTCCAAAGACAAAAGAGAAGCTACTATGCGGATAATGCAAGTAAGTACTCAAATGATAGTGATGCTAGATTTTCAGACAATGATAGAGATGAAGTCCTATTTATGATTGAAGAGAAAGAACCAGTTAAGAAAAAGACTCCAGTTATTCTCAAGTGTTTTAGATGTGGTAGATTTGGACATCTTGAAGATGATTGCACAAGGGATGGTTATAGTTTCAGTGATGATGACTATGAAGATGCACTTGAAAGACTAGATGAAAATCTTCTAATGGCATTAGAAGAAGAAGTGAGTGATCCTATAGAAGATAAGCCAAAAGAAAGTAATGATGTGGACAAAGGTAAACAAATAGAGGATTATTCAGTAGAGAATGGTTATGATCTCAAGGGAGAACTCATCTATGCCCTTGACATGGTAAATAAGGTAAGAAAGCAACACTCTAAGCTTGAAATTCAGTTTCAAGAATGTGATGAAGAAAGATTATTGCTCATAGAGGATTTAGAAAAATCAAAGGCTAAGGCAAAGAAGTTCAAAGATAAGTTAGAAGAAAAGATCTTGGAATGTGAGAAGTTAGCACAAGAAGTGGCACTACTAAAGGAAGATGTAGAGGACTCCAAGAATAAGCTATACAAGTATGTAAACAGTGCAAAGAGTGTGGATAAAATAGTCAAGATACAAAGAGGAGCAACAAACAAGACAGGTCTTGGTTCTAAACAGGTACAAAAGAAATGGGAAGAAGAGTCTACTTCAAGTCTTGAAGAAGAAGAAACTTCAGATGAAGATACATCAGAAGAAGACAGTGTAAGAGGGAGTGAGACATCAGAGGATGAGTTGGACAATAAAGAGTTCAACAAATATAGGAACAATGCACAGAAAAGATACAGATGGAACAACAATCAGAACAGGAGACCAATGAGGTCAAGACAAGGAAGCTTCAATGGAAGATGTTTTTCATGTCACAGGTTTGGGCACATGGCTTCACAATGCAGGACACATGAAAGACAAGAATATGGGAAAGGATATATTTTCCATGGGTATTGCTACTCATGTAATGAGTTTGGTCACAAGGCAATGAATTATAGGATTCATGATAGAAGAGGATATGGCTTCACTAGGAGAAATCCTAAGACATTTGCACCTCCAAGGAATAATAACATTAAGTGTTATAAGTGCAATAATGATGGTCACACAACAAAATGGTGTAGAGCAAATATTCCAAAAATAGGTATGAACAGGAACAAGAACATGAACAGGAACAGGAACATGAATAGGAATAGGAACATGGATAAGAACAAGAATAGGAATAGGAATGATGACAGGAATAGGAATAGGAATATGGATGAGAACAAGAACAAAAAATGGAACAAGAATGATGACACGGATAGAAACAATCAGAAGAATCAAAAAATTTAGAAAAGAAAGGAAGAGGATAAAGGCAAAGAACAATGCATTTTGGGAGTAGAAATACTCCCACCCCAGAATTAACCACCTCAAAGGAGGTGGGGGAGGGGCTAAGCTAAGAGGCTCATTCTTAGCCCCGAGCCCCAAAGGTGACCCTTTGCCATTGATGTCAAAGGGGGAGAGATTTGTGTATGGGGAGAGATTTGATATTTGAGAGAGCATTGAGCCAGGGGGAGCAATGTCCCAAGGGGGAGCAGAAAGAAAAAGAAAGGTCAGGTTTTGGTAAGAAGAGTATGGGTTGCCATCAATGACAAAGGGGGAGATTGTTGGACATTTTGAGTCCCTAAGTCAAAGTTGTCATTGATGTCACCAGATGAAGTCATCATTAATACCAAATATTTCAGTAGGAAACAAAGGGGATAAAAATGGTTATTTGATATCCAGGAAGAAGGCCAAAGATCAAGTGAAACGAGTGCAAAAGACAGAAGTTAAAAAGGGGTTATAATATTTATTTTATAAATTATTTAAATTCAGTGTGAATTTAAATTTTATAAATAAATATTAAAGGTACTTTATCAAAGGTATAATATTATAATAGTGGTTATTATAATATTAAATGTGCCATGGTGAAAACCCAAATAAAATATTTATAATTCTTATTATAATATTTTATAAGGAAAAAGTGGGTTTTATAAAGTCTAAAGATATTTTAATAAACCCAAAGGTTGGGTTTAAGACCAAAGGCATTCGAAGCCTTTATGATCTCCACTGACATCATAGAAGACAACAAGGAAAGCATCGACATTTTCAAAGTAGTGGAAGAAGCATATAAATACTATGCCTAAAGTTCAAATTTATTATCCTTGCTCTAAAGTGAAAATATTGGCTTGCGAAAGAAAGAGCTCATGAGTGTATGCGAAAAATGTGATAGCAAAGTGTTGAAGGGAGGAAGCTTCGATTTTTGAAGTTGCATAAGACAACTGTGGTCTAGTGGCATTTTGGAAAGCGTGAAAGTGCTGGCTTGCAAGGGAATTCATGTTCGAATCACGATGGGTGCATCGTGAGGTGTGTTGAGTGAAGCACCTACGGTGCACATTATTTTGCCAAGGTGGAAGGAGAGAGTGGAGATTAAGAAGCATGTGGTGCTTCATTAATCTCAATGAGCGCTTGGCTCGTGCGATGACTTTGGCCATGATTAAGGTGCTCATAGGGGGCAACATTGAGGGTTCGATTCCCTCCAAAGGTAAAGGTAATATTTTTTATTTTATTTTTAATTAAATGCCTAAGTTGGAGGTATAAGGTTGTTTAGTGGTTGAGTTTGGAAAGGTTGCTTTGTGATAAAGTTGTGGTAGTTGAGAATTACCTTTAGGAGTTATAAGGAGAATTCTATTTTTATTTTTAAGTCTTAAAATTGCTATTGTGGAATATTGAAAGGTTAAGACTTTGTGGGTAGTATGTTATTTTGAATTAAGGGTTTTTGTGACTATTGTGAGGATATTGATTATTATTTAAGTTGGAGTGATAAGGTGTAATTTTGATATTATTTTTGTGATATGTTTTGTTGAAGAAAATTATCCTCTAACCCTTATTGAGATTGGCAAAGAAGTAATTGTGAGTGTGGCAGATTTGTGAGGTCAACTACTTGACATTCAAAAGGTATGGGCAAATTCTTCTTTGGTTGACTTGGTTGATTGGCTTTATTGAAAATTAAGTTTGGAGTGAAAAGGACTTGATTAGGGTTTCCTTTTCGAAAGTGGTTGAGTTATTGCTTCAAGGTTTTCTGATTTGAGAGTTGAGATTAAAACCTTGTTTTATTAGCATTGTTGTTGAGATCATTGGTTGAGTGAAGTGTTTGAGTTAATGCTTCAAGGTTTTCTAAAATTGAGAGTTGTGATTAAAACCTTGTTTGATGAGCATTGTTGTTGAAGTGAGTTGTTATGCAAAGAACTTGAACTAGGGTTTGAAAAGATCATGAGTATCATTGTTATGTGAGATTTGTTGTTGAGCATTGTTGGAAATATTTTGAGTTGGATGATACATGCTTGGACTAGGGTTTGTGAGAAAGAGTTGTTTCTTGAAGTGATTGGTTGAGTAGAGTTGATTGAGCCTAGTCAAGTGGATGTATGAAGTGATTGTTCAAGTTCCATAAAACAAACTATTCTATATTCTGATTTGAGTTGAGATTGAGTTTTGAGAATAGAACATATTGAGTCTCTAACAATTCTCTTTATGATTCTATGAGATTGAGTTGAGAAAGTGATTGAGTTTTGAGAATAGAACATATTGAGTCTCTAACAATTCTCTTTATGCTTCTATGAGATTGAGTTGAGAAAGTGATTGAGTTTTGAGTATAGAACATATTGAGTCTCTAACAATTCTCTTTATGCTTCTATGAGATTGAGTTGAGAAAGTGATTAAGTTTTGAGTATAGAACATATTGAGTCTCTAAAAATTCTCTTTATGATTCTATGAGATTGATTTGAGTTGAGAAAGTGATTGAGCATTGAGTAAAGAACATATTGAGTCTCTAACAATTCTCTTTATGTTTCTATGAGATTGGACAAGTTCTGTGTGGACTTGTTAAGAAGATTTGAGGTAAGTCTTTGAGAAGACTAGTGGATTATGATAACAAGTTAGATCCAATATGTATTTATAAAAAATTGGAGAATAATTTGAAAATCTAGGTGAATAGTGTTGAAACAGATGTAGACAGGTTAACTATTATTAGGGGTAATGTTGGAAATTTAAACTTAAATGGTAAATTATTATAAAATTTGAGCGAATAAAAAAATAATTGGACCTATAAAATTTTTGACTAATGGGTCTTGGTAAGGGTCTAAATATTAGCTGATTAAATTTTGAAAATCATAATTTTAGCCAATTGTGCTAAAAATAGAGCTATGAATAACCTGTTGAGAAGACTTGTGCTAGACTGATTTTGTGTGAGATTTTGTGGACATTTATAATACAAATTTGAGCAGATTGTGCTAGACGATGGACTATATTGAGCATATTTGGATAGGTTCTATGTGGACGTTGAGAAGATTTGGATAGATTCTGTAGTGGACATGTTGAGCATATTTGTACAGGTTCTTTGTGGATCCTATTGAGCATATTTAAAGAGGTCTCTAGTGGACTATAGAGATCCAAATTTGAGTGGGTTTTGAATGCATCAAATCCCTTTGGACAGAGGTCCATAAACATTGTAATTGGGAAGGATTCCCAAGAGATTAATTGAGAAATATTTAGAAGAAATATTTTCTTCATGGAGGTAGCCATATTTGGGTGAACCACGTTAAATATGTGTCTCTATTATGTATGGTGTTTTGTGCATTGCTTTGATTACTTCTATTGATACTGCTATCTATACACTACATAATATTTATTTGAAATAAAAGTAAAAAGTGCTCTTATACTATTCACCCCCTCTCTCAGTATAAGCTTGTGTTCTTCAATTGGTATAAGATGGAAGTGACTTCTTGTATTGGTGTATGCTAATGAGATTTCACTTGATGGCACTTGGTAATGAAGTTTGGGATGCAATGGAACTTGGATATGATTCAGTAGTCAATCCTCCTATAGATAAGGAAGGTAAGCTTCTAATGCATGCAAATTCAAGAGCTATGAATGCAATTATAAAAGGGTTGCGTAGATCAGAATCTATGAAGGTTATGGATTGTAAAACAACAAAAGAAATGTGGGAACTACTACATAACATATATGAAGGAGATAAAGGTGTCAGGAAAGCTAAGATCATAAATATCAAAGGAGAATTTGAAAACTTAAGAATGCGAGATGATGAAAACATTCGTGACTATCTCAGTAAGATTGATGAACTTGTACATGAGATGAGAGGTCTTGGAATGAAGGTCGATGAATCTGATGCTTGTGATAAGATCTTGAGAACTCTTCCAAAAAGGTACAGTGAAAAGGTTTCTGCTATAGAAACATCAATTGATAGTGATTGTTTGACAAGAAATTCTTTACTTGGCATGCTTACAACTTTTGAGATAAGAACAAAAGATCCTATCCCTCCAAAAGAGGTTGCATTCAAAGTGAACAAGAAGATAAAGGGTAAGAAGTTAGAATCAAGCAGTGAGTCATCCAGTGATGAAGAAGCTAATTATGGTAGAAGAGATAAAGGTTCCAGAAGACCCATAGATCTAAGATCTGTTAAGTGTTTCAATTGTGGAAAGTATGGACATTTTGCAATAGATTGTAAAGAGCCAAAGAACAACAATGGTGAAGAAAAATAGGATCACAAGTACAGGGAATCAGAAAGATATAGGCACCAAAATAAAATCAAGGATGGACAAAGTAGACAAGGAAAGAAGTTCTTCCAAAGACAAAAGAGAAGCTACTATGCGGATAATGCAAGTAAGTACTCAAATGATAGTGATGCTAGCTTTTCAGACAATGATAGAGATGAAGTCCTATTTATGATTGAAGAGAAAGAACCAGTTAAGAAAAAGACTCCAGTTATTCTCAAGTGTTTTAGATGTGGTAGATTTGGACATCTTGAAGATGATTGCACAAGGGATGGTTATAGTTTCAGTGATGATGACTATGAAGATGCACTTGAAAGACCAGATGAAAATCTTCTAATGGCATTAGAAGAAGAAGTGAGTGATCCTATAGAAGACAAGCCAAAATAAAGTAATGATGTGGACAAAGGTAAACAAATAGAGGATTATTCAAAAGAGAATGGTTATGATCTCAAGGGAGAACTCATCTATGCCCTTGACATGGTAAAGAAGGTAAGAAAGCAACACTCTAAGCTTGAAATTCAGTTTCAAGAATGTGATGAAGAAAGATTATTGCTCATAGAGGATTTAGAAAAATCAAAGGCTAAGGCAAAGAAGTTCAAAGATAAGTTAGAAGCAAAGATCTTGGAATGTGAGAAGTTAGCACAAGAAGTGGCTCTACTAAAGGAAGATGTAGAAGACTCCAAGAATAAGCTATACAAGTATGTAAACAATGCAAAGAGTGTGGATAAAATAGTCAAGATACAAAGAGGAGCAACAAACAAGACAAGTCTTGGTTCTAAACAGGTTCAAAAGAAATGGGAAGAAGAGTCTACTTCAAGTCTTGAAGAAGAAGAAACTTTAGATGAAGATACATCAGAAGAAGACAGTGTAAGAGGGAGTGAGACATCAGAGGATGAGTTGGACAATAAAGAGTTCAACAAAGATAGGAACAATGCACAGAGAAGATACAGATGGAACAACAATCAGAACAGGAGACCAATGAGGTCAAGACAAGGAAGCTTCAATGGAAGATGTTTTTCATGTCACGGGTTTGGGCACATGGCTTCACAATGCAGGACACATGAAAGACAGGAATATGGGAAAGGACAGATTTTTCATGGGTATTGCTACTCATGTAATGAGTTTGGTCACAAGGCAATGAATTGTAGGATTCATGAAAGAAGAGGATATGGCTTCACTAGGAGAAATCCTAAGACATTTGCACCTCCAAGGAATAATAACATTAAGTGTTATAAGTGCAATAATGATGGTCACACAACAAAATGGTGTAGAGCAAATATTCAAAAAATAGGTATGAACAGGAACAAGAATATGAATAGGAACAGGAACATGAATAGGAATAGGAACATGGATAAGAACAAGAATAGGAATAGGAATGATGACAGGAATAGGAATAGGAACATGGATGAGAACAAGAACAAAAATAGGAACAGGAATGATGACACAGATAGAAACAATCAGAAGAATCAAAAAATTCAGAAATAAAAGGAAGAGGATAAAGGCAAAGAACAATGCATTTTGGGAGTAGAAATACTCCCACCCCATAATTAACCACCTCAAAGGAGGTGGGGGAGGGGCTAAGCTAAGAGGCTCATTCTTAGCCCCGAGCCCCAAAGGTGACCCTTTGCCATTGATGTCAAATGGGGAGAGATTTGTGTATATGGGGAGAGATTTGATATTTGAGAGAGCATTGAGCCAGGGGGAGCAATGTCCCAGGGGAAGCAGAAAGAAAAAGAAAGGTCAGATTTTGGTAAGAAGAGTATGGGTTGCCATCAATGACAAAGGGGGAGATTGTTGGACATTTTGAGTCCCTAAGTCAAAGTTGTCATTGATGTCACCAGATGAAGTCATCATTAATACCAAATATTTCAGTAGGAAACAAAGGGGATAAAAATGGTTATTTGATATCCAAGAAGAAGGCCAAAGATCAAGTGAAACAGTGCAAAAGACAGAAGTTAAAAAGGGGTTATAATATTTATTTTATAAATTATTTAAATTCAGTGTGAATTTAAATTTTATAAATAAATATTAAAGGTACTTTATCAAAGGTATAATATTATAATAGTGGTTATTATAATATTAAATGTGCCATGGTGAAAACCCAAATAAAATATTTATAATTCTTATTATAATATTTTATAAGGAAAAAGTGGGTTTTATAAAGTCTAAAGATATTTTAATAAACCCAAAGGTTGGGTTTAAGACCAAAGGCATTCGAAGCCTTTATGATCTCCACTGAAATCATAGAAGACAACAAGGAAAGCATCGACATTTTCAAAGTAGTGGAAGAAGCATATAAATACTATGCCTAAAGTTCAAATTTATTATCCTTGCTCTAAAGTGAAAATATTGGCTTGCAAAAGAAAGAGCTCATGAGTGTATGCGAAAAATGTGATAGCAAAGTGTTGAAGGGAGGAAGCTTCGATTTTTGAAGTTGCATAAGACAACGTGGTCTAGTGGCATTTTGGAAAGCGTGAAAGTGCTGGCTTGCAAGGGAATTCATGTTCGAATCATGATGGGTGCATCGTGAGGTGTGTTGAGTGAAGCACCTACGATGCACATTCTTTTGCCAAGGTGGAAGGAGAGAGTGGAGATTAAGAAGCACGTGGTGCTTCATTAATCTCAATGAGCGCTTGGCTCGTGCGGTGACTTTGGCCATGATTAAGGCGCTCATAGGGGGCAACATTGAGGGTTCGATTCCCTCCAAAGGCAAAGGTAATATTTTTGATTTTAATTTTAATTAAATGCCTAAGTTGGAGGTATAAGGTTGTTTAGTGGTTGAGTTTGGAAAGGTTGCTTTGTGATAAAGTTGTGGTAGTTGAGAATTACCTTTAGGAGTTATAAGGAGAATTCTATTTTTATTTTTAAGTCTTAAAATTGCTATTGTGGAATATTGAAAGGTTAAGACTTTGTGGGTAGTATGTTATTTTGAATTAAGGGTTTTTGTGACTATTGTGAGGATATTGATTATTATTTAAGTTGGAGTGATAAGGTGTAATTTTGATATTATTTTTGTGATATGTTTTGTTGAAGAAAATTATCCTCTAACCCTTATTGAGATTGGAAAAGAAGTAATTGTGAGTGTGGCAGATTTGTGAGGTCAACTACTTGACATTCAAAAAGGTATGGGCAAATTCTTCTTTGGTTGACTTGGTTGATTGGCTTTATTGAAAATTAAGTTTGGAGTGAAAAGGACTTGATTAGGGTTTCCTTTTCGAAAGTGGTTGAGTTATTGCTTCAAGGTTTTCTGATTTGAGAGTTGAGATTAAAACCTTGTTTTATTAGCATTGTTGTTGAGATCATTGGTTGAGTGAAGTGTTTGAGTTAATGCTTCAAGGTTTTCTAAAATTGAGAGTTGTGATTAAAACCTTGTTTGATGAGCATTGTTGTTGAAGTGAGTTGTTATGCAAAGAACTTGAACTAGGGTTTGAAAATATCATGAGTATCATTGTTATGTGAGATTTGTTGTTGAGCATTGTTGGAAATATTTTGAGTTGGATGATACATGCTTGGACTAGGGTTTGTGAGCAAGAGTTGTTTCTTGAAGTGATTGGTTGAGTAGAGTTGATTGAGCCTAGTCAAGTGGATGTATGAAGTGATTGTTCAAGTTCCATAAAACAAACTATTCTATATTCTGATTTGAGTTGAGATTGAGTTTTGAGAATAGAACATATTGAGTCTCTAACAATTCTCTTTATGCTTCTATGAGATTGAGTTGAGAAAGTGATTGAGTTTTTGAGAATAGAACATATTGAGTCTCTAACAATTCTCTTTATGCTTCTATGATATTGAGTTGAGAAAGTGATTGAGTTTTGAGTATAGAACATATTGAGTCTCTAACAATTCTCTTTATGATTCTATGAGATTGATTTGAGTTGAGAAAGTGATTGAGCATTGAGTAAAGAACATATTGAGTCTCTAACAATTCTCTTTATGTTTCTATGAGATTGGACAAGTTCTATGTGGACTTGTTAAGAATATTTGAGGTAAGTCTTTGAGAAGACTTGTGGACTGATTTTGTGTGAGATTTTGTGGAAGCTTACAATACATATTTGAGCAAGTCCTAGAGAGGACTTATTGAGAAGATTTGGACAAGTTCTATGTGGACCTGTTGAGTAGATTTGGACAGGTTCTGTGTGGACTTATTGAGCATATTTGGATAGGTTATGTGTGGACCTATTGAGCATATTTAGACAGGTTCTATGTGGACCTATTGAGCATATTTGGACAAGTTCTATGTGAACCTATTGAGAAGATTTGGATAGGTTCTGAGTGGACCTATTGAGCATATTTGAGTAGGTTCTGAGTGGACCTATTGAGCATATTTTTGCTAGACCAACTAGACTGTGTTTAGTGTATATTTGAGTGGACTTGTGCTAGACCGACTAGACTATGTTTAGTGCAAGAGTTGAGTAGATTTGTGCTAGATCGAATGGACTATGTTTAGTGCAAATTTGAGTGAGCTTATTGAGTAGACTTGTGCTAGACCGAATGAACTATGTTTAGTGCAAGATTGAGCAGAGTTGTGCTAGACCGACTAGACTGTGTTTAGTACAGAATTGAGATAGAGCTTTGGAGGTGATAGAGCAGAGAGGATAGAGTCTCTAGTGGATAGAGATCCATCAGCCAAGGCAGTGAGGATAGGTCTTCTGAGTGGGGACAAGAGTCTTCAGTGGAGAGAGATCCACAAGCCAGTGTAGTGGAGGCAGTCATCTTCTAGAGGATCACCAACTAGAGCAGAGGAGAAGGAGTTCTCCTATGGATAGAGATCCACAAACCATATTTAGGGGATCAACATCTCCTTTGGATAGAGGTCCATAAACATTGTAATTGGGAAGGATTCCCAAGAGATTATTTGAGAAATATTTAGAAGAAATATTTTCTCCGTGGAGGTAGCCATATTTGGGTGAACCACATTAAATTTGTGTCTCTATTGTGTATGGTGTTTTGTGCATTGCTTTGATTATTGCTATTGATACTGCTATCTATACACTGCATAATATTGATTTGAAAGAAAAGTAAAAAGTGCTCTTATACTGTTCACCCCCCCTCTTAGTATAAGCTTGTGTTCTCTAGATTTGTGGTCGTAGGTGTAGAACTCCATTATCATGGGATAATCCTGAAGATCGGGTCACTGTTGGACCAAAATATTTGAAGGAGATGGAGGATCAACTAAAGATAATTCATCAGAGGCTCAAGGAAGCCTTTGATCACCAAAATAAATATGTAGACTTGAGAAGGACTCCTTTATAATTTTCCATAGGAGATAAGGTGTTTTTGAGAGTCAAATCTATGAAAAGTGCAATTAAGTCCACTAAGTTTTTTTTTTAAGCAAAAAACCCCTTGCAGGGCCACCTTGGTCTAATAGACCATGAAAATGGGGTTCTAAACCGTCAAAGTCACTCGGGAGTCACACCTAGCCCTGCCCGTGCCAACATAATCAATTGGATTTTGGGTACCCAATTCAGCTTTTTGGTAGGGTGGAGATTTGAACCTAAGACCTCCCTTGGAGGATTGCACTCTCCTCTCCAAATCACCTACAACACCTGGATTTAAGTCCACTAAGTTGGATCCCAGATATGTAGGACGATTTGCCATATGGAAAAAGATCAGTCTTGTTGCTTACAAACTCGACTTGCCACCTAAGTTGGCAAAGATTCACAATTATTTTCATGTGTCCCTTCTTAGGAAATATATATTTGATCCTACTCATGTTGTGGATGTTTCTAAGTTTTAGATGATGAATCCAACGTACATCAAGGTCAAGCCCGTTAAGATTATCGAGTTCCACTCTAAGTGGATGAGGAAATGAAACCAAGAGCAATGGGATATTTACTTTAAAAAGTACCAATTGGTAAAAGGTGGAAGACATGAAAAACACTTTTTGTGCTTATTTGAGGACACTTTGTAGTGCCTAATTTTAGTTAAGACTTTGTGATAGCATGATAAAAACTTATGAAAATTAAGTAGACTTATGGATTTTGTTATGCTTAACTAAAATTTGATGATCCTTGATGTAATGTTGGATATTACTATGTAAAAATTAAACATTATTATGTAGTATAAGTACTTTATATTTTTAGAACATGATGATGCTAATGTTTATTTACTGCATTTCAGGTCTAGCTACACTCGTCAGGTGGGAGAGGTTGTTCTTCTCATTTGAAAGAAATAATTGCTCAACCACCAGGAATGGAGAACTATAAAAAGGGAAATGATGACAAAGAAAATCTAGAGGGTATTAAAAAAATTCCCTCAGATCCACCTGACTACACTATTGGACCATGATGTTCTAGACTAGTCTCCTAGTCGAATGGTGATAGTTGACTATCTTAAAAATACTAGCCACAAGAAAAACAATAGTGTGGAAATGGGGTTTGCATGATTAGCTTGCATAAAAAAATTGCATGATTTGAATGTGGTTGCAAAAAGATATATTAGTTCAATGCTTGATTTGTTCTTTGTGATAAATGAAATGCAAATGACTATTGGGAACGAAACACAAAGGATTGTGTTTAGCCTATAGAGGGAGTATGTAACATCCCAATTTTTACCCTACTCTGTGCTTGCATTATATAGCTTAAGTTTTTGATTTCTTAGAGGTAATTATGAAATAAAAATTGATAAAGTATGCTTGGCTAAACTAGGAGAATTTGTTGCTAAATATAAATTGTTATTGACATTAGGGCATTTATTTGAATGTTTCTTTGTCTCCTTAGTTAGTTGAGAAATTAATTACTAAGATTGGTTTACTTGGTTAAATAAGATATTTAATTTGTGTTAAGCTTGATTAGTGGACAACATTAAAGAATCATTAAATTTAGTGTAATTTTATCCCTATATTAGTTACAAGTTAATTGTGATTAATTAAGTTAATTAATTAGTTACTTAGAAATGAAGAAATGATTAGTTGAAGAATTGGTATGTGTTGGATTGTGATTGGACCACATCATTTTCAAAGTCAAACTAACTCCAATTTCTAGACAACATTTATTATGGGCGCATCTTCAACAATTTTTAATAATAAAATAATGGTTATGGAGGGAGGGTGAGCTCCATTATAAATAGAGGTATTTGGGGAGACATGGAAATAATGGTATTTGCAGAGTGAGATCAGGGAGTATGCTCTCTAATAGAAATTTGATCAAAAATCAAAAGTCTCACATTTTTCCTAAATTGGTTTTGGAAATCTAGAGGTTCCTAGGGAGTATGCTCTCCAGGTTTTACTCGGATTAGAAACTAGAAGGGCCTCATGATTTACCTTAGTTTTCCTTGCCTCAATACTTTGTTTTTAAAAAATAAGCTATGTGGGACAAAGAACTGGGGGTCTTACTAGATATTGGAACAAATGAAGCTAGCAAAAGATCCAAATCATGATTATGAATTCTAGATACCCTATAGATAATAAGTATGCTTGATTAAGGAATAAAGAGATAATATAGAAGTAATGTTACTATTGTAAGGGATAAAGGGTTTAATGGAATATACAAAAAATCTTAGATAATATAGAAGTAGCCTTACTGTTGTAAGGGATAAAGGGTTTAATGGAGTATACAAAAAATCTTTGAGTATAGGATTCTTGTTGTTCTGCATTTTGTGAGAATTCTTGTCTGAAAACATTGTTTGTATTAGCTTTATGTAAAAATGTTCTTCTAAATAAATTTAGAGGTTTCAAGTTTAATGGACCATTTTATAAAGAAACTTACGAAATTGAATATGACTTGATGTGATCACGGAAGCTTACGTATAGTAGGCATATGGGCTAAGTCTAGTTTTTATTCTTAAAAAAAAAAAAACAAAGAAGAGTGACTCTTGAATGTGTTAGAAATAGAGTGGTCTCAAGTTTTATATATAAGAAGCCCTATTCCATGATCTTGAGCATAGGTTTACCTTTGGTAAGAATTCTCAAGCACCATTATAGGACTCTCATGCCCTATGTAGTATGTTTTGGATAGCCATGTCATAAACCGAGCGATCTGGTTGCAGATGAGGGACAAGAATCACTCTATTTGTAGATATGAAGGTCATTGGTAATGTTTAATAAACTTGGATTTATTATTAAATATGTGGAAAATTACTAGAAGTTTAATAACTTGGATTTTAGTTTAATAACAACTGTAACATGTGGTAAATTACAGCTTTAATTTAATGGACAACTTTAATGTTTGATAAACATGTACAACTTTAATTTAAAGGACAACTTTAATGTTTAATAAACATGTACAACTTTAATTTAATGGACAACTTTAATTTATAATAAGCATGTATAGATATTACTAGAAGTTTAATAAACTTGGATTTGATATTAAATAAAAAAAAGAGAAGTTTAAGTTTACCCAAGGAAAAATTATATGGGTAGCTTGCCCATTTAGGGTATAAAGTTTTGAAATTTTCGTGAGTCTATGAACATCTCTAGTCATGAACAATATTATTTTGACACAAACCTGTTCGATGAAATCCAATGCTACATATATATGTATATGTCACAATATAAGAAGTTATTTCTAGGTTGAAATTTAGAGTGACTTACATTAAAGGGAATACTCCTTTTTGAAAATATGTGGTAAACATAGTTTGGTATACTCTTAGAGAGTTTGATTGATTATGATGGATGTTCTTGGCCAAATATAAAAAAGATGCTAGTAGTAGATTCTTTTGACATTGTGATTTTATGTTATGAATAAGATTATTTTAATGTTATTTCTTAGTGCTTATGTCTCTTGAGTCTTGGTAAAAAATGGTATAGTGATACATTTTACCATACAATGATTCCAATGCATTGTATAAATAGAATCATTTTTACACAATCATGCATGCTAAATTAAGAAATAAAATATTGTGGTGGTATAGTCTAATATGGGAGAAAGGATAACTAGGTTGCATTTCTCGAGAATATATGGGGGTTCTCTGTAGCCATGTCAATGAATGCAGTTAGTATATACTTAAGAGCATATTTTATGTGTGAGGAAATATGAGATGAAAGAAATGGGAAAAGTTCATTCTTAGGAAAGTATGGGATTTCCTACTCTTGAATTGTGTTGGATGCTTGGTTGTTGAAAAATTGTATGTATTCTATGGATTACTATTGCAAGGCAATTTATAGTTAGATATGCATATTCATAATTTGGATTGTACTAATCTTGAGTAACCTATCACCTAGTATTGGTTGGACTACGACAACTATTCTTGAAGAACCTGATGAACCCAAAAGAGAGTTGAAGATACAAAGAAGTTATTATATTCAACTCAATAAGGCTATTGTTGTGACATTAAGAGTTTTTTGCAAAATAAATAATGTAATAACTTGTAGGAATTTATGATTCATTGAAAAAGGTTTTGTAATGTAACTTTTGAATATCTAATTGTATAGGCTATAATCATTGTAAACCTCTTTAAAGTGATATGTTTTAAAAACAAATTGTTTACTTGATCTAATATATATTACTTGAATTCTCAAGTTGTTGTTGTGAGTATAAATGGTTAAATTGGATCTTTATAATTATGCAAGTATAAATGTGGAAACACAATATGAACATAAACATATCAAATATTATACAAATGAGAGATCTAAATAGTTAAATTTAATGAGATAAAGTGGTAGCCTACATATATCTACGAGAATCGATTGGATAATTTCCTTAACAAACCATATAGGGTATGGTTGGCTGGTTAAGCACTAGACCTAAAAATATTATATCATTGGAAAAAAATGAATAGTCATCAAGGCATATGCTTAAATCTAGGTTAAAAGATACCTATGGTTGGAACTATTGTAACTTAGAGTTAAACTTATAAAGGGAAATGAGTGTTCTGGTTCAAACATACTGGAAAATTCCTTTTGATCATTATGGGAGACTAGCCACTCCCATACACATGGATAAACTCTGATCAAGTTGATTCCTGTGTGGTGCATAGCCTTGGAAACTTAGGTGACTACTTATTCAATGGAAAAATATATATAAAATACTCTCATATGTATGTAAGTTTATAAACAAAAATGATGATGATGGTTAGTTTTGGTTGGGTAATTTGGGGTTATTACAAGGCTCAACTTGTGGTTGTTTCTCCTATGTTCTATCCTTGATTTTCTTAATTATTTTTATATTTAGATCTAGTATTGATGCCACTTTATATAGGCAGCAATGATATTAATATTTGAGGTCATAGAAATTTTGGTTGCCATTTATTCAAATTTTCTCTACTTGACAATATTATTTGAATAGTCTCATATAAGATGACCCACTTCATAGTACTATAAGCAATTATTAGAAAGGTTAGATAGTGTGGTAGTTGAATAAAGGAGATTTGAGGACCAATTATGTCAATAGAAGGAGTTAAGGTTGAGAAATGTACATCTCCATTAAACCCAAGGTCATATCTATACCAACAAAAATAATTCTATCACTTTAACACCATAGGATGCAATTGAGTTGCACATCAATAGATTGAAGAAAGGGATGTAGAGAGAAGTTGAGGAAAGGGATTTCAATCCCAAAGTATACAAATACTAGGAAAACACTTTGGGTGAATATATAATAGCCAAAATTGAAAATAAATTAAATAGCGACTAATTATAAACATTGCATAACACAAGGAAATTTGTGCATTATTAGGATTAAATAAATACATAACAACATATTGTTTCCCAAGACCTCTAATATATTCCAAAGGTTAACCTCTATTTTTCTCCTAAACAATATTAATTCATCAAACTAGGTCAAATAAAAGGGGTAATATGAAATATAAAAAATACTATAGTCTTTTATATTAATTCGTTAGTGAATTCACCAAACTCATCAAGAAAGGCAAAATAAGGTTTACCTCTTATCTAATATAGCTACAAGTTGGCAGTCTATTGATGTTATGGTGTGCAATCCCTATCATTTTATCTCCCCTCCAAGACCACATTCTCTAGCATAGAGACATGATTACCAGACATGAATTGGGTATTTATGAGGCCAAACATAGAAGATGGGTGTTTTTGTGTTCTATAAATTAAAATTCTTCTATAAACCAACCATATAATTAGAATTAACCAAGACTAAATATAGAGAGGAATAAATGTTAGGAACAATATATTTGATGAAGCCTTAATTTATAAAGTATTTTTTAAATACAAGAACCACATGAGACCAATTCTTTCTAAAAAACCAAGTTGTTAAAATTCAACAACATAGAAGATTTAAGAGGATTTTCCAAATCCAAAATCATGAACAAAGACTATGCCAAATGGTGAGGTACTAAGGGTTTCTAAGAATTATAATTTGGGGCAAGTACCAATTTTATGAGTTCATATACCATTTTAGACAAGCACAAAAATGGCTATGTATTAAGCATTTTAGAGAAAAAATGGGAACCTACCTTAGTGCATGCTAAATTGAAGCACGTTGTGAGACATTGGCATTTTATTCTTAATAACATTCAAGAAGGGTTTATTTGATGGTAATGTTATGGGTGGATAATGTTGGAGGAATTATTGATGACTCCCATGCCTTTGAGGAAACAAGGATATAAAGGAAATATGGTTTTTGACCTAGGGGTTGTTGGTAGTAAAGAAAAAGTAGAAGAAAAGAGGATCGAGCAAGTTGTGTTGTTGAATTTTTGAACCTATGAGCTAATAAACCTTGTATTCTTGGTTTTTTTATTTGGTATTCATTGCTTGGTGTTCATTACTTAGTAATAACTACTTGGTTTTAATTACCAAATGTGTTAAGCTATGTTTTCTCAAGATTTTTTTTAGTGGTTGATGCTTGATAATCGCTTTCTTAGGGCTTGAATTTGGTGTTAAAACATTTGATGTTTTAGTCTCCAAATTTGGTTTTGGTACTTGTTGTGAATGTATTGTTGAATTGATTTTCTTGTGTTAGAATCCCTTGCAATGTTGGATCTATAGATCACTATGTGTCTTAGGGCCTGGTGTTAGATAGTAGGTTTGGGATTGTGTGTCCAAGGTGAGAATTGATGCATAGATTTGCACATTTTTACCTAAGAAAACGTTGTTGAGACTTATTGATAGGTATTCATTGTGTGGATCTTCCTTGTATGCTTTGTTTTCTCTAGACATATGCATTCTTGCCTTCGATGTTTAAGCAAGCTTGGTCAAGTTGTAGGTGTAACTGGCTCCAAGGAGTTTCCTTGTAGGCGTTGTTGTTGTGCATGGGCTTAAGTGCCATTTTGTTTATGCTTTAATATTTAATCATTGGGTGTAAGAATTTAGTAAATGTATTAAAGTATTATAAAGAGCCTTTAAAATATCCTTTACTTAAAGTATTACAAATGTTAAAGGAAGGAGTATCTTTTAAATGTTTAGCTATTAATTTTTCTAAGTTGTTAAACAAAAGCTTTGGTTGTCATGATTGATGAAGATATACTAGCAATAATGCATTTAAAAAAAAAAAAAAAAAAAATATATATATATATATATATATATATATATATATATATATATATATATATATATAGGGTTATGCATAGTGGCAAATATTCACAAATTGGGCAAATATTAGAATTTTCAAAATTGGAAATTGGCGAATATGAGGATCCTCGAAATTGGCCCATTTACCTAAAATTTTCAGGACCAATTATTTTTTAGGATTAATTCACCAAAATATAAAACATAGGCATGTTGGAAAGCTCTTTTTGAGACAGATCTAATGGTGGTGTTTTTATGAAGTTATAAGGTGATTTAATGGGTCAAAATTTGCCCCAAATATTACCTTAATTTTTAGGGCTTCAAATGCCCCAAAATTTGGTGTGAAGATGATTAATTTTATTTTCTTAGGATTCACCTTGATTCTCCTTGATTTTGATTAAGATTCACCATTTGTTTACAAGTACATTTTGAGTCCAACCTCTTATGTATAACCCTGTGTGTGTATATATATATATATATATATATATATATATATATATATATAAAATAGAGAGAGAGAGAGAGAGAGAGAGAGAGAGAGAGAGAGAACTTCATTTTGATTGGTGCTTGGTTTCAAAATGAAGATATTATTTTGTATTCATTAATGAATAAAGAAAGTTAAAGATATTTTATTTATGTTTTTGTATTTGTAATTTAAACAAAAAAGTAGGGAAAAATAGAAAGATCTTCTTGCCTTATTATTGAAGAAAAAAGCTTTGGATTTTTGGTAAAGATTTATAAAGGTTTTCTAAGGCTTGGGTAGATAGGAAAACCTTTATAGAGAGAAGTATGGGATTCTCTCATTATTTCTTGGATTGTATTTTTGCATGGATGTTTGCATATATATACATAGAGCATGTTAAGTTGTATTGCATTAAGAGTTGTTCTAAAAAGTTACTCTTCTAAAACCCAGACTGTATGGGCTACTCTTCATATTTAGGATGTAGCTCGAGAATGGTGGAACACATTCAGAATAGGCAAAAATATCCAAGCTATAGATATTAAGTGGGATAATTTCATCAGGGTTTTTAAGAAAATATTTATTTCTAATCATTTTTATGTAGATATGTTTGAGGAATTATCTACACATCAACATGGTTCACTATTGATAGAAGTATTTTTAAAGATATGTAAAACTTTTGAAGTATATTTTAAAGTATGAGGACAATGAGAAACTAAAGGTGCATAAGTTACTATTAGGGATAGATCCTAATATTAGGATAATAATTAATCTGCTCAAACCCAAAAATCTACAAAAGGATTATGATTTGGTCAAATAGGAAGAGACCAACATTCAAACTAAAAAGTTCTTCACCTATTTAGGGTTGAAAAATGCAGAGAGATAGGAGTTCAAGAAAATAAAGAGTGCAATTTTTATGAAATGGGATAAAGAGTGGCACAAAAGGAGTAAAGGGAAACCAAAGTTCAATAATAATAACAATGGGAATTGTTGTGGCTGATCCACAACACACCCCAAAATTGGGGACCCACCTCTTTTGCATGCTTTCAAAGAAGACCACAGTGGCCCAGATGCTAAAAAATCAAAGGAAGAGCAAAATACAGCATAAGAAAAAAGTGTCACGATATCGCGACGTGTTGCTCTGTCGCGGCTAAGAAAAAGAAAGTGTCGCAATATCGCAACGTGTTGCTCTATCGCGGCTAAGAAAAAGAAAGTGTCGTGATATCGCGACGTGTTGCTTTGTCACGGCTAAGAAAAAGAAAAATATCATGATATCATGACGTGTTACTCTGTCGCGGCTAAGAAAAAGAAAGTTTCATGATATCGCGATGTGTTGCTCTGTCGCGGCTAAGAAAAAGAAAGTGTCACGATATCACGATGTGTTGCTCTGTCGCGGATAAGAAAAATAAAGTGTCGTGATATCGCGACGTGTTTCATTATCATGATGCAAGACAAAGAACTAGGTGAAGACTCAAAGTTGTCGCAATATCGCTACATGTTGTGTTTTTGTGATTTTCGATGGGTAAAAGAGCCAAGTACAAAAATTGTCGCGATTTCGCAACATGTCATGTTTTCACGACTTGTCATGAAATCACGGTCAAAGCAAGCAGGAAGAAGTGTTGACCAAAAATTGTCGCGATATCGTGACATGTCACAAAATCACGGTCAAACCAGTCAAACAGGGCAAGGCACTAAAGTTGTCGCGATATCGCGACATGTCATGTTTTCGCGATCTGAAGACGAGATGAAGGGCAAACAAAAAAAACGTCGCGATATCGCGACATGTCGGAGTTTCGCGACCTGGAGCAGCCAAAGTGAACATAGAGGAAAAGTGTCGCGATATCGCGACATGTTGGATTTTCGTGACCAAAGGCAGGAAGATAGAGCTAAAGAGAAAAACATCACGATTTTGCGATAGATTGCATCTGCACAGCCCGAAAGAGAAAAGCGTCACGATTTCACGATAGAAAGCAACGAGATGGTACGAAATGAAAAAGTGTCATGATTTCGTGACAAAAAGCAATGAGATGGTATAGAATGAAAAAGTGTCACGATTTCGTGACATGTTGCGTTTTCGTGGCTAAGTACAACAAAACACAGCGAAGGAGAAAAACGTCGTGATTTCACGATAGGTTGCATCCACGCGGCCCGAAGGAGAAACACGTCGCGATATCATGACATGTCTCATTTTCGTGGTGCTTGAAGATGAATAAAGTTGCGGGTATAAAAACGTCGTGATATCGCGACATGTCTTGTTTTCGCGATACAGGTGGAAGAACAAAGCTGTAGATAGAAAATGTCACGATATCGTGACATGCTATTTTTGTCGCGATTCACGGCGGGCCGTTATAGAACATACAGGGGCAGCGCTGAACACATGGCATAAAGGTGTAAGAATCATGGGAAGCGTTACAGTTCACAGAGAAGATCAAACGTTTCGACGTCGAGTAGAAAGTCAAAAATGACGAAGAGGTGGGGAAGATGAAACGAAGCGATCTGGGAGATGAAGCGAAGCATCATAGGGCGAAACAGAGAGCATTGCCAGAAATTTTAAAAGCAGAAGCACAGATTGGTACAGGGGTCGGAAACCGCTATGGGCAGAGTTGCAGAGCCGAAGGCGATAAGCCATTCTGGGCCTGCTTTTGGAGTGTTTTTCTTCCACTTTTTTTGGATATTTTCCTTACATGCTAGGTAGGAAATTGTTGCGAGTTGCTGAAGGCAAAGGGCCATTGGCCTGCTTTGAGGCTTTTTCTTCCATAGACTGGTTTTGGAAAACTAGAAATTTTTGTTATTGTAAAATGATCAATTTTTAATACAAAAAATTCAGAGAGTTGCATCTCATTGACAAGAAAGAAGGAGTTATTTTCTGCATGCAAGATTAAATGTTTATTTTTCCCCTTTTCAGATTTTAGGCTTATAGGTGAAGTTTAATGCAAGTTCTCTTGGTTGCTTCAAGCGAATGTCTAAATCTGAAAATCATATTCAAAACCCTAGGAATCAGCACTTAGCTTATCAGGATTGTGCATGTTTTGCAGGTTCAATAGGTTAGGTTGCATGCATGGAAAACCTCATATCTTCGGTTTTGTCGAAATAGGATAGCATCAAACTGAATGCATTTTATTTTCTTTTTTTTTTGCACTTTATTTTTATTTTTTTTTAGAAAGTTCAATTTTCTTTTAATTCTCAGGCATTAAAATAAAAAATTAAAAAATTTCAAAATCCAAAAATAGTTCCACCATTGCGTATGTCATACTATAGATTTCAAATACGCATTTTAAAATTTCATTTTCGGAGTTGTTAGTATTTCTTTAAAATTCATTAAAGCTACTATTTTGTTGCAGACTTTAAAATCCGAAAATAGAAAATTTCCATTTCAGGGCCAGAATTTCATTTTTTAGTTTTGTTTTTCATTCATGAGCCGATGATGACATTCCCTTCATGAAAATTCCAATTTCATTGAAGGAGTTATGTTTTATGGCATTTCATCAATTTCCATTTTGAAGTTACATCATGGTCATATAAGGACCAAATCACATTTGCTTTACTTTGATTCAATGAACAATCATTAAAGTTTCACGATAAAATAAACCAACATTGCCCCTTGTTTACAGTTACTTGCAACCACTAAGGTGTTCCAAGCATTTAAATTGAATATCTTTATTTGAGATTATTAATACACATACACAAATGCTAACATAGCGGAGACCTTGGAGAAGTTACTTATTTAATTTCTTTGCAAGAGAGGATTTGGAACCCAAATCCTATCGGAGAGTGTGTTTTCACAATCGGGTGAAAATACCACTCAACAGATTGGCGCTAGAAGGAGGGCATGGATGGGTTTATTTTAGTGTGATTTAAATTTAAATTTTTGTATATCTCATGCTATATTGATTGTTATCTTTAGTCCTCTAACACTCAACAGATTGTTAAAAGGACGGCCTGAATTGGTTTACTTTATTCTATTTTAAGCAATTCAGGTATGTTGTATATTATTCTAACGCTTTTTTGATTGTTCATACAGAAATAATGTGATTTGATTTAATTTTGAAAATTTTGGTCTCGACTAACGAAGTGTTGTTTCCATGCAATTACTTTTCATTTGATTTTAATGAATACATCTCTTAGTTGATGCTAACTTGATTTTTTATACATTGCAGGTTGGATATTTGCTAGTCATTTCATGCTGATGTGTCGTGATTCCTTCTTATTTTTGACTAACAGATTTGGTTCTAAAGTTACATTTTGAGTTTCACTAATGGCAACATTTGAGGAGCAAATGGTATCCCTGAGAAAAGAAATGATGTCTCTAAGAGAAAGAATGGTATCTATGATGGAGGATCATTATAAGGGTTTGTCTATACATGTGGTACCCTATCAAATTCCTAAAATGTTATTGGAGTTTCTACGATGTTTTAATCAAGAGGTGCCACTAGGATACTTGCAAAAACTGTATGTCTACAAGGATACATTATGTAAATTCCAGATTTTCTATGAGGAGGTGGCTTGTAAGTTATTTGCATACATTTTGGATGATAAACCATTCTTTTGGTACAGCCAACTACCCATGGAGGTTAGGACTTCTTGGATACAACTAGAAGCAGCCTATCTTTATCATTTTGGTAATCAAGTTGACTTAGAGATATTGAAAAATCAATTTACCTCCATATGTAAGGAGCCTAATGAATCCTTGAGTCAATTCAATGGAAGATTTCGTGAGTTGCACTCCCAAATGTGGGAAAATTTGGGTACATCGAAAGAGGAAGCTATTGAAGTATACCTAGGATCCATACACCCCACACTTGCTACACTCATTGAAGAAAAAATGGGTGGCTTGTCTCTAGAGAAAATCTATGAGATCCTGGAACAACTAGTTTTGGAAGAAGAAAAGGCACAACATGTTCACATGAGAGATTGTTCTTCTGAAAATTATTGATGCCAACCTACACCAACCATCAAATATAGCACCCTCCACTCCAATGATACCTAAGGTAAATGATCAAGGGGATGAATTTGAATATCCAAATCTTACAACCACCTTAGATGTAGTCCAAGAGGAGGTGCAAATTGCTAAGCCAACATCCGCTAGTGAGGATTATGCAGAAATGATCTCATTCATAGAGATACACGATTATCCAGATGAAGGGGTTCTAAATTCAACAATGTTTGAAATATGTGATAGGACGGAACCCACCATAGAATTGAATGAAGTGGTTGAAAGTGAAATTGGAAGAAAATCAATAAATGAATTTGAAGATATGATAGAGTTTCACCACTTGTTCTTGGAAGATACTATTGATGAGATGTGTAAAATTAACGATCAAGAAATTCTTCACCCTCCAAATTATGATAAAATTGAATCATGGGTTACTAATTTGGACGATGATAGCCTTACAAATTTGAATTCAAGAAATAACCCACTTTTGGAAATAATTGAACCATCTAAGGAAGGTGAAGGTGAATTTGATGAGAAACACATTGATGAATTGGAAGATGTTGAAGAAGTAGTTGAACGTCACCACTTGATTTTGGAAGATGATTATTATGATGCTTGGAAGAAGTGGGAAGACTACACTCACTCCAAAACTACTAATGAAACTTGTGTGCCAATTGATATACAGGACAACATAATCGCCTACTCGAAGGAAGATATTACAACTCCTATACAATTTGAGGATGCTTTGGAAGAGGGTTTCAAATCTCATCAAATTTTGGAAGAGTATAATGATTCCGTTACCAAGGACAAAGAAGAAAGTGAATCAATGAATGAATCAAAAGATCATGCCACAAACATCATGGAATTTCATTCCATGGATCCGGATGACGATTTTTACAATGGTTGGGGGAGATATGATGATGCATTCTTTTCTCACACCCCTATAGATGAAACCCATATTGCACTGGATATACAAGATATTGAAACTTCTACCTCACATGAAGAGATACCATGGATAGTGAACAAAGAATTAGAACCAAATGACAAAGAGATTGATCAATTGGAAGCAACTCAAATAAGTGATCATCAAAACAGATTACTTGACATACACTTTGACCAAAAACATTTGAGGGTTGAAAAGGAGGGCCATGTTTTCAATTGGGTGCATGACCATATTTTGAATTTGAATTATGTTTATGATGAAATGTCGTTAAAGGTGAATGAAAAACAAGGTATAATTTTTAATCACACCTTTAATAACATTGTTTTAATGAATGGAAAAGAAGTTGATGCACTTGAATTGTTAAATCAAATTCATCAACAATTACTAATTGAATCTAGGGTAAAAACTGTTAATGATCCTAATTTAGTAAATATCCTAGATGCTTGCAAACTGTTACACAAATTTGATTGGCCTACAAATTTGGAAAATGATTTGGCTTTAAAATTTTTAGAAATAGGCTCTTGCTTACAAAGTCTCATTTTGGATAAAGAGAGCCTAGTTCTAAATCATGAATCGAATTATGAAATGGATACTTTCAAGAATAGACAAGATAAAATTGAATATCATTTATTGTCTAATCATTTTAGTATTTTAACGCTCACCTATGAGAGTACTAATGGAATTAAATCTAATTGGTGGGGTGAGCAAGGGAAGTTAAAAGTTGTTGCATGGTGTGGTCTAATATTGTTTTTTTTGGATTCCTACAACATTTGGCATGCACATCATGTTATATTTTTGTTGAAGTGTTCTAATCATGTTTGGGATCCAGGAAAGTGATAGTCCAAGCTTTGCATCATCTTGTATTATATTGTACATTTGTATATAGATTTTGGTTTTTGGGTTTTGGTTTGTGTTTTCAAGTTCATTTTTGAAGTTACTATTTGGGTTTGGTTTTAAGTTTTGTGTGTTAGTCCTTTGGACATGTTTGGTTCGTTTTAAAAAAAAAAATGAATAAAAATTTGAGATGTCAACTCATGCCTAAGATCAGGAAAATATGAAACATTGGAATTGTGTTGTAAAAGCTCCACAGGTAACACAAACAGTTAAATAATATCGTTTGAAACTTGTGATGCATGAAGTAGTCGGTTTTACAAATTATGACAATACTTTATCCGCAATTCAAAAGGGCAATGCATTCATATTACATCCCACTTTGCATATACATGCCATCTTAGTTGCATATGCATTTCAGATACAATCATTTGAAAGGTGTCAAGTCCTCTTAGGGTTATTCTATAACATAAAAAAAAAAAAAAAAAATCCTAAGGTTGGGAACTGATGCCCGAACTATCTTGAACCAAGCACGTTCTATGCACATTAAAGAGGATCTTGAGCAAAATGATCAAAACCATACTTGGAAGAAAAGGTGAGGCGAAAGGAGTACTTCGTGTCTGTCCTATCATGCAACATAATCCTTAAAACAGTGGTTTTTACCACTCCCATAAAGCTTAAAGCCTAAAACAGAGTAGTAAGGATAGGGTTAAATCCTCATCGAACTTAGGTTGAGGATCCAATTCCCCAAAGCTCTGATTTGACCTACATGGAGTAGTAAGGATAGGGCATAATTCTCATCTCGCTTAGGTTGAGAATCCGATTCCCCAAAGCTTCCATTTTTTTCCCATTTCATCATAAATCTTGGATTGGAAGGATCGTACTACATGTCCTCTGCAAAGGATGGGTAGTCATCCCCAAGGTCCAAGAAATAAAAATAAAATCAATACTTTCCATTTTATCATAATATTGGATTGGAAGGATCGTACTACATGTCCCTCGCAAGGATGGGTAGTCATCCCAAAGGTCCAAGAAATAAAAGAAATAATATATAATAAAAATGATTGAATGAAGCCAAATCATGGATTATGGGGTTAATATCCACTGGGGCTATAGACGCCTGACTGGCAGTGGAGTATGCTCATGCGTGGCAGCATGTCTTGTCTAAAAGCAAGACCACTGACTGCTCAAACGGATAGACTAGCCTGACAATTTCATCCATAACTGGTTAAATCATTTTGTTCAAAGTGAGGTAATGAATTCCAGATTAGAGTAGTAAGGATAGGGTTAAATTCCCATCTCGCTTAGGTTGGGAATCCGATTCCCCAAAACTCTGATTTCACTTTCACTTGCACATGGGTTCAAGATAGTAGTGACTCATAACCAACTTTGGGATCTAATAAAGCAATTCATTATATATATAGTTGATCCTAAGAGGGTTTGATAATTTTAAATGTTTGTGTATGATACTAGAAAGTTTAAAGCCTTTATAAAGCAGATTGCTATATCTCTAAGCATATTTATCAGGATGCATAAATCATTCACAATCTCACATATGCATTCATGTAAAACTGACAATGGAATGTTGATCAATTTCAAACGATAGAAAATGGAGCACATTGCACACACCGAGCTGATACTTAATGATTCTGATGTTTCATGTATTTCTGATCTATCGGCATTTGTTTATGTTTTTATGTGCTGACGCCTGTGTTTAAGTTTGTATATTTCTAGGTTAGGTTCTCACCGAAATGCTCAGGAGCATTTCCCAGCAGAGTCACCATTTGTTGTGGCTGATCCACAACACACCCCAAAATTGGGGACCCACCTTTTTTGCATGCTTTCCAAGAAGACTGCAGTGGCCTAGATGCTAAAAAATCAAAGAAAAAGCAATAAAGAAAAAATGTCGCGATATCGCGACATGTTGCTCTGTCGCGGCTAAGAAAAAAAAGTGTCACGATATCGCGACATGTTGCTCTGTCGTGGCTAAGAAAAAGAAAGTGTCGCGATATCGCAATGTGTTGCTTTCCAAAAAAGAAAAATCATACATAGCAAGAAAAATAAAGTGTCGCGATATCGCGACATGTTGCTCTGTCGTGGCTAAGAAAAAGAAAGTGTCACGATATCACAGAAAAAAAAGTGTCACGATATCACGACATGTTTCATTATCACGATGCAAGACAAAGAACTAAGTTGAAGACGCAAAGTTGTCACGATATCGTGACATGCTTAAATTCGATGGTCAAAGACCAAGTGAAAAAGTGTTGCAATTCACGACATATCATGTTCACGACATGTCATGAAATCACGGGTCAAAGAAGAGGAAGAAGATTGACCAAAAAATGTCGCGATATCGCGACATGTCACAAAATCATGGTCAAACTAGTCAAACAGGGCAAGGCACTAAAGTTGTCGTGATATCGTGACATGTCATGTTTTCATGATCTGAAGACGAGATGAAGGGCAAACAAAAAAAATGTCGTGATATCGCGACATGTCAGAGTTTCGCAACCTGGAGCAACCAAAGTGAACATAGAGGAAAAGTGTCATGATATCGCGACATGTTGGATTTTCGTGACCAAAGGCAGGAAGATAGAGCTAAAGAGAAAAACGTCATGATTTTATGACAGATTGCATCTGCACATCCCGAAAGAGAAAAGCGTCGTGATTTCACGACAGAAAGCAGCGAGATGGTACAGAATGAAAAAGTGTCACGATTTCATGATAGAAAGCAGCGAGATGGTACGGAATGAAAAAGTGTCACGATTTTGTGACATGTCGTGTTTTCGTGGCTAAGTACAACAAAACACAACGAAGGAGAAAAATGTCGCGATTTCGTGACAGGTTGCATCCACGCGGCCCGAAGGAGAAAAACGTCGCGATATCGTGACATGTCTCATTTTCGCGGTGCTTGAAGATGAATAAAGCTGCGGGTATAAAAATGTCGTGATATCGTGACATGTCTTGTTTTCGCGATACAGGTGGAAGAACAAAGCTGCAGATAGAAAATGTCACGATATCGCGACATGCTATTTTTGTCGCGATTCACGGTGGGCCGTTACAGAACATACAGGGGCAGCGCTGAACACATGGCATAAAGGTGTAAGAATCATGGGAAGCGTTACAGTTCACAGAGAAGATCAAACGTTTTGACATCGAGCAGAAAGTCAAAAACGACGAAGAGGCGGGGAAGATGAAACGAAGCGATCTGGGAGATGAAGCGAAGCGTCACAGGGCGAAACAGAGAGCATTGCCAAAAATTTTAAAAGCAGAAGCACAGATTGGTACAGGGGGTCGAAACCACTACGGGCAGGGTTGTAGAGCCGAAGGCGATAAGCCATTCTGGGCCTGCTTTTGGAGTGTTTTTCTTCCACTTTTTTTCCACCCCCCCGTCTTCCATAGACTGGGTTTGAGGAAACCAGAAAGTTCTGTTGTTGTAAAATGATCAATTTTTAATACAGAAAATTCAGAGAGTTGCATCTCATTGACAAGAAAGAAGGAGTTATTTTCTGCATGCAAGATTAAATGTTTATTTTTCCCCTTTTCAGATTTTAGGCTTATAGGTGAAGTTTAATGCAAGTTATCTTGGTTGCTTCATGCGAATGTCTAAATCTGAAAATCGCATTCAAAACCCCAAAAACCAGCACTTAACTTATCTGGATTGTGCATGTTTTGCAGGTTCAATAGGTTAGGTTGCATGCAGAAAACCTCATATCTTCGGTTTTGTCGAAATAGGATAGCATCACCCTGAATGCATTTTATTTTCATTTTTTTTGTTGTGCTTTATTTCTTTTGTTTCAGAAAGTTCAATTTTCTTTTAATTCTCAGGCATTAAAATAAAAAATTAAAAAATTCAAAATCCAAAAATAGTTCCACCATTGCGTATGTCATACTGTAGATTTCAAATACGCATTTTAAAATTTTATTTTCGGAGTTGTTTAGTATTTCTTTAAAATTCATTAAAGCTGTTGTTTTGTTGCAGACTTTAAAATCCGAAAATAGAAAATTTCCATTTTAGGGCCAGAATTTCATTTTTCAGTTTTGTTTTTCATTCATGAGCCGATGATGACATTCCCTTCATGAAAATTCCAATTTCATTGAAGGAGTTATGTTTTATGGCATTTCATCAATTTCCATTTTGAAGTTACAGTGTGGTCATACGAAGACCAACTCACATTTGCTTTACTTTGGGTTCAATGAACAATCATTAAAGTTTCATAGTAAAATAAACCAACATTGCCCCTTGTTTACAGTTACTTGCAACCACTAAGGTGTTCCAAGCATTTAAATTGAATATCTTTATTTGAGATTATTAATACACATATGCAAAATGCTAACATAGCGGAGACCTTGGAGAAATTACTTGTTTAATTTCTTTGCAAGAGGGGATTTGGAACCCAAATCCTATTGGAGAGTGTGTTTTCACAATCGGGTGAAAATACCACTCAATAGGAATCAAGGGCAAAATAAAAAGAAATTATGGAAAATGAATATTTTCAACCCTCAACCTCAAAAGCAAAAGGATTTAGTGTAGAAATAGGGAATAGGGAAAAAAAGGTAGGAGAGATCTCAGGCACCCATGATAGGCTAATTCATATGTGGGGGTCCTCATTACACTAATAAGTTCCCCCAAAGGTCAAAATCGACTAACAAAATAGAGGAGAAACTACACTAGATCTATGCTGCTAGGAAGAATCAAAACCTAGATGGATAAGCAACACCTATTCTACTGAATGGTAAGTTGTTTGATAATGCTTTCAAAGATTTAATAGATAGTGGGGCTACATATAGTTTTATTTCCACTAGTATTATTAGGGATATGTCAAAAATACCTAGAATTTTGGCACATGGGTGGAAAGTTGAGTATGTTTTTGGAGACACCTACTCAGTGGATCAATGCTTACCTACAATTTAGATCACCTTACCCAATGGATACACTATATGGAACTTATATGTGACACCACTTCATGCTTTTGATATTATCCTAGGTATGGATCGATTGAAGGCTCATGGAGCCTTAATCAACTTCCAAGATAAGTGGATGGACTACACCAACAAGGATAAAAGAATATTGAGTCCAAAGTAGGCAAGGGTATTTGTGACCCCATTTATTATTAGCTATGAAGATAAATAAGGACATTAAAATATGTGGTATGATGTACGTGTAGACACCCAAAAGTCGCACATGCTCATTCTTATATATTTGTAGATCTACATAGACACTTGTAGGTTCGCATAGGCCATCATAGGCCACTGTAGTCATCTGTAGGCTACCTTAGTCACTCGTAGACTCCAAACCTACAAAAACTAGGTAAAACACACCCAAAATGCCTTCTTCCCACTAGGAGGCCATCTACTAGCTCCCTAAGGCTACTTAAGCCCTTCCCTACACCTAATTAGGACCCCATGGGACCATTCCCCACTAAAAATCCTAATTAGGCTAATTAAGATTCTAATTTGCAAGTGACTTTCACTAAACATGCACTTTATCATTAATAAAAGGTTAATTAGGGTTAATGGTCTAATTATCCCTAAGCACACCCTCACACATGTGTGCACCATGAATTAGTTAGGATATTTCTAGAAACCCTAACTAAACCCCAACCTAACCTAGGACTTAGCTAACCCTAGCTAACCCTAACTCTTCCTCACACATGTGTGAGGATGAGATATTCTTTTAGGGCATGTGGGCTTGACACCTCCCCAAAACCCTAACCTAACCTCACTAGGGATTGACTCTAAGGTCTGGTTCATCTAACCACCCCCTAACCTTAGCCTTTCCTATAAATAGAGGGTTCCTCCCCTCATTTTAGCTCTCTCTCTCCTTTCTTGTCAACTTACAAAAACTCTACAAAAATCATACCAGAATCGCATCTGACAACTTTACACCATGCAAACAGCTTAACATCACCTTGGGAGCCCATCCGGATAAAGGATCTCCACAAGAAAGTAGTTACAGGCTGATTCATCCCCCACCCTATGAATCTAGGTTCCAATTCATAGGCCACCCTACGAATTGACCATACAATAGGTCTACATCAACAAATTTAGTAGGTATCATTTATTTCATGTTTTAAAGCATTCCCTTTCCATTTTTATCATTTTCTATATTTTTTTTATGTCGAATTTATCTTTATCACCATGGGGCTTGACTGAGGTAGGCCCCCAAACATACTAATCATATTTTGTAGGTCTCAAAATAGGTGCAGAAGAACACATACCAACAAACTATCGATGGCCCATACACATAGAAGCCCACCTTCACTGAGGAGCTCTAAAAGACATCATCAAGATGTGCTTCATGTTTGTAAAGAGAATAGGGAGATTCATTTTGTAACCCAAAAACACTCCTAATGAATAAAAAGTAGCATTTCTGAGCAATTTATATGTTAAGTTGTTTGATCAAATGGTCACTTTTAGTTAGCTTCATTCTAGCACGCCTAGTGGGACCCCCACAAAAGGTTGTATTAGACTAGTTTTCTTACAAATCTAATGCAATTTCTAGTTTTCTGTTGTTGTTGCAGGTACCCTAAAAGTAGAACAGAACCCCAAAAACCCTGATACACACTTCAGGTCAGCAGAACAGGAGTTTCAGGCTCCTAAACCTAATTCACCCCCAACCTATGAATTAAGATCCAATTCATAGGTCACCCTACAAATCCTAGCATACTATCTCAAAAAACCCTAAAACAATAGGGTATCACAATAGAGACATCAAGAATCTTAGAAAACACTTCAACAACCAGGTATTCTCCTCAGAACTTCATATTTTATTGTTTCTTTGCAAAAGTAGTTCACTAGCAAATACATTGCCTTATTTTGTGAAATCTCCTTTCAAAAAAATTAAGTTAGGGTTTCAGATTACTCTAAAATCAATTAGAGTGATTCTTCCAAATTTCTTCTTCAAATGCACTTAGAATAGGATTGTTTGTAATCACTTTCATTTCAATATCAAATTCCTTTTCAAATCTCCTTTTCAAAGGCACTTAGATTAGGATCTCAAATTTCCTTACAAATTTGATTTAAAAATAGATTTCCAATCTCTTTCAAATCATTTCAATTTATTTTCCAAACTTGCATTTAGAATTAGATTTCCATTTCTTTCAAATTCATTTCATTTTTTTCCAAACTTGCATTTAGAATTAGATTTCATTTCAAATCAAAAATCATATTCAATAATTTTTTAAATTTTCAATTTCTTTCATAATAATTTCCAATCTCTTTCAAATCATTTCAATTTCTTTTCCAACATTTTATTTCTCTTTTAAATCATTTCAATTTCCTTTCCAAACTTGCATTTAGAATTAGATTTCCAAATCTCTTTCAAATTCATTTCAATTTCTTTTCCAAACTTGCATTTAGAATTAGATTTCCAATCTCTTTCAAATTCATTTCAATTTCTTTTCCAAACTTGCATTTAGGATTAATTTTATAATCTCTTTCATTTCAATTTCCAAGTTCATTTCAAAAGCATTTCAAATTTCTTTCACGCTTGCATCTAGGATTAGTTTTTGCAAATCTCTTTCATGTCCTTTCCATTCCTTTTTGCAAATATTTTTCTTTAAAATCACATTTAGGTTAATCATTTTAAATTCCTTTTTGCATCACTTACATTACAATTCAATTTCTTTTCACAAAATTTCAATTTCTATTCTCCACTTTATTTTTGCACTTTCTAGCATAGCATTTATATCTCTTTTCATACAATCAATTTCAATCTCTTTCAAGCATTTAAATTAGGGTTTCAATATCTTTCCAACACACTTAGGTAAATTGTCAAATTTCCTTCTTCATGCACACTTTGGCTTGCTTGTTTCCACACTTTCTAGAGTACATTCATTTATTTTCACAAAGGCATTCAGGCTTAGTTTCATTTTAAAAAGGCACTTAGAATCTAGTTTCATTTTAAAAAATGCATCTAGGGCTAGCTTTCATTTTTAAAAAGGCATCTAGATAGTCATCTTTGCTTTCCCCCAGTGGTAACAAACACACCTACACACACTCACATGGTATACACAGTGGTGAGATTGGAATTCATCCCCAATCCATCACTCAAGACTGGTGATGTTGGAATTCATCTCCTTCCACCAACTCACCCCCTAGACACCTTAGTAGCCCCCAAGAGTGGTTTTATAGACTTCATCACCAAAAAATCCCCTACTCTTGAGACTAGTTTTCTAGAATTCATCACCGAAAGGGACCTTCAAAGTAGGATAGGATTAGATACCTTTATTCACAAGGCTCACATAATTAGTGAACATGATAACTATCATTCTTGACTAAGCTCACCCGAGAGTGAAGCAAATACCCAATTAGGCTAGTAGCAGGTCTTAGATAGTACCACCTCTTCTCATGAGAGGATATTGGACTCATTAGTGCATTTTGAGTTCCCCCCATTTGGATATCATTTTACTACACCTTCCATATAGGTCACCACTTGCCCATTGAGACATTATTCTATTCTATGCACCCTTGGGTGTTGCAGGAGGTTTCATACCTATGACACTCCTATTTTTTCTAGAATTTCACCCACTTCCCATATTATTTTCTAGGAAGCAAGTTTCAACATCAAAACACACAAAACAAACAAACATTTTATTTTCTACATTTAGAACTGACTCTAGTTAAACATTGTTTGCATGCTCACAAAACTAGTTTCAACACATCCACTGATCAACAACACATCTATTGGTTGTCTACAACCTATCACTTCTAATTTTTCTATCAGATTCATAGTCTAAGTCCAATTCATAGGTCAACCTATGAATCAGGTCTCAATTCACATAGTGACCTATGAATCCTATTTCCAAGCACAAAAACTACTCAAATTTCATAGGGTTACTCAAAAACCCCTCACAGATCACACCCAAAACCTCAAATTTCCATTTCTGAATAGTTTTAAGCATAAATTCACCACACACGACATCATGCCTATCATCACACATAGTCAAGCGCATGAGCAAGCGCACCTCGAGGAGGAGGTATTTTTTACCACTTCCAATTAATATACTTCTTCCCCTCCCTCTACAGGGGAAGTTGCCACACTCACAGTAGATCTCCCCATAGATTCAAATTTACCTCCCACACACACTATATCTCATGATGAGACTCCCACTTCCTCAGGAAAATATTTCCCATTCCTTCCCCATTCACCTTCACCTAACCTACCTTCTACATTTTGTGATCACATCATCTACACCACTCTAAGACATCCACCTCCTCTCTTTACTATTGATGAGGAGACCACTCCTACCTCACCTACCTTCATGCATCCTTTCTTCTAAAGTCTATCTCAATCACTATTTGAGAATGACTCTTCCCTACTCAATCGCACTCACCCCAAGGTCACCTCATTTACCCCTACCATAGGGATGATTTTAGATCCCTCATATTCCACTCCAACCATGCAATCACCCTCATCACAAATCCTTTACTATAGCCTCCTATAGAGCCATAATATACACCCCTCACATCATCATATCAGGATGCTTCTCAAGCACCACAACCACCATCCTTCCAACAACCCTCCTTTGCATCCTTCGATGCTACATCACAACCACCTTCTCACCCACAATAATTATCATACCAACTACATCAACAGACCTCATCTCCCTCATCTGGTGAGACCATTTTCACCACACCACCTCCTCAGGCTCCTACCATTGAAGCCCATGATCCTTCTCCCTCATTACCTCCACCTACATTCCACCCACCTAGAATGTATGGTGCACCACCCTCTATTCCACTTCCATCTTCATCTACTCCCATATTTTGCATCCCTCCACCACCTCCATTTTGAGCTCTAACTCCTAGTTTCTTTCCCACCTATGACTCATGACCCATGCCTTATCCTACCAATCCTCTAGGCTATCCTATGCCACCTAGCTTCTCCACCCATCATGCTCCTAGCTAGATATAGGTGCCATATTTTGACACCTCATCTCGCCCACCACCAGCACCACTCATGTAGACAACACTACCTCCACCATAGCCTACTGCACCCACATTCTTCACAACACCCCCTTCATGGTCATCATCTCCTATGATCCAACCACTATAAGACCCTTCTCCCATAGATCTTGATTTAGCAATCACAAGCCCCACAACAACAATATTACTACCCTCAATATATGCCTACTCTACCATAGGGTATCCCCTCAACTTTGACCTCCTATGCTATCCAACAACCTCACCTACAAGCACCATTGCAATATGTCCCTCCCCACACTAGGAGGAACAACAACTCCAATATCCACCACATTCTTAGGCTCCACCTACCCCCACACAATCCTCTACACCTTTAGCACCCAAACTTCAACTTCTACAAGATGAAGTTAAAATGCTCAACCTCCGTACAACTAATTATGGGCCACAAAAGCCCACATACGATGAACTCTACAATGAGCCAGTCCACCCATTAGTTCCTATTCCTCCCTACCCTTATCACTTTAAGATCCTAAAGTTTGATAAATACAAAGGTAAAGAGGATCCTCATGAACATATCAACAATTATCACTCAGCTTGCTATCAACTTCATAGTAGCAACCCCCTCATGTTACGTACCTTCTCCCTCTCACTTGGGGGACAAGCCCTAGATTGGTACAACATGCTCCCATGCCATAACCTGTACACCTTCAAGCAATTAGCCAACTCATTCTTGGAATACTTTTCCATCAACATCAAGAAGAAAACCAACTTCTTAGATGTCTATGCCCTGCATTAGGTAGACGATGAGCCTATTACAGAGTTTATTTCTAGATGGAGATCGGTTATACATGACCTCACTCATAGCCTCCCATCCACTGAGTTAGTTACACTCTTCTCAAAGAGTTATCACAAGCATATTTCTACCTCCTTACAACTTCATCAAAGTCATACCTTTGAGGAAGCTATCACTCAAGCCAAGGTCATTGAGGACATCAAAGTCCAATCTAGCAAGATCAAACTCAGACAAAAACCTTCGTACAATTCCAAATTTCGCTTCAATAGAAATATGCCAAATCAACCCTATACTAGACCACCACAAACCAACCAGGTGGTAGCAGCTTCTCCCACCTCTTCATCCATATCATGACCTCCACCTCCACCACAATAGTTGTTCTAGACTAGCACACCTCCTACATCCCGACCGACATAGCCTCATGGTCTTCACCCATAGCTTCCATAACATAATTTGACCCCACTATCCGAGCCCTTGCTAGCTCTATTTTAGTGATTGTACGATGTAGGTCACATTACCTTACCCGAAATTTGACCCCTTGATCCCAATCAACCCAAACCTTGAGGATATATCGAGCAGGCCTTTTATGCATACCATCGACAGCATGACCATGATATAGAGTCTTGTCATTCCTTCCATGGTCTTGTTTAGGACCTCATTGACTAGGGTACCATTCAGGTCTCAAACCCCCTTGCACCCCAAAATCAAAACTTGGGAATCTACCAAAACCTACTACCCAAACATCGAGGGACTAATTCCCAAGGAACCCAATCCAATCCCCAAGGACAACCTAGATAGGTTAACAATGTTCAATGAGATCCACCCTCACATGGCATCATTGGCATGATAAACCTTACCACTTGAGCTCAATGCTATCCACCCTGATAGGATGCACCAATGGTTTCTCCCCGACACCCTTCACTTCTTCATAGCCCTCTACCATAGCTCAAGCCTCACCATACTTACCACAAAATATCATCACTATCCATGGTAGCCTTACACACCAGTTACACAATACCCCAACTAGGCTATCCATATTCGATCTCTTACAACAATCTCAACCCCATCATGAGGCATTGAATGACATCCTCTGATCCATCGACCTCAAAATGCATGACACAAATATATTTGTTAACTTCATGGGAAACATACCTCATTGCCTCCAACCCTCCATTAGCTTTCATGACCATGAGATCACAAAACTCATAGGGGAAGGAGTAGATCCACCTCTTCACATACAAGCAACTATCAATGACATCACCTACAAGCGTGTTCTTGTTGATACTAGCTCATCCATCAGCATCATCTCTATGACTACCCTACATCATTTGCACATCCCACCCACTCACTTTGCCACACCATCACTCGACCTTAGAGCATTCGATGGTTCCATGTGACCCATGATAGGCTCTATTATCCTACCTATTTACATTAGTGTCCAAACCATCTCCATCCTATTTCATGTTATTCAAGGTGAGATGCAGTACAATATCTTGCTCGAATACCCATGGATCAGAGACATGTAGTGTGTCCCTTCTACCTTACACCATTATCTTAAATATATCTATGATGGCCTCATCCATTATGTTCCTACTGATGGGGATCCCTTCAAATTTTACAACATCACAGACCTTCCCCTAGGACCCTCATCATCCTCCACTCACGTCCTCCCCATCCATTCTCCTCACTCATCAAGAGCATCTACATCTCCTTCAATACCAATCTCATCACCACAACAATCATCACCTAGCACATGACACTTCGTTCTACTACCATTCCTTTCTTACCACCTTCCTCATGGCCTCCCCCTCCTTCTCAACTATCCTCTTCCACAAATCCTCTTCCTATACTTCCACCTTTTTCACCACCATCATCATCACCTCCTATCCCATCTCACCCATATTCCTCCACCAAACCTCCTCTCCTTCCCACTCCTCAAACACCACCACTTCATTTTCATCCATGACCATGATCTTTCACATCTTCACATAGCTCGACACCTACTCCTCAACCACTAGACCCAATGACTACAATATTTAGGATGCTCATGTGCAACCCCTAAAAATCCAATCCACATAGGATTTTGATCATCCTTCAACTTTCATCTTAACCATCGATACCATTGTGTGACTAGGTCCTCCTAACAATTATACCAACTTCATTTATGTTAGCCTTGACTCCTCGCTCCTAACCACTATACCTCCACCACCACAATCTAATTTTTATGGCACTCTAGACCACATGTCAAACCCCCAATTCACCCTACATTACCTTTGATATTTCCACTAGCATGGATTTGGGCTAGGATACTATGAACAAGGGTTACAAACACCTATCAACCCCCATGTTCAATTACCAATAGATAAATCTAGTCTAGGCTATCACCCCTCTACCATACACATGCTTGAGGATGAGCTTCAAGACCTTTCTTTGCATCCCATACCAATACCTACACACACACTGGAAGACTACATTGACATGGACATCCTAGATGAGAGCCTATCTCCTCATTCTACCATTACCATTCCATGCACTTTCTTCCAAGACATATCTCTTAATGACACAACTTCTACTTATTGTATCGATGCACTAGTTAATCAATTTATCACATTATCTCTCATACCTCCTCATCTAGAGCCTCCCATTTCACCTACATCTCCATTACCTACACATTCAGCCATACCAATGCCCACTTACCAATAACTTCATCGATCCACAACATCCTCACTCTCCACCCATGGTTTTACGACCACCTTTAAACCTCACAATGTTCAAATGTTCCTGAATCCTCATCATCAGACTCATCATCTTCCATGACCTCTATTGCTTCCATCAACATGGTCGATGTGGATTTATTCTCACCACTATGATACTCATCTCCCATGAATCATGACAACACACCCAACCCTAATTTCATTGATTTCACCCACATTTCACCAACACCTTCACCACAAGACTTTTCCTATCACCTCCTATTTTGTGCACTATCAAATGCACCTTCACCATCTACCCCACCTCACATCCCATGGGTTCATCACATAAAAATTTACTTAGATGATGAATTTGAGTTACCTGAGGCTATCGATGACCTCCATATTATCCCCATCCTAGAACAGCTCCAAGATGGCTCCCACATGCTTGTGGAAGAAACCATCGATATCGATATTGGTGATGATCCCACCAATCCATATTGTCAAACTCACCACTAGCCTCTCCCCAGAAGAGTGCATCTTGTTTACTACCTTCCTCAAGGAGTATATCAAAGTCTTCACCTAGTCCTATAAGGACATGCCTAGACTTGATCCTTCCCTAGTAGTGCACAACCTCACTCTCGATAAATATGCCAAACCTATCAGGAAAAAATTGTGATGCATGCATCCTACAATTGCATTACTAGTAAAATCTGAGCTCCAAAAGCTCCTCGACATAGATTTCATTCAACCTATTGATTACCCTAAATGGGTCTCCAATATGGTACCAGTACCTAAGCCCTCAAGCGAGGTTCGCATATGCACCAACTTTCATGACTTGAACAAAGCTTATCCCAAGGACAACTTCCCCCTACCAAACATCGACTCGCTCATCGATTCCATCATGGGCCATGAAATGATATCCCTCATGGATGGATTTTCTAGCTACAATCAAATCAAAATCAACCCAACTGACCAACACAAGACTTCTTTCACAACCCCTTAGGGGACATTTTGCTATAAGGTCATGCCTTTTGGCCTTAAAAATATTAGGGCAACCTACCAACATGCAATGACCTACATTTTCCATGATTACATGCACAAAATCATGGAAGACTACATCGATGATCTCATCACAAAATCAAAAGAGTGTTCGCAACACCTCGTTGATCTATGCAAAATATTTGATCACCTTTTAGAACACAATGTTTACCTTAACCCAAAGAAGTGTGTCTTTGGTGTCACCTCAGGAAAAATCCTAGGGTTCATTATCTCTCAATGAGGCATTGAAGTGGATCCTAACAAAGTTAGATGCCTCCACCCACCAACCTCAAACAACTACGTAGATTGCAAGGCAAAATTTAGTCCATACACCACTTTATCACCCAAATTTTAGATAAGTGTAAGCCATTTAATCACCTCTTACAAAAGGGGGTCACCTTCAAATGGGATGAAAACTATCAACAAGCCTTTGATTCAATCAAAGCCTACCTCACCTCCTCACCAATTTTATCTCCCCCACCCACAACTACCATTTATCCTATACATTTCTACTATAGATTTTACACTTGGCACACTCTTAGCCCAAAATAATAAGCTCAATCATGAGTGAGCTATATACTACATCAGTCGTACACTAGTTAGCTACGAAACCCACTACGTATACATGGAAAAGCTATGCTTGGTTGTAGTCTTTGCCACCCAAAAACTACGTCATTACATGCTTAATCACACTACATTTATCATCGCTCATGACAATCCACTTTGATACATGATGAACAAGAGTTATCATAACTCTCGTACTACTAAATGGATCATGCTCCTCACTAAATTTGATCTAGAGTTCATTTCACAAAAATCCATCAAAGGGTAGGTCATCATAGACCAGCTCATTGAGGCCCCATTACCTGATAATCGACCTCTCCTCATCCAACTCCCTGATGATTCCATATTCAATATTATAGAACCTGAAGAGTATGTCAAACTAGAGATAGTTGCTGACCTAACACTATTCTTTGATGGTTCCCATTGCACACATGTTGGGGGTGCAGGCATTGTATTTTTCACACCAGATGGGGAGCCTCTCCCATTTTCATTCAAATTAGGGTTCCCCTGCACAAAAAACAATGTAGAATATGAAGCTCTCATTCTTGGCTTAAAATAGGTGCATTCTATGCACATTAGATGCCTTCACATCATTGGAGATTCCCTCCTTATCATGAATCAAGTCTAGGAGATATGGCAATGTTGCTACCCCATCCTCCAACAATACAAACAAATCACCCAACAACTCCTCACCCAATTTGAGTGGTATGATATCGAAGTTGCTCCATACTCATCCAATCATTTCACCAACACAATGGCTTCCCTAGGGTCATTAATACCATAAAACCCCTTATCTGACACTACACATGTGTCCATTCATATGCTAACACAATCTACCATTTCATCCTCACCCTCCATAGATGATGAGGGTATTCATGTTATCCACACTGAACCACATGATCCTTGGTTTTCATAAATTAAGGATTATATTAAATTAGGCTTCCTACCTTATGATTTACCACATGCTCATCATCGAGCATTCAAACAATGGGCCATTCATTACACACTATTGGGGGACATCTTGTATCACCATAGTCATGATGGTATCCTTTTGCATTGCCTAGAACCACATGAATCTCATCGAGTGGTACAAGAAACCCATGATGGTACTTGTAATGGCCACTTTAGTGGCATGGCTATCATGAAATGCATTCTATGCATGGGCTACTATTGGCCCAAAATGGAGCATGACTATTGTGAGTATGTGAAATGATGTATCAAATGCCAACAACATGCTAACCTCACACACCTACCATCACAAGCGCTCCAACCCATTCAATCCATGTGGCCATTCTCCCAATGGGGCCTAGATCTTATCGGATAGATTACACCTACTTCATCAAGCAACCACAAATTCATCATCACTACCATAGAATACTTCACAAAGTGGGTCGAAGCCATCCCACTTGTCCAAACCATAGGAGCCAAAATTGTGGTATTTATCATTGACCATATTATATGTCACTTTGGCATCCCTTCCCAAATCATTTTTGATAATGAAACACCATTCAAAAACAAAACTATTCACACCCTCTACACCAAATTCAATATTCACCATAGCTTCTCGACCCCATACTACCCATAGGGTAACGACCAGGTTGAGGCTACTAACAAAACTATTTGCTCCATCCTTCATAAGATAGTTGTAGAATCCCATCATGATTGGCATAATCATATACCTCTAGCCTTATGGGCCTATCATACGAGCATCCATACTCCCACTAGGGCAACCCCTTTCTCATTGGTCTATGGCATCGAAGCCATTATGCCTCTCGAACTTGAGATACCTTCCTTACGAGTCTCCATGAAAGACTTTATCGATGATGACACAACTCATCAAGCCCACCTCGACCAATTGACACTCTTGGATGAGTGATGCATTCATGCCATCGAGCACACACGTGTCTACCAAGACCACCTTCACCATGCCTACAATAGTAAGGTACATCAACATGAGTTTCAAATTGGTGACCTGGTTCTCAAAGAGAACCAATAGATCACAAGCCAACCCCATCAATAATGAGACAAGTTCACTCCTAACTAGTTAGGTCCATACATCATCACACAAAAATTTGGTTCTAGCACCTATCAATTGGCAAATCTCGAAGGATTCATCAAACCTGAACCTATCAACATTATTCACCTTCACACATTTAATGCCTAGATCACCTAGGTATGCATCACCATGGATTGTACATAGTATCATTACAACATGGTCTAGATACACATCACCCACACACCACACCACACTACACACATGGTTTTCACTTTATATTACACAACAGAACTACTTGTACTTTTTATGTCATTTATATGCTATGGGTATTTTGGTTTTTGTAGGTCTTTCATCACCAATAATGACATCTTCAATAGAAATACCTTATCCTAGGCACACATATTCAGCATACCACTCACCTTCATCATGCAAGACCTCTAGATACTACCTCTAGTACCAATCACCCTAAATGATCTTGCCATGCCACCCGACACAGTCCATGTACATCAACCCTCCACATCATCACATTCAGACCACCACACTTCACCCCACCTTCGATCACCCCACCATAGGGATTCATCCTATTCACCTCACTCTAGAGATAGCTAGATCTCCTTATCCTCCTTCATAGATAAGGAGGAACATTCCCATATGATAGACCCTCATACACGTAGATCATCCCCACCTCACATAGGTGACCCGAGAGATCCATATCTACCACCCTCCTTAGCTCATAAACCTTCACCAACATACTACCCTCCTAATAGAGGCACCACACCCCTTCGTGCACACTCCTCAAGACTACCCCCACCCCTACCGAGTGGGGTATCCCCTTATAATATATATTTGCACCATCACATCACCAAGGCCACTAATGCATGTACTCCCCCATCTCATCCATACCATTATCTACAACCATCTCCTACACCACCTATCCTTCAGACACCACCTTCTCCACTCTAAGGCCTCTCATTCTAGCCTACCCCACCACTAGTATAGTAGTTCCACTCTCCTCCTTCTTCCTCCCATTCACTCCCTTCTTCACACCCATACCTAAACCCTATTTACACATTAGAATCTTGATCACCACCAGCCTCGATTACCTCACCTCCTCCCATCGATATCCAACACATCCTTGCTCACCTTGACAACCTTGAGTCACACTTGAGTCATTATCATTGCCACTCCTCTCCATACCATTCTACCATGACCCGACCCACATCACCTTCTTCCAAGCCTACTCCTCACTCTCAGATCTAACCTACATCAGATTCCCACATCTCAACCCGACCACTCATTCCTACACCACCTCCTTCATGCTCATCACCACCCGACCCATATATCTATCCTATGCCAATTCGGTCAGCACCACTATCCCAAAAATTTCACTAGTTACTTCACCAAGGCCTCCTTGTACTACCCGAGATCCACCCTATCAACCCATTGCACCCTAAGCCATGAGATTACAAAGAAAACCAATTTTATGTCTATCATCAACAACCAAGGCATGACATCAATGCATGTCATACATTTGAGACCATTATTCAAGATATGCTTTTCGATGAACCTCTTTCACATCCTGAACAAGCTCCCTCACCTACTCGACTCTAGAGCCCTCCATACTAGCTAGTACCTCACTCCACCCCATCACATGATTCATTCACCTCTACACCTCATTACTTTCAACAATTATCCAATTACACCAACTACAAAAATCCTAGTCACCTCATCACTTCACCCAATCACTCATACCTCGAGTCACATCACTTCACATAGTCTTAGTTTATTTTCTTTCCTCATATTTTCTTCCATTCCATATCCTCTCCTCCTTCTTCTTTAGCATTGTTGAATGGTCACGCTTCGAGCGACTACATTCCTATGCTGATTCTCCCTCTTCTTCTATTTTTATTTTCTTTTTCCTTACACCATTGTTTTATTCCCTCTTCTTTGTCACACTTCTTCACCTTCATGTTCCTCTACATCTATTCTCACTCTTGACTTTCTCATCATTATCACACGTATTCTCCTAGTTATATGCTTTTCTCCTATTTGCTACATCTCCCCATACGCTGGGGCAACCATTATCATGACTCTCTATTCTCATCATCATCACCCCATACATCCATATTTAGACATGGTTTCTAATTTCACCCGATTACATCTCACATATTTCCTCTTGTAGATATTGTTCTTTCATACTATATCTCACACTACATTCATTGCATATATCCATATTTCTTCTATGATTTCATTCATGTTTGTATATTCCATCTATAGAAATGTGCCCTTAGTAGGAATAACATACGCACTTGTTAGCATTACCACTTGGATGTCCACTCCCTTTCTCGAGATTACAGAGTAGATGGTGTCTTGTATTTTCTTGACCATTCACTAGTTTAGTCAATCAAATGTCACCTCTAGCTGACAGGTTATTACACTCCTTATAGTTTCCTTTGGTTGGTTTAACTTCTTTCAAGGACCACTCACACAGGTCACATTTTAAATAAATTTTGAGTCTAGGGAAGATAACACCTTGCGTAGATATCACCATCTAGAGAATGGTTTCCCCTACTCATCCTATCATTTGCATGGTCAACATACAACCTAGGGATAAACAAAGGGATAAGCATAAACAAAAAAATATAAAAAAGGGGTAGAAAACAAAAGCCAATACCCATACAAAAAAAAGAGCACCACAAAAAGAAAAGCAATAAACGAGGGGTAAAAAAAAAAGGAAAAGCCTCCAAGAAACACAATTGTTATGCTTCATCACCTTTGGTCCTTAGGTTTAACATAACATCATGGGATGATTTCCATCACTAGCTATAGGCCCTAAGTGCCTGCCTACTAGTGGAATAGTCTTACAAGTGGTGACACATCTATCACATTAGTGACCTTATTTTGTACAGATCACTACATGCTTGTGGATGAGCTAGCTACTTTGGCTATGTTTACAATGGGTTAGTCCTACCTCCCTCAAAATGGATAAATGAACATCACTTATTTGCACACATTGGTCCTTGATAGATTTTGACCTAGCCAGGTTAGTTATGAGTTGTCGATAAATCTCATTCAATTTTTCATGAGGTTTGATTGCTACAACTATGATTGTCAAAATTGTTGCATACACCCTATACTATCCTACATCCCTGAGATTATGGAATGGATCACATTACCATCAATTATGCTATGATACGAGTGCTTCCTCTACGTATTTTAGCTTCCACATACATGCATCATTGCATCTATCTTACATGCATTTATTTACATTACATTATGCATCATCACATCTATCTTACATCATACATCATTGCACCTACTCTACATTCATTTACATTACATCACTCTACATTGTATCTATACCACAATGACATCATTCTCCTACATGCTACCACATGCACATATATTCATCTATCATACATTTACTTACTATTAGTCTAAAAAGACTACCTCCAGCAGATGGCAGATTTTTGCGTGAAGAGACCAACATTTCATTTTTGAGACAGAAGGAAAAGAATCGGCTAAGGCATGAAGGATGTCGCGATTTCATGACATGTCAGTTTTTCATTGAGATATGGCTCGAAGATGTCAAAAAGTGGGAAGGTGTCATGATTTCATGACTTGATGGGTTTTCACCCATGAAACTGATCGAAGGAGCAAAGAAAGGAGTGTCACGATTTCATGACTGGACAGATTTTTGCTAGCATTTTGCTCACAAAATATGTACAAGAGGATGTCATGATTTCGTGACATGGTGAGTTTTCACTCATACAACCCAAAGGAGCCCAAAGGAAGATGTTGCAATTTCATGACATGGTGAGGTTTCGCTCACATAGCAACTTAAAGGAGCCCAAAAGAAGAAGATGTCATGATTTCGTGACATAACTAGGTTTTTGCCGACAAAGAGATATTTTAGTAGGGAATAAGATGCCTTCAAAAAACTCGTGTCAGTAACTGGAAGTAGATAGTGGAATAGATCAATTCCTAGATTCCTGCTATTAGTGGTTGTTTGTTGGAAGCCATGCAAAGAAGATAGAAACATGATTATGTCTTAATTTGCTTGTAATTAATTTTATATCAAAATGTACTAAATATAGAGGTTCCCACATAGGGTATATATAAGGGTAAACGTACTCTGAAAAAGGGTCGACTCTTGGACGTTTACAAGACTAAATGGATGTACTTTGAATATAAGCAATAAATATTATGCTTCTATTGGCTTCTAGTTCACATTGTGCAAGTGTATGTATTAACATTTCTCACTTCTATTTCACATTATTGAAATATAAATTGTGTTAGTTCTAAAATATCTGGACTTATACAAAATATAAATCGTATTGCTAGAGTTGAAATCTGATATATACATGTGTTAGATATACCTCTAAATCACATTGAGAAATCCATGATTTCTATGGGAAGATATATTGAATGCTTTGACAAGTATAGTATATGTGTTCATCTTAGTTGTTGTTTAATCTGTACCACATACAAGTTTTAGCTTCGGCTATATTTCCCCTTCTTTCTGTTTTCCCTTTTCCTATAAGAAACCATTAAGGAACCAACCTCTTCTAGAGATTAGACGAGAAATCTGATAATTATCCTCGTCTATTCAATGTTGACAAAATCAAGGCGCAAATAACAACCAAAGGCAGATTTTGTTCCAATAGTTTTTGGCATGCCCGGTGGGACCCTAAATCCCACAATATTATATAAGGTTTGGTGTTTGTCTTCGATCTTTTAAAAATCTAAATCAAACCACCTGGCGACTCCGTCTGAAGGTATATACCCAAGAAATACCTTATCTATTTATCTGGTTAAAAACTTATGATTGTTTTCTTATATGATAACCAGATCTAAAGCAAGAAACTCAGAAGAACCCATTGAGTTCTTCGAGTTACATCTTGGTAGCCTAAGAGTACATCCCATTTTATCTGCTAGATCAAACCCACCTACTACCAATATTACCACCCTTGTACCATCTGTTTTGCCTATTTCTAGTATTAATCCATCTTCAATGATTACCAATAGTTCTATAGTACAGGCACATATAGTTGTTATGATGGTTGCTCCACCACCACCGACTTATCTTACATGGAACCACATGGGTCCACTAAATCTAGCAGCTCAGAACCCGATCCCTACAGCAGCATTGAAAGTGTTACCTTCATATGATGGGACAGGTAAGACAACATATGAACATTACCTAGATGTTGCAGCTTTGGCTGCAACTTATAACATCACTCAAGAGGACGTGATGATCAGATTGCTAGTTATTTCCTTGAAAGGAAAAATGTTATATTGGTACAGAGCACTTCCTCCTCAGTCAATCGCAACATGGGCAGAACTCACTGGCAAACTTGTGTATGAATTCAATCAACATGCAAATCTATTTTCACTACTTAGTCAGTTCACTATTATAAGGAAACATCCTCAAGAGGAAATTGTTGATTTTAATATTCGATTTAGTCGCACTTGGGAGAGAGTACCCACTGGATTGAAACCAACAACTGAGCAAGCAATATATTATTATTTAAGAGCTTTTGATACAGATATCAGTATGATAATACGACAATCATGGATACTCACTTTTCCTACCATTTATCAAGAAGCTTCCATAGCAGAAAGAGATCTCATTGCCACGGGGAGATATCCGCCTAAAGCAATAATGCCAATTTTTCTTGATATTCCCCAAGCTCCCAATGCTATTTCTCCCAGTTCTTCTCAAGTTCCAAACATAGGGTTACCAATATGGAATGGACCACCTTCCATCCCTACTATACAGATGCCTCAGAATCCTCTAGCATTACCTCCTACTCCTACCATGCCTGCACTACCTGCACCACCTTCTCAGCCAGTTCCTGAAAGTCAGCTCACTATTATACTAGATACTATAAAAAATCTGGCAAATGATATGACTTCAATGAAGAAAAGGGAAGCTGAGAGAAATTTTCAACCAAGAAGGTTCCCTCAGATAACAAGAGATGCAACACAGTCAAGTAACAGAGGACAAGAATGATCGAATGTTGTTTATGCAAATGAAACAGAAGATTCTGCAGAGCCTTCTACAGATTCTGATTACTGGTGCACTACATGTAATGATCCACATGGAGAGAGTTCATGTATGATCCATCAACATTATGTACAGAGTATAGCCATTGAGAAAATAGAAAAGAATATGAAAGGGCATGTAAATATGATTAGGGAAACATATCACAATTTAATGATGTCGACTGTAGAACAGGTTACAGTCCTAACCAGATCTGGTAAAAAGCCTCTACAGGTAGACCCTAAAGAGCTTCAACCTTTAAGTTTTCCTCTAGCTCCACAAGCAGCTCCTAAAGGAAATTTACCCTATGAAAAAATCTCAAGTTCCAGCACAAAGCCCAAGGCAAGAGATACGTAAAGAGTTCACTCCATGAAAGGAAACTAAAACTCAAGATCAAGCTAAAGAGAGATTGAGATTTCCTTCACTTACTAAAAGACAAAGGACTGAAGCTACCCAAGGATACATAAATAGATATGATACTTTCACCAAGGAAAGGGAAAAAATTGTTGAATCATCTACTTTCAATATAGTTGAGGAGATGAAAAAGACTCCCTCAAAGGCGAGTATGTATGATGCTCTTTAGTTTCTAAGTCAAATTGACCTATTGCAGGAATCTTTAAAGACAATGAAAGATAAAGGTAAAATTGTATCAGCTTCAAATACAGTCCAGACAAATCTAACATCAGCCACTGGAAAAAATAGACCTCCACCCTTTTATTTATCTCTTCAGATGGAAGGATGGGTTGTCCATAATTGTATGATAGATTCAGGTGCTGCTACTACAGTGATACCCAAAGCAGTATGTGATATTATGGGGATGGAATATACTAGGAGTAATCCAGGCATCCTGTAGTTGGATGGTACTCCTGTAAAAATTGTAGGAGTGATTAAAGACATTCCCATACAACTCCACAGGATGCCTCAAGTGGTGGTTATACAAGAAGTAATAGTGGTAGATTTGGCACCATATTTTGGTATGTGCTTATCAAGAGAATTTACTACAAAAATAGGAGGATATTTATCCTTGGATTACTCTCATTTAGAAATACCTTTCAAAGGTAGAAGGATTAAAATATTTAATGAGAAACCATCTACTTTTCATGTGGAAAAGATAGGGGAAGCTGAAACCGTGAATATGATGACTGAAGAAATTGGAAAAGTAGATCTAATGGAGGAGACCTTAGAAGATCTTCAAGCAGAAGATCAGTTTTCTATGCAGGATTTCAATGCCATGATAGAAACAGAAATAGGAAGTTATTCTATTGAAAAACCAAAAAAGCAATTGACACCTGCTCTTGAAAAAAATAACTCTTCTAATCAACTATGGAAGCTTTTCTTTGATGGAGCTAGATGCAAGAATGGAGCTGGTGCAGGGATAGTTCTGATTTCCCCTATAGGAAAGGAAAGAGTTTTCTCTTACAGATTGACATGGAGTTGCACTAATAATGCAGCAGAATATGAAGCACTTTGTCTAGGATTGAGGAAAGCTGAAAAATTGGGAGTGAAACAACTACTCATTTTTGGAGATTCAGAACTTATTGTCAATCAAGTCACAGGAAAATGTATCAGTAAACAACACTACTTAAAGGCTTATAGAAATAAAGTATGGGATCTTTTGGAAGCCTTTGAAGCTCTAAACATGAAGTCTATTCCGAGAGAACATAATACCCACGCAGATTTATTGGCATCAGTGGGAGCTAATTTTTGTCCTGTCAGTAATGTTATTCAGAAATAAAAAATGGTTAGACTCATATATAGGCCTTCAGTGCTAGACAAGGATATCTTCTGGCAAGTTTTTGAAAATGATGAGCAAATACTAGATTTTTTAATCCATGAAATGAACTGTTCAAGTAACAAAGATTTACAAGACCAACAGGAAGAAGATATGATTCAGTTGAAAAATAATCATATCCCTAAGGGACTTATCACCCTTGAAAGTCTATTTGATAACAATGATAGAGCTATGGGTCATAAAATAAAATTTGATAAGTGTCGGTATAAAGAGGTAGAGTTAGAACCAGGAAAAATGATTAAAGTCGAGGTTGGTTGTACAGAGGAAGAATTGAACCAAATCAGAGAATTATGCAAAAAATTCCTTGATATCATAGCTTGGGTGTATAGTGATCTAAAATTATATAGAAAAGAGATTATCCAGCATACCATTGAGTTAGAAGAAGGAGCTAAGCCTTTTAGGCAAAAGCAAAGAATGGTAAATCCAAAGATAGAAGCTTTGATGAAGCAGGAATTGCTAAAACTTCTTCAAGCTAAAATAGTGTATCCTATTAAGCATTCTACCTGGGTGGCAAACTTGGTACCAGTCAGAAAGAAAAATGGAGACATTAGATTGTGTGTAGACTTCAGGAATCTGAATAGAGCATCACTCAAAGACCATTATCCTCTTCCCCAAATTGATCAAATTTTACACATAGTTGCAGGAGCAGAAATATTCTCTTTACTAGATGGCTTTTCAGGGTATAATCAAGTATGGGTCAGAGATGAAGATCAATTCAAGACCACTTTTACCACAAAGTGGGGAACATTTGCCTACCAGAGGATGCCTTTCGGTTTATCTAATGCTGGAGCAACTTTCCAAAGAGCAATGGATGTAGCTTTTGGTGAACTTGCTAGCAAGATTATAGTCATCTATTTAGATGACATGACTATATTTTCTCATCATAAGAAAGATCATATTACGCACCTTGAACAAGTATTTGAAAAATGTAGGGAATTCGGAATATCTTTGAATCCAAAGAAATCTATATTTGCTGTAGAAGAAGGTATTCTACTTGGTCATGTTATATCTAAAGTTGGATTAGCTATTGATCCTGATAGAGTAAAGGCACTTTTGAAACTATCTCTACCGGTTAATAAGAAAGGTTTGCAATCCTTCTTTGGGAAAATAAATTTTGTGTGGAAGTTTGTTGTAGATTTTGCATAGATTGTCAAACCAATGACTGAATTATTGAAAAAGGATGCAACTTTCAAATGGACTGATGTAAGAAAAAATGCTTTCAAGAAGATCCTGGAGGAGATAGCCCAAGCACCTATACTGATTAATCCTGATTACTCATGAGATTTTATTTTATATGTTGTTGGTGAATCAGAAAGTTACGCTTCAGTCCTTACATAGAAGGGGGCAGACAATGAAGAAAGACCCATAGCTTTTCTGAGTTCCACTATGCATGAACATGAAGAAAAATATAACTTTATTGAAAAGCAAGTTTATGTTGTCATGAAATCCTTGAAGAAATTTAAGCACTTTCTATCACAGAGCAAAATCATTGTTTATGTGATCCATCCTGATGTCAGAAATTTTATAATACAAGGAGAACTTGGCGAAAAGAGAGTTGGTTGGGTGACTAAGATACAAGAATATGATGTAGAAATACATCCAAAAAAGATAGTAAGAGGTAGAGCCCTGTGTCAAGAGTTGGCTAAGCAAGCTACAGATAAGCAGATAGAACCCCAAGGTGTAATGGCTAATACAGAATCAGATCCAAATCCAAGAAACACTGATTGGATTGATGATCTTGTGGAGTACTTTCAAACTGGAATGTGTCCTAAAAATTTGAATGCTTCACAAAGAAGAAGATTTAGAGCACAAGCTTTGAAGTACACCCTTCAATCAGAAGGGTTGTATAGGAAAAATATTGATGGTGTACTTTTGAGATGTATAAGAGAAGATGAGAAACAAAAGGTGTTAAAATAATTCCATGGAGGTCTCTCTGGAGGACATTATTCAGGAAGATCTACTGCTTTGAAAATACTCCAAGCAAATTGTTACTGGCCTTCCATTTTTTTAGATACTTACCAGGTTACCAGAAGCTATGAGCAATGTCAGAGATATGTAGGGAGGAATAGGAATGCTCCTATGCCCTTGAAACCTGTCCAAGTCGAAGAGCCTTTCCAACAGTGGGGGTTAGACTTTGTTGGGATAATAGAACCCAACTCATCAGCTGGCCATAAGTATATACTTACTGCCACAGATTATTTCACTAAGTGGGCTGAAGCTATCCCTACTAAAAAATTTGATCAAGAGGTGGTGATTGAGTTCGTGGAAAGCTTGATTACAAGGTTTGGTGTACCAGATTCTATAATTATAGATAATGGATCAGCTTTTATTGGAGCAAAAATGATTGAGTTTACTAGTAGGTATGGTATATATTTAAAAACTTCTTCCAATTATTACCCATAGGGTAATGGTTTAGCTGAGTCTACAAATAAAAATCTTCTCAGAATCTTGAAAAGAACACTAGAAGATAATAAGAGGAACTGACATTCCTTGATCAATCAAGCATTATGGGCTGACAGGATCTCAATAAAAAAATCCATCAATACATCACCTTATTCTTTAGTCTATGGTAAAGAGGCTATTTTGCCTATACATATGGAAATACCAGCACTGAAATTGTTAAATCAGATAAATGAAGAAGGAGATCAACCTATGGATGCCCGATTAATGCAGCTCCTACAGTTAGAAGAACAGAGGGAAGAGGCTTATAATCATCACCAGAAACATATGGCAGACACAGAAGGATGGTTTAATAAAAAGACAACCTGCAAAAAATTTAAAGTGGGAGATCTAGTTTTAAAATGGAATGTGAAGAAAGCAAAGCCAGGCAATCATGACAAATTTGACGCTTTTTGGGAAGGTCCTTTTGAGATAATTGCTGAGAAGCAATTTAATTCTTTCCAATTACAGGATCAACAGGGTATTGTCCTACCTATTACAGTGAATGCTTTTCACTTAAAGCTTTATTTTAAATAAGAAAGCGGGAAAAAAATTATGTATATAATGTATATTATAGTAAGTGTGTAAATATTTCTGAAGTTATTTCTATTTCAGAAATATTTGTCAGTATCCTATGACCAATCAGAAATCACCAGTAAAGAACGAAATTAGAAGGTGCCATAGTGTCAGATTTAGCGGTTCAAATTCAAAATTGCCACATGGTTTTCCGATGGTTGGCAGGAGAAAATTATTTTCAAAGAACTTTGATATACGTTCCCTTTATTGAATACAATGAAGGATCAATTGTCGGCATGAATTTGAAATCTGCCACATAGCTATTCAATGATTGCATTAAAAGAACCACCTTTGCAAATAAGAAGAGTTTTGGTAAGCGTGATTTTAAATGGCATGGTGGATAATTATTGGTTGAGGTTTAGAAAGGTGGCAGAAACAAATCGTGAGGAGATCCGGGCAAATCCAATTCACCAACCACAATTAATGCACATTATGCATATGTTTTCGATTGATGAAAAACCCTAATTTTACTCCTGAGTAAAATCCGTTGTGTCACTTTCTATTCCTACTTTTTGAGTTTCAAGTTCAGTTCAGAAAAGGAAGTTCAGTGTGATAGAAAAGAAAGTTCGATACAGAAAGAAAGTTCATGGCTCCTAGAAAGAAAGCTCAGAAAACAACAATGGAGGGTCCATCTGCTTCACCTGCAACAACAAGAAAAGGAGAGGAAGTAAACGAAATATTTATTGACCAAGATGCTAGGATTGGAGATACAGTAATGACATGGAAGGACCCAGTAAGAATTCGACAAGATATCGAAGATAGAATGGTGACTGGGATTTCTGCGTCTTCGCCTGCTACTTTTGCCTTTCATTCATTGCTATACTGGTATGTGTATATCCCTGTGCACCCTTGCCCTGAACTAGTTAAAGCAATTGCAAATTTTTATGATGAAAAGAAGAGGGTAGTTACAAACAAGAGTGGAAGAGTGCTTTTTGCCCTAAACCCAGATGCTTTCATTTTTGCTTTTGCTGCTGGGTATGTACCTGCTCTTGCACCCAAAACTTTTGACCCCGTAGATCAGGAAAAATATTTTGTTCCTTCTAAAAAAATTAAGAATTTTCTTTATACACAGTTGAAAAATCCACCTAATGGAGGAAAGATGCTGGAAACTCCTATTCCCATAGCTGAATTCAAAAACCCCGAATTATTTTCCATATTAGCTATGATAGCAGGGTTAAAAACTGATGAAAAGGTTCATGGATGGCAAATTGCGTTAGTCAATTGCATGTCTAACCCAAAGAATTATGATTCTACAGTTATGGATAAGAGTATTCGACCTATATTTTTTGACTGGCCAGGGTATTTATTCAAAGAAATACATGAAGGGTTGTCTGCTATGAAGAGAGGTTCTCAACACTCTTTTCGTTTCTCTTCCTATTTAGTATGGTTGTTCTTTTTCTTTATGGCTAAAGAACTAGCATTCATCTCTGTTAATGATAAAGATAATAAAGGAAGGACTTTACCAGTATATGACTGGACCAATGTATTATACAGAACAGAGTCATATTATGATTTCAATAGGGAATTCCTAGGTCCTGCTCTAAAAATAATGCATGGGGAAGTCAGAAGGTTAACCTCCAGAGCTGAAATTTTTTTACAGAATAAACATGCTGAAGAGGGTGATTGGTTTATACTCACTCAAGGGGTTGTGATTAGGTTATATGGTTTTACAGGGAAACCCTTCTTACTCCCACATTATGTTACAGATAGATTATTTGCATTGGAATATGTAAGACAGACTGAATATATTAATTTGAAATATGGCACGGGTATAGGTAAAACTGGTACCTGTACCATACCTTTTCAACTGGAAGGTATCGTGGTGTCAAAAAAGGGTCAAAATGAGCAAATTGCTCAAGCCCTGAGAAATTTGGGGTTAATAGAAATTCCTCAAAGATGGAAATATGACCCTCTGGACCGATTTGCAGAGAGACAGTCTATTCTGAATAGAATTCCATTGAAGGTATACCATGCTTCTGTTAGACCAGATATTGAAGCCTGTAGAAATAATGATGAAGATGCTCCATTAGAATGGCATGTGGAACAAATGCAGCCATTGCCACCATGGCATGAATTTTATGAACACGTGTTGCATTTTGACCCAGGAAATAATAATGGGCATATATTAACTGAAGGTACTATTGCTAGAATGCAGAAAAAGGGTGCAGATTGGACAATAGGAAAGATTCATGAATGGTGGACTATGCGAGTGCAAACAGACATGATTGACTCAAGGTATCCCATAAAAAATGACCTTGAATTCTCAGTAAAATACGACCATTATCATAAATCTTGGTCAGGAGTTTTCCCTGTGAAAATACCTTGCAGTGTTGGTGGTAGCAAAGGGACAAGTCCTGAAGCTGCTAAAAAACAAAATGTGGAACAAGGAAAAGGTAAGGAAATTGCAGTTGAACAATCATTGGCTCAAGCACAAACCAGGCTAAGAAGCTCGAAGAAAAGGGCCACTACGGAGGTTTTCACAAAAGAACAAGGAGAAACATATGGGAAGGCTGCCCAGATGATGTTAAAAATGGGATATGAAGGCAAAGGTCTGGGAAAAGAAGGACAAGGGATCACTGAACCCTTGCAAGCCGAAAGAAGAGGAAAACGCTTGGCCTTGGGAGCTGATTCATCTAAAAGTAAAGTTCTAGTTTCTAAAACTATTAAGTTTGTTCCCCCATCGAGTTCAGCTACAGAATCTGATGAAGAACCTCTTTGTATGAAGAGGAAGAGGCTAAAGTCTGTAGCAAAAGTTAAAGGAAAAAATGATAAAGTTGTTGAAGGAAACCCAATTTTTGAGCAAATTGCTCAGAATGATGATGCTAATATTGCTCCAGGAAATGAGCAAATTATTCAGAATGATGAAGATAATGTTCTTAATACAGAGGTTACTGAACAAGAAAATGTTCAGATTGAAACTAGGGATGATCCAAATGACCTTGATCAGGAGGATCAAAATGTAAAAATCTCTAAAGAAATTATTGTGAAACAGGAATATGTAGAACTTAAGAAGAGACAACCTAGAGGAATTCCTCCAAATGTTGAAGTTATAAATCTTGAAGGAAATACCGATGATGAAGATAGAATTAATGATAGCAGAAGTGCCAAAGTCCCCATTCAAGGTGAAAATCTGAATCAGATGGTGAGTGAAGGGGACCAAGATCATGGAGAAGGAGATCAACATCAACAAGCGCCTCAAATGGACAAAGGTATGATTTCTCTTTTCTTTCAATATTTTCTCTCTACTTATTCCTACAGTGATTTTCCTTCCATTTCTTCTTCAAAGGAAGATATAATGTTCCCCTTTGGTTCATGTTTTCTTCCCCAGAATCAACACTATTTTCTCAGTTTCAATCTGAAGTTGATTCTGAGTTGATCCCAAATCCATTTCTTTCTAGCGCCAGTATCCCAACTATTAAGTCAATATCTACTCTAAATGATGAGAGTCACCCCACCCTTTCAAAATTAAAATATTTAAGAAAAGTGAATAAAAGCGCTTTAGACTGGTGGACATCTCATGCTGCTGAAGATTCCAGAACTCCCACTCGCATTCAAGAGATTATTTCCTTAGATCCTAGTACAATGCAAAGAAAGAAGTTAAAATTAACACCAGTTTCTAGGAAACCAAAGAAGGACATGACCATTGAAGATTACCAAGCAGAAGATACAACTGAAGACATTACTCAGCTACACATGTCAGAAGAATGGGGTAAAGCTCAGGCTCATTTTGGAACTATTTATTTACATGGGGAATTTTTCAGAGAGAAGTTTGTCAAGGAACAAGAAACCAGGAAAGAATTAGAGTCCATCCTACAAGAACAAAAATTGATGGAAAAGGCCTTGAAGCTAGAGGCAAAGAGGTGGGAAGATAGGTTTGGTGAGGCTGCCAATGAGGCAACCACATTTAAAGAAAAATTGAAAGAAGTTGATGCACAAATTCACTCCCTAAGTCTACAAGTTCAACAACTCCAACAACAACTAGTTGAAAAATAGAACATTCCATCTGGTTTTTCAAAAGAGAAGGCCAAGGCGGTGAGAAAAGAAATGCTTGAAGATGTATTGGCATTAAGTCTTAAAGCAAGGCCCTTATTATTATACCTGGCCAAAGTAAAGGAGGTAATTGAAGTAGTCAGTGAGGAGTTAAGGGCTTCAGTAAAATTTTTACAGGAAAGGTCAGATGCGGCCACAAAAATTTAGGTTTTATCAGAAAAGATGCCCGAAAGTGTTGCTACTAAGATCCGTAGTGAAGCCTGGTCTCAGGCCAAAATTGTAGCTAAGAGTTTCTTTAGGAGACTGAAACTGGTAACACAGGGTGATAAACTCCTTCAAGAGTTAGAAGTTGAAGCCCAGGGGTTAGTGAAACATTTGAATTTGGCTAATAAATGTGGGCTTCCCTATTTATGGGATGATAATTCAGAAGTGTTGAGTGAAGATGCCCTGACACTATCTCTTCAAGCTTTCACAGAAGATGAGTCAGAAATAGAAAATTGGGAAGAGCCTGTAGAGGAAATGTTGATATTTACCATGGTGCAGAACCTTACACAGATTAAGTCTTGCTTGCAAGAATTGATTCTGAGAAACAAAATAGTGTCTCATGATAAAGTAGAAGAATTGCAGTATATATATCAGCTATTTATGGATTCTTCAGATCTTGAAGATGAAGACTAGAAGCAGGTTTGCCTCACGTACAATGAAGTGATTAATAAGATAGAAAAAATGAAGAAATCCAAAAATGATAATCTTCAGCAGCTAACGGAAGGAGGAACTAGCAGCCCACCATGAAACTTGTTTCAAATTATCTTCAGTTGTTAATGTATTTTTAGTGAAAAATCCATAAGTCACAAAAAATATCTTGTAAAGGTAATGCATTATTTTTGCATTTCTTCTTGAATATTCTTTCCCATAAAAATCTCCTCTCCTGTATTATTTTTTTAACTCCGTTTCCCAATGGATGAAGGTCCTGGATTCTAATATTTTTTCCAGCAAAATTTCCCCGGAAGGCGCCAAGAATGTTAGTCTAAAAAGACTACCTCCAGCAGATGGCAGATTTTTGCGTGAAGAGACCAACATTTCATTTTTGAGACAGAAGGAAAAGAATCGGCTAAGGCATGAAGGACGTCGTGATTTCATGACATGTCAGTTTTTCATTGAGATATGGCTCGAAGATGTCAAAAAGTGGGAAGGTGTCACGATTTCACGACTTGATGGGTTTTCGCCCATGAAACTGATCGAAGGAGCAAAGAAAGAAGGAGTGTCACGATTTCGCGACTGGACAGATTTTTGCTAGCATTTTTGCTCACAAAATATGTACAAGAGGATGTCGTGATTTCGTGACATGGTGAGTTTTCACTCCGCCATACAGCCCAAAGGAAGAAGATGTCATGATTTCATGACATGGTGAGGTTTCGCTCATGCAACAACTTAAAGGAGCCCGAAAGAAGAAGATGTCACGATTTCGTGACATAACTAGGTTTTTGCCGACAAAGAGATATTTAGTAGGGAATAAGATGCCTTCAAAAAACTCGTGTCAGTAACTAAAAGTAGATAGTGGAATAGATCAATTCCTAGATTCCTGCTATTAGTGGTTGTTTGTTGGAAGCCATGCAAAGAAGATAGAAACATGATTATGTCCTAATTTCCTTGTAATTAATTTTATATCAAAATGTACTAAATATAGAGGTTCCCACATAGGGTATATATAAGGGTAAACGTACTCTAAAAAGGGTCGGCTCTTGGACGTTTACAAGACTGAATGGATGTACTTTGAATATAAGCAATAAATATTATGCTTCTATTGGCTTCTGGTTCACATTGTGCAAGTGTATGTATTAACATTTCTCACTTCTATTTCACATTATTGAAATATAAATTGTGTTAGTTCTAAAATATCTGGACTTATACAAAATATAAATCGTATTGTTGGAGTTGAAATATGATATATACATGTGTTAGATATACCTCTAAATCACATTGAGAAATCCATGATTTTTGTGGGAAGATATATTGAATGCTTTGACAAGTATAGTATATGTGTTCATCTTAGTTGTTGTTTAATCTGTACCACATACAAGTTTTAGCTTCGGCTATATTTCCCCCTTCTTTCTATTTTTCCTTTTCCTATAAGAAATCATTAAGGAACCAGCCTCTTCTGGAGATTAGATGAGAAATCTGATAATTATCCTCGTCTATTCAATGTTGACAAAATCAAGGCGCAAATAACAACCAAAGGCAGATTTTGTTCCAACACTTACTGACAAGGTTATGCATAAGCGAAAAATATCATAAATTGGCTCTATTTAGGATTTTTAAAATATTGAAAAGGCTAATTTTGGATCATTTCATCAGGGCCCATTCACCCAAAAATTACGAGGCAAAAGTTTTTTTGGGGTAAATTCGCCTGTCGTTGAAAATAATTAAAATATTTTTATTTTAATTCGCCGACCTCAAATTATAAATGAAATTGATTTTCTCACCCAATTCACCTTCAAATTATAAATGATTTTATTTTTTCCATCCAAATCACCTCATATAATACCCATATATATACTATAGTGGGTATCGATAAACATACATCGCTCTAAAACAATGGAAAATTGCCAAGGTTGAAGAGGAATGTCAATCAACATAAGCCGATTGGTTGCAGAGGTGTGTCGATTGGTTGCAAAGGTGTCGATCGGTTGCAAAGGGTCGATCAGTTATAGAGGTGTCGATTGGTTGCAAAGGTGTCAATAAGTCACAGAGTCATACCTATAGATATAAGTCAATTTATTGTAGAGCCATGTTTGTCGGTATAAACTGATCTATTGTAGAGTCATATCTGTTGGTATAAGTCAATCGCTTTGGATACAACCGATCGGTATATTTATAGCCAATTATGATGGCTGTAACTGATCAACATGGCTACAACTAATTGGCATGGGTGCAACCGATCGGTATGGTTGTAATCGATCGACACGGTTGCAACCGATCAAAATGACTATAATCGATCGACATATCTACAACCAATCGCCATAGCTACAACTGATTGACATGTCTGCAACCAATCAAAATGCTTGTAATCGATCGAATTTTATGTCTCAGACTAGTCATAATTAATTATAAAGGCTAAAAGCCTTTCTTGTCAGCCTAAATCCTTTAATTTTGTTGTACATTTTTAGATTTTGCAAAACCGATATTCATGGCCCCAAACACAGAAAAAATCGCCATGGTTTGAAAATTTTTGGAGAAAAATAATTGCAATTCACCACGGTTTGAAAATTTTTGGAGAAAAATAATTGGAATTTGCCATGTATACTTCTTCATATTTTGCCCGAATTCCAAGACAATTCACCTTCAATTTATAAATAGATTTCAGGGCTGACCCCTTATGCATAACCCTGCTTATCGATATTTTACACAACATAAACATAAAAAATCACATACACGTTCGAATAAAATCACAACACATATATACGAGTTGCAACAAAAAAGGTATCTATATATAATGATAAAAAATACCATCAGGTTACAAAATGGGAATAAGTCCACCATCCATCATCACATATGATCATAGGCTACAAATAAATAACACACCATCACAAACCAACCTCAACCATGCTGATCACCAAGAGTCTCTCCACTCTCCTCATAAGTTACCCTCTCCTGCTCTGCCCTATGCATTGTTATCGCCCTACTCGACTCAACAACTACCCTCGATATCTGAGTATCCATAAGTACTACCACCCTATCCAACTATGGGACAACACCTCTTATCTACAACATGTGAGGACCTCTATCCTTACCTCCATTCATCCCATTGATGATGTCCTCTATCGAATATATTTAGAATGTGTTTGCACTTGCATTCATGATCTTGACATTGATCACGACCTACCATAATCAAGAAGTGGAATCCCATGGATTAGAAATATAATATTACAATTACTCTACATCACTACCTCCTCCCTCATATGCTCTGCCACATCCTCACTACCCTTTCATAGTTTATATATCTCTACTCTCAAAGCAGCCATGTCTACAAGGACCTACTCCACTGCCCTTGCCTTCTTCCCATCCTCTTATGCCTACCACTACTACTCTACCTCAGAATGCAACTCAACTAACTCCATAAAATAAGCCTTTTGCTCAACATCCCTGGTCACTATCACATGATGCATCCTATGCACCTCTATATTCAACTCCTCCTCTACCTCCATGGTATCTGTGGTCAGATAACATAAAATATCTACTGATTCTATGTGCCTCATCTTCATCGCTATAAACTACCCATGTAGCTCTATGCACTATAGCTCTAGTACCATCTACTCTGTGGCACATGCTTGCTCTACTACCCACAATCTCTTCATCAAATATTACCACTCAATGTCACTTGTTGTATGCACAACTATCAATATCTCCTCCATATCACGACACTCTCCTCTCCATGTATCCTAGTTATCTGCTTAGTCTCTCTCACTCTCTTGAATATACCCCTCTAGTTGTTGTATCCTCTCCTACAACATAATTAGCTCCTCATCAACATCCCTCATCTATTTTTCCTCAAAATGTATGTCTCCCATCTCTCTCATGGCACCTAGATCTTCTATATCAATCATATCGTAAACTCTCATACCATAGGATACATCCTATCATTCATAGGTGTCTATACCACCATTTACATAGATGCACCACCTAACCGTCACCTTGATTGGTGAAGAGGTACCTCTACCTCATCTCTCATCCCTCCCTATGGCCTATACCTGGTACCTCTTGATGTCTACCCCTTTGGCACAAACACCCCACCTCTTGCCTACACCCATCAATCAATCACTCCACTACCTACCTCCCAAATATGAGTTGCCCACCAAGCATCATACTTTGGTGTCATAACTACATCATCCACATCTAAAATAATCATCAATGGATCCCTCTCATCGATCCAAGGAAGTACTATCAAATGACTCCCTCTATCACTTCGTCACCTATACATCATGATAGGAACCTCTATAATCCCCTATCATAACCCAAACTATCACATTACCCTACTGAACTGGAAGAAATCCACCTAGTGAGTATACCACACCACTACCCATCACCCCTAGTGGATAGCTCCCAACTACTCCTCATCACTCTCCCATACCACCCCACCCTTCTAGGGCCTCCACTTAACATCCTTAGGCTCCAACTCTCCAAACTTTACCCTCCAAAACAAATGATCACCCTCATGCAGCATCTCCATTCCCATATCCTCATCCATATGCCACCTCAATGCATATGGTAGGAGAGTCTTACCCCCTGCATGATAATTATAGGGAAAAAATGTTGGTCTCTCTATCGCTATATGCTTCCATACCCATATTTGTAGCAAAGGAGTCCAACTCAACCCTTTATACCCATTGCACACCATGTCATGTAACTCCCTATAGACCTGCACCAATAGTGTAGGTGCCCATGCAAATACAAGGTTGTGCTCTACCATGTTGCACACTACATCAAGCATATTCCAAGTAAATAGAACCCCAAAAGTATCTGGTAGTGTATACATCAAAATCATGAGCATCACCACACATTGGCAATTAGAAAACATGCCCTAACACCAAAGATATTCATAATCTATATTTTTAGTATCTACTTCCCTCCATCATACACCAAACGCATGCTTCAACACATCCTCTTGACTATCATCCATCGCTACTCTCACTGGAACATGCTCAATAGGTAACTTGTAAATCCTATACACATCTTCCAAGGTGATAGTCATCTCACCATTAAAAATTGAAAGGTATTATTATCTAGGTCCCATCTCTCACATAGCGTTGATATGTATGCTCTAATGGCATGAATGCTTACACACTCCCAAACTCCCCTCAACTACACTACACTGCATCCAACCAGTCCTGATCTGCATCATTCTTCAAGACCTCATCTAATTCAACTTTCAATGTCCACACACGATGTCAAAACTCAATCATATTCACTTGTTTCATCCATAAACATCACATAAAATTTTATTAGTCTCACATGCATAGTCATTTTAATCATTTTATACACATAACCATTCCATACAACACTCACACAACAAATTCAAATATTTTTGATCAATTAGTAGGTCACCATGAAAATTTAGGTCCAATTCATAGGTCACCCTGTGAATTCAGCTTGGCAATCATTTTTGGGTATTCTTTCACCTCCCTCATGACAAACATGTCAAATACATGCAAACACAAATCCAACCAAGCACATTCAACATCAACACAATCATTCATTTCACTTATTACGCATTTCAAGATATTAAAACATGCACAATTCATGCAACATAACAAAACAAAAACACAATCACATTTTTGGATACCCATTTTGCCATTTCATGGTAAAATCCCAAATAGAATAAAAAAATAGTACACATTTGGCTCCAAAAAACTAATTTCATGCTCATCCACATACACGTCATGGAATGCAATTCAAAAACATGTCAAACACAACAACACACAAAAACAAATACATTTTTGACTACCCATTTCCCTTTTTTTATGGTGAAAGTTTTGACAGTTTTCAAAAATAGTACACCAATACCCACAAAAATCATAGTCAAATTCAACAAAATTACATCAAAACAGCACGCATCTATAAAAATGCCAAAAAAAAGTAAAACACAAAAATAGTAGTATGTTTGAATACCCATTTCCATCTTTTACAAATAAAATTCAATCACATCTCAAAAATAGTACACTGTTTGCCCCAAAAATTCAAAGTCAAATCAATCACCTACACTTCCTGCCACATAGTCAAACTAGCACAAAAATTGGTCAAACCTAATATCTAATCGCACATTTAGATACCCATTTGGATTTTTTAACACTTTATGTTCAAATTTTCATTAAATCTTACCTGCATTCACAAAAACATGCAAAAACCTCCCCTACTTCATTTCACATATTTCTAAAAAGTCAAAATACACTAAGTTAAATAACGAGTACTTATTGGTGGATCTCCACATTGGCCGCCAATACTAGTTTGTTCCCTCACCATCTCCATGTCCTCTTATCCAATCCACAAGTGCTCTGCATCACCAGACATCACTCGCTTCTTACTCTCCAACTCACTCATCATGCAAATGACCCCCCACATACTTCAAAAAGGATAAATACACCTAAAAACTCAAATTAATATGTCACCTTGCGAATTCAGGTCCAATTCATAGGTCATCATGTGAATTCAGGTCTAATTCATAGGTCACCCTATGAATTGAAGCTCCTAATCCAAAACTCACGCAATTTTTATGCCAACACCTATTTCATCCTTTCTTCTTTTTTTTTGCAAAATCATCCCTCCCTTGTCATCCCTTTTCCTTTATCAATTGATTCATCATCTTCATCACCTCATTTTATTTATCTCACTATTGATTCCTTGTTTAGGAGGGTATTCATATACAAATCCACTTTTCATGCAACCAAATAATCAAACATCCAATCACAGACATCACATTTGGCTTTAATTTTTTTTAATATTATCTCAAGATAAACCCCAACCTAAATCAAATATTTGTTAAGTCACGAGAGCCATGCACAATATCGAAGATGTCTTGTGTAGAGGAGAAAATGGTGCACCTAGAAAAGAGAAATGAAATGCATCTATTGATCTAAGCACTAAAAAGAGATATTAATGTAAGCATGATAACAAATAAGTAAAAGAAATGGGGGTCCTCTTTATATTAATTGATTTTTCAAATCCATGATTACAAAACGTCCCCTTGAGAGCTCTGAGTTGATACAATCATTACATAAGTGTCTAGTCAAATCCTTACAAAGACTCAAAATGTGCTTCAAGGCCTTCCTCGCACTCACAAATTGAAGAGTGAGTTTTTGATACCACTGGGATGATCAATCTATATTTGAACTTGTAGATCCTTCCTTGTGCATTGCAATACCTGGATCTACACACAAAGAACTTAAATTTTTTAATAGCATATGCATATTGAAATGAAATCGAAGAGATGCATGCAATAGTGAATATAAAAAAGTGTAATAGAATGTGCAAATCTAATCAAAATTGCACCAAAATTTAGTATATTGCATAAATTCTAATCTAGAAATTATCTACGCCAAAATAAAAAGAAAATTATATGTCGAGTTCATGGTCGTCCCTAGGTGTTCCAATTGGGACTCTTAGAAATGAAAATCCTAATAGAAGGTGCAAAACTACTCCAAATTGTACCAAAACTTAGCATAGTGTTTATAATCTACTCTAGATATGATCTATGCTAAATATAAATGAAATTGGATGTAGAGGTCATGGTCATACCTAGGTGTTCCAATTGTGATTGTTAACCATCCCAGGTGGAGACAACCACCAAAACTAGTGGTTTTTACCACCAATTCCTCTGGGATCTGGTTCAAACTATTCCTAGAGGTAATGTCGTCAAATTTTATGATATGATTCACTAAAATGGTTAGGTTTTGGAATATGTTTATGTATTTGGGATCACTTAGAAACCTCCTTTGATTTATGGATATTTCAAGGGTAAATTTGCAAGTGAAAGTTTGATTGAATCTCAGTAGAACTTCATTGTAAAATATTTTAAAGACTCATTTTTTGAATTAGGTGGATTAACTCCTTTTTATAGCTCAAGAAAGCACAAGGTCAAATGGGCAAGTTAGGGCATGTGAGGCAAGTGCTGCCATTTTTTAAAACCTTTCCATGCATTGGGTGGGCGACACCTCCAATTTGTAGTTTGTGATTGAATTGATGTACCCTAAATCTTGTCATAAATCAATGGGTAGGATAAATGGTAGAATTTTATTAGCATTTATCCCACCCTTGAATTTTTAGAGTCTAGGGTATTGGATGTCCCCAAGGGGTGGATTTTGGTGGCTGTCCCACCCAGGGATGATCGTGGGTAGCCATCCCTGGGTGGGATGACCATGAATTGGTGGTCATATCAGGGTGGGACAACCATGGCTACAAGGCCCAAAACTTCCCAAAAGTGGGGAAAAACTTCCTAAAAGTTGTAAGGGGCACTATTTAACCCCAAAGGGTTGCCTAAGGAGGCCATATGGTGTTGATAAGAGGGTATCTTAGTAGTCTACTCAGATTGAAATGATTTTATTGTCTATAGGTACCTCTTTTTAGGATGTGTTATCTGAAATATAGAACAGAGAAAAAAAATATGACTAAACTATCAACTAATTAAGGTTATTAACTAACCTAACCAACTTTAGATGCCCTTAACATGGAAGGAGCATACAATCTTGGAATTTTTGCTTTTGACATATTTGAAGGATTTGATTTTGGTATACCTTTCATCTGCATTGTAAGGAGAGTTTTTGGGGCTTAGGGTATACTTGGTCTTGGTTCTTTATTTTTCTTATAAGCCTATTCCAAGACAAGGATCCCAAGGCTTCAAGAAGACCAAGACTTTGTTATGCTGAATTGGTGCTGAATTATGTTCCCCGACGTGGGTTTGAAATTGTCTTTGGTAATAATATTTTGAATGTATGCAAGTTGCACTTTTGAGTGTTTATTTTGATTATGAATTCATAATTATGACTACCCCCTCAAGTGATGAGTCAATGAGGGAATGACCAGTGATGAAAGCAATGAGTCACTTGACCAATATGACTTGATTAGGGTTCCTTTAGATTTACCCATTGTGAATTTTATCAATTTTGTTAAGATTTTGGTGATTTTTTTATGATATTTCATGGAAGAAAATGAATACCTCATTCCCATGGAGTAGTCTGACCACAATGGCCTTCTTGGGGATTTAAGTAGAGACTTTTCAATTCATCAATAAAAAATTTGGTTCAATCTTTACCCATTGTGAATTTTATAAGTTTTGTTATATTTTTGGTTGATTTGAGACATTTTTCTTTGTCTTTCTTCTATTTTTTTGGTGGTCATCCCAGGGTGGTATGATTGCAAATTTTATGGTCATCCTATGATGGGATGATCACCAAATTTTTTGATCATATCACCCTGGGATGGCCATGCTTATTCTAGGTTTTTTAAACTCAAAATTTTCAAAATGAGCTCATTTGCACACTTTTGACTTGGAATATTGAGAGGTGAGGAGTAGGAGAGTGATTTTTTGAACTGGAGCACTGCTAAAACCATCCCACAATCACCATTTTCTAGCCTCTAGACTCAACATGCAGTGGAGCAATGGGTAAGGGCTAAATTTGCTACTAGACTTTGTTAAATTTGGAAATGTAATTATTTTCATATTTGACAATGAAACACACTAAATATTGGTAAATGAACCTCACTAGTGATATCATTTATTATTTTGTACTGTTAGTTGTTTTTGTGCAATTTTGTTGCATTTTTTTGTGTTATTATGAGGTTTTTTATTTGTTTTTGGTGGTCAGGGAGGCCATTTTTGAGCATTTTTGGGGGTTTTCCCTAGGTGGGATGGCTACCAAGTTGGGGTCCATCCTTGGGTGGGACAACCATAATTTTGAAAGAAAACTGTCCATTTTTTTGTTGTTTTTATTATTTTTTAAGCTTGGTTACCTCTGCCAGGTGATCAAGAGTCGGTATCGATTTTCAACTCTCTTTTAGACTACTAGGGACATACTGATAGAGGATGACTATAAATGGCTTAACGCCATTGTTCTCAAACAAGTGACACAGTTAGAGCTAGTGATGGGAGATAAAGTCTATCTGATGGATTTGATAGATTTGTGGGACCCTTGCACCAACACCTTCCACTTGCTGACTGGGGAGATGATGATGGCGTTAGAGGACATCCACTAGATTTTGTGTATTCCCATAGAGGGGCATCCAATTATGTCTACTCATCAGGATCTTAGAGATACAATTTTGTAGAGATACTTAAGAGAGAACTGGCATGAGACATTATGATACTTGCCTAGCAGAGGTATTCTAATGGAGCTATGGTATGCAGTAGATGTTTTAACTATGAGATATACCTTGCTAATGATGTTGATCTCCAACATGTTGCTGCTAGACTAGTTAGGAGCTAGTTCCCCTAGAAACTTTTGGAGTTGGTATTTTCATTGGTGGTTTACACCATAGAGAGGCTATTAGTGATGGTGTGGAGCACTCCTTTGCTAGCACAACTTTATGATGAGTTATACAATATTTTTTGTTGTAGGTGGAAAGGATTGGGCTACAACTTTTTATTACAGGTGTGGGGATAGAAAAACATTACTATGGATCGATTGGGAGGACTACCATGGATGATGTGGGTATAGCTCATGGATGTAGAGATAGGATATGGGATCCTATGGCAATAGGACTAGGAAAGAGGTTAGAGTCATCCTTATGTAGGTATGATTGATCACTATGCAAATTTATTTGCATGGCTCAGGGTAGAGGAGGTTACCTAGAGATCATACAAGGATTGTCTAGCATGGTCTGAGGCTGAGGTGTAGCTTCGATGGGTATGGTGAGGGATATGGTTAATTGGTTGACACAATACCAAGAAATATTCTTTTCCATATGCTTAAGTGATGTGATAGTTTGGGCTATGCCATGGGTTGCCTGGCAAGCCAGTGATCTACCAAAACCATATAGATGAGAGGATACTTACTTGGCCTATAGTGGAGGTAGTTGGAGAGGAGGCTTATCCTACAAATGTCATTACTAATCTAGATGATTCAAGGACCATAATAGATTATGAATCCTAGTGGGTGATGCACCAGTGGCAAGGGGAGGGACTTATAGGAGGTGGTATAGATGTGATGATAGAGGAGGCTCATAAGGAGGCTCTAGATGAGGCTCCAGTTGAGGCTCTAGATGAGGAGGAGATAGACTTAGGTTAGTGACATGATGAGGATATAGACTCAAGGGAGTGACATGTGCATCACTAAATAGATGATGAGTGGATAGATAGAATGGATATGGAGTATCAAAAGAATGATTATGATAAGGATGATCTTGATGAGTATGGATTATAGGTACAATTGGCAGTATGGGATGTCACCATTACTGAGCTACAGGGTGAGCTAATCATATAGAGATAGTATTTGAGGGATTAAATAGAGGAGAAGGATCTTCTATAGGTACATGCACAAACTACTAAGGTAAATATTGTGAGGTAGGTAGCAGTGATTGAGGGGTAGGCAATAGAGCTAGCTACTCAATTAGAGTAGGTAGCTTGAGCCAGGAGGCATTGGGCAGTGATAAGGTATCTAGGCTATAGGGGGGGTGACACAACTCCATACATTACTAGGTGACTACCAGGATTATCATTGAGAGGAGCTATCATACATACAAGATTTGGAGAATAAGGTAGTGCATCTTAGAGGCCACTTACTAGCTTGTCCTTCTGCTAGCGGGTCCCAAAAAAGTAGGAGTGGTATAAAGTAATCATATGCAAGTATGGGGGCTCCTATATCCGTAAGGATATTAGATAGGGATAGGGGGAGCATATCTGGGAGCTCTCGATGAGCGACAACCAAGGGTCGTGGTGAGAGTCATGGTGTCGGTCCTGTGTAACCATGGCTTTTGAGACTATGGTTTTTTTTTATTTTAGGAGTGTGAGATATGAGGACCCACTTGATTTTAGATTATGAGTATTTTTTGTATTATGATGTAGCCTTCTGTGCCATATATATATACATATATATGAGTTTTTGTATTATCATTATGATGTAGCATCCATGATTTTATGGATGCTTATCATGGATGCATGTATTGTAATAAGATGTTAGTTTATGATATGTACATGTGTGTATGCATAATTAAATGGATGATTTGTTAATCTGTACTAATTAATTATAAATGCTATTTGACACACTATGTTAGCACCATAGACCATATAAAATTTATTGATTTATTTTTAATGTTATCAAGACTATGTGATGGATTGTGAAAATGTAAACTAAAAAACATGTGATAAAGTGGTATGGAATTTAATGAACAATAAGATGTTATAGAATATCCTTGAGGTTTTCATGAGACTCAAATACTCTAGTGAACTAGTCAAAAGTTATATATTAACTATGCAAGAATTTTTGGCAAGGTATAAATCTACTAGGATGACCAAGATATTCAATATCCATGTGTGTGCATGTGAGTTCATTGCTATAATAATGTATAAAGTTACCCCATCTCCAAACAAGATTTATGCAATCCATTTGTACTGAATATCACCCTAAAAGTATCATGATCCTGAGTTTTGTGCGTAGTTGGATTAGACCATAGGTAATACAGGCTACCAAAAGCTAGCTCATCTGCATGATAACATTGGTATGTACAAAAAAATATTGCTAAGGTGATAGACATATCATCATGCATAAGGATACTACCATTTCCAGGTAGGCTTGATGCCACCCAAACTGTAATGAGGATCACCTCATGGTTGTCAAATTCTGAGAATTCTAGGGATTCAATTTTAGTACTCCCTCCTTTTCTTTTGTTTTTGAATTGCTCCAGGGATTTGCTCATTTTTATTTTTGTGAGCAAGGGATTTTGATAGTGGTGATAACCACTATTTATTTTACTGTTTGCTTTTGTTAGTGGTGAAAACCACTTTTTATTTTGGGTATTTTTGATTTTGTATTTGTTGTTTTTTGGATACTTGCCCAAATTTTGCATGGGGCAAGGGATTTTTATTGCTTTGGCTAGGGAGGAGCTTGTATTTTTGTCAATTATTTGCATTTTGGAACCATGCGCATAGGGGGATAAGCAAGGTAAATTTTTTTCTTAAGGTAATAAGGACCACTTTGTAGGTTTTATCTTTCCTTGTGCAAAACTTGGATTTATTAGTGTGAAAATGTGTTGGGATTATGACATATACAAGGTATGATCAAAGCAAGACTCTACCTTATAAAAATCAGGATAGCTTTCTACAAAATCTTAAAAGAAGACTAGAGATAGTTAAGTGACCAAAAATTATAATGACGTCTTATAACAAATGACTAGATGAAGGGAAATAAACAAAAATATAAAATGTGGGAAATATGGATGGAAATGATGATTGTAATGTAGATGGGTGTTAATAATAACTTTTGACAAAGTTGATTTTTAAGGAATTCTAGTGTATAGACCATGTTCTAGACATGTATAATAAACTCTAAAATGCAAAATGTAATGATGGGTATGCTTAATGCAAGTGATTGTATAATGCAATGATATGAAATGTAATAAAATATTTTTGTATTTTTATTGTTTTAATGATGTTTTTGGATTTTGATCAATATATATATATATATACACATTTGACCAATGGGCTTAGTGGATACCACTGGGGCATTTTGGGTAACCAAAGGGGTTTATGGATGCCATTGGGGCATTTTGGGTGACCAAAGGGGTTTATGGATACCTTTAGCACTTTTTGGGTGACCAAAGGGTTTATGGGTACCTTTGGGGCTTTTTGGGTGACCAAAGGATTTATGGGTACCTTTGGGGCTTTTTGGGTGACCAAAGGATTTATGGATACCTTTGGGGATTTTTGGGTGACCAAAGAATTTATAGATACCTTTGGGGATTTTTGGGTGACCAAAGGATTTATGGGTACCTTTGGGTCTTTTTCGATGACCAAAGAATTTATAGATACCTTTACCACTTTTTGGGTTAGCAAAGGGTTTATAGATACCTTTGGGAATTTTTGGGTAACCAAAGAATTTTTGGGTACCTTTGGGGATTTTTGGGTGACAAAATGGTTTATGGATACCTTTTGGGCTTTTTAGGTGACCAAAGGGTTTATGGATACCTTTGGGGCTTTTTTGGTGACCAAAGGATTTATGGATACATTTGGGGCTTTATGGGTGACCAAAGAATTTATAGATACCTTTGGGGATTTTTGGGTGACCAAAGGATTTATGAGTACCTTTGGGGATTTTTTGGTGACCAAAGGATTTATGGGTACCTTTGGGGCTTTTTGGGTGACCAAAGAATTTATGGGTACCTTTGGGGCTTTTTGGGTGACCAAAGGGTTTTTTAGATACCTTTGGGGCTTTTTGGGTGACCAAAGGATTTATGGGTACCTTTGGGGATTTTTAGGTGACCAAAGGATTTATGGGTATCTTTGGGGCTTTTTGGGTGACCAAAGGGTTTTTAATACCTTTGGGGATTTTTGGGTGACCAAAGAATTTATGGATACCTTTCAGGATTTTTAGGTGACCAAAGGGTTTTTAGGTACCTTTAGGGATTTTTGAGTGACCAAAATATTTTTAAGATACCTTTGGGGATTTTTGGGTGACCAAAGGATTTATGGCTACCATTGGGGATTTTTGGGTGACCAAAGGGTTTATGGGTACCTTTTAGGCTTTTTGGTTGACCAAAGGGTTTTTAAGATACCTTTGGGTCTTTTTGGGTGACCAAAGGATTTATGGGTATCTTTGGGGCTTTTTGGGTGACCAAAGTGTTTATGGGTGCCTTTGAGGCTTTTTGGGTGACCAAAGAGTTTATGGATACCTTTGGGGCTTTTTGGGTGACCAAAGGGTTTATGGGTACCTTTGGAAATCATATCTATGGATGGATGGATGGATGATCTTCGTTGGATGGGCAGTTGGGTCTATTGAAAATATTTTTTGTAAGACATGAGAGGGCAGTTGTAGTGAAGGTGGAACAACCAAAGGTGATCAATTTGGAAGGGGTTGAGCCTGCTCCTCGAATGGTAGAGGTTGTCACTAGATAGAATGTGGTAATAGGAACACACGTAGATAGAACTCTTATTTGTCATCCAATGGAACAATCTATTTGTATTTTTCATCTAAAATAGGGGAGTTAATCGATGCTACGCCATAAGGAGGACTTTGATCCTATTTCTCATTGTTGGATGGAAGAGTATGCGAACCTTCACCTTCTTCATAGGATCAAGTGAAATCATGAGATATCCTTTGATCTATCATATTTGTGAGGAAATAATCCCCCATAGAGTGGACATGATTAGGATTAGTGTAAGGATCACATGTAATCTCATCCCTATAGTTCAAACCCAAGTGATCTAAACTATCTATGAGGATGTCGAGAGGCATAGGATTGTTGTGTCCTAAGACAGATTTATCATATGGTATTTGATATTGCATCTGGTAAGGAATGTGAGTGCCTTGTCCATACAACCCCAAACCATATCCATGGCAATGGTAGTAATGGAGATATCGCATAGAAAAGTTGGGATTGGACATATAATTGATATCATCAAAAAATGGTTCTTCATCCTCTTCTTGTTGAGGATATGATTTTATGCCATATGTAATACCCCCATATATGAAGTTCATGTGATTTGGAGGTATAGCTAGAGTTACGATGGTACCTATGGTAAGGTGATGTTATACCATGTTCTATATTATCTCAATGGCTAAAATTGTTGTGATATTCCTTACTAAATAATCTCCTAAACCCGTAGTAGCTAGAATCCATAGGGATAAATGACCCTAAAAACCAAATATTAGAAGCCAAAATCTAGATCCAGAGGGAGAAATGACCCTATAATACTACCTAGTTAAGATAACTACAAAAGACATCACTCAGCTATAAATGTAGGAAGAGTGGAGAAAGGCCCAAGCCCACATGGGAATCATATGCCTAAATGCTAAATATTACAAAGAAAAGTACCTCAGAGCTAAGCAAGAAAGAAAGTGTTTTAGAAGAAGCCTTAAACTAACAAAAGACAATCAAAAGGGCCTTGAATAATGAAGCAAATAGGAGATGATGTTCAATGAAGCAGTCACCTACAAGGAGAAATCTAAGAAGGTTGAAGAACAAATACAACTATTGAATCAATAGGTTGAAGACCTCAAGAAGCAATTTTTAGATAGTACTGACAAGACCAATAGGTTTTATAAGAAAAATTTAAGGATGGTCAGGAAATAAATGATTGGAGGTATCCAAAATATGATCATGAAGGTGAGGCCCACACTATCATACCTAGTCAATATTAAAGAAACACTGGGTCGAGTGGAAGATGAATTTGAGACGTCAATCAAAATCCTGAAATCAAGGTTATCAGTAGCTACAAAAATTCAAGTCCTTTCTGAAAGCACGCAAGAAATATTTAGATATAGAATGCAGGATGAAAATGGTCCCAGGCTAAGCTAGCTATGAGGAACTTTTTCAAAAGACACAATTTGGTAACTGAAAGTGCTAAGCTTATGTAGGAACTCAAGGCAGAAGCTAAGGTAATTCTGAAACATGTGAGCATAGCATAAAACTATAGAATTCCTAGCTTCTAGAACAAAAATTCAAATTTCCTAGCGAAATATGAATTGAAGGCCACATGGAAAATTTTTATCGATGATGAGTTAGAAATTGATAGCTAGGAAGAGCTAGTTTAGGAAGAACAAATATTCAGTATGGCTCAAGAAATTACCTAGATCAACTCCTACCTACATGAGCTATACATGAAATCAAAAAATTTATCATATGACAAGGTTGAAGAGTTGGAATATCTATACTAACCTTCAAAGAGACTACAAATATGAATGAAGAGACTTGGAGAAAATCTTGCACCACCTATAATGAAGTCATCTAGGAAAAAGATAAGTAGGATAAATCCAAGAAAGCCTCATCAAGCATAGTAGCGGCTTCAAGCTAGGACAAAATAGATAAATCCTCTGAAGAAGAAACTCTAGAGGAATGACAACACAGAGCAAGAAGCATCTTTTTGCTTGGTATCATTCCCATTTTTCCCCTTCTTTTTCTTAGTTGTTATTTTTACTTTGTTCTCCAATGGATAAAGGATTTATATTCTAACATTCCACTAGTAGAATTACCCTAGTACGCACCAATAATGTTGGTCAAAATGACCATATGCAGGAGAGTAAGGAGTAGTCTTCTCAATATTTTACTAAGTGTAGGAAATAGTCGTGATAATGCAATATTTTAGAGATCAAGGTAGAGATAAGAGCCAAAAGTCATGATGGCATAAAATTTTGAAGATAAGAGGTCAAGTGAAGATCAAAAGTCATGATGGTGCAATATATTTAAGATAAAGGTGGAGATAAGGGCAAAACTTCATGATAACATGACATTTTGAAGATAAGAGACCAAGTTAAGACCAAAAGTCACGATGACACAATATTTTTAATATCAAGGTGGAGATAAGGGAAAAAAGTTACAACAACATGATATTTTGAAGATAGGAGACCAAGTGAAGATCAAAAGTCATGATGGTGTGATATTTTGAAGATCATAAGGGAAAAAAGTCATGAAAGCATGAAATTTTAAAGATAAGAGGTCAAGTGAAGACCAAAAGTCGTGATGACATGATATTTTAAGATCAAGGCAGAGATAAAGATAAAAAATCATTATGGCATGACATTTTGAAGATAACAAACCAAGTGAAGACCAAGAGTCATGACGATGCAATATTTTGAAGATCAAGGTGGAGATAAGGGCAAAAAGTCATGACAACATGATATTTTAAAGATAAGAGATCAAATGAGGACCAGAAGTTGTGATGGTGCAACATTTTGAATATCAAAGTGGAGATAAGGACAAAAAGTTGTGACAACATGACATTTTGAATATCAGAGGTCAAGTGAAAACCAAAAGTCACGACGGTGTTGTAGATTAAAAATACCACGCCAAATAAAAGATAAAACCACAATAACGCAGTACATAATAGTTGCACAAAACAAACAATTTATATTAATCGACGGAGTTTAAAAACTCCTTTTGAATACAACTGGGCCTGTAACCCTTTATGTGATACAAAAATTACAAGTTATGCTAGGGTTCTCCGAAACCCTAGCTGGCACGAATGGTGGCGCTTCCGAAGAACGTATCTTCAATCCCAACAAAGTGAGTGGGCTTTGTCGTATCCCTTACTTGGACCACTCCAGCTTAATCAGCTACCATCAATAAATTGGATCTGTCATCAAAAACCTGCACACATTAACACTATCAAGGAGTTAGAAATTAATGAGAGGGCTCCACTGTGTGAGCCCTCGAAAACAATCTAAAACCTTATAAAAATGGAATGCAGGAAATCAATAACAGATTAATACATAAAATACGGCTACTTGCTTTAAACTAATTTATACCTATTCTATGTTAACGCAGCTAGACTAGGCGACACCTGGAAGTAATGTTGTTGTCATAATAGGCTGCGGAAGGCACCCTGGTGCACTCGCCGAATGCCCGCGTGCTTCTGGATATGGATTACAGACACCGGTCTGAGTCTATGGCTAAAGGTAAACGCCCGTGGGCACTTGTTAAACGCCCGTGGGCACTTGTTAAATGCCCGTGGGCACTTGGTGAAGGGGTAAACACCCGCGGGCACTTGCGACAGGAATGGGAGATTCTGCAGAGTGCTGCAGAAGGAATGGCGGCGAAAGCGGCGACGAAAGCGACGATGGATGCGACGAAAGGGTAGCGGAAGAGAGGAGATAACCGTAGAAGAATTAGAATCAGAGATAGAAGTAGCAAAAGACATAGAAGTAGCAAAAGACACATATGAGTAGCAAAAGACACATATCCTTTGAGCCATCAAAGTGACTCGATTTATAATCCACTCTTAGGGCACACTTTAGGGTTTTAACGACACTTTGAACGTGTGGCTAAGATTAAAGCGGATCCAAAGGTAGAGAATAAATCTTGGTTGTGGAATGGATTAAGATGGATGGACGGATGAGATTAAATGAAGGATGGACGACTCAGATCAAATCACTTAAACTATTATTTAAATATATATATCAAAATATTAAAATATTAAAATATATATATAAATATTAATTTAAATAAATTTGGGGATGAAAAATGGCGAAAAAGGTGAAATTGGGCCAAATAATGGCGGGAAAGTGGATGACCGACACGTGGCTAACAGGAAGGTATAGATGACTTGCAAGTGGCTGGATTTTGGTGTCTACAGATGCCCCTTTTTGAGCTGCTTTGTGTGAAGACACAATGCAGCACAAAAACTTAGGACACCTGAAAAGCTGGATCAGACGCAACTCTCTCTCAAGACTAAAGCACAACTTTGAAGACCAAATAATAAAATAATATTTAAAATTTATCAGCTTACCCCCTCAATTGGCGAGCGAGAATGGTTCTCACAAGCCAATTGGAAGAAATTTGGAAGAAATGAACCGTTTTTGCCCCAACGGTAAAAAGGGGTTGGTGTATGAACCATCTGTTTATGTCCCAACAGAAAAGGGGTTGGTGTACAAACCATCTGTTTATGTCCCCACAGAAAAGGGATTTTTTTACAAACCATCTATTTATGTCCCAACAGAAAAGGGGTTGGTGTACAAACCAGAAAATAATATGATTGAAGACGATACAAGTGATGTGAAAGATGAACCATTTTTTGCCCCAATGGTTAGGAAGGGATTTTTGCCAAATTTTAAATTCCATGATCATGTAAGATGAATTCTACTATTAGGAAAGTTAAAAATTGATAACGGATGCCCCAACTCCTGTGGGTGAATCCATACTATTGATGAAATTGCCTTGTTGGCGCCATTGATCTGCAGAGATGAAATATGAAAGATTCCAGAACTTCAGAGATGCTCCTAGTGATTGTATGGATAATTCCTCGGGTCGGAACCAATCAACCTAGGTAGCCTTAATCTCTAGCAAGACTCAAAATAATGATGATATTGAAGATTTGTCCACGTTTAAGGCCCCATGAACTAGGCCATCAATGACAACTGTTGAGCAAATTGATCTTGGTATGAGGTCACTTAAAAAGTAGGATACCCAGAATTGATTTCCAATTTTCAAACGGTGAAATAATTGATGATGATAAATGGTAAGTGTCCTTATGGTGGTTTAATCCTCTTACCGAATTGCATGGATGCAAATCGCTGCAATCGCCAAGGTGATAGAATATACCACTAGATACGAGGTTTACTTTAATTTAATTTGGCAAAAATATGCATGATGAAAGAAGAATGAATGAAATTAACGATAGATCAGAAGAATTGATGAATGTGGTTAATTTTGTAAAGGTTTTGAACATTTTTAACCCAATTTGTAAATCAATGATGAATGATGCGCTTTTTGAGCAAAATGACAAAATTTGTTTCCAAAATTGTTGTAACCTTCACAAAATGTTTTATTATGATAAGAAGAATGGATGGATGCAATTTGATGAAATTTGGAGGATGTAAGCTTCAATTTTTTAAGTTTTGTTCTTTTATTCCATACTGACATCAAACGCCGGTATGCATTTGGAGGTGGCAGAAATGCCCGTCGGTGTTTGAATGCATCATGAAATGCCCCACTGCATCTGAATGCACCATGAAACGCCCCACTGCATTTTAGGGCACCAAAACCAGCTATTTAAACAGTTTCAGCGAGAATTTCGCTCATTTGTGTGTTCAAGCTTGAGAGAAGTGCGTCTGAGGGAGTGAAATGAAGTGAAATGTTGTGTAGGAGAGTGAAGCACGCGGGAGCTATGGCAGAGATGGGAGTGGATGCGCCAGTGCAGTCAGCTAAAGTATTTGTTTATTTAATCAAGTGCTTTTATTTGTTTTTTTTTTTTTTTTAAACAAACTTGTAACCAATTTTTGTTTTGTTGTTTTGCAGCTTAGGGTGTTAGAGGCATGACACCGATTCTCCCCTATCATTCCGGGGATGAGGAGGTCATTGTCCCAGGAAGACTGGGAGACATTGGAAGCAGTAGGGCCAGTGGAGGCAGCCCGGTTGGAGGTAGTTCGGGCGAGATGAGGGGTACCTCTCAGCTTTGGCCGAGAGGTGGGATCCAGATCGGGGGACGTTCTAGTTCCCGACTGGAGAGATGACGGTGATGCTTGAGGATGTATATCGCATCCTCAAGGTGCCCGTGGAGGGGGCGTGGGTGGAGGTTGGACGAGATAGGGCTATGGAGATGGCCAAGTTGTTTGAGGATGACTGGAGGGAGATCCGGACAGAGAGCGGGGGGATTCCTTACTTGGCCATGTATACGGCCAAGGAGTTGGTAGCGGTGGAGGCTCTGATGATGTTCGTATTGGCCAACATTGTGGCCTCGAACAGCACCGGGTGTAGGTTTCCATGGAACCTGATGGGTGTAGTGAGTGATATGCTCACTAATAGGGTAGTGTATGCCTGGGCACCTGTTTTATTGGTGCAGGTGTACCAGGAGTTGTAAGAGGTTCGAAGGCAGGGCCTAAAGGGCCTAGGCTGTAGTTTGGTTCTCCAGTGCTGGGGCTGGGAGAACTTTAGAGTGGCTCGACCGGAGGGGTTGCCATGTGCTTACTGGGACATGAGCCAGGATTATGGTAGGAGATGGCTAGTTGCAGAGGAGAGACAGCCGAGCCGCCCCGTGAGATCGGGGCAATGGTATAGGAGTTTATGGGCAGACTTGACAGATGCGCAAGTCATTTGGAGGCCCTGGAGGGAGGTGAGGTGGATCGGTGATGGAGAGCATCTGAGGCAGGTGCGATAGGATAGATGGGTAGTGGGTTGGGGCCATAGTGAGGCAGAGTACATACAGATGTCTCGAGTGCTCTACCAGGTCGGATTGAGACAGGATGTCCCCGGTGAGCCAGTGCACTACCAGAGGCACAGATCAGAGGGGGATTTGTTGTGTGCCAAGCCATGGAGAGAGGCGACAGAGGATGATGAGGACATGGAGATCCTCGACGTGGACGACGTCGGGGTAACAGCTGAGTATGCAGCATAGATGGTCGCAGAGCCAAGGTGGGAGCCACCATTAGTGGATATTGGAGCTAGAGAGGATGAGGGAACCGCAGATGTTCCCAAGCATAGGGAGGGTCCCCGCCTTCGAGCTGACAGTCGAAGGCAAAAGGGTAAGATGGTATGAAAGACACCGGGGAGTGGAGATGACGAGGAGGATGATGGCGAGTGCCTAGGATAGGCCACAGGAGAGACTAGGGAGGTACCCCCTAGTGGGCACGAGGATGATCTGGCGTAGCTGCAACAGTAGATAGCAGAGCATGATGCTATGCTAGCAGTCCGGGATGAGAGGATAGCTCGGCTGGAGCAACAAAGTTGCAGAGCGGGATGCCCTGATAGCTGTTCAGGAGGGGAGGATGGCCCAGATGCAGGCGAACTTGGATGGAGCGACTAGGGTGCCATAGGATGACAGGGTGACGAGACTCCAGGCAGAGCTAGCAGAGCGATAGCGACGACACGGGATAGACATATATAGACTTAGATCTAGGACTCGTTACATTGAGGCTCTGGAGGACACATTGTTTAGGCATCACATTGTGTTGCCTGATCCTCCATCCTCTTCTGTCTCTAGGTGTAGTGAGTCTAGGCACACCACTAGGTCTAGGGCTCCTACTAGGTCACAGGGGTCCTCTTTTGATGGTTAGCTTAGTGCTTAGATGCACTCTTTATGAGCCTTGGTGCTCTATTGTATATTGTAGCCTTTTGGTATTCCTCGTACAGTTTTGATCTTTATACATATATATATATATATACATGGGTTTTATTTATTTGGTGTTTTACTCTCTTTTGTAGATTAAAAATACACGCCAAATAGAAAGATAAAACCACAAGAATGGAATATAGGAAAGTTGCACAAAACAGACGATTTATATTAATCGATGGAGTTTAAAAACTCCTTTTTGAATACAACTGGGCCTGTAACCCTTTTTGTGATACAAAAATTACAATTTATGCTAGGGTTCTCTGAAACCCTAGCTGGCACGAACGGTGGCGCTTTCGAAGATCGTATCTTCAATCCCAACAAAGTGAGTGGGCTTTGTCGTATCCCTTGCTTGGACCACTCCAGCTTAATCAGCTGCCATCAATAAACTGGATCTCGTCATCAAAAACCTGCACACATTAACACTATCAAGGAGTTAGAAATTAATGAGAGGGCTCCACTGCGTGAGCCCTCAGAAACAATCTAAAACCTTATAAAAATGGAATGCAGGAAATCAATAACAGATTAATACATAAAATACGGCTACTTGCTTTAAACTAATTTATACCTGTTCTCTATTAACGTAGCTAGACCAGGCGACACCTGGAAGTAATGTTGTTGTTAGAATAGGCTGCGAAAGGCACCCTGGTGCACTCGCCGAACGCCCACGTGCTTCTGGATCTGGATTACAGATGCCGGTCTGAGTCTGTGGCTGAAGGTAAATGCCCTTGGGCACTTGTTAAACGCCCGTGGGCACTTGGTAAATGCCCGTGGGCACTTGGTGAAGGGGTAAATTCCCGTGGGCACTTATGACAGGAATGGGAGATTCTGTAGAAGGAATGGCGGTGAAAGCGGTGACGGGGTAGCGAAAGAGAGGAGATAACGGTAGAAGAATTAGAATCAGAGATAGAAGTAGCAAAAGACCTAGGCAAAGAAGATCGGGTTAGAAGACATAGGGTTTGAGCCATCAAAGTGACTCGATTTATAATCCACTCTTAGGGCACACTTTAGGGTTTTAATGACACTTTGAACGTGTGGCTAAGATTAAAGCAGATCCAAGGGTAGAGAATAAATCTTGGTTGTGGAATGGATTAATATGGATGGACGGATGAGATTGAATGAAGGATGGACGGCTCAGATCAAATCACTTAAACTATTATTTAAATATATATATTAAAATATTAAAATATTAAAAAATATATATAAATATTAATTTAAATAAATTTGGGGATGAAAAATGGCAGGAAAGGTGAAATTGGGCCAAATGATGGCGGGAAAAGGTGAAATTGGGCCAAATAATGGCGGGAAGGTGGAATTGGGCCAAATAATGGCGGGAAAGGGTGAAATTGGGCCAAATAATGGCGATAAGGTGGATGACCGACACGTGGCTGACAGGAAGGTATAGATGACTTGCAAGTGGCTGGATTTTGGTGTCTACAGTGCAATATTTTGAAGATAAGAGGTCAAGTGAAGACCAAAAGTCATGATTGTTTGACATTTTGGAGATCAAGATGGAGATTAGGCAAATAGTCATGATAGCATGATATTTTGAGACCAAAGGGTTAAGCAAAGACCAAAAGTCATAATGGCACAACATTTTTTAGTAAAAGATAGCTAAACTCCTCTAAGGAGATAAAGGAGGATTTCTGTAACAAGAAGATCTTAACCATTTCTAGTTGAAGACTTCATACTCTCTTAACTACCTATTTACTAGAATGAGCCTACAGGCATACTGTTGTAACAACTTTTAGTTTTTCTATTATTTAAAACTATTATATATAGGATGAGCAACCTAAACAAAATTGGCTCTTGAATGTTTAGAAGACAATGTATACAAAATTTTGAAAGCTAATAAAATATCATCCATTATCATTGGTGTTCTTAATCAAGTATGTATGGATTATTAATTTCTATATAAATTTAGTTTGAATATAACTTGCTTTAATTCTTACTCTGAATTTTTGCTGTAAAGTTCTGTTAACTTCAAAATTTACTTTACCAATAAGCTTACATTCAAATAGATTTACACTAGAAGCTTAATTTCTCTATTTTGATGGTTCAAATAGATTATTATCTATAAAAATGTTGTTATAGTTATTTTTTTGTTATCTAATCTGTATCATTTAAAATATTCTATGAATAGTTATATTTCCTTCTATTTTCATATTTTCCTCTCTCTTTTTCTAAAATAAGCAAGGAACTAACCTCCTCTGGATATTGAATTGGGTAAGCTCTATCTTAGCCCGGTATTTCAATATTGACAAAGTCTTGGGTGCAAATGTATGCAAGCAATACTTAGATATAGAATGCGGGATGAAAAATGGTCCTAGGTCAAGCTAGCCACCAAGAAATTTTTCAAAAGACACAAGTTGGTAAATGAAAGTGCTAAGCTTATGCATGAACTCAAGATAGAAGCTAAGGCAATTTTGAAACATGTGAGCATAGCAGAAAACTATGAAATGCCTAGCTTATGGGACAAATATTTAAATTTCCTAGCAGAAGATTAATTGAAGTCCACCTAGAATTTTTTTGTCGATGATGAGTAAAAAATTGATAGCTAGGAAGAGCCAGTTCAAGAAGAACAAATATTCAGTATCGCTTAGGACATTACCAAAATCAACTCCTACCTACATGAATTATACATGAAGTCAAAAACCTTATCATACGATAAGGTTGAAGAGTTGGAATATTTGTACTTAACCTTCAAATAGACTTTAGATATGGATGAAGAGACTTGGAGAAAAGCTTGCACCATCTATAATGAAGTCATCTAGAAAAAAGACAAGCATGATAAATCTAAGGAAGCCTCATTGAGCAGAGCAACAGCTCTAATCCATGATGAAACAGAGAAATCCACTGAAGAAGACACTCTAGAGGAATAACCACACATAGCAAGAAGCATATTTTTGATTGGCATCATTCCCTTTTCCCCCTTATTTTTCTTATTTATTTTTACTTCATTTTGCAATGGATAAATGCTCTAGATTCTAACATTCCTTTGGTAGAATTACCCCAGGAGGAACCAATAATGTTGGTCAAAATGACCACATCTAGGGGATTAAGGAGTAGTTTTCTCAAGATTTCATTTCACTAAGTGTAGTAAATAGTCATGACAATGAAATATTTTGGATATCAAGGCAGACATAAGGGCAAAAAGTCACAATGGCATAACATTTTGAATATAAGAGGCCAAGTGAAGACCAAAATTAATGATGGCATGATATTTTGAATATCAAGGCAGAGATAAGGGTAAAAAGTTGTGATAACATGTTATTTTGAATATAAGAGGTCAAGTGAAGATAAATAGTTGTGACATTATGATATTTTAAAGATCAAGGCAGAGATAAGGGCAAAAAGTTGTGACAACGCAACATTTTTAAGATAGGAGGCCAAGTGAAGACCAAAATTTGTGACGATGTGACATTTTGAAGATCATAAGGGCAAAAAGTCGTGTTAACATGACATTTTAAAGATAATAGGATAAGTGAAGACCAAAATTTGTGATCACACAATATTTTTAAGATCAAGGTGGAGATAAGGACAAAAATTTATGATGGCATGACATTTTGATGATAAGAGGTCAAGTGAAGACCAAAATTTGTGACGACATGATATTTTAAAGATCAAGGTGGAGATAAAGGCAAAAAGTCATGATAGTACAAAATTTTGAAGATAAGATGCCAAGTGAAGATAAAACATGGCAAAGGCGTGATATTTTGAAGATCAAGGTGGATATAAGGACAAAAAGTTGTGACAATGCGATATTTTGAAGATAAGAGGCCAAGTGAAGACCAAAAATTGTGATGATGTGACATTTTGAAGATAAGAGGCCAAGTGAAGACCAAAAGTCATGACAATGTGACATTTTGGAGATCAAGGCAGAGATAAGGTAAATAGTCATGACAACATGATATTTTGAGCCCAAAGGGTCAAGCAAAGACCAAAAGTCACGATGGCACAACATTTTTTAATAAAAGACAGCTGGACCACAATGCCTCTAAGGAGATAAATAAGGATTGTTGTAACAAGAATATCTTAACCATTTCTAGTTGAATACTCCATACTCTCCTAACTGTCTCTTTACCTAGTTGAGCCTACGGGCATATTTTTGTAACAACTTTTAGTTTTTATGTTATGTAAAACTATTATATAGGATGAGTGACCTAAACAAATGGTTGGCTCTTGGATTTTTAAAAGGCAATGTATATAGACTTCTAAAAGCTAATAAAATATCATCCATTATATATTTTGGCTCACTGGTGTCCTTAATCAAGTATCTATGGATTGTTAATTGCTATATAAATTTAGGTTGAATGTAACTCGCTTTAATTCTTACTCTGGATTTCTACATTAAAGTTCTACTAACTCTTAAATTAACTTTACCAATAAGTTCAGGTTTGAATATATTTACACCAGAAGCTTAGTTTCTCTATTTTGATGGTTCAAATAGATGCTTCTCTATAAAAGGTTGTTATAGTTGCTTTACTATTATCTAATCTATATCGTTTAAAAGATTCTACCAATAGCTATATTTCCCTCTCTTTTCACATTTTTCTCTATCTTCCTTATCCTAAAAGAAACAAGGAAATAACCTCCTCTAGATATTGAACCAGGTAAGCTCTATCTTAGCCTGATATTTCAATGTTGGCAAAGTCTTGGGTGCAAATATAACTAAATACTAATTTTTCTCCAATAATTTTTGGCACGCCTAGTGGGACACAATCCCACACAATTTAAAGATAGAAGTTTTGATGATTACCTTTGCCCTATTTATTTTTTATGAATCACCTAGCGACTCCATCCAAGAAATGAACCCTAAGAAAGCCTTTATCTATTTTGTGGTTAAAATCGTCTTTTATGATAACTAGATCTAAAGCAAAAAATTTAGGAGAACCCATTGAGTTCTTTGTGATGGCATGACATTTTGAAGATAATAGGCCAAGTGAAGACCAAAATTCATTATGGTGTGACATTTTCGAGATCAAGGCAGAGATAAGGGCAAAAATTCATGACAACATGACATTTTGAAGATAAGAGGCCAAGTGAAGACCAAAAGTTTGGCTCTTCAAAAAGTAAGCTCCACTTTGAAAATTTCATGACATTTCGGCAATCGATGGCCACTCCAAGGAAATTTTTCATGATGGCATGACATTTCGGTGCCCAAAGGCTACATCAATGTAAATTATCATGATTTCATAATATTTCGATGATCGATGGCCACTCTAAGAAAATGTGTCACGATGGTATGATATTTCAACACCCAAAGGCCGCCTCAATGAAAATCATCATGATTTTGTGAAATTTTTGTGATCTATGGCCACCACAGAACAACCACACCTTTTGGTGGGTAAAAATAGTTTTCTTGAACTTTTTAAAACCCTACTTTTCAAGTTACCATTGTACCATATTATTGGCCCAGAGCAGAGGTGACAAAAAATTATTATCCCAGGATAGTAGCAAAGACACACCATTGGCCCTCATGAAATGGTAATGCATGGTAGTTGATTTCTTGAAGGCATCACATGAACCAAGGCATCTGATAACATTTGAAATTAGTAGTGGGGTGTGCACCACCAACTGTAGTTAATACATGTTACCTTGGCATGTGCATGCATGTTCACTTATACCGCATAAGCTTTTCCATCATTTCTTTATCCTGTGTATATTTTTTTCTTTTGCTCACTGCATTCCATATTTTCCCCAAAAAATTTTAAGCTTTGCTAAGCATGTTCTAGTTTTATTCTATGCTAAAATCACATCAGACAACCATGATGGCTTCTCCACTAGCCACCAAAGGGAAACACAAGTCATATAATAGTGAGAGTACTTTCGTGGACCTAGATATTCACATTATGATGCTAGAGTAACATGGAAAGACCCAAAGTAGATTTGGAAGGATGTGGAGGTCAATATTTCCAAGAATGTCACATCGTCATATCCAAGCATATTTTCCTACCATGCCCTACTCTCTTGGTATGTTTGCACACAAGTCCACTCCTACCCTAAATTAATTAAATCTATGGTAGAATTTTGTGACATAAAGAACAAAATCATAAGGAATTCCAAGGGAGGGGTTGTATTCACTCTCAATACTGATGCAGTTAGGGCCACATATAGTTGTGGCAAAAATCTTATGGTGACCCTATCCATTTTGACCCCATCAATTTGGTGAAATATTATACCTTTGCCAAAACCATCAAATTATTTATGCAAGAATATTTGTCTAAGCCTCCCCTTCAGGGAACCTTTCCAAAATATCCAACTCCTCTATCCAAATTCAAGAAAAAAAAGATTTTTTCCATGGTGGCCATGGTGGTAGGGTTAGAAGTCGATACGCAGGTCTACGGTTAGTAGGCGACAGTGGCACAATGTATGTCAAATCCCAAATTTTATGACCCATCACATGTAGACCAAAAAATAGTGCCACTCTACTTCGACTGGCCAATGTACTTGGCCCAAAAACTGCATATAGGCCTATTCAAGCTTCAGAGAGACCTCCTAGATACCTTTAGGTTTTCTTATTACCTGGTATGGCTTTTATTTTTCTTTCAATAAAATAATTTAAGTTTCATCCCTACTACAAATAAGGACCAAGATAGAAACATCCTTCTCGTGTATGAGTGGATGTCTCTTCTTTCAAAAGTGGAATCATATTACCATTTCAATATGGAATTCTTGGGTCCTATATAAAAAATCATGTATGGCACCATGATAAGAATTCCCAAAACTATGTGGGATACTATGCAACATATACATGCAAAAGAAAGAGATTGGTTTATTTTGACCCAAGGAGTGGTCGTCAGAATATATGGCTTCACAGGAAAGCTCTTTTTACTACAATATTACATCATTGAATGATTGTTCACTCTAGAATACGTAAGGCAAACTGAGTATGTCAATTATAAATTCAACATAGGTTCTGGTAAGACAAGTACATGCCTCATTCCCTTACAATTTGAGGGTGTATCAGTATCAAAGAAAGGGGACCACGAGCAAATCGTTCGAACTCTAAGAAATTTAAAATTGATTGAATTACCATAAAATTGGAAGTATGATCATGTAGATAAATTTACACAAAAACATGCCACCCTAAATCAAACCCCCTTTAAAAAATTTCATGTATCAAATACGAAAATTGATAGACAGGGAAGTAATAATGAGGAGGATCAACCATTAGAATAGCATATTAAACAAATGCAACCATTACCTCTGTGGCATGATTTCTATGAACACATAACAGACTGGAGTCCTAACATGAACCCAAACCTCATTATGGATGAAAATTTTATCGAGGGGATAAAGAAAAAAATGAAATATTGGGATCACACCAAAATATTAGCATGGTGGCAGATGAGGTGCCATATATAAACATATACCAGATATGGAATAAATATCAACAAGGAGTTCTCTAAAAGGTATGAAAATCACCACGTCACATGGTCTGATACTCTTGTGGACAAAGCACCTCTAGGCATCAACGGTATCCCCATTAAGCCCATAATAGAAAAGTTATATGTCGACAAAAGATATTTCTACTAAGTAAACAAAAGCTTCCAAAAAGGAATCTAAAAAAATTATTTCCCCTTCCACATGAGACAAAAATTCTTATGATGATACTCTTATCAACCATAGGAAACATAAATCAGAATCAAGAAAGTAGAAAGTTGAATAAATGAAGGAAAAGGGATGAAAGAGAAGAAAAAAATAAGAGTCACACTTTGAAGAATCAAGAAACTCTAAAGAGACAGAAGAATCTGAAGTAGGGTATTAGGAGAAAATATAGGATTAATAAGAAATAGGTGATCAACAAGAAAAAAGGGATCAAGAAGAAATGGGGGAAGCCTCTAAGCAGAATTTTGAGCACTAGGAAATAAATAACCAAGAATTGGCCAATATTGCTAAAAAAACCACCCCTCCAAAAGAAGCCCCTGGCAAATAAGAGACCCCTGAAAAATAGTAAGCCCCATAAAAATTTACAACTAATATTGGTGATTCGATATTGAAGCAAATAGCAAAAAATTATACATAAGCTCTTGAGAATACGCTAGAAACTAGAGATACCAACCCACCAAAAATACTAGGTATGTCTCCTATCAATCTCTCTACTTCTTCTTCTCACTCCTAGAGGATTTTCCCTCCCATTTTGTAGGTCAAGGTTATACCTCTCCTTCCACTCACAAACCTCCACCATCTCCACCATTAACCCAAAATGATCTAAAAGCATCCTTGGTTGTCCCCAAATATTTCTCCACTGAGAAATCAAATGTGGATGCCTCTCGAGCTGCTATTTTCTTTCCTTATTCCACAAACCTCCCTAACTTCCAAACCATTTCTACCTCTTCTTTTGAAAGTAATCCTACCATTTCCAAGTTAAGAAAGATAAAAAAGGTAACCTTAAATGTTGCTATCTGGTTGAAATTATGTAACACTCCTAGTTCTAAATATATATGTCATATTAGGTAAGGGATAACACTAGATCCCATTAGCATGCAATGTTCCACTGTAAAAATGACACCACTCCTCCAGAAGCCAGAGGGAGAAATGACCCTAGAAGACTACCAAGCTAAGATAACTATAGAAGACATCACTCAGCTACCAATGGAGGATGAGTGGGGAAAGGCCCAAGCCCACATGGGAACCATATACCTAAACACTGAATATTACAAAGAAAAGTACCTCAGAGCTGAGAAAGCAAGAAAGCATTTAGAAGAAGCCTTAAACCAACAAAATACAATCAAAAGGGATTTGAAGAATGAAGCAAAAAAGTGGGAGCTAATGGTCAATGAAGCAACCCCCTACAAGGAGAAAGTTGAGAAGGCCAAAGAAGAAATACAATTTTTGAATGAATAGGTTGAAGACCTCAAGAAGCAGATTTTAGATAGTACTAACAAGACCAATGGGCTATCTAAGGAAAAGGTAAGGATGGTCAGGAAAGAAATGATTGGAGGCATCCAAAATATGATCATGAAGGCAAGGCCCACACTGTCATACTTGGTCAAGATTAAAGAAACGTTGGGCTAAGTGGAATATGAATTTGAGATGTCAATCAAACTCCTGAAAGTAATGTTATCAGTAGCTATAAAAATTCAAGTCCTGGTCGAAAGCATGCAACCAATACTTAGATATAGAACGCGAGATGAAAAAGATCCTAGGTCAAGCTAGCCACAAAGAACTTTTTCAAAAGACACAAGCTGGTAACTAAAAGTTCTAAGCTTATGCAAGAACTCAAGGTAGGATAAAAGGTGATTTTGAAACATGTGAGCATAGAAAAAACTATGGAATGCCTAGCTTCTAGGACAAAGATTCAAATTTCCTAGTAGAAGATGAATTGAAGGCTACCTATAAAATATTTTTTGATGATGAGTTAGAAATTGATAGTTGGGAAGATCTAGTTTAGGAAGAACAAATATTTAGTATGGCTCAGGACATTATCCAGATCAACTCCTATCGACATGAACTATACATGAAGTCAAAAACCTTATCATACGATAAGGTTGAAGAGTTGGAATATTTGTACTTATCCTTCAAAGAGACTTCAGGTACAGATGAAGAAACTTTGAGAAATGCTTGCACCACCTATAATGAAGTCATCCAGGAAAAATACAAGTAGGATAAAGCTAAGAAAGCTTCATCAAGTAGAGAAGCAGCTCTGAGCTAGGATAAAATAAACAAATCCACTAAAGAAGACACTCCAATGGAATGACCACATAGAGCAAGAATAATATTTTTCTTTGTATCATTCCCCTTTTCCCTTTCTTTTTCTTATTTGTTATTTTTACTCCATTCCCCAATGGATAAAGGTTCTAGATTCTAAAATTCCACTGGAATAATTACCCTAGGAAGCCTTTATAATGTTAATCAAAATGACCACTTTAGTGGAGTAAGGAGTAGTCTTCTCAAGATTTCACTAAGTGTAGGAAATAGTCATGACAATGCAACATTTTGGAGATCAAGGTAGAGATAAGGGCCAAAAGTTACGATGCCATGATATTTTGAAGATAAGAGGCCAAGTGAAGACCAAAATTCATGATAGTGTGACATTATGAAGATCAAGGTGGAGATAAGATCAAAAAATCATGACAATGTGACATATTGAAGATAAGAGGTCAAGCAAAGACCAAAAGTCATGATGGCATGACATTTTTAAGATCAAGGCGGAGATAGGGAAAAAATTCATGACAATGTGACATTTTGAATATAGGAGGCCAAGTTAAGACCAAAAATTATAACGGTGCAATATTTTGAAGATCATAAGGGCAAAAAGTCACAACAGTGTGACATTTTGAAGATAAGAGGTTAATTGAAGACCAAAAGTCACAATGGTGTGATATTTTTAAGATCAAGATAGAGATAAGGATAAAAATTCATGATGGCACAACATTTGAAGATAAGAGGCCAAGTGAAGACCAAAAGGCATGACGGTGCAACATTTTGAATATCAAGGCAGAGATAAGGGCAAAAAGTTGTGACAACACAGCATTTTGAAGATAAGAGGCTAAGTGAAGACCAAAAGTTGCGACGGTGTGATATTTTGAAGATCAAGGTGGATATAAGGACAAAAATTCACAACAACATGATATTTTGAAGATAATAGGCCAAGTGAAGACCAAAAGTCGTGACAACACAACATTTTGAAGATAAGAGGCCAAGTGAAGACCAAAAGTCATGACAACGTGATGTTTCAGAGATCAAGGTATAGATAAGGCAAATAGTCACGACAACATGATATGTTCAGACCAAAGGGTCAAGCATAGACTAAAAGTCGTGATGGCATGACATTTTTGAATAAAAGATAGTTGGACCACGACATCTCTAAGGAGATAAATGAGAATTGTTATAACAAGAAGATCTTAACCATTTCTTGTTGAAGACTCCATACTCTCCTAAATGCCTTTTCACTATAATGAGCCTATGGGCATACTGTTGGAACAACTTTTAGTTTTTTGTTATGTAAAACTATTATATATAGGATGAGCAACCTAAAAAAATGGTTAACTCTTGGATGTTTACAATAAAATGCATACAGACTTCGTAAAGCTAATAAAAGAACATCCATTTTGGTTTCTGGATCACTAGTGTTATTAATCAAGTATGTATGGATTGTTAATTGCTATATAAATTTAGGTGTAATTTAACTCACTTTAATTCTTAATTTGAATTTCTATAGTAAAGTTATGCTAACTCTGTAATTAAATTTACCAATAAGCTTGTGTTCGAATAAATTTACATCGAAAGCTTAGTTTCTTTGTTTTGATGGTTCAAATAGATGCTTCTCTATAAAAGGTTGTTATAGTTGTTTTGCTGTTATCTAATCTGTACCATTTAAAATATTCTAGCAATAGCTATATTTCCCTCCCTTTTCACATTTTCCTCTCTCTCCCTTTTCCTAAAATAAGCAAGGAACCAGCCTCCTCTGGAGATTGAACCGAGTAAGCTCTATCTTAGTCTGATTTTTCAATGTTGGCAAAGTCTTGGGTGCAAATATAACCAAAGGCTGATTTTGCTCCAAATTTTTTTGGCACGCTCGATCTTAGAAATTGGTAGAAATGACCACATCTAGGAGAGTAAGGAGTATTCTTGTCAATATTTCACTAACTATAGAAAATAGTCATGACAGCACAACATTTTGGAGATCAATATTGAGATAAGGGCCAAAAGTCATGATGGTGCGACATTTTGAATATAAGAGGCCAATTGAAGACCAAAATTCATGACAACATGATATTTTGAAGATCAAGGTAGAGATAAGGGTAAAATGTCATGACATCATGATATTTTGAAGATAATAGGCCAAGTAAAGGCCAAAAGTCATGACGACATGATATTTTGAAGATCAAGGCGAAGATAAGGGTAAAAATTTATGACAACATGACATTTTGAAGATAGGAGGTAGAGTGAAGACCAAAATTTGTGACAGTGTGATATTTTGAATATCATAAGGGTAGAAAGTCATGACAGCATGACATTTTGAAGATAAGAAGTCAAGTGAAGGCCAAAAGTCATGACAACGTGACATTTTGAAGACCAAGGTAAAGATAAGGACAAAAAGTCACAATGGCACAATATTTTGAAGATAAGAGGTCGAGCTAAGGCCAAAAGTCACGACAACATGATATTTTGAAGACCAAGGCGGAGATAAGGACCAAAAGTCGTGATGGCATGATATTTTGAAGATAAGAGGTCAAGCTAAGGCAAAAAGTCATGACAACGTGACATTTTGAAGATAAGAGGCTAAGTGAAGAACAAAATTCATGATGGCATGACATTTTGAAGATGAAGGTGGAGCTAAGGAAAATAGTCATGACAGCGCAATATTTTGAAGACCAAGGGCCGAGCAAAGACCAAAAGTCATGATGGCACGACATTTTTGAGTAAAAGACAACTGGACCATGATGCCTCTAAAGAGATAAAGGAGGATCATTGTAACAAGAAGATCTTAACCATTTCTAGTTGAAGACTCCATGCTCTCCTAACTACCTCTTTACCAGAATGAGCCTACGGGCATATTGTTGTAACAACTTTTAGTTTTTTTGTTATGTAAAACTATTATATATAGGATGAGTGACCTAAAAAAATGGTTGGCTCTTAGATGTTTACAAGGCAATGTACATAGACTTCTGAAAGCTAATAAAAGATCATCCATTCTGGTTTTTGGCCCACTGGTGTTCTTAATCAAGTATGTATGGATTGTTGATTGCTAATTAAGGTTAGATTGAATATTGCTTGCTCTAATTCTTATTCTAAATTTCTATGGTAAAGTTTTGTTAACTCTGAAATCAACCATTCCATTAATCTTATGCTTGAATAGATTTACATCAAGAAGCTTAGTTTCTCTATTTTGATGGTTCAAATAGATGCTTCTCTATAAAAGGTTGTTGTAATTGCTTTTGTTGTTATCTAATATGTACCATTTAAAAACTTCTAGCACTAGCTATATTTCCCTCTCTTTTCGCATTTACCTCTCTCTCCCTTTTCCTAAAAGAAGCAAGGAACCAACCTCCTCTGGAGATTGAACCGAGTAAAACCCTATTTTAACCTGGTATTTCAATGTTGGCAAAGTCTTGGGCGCAAATGTAACCAAAGGCAAATTTTGCTCCAATAATTTTTGGCATGCCCGGTGGGACACAATCCCACGTAGTATATAGATCAAAGTTTCGGTGATTACCTTTGCCTCTATTTATTTTTTATGAATCACCTGGCGACTCCACCCAAGAAAGGAACCCTAAGAAAGCCTTTACCTATTTTTTGGTTAAATACCATCTTTTATGATAACTAGATCTAAAGCAAAAAATTTAGAAGAACCCATCGAGTTCTTCGAACTGCACCTTGGTAGCCTCAGAGCTAATCATATTTTAGTTGCTAGAACAACTTCTTCATATACTATCAATACAGGATACGCAAATCTTTCCCCTACAACCTTCCCTAGTACTATTGCTAGTGGAATTTTAACTCCAGCTACCCATATACCCATAATATTTGGTAGAACCATAATTGCAATGGCTGCAAATCAACCAATTCTACCCTACCCTTTATGGAACCACACAAGCCCCTTGAACCTGGTAGCTCAACACCCGATTCTAGAAGTGGCCCTAAAAGCATTACCCTAGTATGACGGTACTGGGAAGATGACCTATGAACACTACCAAGATGTGGCAGCACTCACCCCGATACATAACATCACTGAAGAAGATGTTATGATCAGATTGCTAGTTATTTCCTTGAAAGGAAAAATGCTCTATTGGTATAGAGCCCTCGACAACCAAAGTATATCTACTTAGGCCCAACTTGTCAGTAAACTAGTAGAAGAATTCAATGAACATGCAGACCCATTCTCCCTACTAAGTCAATTTACCATTATCCAAAAGCATCCTCAAGAAGAGATAGTCGACTTTAACATCAGATTCAGTCAAACTTGGCAAAGAGTACCTGATGGATTGAGACCAACAGATGAACAATCAATGTATTACTATCTGAGAGCTTTCAACTCAGATATAAGTATGGCCATCAAGAAATCCCAAATATTCACCTTCCTAGAGATTTACCAAGAAGCTCAAAAGGTAGAAAGAGATCTGATTGCTATTGGAAGGTTCCCTACAAAAATGATAATGCCTATTTTTCTAGATCTATCGCAAGCATCAAATACTACTTTCCCAACTCCTGCTCCCACTCCTAATGCAAGTCTCCCTAAATGGACTAGGGTAGCCTAATATCCCAATGATACAAGCACCTCTCACCCCTCCAATGCTTCCTACCATTCCTACTCTCCCAATAGCGATAGTTCCATCGACTCCAGATCTTCCACTAGTAGCTTTACAAGATTTGCAAGCATCCATGAAAACTCTGATGAATAAAATGACCTTGATGGAAAGAAGAGAAGCAGAAAGGAATTTCCAACCAAGGAGGTTTCCTCAAGTAACAAAATATCAAGCCTCCATAAGTGGTAGAAGCTATGATAAATCTAATGTGGTTTACACCAATGAAGATAGTGAACCCACTAACACTTCAATAGAATCAAACTTCTGGTGTTCCACGTGTAATGATCCACATGGTGAAACTTCTTGCATGATTCATCAACACCATGTCCAGAAGGTAGCTATCAAAAAGGTTGAGAGAACCCTCAAGGGTCAGGTTAATATGATCAGAGAAGAGAATCAAAATTTCATGATGCCTTTAATTGAACAAGTAGCTATTCTAACTAGATAAGGAAAGAAACCCTTGCTAGGTTGATCCCCAAGAGCTTAACCCCTTGAAAGTGCCTTCACCTATAAGGGACCCTATTGAGAAAAGGACCTCCTACGAGAAATCTCCCCAAAATTCAAGTCAGAAAGGAGCAAAAACTCGTAAAGAAGCACCTCGATAGAAGGAAGCAGAGATGTAGGAACAAGCTAGAGATAAACTGAGATACCCCTCACTAACTAAGCATCAAAGGATAGATGCTACTCAGGGGTACAGAAACAAGTATGACACAATTGTAAAAGAGAAGAGTGTTGAGCCCCTCCCATTCAACATAGTCAAAGAAATGAAGAAAACTCCTTCCAAAGCAACTATGTATGAAGCCTTGCAATTTCTAGGGTAGATCGACTTGTTGCAAGAATCTTTGAGATCTATGAAAAATAAGAATAGAACACCAGCTCAGTTAGATTCTATACAAGCTAGCCTAACATCCACTTTAGGAAAAAATAGACCCCCTCCCTTCTATCTATCTCTTCAGATGGAAGGATGGGTAGTTCACAACTGTATGATAGATTCTGGAGCTGCAACCACTATAATGCCCAAGGTAGTATGTGATATCATGGGAATGGAATACACAAGGAGCAGTCCTAGTGTCTTACAATTAGATGGAACCCCTATCAAAATTGTAGGGGTAATTAAGGATATCCCAATTATTCTTCATAGACTACCTCAACTCATAGTCATACAAGAGGTAGTGGTAGTGGATCTAGAGCCTTATTTTGGTATGTGCCTCTCCAGAGAGTTCACTGCTAAAATAGGAGGATATTTATCATTAGATTTCTCACACTTAGAAATCCCATTCAAAGGAAAAAGAGTAAAAGTATTCAATGAGAAACCTTCAACTTTCCACATTGAAAATCTTGAAGAGGAAGGTAAATCAACCACTATAGTGAATATGATGATAGAAGAACTAGGAGATTTGAACTTAATGGAGGAAGCTCTAAAAATATTGCAAGAGGAAGATTAGTTCTCTCTCCAAGACTTCAATGCCATGATTGAAACAGATATGGGGAACTACACAATTGTAAATCCCGAGAAGAGTAACCCTACTCCTCTCCCCCAAGTAGACCAACCTACTAATCAACTATGGAAACTTTTCTTTGATGGTGCTAGATGCAAAAATGGAGTAGGAGTAGGTATTGTTTTAATCTCTCCAATAGGCGAAGAGAAAGTATTTTCTTATCGATTAACCTGGAGTTGCACTAATAATGCAGCAGAATATGAAGCACTCTGCTTAGGCCTTAAGAAAGCTAAAAATATGGGTATCAAACAGCTACAAATCTTTGGAGACTCTAAATTAATAGTGAATCAAGTTACTGAGAAATGTGTAAGCAAGCAACATTACCTTAAAGCTTACAGGAATAAGGTTTGGGACTTGCTAGAATCTTTTGAATCTTTAAATCTCAAAGCAATCCCAAGGGAAAAGAACACTCATGCAGATTTGTTGGCTTTGGTAGGGGTAAATTTTTGCCCTATCAGCAATGTCATTCAAAAGTCCAAAATAGTTAGGCTAATTTATAGGCCTTCCATGCCAGATAGAGATACCTTTTGGTAGGTATTCAAAAATGATGAACAGATAGTGGACTTCCTCATTCACGAAATGAACTGCTCAAATAATAGAATATCCAAAGATGAAGAAGATACATGCATGATCCAGTTAAAAAACAACCACATCCCAAAAGGGTTGATCACCCTTGAAAGCTTATTTGATAACAATGATAGGTCAACTAGCCATAAAATGAAAGTTGACAAGCACAGATATAGAGAAGCTCAAATGGGACCTGATAAATCCATCAAAGTGGGAGTAAACACTATAGAAGAAGAACTAGACCAAATCAAGGGATTATGTAAGGAATTCCCAGACATCATAGCCTAGACTTATGGTGATCTTAAGGTCTACTCCAAAGAGATGATCCAACATACGATTGAACTTGAAGAAGGTGCAAAGCCATTCTGACAAAAGCAATGACCGATGAATCCTAAGATCGAGGCTTTGATGAAGCAAGAACTACTAAAATTACTTGAAGCTAAGATTGTTTACCCGATCAAGCATTCAACTTGGGTAGCCAACCTAGTCCCGGTTAGAAAAAATAATGGAGATATCAGACTGTGCATCGACTTCCATAACTTGAATAAGGCTTCATTAAAATACCACTACCCCCTCCCACAGATCGACCAGATCCTGCACACAGTAGCAGGAGCAAAAATATTCTCGCTCCTAGATGGCTTCTCTGGGTACAATCAGGTGTGGGTTAAGGATGAAGATCAATTCAAGACTGCATTCACAACCAAGTGGGGGACATTTGCCTATTAGAGGATGCCCTTTGGATTATCTAATGTTGGGGCAACTTTTCAAAGAGCAATGGACGTGGCTTTCAAAGAACTTGTCAACAAGATAATAGTGATATATCTAGATGATATGACAGTGTTCTCCCATCGAAAGGAGGATCACATCGAACATCTTAGGAGCGTATTCAAAAAATATAGAGAGTTTGGCATCTCTCTAAACCCAAAGAAATCCATCTTCGCTGTAGAAGAAGGACTCTTACTGGGCCATGTCATTTCTAAGACTGGGCTAGCTATAGACCCTAACAGGGTGAAAGCACTACTAGAACTCCCTCTGCCTCCTAACAAAAAGGGCTTACAGTCCTTCTTCGACCAAATCAACTTCATGTGCAAATTCATAGTCGATTTTCATGCAAATTGTCAAACCCATGACTGAGTTGTTGAAGAAGGATGTTGAGTTCAAGTGGACAGACTCAAGGAAATAGGATTTCTAGTAAATTAAGGAGCAAATAGCCCAAGCCCCCATCTTGGTAAACCCAGACTACTCCAGGGGTTTCATCTTATATGTTGTAGGTGAACAAGAGAGCTACGCTATAGTGCTCACTCAAAAAGGGCCTGACAATGAAGAAAGGCCTATCGCTTTTCTAAGTCAGACTATGCAAGAACATGAAGAGAAGTATAACTTCATAGAAAAATATATTTATGCAATAATGAAGTCTTTGAAAAATTTTAGGCATTTCCTTTCACAGAGCAGGACTATAGTTTATGTGGTCCACCCCGACGTCAAAAATTTCATCATACAAGGGGAACTTGGTGATAAAAGAGTTGGTTGGGTGTCAAAGATACAAGAATATGACATTGAAATACATCCAACCAAGCTAGTAAGAGGTAGAGCACTATGCCAAGAACTCACCAGGCAAGCCTCATCAGAATACATAGCTTGCCAAACTCAAGAAGCAACCTCAGACGATGATCAACCCTCAGAGCAGCTTGATTGGGCCGATGAACTAATCAAGTACTTCTAGACTAGAAAGTGTCCAAAAGGTTTGAATGCTTCATAGAGAAGATGATACAAGATCTAGGCTTTGAAGTACACTCTGCTACCTGAAGGGTTGTACAAGAAAAATTTGGATGGAGTATTGCTTTGGTGCATAAAGGATGATCAAAAATAGAAGATCTTGGAGGAATTCCATGGAGGCCCATCAGGAGGACACTACTCAGGAAGGACCACTACTTTAAATATCATCAGGACTAGATGTTATTGGCCAACCATCTTCGTAGACACTTTTAGAGTAACAAGAAACTATGAGAAGTGCCAGAGATACATTGGGAGAAACAGAAATGCTTCTATGCCTCTAAAATCCATTCAAGTTGAAGAACCTTTTCAACAATGGGGATTAGATTTCATTGGAATAATAGAGCCCAACTCATCCATTGGGCATAAATACATCTTGATAGCTACTGATTATTTCACTAAGTGGGCCGAAGCAGTACCCACTAAAAAGGTAGATCAGGAAGTTGTGATGGAATTCATGGAAAGTTTGATTACAAGATTTGGCATCCTAGACGCATTGGTCACAGACAATGGCTCATATTTTATAGGCACCAAGATGATTGAATTTGCATGCAAATATGGGATTTACTTGAAAACATCCTTGAACTATTATCCATAGGGAAATGGATTAGCTGAATCAACAAACAAAAACTTGCTCAGGATCTTGAAGCGAACTCTGAAGGACAATAAGAGAAGTTGGCACTCTTTGATAAACCAAGCATTGTGGGCTGATAGAATAACTATCAAGAAGTCTATCAACACATCCCCCTACTCTTTGGTCTACGACAAAGAAGCAGTTCTTCCAATACACATAGAAATGCCAACTTTAAAACTGCTCAGTCAAACTGGCATAGAAGAGGCAGAACCAATGGAGAACAGGTTGATCCAACTCCTCCAGTTAGAAGAATAGAAGGAACAAGCTTACGACCACTATCAAAAATATATGGTCACCATGAAGAAATGGTTCGACAAAAAGGCCACTCTGAGAAACTTCAAAGTGGGAGACTTGGTCCTGAGGTGGAATGAAAAGAAGGTGAAACCCAAAAATCATCAGAAATTCGATGCATTTTGGGAAGGCCCCTTCGAAGTGATTGAAGAAAAATAGCAAAACTCCTTCCAGTTGAAAAATAAACAGGGTCAGGTTCAGCCCATTCCCATCAATGACTTCCATCTAAAGTTGTACTATAAGTAAAAGGTTTCTCTCTACTTTGTATGTATTTTATGTAAATATGTTCTGTTTTCTTTCCAAAGGCCACCTCAATGCAAATTATCATGATTTCACAACATTTCGATCGATGGCCACTCCAAGAAAAATTTTCATGATGGCACAACATTTCGATACCCAAAGGCCACCTCAATGCAAATTATCATGATTTCATGATATTTCGATGACCGATGGCCACTCCAAGGAAATTTATCATGATGGCATGACATTTCGGCCCAAAGGCCACCTCAATACAAATTGTCATGATTTCATGATATTTCGATGATCGATGGCCACTCCAAGGAAATTTGTCATGATGGCATGATATTTTGGTGCCCAAAGGCCACCTCAATGCAAATTGTCATGATTTCATGACATTTCGATGACCGATGGCCACTCCAAGGAAATTTTCATGATGGCATGACATTTCGATGCCCAAAGGCCACCTCAATGCAAATTATCATGATTTCATGATATTTTGGTGACCGATGGCCACTCCAAGGAAATTTGTCATGATGGCATAATATTTCGGCACCCAAAGGCCACCTCAATGCAAATTATCATGATTTCATGATATTTCAATGATCGATGGCCACTCCAAGGAAATTTGTCATGATGGCATGATATTTTGGTGCCCAAAGGCCACCTCAATGCAAATTATCATGATTTCATGATATTTTGATGACCAATGGCCACCTCAAAACAACCACGCCTTTTGGTGGGAAAAATAGTTTTCTTGAACTTTTTAAAATCTCACTTTTTAAGGTACCACTATACTAGCCTATTGGCCCTAGAGTAGAGGTGACGCCAATTTATTGGCCTAGGATAGTAGCAAAGCAATGCCATTGGCCCTAGCAAAATGGTAATGCATGGCAGTTGGTTTCTTGAAGGTGGCACATGAACCAAAGCATCTAGAAATGTTCAAAATTAGTAGTGGGGTGTATGCCACCAACCATAGTTAATGCATGTCACCTTGGCATGTGCATGCACATTCACTTATACCACATAAGCTTTTCCATCACTTCTTTATCCTCTACATATTTTTTTCTTTTGGTTGTTGCATTCCTTATTTTCCCCAAAAATATTTTGAGCTCTGCTAAGCATGCTCCAGTTTTATTCTATGCCAAAATCACATCAGGCAACCATGATGGCTTCTCCACCAGCCACCAAAGGGAAACACAAGTCATATAAGAGTGAGCGGTTTCATGGACCCAAATATCCACATCACTGACACCAGAGTAACATGGAAAGACCCAAAGCAGATTTGAAAGGACATGGAGGCTAGGGTCACCAAGAATGTCATGCCATCATGCCCAAGCACATTTTCCTACCATACCCTGCTCTCTTGGTATATCTGCACCCAAGTCCACCCCTACCTTGAATTGATTAGAGCTATGGCAGAATTCTATGATGTAAAGCATAAAATCATAAGGAATTCTAGGGGAGGGGTCGTATTCACTCTCGATGTCGATGTAGTTAGGGCCACCTTCAGCTACGGTAGAAAGCCTGCGGTGAGCCCTATCCCTTTTGACACCATCAATTTGATGAAATATTATACCCTTGCCAAAAACATCAAATTATTTATACAAGAACATATATCTGAGCCTCCCCTGAGGGAACCATTCCAAAATATCCAATTCCTCTATCCAAATTCAAGAACAAGGAGCTTTTTTCCATGCTAGCCATGGTGGTAGGATTAGAAGCCGATACACAGGTCTATGATTGGTAGGTGGCGGTGGTGCAATGTATGTCAAATCCTAAATTTTATGATGTAGCACGTATAGACTAGAAAATAGTGCCACTCTACTTTTACTGGCCAACGTACTTGGCCCAATAGCTACATACAGGCCTATTCAAGCTCCAGAGAGACCTCCCTAACACATTTAGGTTTTATTATTACCTAGTATGGTTTTTTTTTTTTTTCAGGTAAATAATTTAAGTTTCATCCCTACTACAAAGAAGGACCAAGACGGAAACATCCTACATGTGTATGAGTGGATGCCACTCCTTTCAAAAGTAGAATCATATTACCATTTTAATATGGAATTCTTGGGTCTTGTATTAAAAATCATGTATGGCACCATGCCAAGAATTCCCCAAAAGATGCAAGATACTTTGCAACACATCCACACAAAATAAGGGGATTGGTTTATTTTGACCCAAGGAGTGGTCGTTAGAATATATGGCTTCACAGGGAAGCCCTTTTTGCTACCATATTACATCACTGAGTGATTGTTCACTCTAGAATACATGAGGTAAACTGAGTATGTCAATTACAAATTTGACATAGGGACTGGTAAGATAGGTACATGCCTCATGCCCTTCCAATTTGAGGGTGTATCAGTGTCAAAGAAAGGGGACCATGAGCGAATCACTCAAACTCTAAGAAATTTGAAATTGATTGAATTACCACAAAAGTGGAAGTATGACCCTCTAGATAAATTTACTCAAAAACAAACCACCCTTAATTGAAACCCCTTTAAAAAGTTCCATGCATCACATAGGAAAATTGATAGATAAGGCAAGAACAAAAATGAGGATCAACCATTATAATGGTACATTGAACAGATACAGCCATTATCTCTATGATATGATTTCTATGAACACCTAACAGACTAGAGCCATAACGTGAACCCAACCCACAAGATGGATGAAAAGGTTTTTGAGAGGATGAATAAAAAAGGGAAAGATTGATATCACACAAAAATCTTAGCATGGTGGCAAATGAGGTGTCATATACAAACATATAATAGATATGGAACAAATATTGACAAGGATTTCTTTGAAATGTATGACAATCACTATGCCACATGGTCTGACATTATCACAGACAAAGTACCTCTGGGCATGAACGGTATTCCCATTAAGCTCATTGTAAAAAAGGTATATTTCCACTGAGCAAATAGAAGCTCCAAAAAAGGCATCTCAAAAATTTATTTTCCCTTCCACATCAGACATAGAGTCTGATGATGATATTCTTCTTATATGTAGGAAACAAAAATAAAAATCAAGAAAGAGAAAAGCCGAATCAATGAAGGAAAAGGGATGAAAGAGAATAAAACAAGAAGAGTCGCACTCTAAAGAATTAGGAGACTCTAAAGAGATAGAAGAATCTAAATAAGCAAGGATCAGGAGTAAACATGGGATCAACAAGAAATAGGGGATCATCAAGAAATAGGAGATTAGCAAGAAATGGAGGAAGCCTTTGAGCAGAATTTTGAGAACTAGGAAATAGATAACCAATAATTGGCCGATACGGATGAAAAAACCACCCTGTAGAAGAAGCCCCTGTTAAAGAAGAGGTCCCTAACAAAGAGCAAGCCCTAGAAAATGTTGCAACTGATACTAGTGATTCGAGATTGAAGCAAATAGTAAAAATTTATACATAAGCTCTCGAGAACACTCTAGAAATTGGAGACACCAACCCATCAAAAAGACTAGGTATGTCTCTTATCAGTCTCTCTACTTCTTCTCACTCCTATAGGAATTCCCTCTCCCATTCTATAATTCAAGACAATACCTCTCCTCATTCCACTCACCAACCTCCACCGTTGCCACCATCAATCCAAAATTATCCAAAAGCTTTCTTGGTTGTTCCCACATATTCCCCTACTAAGCAATAAAACATGGATACCTCTCTAGATACTAATCCCTTTCCTTATTCCACCAACATTCCTAACTTCCAAACCATTTCTACCTCTTCTTTTTAAAGCAATCCTACCATTTTCAAGTTAAGAAAGCTAAAAAAGGTAACCTTAAACACTACTACCTGATTGAAATCACACAACGCTCAGAGTTCTAAAGATATAGCCCACACCAAGGAAGGGATAGCACTAGATCCCATTGTAGATTAAAAATACATCCCAAACAAAAATAAATAAAATCACAATAACAAAGTACAGAATAGTTGCACAAAACAAACGATTTCTATTAATTGATGGAGTTTAAAAACTCCTTTTTTGAATACAACTGGGCCTGTAACCCTTTATTTGTGATACACAGGCATAAATTATGCTAGGGTTCTCCGAAACCCTAGCCGGCACAAATGGTGGCGCTTTCGAAGAACGTATCTTCAATCCCAACAGAGTGAGTGGGCTTTGTTGTATCCCTTGCTTGGACCACTCCACCTTAATCACCGCCATCAATAAACCGGATCTCGTTATCAAAAACCCGCACACATTAACACTATCAAGGAGTTAGAAATTAATGAGAGGGCTCCACTGCGTGAGCCCTCAGAAACAATCTAAAACCCTATAAAAATGGAATGCGAGAAATCAATAACAGATTAATACATAAAATACAGTTACTTGCTTTAAACTAATTTATACATGTTCTCTGTTAACACAAATAGACCAGGCGACACCTGGAAGTAATGTTGTTGTCAGAATAGGCTGCGAAAGGCGCCCTGGTGCACTCGCCGAACGCCCGCATGCTTCTGGATCTGGATTACAGACGCCGGTCTGAGTCTGTGGCTATGGGTAAACGCCCATGGGCACTTGGTAAACGCCCATGGGCACTTGGTAAACGCCCGTGGGCACTTGGTGAAGGGGTAAACGCCCGTGGGCACTTGCGACAGGAATGGGAGATTCTGCAGAATGCTGCAGAAGGAATGGCGGTGAAAGCGGTGACGGAAGCGGCGATGGATGCGGCGAAAGGGTAGCAGAAGAGAGGAAATAGCAGTAGAAGAATTAGAATCAGAGATAGCACATAGGAGATAGAAGTAGCAAAAGACATCGGTAAAAAAGATCCGGGCTTGAGCCATCAAGGTGACTCTATTTATAATCCACTCTTAGGGCACACTTTAGGGTTTTAACGACACTTTGAACGTGTGGCTAAGATTAAAGTGGATCCAAGGGTAGAGAATAAATCTGGGTTGTGGAATGGATTAAAATGGATGGATGGATGAGATTAAATGAAGGACGGACGACTCAGATTAAATCACTTAAACTATTATTTAAATATATATATTAAAATATTAAAATATATATATATAAAAATATTAATTTAAATAAATTTGGGGATGAAAAATGGCAGGAAAGGTGAAATTGGGCCAAATAATGGCGGGAAAGTGTGGATTTGGGCCAAATAATTGCGGGAAGATGGATGACCGACACGTGGCTGACAGGAAGGTATAGATGACTTGCAAGTGGTCGGATTTTGGTGTCTACAGATGCCTCTTTTGAGCCGCTTTGTGTGAAGACACAATGCAACGACAAAAACTTAGGACACCCGAAAAGCTGGATCAGACACAACTCTCTCTCAAGACTAAAGCACAACTTTGAAGACCAAAGAATAAAAGAATATTTAAAATTTATCAGCTTACCCCCTCAATTGGTGAGTGATAATGGTTCTCATGAGCCAATTGGAAGAAATTCGAAAGAAAATGAACCGTTTTTGCCCCAACGGTGAAAAAGGGGTTTGTGTATGAACCATCTGTTTATGTCCCAACAGAAAAGGGGTTGGTGTACAAACCAGAAAATAATATTATTGAAAACGATATGAGTGATGTGAAAGATGAACCGTTTTCTACCCCAACGGTTAGAAAGGTACTTTTGCCAAATTTTAAATTCCATGATCATGTAAGATGAATTCTACTATTAGGAAAGTTAAAAATTTATAACGGATGCCCCAAATCCTGTGGGTGAATCCATACTGTTGATGAAATTGCCTTGTTGGCACCATTGATATGCAGAGATGCAATATGAAAGAGTCCAAAACTTTAGAGATGCTCCTAGTGACTGTATGGATAATTCCTCGGGTCGGAACCAATCAACCTAGGTAGCCTTAATCTCTAGCAAGACTCAAAATAATGATGATATTGAAGATTGTCCACGTTTAAGGCCCCATGAACTAGGCCATCAATGACAACTGTTGAGCAAATTAATCTTGGTATGAGGTCACTTGAAAAGTAGGATACCCAAAATTGATTTTCGATTTTCAAACAGTGAAATAATTAATGATGATAAATGGTAAGTGTCCTTATGGTGGTTTAATCCTCTTACCGAATTGCATGGATGCAAATCGTTGCAATCGCCAAGGTGATAGAATATACCACTAGATACGAGGTTTACTTTAATTTAATTTGGCAAAAACATGCATGATGAAAGAAGAATGAATGAAATTGACGATAGATCAGAAGAATTGATGAATGTTGTTAATTTTGTGAAGGTTTTGAATGTTTTTAACCCAATTTGTAAATCAATGATGAATGATGCGCTTTTTGAGCAAAATGAAAAAATTTGTTGCCAAAACTGTTGTAACCTTCACAAAATGTTTTATTATGATAAGAAGAATGGATGGATGCAATTTGATGAAATTTGGAGGAGGTAAACTTCAATTTTGTAAGTTTTGTTCTTTTATTCAATACTGACACCAAACGTCGGTATGCATTTGGAGGTGGCAAAAATGCCCGTCGGTGTTTCAATGCATCATGAAATGCCCCAATGCATCTGAATACACCATGAAACACCCCACTGCATTTCAGGGAGCCAAAACCAGCTATTTAAACAATTTCAACGAGAATTTTGCTCATTTGTGCGTTCGAGCTTGAGAGAAGTGCGTCTGAGGGAGTGAAATGAAGTGAAGTGAAGTGAAAGGTTGTGTGGGAGAGTGAAGCATGTGGGAGCTATGGTAGAGATGGGAGCGGACGCGCCAGTGCAGCCATCTGAGGTATTTGTTTATTTAAGCAAGTACTTTTATTTGTTTTTTTTTTTTTTTTGCAGTTTTTTTTTTTTTGGAAAAAAATTTGTAACCAATTTTTGTTTTGTTGTTTTGCAGCTTAGGGTGTTAGAGGCACGACACCGATTATCCCCTATCATTTCGGGGATGAGGAGGTCATTGTCCCAGGAAGACTGGGAGATATTGGAAGCAGTAGGGCTAGCGGAGGCAGCCCGGTTGGAGGTAGTTCGGGCAGATGAGGGGTACCTCTCGGCTTTGGCCGAGAGGTGGGATCCAGATGGGGGGACGTTCTAGCTCCCGACTGGAGAGATGACAGTGACACTTTAGGATGTATACCGCATCCTCAAGGTGCCTGTGGAGGGGGCGCGGGTGGAGGTTGGATGAGATAAGGCCACGGAGATGGCCAAGTTGTTTGGGGATGACTGGAGGGAGATCCGGACGGAGAGCAGGGGGATTCCTTACTTGGCCATGTATACGGCCAAGGAGTTGGTAGCAATGGATGCTCTGATGATGTTCGTATTGGCCAACATTGTGGCCCCGAACAACATCGGGTGCAGGTTTCTATGGAACCTGATGGGTGTAGTGAGCGAGATGCTCACTAATAGGGTAGTGTATGCCTGGGCACCCGCTTTATTGGCACAGGTGTACCGAGAGTTGTATGAGGTTCAGATACGGGGCCGAAAGGGCCTAGGCTGTAGTTTGGTTCTTTAGTGCTGGGGTTGGGAGCACTTCAGAGTGGCCCGATCGGAGGGGTTGCCATGTGCTTACTGGGACATGAGCTAGGCTTATGGTAGGAGATGGCCAGTGGCGGAGGAGAGACAACCGAGCCACCCCGTGAGATCGGGGCAATGGTATAGGAGTTTATGTGCAGACTTGACAGATGCCCAAGTCATTTGGAGGCCCTGGCGGGAGGCAAGGTGGATCAAGGATAGAGAGCATCTGAGACGGGTGCAACAGGCTAGATGGGTAGTGGGTTGGGGCCACAGCGAGGCGGAGTACATACAGATGTCTCGAGTGCTCCGCCAGGTTAGATTGAGACAGGATGTCCTTAGTGAGCCAGTGCGCTACCGGAGGCACAGATCAGAGGGGGATTTGCCATGTGTCGAGTCATGGAGGGAGGCAACAGAGGACGATGAGGACATGGAGATCCTTGACATGGACGACGTCAGGGTAACAGCTGAGTATGCAGCATGGATGGCCACAGAGCCGAGGTGGGAGCCACCATTAGTGGTTGTTGGAGCTGGAGAGGACGAGGGAACCACAGAGGTTCCCTAGCGTAGGGAGGGTCCCCGCCTTCGATCTGACAGTCAAAGGCAAAAGGGGAAGATGGTACGACAGACACCGAGGAGCGGAGATGATGAGGAGGATGATGGCGGGGGCCTAGGAGAGGCCGTAGGAGAGACTAGGGAGGTACCCCCTAGCGGGCACAAGGATGATCTGGCACAAATATAGCAGTAGATAGCAGAGTGTGATGCTATGCTAGCGGTCCAGGATGAGAGAATAGCTCGGCTGGAGCAACAGGTTTCAGAGTGGGATGCCCTGATAGCTGTTCAGGAGGAGATGATGGCCCAGATGCAGGCGAACTTGGATGGAGTGACTAGGGTGCCCCAGGATGATAGGGTGACGAGACTCCAGGTAGAGCTAGCAGAGTGAGAGCAACGACATGGGATAGACATATCTAGACTTAGGTCTAGGTCTCGTTATATTGAGGTTCTGGAGGACACATTATTTAGGCATCACATTGTGTTGCCTGATCCTCCATCCTCCTCTGTCTATAGGCGTAGTGAGTCTAGGCACTTACTTGGAAGCCTACGCTTTTCTATAAAACTGACTTCAAATGCCCACGAGAGTCTGCACAGGCTGAAATGCACCTTTGTGTTTCGTATTGGACTTCCAGATGCCCCTCTGTGTTTGCTGTATTTTTTGCAAGCTCAGAAACCCTAGTTCGCTGGAACAGCGAATTTCGCGATTTCTGGAACCTGCAAAATAAAATAGAAAACAAGAACAGATTAGTAAAGCAAGTATTAAAAATATGAAACCCTAGGGGGTCCCACCATGATCGCAATTTTTAGATTAAAAATACACGCCAAACAAAAATAAATAAAATCACAATAACAAAGTACAGAATAGTTGCACAAAACAAACGATTTCTATTAATCGATGGAGTTTAAAAACTCCTTTTTGAATACAACTGGGCCTGTAACCCTTTATTTGTGATACACAGTTACAAATTATGCTAGGGTTCTCCGAAACCCTAGCTGGCACGAATGGTGGAGCTTTCGAAGAACGTATCTTAAATCCCAACAGAGTGAGTGGGCTTTGTCGTATCCCTTGCTTGGACCACTCCAGCTTAATCAGCTGCCATCAATAAACCGGATCTCGTTATCAAAACCTCGCACACATTAACACTATCAAGGAGTTAGAAATTAATGAGAGGGCTCCACTGCGTGAGCCCTCAAAAATAATCTAAAACCCTAGAAAAATGGAATGCAGGAAATCAATAACAGATTAATACATAAAATACGGTTACTTGCTTTAAACTAATTTATACCTGTTCTCTGTTAACGCAGCTAGACCAGGCGACACCTGGAAGTAATGTTGTTGTCAGAATAGGCTATGGAAGGTGCCCTGGTGCACTCGCCGAACGCCCGCGTGCTTCTGGATCTGGATTACAAACGTCGGTCTGAGTCTGTGGCTATGGGTAAACGCTTGCGGGCACTTGGTAAACACCTGTGGGCACTTGGTAAACGCCCATGGGCACTTGGTGAAGGGGTAAACGCTCACGGGAACTTGTGACAGGAATGGGAGATTCTACAGAATGCTACAGAAGGAATGGCGGCGAAAGCGACAATGGAAGCGACGATGGGTGCGGCGAAAGGGTAGCAGAAGAGAGGAAATAGCAGTAGAAGAATTAGAATCAGAGATAGCGCATAGGAGATAGAAGTAGCAAAATACATAGGTCAAAAAGATCTGGGCTTGAGCCATCAAGGTGACTCTATTTATAATCCACTCTTAGGGCACACTTTAGGGTTTTAACGACACTTTGAACGTGTGGCTAAGATTAAAGTGGATCCAAGGGTAGAGAATAAATCTGGGTTGTGGAATGGATTAAAATGGATGGATGGATGAGATTAAATAAAGGACGGACGAATCAGATTAAATCACTTAAACTATTATTTAAATATATATATTAAAATATTAAAATATTAAAAAATATATTTATATAAATATTAATTTAAATAAATTTGGGGATGAAAAATGGCGGGAAAGGTGAAATTGGGCCAAATAATGGCGAGAAAGTGTGGATTTGGGCCAAATAATGGCGGGAAGGTGGATGACCGACACGTGGCTGACAGGAAGGTATAGATGACTTGCAAGTGGCTGGATTTTGTTGTCTACACCCATTAGCATGCAGCGTTCCACTATAAAAATGACACCACTCATCTAGAATACATAGGGATAAATGACCCTAGAAGACTACTAGGTTGATATAAATTCATATGACATCACTCAACTTCTAATGGAAGAAGAGTGGAGAAAGGCCCAAGCCCACATGAGAACCATATACCTATACATTGAATATTATAAATAAAAGTACCTCAGAGCTGAGCAAGTAAGAAAGCATTTAGAAGAAGCCTTAAATAAACAAAATATAATCGAAAGGGCTTTGAAGAATGAAGCAAAAAAGTGGGAGTTGATTTTCAATGAAGTAAAACCCTACAAGAAGAATGCTGATAAGGTTGAATAAAAAATATAACTATTGAACCAATAGGTTGAAGACCTCAAGAAGTAAATTTTAGATAGTACTAACAAGACCAATGGGTTGTCTAAGAAAAAGGTAAGGACGGTTAGAAAAAAAATGATTGGAGGCAGTCAAAAGATGATCATGAAGGTGATGCCCACACTGTCATACCTGGCCAATATTAAACAAATATTGGGTTGAGTGGAAGATAAATTTGAGATGTTAATCAAACTCCTAAAAGCAAGGTTATCAACAACTATAAAAATTCAAGTCCTAGCTGAAAGCATGCAAGCAATACTTAGATATAGAATGAGGGATGAAAAATGGTCCCCGACCAAGCTAGCTATCAGGAACTTTTTCAAAAGATACAATCTGGTAACTAAAAGTTCTAATATTATGTAGGAACTCAAGGCATAATCTAAGGTGATTTTTAAACATGTGAGCATAGCAGAAAACTATGAAATACCTAGCTTCTAGGACAAAAATTCAAATTTCCTAGCAAAAGATGAATTGAAGGTTGCCTGGAATTTTTTTTTTGATGATGATTCAAAAATTGATAGCTAGGAAGAGCTAGATCATAATGAAAAAATATTCAATATGGCTAAGGACATTACCCAGATAAACCCCTGCCTACATGAACTATACATGAAGTCAAAAATCTTATCATATGACAAGATTGAAGAGTTGGAATATTTGTACATAACATTCAAAGAGAATTCAGATACATATGAAGAGACTTGGAGAAAATCTTGCACCACCTAATGAATCCATATAGGATAAAGACAAGTATGATAAAGCTAAGAAAACCTCATAAAACAGAGTAGTAGCTTTGAGCTAGGATGAAATAGAGAAATCCATTGAAGAAAACACTCCAGAGGAATGACCGCATAGAGCAAGAAGCATATTTTTGCTTGGTATCATTCCCCTTTTTCCTTTATTTTTCTTAGTCATTATTTTTACTCCATTTCCCAATAGATAAAGGCTCTAGATTCTAAAATTCCACTAGCATAATTACCCCAGGAGGTACCAATAACGTTGGTCAAAATGACCACATTCATGGGAGTAAGGAGTAATATTCTCAAAATTTCACTAAGTGTAGGAAATAGTCATGACAATGCAACATTTTGGATATCAAGGTGGAGATAAGTGACAAAAGTCATGATGGCATGACATTTTTTAGATAAGATGTCAAGTGAAGACCAAAAGTCATGATGGTGTGACATTTTGAAGATCAAGGTGGAGATAAGGGTAAAAAGTCGTGACAACACAACATTTTGAAGATAAGAGACGAAGTGAATACCAAAAGTTGTGACAACATGGTATTTTGAAGATCAAGGTGGAGATAAGGGTAAACAGTCATGACATCATGATATTTTGAAGATATGAGGCCAAGTGAATACCAAAAGTCATGACGACATGATATTTTAAAGATCATAAGGAAAAAAGTTATGACAACACGATATTTTGAAGATAAGAGGCCAAGTGAAGACCAAAAGTCGTGACAACATGATATTTTTAAGATCAAGACATATATAAGTACAAAAATCCATGATGGCATGATATTTTAAAGATAATAGGTCAAGTGAAGACTAAAAGTCATGATGATGTGACATTTTGAAGATCAAGGCCGAGATAAGGGAAAAAAATTACGAAAACACAACATTTTGAAGATAAGAGACCAAGTGAAGACCAAAAGTTGTGAATTTGTAAAATTTTGAAGATCAAGGTAGAGACAAGGACAAAAAATTGTGGCAACACAATATTTTCAATATAAGAGACCAAGTGAAGACCAAAAGTCATGACACTATGATATTTTGAAGATAAGAGGCCAAGTGAAGACCAAAAGTTGTGATGATGCCATATTTTGAAGATCAAGGTGGAGCAAAGGGCAAAAATTTGTGATAGCATGACATTTTGAAGATAATAAGCCAAGTGAATACCAAAATTAGCAACATTGTGACATTTTGAAGATAAGAGGCCAAGTGAATACCAAAAGTAGTGACATTGTGACATTTTAAAGATCAAGGTAGAGATAAGGACAAAAAATCATGACAATGTAACATTTTGAAGATAAGAGGCCAAGTGAAGACCAAAAGTCATGATGCTATGATATTTTGATGATAAGAGGCCACATGAAGACCAAAAGTCATGACGATGTGACATTTTGGAGATTAAGGTGGAGATAAGGCAAATCGTCATGACAATACGATATTTTGAGACTAAAGTATCAAGCAAAGACCAAAAGTCATGATGGAATGATATTTTTGAATTAAATACAACTAGACCATGATGCCTCTAAGGAGATAAAGGAGGATTGCTATAATAAGATCTTAACCATTTCCAGTTGAAGACTTCATACACTCCTAATTGCCTCTTTACCAGAATGAGTCGACGGGAATACTGTTGTAACAACTTTTAGTTTTTTTGTTATGTAAAGCTATTATATATAGGATGAGCAACCTAAACAAATGGCCAGCTCTTGGATGTTTACAAGGCAATGTATACAAACTTTTGAAAGCTAAGAAAATATCATCCATTTGGGTTCCTGGCTCATTGGTGTTCTTAATCAAGTATGTATGGATTTTTAATTGCTATATAAAGTTAGGTTGAATGTAACTTGCTTTAATTCTTACTCTAAATTTCTACAGTAAAGTTCTTCTAACTCTGAAATTAACTTTACCAATAAGATTGCATTCAAATAGATTTACACAAGAAGCTTAGTTTCTATGTTTTGATGGTTCAAATAGATGCTTCTTTGTAAAAGCATGTTATAGTTATTTTATTGTTATCTAATTTGTACCGTTTAAAAGATTCTAGCAATAGCTATATTTCCCTATATTTTCATATTTTTCTCTCTCCCTTTTCCTAAAAGAATCAAGGAACTAGCCTCCTTTGGATATTGAACTGGGAAAGTTCTATCTTAGCATGGTATTTCAATGTTGGTAAAGTCTTGGACATAAATGTAACCAAAGACTAATTTTTCTCCAACAGTAATCTCCTCAACCTGTAGTAGCCATATGGACTATGACCTATGATGGTGAGGATGGAGAATATGGAAGCGAGGCTTGAGATGAATCAATGCTTACCTCATGAGGTGGTTCCTCATTTTCTAGACAAGGAATTTCTTCTATGGAAATGGTAGAGATTATTGGAGGTATCTCGTCAATATGCCTCTTTGACATGTTCCTCTATGAAGGATTTAATGATGATGAAGGTATATATGAAGTTACCAATGACGAGGGTGGTGTAGAAGAATATGGTAATGGATCAATGGAAGGTGATAATGGAGTTGGACCTTGATTGGATGTATTTGGTTGGAACTCCACATGAGTTGATGGCAAGGTCGACTCAGGAATGTGCTATACCAAGTTGTAGTATTTTAAGGGATTAAGGTCTATGGAGATAACTTGTACTTGCCCTTCATGAGTGTACTTCAAACATTTGTGAGCTATGGATGGCACGCAGTTCATATCCTTAATTTAGGGTCTACTTAACAAGATATTATAAGCCATTGCACTCTCTAATACATGACACAATGTTGGTATGGTTTTACATCCCACGTGAGGTAATACTATAGTGCCAACCGTTAAGCATAAAGTATTATTGATTTATTGGAGGGTATATGTGAATGAGCAGAGGAGAAGGAGTTCTCCTATGGATAGAGATCCATGAACTTGATTTAGGGGATCAGCATCTCCTTTGGATAGAGGTCCATAAACATTGTAATAGGGAAAGGATTCCCAAGAGATTGATCGAGAAAATTTTAGTGAAATATTTTCTCCGTGGAGTAGCCCACATTGGGTGAACCACGTAAATTGTGGTGTCTCTATTGGTGTGTGTTTTGTACATTGCTTTGATTATTACTATTGTTGATATTGCTATCTATACATTGCATAATATTGATTTGGAAAGAAAAGTAAAAAGTGGTCTTATACTGTTCACCCCCCTCTCAGTATAAGCTTGTGTTCTTCAATTGGTATCAGAGCGGGTTCCTTCAGAAGAGTTTAACAGCTTGAAGGAAAAGCTAACAAGAACACAATGGATCCTAAGGAGGTGTCCTCAAATAATTTAGCACCAAGTATTTGATGGAAGTGACTATATGTATTGGAGTATGATGATGAAGATCTACCTGATGGCACTTGGCAATGAAATTTGGGAAGAAGTGGAATTTGGATATGATCCCTTAGTCAATCCTCCTACAGATAAGGAAGGTAAGCTTCTACAACACTATAATTCAAAAGCAATGAATGCACTTGTGAGAGGTTTGCGTAGAACAGAGTCTATGAAAGTTATGCATTGTCAAACTACAAAAGAAATGTGGGATAAATTGCAAAATATATATGAAGGAGATAAAAGTGTCAAGAAAGCAAAGATGCGAAATCTCAAAGGACAACTTGAAGCATTAAGAATGAACGATGAGGAAAATATTAGTGCTTATCTACTTCGAATTGATGAGGTTGTTAATGATATGCAAGGACTTGGAATGAATATTGATGAATCTGATGTTTGTGATAAAGTATTAAGATCTCTTCCAAAAAGATTCAGTGAACAGGTTTCTGCTATAGAAGTGTCAATGGATGGTGATACTTTGACAAGAGATAAGTTGCTTGGTATGCTCACAATATTTGAGATAAGAACAAAATATCCTATTCCCCAGAAGGAAGCAACATTCAAAGCAATCAATAAGACAAAGGGTAAGAAGTCAGAATCAAGCAATGAGTCATCCAGTGATGAAGAAGCTAACTATGGTAGAAGAGATAAGGACTATAGAAGATCCAGAGATCTAAGATCTATTAAGTGTTTCAATTATGGAAAGTATGGATATTTTGCAACAGATTGTCAAGAACCCAAGAACAACAATGGTGAAGAAAAATAGGATCACAAAAATAGGGAATCAGAAAGATACAGGCACCAGAAGAAAAGCAAGGATGGACAAAGCAGACAAGGAAAGAAGTTCTTTCAAAGGCAAAAGAGGAGCTACTATGCGGATAAGGCAAGTAAGTACTCAAGTGATAGTGATGCTAGTTTTTTAGATAATGATAGAGATGAAGTCCTATTTATGATTGAAGAAAAAGAGCCAGTTAAGAAAAGGACTCCAATCATTCTCAAGTGTTTTAGATGTGGTAACTTTGGACATCTTGAAGATAATTGTACAAAGGATGGTTATAGTTTCAATGATGATGAATATGAAGATACACTTGAAGGACCAGATGAAAATCTTCTAATGGCATTAGAAGATGAAAAAGGTGATCCTATAGAAGACAAGCCCATAGAAAATAAAGATGTGGACAAAGGTAAAAAAATAGAGGAATATTCAGAAAAGGATGGCTATGATCTCAAGGGAGAACTTATTTATGCCCTTGACATAGTAAAGAAGGTAAGAAAGCAACACTCTAAACTTGAAATTCAGTTTCAAGAATGTGATGAAGAGAGAAGATTGCTTATAGAGGATTTAGAAAAATCAAAGGCTAAGGCAAAAAGGTTCAAGGATAAGTTAGAAGCAAAGATCTTAGAATGTGAGAAGTTAGCACAAGAAGTGGCACTACTAAGAGAAGATTTAGAAGACTCCAAGGTCAAGATGAAAGGGTTTAAAAATAGCTCAAATAACTTGGATAAGTTCATCAAGACACAAAAGACTACATCAAGCAAAACAGGTCTTGGATTTGAACAGATTCAAAAGAAATGGGAAGGAGAGTCAACCTCAAGTTTTGGAGAAGAAGAAACTTCAGATGAAGATACTTCAGAAGAAGATAGTGTAAAAGAGAGTGAGACATCTAAGGATGAGTTGGACAATAGAGAGTTCAACAAAGATAGGAACAATGCACAAAGAAGATACAGATGGAACAACAATCAAAATAGGTCAAAAGAGACTAAGAGACCAATGAGGTCAAGACAAGGAAACTTCAATGGAAGATGCTTTTCATGTCACAGGTTTGGGCACATGGCTTCACAATGCAAGACACATGAAAGACAGGAATATGGGAACAGACAACTTTTCCATGGGTATTGCTACTCATGTAATCAGTTTGGTCACAAGGCAATGAATTGCAGGGTTCATGACAGAAGAGGATATGGCTTCACTAGGAGAAATCCTAAGGCATTTGCACCTCCAAGGAATAATAACATTAAGTGTTATAAGTGCAATAATGATGGTCACACAACAAAGTGGTGTAGAGCAGACATTCCAGAAATAGGTATGAACAAGAATAGGAATATGAATATGAACAAGAATAGGAATAGGAACATGAATATGAATAGGAACAAGAACATGGATATGAATAGGAACAAGAACAAGAATAGGAACAAGGATGTGAATAGGAACATGGACATGGAAAGAAATAGTCAAAGGAATCAGAAGGATCAGATAAGAAGGAAAGAGGATAAAGGTAAAGAACAATGCTTTCTAGGAGTAGAAATACTCCCACCCCAGAATTAACCACCTCAAGAGGAGGTGGGGGAGGGGCTAAGCTAAGAGGCTCATTCTTAGCCCCGAGCCCCAAAGGTGACCCTTTGCCATTGATGTCAAAGGGGGAGATATTTGAGTAAGGGGGAGAGATTTGATATTTGAGAGAGCATTGAGCTAGGGGAGAACAAAGGAAAGATCAAGTTTTCAGTTAAAATAATTTGGGTTGCCATCAATGACAAAGGGGGAGATTGTTGGACATTTTGAGCTTATTTAGTTGTCATTGATGTCAAGGTGAAAATTCATCATTAATGTCATGGAGCACACCATCAATAGCACCAGGAACAATGCAAAGAGTTGAAGAAAAAGTTGGCAAAATATTGTTTTATGAAGGTTTATGGTAAACTCATGGTGGAAGATTAAATGGTTTTATTAAATTCATTATGAGGATATAAAAGTCTCCTCACACATTGAGATGGCAGTTAAGATTTTAAAAAGACCCACGATGGAAGAATTATTTACAAATTTAAAGGTTTAAGTTTAAACCCAAGGAAGGCTTTAATCTCCTTAAAGCTAAAGTTTAAAAATATAATTTATAAAATTTAAATTCCTTAGAATTTAAATAATTTATAAATTATAAAGGTTGGAAAGCGTCGACGTCATCAAACAAGTGGGAGCACCGACGTCTAAACAACAAAGGGAGTTCATGTATAAATTAATGCCAAAGAGGCATTCAAAACTTACCCCTCGACATTATTAATGCATGCGACAAGTTTGAAACATTTTTGGTGAAATCGTGATTGTTGAGGAAGAAGACAAGGATTCGCTTGTCTTTAGCGCTAGGTAAAAGACAAAAGGGAAAGAGATTTTTGGTTAAATCACAAAGGACATGGTGGTCCATTGGTAGTGCATATTTTGCGAAGGCGTTGGGAGTTGAGGAGTCCATGATCGATTCGCATGGATGATTGGCATGGTTGACTTGAGCGCCAAGGAAAAGTTTTGATCATGTTCGGTTTTGAGTGCCAGGTGTGGTAGAAGGAGCACGAGGTGCTCATGGAGTGTTAAGCATGCGTCTAGTGCACATGGTGGCTAAGTCCATGGCTAGAGCACTCATGGGGGTAGAGATTGTGGGTTCGAATCCCACTAAGTGGCAAAGGTAATTTTTGATTAAATTTTTATATTGCCCAAAGTTTTTGCTAAGGTATTGTTAGGAGTTATAAGGGTTTGTGGAGAATTATTTGTTTGTGTTGTTTGGAGTTATAAGGGTTTGTGAAGAATTAATTTTGGTAATTAATTTGTGTTGTTAGGAGTTATAAGGGTTTGTGAAGAATTATTTTATTGGAAATTGTTTTGTGCCATTTGGAGTTAAAAGGTTTTTGAAAGATTATTTTATTGAGAAGTGATTTATGTTATTTTAAGGAAAGAGGATTTGATTCTTGCCAAAGTTCTTTTTGCCATTAAAATTGATTAAAGAGGTTTTGAGTTATTTTGGTGGAAGTTGAAATTATTTTAGTTGGGAGTTTATAAGGTGTTATTGGATAAATATTTTATGTATGTTGTTGGTTGTTTTTGAAAGGTGGAGTGATAAGGTGTAATTGAGTTTTTGCATTATATTGTGAGAAATATTTATCTTCTAACCTCTTTAAGTTTGGCATAGAAGTGATTGTGGTTGTGGTAGATTTACAAGATCCCTTCATCATCAAGAAAAAGGTATGAGCACATTCTTCCATAGTTGAGTTGATTGATTGGTTTTCTGGAAAATAAGTTTGGAGTGAAAAGGACTTGATTAGGGTTTCCTTTTGAGAGTGTTTGAGTTAATGCTTCAAGGTTTTCTAGAATAAAGAGTTGTTGTTAAAACCTTGTTTGATAAGCATTGTTGTTGAAGCCATTGGTTGTGTGAAGAACTTGAGTTAGGGTTTTGAAAAGAACATGAGTATCATTGTTATGTGAAGATTATTTATAAGCATTGTTGTTGAAGTGAGTTGTTGTGCAAAGAACTTGAACTAGGGTTTGAAAAGAACATGAGTATCATTGTTATGTGAGATTTGTTGTTGAGCATTGTTGGAAATATTTTGAGTTGGTTGATATATGCTTGGACTAGGGTTTATGAGAAAGGGGTGTTTCATTAAGTGATTGGTTGAGTAGAGTTGATTGAGCCTAGTCAAGTGGATGTGTGAAGTGATTGTTCAAGTTCCATAAAACAAACTATTCTATATTCTGATTTGAGTTGAGAAAGTGATTGAGCATTGAGTGTAGAACATATTGAGTCTCTAACAATTCTCTTTATGTTTCTATGAGATTGGACAAGTGTTCTAGTGGACTTTTAAATAAATTAAAGTTATGGACTTATTAGATAAAAATTTGAACAAGTTCTAGTGGACTTGTTGAGCATATTTGAACAAGTTCTAAGTGGACTTGTTGAGAGATTTGAACAAGTTGTGTTGACTTGTTGAGAGATTTGAACAAGTTCTAGTGGACTTGTTGAGCATATTTGAGCAAGTTCTGAGTGGACTTGTTGAGCAGATTTGAGCAAGTTTTGAGTGGACTTGTTGAGCATATTTGAGCAAGTTTTAGTGGACTTGTTGAGCATATTTGAGCAAGTTATATGTGGACTTGTTGAGCAGATTTGAGCAAGTTTTGAGTGGACTTGTTGAGCATATTTGAGCAAGTTTTGAGTGGACTTGTTGAGCAGATTTGTGCTAGACCGAAGGACTGAGTTTAGTGTAGATTTGAGATAGATATTTGGAGGTGACAGAGCAGAGAGGATAGTAGTCTCTAGTGGATAGAGATCCATCAGCCAGGGTAATGAGGATAGGTCTTCTAAGTGGGGACAAGAGTCTTCAATGGAGAGAGATCCACAAGCCAGTGTAGTGGAGGCAGTAGTCTTCTAGAGGATCACCAACCAGAGTAGAGGAGAAGGAGTTCTCCTATGGATAGAGATCCATGAACTTGATTTAGGGGATCAACATCTCCTTTGGACAGAGGTCCATAAACATTGTAATAGGGAAAGGATTCCCAAGATATTGATCGAGAAAATTTTAGTGAAATATTTTCTCTATGGAGTAGCCCACATTGGGTGAACCATGTAAATTGTGGTGTCTCTATTATGTGTGATGTTTTGTACATTGATTTGATTACTATTATTGATATTGCTATCTATACATTGCATAATATTGATTTGGAAAGAAAAGTAAAAAGTGGTCTTATACTATTCACCCCCTCTCAGTATAAGCTTGTGTTCTTCAATTGGTATCAGAGTGGGTTCCTTCATAAGAGTTTAACAACTTGAAGGAAAAGCTAACAAGAACACAATGGATCCTAAGGAGGTGTCCTCAAATAATTCAGCACCAGTATTTTATGGAAGTGACTATATGTATTGGAGTATGATGATGAAGATCTACCTGATGGCACTTGGCAATGAAATTTGGGAAGTAGTGGAATTTGGATATGATCCCTTAGTCAATCCTCCTACAGATAAGGAAGGTAAGCTTCTACAACACTATAATTCAAAAGCAATGAATGCACTTGTGAGAGGTTTGCGTAGAACAGAGTCTATGAAAGTTATGCATTGTCAAACTACAAAAGAAATGTGGGATAAATTGCAAAATATATATGAAGGAGATAAAAGTGTCAAGAAAGCAAAGATGTAAAATCTCAAAGGACAACTTGAAGCATTAAGAATGAATGATGAGGAAAATATTAGTGCTTATCTACTTTGAATTGATGAGGTTGTTAATGATATGCAAGGACTTGGAATGAAGATTGATGAATCTGATGTTTGTGATAAAGTATTAAGATCTCTTCCAAAAATATTTAGTGAATAGGTTTCTGCTATAGAAGTGTCAATGGATGGTGATACTTTGACAAGAGATAAGTTGCTTGGTATGCTCACAATATTTGAGATAAGAACAAAATATCCTATTCCCAGAAGGAAGCAACATTCAAAGCAATCAATAAGACAAAGGGTAAGAAGTCAGAATCAAGCAATGAGTCATCCAGTGATGAAGAAGCTAACTATGGTAGAAGAGATAAGGACTATAGAAGATCCAGAGATCTAAGATCTATTAAGTGTTTCAATTGTGGAAAGTATGGATATTTTGCAATAGATTGTCAAGAACCCAAGAACAACAATGGTGAAGAAAAATAGGATCACAAAAATAGGGAATCAGAAAGATACAGGCACCAGAAGAAAAGCAAGGATGGACAAAGCAGACAAGGAAAGAAGTTCTTTCAAAGACAAAAGAGGAGCTACTATGTGGATAAGGCAAGTAAGTACTCAAGTGATAGTGATGCTAGTTTTTCAGACAATGATAGAGATGAAGTCCTATTTATGATTGAAGAAAAAGAACCAGTTAAGAAAAGGACTCCAATCATTCTCAAGTGTTTTAGATGTGGTAACTTTGGACATCTTGAAGATAATTGTACAAAGGATGGTTATAGTTTCAGTGATGATGAATATGAAGATACACTTGAAGGACCAGATGAAAATCTTCTAATGGCATTAGAAGATGAAAAAGGTGATCCTATAGAAGACAAGCCAATAGAAAATAAAGATGTGGACAAAGGTAAACAAATAGAGGAATATTCAGAAAAGGATGGATATGATCTCAAGGGAGAACTTATCTATGCCCTTGACACAGTAAAGAAGGTAAGAAAGCAAAACTCTAAACTTGAAATTCAATTTCAAGAATGTGATGAAGAGAGAAGATTGCTTATAGAGGATTTAGAAAAATCAAAGGCTAAGGCAAAAAGGTTCAAGGATAAGTTAGAAGCAAAGATCTTAGAATGTGAGAAGTTAGCACAAGAAGTGGCACTACTAAGAGAATATTTAGAAGACTCCAAGGTCAAGATGAAAGGGTTCAAAAATAGCTCAAAGAACTTGGATAAGTTCATCAAGACACAAAAGACTACATCAAGCAAAATAGGTCTTGGATTTGAACAAGTTCAAAAGAAATGGGAAGGAGAGTCAACCTCAAGTTTTGGAGGAGAAGAAACTTCAGATGAAGATACTTTAGAAGAAGACAGTGTAAAATAAAGTGAGACATCTAAGGATGAGTTGGACAATAGAGAGTTCAACAAAGATAGGAACAATGCACAAAGAAGATACAGATGGAACAACAATCAGAATAGGTCAAAAGAGACTAGGAGACCAATGAGGTCAAGACAAGGAAACTTCAATGGAAGATGCTTTTCATGTCACAGGTTTGGGCACATGGCTTCACAATGCAGGACACATGAAAGATAGGAATATGGGAACAAATAACTTTTCCATGGGTATTGCTACTCATGTAATCAGTTTGGTCACAAGGCAATGAATTGCAGGGTTCATGACAGAAGAGGATATGGCTTCACTAGGAGAAATCCTAATACATTTGCACCTCCAAGGAATAATAACATTAAGTGTTATAAGTGCAATAATGATGGTCATACAACAAAGTGGTGTAGAGCAGACATTCCAAAAATAAGTATGAACAGGAACAGGAATATGAATATGAACAGGAATAGGAACAGGAGAACAAGAACAGGAACATAGATATGAACAAGAATAGAAACAACAATGGGAACAGGAACATGGACATGGAAGGAAATAGTCAAAGGAATCAGAAGGATCAGATAAGAAGGAAAGAGGATAAAGGTAAAGAATAATGCTTTATAGGAGTAGAAATACTCCCACCCCAGAATTAACCACCTCAAGAGGAGGTGGGGGAGGGGCTAAGCTAAGAGGCTCATTCTTAGCCCCGAGCCCCAAAGGTGACCCTTTGCCATTGATGTCAAAGGGGGAGAGATTTGAGTAAGGGGGAGAGATTTGATATTTGAGAGAGCATTGAGCCAGGGGGAGCAATGTCCCAGGGGGAGTAGAACAAAGGAAAGATCAAGTTTTTAGTTAAAATAATTTGGGTTGCCATCAATGACAAAGGGGGAGATTGTTGGACATTTTGAGCTTATTTAGTTGTCATTGATGTCAAGGTGAAAATTCATCATTAATGTCATGGAGCACACCATCAATAGCACCAGGAACAATGCAAAGAGTTGAAGAATAAGTTGGCAAAATATTGTTTTATGAAGGTTTATGGTAAACTCATGGTGGAAGATTAAATGGTTTTATTAAATTCATTATGAGGATATAAAAGTCTCCTCACACATTGAGATGGCAGTTAAGATTTTAAAAAGACCCATGGTGGAAGAATTATTTACAAATTTAAAGGTTTAAGTTTAAACCCAAGGAAGGCTTTAATCTCCTTAAAGCTAAAGTTTAAAAATATAATTTATAAAATTTAAATTCCTTAGAATTTAAATAATTTATAAATTATAAAGGTTGGAAAGCGTCGACGTCATCAAACAAGTGGGAGCACCGACGTCTAAACAACAAAGGGAGTTCATGTATAAATTAATGCCAAAGAGGCATTCAAAACTTACCCCTCGACATTATTAATGCATGCGACAAGTTTGAAATATTTTTGGTGAAATCGTGATTGTTGAGGAAGAAGACAAGGATTCACTTGTCTTTAGCGCTAGGTAAAAGACAAAAGGGAAAGATATTTTTGGTTAAATCACAAAGGACACGGTGGTCCATTGGTAGTGCACATTTTGCAAAGGCATTGGGAGTTGAGGAGTCCATGATCGATTCGCATGGACGATTGGCATGGTTGACTTGAGCGCCAAGGAAAATTTTTGATCATGTTTGATTTTGAGCGCCAGGTGTGGTAGAAGGAGCACGAGGTGCTCATGGAGTGTTAAGCATGCGTCTAGCGCATATGGTGGCTAAGTCCATGGCTAGAGCGCTCATGGGGGTAGATATTGTGGGTTCGAATCCCACTAAGTGGCAAAGGTAATTTTTGATTAAATTTTTATATTGCCCAAAGTTTTTGCTAAGGTATTGTTAGGAGTTATAAGGGTTTGTGAAGAATTATTTGTTTGTGTTGTTTGGAGTTATAAGGGTTTGTGAAGAATTAATTTTGGTAATTAATTTGTGTTGTTAGGAGTTATAAGGGTTTGTGAAGAATTATTTTATTGGAAATTGTTTTGTGCCATTTGGAGTTAAAAGGTTTTTGAAAGAGTATTTTATTGAGAAGTGATTTATGTTATTTTAAGGAAAAAGGATTTGATTCTTGCCAAAGTTCTTTTTGCCATTAAAATTGATTAAAGAGGTTTTGAGTTATTTTGGTGGAAGTTGAAATTATTTTAGTTGGGAGTTTATAAGGTGTTATTGGATAAATATTTTATGTATGTTGATGGTTGTTTTTGAAAGGTGGAGTGATAAGGTGTAATTGAGTATTTACATTATATTGTGAGAAAGATTTATCTTCTAACCTCTTTAAGTTTGGCATAGAAGTGATTGTGGTTGTGGTAGATTTATGAGATCCCTTCATCATCAAGAAAAAGGTATGAGCACATTCTTCCATAAGTTGAGTTGATTGATTGGTTTTCTGGAAAATAAGTTTGGAGTGAAAAGGACTTGATTAGGGTTTCCTTTTGAGAGTGTTTGAGTTAATGCATCAAGGTTTTCTGGAATAAAGAGTTGTTGTTAAAACCTTGTTTGATAAGCATTGTTGTTGAAGCCATTGGTTGTGTGAAGAACTTGAGTTAGGGTTTTGAAAAGAACATGAGTATCATTGTTATGTGAAGATTGTTTTATAAGCATTTTTGTTGAAGTGAGTTGTTGTGCAAAGAACTTGAACTAGGGTTTGAAAAGAACATGAGTATCATTGTTATGTGAGATTTGTTGTTGAGCATTGTTGGAAATATTTTGAGTTGGTGGTTATATGCTTGGACTAGGGTTTAGTGAGAAAGGGGTGTTTCATTAAGTGATTGGTTGAGTAGAGTTGATTGAGCCTAGTCAAGTGGATGTGTGAAGTGATTGTTCAAGTTCCATAAAACAAACTATTCTATATTCTGATTTGAGTTGAGAAAGTGATTGAGCATTGAGTGTAGAACATATTGAGTCTCTAACAATTCTCTTTATGTTTCTATGAGATTGGACAAGTTCTATGTGGACTTGTTAAGAATATTTTGGACTTTTGAGAATTGAACAAGTTCTGAGTGGACTTGTTGAGCATATTTGAACAAGTTCTAGTGGACTTGTTGAGAAGATTTGAGCAAGTTCTGAGTGGACTTGTTGAGCATATTTGAACAAGTTTTGAGTGGACTTGTTGAGCATATTTGAGCAAGTTCTGAGTGGACTTGTTGAGCATATTTGAGCAAGTTCTAAGTGGACTTGTTGAGCATATTTGAGCAAGTTCTGAGTGGACTTGTTGAGCAGATTTGAGCAAGTTCTAAGTGGACTTGTTGAGCAGATTTGAACAAGTTTTGAGTGGACTTGTTGAGCATATTTGAGCAAGTTTTGAGTGGACTTGTTGAGCAGATTTGTGCTAGATCGAAGGATTATGTTTAGTGTAGATTTGAGATAGATCTTTGGAGGTGATAGAGCAGAGAGGATAGTGGTCTCCAGTGGATAGAGATCCATCAACCAGGGTAGTGAGGATAGGTCTTCTGAAGTGGGGACAAGAGTCTTCAGTGGAGAGAGATCCACAAGCCAGTGTAGTGGAGGTAGTAGTCTTCTAGAGGATCACCAACCAGAGCAGAGGAGAAGGAGTTCTCCTATGGATAGAGATCCATGAACTTGATTTAGGGGATCAGCATCTCCTTTGGACAGAGGTCCATAAACATTGTAATAGGGAAAGGATTCCCAAGAGATTGATCGAGAAAATTTTAGTGAAATATTTTCTCCGTGGAGTAGCCCACATTGGGTGAACCACGTAAATTGTGGTGTCTCTATTGTGTGTGATGTTTTGTACATTGCTTTGATTATTGTTGTTGATATTGCTATCTATACATTGCATAATATTGATTTGGAAAGAAAAGTAAAAAGTGGTCTTATATTGTTCACCCCCCTCTCAGTATAAGCTTGTGTTCTTCAAAAACATATTTTTTCAGGACAAGACTCAAGTGAACACGACCTCTCTCAATCAAGGGAACCTTGTAGTCGACCTTTCATATCCTCTTGAACAAGATAGGTCCCATGGCAATGGTGTTAGGTCTAATAGACCTTGCATGGGTGATTAAATAAACCATGTTGTTAAAAAATATGGTGACTGCTAAGCTCAATTCAATTAGCTTTGGCTAGATAAACAATGCATCAGTTAGAAAAGCAAAGAATTGAATATCAAACCCATGAGTTATTTCAAAAGACCTTATGTAACGAGGTCACTACCCCAAGTACTCATATATAGGGGGTTCATCAAATATAACCTATGTTTAATTAGAATAGTCTTCCTAGTACTAATCAAATGTTACCTCTTTGACCTCCTAGGCCTAATTGGGAATTACCTCCTAGGCCAAACATAGATCACCTTCCACAAGAATTTTTTCTTCCTTGTAGGCCAATTTAGGAAACACCTTATGGACCCTACGATGATCGAGAACTAGAAGAGGAATATTTGAAAGCACCTTATGGATGCATGGTTGATGATAATCAACCACCACACCATATGCTTGTTAGCATATAAGTTTTTAAGGTTAGATATTTAAAAAATAATATCTATGATGACATGGTCGGCATATAGGTTAGAGTGTTTGATTTTAATTGAATTAGCATCTCCTCGAATTAGGCTTTATAGTTAGCGGTTATTCCGACCTCTACACTATATAGCCCTTTGTATTTTTTCCTAAGGTAATGGAATTATTTGGCTTCCAAAATTTCATTTGGTATCAGAGCAAAGGGCGAGGGTCGAGGACCTGATGAGGAAGCCATGAACACAATCCGAGGAGCAAACCACAGAGGAGCCAGCATGCTGATGTGGCACCCTCAGCATGCATCCCGAGGAGCGGCCCGTAGAGCTAGAATAGGCCCACAGCACGAGCATCGATGCAGCACATAGATCGAGGTAGATGACTGGGCAAACACCTAGAACTGACATGGTGGAGCTGGTGGTAGATGACACGATTATTGAGGTAGTTGATGTGGCAGACACCTAGCACTGACTGGGCTCGGGAAATGAGACACATGGCAGAGCTTTGAGGTTGACATGGCAGGTTTCGATTGACAGAGAGGAGCTGACGTGTCGATTTTTTATTGGTAGAGAAGATCTGACATGTCGGGTTTCTATTGGCAGAGCGAGGTGGCAAAAGGGCGACATGGTGATTGCCCAAAGGCAATCACGTTATCTTTGGCGTGATTTTGGTTTTAAAGCCTTCAAACATTGTCGCAGGGGCAATGTGGGACTAAACATCCCATTTTTTTTCTTTTTCCCATTACAGATAGTACAAAGGGAAAATACTTCCCTTTGGTACCCGAAGGTACCGTAGCCCGACTGGTAGTGCAAGCCAGTCTTAGGGTGCTCGTCCATGATCGAGCATGGATCGAGTCCCATCGGGGCTATTTTTTGTTAAAAAAAAGGCGCTTTGAGGCGCTTGGCAATAAGGTGATAAGGTAATTCAAAATTTTTGCATATTTTTTTATTTTTTATCAAATTTTTTAATTTAATTTTAATTTAATTAAAAAAATATTTTATTAGTTTAAATGTTTCTTTTTTAGTTAAAATTAAAATTTTATTAGTTAAAATTTTTGATAAAGCTTTTATGCAATATATATAAAAAAAAACTTGCAAATTTTTTTTAACTATTGCCTAAGAGGCAATTTTTGTAAGTGATTCGCATCATTGCCTAAGAGGCAATCTTTGTAAAAAAAGGGAGCATAAAAGTGTTTACTTTCTGCTTTAAAGGGGGGATATTTTTTTTGCATCAAAGGGGAATATTTTTGTAGTCATTAATGTTAAGGTCAACCGGATGCTATTTTGCCCTTCATTCTCTTTTAGCAAGAGAAACCCCTGAATACTTTGATGAAAAAGTTTGAATGTATGGATTGAATATTGTATTCAATCATCTTCAAAATGTTGTAATAGCAAATCAAAGAGCACCAGATGTAGGATATGACGCTGATTCCGAAGACAATTCTTTTGGTAGCAGATATGAGGAGTCAGAATCTATAGAAGTTGCACCATAGGAGCCAGAGATTATTTATCTAAGTGACAGTGATTCTATTGAGGAAGTGGAGCCAGAACCTTATTCACCTGAAGTCATAATTGTTAGTGACAACAGTGATTCTGTTGCTGACAATTTTGTCAATCAAGTGATAGGAGATCCTATGCAAGTAGAACAGGATATCTACGAGAGAGTAGATCAAGTTAGATTTGATTTAAATCTGTAATTTTTCCTTTGAAAAGCATAGTGCATTGATTGTATTGAGAAATAAAAGAAGTGTGTTTCTAGTTTATTTCAAAAGTTATGGCATCAAATAATAATCTACCCATACCTAAGTTTCGTGGGTTAGATTATGAGTATTGGTCCATCAAGATGAGGACCTTACTCATTGGCAAAGGACTATGGGATATAGTCGAAGAAGGTTATGCAGAACCTTCATATTGGACCACTTTGAGTGCAACAGATAAGAAGACCAAAAAGGATGCCCAAAAGAGCAACTCTTCTACCCTCTACCATCTCCAAGAAGCTTTGGAGAAGAGCATCTTTCCAAGGATTGCTTCCTGTTTATCAACCCAAGAAGCATGGAAATCCTTGAAGGATAGTTATCAAGGTAGTGATCAGGTGAAGCAAGTGAGGCTTCAAACCTTGAAGAGGGATTTTGAAAACCTAAAAATGCAAAATGATGAACAAGTTGGTGATTATTGCATTAGAGTAAAATCCATTGTAAACAAAATGCAAACCCTTGGAGATGACATCAAAACTGAAGTAGTGGTGAAGAAAGTGTTGAGGACACTTCTTCCCAAATGGAATCATATAGTTGTCATTATTGAGGAGTCAAAAGATCTTTCTAGCCTATATTTTGATGCTCTAATTGGTTCCTTGATGTCTCATGAAGAAATAATATAGGGTTCTACTTCAACAAGCTATGGAGGTGATGATAAAGCTTTCTCATCAAATGAAGGTTTAGGTAGAGGCCAAGGAAGAGGCCAAGGCAGAGGACAAAGAAGAGGTAGAGGAAGAAGTAGCTCAAGAGGTGGTAATCAAAATAGAGGTGGAAATCAAGGAAGAGGTGGCAATCAAGGAAGGAGTGGCAATCAAGGAAGAGGAGGTGACAAAACAAAGAAAGCTTGTTTCAATTGTGGCAAGCCTGGTCATTTTGCTCGAGATTGTTGGTCCAAGACTTCTCAAGATGGAAGAGGTCAATATGGCAACTATGGTGAAGAAGAAGGAACTTCAAATCTATTTCTTTCTTATGGAAAATCAGATCAAAATCTAAATGACACTTGGATTTTGGATACTGGTTGTTCCAATCACATGAGTGGCAAGGAAGAGCTCTTTGCTACAATGGATTCCACCTACAAATCAAGAATCAAGTTGGGATATGATAAAGCTCTACAAGTTGAAGGTATTGGAGCCATGGAGGTTCCAACAAAAGAAGGCACCAAAAAGGTAAATGACATCTATTACACCCCAAAACTCCAACATAATTTGCTTAGTGTTGGACAAATGATGGAGAAAAATTATAGACTTGTTTTTTATGAAGGCAAATGTGTAATTTTTGATAAGAACAATTGTAATAGAGTCATTACACAAGTACCTATGACAAAGAATAGGTTGTTTCCTCTTAATTTTGGGGAAACAGGGGGTGCTCAACTTGCTAGTATTGCTATAGCAAATCCAAGTGTACTTTGGCACTTGAGATATGGTCACCTAAATTCTGCAAGCTTGAAATTGTTAACTTCTCAAGCTATGGTGTGTGGACTTCCAAAAGTTGATGAACACAAGGAGGTCTGTGAAGGGTGTGCTTTGGGAAAGCACTCTAGATCCAAGTTTCCAAAAGGACAAGCGTGGAGAGCTCGACATCCACTCCAATTGGTGCATTCGGACATTTGTGGTCCAATGCAAACCAAAAGCATTGGTAATAATTCCTACTTTCTCACTTTCATAGATGATTTCTCTAGGATGTGTTGGATCTATTTTTTGAAAACCAAAGATGAAGCTTTTGATTGTTTCATAGATTTCAAAAATAATGTAGAGAAACAAAGTGAGTTTATTGTAAAATGTCTAAGGACAGATAGAGGAGGAGAGTATTCTTCAAATGCATTTCTAAAATATTGTAAATATTGTGGAATAAAAAGGCAATTCACAACTGCCTACACTCCACAACAAAATGGTGTGGCTGAAAGAAAGAACCGCACCATAGTAGAAATGGCTAGATCAATGCTGCAAACTAAGCATCTCAGCAACATGTATTGGGTTGATGTTGTAAGAACTAGTGTTTACATTTTAAATAGGAGTCCTACTTCTAGTCTAGATGGGATCACTCCTTATGAAGGATGGAATGGAAAAAAGCCAAATGTAAAACACTTTAAGGTTTTTGGTTGTCTTGCATATGCCCACATTCCTGATGAAAAAAGAAAGAAACTTGACCCCAAAAGTCAAGCATGTATTTTTGTTGGATATTGTGAGTCTACCAAAGCATATAGACTCTACAATCCCAAAACACATAAAATTGTACTTTCCAAGGATGTAATTTTTGATGAAGGGGGAGAATGGGGTCATCAAAAAATTTTTGTTGATGATGGATCTCATGATGCAAGTTCCTCTCAAGTGCAGCAAGTGTAACAAGTGCAGCCCAAAAATAGCAAAGGAAGTCCTCCAAGCCCAAGTATGAGTACTACTTCAGATGCTACTCCAAGTCCTTCTCCACAAATATCAGTAAGTTCTTCACCAATGGATATTGATTCTCCATCAAGAGGTAAAAGAACACTTCAGTACCATCCATCTTACCAAATGTTGGATAAGAATTTCTAGAAAAGATACACTAGAAGTCAAGCTAGTGAAATGAATGCAGTTTTAAAAAGACTTGAAAATCTGCATATGTATGGTGATGATGACTCCAATGATCCTAAGGGAGATGTAGTCAATTATGCTTTAATGACTAGTGCACAGCTAGAGCCATCTAGCTATGAGAAAGCATGCACTCATGATGTATGGCAACAAGCCATGGAAGAGGAAATAACCTCTATAAAAAAGAATGATACTTGGGAGCTAGTGAAGCTTCCTAAAGGTAAAAAATGTGTTGGATGCAAATGGGTCTACAAGACCAAATTCAATGTTGATGGAAGCATTGAAAGACACAAGGCAAGACTTGTAGCGAAAGGCTTCACTCAGAAGTATGGGATTGACTATGAGGAGACCTTTGCTCCTGTTGCTAGACAAGAGACTATCAGATCAGTACTTTCCTTGGCTGCCCACAAAGGATGGAAAATTCAGCACATGGATGTAAAGAGTGCCTTTCTCAATGGGTACTTGAATGAAGAGGTTTTTGTGCAACAACCTCAAGGTTTTCAAGAACAAGGTAAGGAGAACCTTGTCTACAAACTAAAAAAGCACTATATGGCCTCAAGCAAGCACCAAGGGCATGGTACTCTCGCATTGATGGCTACTTTAAAGAGTATGGATTCACTCGGAGCAAAAATGAACCTACTCTCTACTACCTAAAGCAAGGTAAAGATATTCTCATTGTATGTTTATATGTGGATGATCTCATATTTATGGGTAGTAATGATAAGATGAATAAGGAGTTCAAACACTCCATGATGAGTGAATTTGAAATGAAATATCTAGGCTTAATGCATTACTTCCTAGGCATGGAAGTTCATCAAACAGATAAAGGGATCTTCATATGTCAACACAAATATGCTCAAGATATGATTAAGAAGTTTGCTATGGAGCAATGCAAGCCTGTTGCAACTCCAATGGGTCATGGGATCCAATTGAGCAAATATGATGGAGCACCAAAAGTTGACATGACCACTTACAAGAGCATGGTTGGGAGTCTGATGTTTCTCACCAACACAAGGCCTGATATTCAGTATGTTGTTTCTCTTGTTTCAAGGTTTATGGCTGATCCATCAGAACTACATCTTCAAGCAACTAAGAGAATTTTGAGATATGTAAAGGGTACTTTGGATTTTGGGATCCATTACCACAAATGTAATTCTATAAAATTAGTTGGCTTTAGTGATAGTGACTGGGGCAGCAATATAGATGATAGAAAATCTACTTCAAGAAATTGTTTTAGTCTTGGGTCAGGACTAATTACATGGAGTTCCAAAAAGCAGATTGTTGTAGCATTGTCATCTACTGAGGCTGAGTATATAGCAATCACACATGCTAGTACTCAAGCTCTATGGTTGAGAAAAGTCCTTGAAGATATTGGAGAGCAACAAAGTGGTCCTACAAGATTGTACTGTGACAATATGAGTGCCATCCAATTGGCACATAATCCTATCCACCATAGCAGGTCAAAACACTTTGATATGAAGTATCACTTCATTCGAGACATGGTGGAGAAACAGGTAGTTGAGCTTCAACATTGTAGCACTTTGGACAACATGGCGGACATCTTCACCAAAGGAGTTTCTAAAGCTCAATATGTAAAGCTGAGAGACTGTCTTGTCAGCCCTCTCAACTTTAAGGGGGAGAATGTTAGCATATAATTTTTTAAGGTTAGATATTTGAAAAATAATATCTATGACGGCATGGTCGGCATATAGGTTAGAGTGTTTGATTTTAATTGAATTAGCATCTCCTCGAATTAGGCTTTATAGTTAGCGGTTATTCCGACCTCTACACTATATAGCCCTTTGTATTTTTTCCTAAGGTAATGGAATTATTTGGCTTCTAAAATTTAAATGCTTCACATTCCTCACCCTCCACCATGGGGCAAAAGTAAAAAAGAAGATATCAAATCCTCTTATGAGTATAAAGCATTTCTTGAATACATGGAAACAATAGAAAATAAGACCTCTAGTTTTGGGCTTCAAAATCCCACTTTGCGCTAGCTTCATAGTCAACCACAATGTTGTACTTACTCCCCATCCCCACCCTCATTTGAGGGTGGGGTTGGGGATTAAGTAAAACATTGTGTTGTACTTACTCCCCAACCCCACCCATCAATACCTTCCCCTCCATATATAGAGCATTTCAAAATGCCCAAGTTGGATAGATTCAAAGGAGATGAAGATGCATAGGATCATGTTACTAGGTTTATGAACCAATTTTTTTGTATCTGGAATAACAATGTCTTACTTCTAAGAATATTTTTTATTATCCTATCTGGCCCAGTTGTAGAGTGGTAAAATCAACTCCCAAGGCACAATGTCCATAGCTTTGAAAATTTTGTGGATGCATTCTTGGAATGTTTAACTTTTAACACTAAGTGAAAGGTGACTTTGATATATCTCACAAGGTTGAAGTAGTATGACGATGAGTCAATCATAGATTATGGCAATAGGTGGTGAAAATTTATCGCTAAGCTACCATACCTAATACCAGTGTTTGATTTGACTCACATGTTTTCCAAGAGTTTTTTAAACCTAATTTTATTATTGCTACAACTCCAACAATACAAAAATCTTTAATATGCTCTAGCATAGGCTATAAAAATCAAAGAAATGAAAATTTAAGAGGGGGAGATCACAAAATATTGTAAGAAGGAGTGGAATAAGAACACAAAAGGCAATCCAATACAACAAAATATTATAATAATTAATCAAGTTGCCACTAGCATTCCAAGGCCTATGCAACCAATGTCACCTCATAAGGTAAACTATTAATCCCAACCTCCTCTAAATCACAATAATAATACTTAGATGAATCAAGGGCAAAACTAGCAATGTCACCCTTCACAACAATTTATGCCTTTCACTGAGTCTATAGATTCCCTATTTGAGCATCTATATGTGTAAAAAGCAATTACTCTACTTTAGATCCAACCTATAGATCCAAGTAAACCAAATTCCATGGGATATCATGAAGATCTATACTGTAAGTACCATAGGCAGAATGGGAATGATGTGCAAATGTACTACTCATTCAAACACCTAGTACAAGACATGATTGATAGGAATAATATTCAAGTTGATAACCCTCTTGCAATAAGTAATCAACATATGGGTATATTTAAAGACCCATTTACCACTCATGAGGTACAAGTGAATCAAGCAAAATAGGTAAACAAGGTCCATACGACACCCCCTCAATAAGGGTTCATCGAGATGGTTAGCATCATGACAAGGAATAGGTGTTATCCAAATCAAATTGCACCACCTACAGTTTCAAATGACATTCCCTCCACATCACAACCACTATCTCTAGTGCAAAGCCTTGCACCTCATCTAGTGGTCACCATAAAGAGTAATCTTGCTCAAAGCTTATGAATAACATAAACTCAACTCTCTATCTATGAGCTTATATAATAGTCTTCACCTTATTTAGAAGCTCTTATGGAGATCCTTAAGTTGATTGAACTACATCCCCAGGATTTTAACTCCTTTAGCAATTTCATGGGGCACGTTCAGCAGTGCAAAGAGCCAATAATCATATTTCATGAACATGAACTCAAACCAATATCAAATGATGGGATTGATCCTCCCTTACACATCATTACATGTGTAAATAAAACACCTTACAAAATAGTTATAATTGATACCGATTATTCAAGCAATATCATCACCATAAATGCTCTCCAACATCTAGGTATTCTAGCATCCCAAATCCTCTAGAAGACTACTGCCTCCACTGCATTGGCTTGTGGATATCTCTCCATTGAAGAATCTTATCCCCATTTATAAGACCTATTCTCACTGCCCTGGATGATGGATCTCTATCCATTGGATACTACTATCCTCTCTGCTCTATCACCTCCAAAGCTCTATCTCAAATCTATACTAAACTTAATCCTTCGGTATAGCACAAATATGCTTAACAAGTCCACTCAGAACTTGCTCAAATCTGCTCAACAAGTCCACTCAAAACTTGTCCAAATATTCTCAACAATTCCACTCATAACTTATCCAAATATGCTCAACAATTCCACACAAAAGTTGCTCCAATATGCTCAACAATTCCACTCAAAACATGTCCAAATCTGCTCAACAAGTCCACTCAAAACTTGTCCAAATATGCTCAACAATTCCACTCATAACTTGTTCAAATATTCTTAACAAGTCCACTCAGAACTTGTCCAAATATGCTCAACAAGTCCAATCAGAACATGTCCAAATCTTCTCAACAAGTCCACTCATAACTTGTCCAAATCTACTTGACAAGCTCACTCATAACTTAACCAAATCTGCTCAATAAGTCCACATAGAACTTAACCAAATCTGTATTATAAGCTTTCCATAAAAATCTCACATAAAATCAGTCCACAAGTCTTCTCAAAGACTTACCTCAAATCTTCTTAACAATTCCACATAGAACTTTTCTAATATCATAGAAACATAAAGAGAATTTTTAGAGACTCAATATGTTATACACTCAATGCTCAATATCTTTCTCAACTAAAAATAGAATATAGAATAGTTTGTTTCAAGTAACTTGAACAATCGCTTCACACAACCACTTGACTAGGCTCAATCAAATCTAATAAACCAATCACTTGATAAAACACCCCTTTCTCATTAAACCCTAGTCCAAGAATATATCAACCAACTCAAAATATTTCCAAAAATGCTCAACAACAAATCTCACATAACAATGATACTCATGTTATTTTCAAACCCTAGTTCAAGTTCTTTGCACAACCACTCAATTCAACAACAATGCTTATAAAAAATCTTCACATAACAATTATAATCATGTTCTTTTAAAAAAATATAACTCAAGTTATTCATACAACCAAAAGTTTTAACATAAAACAAGGTTTTAATCACAACTCTTTATTCTAGAAAACCTTGGTGCATTAACTCAAACACTCTCAAAAGGAAACCCTAATAAATTCCTTTTCACTTCAAATTTATTTTCCAAAAAACCAATCAATCAACTCAACTATGGAAGAATGTGCTCATACATTTTTCTTGATGGTGAAGGGATCTTGTAAATCTACCACAACCACAATCACTTCTATGCCAAAATTAAAGAGGTTAGAAGATAAATCTTTCTCACAATATAATGCAAAAACTCAATTACACCTTATCACTTCACCTTTCAAAAACAACCAACAACATACATAAAATATTTATCCAATAACACCTTATAAACTCCCAAATTAAATAATTTTAACTCCCACCAAAATAACTCAAAACCTCTTTAATCAATTTTAATGGCAAAAAGAACTTTGGCAAGAATCAAATCCTTTTTCTTAAAATAACATAAAGCACTTCTCAATAAAATACTCTTTCAAAAACCTTTTAACTCTAAATGGCAAAAAATAATTTCCAATAAAATAATTCTTCACAAACCCTTATAACTCCTAACAACACAAATTAATTACCAAAATTAATTCTTCACCAAACCCTTATAACTCCAAACAACACAAACAAATAATTCTCCACAAACCCTTATAACTCCTAACAACACCTTAGAAAAAAATTTGGGCAGTATAAAAATTTAATCAAAATTTACATTTGCCACTTAGTGAGATTCAAACCCACAATCTTTGCCCCCGTGAGCACTCTAGCCATGAACTTAGCCACCACGTGTGTTATATGCATGCTTAACACTCCATGAGCACCTCGTGCTCTTTCTACCACACCTGGCACTCAAAACCAAACACGATCAAAACTTTTCCTTGGTGCTCAAGTCAACCATGCCAATCGTCCACGTGAATCGATCGTGGACTCCTCAACTCCCAACGTCATTGCAAAATGTGTGCTTTCAATGGACCACCATGTCCTTTGTTATTTAACCAAAAATATATTTCCCTTTTATCTTTTACCTAGTGCTAAAGAAAAGTGAATCTTTGTCTTCTTACTCAACAATCACGATTTCACCAAAAATGTTTTAAACTTATCGCATGCATTAATAATATCTAGGGGTAAGTTTTGTATGCCTCTTTGGCATTAATTTATACATGAACTACCTTTGTTGTTTAGATATCGGTGCTCCCACTTGTTTGATGATGTCGGTGCTTTCCAACCTTTATAATTTATAAATTATTTAAATTCTAAGGAATTTAAATTTTATAAATTATATTTTTAAACTTTAGCTTTAAGGATATTAAATCCTTCCTTGGGTTTAAACTCAAACCTTTAAATTTGTAATTAATTCTTCCACCGTGGGTCTTTTTAAAATCTTAACTGCCATATCAATGTGTGAGGAAACTTTTATATCCCCATAATGAATTTAATAAAACCATTTAATCTTCCACCATGAGTTTGCCATAAACCTTCATAAAATAATATTTTGCCAACTTATTCTTCTACTCTTTTCATTGTTGTTGGTGCTATTTATGGTGTGCTCCATGACATTAATGATGAATTTTCATCTTGACATCAATGACAACTAAATAAGCTCAAAATGTCAGATATTTTAATACTCAACTGGCGCAAAAGCACATCGTGCTTGCATGGAATAATGAGACAAAGGATAATCAATATTCTCCTTGTGTCTTCCTTCATAAATAAGGAAGTGAAGGGCTGAATTTGATCATCTAGAGCGATAAGTATCATACTCATCTTGGTACTTATGTTGTTGAGACCTACTAGGGTGATTTAAGGGCATAGTTTGATCATTTGGCCCTACCCATGGGGAGTAATCTTGATCTTGCACATAGGTCTACGAGGTAGATTGAACAGGCATGTAGATACATGGTATTTCTCTATTTGTTTGTGTATCAACATGCATTTGCCATTATTTATAGAATATGTGTGAAGTGTCTTTATATAGAAATTATATTGTGTAATTAGGACCAATATCTATAGGGGTGTCCCATGTAGGGGTCCCTTGTAGTTTAGGTTACTGATTTGAAATTCTAGGACTTGGGCGAGTAGGAGGCCACCAAGGAGGTATAATCATATTCTTAGGGTCAAATCAGAGATGATCTATATCTCCTTACCTACTCTCTACAATATCAACCCTTGAATGGGCTTGGCTACGGGTGCATACCATAACTACTTTGTTCTAAAACCTATGTGATATCTCTTTTACAAATTTTAATGATGCAACACACGAATTAAAACACACAATAATACAAGTGTTTATCTCTTTTAAATATTTTATATGTGTTCCCTAAAACTGTTTGGTGTGTTATTATTTTTTGTTTGCAAAGAGATCTCTTTTCACATGTTTTACTTTTATTGGATGATATTCTCAATGATAAAATGATTTCACATGTATACTCACAGCGACAAAACCTGGTGATGAAGTCCAGGCAGTCATACCCACCAAAATATGGAGATGAAACTCATATTTGATCAAGGAGCACAGGTCCTACCAATCCTCACTCATATTAACTATGGGCAATGATACACCCTCCAAAGAGGAATACATGCTATTTTCCATGACTAATATGGTTCTTGGAGATGACTTTGGCCAAAAAATAGGGTTAATATTAGTGGTTGGGGATGAATCCCACCATATTTGGTCTCTATTAGTGGTTGAGGATGAAGTTCCAACTCACTAATATTCAAATGTGATATGGTGTGTGTGGTTCCTTTTATACTTCAAAAGTATTGAATAAATTATGGAACCCACAAAATGCATGCCCTATATGGAAACCAAACCATTAGGTAAGTGGCAAGCAATCAAACCACCCAAATGCATTCTTACTTGGTTATTTTCCTATTTTTCTTCTTTTTGTTGTTTTTGAGATTAAAAAAAGCAAAATCTACTTTTCAAGCAGAGAAGGAAAAGAAATAAAAGATGAATTTAACTCTCTCTAAACAACAATAATGCAAATTAAGGTCTAGATACTCATCATGAATTCTAATTTTGTTGTTGTTTCTATCAATTTGAGTTGTAGGCTCCCTATTTGGTGGCCATCCTAGTGTGGGATAGTTTCCAATTTGGGGTTTATCCCTAGGTGGGATGGCTGTCGTGGCCATCCCTAGGTGTTCCAATTATGGAATCAAGTATCTTTTTAATGCAGAACAACCAAAACCTGTAAAATTTTAGATGCTAAAACTGAGTTAAAAATTGCCTAAATCAAATGGGACAAGGGTCCCATCATGATCACCATAGTAGAGGTAAAAAATGGTGCACCAAGAAAAGGGAAATGAAATGCAACTATATATCTAAGCACTAAAAAGAGACATTAATGTAAGCATGATAGAAAATAAGTAAAAGAAATGGGGGTCCTATTTATATTAATTTATTTGTCAAATCCAAAATTATAAAAGATCCCCTTGAGGGCTCTGAGTTGATACAATAATTACAAAAGTGTCGAAGGATTAAATCCTTTCAAATATTAAAGATGCACTTCAAGGCCTTCCTCAAACTCACAAATTGAAGATCATGTTTTCAATACCGCTACAATGATATATCTATATTTGAAATTGTAGCTCCTTGCACGCTATAATATTTGGATCTACACATAAAAAACTCAAATTTATTAATAGCATATGCGGATTGAAATGAAATTGAAGGGATGCATGCAATAGTGAATATAAAAAGTGTAATAGAAGGTGCAAAACTAATCAAAATTGCACCAAAACTTAGTATAATACATATATTCTAATCTAGAAATGATCTATGCTGAAACAAAAAGGAAATTATATGTCGAGTTCATGGTTGTCCCTAGGTGTTCCAATTGGGACTATTAGAAATGAAAAACCTAATAAAAGGTGCAAAACTACTCCAAATTGTACAAAAACTTAGCATAGTGCATATAATATACTCTAGTAATGATCTATGCTAAAATATAAATGAATATGGATGCAAAGGTCATGGCCATCCCTAGGTGTTCCAATTATGACTGTTAACCATCCCAGGTGGAGAAAACCTCTAAACCTAGTGGTTTTTACCACCAATTCCTTTCGGATATGGTTTAAACTATTCCTAGAGGTGTTTTTTTGAATTTTGTAATCTGATTCACTGAAATGGTTGGGTTTTGGAATGGGTTTGTGTATTTGGAATCACTTAGAAACCTCCTTCGATTGATGGATATTTCAAGGGAAAATATGTATGTGAAAGTTTGATTGAATCTCAGTAGCACTCCATTGCGAAATATTGTGAAGACTCTTTTTTTGAATTAGGTGGATTGACTTCTTTTTATAGCTCAATAGAGCACAAGGTCAAATGGCAAGTTAGGGCATGTGAGCCAAGTGTCACCATTTGTCAAAACCTTGCCATGCATTGGGTGGGAGACACGTCCAATTTGGGCTTCCAATTTGTAGTTTGTGATTGAATTAATATGCTCTAAATCTTGTCATATCAATGGGTGAGATAAATGGTAGAATTTGATTTCCATATGTCCAACCCTTGATGTTTTGGGATTCCATGGGCTTGGTCACCCCCTAGGGGTGGTTGTCCCACCCAGGGATGGCCATGGATGGCTATCCTAGGTGGCATGTCCATAAATTGGTGGTCATCCTAGGGTGGGATGATCATGGCTGCATGGCCCAAAACTTCCCAAAAGTTGTAAGGACAACTATTTAACCCTAGAGGGTTTCCTAAGGAGGCCATATGGTGTTAATAAGAGTTCATATTGGTAGTCTACTCATATTGGTATGATTTTCATGTCTACATCTTGCTTTTATTCATGTATATCGTACTTGACCACATACTAAATGTCATGCTTGATTCATCCATTCCACTCAACTCAAATGGCTTGATATGTGTCACCATGCACTCATCAATCAATAAGAAGTAAAAATTTGAATAGGCATTTGTTCTATTTATATTTGTATCATCTTGCATTGGTCGTAAAATAAAATTAGTCATAATTTGCCCTCACAAGCAATCAGTATGATATTAAAAAATATTGTACAAAATTAGAAAATCATCACATTGCATCTGCAATCATCCATTTGCATTCATCACATGCATTTTGCATATTTTTCATCTTCATCCTCCCTTATTCTCTTGGATTTCAATCAATGTTGTATGGTCACACTTTGAGCGGCTACATACCTTTGATTAAATTCCATTATTCCCCTCTTCTTCTTCTCCCTTTTTCTCTTGGGTTTTAATCAATTTTGTATGGTCATGCTTCGAGTGACTACATACCTTTGATTGAATTTCATCCTTTCATTTTATTTTTCTCCCTTCCCCTCCATTGGATTTCAATTGATGTTGTATGGTCACACTTCGAGTGACTACATACCTCTAATTGAATTCCATTCTTCTCACTTATTATCTTGGCTATCATTCAATATTGTACGGTCATGCTTTGAGTGGATACATACCTTTTATTTGATCCCATTCTTTCCATTCCTTTTATTTCTCATTTCATGAACACATTTCATCTCCTTCTCACATCATATTTTTGTACTAAACTGTGTTCCATATAGCATAGTATAAAAAGGAGCAAATGTAAACACACAAAAGTTGCACATGTTTATTTATAGATATTTTTAGATCTACATAGACACTTATAGGTTTACTTAGGTCACCATAGGCCACTATAGTCATCTGTAGGCTACCTTAGTCATTTGTAGAATCTAAAATATATGAAAACTAGGTAAAACATACCCAAAACATCTTCTACCCACTAGAAGACGATCTACTAGATCCATAAGACTACTTAAGCCCTTACCTAAACCTAATTAGGACCCCATGGGATCATTCCCAACTAAAAATCCTAATTAGGCTAATTAACATTCTAATTTGCAAGTGACTTTCACTAAACATGCACTTTATCATCAATAAAAGATTAATTAGGGTTAATGGTCAAATTATCCCTAAGCACACTCCCGCATATGTGTGCACCATTATATTAGTTAGGATATTTATAGAAACCCTAACTAAACCATAACCTAATATAGGACTTAGCTAACCCTAGATAACCCTAACTCTTCCTCACACGTGTGAGGATGAGATATTCCTTTAGGGCATATGGGCTTGACACCTCCCCAAAACCCTAACCTAACCTCACTAGGGATTGAATCTAAGGTCTAGTTCATCTAAGCATCCCACCTAACCTTAGCCTTTCCTAGAAATAGAGGGTTCCACCCCTAATTTTAGCTCTCTCCTTTCAGTCACCTTACAAAAACTTGACCAAAATCATACTAGAGCTGCATCTAACAACTCCACACTCTGAAAAAAATATTAGAGCACCTTGGGAGCCCATCTGGATGAAGGATATCCACTAGAAAGTAATTGCAGACCGATTATCCACCACCCTATGAATCTAGGTTACAATTCGTAAGCCACCCTACAAATTGATCATACAATAGGTCTACATCAACATATATAGCAGTATTAGTTCTTTGATGTTTTAGTTGCATTCCCTTTTAGTTTTTAATCATTTTTCATGTTATTTTTATGTTGCGTTTGTCTTTATCACTATGGGACTTGATTGAGGTAGGCCCCCAAACTTACTAATTATATTTTTTAGGTATCAAAAACCAAGTACAGAAGAAACCACACCAACAAATTACCGGTGGCCTACGTACACAAAAGCCCACCTTCATTGAGGAGCTCTTAAAGATATAATCATGATGTTGAGTATTTTATAAATAAAATAAGGGTATTCATATTTGTAACCTATAAAGCATTCCTTTATGAAATAAAAGTAGTATTTCTAAGTACTTTGCATTGTGTTGAATTACTTGATCATATGAATATCTCTTTTTGTCAGCTTTAGTATGTAGTTAAGATTAATAGCAAGACTGGTGGGAAAGGGGATGATAAAATGTTTAAGAAACATCTAATTTGCACAAATTTAGTGATGTATTTCTAGAATATCTTCTATATATACCACCTCAATGTGATTTTGACTTCACTATTGAATTAATGCCAGGGGCTGAACCTATTGCAAGGATACCTTACAAAATGATCCCAATTGAGTTGCAGGAGTTAAAGGTGCAACTTAAATATTTATTAGAACAAGGTTTGATCAAACCTAGTGTGTCACCTTGGGGTGCTCTAGTATTATTTATTAAATGAATGATGGTTCCTTAAGGTTATGCATATATTATAGGATGTTGAACAAGGTGACCATAAAGAATATGTATCATTTCCCAAGGATTTATTATCTCTTTGATTAGCTAAATATTTTTTTTGATAAGTTAACAAAATTATATTAAAGAGGATATTTGGAAGGTGCCCTAACGCCTTAGAACAAAGGATTAATTAAAATATACAACATCCAAACAAACCCAATAGCATCTAGACTAAGCCTAAGACTTTCAGATAAAAAATAAATATTCCAAAAGGACCAAACATGGACAAAAATATTCCAACAAGACAAAAACCAGAAATAGACAACAATCCCCAAAGGAATTACATATTTGAAGAATCCTTGGTATCATACTTTTTTATATCCATGGGGATTTCCTTGAAGACTTCCTTTGCAATTTCCACCACCTCATCCTCCTTGATGCTACCTCCAGTGTTGGATCCTGTGGTATTCTTTTTGGGTTGATCCTTGGAGTAATTTGTACAAAAAAATAGCAAATGTAGAGCATTTTTGTGCTCTTTCATCTGGACAAGGCAACCATGCTTATGATTACTACACTCTTTATCTAAGTTATGGTAGCGATACTAGTCTTTATGATTTACTCCTGTAATAATTTGACCATGAGATCCTGAAGCTCATCCTCAATGGAACTATCATGTATTTTTTCTTGGTTCTGAATAAATTTATCTTTAAGGCACTAGGAGCTTCTTGAAGGGGTGGGGAAATTCTCCACCTTGATATTCTTTCTTACCTATTTCTTAGAATCTTGAGAGCTACCTTCTGCTTTCCTTTTATTGAAACCATGAGCACTTAAGGATGGGATAAAGGACGTGTCCTCCTTAATAGTCCTTTTGGACTCCGCTTGCTGCTCAGGTATAAAAATATTATCTTTTGGGAACTTCTCTAACAAATATTTGTAAATCACCTTAAAAAGTCTCTGATGTGAGGGTCATGCCTCATCCTTCTTTGAGCAAGTTGCCTCAATGGAATATTCCATAGATAAAAATAGGTATTCAAGTATTTTTATAGGTTTCACTTCCTTGAAGTGATTCACAAAAGCTATGTGAAATGAAAGGGGAACCTAGGTCATCAACTATGATATATTCCATCATAGGTTTCATGAATTATTTCCATGGAGTAGGTAAATCCTCTGTGACCATCCCTAGTTTTATGAGCTTGCACAGACTAGATCTTGGCTTGAACTCCTTCAGCTTCATGTCCCAATTATGTTTATCCCTACGGATGGTTATTCCCACCAATGACTAACCTGTTATTTATGCAAGGATTGGAATGGCAACCTAAAATTCAAATCCATGGATAATAACAACATATTTCTCCCAGGTGGAAGTAAAGCAGTGTTCACATCCCAATTCATCCAATTTTTTTTTGCAAAAATGGCTTAAATCCATGTGCATTCATGATCACCTCAACAACAGGTTCAATTTCAAGCATCTTTGGTTCAATGAAATCCATAATGGCCAGGTTACAAAATTGCAGGATGGAAGAAAAAATAGAGTGCTCTAACCAAAACCTTAGTGAGAAATCGAGGGAGATAGTAATTTTGGAATGGAGGTGTGCTTTTGAATCAAAGGGAGGTCTTGGGCATTTTTGGAAACTTCACCACCTCCTCGGGTTGTAACATTTCCTTAGAAATAACAATTCCACCCTGTACATGATATCAAATTGATGGGTGTTACTAGACTTGAAGTTCCTACAACACCTATCACTACCAAAAATAGAAATGTGTGCCACTCTTGGATACTTTTAAAAACTTATCATTGAAAATAGAAATGTGTGTGATTTTTTATTAGGTAAAGATTACCACTATATTTTCAAAGATTTATTTGAGGTTTGGATATCATCAGTTGAGGATTTGAGAGGAGGATACTCATAAATGACCTTTAATACTAGAAATGAACACTATGAGTTCATAGTGTTTCTATTTGGATTGAAAAATACACCAACAACTTTTATGAATTTGATGAAGAACTTGTTTTCAGTTTGTTTTGGTATTTTTAGATGATATCTTTATATATTCTCACACCAAAAAGTAACATGACCAACATCTAAGGTTAGTCTTAGAGGTGCTAAGGAAGAACCAACTATATGGAAATTTATCCAAATGTGAGTTCTATACCTCATAATTTTAGTATTTGGGACACATCATCTTGGCAGAAGAAATTGGTGTAGATCCTAAGAAGATTGAGGCTATTTTAAGTTGACCCACAGTGATAAATATATTTAAAGTGAATTTATTCATGGAGATCACAATTTATTATAGGTATTTTATGAAGGATTATTCAAATTTTTCCTACTCTATCACCAAATTTTAGAAAAAGGGAAAGGATTTCAAATGGTGAAAGAAATGTAAGATCAACTTTGAAGCCTTGAAAAATAAGTTAACTATGGTACTAATTCTCAATATACTAGATCCTCTTTGGAATTTTACTATGTGTACAAATGCTTTCTTGGAAGGTTTGGGTGGGGTGTTATCCCAAGAAGAGGCTACAATAGCATATGAGTCTAGAAAACTCAAGAAGCATGAGCTAAATTATGCTACACAACCTAGAATTGGTAGCAATTGTGCATGCACTAAAGGTTTGGAGGTACTATTTTTTGGGAAAACATTTTGAGCTAAGGATAGACCATAAAATTATAAGGTATATTTTTACCCAACCTATGTTGAATGCAATATAAAGAGGATGGATAGAGTTCTTAATAGAATATGACTTTGGTATTAAGTATATCAAAGGGAAGGAAAATAATGTTGTAGATGCATTGAGTAGGAAAAGGTACATAGAAACATTAACCCAAATTCGTATACACTTGATGGACAAAGTCAAAGAAATGCAACTACATGATACATATTTCCTAGAAATCCAAGCTTAAGTTGAGAGAAATCTTGAGGAAAATAAGAATTTCAACATAAAAGATGAACTTTTATGCTTTAAGGATAAGGTGGTCATACCCAAAAATAGTGATTTGAGGAGAATGATTATGCAAGAGGTATATAGTTCTCCATACTATGCTCATCCAAGAGGGTCTAAGATGAGAGAAAACATGAAAACGACCTTCTATTAGGTAGGAATGAAACATGATATCACTGGTTTTATTGCAATATGTTCAGAGTATAGAAATATTAAGGCAGAACATTGGCACCTAATTATAAAATTGTACCCACATGATATACCTAAATAAAAATGATAGGTAATATTATGGATTTTATTGTGGGTTAACCTAAGACTAGGTATCCACATGATGCAATTCTTGTGGTGGTCAAAATTTTGACCAAGGTTACACATTTTAGACTAGGTAACATCAAGGATGATGCAATGGTAGTGGAAAATAAGTTTATCAAATAAAATGTGAGGTTACATGGTTTTCATGAGGTGATCATACCAGACAAGGATTCTAGGTTCACTTCAAAATCTTAGCAGGCTCTTCTTCATGTAGTGGGTAATAATCTGAACATCAATTTTTCATATCATTCATAAATAAATGGTCAAATAGAGAGGGTGAACCAATTTTTAGAGGACATTCTATGCATGTACTGCATGGATCAAAAATCTAAATGGGAGGAATTTTTACATCTAATAGAATTTGCATATAATAATGGATACCATGCATCCTTGGGAATGGACCTGTTTGAAGCCTTGTATGGAAAAAGTTTTAGAGAACCTCTATATTGGGACAATCTAGAATATTGGGTGGTGATTGGATCAGAAACTATCAAAGATATGGAGGAGCATATCAGAGTGATTTTATAAAGGCTCAAGGAAGTTATTTATCACCAGAAGAGCTATGCTAATTTGAAAATATCACGAAAAGAATACTCTATAGGAGATAGAGTTTTCTTAAGGGTAAGACCCATGAAAAGTGTCATCAAGTCAACCAAGTTGGAAACTCGCTAATTTGGGACTTTTGATATCATTGATAAGATTAGTCAAGAAGCCTATAGGCTTACCTCTCCACTCAACCTATCAAATATCAATGACACTTCCACATATCCCTACTTAAGAATGTTTGAAATATTTCTAAATTGTAGATGGAGGATCCCTCAACCATTGAGGTGAGACCAATAAATATTCTAGGGTTTCATTCCAAGATGTTGATGAAATTAACCCTAGATCAATGTAAGGTCTAGTGGGACTAGTATTCTAAAAATTGTGCAACATGGGAAGATGCTAAAGAAATGAGAAAGCAATTCCCATATTTATTTGAATGAAATTTATATGTTGTACTTTCAAAATACATAGAGTGCTATGTTTAGTACAAGTGGGGGAGTATGTAATAGCTCTTCTTGGCATGAATTATGCTTGATATTTAAATTATGTATTAATGAGTCATTATCTAATACATAGTTTTATTTTATGATTGAAAAGTGCATTTAATGATTGATTATGCTACTTTAGAATATGGTACTACTTATGGATTTTATGGTTGCAACACCAAGTACTCTCACCAATGGATTGCCATGGGACAACCACAAGAATTAAGAGAAATTTAGAAAATGATGGTTGATGACATGTTCATCGATAAATCAAGGGTAAAAGAGTACCCTTCATTTATATGCATTGCATATATGCTTGTGTTTGAATACACCATTGGACCATGATATTACTTTGGAAAAGGAGTCATCCTTAATAGAGTGGGGCTAACATTTTACATATCTCAAAAATCCATATACTAAAGGATAAAGTAATGTATTGTATTATTGCTTAGAAAGTCCTTGTACTGCTTAAGTTTATTGAAAGCATATATTTATATTATTGTACCAATAAACTATTAATATGGCTAATAACATTGATACTTGTGCTAATAATATTAATACTAGATTTCAAGCCTAACCCCCAAAGTTTTGTCACACAGTAAAACCTACCACGATGGAAATATTTAGGCTAAGGTAGGATCCTAGGATTCTGCAACCCCTGGTCAGTAGTAACAACCATATTTTTAGCATAAAAAAAAACTTATGAGAATCCTTTTCACACCAAGCTGACGAAGCAAAATTATTATTGGAGTGATGGGTCGGTTTTTGGGACATGAAGGGAGCAGATTCCTAAAGTCAAAACTCATGAGAGTTGGTTTATCAACACTAATTGTATGAAGTGGCATAAGGATATGAACGTAAGGTTTGTTAAGGTGGGCTGACATGTCTACACATGATCTCCTAGATGGAAGTTCAAAAGTCACTCAATCCAAACTTGGCGTATTGTGATTGGCATGCTCAAGTGGTGTTTTACCATGTCAAATATGAAAATATGGTCTTGGTAAAACGATTTGACTATAATTACAACCCCAAGTTAGAAACCATTCAAATGGATTGAAATATCACCCCACAGTTGATGATTATCATCACCCTTTTCATAAGGAATCACCAGGACTCCAAAAAATCATTATCAGAGATTTCAAGTATTGTATGGAGTCTGGAAAAGGCAAGAATCAGGTGACTTTTATGGTGACTCCTAGAGTGCAAGGTGGTATCATGGATATATTTTTGGGGCTGGGTCACCATTGATTATTGAGTTTATTTCCTTGGGATCTGTGCTTCTAGTCCCAAGGTGTGTGGAAACTAGGAATGTTCATCCTTTTTATTCCTATCAGAGTGTAGTGTCTTATATTTTCAGCTCAGTAGTTGCTTTGGGAGGAAGAAAGAGTAGAGGAAAAGTTACTACTAGTGGAAATATGACCAACCTAGTTTTGGAACCGAGATCCCTAGCGATGGACAAAGATATTAGAAATATTTTAAAGAAAGGGAAGATCTTGCAATGTATTCTAAAGTTTGGGGGACACCATAGGGATATGGTGAAGCATCTAGAATATTCTTAGCACAATTGTGTGGTTAGAATTGGCATGCTAGCTTTTGAAATAAACATTTCCTTAATAATTAAAGTTATGAGAGTGGTGGTGGATGGATATATTCACAACTGAGAGAAACACTCTCTTGTGAAGGAAGCCCAAATTTTCCTTGGCAAGGAGGAGGAGCTAGTCAAAATTCAAAATAGTTTCAAAATATTATCACTAATTGTCATGGGATAGAGTAGCTCCAATAGCCATGAAATACTTCACTTTGGATGAGAGTCAAAAAATCTTGAGGAGATATCATTTTATGTTCTTCAACCATATGCATCACAAGTGCCAGATGGATATACCCTATTTTTTATTCTAATCCTTAGTGAGGTTGATAAGTAAAGTGAATAAAAGGATTGCCCCTGATCCTATCCACCAAGGATTTGTTAAATTAGTGTGTGATTTCATGGTGAAATACAAGGGACTATATGGTGAAGAAATCTTGAATTCTCTCAATAGGGTGCCATACCCTATTGTAGATTATATAGATTCCATGGATTCATAAGAATCTGATACTTTTAGTAGAGATTTGGCTAACACCACTGTAGCACCCTAAAATTGGCGCAGTAAAATTGGAATAATTACATTCACCTTAGTAAATAAATTTAAATTCAAATTTAACCTCCCAAACCACCCGTTAACCGTCGAGAAACCCGTTTCCTCCTTTTTCGTGCCATTTTTAGCAGTTGTTTTGACCGTTTGACGATATCGTCTTCGATCAGACGATATCGCCCTGCATTTGACGATTTCGTCTGGACTAGAACGTCCAGACGATTTTGTCACAAAACTAAATTTGCATAGTTGGAATCCGTTCCAACGGGTCTCCAATCCGGGTAGAAGCGTGTCTGCGCCGTTGGGACCCTTCCCCCGTTGGAGATCTCCCAAATTGGGATGATCTCCAACCTCCCAACAACTATCCTATGCCTATTTAACTCTAAGAATTTTCCCTCCCCAACCCCTGGCTGAATTTTTATGCAAATTGAACCCTTATGCTCTAAAACATCGTAATTCATATTTTGCATTAGTCCTATAGTCATTTCATTACAGGTACACCACTGGTTTTTAGTTGAAGCCAGTACCTATCGCAGCCGATGAACCTGTCAAGATCGGAGGCGATCTCATCAAATTCGGGACGATCTCGTACTGATGCGAGACAATTTCGACTGCAGTGCACATCGAGGCAATCAGTGCCTGGAGTTTGTTCTTCTGTCTCTTTTCTCTCGTCATTTTATGTTGTAAATTAGATTGTTTATTCAGTTTTTATATTATATTGCATTTGGAGTTCACCCATTTTGTCTAAGTTTACAGATTAAGATCATATTCTGCTATCTAAACACAGTTATTTGCATTTACTTCTGTTCTTGTATATTGTTCAACACTCATATTACTGTTTTACATAATTTTCCCCTGTTTGCAAAATAGAATTTCTCGTATTTTGCATCTGTTTGCTGTTTTGCAGGTCTCTGATGAATTCATCTGACGAATTCGTTAGATTTCCGACGATCTTGTCAATTCAGATGATTTTATCAAATTGAAGGTGATTCTGTTGAATTGCGGACGATCCATACTACTTCAAGCTTCAGAAACTCCATAAAACTTTCGGATCAGGTAATCTTCATTGGCCTCCTGCAAATTCTCTATTTCTATTTTCCTTTTTGTTTGTTGTATGCATTTAAATTGCATTTTCATGTAGTTTAAGTTAGAATCATTCGGCCAAACCTAGGATGAATGTTTAAAAATAAAACGAACTCATCAAAACTCATTCCCAAAACCTAGGCATGGAAACTGCCGTCAAATGTTTCCTGGTGAACCCACCATCCATCGAAAAATCACCAAAATGCACCTCCCTTGAGAGGCGGGACCTTCGCAAAGTCCTCTCGTCCGAGGTACCGCACCATCCTTTTCCCATCCTCCTTTCGGGCGTGGATCCAATAGCCTGAAGGTAGGGGTGCAAAAAATTTGGAGCGATACAACCACTACTGTTGTAAGTTCTACAACTAGGGTGATGAATTCACCCCAACAAGGTATTGGAGGTAGTGATGAAAAACTAGACGATCCAAATACTTGCTAGAAAAATTGGCCATCTCAGGAAAGACACCTCTATGCATGGATGATTTAGATTCCAAAGACTTTACTCTGCATCCTAAGAAGGCCAAGCTTATCCTCAGATCAACATCTACCAAGGTGAAGAAATAACCTAGCATCCAAACCTTGGGGATGGATCCAGATATGTTTAAAAGTTTGCTTTTGAAATTACAAATATCTTTGATTGATTCCATGCATACTACCATAGCCTATGCAAAATAAAACCTAGTTTTTATGGCGTGGGAGCAGTGGAATATGGAGGAAGTGTTGAATAATGTTGCTAGAACCAAAATCTAAATCCCTCCTTCCCTCTCTGTGGTGGTTCTCTATTTGGTTTTGGTTCATTTTCATCCCCTTGACTCAGTGGTTACTCTATTTGGGTTATTCACCTTTGGGATTTGATCTCCCTTACATGGGATGTTGATATTTTTTGGGTCTTTATCTCCCCTATGTGGGATGTTATTTTTGGGTTTCGATTTTACCTATGTGGGAAGGTTTTAACCTTAGTCTTTTCAGTTGGTTGTTTTCCTTAGATCCTTTTGGTTCCTATTTTTTAGTTTGGTTTTAGACCTTATCAGGATCTTGGTTTCTCTTTGGGTGGCTTGCATGCCCCTTTATCCTCTCGGTAGGTTTGCCGGATCAATTTTGAAAAATATTAGGGATCCCTTTCAAAACTCCTTCATCCACCTAATCAAAAAAACTTGTGCTATTAGTATCAAAGCTAATAACTAATATTAGCATTTGGTATTAATCAAAAAGTAATTAATTTAATTTACCTATGGTTAAAGGTAATAATAATATGGATGAAATTTAGATTAATTACTTATGTTAGCAAAGCTTCAAATGAAATAAGGGATTAATTAGCTTTATTTCTTAAAAGATTATTTTGAAGGTTTGCAATATAGAAAGCATTATGGGATAATATTAATGTTTTGATTAAGGATAATAATATTATTAAATAATAATTAAACCTTAGTGTATGCTAAATCAAAGCACATTGTGAGATGTTGGCATTCAATTCTTAATAACATTTAATAAGATCATGTTGGCTATAAATATTAAGGGTGGCTAGCGTTGGAGGAATTTTTGAAGACTCCCATGCCTTGGAGGATGTAAGGCTATAAGGTAAATATGGTTTTCTACCTGAGATTTATTTATAGTAAAGGAAAAGTGTAAGCAAAAGAGGAGCGAGGAGTGAGGAGCAAGTTGCACTGTTGAACATTTGAATCTATGAGCGAATATAGTAGTAGTGTAAATGAACCTTCTATGCATGGTGGTTGTTACTTAGAATTTATTGCATGGTGTTTGTTACTTAGTAATAAACACTTCAATTTGTTATTGGATGTGTTAAGTTGCCTTTCATTAAGTTTTTCTTAGTGGTTGATGCTTGATAGTCACCTAGTTGGGGCTTGAATTTGGTGTTAAAACGTTTGAAATTTTAGACTTAAAATTTAGTTTTTGTTCTTACTATGAATTTATTTTTTAGTTGAGTTTCTTGTGTTAGAATTCCTTGCAGTGTAATATATGTAGATCCCTATGCATCTTGGATTCTGTTATTAGATAACATGTTTGGGATTATGTTCCTAGGGTGAATATTGATGCTCTGGTCTGAATATTTTTTCCTAAGAAAAGGTTGTTGAGCCTTACTAATAGGTCTTCACTGTGTGGAGATTACTTGTATTCTTTGATTTCTCTAGATATAGGTGTTCAGGTCTTTGAAAATTTTAAGGAAGCTTGATCGAGTTGTAGGAAAAACCAGCTCTAGAGAGTTTCCTTGTAGGTGTTATTGTTGTGCATGGGCTTAAGTACCATTTTTATGCTTTTAATATTTAATCATTGAGCTAGGGATTTAAAAAATGTATTAAAGTATTAGAAAGAGCCTTTAAAATATCCTTTACTTAAAGTATTGAAAATGTTAAAGGAAGGACTTATGGTAGCCAATGTGACTTGAACCAAAGTAGAATAGACATGTTGTAATTATCATGGATCTTAGTTAACCATCTCACACCAACTCGACTACCCTCTCATCCTTTTTTAATGAGTTTACACAAGCTTTTCTGAGGGGTCCTAGTCCCCTCATACTAAGTAAAAGAGCTTAAGGTAGCTAATGTGATTTGAATTGGAATTGAATGGATTCATGGTATGGATTGTAGACCTCAACTGGTTGTCTCACACCAACTTGACTACCCAATCACCCTTAAAAGAGATTATGGTAGCTAGTGTGATTTAAATTGGAGTTGAATGGACTCTCGATATGGATTATAAACCTTAGTTGGTTGCCTCACACCAAATCGACTGCTCACTCACCCTTAAAAGGGTTATGGTAGCTAGTGTGATTTGAAAAATAGTTGAATGGACATATGGTACAAATTACATACCTCAATTAGTTTTCTCACACAAAATCAACTACCCACTCACCTTTTAAAGAGAAGAAAAATACTTTAACATAATAATTATATCACCATTGATGATAGAGGTGCACAAAGTGGAGGTTCTACAAGAGGATGTATTTGAAAATCCTAGTGAAGTAGTAAAGACAAATATGCATGAAGTGGAGGTTCCATTGGAGGAGCAATATCTGAGTAGTGGCTTGAAAAACCCTAGAAAAGTAGCTATAATGGTAGCTCTAGCAGAGCAACAAAGTTAGAGCTATATGGAGTGGAGGTTCCATAGGAGGAGCGAGATCTAAGCAACAACTTAAAAAACCCTAATAGAGCAACAAAATCATACGAGGGTTCAATGGAGGAGTAGGAGCTCTATTTTGAATGGTGGCAACTAGTATGGGAAAGGATGGGAGTAGGAGACTTTGAATTTGGTTTTCATGGGTTTACGGAAGGGTGGTGGGATCTATTAAAATATGTGGAGGTAACACTGGCTTGGATACAAATATAGAAGTTCTAGGCCCACCAAATAGTGTGTCTACAAGAGGTTTTAATACTAGCTTCATAGATCCTTTGGGAAGTAATGTGTCATAAAATGGTAAGCTAGAGGTTGGGTCCTATTCTCATGGCCCACAATGTTCCCCTAAAAACTTAAGCCTTGGCATTTCATATATTGTGATGATGTTTAAATGTGTAAGAAAGATCTTATCAAAACCTATTTGCAATATATCCCCTATGGAAAATGACATTAGAATCCCAAGTGAACTAGTTAAGTTCACCATGGGTGATGGCAATTGTGACCTTGTGGAGGGTGAGACTAGACCTAGATTCAAATTTGAATATGGGCACTATTGAAGTGGAAACCTCTGGGCTCCATGAAAATTGTAGCAACCCTTAAATCCTTTTTATATTAGGTTAAAATTGCATGGAAGATGTAAACTATATCCTAGGGGAGACCCCTAGTTCTAAGGTAAAAGAGGTTTATTTTGAAAAAAATTGGAACATGATTTCAATCCTCATACACAAAGGGTTAAATTTTTGCATCTATGGGTTCATCTACTTTCCCTCCCTTACTATATTTGGCATGAAGATGTGTTGAGAGATGTGACCAAGGATGTGGGGGATCTCCTTCTATAACCAGAGTGAAATTAAAAATGGTGTATGTAAGAATATGTGTTATGGTAGATCTAAAGGTGGATCTTCTATAAAGATTATCTCATTCTTAGGTACTTGGGACCATTCCATGATTTATGAAAATAGGTCAACCTAGTGCTCTAGTTATGGAAAATTGGGTCACTAGGTGAACCAATGTCCCTTTAAGGCATAAGTAGATAAGGAAAAGAGATCTACAAGAATTATCATGACCCTCCCTGACATGCTTCTGGCCTAGAAAGCTATGTGTTGTTGGAAGGTAAGTTGAGCTTAGATATTATTATAATTTATGAATAAAAGGTTATTCATAATAGTAGTTTATTTATAATAAAATGTTATTATAAATAAATATGATATTATTATAATTTATGAATAAAAGGTTATTCATAATAGTAGTTTATTTATAATAAAATGTTATTATAAATAAATATGATATTATTATAATTTATGAATAAAATGTTATTCATAATAGTAATTTATTTATAATAAAATATTATTATAAATAAATATAATATTATTATAATTTATGAATAAAAGGTTATTCATAATAGTAATTTATTATAATAAAATTTTATTATAAATAAATATGATATTATTATAATTTATGAATAAAAGAGGGTTATTTAAATATTATTTCTTTAGAATGAAAAGATACCTCTTTATAAATAAATAATTGATATACTTTAAAAGAAATAAAGATATTGTTTTATAATAAATGAATTTAATTCAAATAGTTATTTTATGTTAAGTGATAAAATAATCTTCACTATAAACACACAACTATCCTATTTGAAATGATAAATGAAATTCATTTAACTTAATTATCAAAAAAAATTATTTAAAATGATGATGAGCATTCATTTAAACTAAATATTAAAGTTCTACCTAGTTGATAATTAAAATTTATTCTATCTGTTGTTGAAAAGATCTTAAAGCAATTTAATAAGAGCGGCTAGGTGAGCAATAAGTAAGACCACTTTGAGGATCTGTAGGATCAGATTCTTGCGCCTACCTTTCTTGGGATTTCGACCAAGGTGGTGTTGTGGAGTTTCCACAACCACCCCAAAATTCTTGGGGACCCACTTGTCATATTTTGATATGAAAGGTTTTTTATTTTCTTTGGTTTGTAAGAATAGGGATGTTTGACCATTTTGTTTTAATGATTTTAATTGCTTTGGTTATTTGATATTTAATGATTAATTAATCTAGGCATTAATGCTTAGATTAATTAAAATATATTTTGATGAATAAGAGTTTAATGGTATTCATGCTATCTAAGGTGATGGAATGTGTTTAACAAAGCAAGACCTGACCTAAAACAAAATGAGGATACAAAAGGTACAAAGAAATTGAGATAGAAGCCAATATGCTATTATCTACCTAATATAATTGCATTAACTATATTGTGTACATAATAGTAATATTTTTAATATTATGTTATAAGGTTCTAAAATGTTATTATTATAATAATATTATTATATTTTATATAATAATATTATTATAATGTACTTTATAAAAGACATGATAATAATATTTACGATAAGGTAAAGTTTAACGTCGTTTCATTTGATTGTAGATAAGGTGATGGTGGCTATTCGAAAACATTCAAAGACATGAGTGGCTAGTCCAAGAACGTTCAGCGCTATGGCAGTGAAGCTTTGCGGAGCAACGCCAACAAAGAAGAGGCGGTCCAAGATGGCATTAGGGTTTCAGAAGAACAACATGAAAGGCATCGGAGTGTTCAGTGAAACGACCTAGAGGCAGAGGTATGCCATCGAACAAGGAAGGAAAAAATATTATTAGGGCAACCTATGATGCCAATTGACAGAGTTAAATGTTGGCCTCGAAGAGCATGGAAGGTTTTAGTGTTGCATCTGTTTCATTACGTTATGGCAGCATGAGTGTGAGAGTAGGGAGTTGAAAAACATTGATGGATGTGTAGTTTTGGTAGCACCACAACATCGATGGCAGCATCGATGGCTGTGTAGGTTTGGCAGCACCACAAGGACGATGTCAACGCTATGGCTGCATAGTCTTGGCAGCGCCATGGCTGCATAGGTTTGGCAGCACCACGATGTCTATGACAGTGCTATGGATGTGATGAAGGAGCATCCAATGGTGTAAAAGTGATCTTGCATCACCAAAAAAATATTATAATTGTTTAATTTTGTAAAATTTAGTAAAACGAGTAAAACTAGTTTTTCTTGCAGGAGATTTTTAAAGGTCTTAGAGGTCAAATTTGAGGATTTTTGGCTGGACGCATGCCTTAAAGCAAAGATACAGGGTTTGTTCCACTTAGCTTGTTTCATGTCGTTTCCAAAAATATGTTGTAATAGTCAATCGGGTCAACAAGAGAGAAGTTATGACCTCTGCAAGTTGCTCCAAATTTTAAATTTGAAATTTCAAGTTTTAGGTGGGAAAAAAGGGGAAAATAGGGCATAAGTGGGAATTTTCAAAATTGTAAAATGTTTCTTCTTTTGGGATCCTCATTTTTAGCATAAAAGTAATGGAAATATTTGGCTCCTTTTAGCATTTCTGGTTTTCAGTGGATTATATGTGTTTTTTTTATGAAACTCTGCTTCAAGTGGTATCAAAGCGAGAGTTCCTGAGTGTGTAAATAGAGTGCCGAACGTGAGGCAGTTTACACCAAGATTTATGGTTAGGGTTTGTGGGATAAGTGAGCAGAATGCCTCCACAAAGAAACTGTGGTGGTGGGAGAAATATGGTGCCAGAAGAAGATTTCAGATCTTTGTAAAGGTAAGTTCAAGCTCTCCAAGAGGAGCTGCATAGAAGAGGCCCAATTCAAAGAAGAATAAGAAGAGGCAGTAGATCCTACATAATCCAGATTGTATAAGGCCATATCACAGATTGGAAAGATACCGAAGTTTTATGTCTCCACATATTTTGGAAATATCAACCCAAAAGAGTTGATCGACTGGATCAATGACATGTAGGAATACTTTGAGTATGAGGAGTTAGAAGATCCTGAGAGGGTCAAGTTTGCTAAGACCAAGCTAATGGGTCATGTTAGCATATGGTGGAAGGGAGTGCAGCTAGATAGAAACAAAAGAGAAAAATAAAGGATAACAAGGTGGGAGCAGATGGTGGAGAAGTTGAAGAGATAATTTATTCTAGCTGATTACGAGTTGGATCTGCTCAAGAAAATGTAGGGTTTGAGACAATCGAGTAAGTTTTTCAAAGAATATATAGAGGATTTCTATAATATCCTGATTCAAACAGGCTATTCTAAGGCCAACAAGGAGAAGGTAGCTCGTTATATTAATGGGTTAAGAGCAAGTATTCAAGAAGAGTTGATTTTGGTCAGGATGACCACCATTGAAGATGCTTACCATTTTGCCTTAAAGGTAGAAGAGAATTTGAACAAGAGGTTTGAAAGCAAACAAAGAGGAAGAGGTTGTGGTGGAAGAACTGGTGGGAGAAAAAATGGAGGATGGAATGAGGACCAAAAGAAAACTGGGGATACAAGCAACAGTCAAGACCATAAGGGATAAAATACTTACCATCCCCATAAACAGAATAATAACTACCAAAATAATTGTTACCAGAGAGGAATAGCAAGGTCTGGATGACGGTTTGGAAAAGGAGGATTTCGTGGAAACTATTTCCACTATAGAGAAGAAGGACATCAAGCATACGAGTGTCCACAACACCAAGGAGGAACAAATAGGAGGCCTGAAGGTAATGCCCAATCTATTTTTATTGATGAAGGTGTTCAATATGAGCACTCTAAAGAAGCGAAAATAGGATTACTAATAACAAGGAGAGCCTTGTTGAATGAGGAGAAATATCCTGATCAGAGGAAGAGCTTATTTTGTACAAGGTGTAAATGTGTAGGTAAGGTCTGTAATGTTATCATAGATAATGGTAGCATGAATAACCTAGTTGCAGAAGGAATTGTTACCAAAATATAGTTAGAGAGGAAGAGACACCCACATCCATATCAAATTGCATGGTTGCAGAAGGACCATAGGACTTAGGTTAGTGAGCAGTGCTTGGTAAAATTTAATATTGGGAATTACTGTGATGAGGTCCTGTGTGACATCCTGCCTATGGATGCTTGCCATTTGCTATTGGGAAGGTCATGGCAGTTTGATCGGTGTGCAATTCATGATGGGTGTGCCAACACTTACTCCCTAACAAATAATGGAGTGCACCATAAGCTGAAGCCCCTAAAGGAGGTGGACGAAAAGGTATGTAGTAGTGCCAGAATCTATTTAGTTGAAGGTAGAAGGTTTTTGGATGGTTTGAAACATGAGCATATGTGTTATGCATTAATTCCTAGAGTTAGGGAAGAATAATGCAAAGATACCCCAGTAGAAGTCTCAAGTTCATTAGAAGAATTTCCAGATATTATATCGGATAATGTACCAGAGGGTTTGCCACCAGTAAGGAAGATCAGTCACCATATAGATTTGGTACCAGAATATAGTTTACCCAATAAGGAAGCCCATAGAATGACTCATGTAGAAAGTGAGGAGCTAAACATACAAGTCTAAGAGTTGCTGAAAAAGGGACTGATTCGGGAGATCTTGAGTCCATGTGTAGTACCTACAGTACTAGCACCAAATAAATATGGAGAGTGGAGAATATGTATAGACTCTCGAGTTGTTAACAAGATCACCATAAAATATAGGTTCCCATTGCCAAGAATGGATGATATTATGGACTGTTTGAGTGGATCCAAGTACTTCACAAAGATTAACCTAAAGAGTGGGTACCATCAAATTCGTGTCAGAGAAGGGGATGAGTGGAAGAAAGCCTTCAAGACTAGAGAGGGTTTGTATGAGTGGTTGGTCATGCCATTTGGGCTAACCAATGCACCAAGCACATTCATGCGGCTGATGAATGAGGTATTGAAGGCATTTTTAGGAAAATTCGTCATTGTCTATTTGGATGACATTTTAATATTTAGCAAGACCCTAGAAGAGCACCTGATGCATATCAAAAGATTTTTTGAGAAGTTGAAGGAGGAGCAATTGCTGATTAATTTGAAGAAGTGCAGTTTTGTGAAGGAGTTAGTGTATCTGGGATTTGTTATCTCAGTTGAAGGTCTAAAAATGGACCTAGAAAGGTGAAGGCTATCATTGAATGGCCTACTTCAAGGAGCATAACTGAGGTAAGATCATTTCATGGTCTAGAAATTTTTTACATAAAATTTATTAGAAATTTCAGCAGTATTTGTGTACCCCTAACAGAAACAATGAGAGGGGATAAGAAAGAATTTAAGTGGACCTTAGGAGCAGATAAGAGCTTTGATATGTTGAAAAAGAATGTCATAGAACAACCTATTTTAGCACTTTCATATTTCAATAAGGTATTTCAGGTAGACTGTGATGCTAGTGGTAGTGCCATAGGAGCTGTGTTGAGTTAAGAAAGTAAACCTATTGCTTATTTTAGTGAGAAACTCAATGATGCTAGGAATAAGTATTATGTATATGATCAGGAGTTATTTTATATAGTTCAGGCTCTAAAGAAGTGGAGGCATTATTTATTTCCAAAAGAGTTTGTTCTATATACTGATCATCAGGCCTTACAGTATATTAATAGCCAAGGGAAGCTAAATCAGAGGAACTTAAAGTGGGTTGAGTTTCTATAGAGTTATACCTTTGTGTTGAAGCATAGGAGTGGGAAGTCAAACAGAGTTGCAGATGCCTTAAGTAGAAGGTAGTGTTTGTTGAAAAAAATGAAGGTGGAAGTTGTAGGGTTTGACAAACTTAAGGGTTTGTACCCTGAAGATCCTGATTTTGTAGAGGCTTGGAGGGCTTGCTTAGCACCTGTTACTTTAGATAGGACTAAATTGTTGGATTTTCTAATACAAGATAGGATGTTTTTTAGAGGAAATCAATTATGCATTCCAAGGAGTTCAATGAGGGAGAATCTGGTCAAGGAGAAGCACAATTGAGTTTGGATGGACACTTTGGTCGAGATAAGACCATTGCCCTCGTTAGTGAGAACTACTATTGGCCATAGTTGCAACAAGATGTGAAGAAGTTTGTACAGAGTTGTAGAGTATGCCAGATGGAAAAGGGTGTAAGACAGAACACTGGATTATATCAGTCATTACCTATACCAGATATGCCATGGGAGGACATCAACATGGATTTTGTTCTTGGTTTACAAAGGACACAGAGGAGGAATGATTCCATATTTGTGGTGGTTGATAGGTTTTCGAAGATGGCACATTTTATTCCCTACCAAAAAACTAATGATGTAGTTCATGTTGCAGGGTTGTTTTTCAAAGAGGTGGTACGCCTACATGGTCTACCAAAGAGTATCATTTCCAACATGGATACCAAGTTTATTGGGTATTTTTGGAGGACCCTATGGAAGAAATTGAAGATAGACATAAAATTTAGTTTTGCATACCACCCACAAATTGACAGACAGACAAAGGTGGTGAACAAAAATTTGGTCAATCTATTGAGGTGCTTGGTAGGAGATAAGCCCAAGGGATGGGATTTGGTTTTGCCACAGGCATTGCATACAATAATTCTTTCAATAGGAATAATAATAAATCCCCATTCCATATTGTGTATGGGAGCATCCCAAGGAATGCTTTTGAGTTGAGAAAGATGGATAGAGGGGAAAAGAGCAGTGTTGAGGCTGAGAACTTTGTAGAGCACCTGAAGAGCCTGCATGATGAAGTGAAGTAGCATATCAACAAGATGAACACTTAGTACAAGACAAGAGTAGACCAGAAGTGATGACTTAAGGAGTTTCAAGTGGGAGATTAAGTTATGGTTCACTTGAGAAAGAAAATATTTCCTGCTAAAACCTACAAAAAGTTAAAAATAAAGAAGTTTGGACCATGAAAGGTCATAGGGAAATGGGATTTAGGGAATGCCTATGAGGTAGAATTGCCAAGTGGGCTGAATATATCACCTGTGTTCAACATTTTAGATTTGGAAGAATATCATGAAGGTGACAAAGTCACAGAATTGTGGATTATTCCCACATATACTCCAAATATAGAAGAGATAGAAGAGGTCCTAGATACCCGTGTAGGCAAAAGTACAAAAAATAGGTAATATGCAGAATATTTGGTTAAGTGGAAGGGCGGGCCTATTGAAGATTCATCTTGGTTGTCGAATGTTGAGGTTGAACATCTTAGTTTTCTTCCAACAAAAAATAAGTGAATTCCACTTCTCAATTTACCCTAGGTGTCTGATATAGGAGCATCCAATGTTGTAAAAGTGATCTTGCATCACCCAAAAAATATTGTAATTGTTTAATTTTGTAAAAACTAGTAAAAAATAGTAAAACTAGTTTTTCTTGCAGAAGATTTTTAAAGGTCTTAGAGGTTGAATAATAGGATTTTCATGTCGTTTCCAAAAATATGTTGTAATATTCAATCGGGTCAACGAGCGCAATGTTATGACCTCCACAAGTTGCCCCAAATTTCAAATTTGAAATTTCAAGTTTTAAGTGGGAAAAAATGGGAAAATAGGGCATAAGTGGAAATTTTTGAAATTGTAAAAGGGCTCTTCTTTTGGGATCCTCATTTTTAGCATGAAAGTAATGGAAAGCTTTGGCTCCTTTTAGCATTTCTGGTTTTCAGTGGATTGTATGTGTTTTTTATGCAACTCTGCTGTGTAGTCTTGGCAACTCCATGGTTACGTAGGTTGGGCAACGCCACAGTGATGATGCAAGCACTATGGCTACGTAGCCTTGGTAGTGCCATGGCTATGTCATTGGCAGTGCTATGACTACATAAGTTGGACAGTGCCATGGCTACGTAAGTTGGATAGTGCCATGGTTTCATTTGGTTACATGGAAACCAAAGTACCCAGGATGGGGAAATGCCATCCTAGTCCTTGGACACATTGGTATGGTTTAGGAGAAATACCATTGGGTCTTGGCATCAAAAAGTGACAACAAAAGTTTCATTGAATAATATTGGCCTGTATTATTTTAGTTAATATGATGTGGTTTGATCATGTTCAATGTTTTGAAGGAGGTCTAAAATCATAGGTGTTATAAGGTATAGCTAATTATTTTATTATTTGTTTGATGGATGTAAAGGGGTATTCTTGGGTAGAATGCTTATAAGAGAAAGGGGAGATATGAGGAGTCATGTAGGGTTATGTTTTTGTTGTTAGTTTTTTTTTTTTTTAAATAACATTTAGAAGTGTTATGTTTATTAAATCACAGAAAATGATGATGGATTATTTTCTTATATCCATTCATTATTTTGGTTGTGAGAGAAGATGAAGCAAAAGGACTTCTAAGCATTATTTATACCTTGCTATCCTACTTTTTTCAAGGGGGGATGGAAATGATGTAACATTTCGAGAAAGTAATAAAGAAAGAGCATTTTTTAGATTTTGAGAGGGTAGCAAACTTTTGTGAGCAAAATCAAAAAGAAGAATTTATTTTAAAATCACCACCTCCCCAAGTTAAGCTAGTGCTCGCTGTTGCATCAGGAGCTGTTAAACTAGGTGCTGAAGCATGAGTGTTTTGTATCCATTGAGCGAAGATAGGTTGTAATTGTATAGCAGTATCTGAAAACATATCCTGAGGACGTCCTAAAGCACTCATAGTATCATTATGAATATACAGACCAAAACTATGGAAGCCTAAGAATATACATACCCAGTTGAGGTGTGATACAATTGCATCACGATGTCTAAGAACACGATCTAATAGATTGTTATATTGAGTAGTTGGATCATAGTCTCTTACCATAAAAATAGCTGCATGTGCAGCAGCGCCAACTATGAGAAATCCACCAATCCACATGTGATGTGTGAACAGAGAGAGTTGGGTGCCATAGTCAATAGCAAGGTATGGGTAGGGGGGCATAGAATACATGTGATGAGCTACGACAATAGTTAAAGATCCTAACATAGCTAGGTTAAGAGCTAATTGGGCATGCCATGAGGTAGTTAAGATCTCGTAAAGACCTTTATGACCCTCTCCTATAAATGGACCTTTATGATATGAGCTTCCAAAATTTCCTTGAGGCTATGGTAAATGCTCCTTTTAAAAGGTCCTATACCTATGACCAACAATCAGAAAAATAATTGCAATAGCCAAATGATGATGCACAGTATCGTTCACCCATAGACCCCCCATTACCAAATTGAGTCCTCCACAAAAAGTCAAAAAATATGAATATTTCGACCAATTCAGGGTGAAAAATGGGGTCAATCCTTTAGCAAAACTAGGATAAATTTGAGCTAAAAGATCATGATTTAAAATAAATTCATGAGGAAGTGGTATCTCTTTAGGGTCAACTCCAACATCTAGGAGTTGGTTAATAGGTAAAGAGACGTGTACTTTCAAAGGTGCCCTGCCCAAGATAGAGATCCAAGTCCTAGTAACCCTGCTAAATGGTGGTTCTGATAGTCTCACAATGACACTGAGAGGGGGGGTGAATTAGTGTAGCTATTTAAATTCAAATCTACAACTCTTAATGCCGAAACAATGAAAAATTAAAATCATATAAAGCAAGTATAACAAGAGAGCATTCCACAACACACGATGTAATGAGGTTCACCAATTTGGCTACTCCTCAAAAATGACTGCTTGGACTACTGTCTAAATCCAGTCTTTGCAAAATACCAATTTTACAATCAATTTACCAAGACCCACTGGAAGGAGCACCAACCCTTGATTTATCTACACCAACAGAAAGGAGCACCAACCCCTAATTTATCTGCACCAACAGAAAGGAGCACCAACCCCTGATTCCAAGCACCAACTCATACTACAATTTTGAAACTATAAGATTGAAATAAAAATGCCTTCGCTTATACAAGACCCTGTCTGGTCTATTGCTCTCTCGAATTTTCTTAGCGCTCTCTTATGGCATGCACTCTTCAGCATTTTTTAGCAATCTTATTCTCCATGCAGATATCCTTTTATAACCTTTTCTCTGTAACTGCACCTGTAACTGTCGTACCGACTTCTTCTGTAACTACACCTGTAACTGTCATATTGACTTCTTCTATAATTGCACCTATAACTATCGTACCGACTTCAATTAACTATCACATATCTTATTTCATTTGCTTGCACCCGTGAAAACACAACATGTCATGATATCGTGACACTTTCACCTCCTTGCTGCTTTACTTGGTTCGTACCCGCATAAACACAACATGTCACGATATCGCGACACTTTCGCCTCCTTACTTCTTCTGTTTGCTTGTACCTGTGAAAACACATGTCACGATATCGCAACACTTTCGCCTTCATACTCTTCCTTTTTACTTTTGTCGCGATATCGTGACACTTCTGCCTTCTTACTTTCTCTCTCCTCCTAGAGTCGCAAAAAAGCGACATGTCGCGATATCGTGACACTTTTTCTCCTTTGCTCTTTCTATTGCCTTCGGGTTGCTAAAACGTGACATGTCGCAATATCGTGACACTTTTTCTCCTTTGCACTTTCTCTTACAATATCGCAATATCGCGACACTTTTTCTCCTTTCCACTTTTTCTTCTCGGCCTTCCTACTCTTTTCAAGTCACGAAAATGCGACATGTCACGAAATCGCGACACTTTTCTTTCTCTGCCTTCCTGTTCTTTTCAAGTCGCAAAAATGCGACATGTCATGAAATCGTGACACTTTTCCTTCTCTGCCTTCCTACACTTTTCAAGTCGTGAAAATGCAACATGTCACGAAATCGCGACACTTTTTCTTCCGTACAATTTCTCTTGCAATATGTCGTGAAATCGCGACACTTTTTCTACTTGCCTTTTTCTCTTCTAACATGTCACGAAATCATGACACTTTTTCTTCTGTACTATCTCTCTTGCAATATGTCGCGAAATTGTGACACTTTTTCTACTTGCATTTTTCTCTTCCAACATGTCGTGAAATCGCAACACTTTTTCTTCCGTACTATCTCTCTTGCAATATGTCGCGAAATCGCGACACTTTTTCTACTTGCATTTTTCTCTTCCAACATGTCGCAAAATCGTGACACTTTTTCTACTTGCTTTTTTCTCTTCCAACATGTCGCGAAATCATGACACTTTTTCTTTCGTACTATTTCTCTTGCAATATGTCGCAAAATCGTGATAGTTTTGCTTGCTTGAGCTTTCTCTCTGAACATGTTATGAAATCACGATAGTTTTGCTTGCTTGCGCTTTCCCTCTGAACATGTCATGAAATCACGACAATTTTGCTTTCTTGCGCTTTCTCTCCGAACATGTCATGAAATCGCGACAGTTTTGCTCGCTTGCTCTTTCTCTCCGAACATGTCATGAAATCATGACAATTTTTTCTGCTTCTCAACGTGTCGCGATATCGTGACAGTTTTTCTTTCTTGCTCAACATGTCACGATATCGCGATAGTTTTCTTCCTTGTGATTTTCTTTTGATTTTTTGCATATGGGCCACTTTGATCTTTTGGATAATCACTATACATACTCTAAAGAACCTCTTAACTCCTATCCACTTCATCAACTGATCTGTCTAACTGTGTTGACAACAATGACAATACTTTTGCTGCAACTTTCTCAACAATCTCCCCCTTTGGAATTGTTGGCAACACTCATGCAATTTCCTATAATTCCTATAATTTTTCTCCCCCTTTGACAATAATACCAAAGGGCTGCTGTAGACTCCCCCTGAGTCCATGCACAACATTCTCAAGCACAAATTATTACAGTTAGAAAAAATTACAAACATGAGCAAAAATATAATCAAATATATAAATGCTCCCCTTGAGAATGTGGTCCCGATTGCTAGTCAATGCTTGGGAAGCGTGACCACTCCCAACTTATTGCGAAGGTACTCAAAAATTTCTTTGGGCAGTGGTTTTGTGAAGATATCCGCTACTTGCTCTATAGTTGGGACAAAATCCAACTTAACCTCACCTTCCGCAACTTTCTCCTTCAGAAAGTGATATCGGATAGCAATATGTTTTGTGTGGGAATGCATAACGAGATTCTTTGAGATGTTAATGGCACTAGTGTTATCACACTTAACTAAAATTGGCTCATTGAAGTTAATGCCAAGATCTTTCAAGGTTTTTTTCATCCATAAAACCTGCGTACAACATGTTGATGCTGCAATATATTTTGCCTCTACTGTGGATAAGGAAACTGACTCTTGTTTTTTACTGTGCCATGCGACCAACCTATCTCCAAGATAGAATGCACCTCCACTGGTACTCTTTCTATCATCGACACATCCTGCCCAAATTGCATATGAATATGCAATAAGGGTGAAATCCTTACCTTTCGGATACCATAACCCATACTCCATAGTACCCTTTAGATACCGAAGAATCCTCTTCATGACTATCACATGAGTCTCCTTGGGACTAGCCTGAAATCGTGTGACCATGCAAACTGCCTGCAAGATATCTAGTTTGGTAGCTGTCAAATACAGTAGGCTCCCAATCATAGATCTGTACATGGTTTAATCAACATCTAAATATTTGTCATCCTTGCTCAACTTGCAACCTATCTTCATGGGAGTGCTAACAGGCTTACAATCCTCCATTGTGAATTTTTTTAGCATCTCCTTCACATATTTAATTTGAGAAATAAATATGCCCTTCTCATTTTTATTAACTTGCAGTCCGAGGAAATACGCAAGTTCACCAATCATAGACATTTAAAATTCTTTCTGCATCTTATTTGCTAAATCTTTACACGACTCATCATTGTTGCTGCCAAAAATGATGTCATATACATATACAACAAGGACAATGATATGGCCATTCTCTATTTTGACATACAAATTGTTGTCCACCATACCCATTTTGAACCCTTGTTGAGTAAGATAGTTGTCTAGCCTTGCATACCATGCTCTGGGTGCCTGTTTCAAGCCATACAGTGCTTTCTTCAACTTGTAGATGAAGTTGGGATTATCACCGATTTGGAAGCCATCTGGCTGCTCAATATAGACCTCTTCTTCAAGTTTTCCATTCAAAAATATTGATTTCACATCCATTTGATAAACTTTGAAATTCTTATGAACTGCTAAAGCCAGAAACATTCTAATTGCCTCAAGTCTAGCCACTGGTGCAAAGGTTTCTTCAAAGTCAATACCTTCAACTTGTGCATAGCCTTTACAGACCAATCTTGCTTTATTCCTGACTATCTGTCCATATTCATTCAATTTGTTTCAAAAAACCCATTTAGTACCGATTATATTTTTATTTGCAGGTCTTGGTACTAACTCCCAGGTTTTGTTTTTCTCAATCTGATCTAATTCTTCATTTATTTCTGTAATCCAACTTTCACATTTGCTTGCTTCAGCAACATTTTTGGGCTCAATGCTGGATAATAGAGAGTAGTTACTTACTACTCTTCTTCTTATCTAAACACCAACTGTGGGATCTCCAATTATTTGCTCTCTAGGATGATTTTTCTACCAGCTGCCTGTTTTGAATTTCTTGTTTTCTTCCTCTTCTAAAACACTACTTAAATCATCTGAGTCAATTTTTTGTTTCTTTTTCGTTTCCTCTTCCTCATCTCCTTCAATAACCTCTTCATAAATTGGGTAGTTTTCTTCATAACTAATTTATCGTTCTCTACCTTCATCAACTTTAACATCAACACTCTCCACACTTTTCTTTAGCCTCTTGTTGTAGCATGTATAGGCTTTGCTTTTTGTTGAATAGCCAAGAAAAATACCTTCATCAGCTCTATCTTCAAACTTACCAAGATTATCTTCATTTCTTTTGATGTAACACTTGCTACCAAAAACTTTAAAGTATCTTGTTGTTGCCTTTTTACCGAACCACAGCTCATACGGAGTTTTGCTTTCATTTTTCCTCAACATGCACCTATTTTGGATGTATACCGCAGTATGGACTGCCTCTTTCCAAAATTTGTTTGCTATTTTGCTCTCAGTCAACATAGTCCTTGCCATTTCCTGCATTGTCTTGTTCTTTCTTTCTACCACACCATTCTACTGAGGTGTCCTTGTTGCTGAAGACTGTCTCTTAATCCCATACTTTTCATAGTACTCTGCAAACTCCTCTGAAATGAACTCTCCTCCTCTATCTGATCTTAAACATTTAATCTTTTTTTCTGTTTGATTCTCAACTTGTTTTTTGAAAATCTTGAACATATCAAAGGCATCTAATTTTAGCTTCAAAAATAGTACCCATGTCATCTTGGAATAGTCATCTATGCACAACATAAAGTATTTGTCACCATTTATGCTTTGCGTTCTCATGGGTCCACATAAATCAGTATGTATTAGTTCTAAATGTTTGCTTGTGAAGTACTATTTTGTTTTAAATGTGGCACTAGTTTGCTTCCTCTTTTGGCATGAAGCACAAATGCTATTTAATGGTTTTACAATGGTGGGAATATCTCTCACTGCTCCTTTTGAGCTAATTTTTACTAGATTGTCAAAATTGATATGATCGAGCCTCTTGTGCCACAGCCAATTTTCTTCTTCATGTACAATCAAGCATGCTCCTTCTGAATTCTCTGAGATATTATACAGGTTGCCAGATGTCCTTGATCCAGTTGCAATCAACTTTCCATAGCTTGTTGTTCTGACTTCACAACCCTGCTTCTTGAAAATTACTTCATGACCTCTGTCACAAATCTGACTTACACTTAACAAGTTATGCTTCAGACCAATCATAAACAAGACTTCTTTTGAATTTATTTTTTCATCATTGATCTTAACTGATCCTTTGCCAACTATCTTTGCTCCATCATTATTTTCAAATTTTACAGAACCACCTTCATACTTCTGTAACTTCTCAAATTTTTGTTTGTCACCTATCATTGAGTGGAGCACCCACTATCAAGTATCCATGGTGTAGATTTGTTCTGTTCTTTAAATGTTGTCTGTACAATCAAGGATTCCTTTTCTTCCTTGAGTTGCTCCTTTTATTTTCACTCTAGTTTGATTACAATTTTGGTCACTTGTTTTGACTTTTCTTTGTTAGTAGCATGTGCACGTTTTTTGAGAAATATTCTATTTTGTCTCAAACCATTTGGTTGAAATTGTCTTCCCTGATGTTTATTTTCTGCAAATGTACTTCAAAAATTTCTTGCAATGTGCCCAAAATTATGATAGTTATAACATTCTACTGCATAATCCATCAATGGTGAAAAAACATTTCTACTGGAAAAATTCCTTTGTCCTACATTATACTTGCAATCTGCGATCTTATGTCCATAACCATTGCATTTAAAACAATAACCAAAAAATAAATGAGTGAACCTGGGTGATGGTTTTTGCCATTTTGTAGTAGGAGCCAAAAATCTTCTTCTCCTTTGATGAGTGACATTGGTGAATTCATCATTGTCAATACTCCTCTCGTGCCTGGCATTATTGCTTTCTTTAGCATGATTCCTTTTTTCTTGATCAATCATGATCTTATATTCATTCTTTATGGGTTCTAAAGTTATGGCCTTTGATCCATTTGATGATTCTCCTTCAATGAAGCCCAAACCAAATTTGATGCCTGTAGTCCTTTGGCTATTTATGATCTTATCCAATTTTATAGAACTTTCTTCAAGCTTGTGATAACAACTCACTTTTTGATTCATATCTTCTAGCTGCATCTTTAAACCAACAATCTCTTCTTCTAACTTACTGCACTCATCTATTTTCATGGTTAATTGTACTTTGATACTTTCTTAGATTCATCTATCTGTACTTTCAAGCTGGTTATGATTTCATTGGCATCCTCAAATTTTCTTGGAATTTTCTTATTCTTTTTTCTTTCTATACTCAACTCTTTACGTGCAGCGATCAGCTCACCTTCCAGATCTACTTCAGCCTCAGCCTCAAGTTTTTCTTCTATTTTTTCTTCTTTGAATGCCATGAAAAGAGCTTCACCTATTTCTTCTTCAGAATCCTCACCGGAGCTATCTTCTGAAGGACTGACATTATTGGATATGAAACTTTTCTTCTTGAAGTTGCCTTTTCTAAAATTTGGTTTCTTCTTCCAGTCACTTCTTTCTTGGTGTGAACCCTCATCACTTTTGTCTCTCATTAAGTGGACATTTAGCTACAAAGTGCCCAATGCCTCCATAGTTGAAACACTTAAATGGTAGATTTCCTTTGTATTTTCCTTTTCCACTTATAAGTTTTCGAATAAATTTTGCTTCTGTTTCATATGATGTCTCTTCTTCCTCAGATTCTTATTTTGCTTTTATATTTTTATGTGCCTTAAAAGTAGCTTCTCTATCTGTGGGTTTAGTTTTTCCTATTCTCATCTCATATGCAGTCAGAGAACCATGCATCTCATCTATACTAAAAATATTTAGATCTTTAGCTTCTTCTATTGCTAAAACTTTAGAATCAAATCTTTGGGGAAGAGATCTTAGTACCTTTTTCACTATGACAACATCTTCCATTTCCTCGTCGAGTCCTCTAATCGCATTAACGATTCCATTAACTCTTAGCATGTATGCCTCTATGTTCTCATCGTCATTCATTTTTAATGCTTCGAACTAGGCTTGATGCATTTGTAACTTGGCCTCCTTGATCTTGCCATCTCCTTCATGAATGCTCCTTAGTTTATCCCACGTCTTTTGCCATTTTACAACTCATAATATTTATTAGTTCACTGTCCACTAAACCGCACATGATAGCATTCTTTACTTTAGAGTTATTCTCAAACAATTTCTTATCGGAGCATCGGTTGAAGGAGTGATGGATATTGCGTATCCACTGTCTACTGACTCCCAAATATCGTATCCCAAGGTGCATAGATATGTCTACATCCTGAGTGTCCAAAATGCATAATTAGTTTCATCAAATAATGGTGCTTTGTTTGATGAGAATCCTTCACCACCTGCCATTGTCTCACTTCCAAGATCACCTTAGCCGATTAAGCTTGTTCAAGAACTTGGCTCTGATACCAATTGATAGTCTCACAATGACACTAAGAGGGGGGGGTGAATTAGTGTAGCTATTTAAATTCAAATCTACAACTCTTAATGCCGAAACAATGAAAACTTAAAATCAGATAAAGCAAGTATAACAAGAGAGCATTCCACAACACACGATGTAATGAGGTTCACCAATTTGGCTACTCCTCAAAAATGACTGCTTGGACTCCCATCCAAATCTAGTCTTTACAAAATACCAATTTTACAAATCAATTTACCAGCACCCACTGGAAGGAGTACCAACCCCTAATTTATCTGCACCAACAAAAATGAGCACCAACCCCTGATTTATCTGCACCAACAGAAAGGAGCACCAACCCCTGATTCCAAGCACCAACTCAAACTGCAATTTTGAAACTATAATATTGACTTAAAAATGCCTTCACTTATACAAGACCCTATCTGGTCTATTGCTCTCTCGGCTCTGCTTAGCGCTCTCTTATGACACACACTCTTCAGCATTTTTTCAGCAATCTTATTCTCCACACAGATCTCCTTTTATAACATTTTCTCTATAACTGCACCTATAACTATTGTACCGAATTCTTCTGAACTGCACCTGTAACTCTCGTATCAACTTCTTCTATAACTGCACCTGTAACTGTCATACCGACTTCAGTTAACTGTCACATATCTTCTTTCATTTTTTTGCACCCACGAAAACACATGTCACAATATCGTGACACTTTTGCCTCCTTACTGCTTTACTTGGTTCGTACCCATGAAAACATAACATGTCATGATATCATGACACTTTTGCCTCCTTGCTTCTTCTATTTTCTTGTACCCACGAAAACACAACATGTCACGATATCGCGACACTTTCACCTCCGTACTCTTCCTTTTTACTTTTGTCGCGATATTTTGACACTTCTGCCTTCTTACTTTCTCTCTCCTCCTAGAGTCACGAAAATGCGACATGTCATGATATCGCGACACTTTTTCTCCTTTGCTCTTTCTCTTGCCTTCGGGTCGCGAAAATGTGACATGTTGCGATATCGCGACACTTTTTCTCCTTTGCATTTTCTCTTACCTTTGGGTCGTGAAAACGTGACATGTCACGATATTGCGACACTTTTTCTTCTCGACATTCCTACTCTTTTCAAGTCGCGAAAATGCGACATGTCACGAAATTGTGACACATTTCTTTCTCTGCATTCCTATTCTTTTCAAGTCACGAAAATGTGACATGTCATGAAATCACGACACTTTTCCTTCTCTGCCTTCCTGCACTTTTCAAGTCGTAAAAATCATGACAGTTTTGCTTGCGCTTTCTCTCCGAACATGTCACGAAATCACAACAATTTTGCTTGCTTGCTCTTTCTCTCCAAACATGTCATGAAATTACAATAGTTTTTTCTTCTTCTCAACATGTCGCGATATTGCGACAGTTTTTATTTCTTGCTCAACATGTCATGATATCGTGATAGTTTTCTTCCTTGTGATTTTTTGATGCAGGAGCATCCGACGGCAACAGAGCAATCTTGTATCAGACAAAATTTTTCTAAGTGTTTTGTTTTATCCAGGCAGAAGTTGGTCATTTTAACAAGGCAAGAAGGCGGGGAGGTCACGAAATCGTGACATAAAAGTGAAGGCAAGGCGAGAAGGCGGAGGGGTCGCGATATCACGATGTTGCGAAATCGTGACATAAAAGTGAAGGCAAGGCAAGAAGGCGGGGAGGTCGCGATATCACGACGTCGCAATATCATGACGTCATGAAATTTTGACATAAAAGTGAAGGCAAGGCGAGAAGGCAGAGGGGTCACAATATCGTGATGTTGTGATATCACGACATTGCAAAATCATGACATAAAAGTGAAGGCAAGGCGAGAAGGCGGAGGGGTCACGATATCGCGATGTCGCAATATCGTGACATCATAAAATTATGACATAAAATTGACGGCAAGGCAAGAAGGTGGGGAGGTCGTGATATCATGACGTCACGATATTGCGACGTCGCAGAATTGTGACATGAAAACAAAGGATAGGCTCGAGGGCGGGGAGGTCACGATATCTCGACGTCGTGATATTGACACAAAAATAGAAGCAAGGATGCAAGGGGATTTCGTCGCGATATCACGACATGTCACGATATCGTGACCGAAAGAAAACAAATAAGAAATCAACACGCAGATGGCCACGCACACAAAAAAAGAGGCAATAGTCACAGATGAACATTCTGACAAAGCGGCAGTTGCAGGTCATGGGCAATACGGATGAGATAGCAGATCAAAAGAACAGTCTAACAAAATGGCGTTTGTAGGTCAAGGGTCTCTTTAATGCATGCTTTCATGGTGGATCGGGGTAGTTTCCCAATTATGGAAGGAAAATTGAAGACTCGATCATGGAAGCCAATTTTGCAGGTTTTTGTAATGAATTCTGCCAGGTGGGTCATTACTGGCCTAGAGGGTCGAGACCTCGATAACAACTCAAATATTGTAAGATAAAGGGGGATTGGAGATCGCACTTAGAGGATAGTGAGTGAGAAAACCAGGTCGAGCGTTGGTTGTTGTAAAGCCTGTGGGCTGTATCTGTAAAGAGATTTCTAGTTAATGTATGAAATTTGCTAGATTTTTGGAGTTATGTATTTCTCGTCCCCCATTAGTGGTATCAGAGTCGAAAGTTCCTGAATGTGTAATAAATCATTGGACGTGAGGCAGTTACACCAAGATCTGTGGTAGGGTTCTGAGAGAGAAGAGAGAGTTTAGGATCCCAGAGCCAAGTTATTTTTGAGTGTGTAACAGATCATCAGACGTGAGGCAGTTACACCAGGATCTGTGGAAGGGCTTGTGAGAGAGTGAGCAGAATGCCTCCAAGAAGAAACCCCGTTGATGGGAGAGGCATGGCGGTAGTGAAAGATGTCCAAGTTTTACAGAGGCAAGTTCAAGCCCTACAAGAAGAGCTATGCAGAGGGTGCAAGCCCAGAAGGGAAGAAGGAAGTGAAGACGAAGTTGATGAAGAAGAAGACCAGTTTGAGGAAGAAGAAGAGGTTGTGGATCCTGCACAGGCCAGGTTATGCAAATCCATCTCCCAGATTGGAAAGAGACCAAAAATGGAGGTTTCTACATATTCTGAAAACCTAAATCTAGAAGAGGTGATTGACTGGATAAATTATCTAGAAGAATATTTCAAATATGAGGAGGTTGAAGACCCTAATCAAGTCAGATTTGCTAAGACCAAGCTGAAGGGTCATGCCAGCATCTGGTGGAAGGGAATACAGCTAGAAAGGAACATAAGAGGGAAGGAAAGAATAACAATATGGGATAGAATGGTAGAAAAGCTGAAAAGACAGTTTATTCCTACAGATTACGAGTTGGATCTGCTAAGGAAAATGCAGAGTTTGAGACAGAAAAGCAAAACTATCCAAGAATACATCGAGGAGTTTTACAAGATCTCTATTAGAACTGGCCATTTAGAGGCAAACAAGGAGAAGGTGGCCCGTTATATCAATGGGTTGAGACTCAGTATCCAAGAGGAGCTGAGCCTAGTTCGGGTAAGCACCATTGAGGATGTTTACCAGTTTGCCCTAAAGGTGGAAGAAAATCTGAATAGACGGTTTGAAGGCAAGCAAAGAGGAAGAGGTCATGGTGGAAGAACCGACAGAAGATAAAGTGAATATTCTCAGAAGAATGGAGAAAGTAACAGTGATCAGGAACAAAGGGGAGAAAATGCCTATCGCCCTCGTAATTAGAATAATGATTGCTAAAGGGGAAGGGGCAGATATGGACGTGGCCAGGGAAGAAGCAGATTTTGTGGAACTTGTTTCCAATGTGGAGAAGAGGGACATCACCAATACGAGTGTCCACAACAACAAGAAAGGATTAATAGGAGGTCGAAAGGTAATTCCAGAGCCGCGATCGCTGATGAAGATGTTAGATCTGAGCACTCTGAGGAGGCAAAGAGAGGGGAAGTCATGGTTGCAAGGAGAGCCTTGTTGAATGAGGAGGAGAAACTAGAACAAAGGAGAAGCCTGTTTCGCACGAGGTGCAAAAGTTTAGGCAAAGTCTGTAATGTTATTATAGACAATGGTAGTACTGATAACTTAGTCTCTAAAGATATGGTTACTAAGTTGCAGCTGGAGAGGAGGAGACACCCGCATCCATACCGGATTGCATGGTTGCGAAAGGACCATAGAGCATGGGTTTGTGAATAGTGCTTAGTCATGTTCAATATTGGGAAGTACCAGGACGAGGTCCTGTGTGATGTTTTCCCCATGGATGCTTGCCATTTGCTATTAGGAAGGCCATGGCAGTTTGATCGGAGTGCAGTGCATGATGGTCGTGCAAATACGTACTCATTGATGAAATATGGAGTGCGACACAAGTTGAAGCCCTTACAGATAGTGGATGAGAAGGTGTGCAGTAGTGCCAGAATTTGTCTAGTAGAAGGTAGAAATTTTTTTTGCCAAGATACGAGATTTAAGCAGGCTGTAGAGGCAGATGAATGTCTAGAGGTGTTGTAGAAGGCGATGACCGAACAACACAGAAGTGAAGGTCACTTCTCTATCAACCTCGAGTGTTTGATGCAGGAGCATCCGACGGCAATAGAGCAATCTTGTATCAGACAAAATTTTTCTAAGTGTTTTGTTTTATCCAGGCAGAAGTTGGTCATTTTAACAAGGCAAGAAGGCGGGGAGGTCGTGAAATCACGACATAAAAGTGAAGGTAAGGCGAGAAGGCGAAGGGATCGCGACATCGCGATATCGCAACGTCACGAAATCATGACATAAAAGTGAAGGCAAGGCAAGAAGGTGGGGAGGCCATGATATCGTGACATCACGATATCGCGACGTCGCAAAATCATGACATAAAAGTGAAGGCAAGGTGAGAAGGTTGAGGGGTCGCAATATCGCGACGTCGTAATATTGACGTCACAAAATCATGACATAAAAATGAAGGCAAGATGAGAAGGCGGAGGGGTCACGATATCATGACGTCGTGATATCGCGACGTCATGATATCGCAACATAAAAGTGACGACAAGGCAAGAAGGCAGGAAGGTCATGATATCACGACATCGCGATATCGCGACGTCACGGAATCATGACATAAAAACAAAGGATAGGCTCAAGGGCGGGGAGGTCACGATATCGCGACACAAAAATAGAAGCGAGGATGCAAGGGGATTTTATCGCAATATCATGATAGGTCGTGATATCATGACCAGAAGAAAGCAAATAAGAAATCAACACGTGGACGGCCACACGCACGAAAAAAGAGGCAACAGTCACAGATGAACATTTTGACAAAGTGATAGTTGTAGGTCATAGGCAATACGGATGAGACAACAGATTAGAAGAACAGTCTGATAAAATGGTGGTTTTAGGTCAAGGGTCTCTTTAATGCATGCTTTCATGGTGAATCAGAGCAGTTGCCCAATTATGGAAGGAAAATTGAAGACTCGATCGTGGAAGCCAATTTTGCAGGTTTTTGTAATGAATTCTGCCAGGTGGGTCATTAATGGCCTAGAGGGTCGAGACCTCGATAAAAACTCAGAGATTGTAAGAGAAAGGGGGGATTGGAGATCGCACGTAGAGGATAGTGAGTGAGAAAACCAAGCCGAGCGCTGGTTGTTGTAAAGCCTGCGGGTTGTATCTGTAAAGAGATTTCTAGTTAATGAATGAAATTTGCTAGATTTTTGGAGTTGCATTTTTCCTGTCCCCCATCATTTTCTTTCAATTTTTTGCATATGGGCCACTTCGATCTTTTGGATAATCACTATACATACTCTGAAGAACCTCTTAACTCCTGTCCACTTCATCAACACATCTGTCTGACTGTGTTGACAATAATGACAATACTTTTGCTGCAACTTGCTCAACAGGTTCAACATGGATTCCACATCTTGGAACCAAGCCAATTTTGGAGCAGCTTTGTGATAATGGAACCAACCAGCAAAAAGCATTAACGCTGCAAAAATCAATCCACCAATTGCGGTGCAGTAAAGTTGTAATTCACTAGTTATTCCAGATGCTCGCCAAATCTGGAAGAACCCAGAGGTTATTTGTATTCCTCGAAAACCCCCACCTACATCCCCATTCAAAATTTCTTGACCTACTATTGGCCAAACTACCTGAGCACTGGGTTTGATGTGAGTAGGGTCACTCAACCATGCTTCATAATTGGAGAAACGAGCGCCGTGAAAGTACATCCCACTTAGCCAAATAAAGATGATGGCTAGTTGACCAAAATGAGCGCTAAATACTTTGCGAGAGATCTCTTCCAAATCATCAGTGTGGCTATCAAAATCGTGAGCATCAGCATGTAGGTTCCAGATCCAAGTGGTAGTATTAGGTCCCTTACTTAGTGTCTTTGAGAAATGCCCAGGTTTGGCCCATTTTTCAAAAGAGGTTTTGATAGGATCCCTCTCCACCACGATCTTTACTTCTGGTTCCGGTGAACGAATGATCATTGAGTTCTCCTCTTTCCAGACGAGACATAGGAAAAAACCCGCCAACAGGAAGGAATTATTGAATGAGAGATATATGTTTTCAACTCGTTCCTCTTTTTATTTTCCAGTTCATGACTGGAGCGACTATGATACGGAAGTCGATCTGAGGCAGGTGTTCAAATTTATTATGACATATCCACTAGGTGCTCAATGGACCATTTTTATTTAGGAAACAGTATTTCCCACCCAACATGAAAAATCATTTATCGATATAAGGATCATTATCCTATTTATATTTGAATCTATTTATCCATATATACGAACCCATATGTCCCAGATCACATTTATGAATCACAATAACTTTGAATTATTAATGGATCATTAATAAAAGACATCTCTAGATGAATTTTACTCGATTCAAAAGATCCCTTTCATTAACAATCCATAAAAGGTATTCTTTGTTATATTGTAAATATATTCCTATGAGATGCCAACGCAATAGGGGGGTCTAATTCGAGGAAATATATGAAAAAATTCCATTGATTTATCCCTAACGGGGAAAATATTTGGTAATCCCAACGATTTCCTGGTATGATAATAGAAGAGAGATTCTCATTCTCCAAAGCGTCCCGTAATCTTTAACCAATTTTGTGCTTCAATGTAATTGCTTGGAGCAAGCGCTATAGCTTGTTTCCAATACTCAGCAGCTTGATCAAACCAAGCCTCCGCAATTTCAGGATCTCCCTGTCGAATGGCCTGTTCTCCTCGGTCGGGATAGGTCAACTTGGAAAAGTTTTCCTCCCATAGAACCGTACTTGAGAGTTTCCTACCTCATACGGCTCAATCCACTATTCATTAGTCCTTTACCCAAACTTCCAAAATAGAAAATGACTCATTGGGAATAGGTTCAAGTTAATCGAAGGACCAGAAAGGGTCAATGACATGAGTTTCAAACTTAACTTTCAATTAATGATCAGGTTTTCTCTTTTCTCCCACCCTCAGAAAGATGAAGTATAGAAACAAAGAGATCTACTTCAGATTATCCGAATAGAAGTCTTTTTGAGAGGTAACTATCTCAGTTCTGTATAGAAATTTTGAAGAGTACTACTTTCCGTCTGAAACTGGTAAGTGAGTACTTTACATCTTTAGGATCTGATGCTACACCACTGCTCAATAGCTTAGTAAATCTACTCTATTACATAAGTTGATTCCTTATTTTTGTCAATGAGCAGATTTGATCGTATCAGCCCGAACTTTCAATAATGGATCTTTATGGTGCTTTTCCCATCAATTGAATGATTTTATCCATAGAATATTTAGGCTCTATTTATCTATTCCTATTTTGGCTCCTATAATGGATGATCTTTTGACTACAGCTGATAAAAAACCGTTACTTTGGACGGTGCATATGTAGAAAGCCTCTTCTTTTGTCCTTCTCCGTAGTAGTTCTAAACGAATTCATTCTATAGTACAGATAGCCGCACGTAATGACAGATCAAGGCCGTATTATTAAGAGCTTGTGGTAAAGATGGGTTTCGTTCTAATGCCTGGAAATAATATTCCAAAGCCTTGGTATGTTCCCCATTACTCGTGTGAATAAGACCTATATTATAGAGTATATAACTTCGATCATAAGGGTCAATTTCCAGCCGCATGGCTTCATAATAATTTTGTAGAGCTTCCGCATATTCTCCTTCGGATTGAGCTGACATCCGTTACGGTCGTTCATTCAATTGAAATGATCTCCGCTCCAAAACCGTACATGAGATTCTCACCTCATACGGCTCCTCCCTTTTTTACATATTAAGGGAAGTAATCCGTAAAATTGGAAAAAGATTCTTACCCTATATTATGAATTGACAGGGGCTAGTGTATTTGCGATGAATCTCTAGCCATCCTCCTTGCAAAGATTCTTTTCTGAACACCAGGGATCTTAGCACTACAAATAGAACCTTTAACCATTTCTTTGTCCTTAACGCACTGTATTTTTTGAGAATTAGTCACTTCAACAATCTCCGATGGTTCTATGATATGGGTATCCGAAATACAAACGAGATGGATGTTTGTTGTCCCAACCATTCTCATTAACCCCCCTTTTTTTTTTAATAAAAAGGGTAATGTGTATGATAACGAAGCGTTTGTGTTGTCGATTCCCACACGTAGTGCTTTTTCCTCTATGCGTGCCTATCAGATAGGTGGGTTTGACCATTGAGACCTATTACATAGGTGTAACCTTTCGCTTGATACTAGAATCTCAGAAGATCAAAGCATCTAAGGCTGCATCAATCGGGGATACACGACAGAAGGAATTGTTCTATGTCTAAAACTCACCTTCACTAAGCGTAAGTTTTCTTTGACTCAATAACTTGAATCCCATTTCTATAAATGATAAAAAAATAGAAAGAGAAAATATTTCAAATCACACCATCTCTGTAATAGGTAAATGCCTCTTTCTCTCCTGAAGCCATTGGAATTATTTGCAATAAGATATCTGCTACAATTGTGAAGGTCTTATCGATAAAATTGTCATTTCTCTGAGATCTAGGCATAGTCAATTAGAGATTTTATAATTTCCTTCATTCCCCATACGGAAATGATCCCATAAACAAAATGATTTTCTGGTGCACAATACCATAAAATTTTATTTCTTTCCGATCACAAATATGTGAACATTCTATTTCAAATCATTATTCTGAATATTATTCAGAATAGTAATAGATAGGGAATATTCAGAAAGGATGTTCGTTAGATTGACTGATGAATAATAGAAAAAATAAAAAAAAAAATATTCCTATTTAAAAAACTGTTTCTACAGATTCGGTGAACTCAATAAGTTCTGTTCTCATTTGCTCGTGATCCGAACGATAAAAGGAGTGAAACGATCATTGTATAATGAAAATACAATGACCATTGTATATGTATATTCACATACAAAAATAAAGGAATGTAGATAAAAATAGGATAATCATGATACAATTTATACAATGGATCATTGCCAAATAATTCTTACTGATACCAGACAATCATTATAATATGGAATGGATTATTGAATCTGTCTCAAATTCTCAATTGGATTGGGAATCTCGATCCGAATAATATTTGATTGGCAGATTGAGAAAGATCTGGATTTCCTGAAATAAGAGGAAGTGTGGGAAAATGTTCTTTTTTCTTTTCGGGAATTAAATAAGTACTTTACTTCCACAAAAGAAAAGGATCTGGTCGTATCTGAACAAGAATAATTTCTAAAAAAATTGCTATTCACTAATCTAATAAAACCCTAGCAATTTGAAAAATCTCTCCTCAAGCCTTAAAATAAATTCAAAACATTACTTACTAACCCTTATGACTCCCAACTAAGAGCATACACAATAATATTTATTCAACCCTCATAAATTTCAAATCATGGCAGTAAAAAACTTTATTCAAACCTTATAACTCCCAACTATGGCAATAATAAAAGTTTTATTTAAACCTTATAACTCCCAACTATGGCAAATACACATACCTTAATAAAAAATTAAAGCTTCCATAATTGTTGTCGTCGTCGCTCGAACCCGTGACCTCTTGGCCCCGCGTGCCCTAACACAAGGGCCACACCGCGTGGGCCATGCTATTCACATGAACCAAGGAGCACGCACTCCTTAATATTCTTCTCCACTGGCATGAAAGTCAAAAAGTCCACGCCCAAAAGAAACCTCTACATGGATCGAACTCCGCACCTTGTTGCTCCCAACGCGCTGTGCAATCCAAGCTTGCCAGCTCAACTGCCACCTCACTTCGGTGGGGCCAAGCTTGCTAGCTCAGATACCACCTCTCAAAATCAAAAGGAGGGTTTTTATGATAAAACTAACATTTTTAGTGTCTTATCATTTCTTCATTTTAGTGACTTCTAGCCATTGTCTTATGCCATGAAATGCAATAGGCAAAGGTCAAGATTATGCAGTTTCTTTATGTTTCCTTTGAGTCTCGCACTTGATTTAATGGTATTGTGCTTATGTTGCAGGTCCATTGATTCAGGTTGTTTTATGATTATCTCATAACTTAGGATTTTGCAGGGAGCAAGTTGCTAAACTAATTCATAATTTGACTTTTTTAGCTAACCAAATTTACATGTTTATTTCATTTACTGTTCTCAAATTTTTATTTCAAGCATTCAAGCATTCCATTATGGTCCATCCAGAATTTTAGTTTCTTTCATTTCCATTTTGGTCCTTTTCTAGATTTTTTTCTAATTTCCTGTTAGTTTCATATTTTCTAGTCCATTTCTAGAATTGTTAAGCTTTCAAGTTATTTCCATTCTGGTCATTTTCCAGAATTTTTGCACCTCCAAGTTTCATTAATATAAATCTTTCATATAAAACACATGGTTTAGGAGGGATACTAACCTACTATTTCACATTAAACTAAGATAAGAAATGAAAGCTAACTTTGCGAACTTTGTTAACATTGCTAACATGCTAACTTCTACTAACCACTATTAGGGTAGTGACATCAACATAAGGAAGATAAAATGAACCCAAATATCTAAAATTTACTTCATATTAAAGGCACGGGCATTAAAATGAGGTGGAAAATTCCATATTTTGTCATTTGAAACCTTTTAAATGAAGATAAAATACTCTACTAACAGGGATTCAAGGTAGCACCAATTTAAAAAAAACCCTAAAAAGAACTGCTTTTATTTTTAGTTAGATATTTTAAATAACTAAGCATTGTTTAGAACCAATAAAGGCCCCTTGTTTATGGTCACATGCATTATTGATTTATTTCTGACACTATTGTCATCTTTTGGATATTTTACCAGAACCTTGGAGAAGTTGATTTTTGTCATTTGGTTTCTTTTCAAGAGAGTTTTCTATTCAATACTCTGCATGTGGTGGTATTTTGCAATTGGAAAAAATATAGACTCAACATCTTTGGCGCTAGAAGGAGGGCCTTATTTTATGCTTTGTGATTTAGTTTTTTGCTACTGCTAACGTGGTCTATTTTGGTTCAACAATATTGTGTTTGCAGGTGCAACATTTTACTATTGACTAGTTTGTGAGAAGCCTTAATAGAATAGATTTAAGTTTTCCCAAGTTGGACCCACTTAGACACATTGATACTAGGTCTAAAATCACTGAGAGACATTGCTACTAGGTCTAAAACCATTGAGGAAACCAATTTTCAAAGTCTTTCTCCCAAAACTAGGAAATCGAGGTACAAAATCCAGGAGGTTAAAATCCCATTCGAGCTTTCTGATACATTAGGTTTAGAGATGCTTTATCAATATTTAGAAAGGCTAGCTCTCATACCTTTGAATATGAATACCTTCAATGGATGTGCACCCATTAGTTCCACCGCAAGAGCTACATCAAGTGTACCCATCTCCGTCATCCCGAGTGTATCAACTGCTTTACTAGGGTCATTACCTTTGGTTAATATGGCCCAACAACAACAACAACAACAAAAATTAGTTCCCTGTTTTGGTACCCAAAGTTCTCTGTTAAGTATACCTAGGGATGTCCATGACATACCTAGGCACCTTGAGAGGTCTATCCCTAAGTTTATCGATGATTTTCTCATTTCAGCTGAAGAGCACATTCAAATTTACAAGGACCATATGATTAGGCAGGGAGTCAGTCATGAAGACGTCGCTTGTCGACTCTTCCCTAATAGCTTTGACCAAATAGCTCATTAATGGTACAAGAATCTTCCTGCAGGGTCCATTACATCTTGGACCCAATTGGAAGCTGCATTTGTTAATCAATTTAGGTCATTGCTAGATTTTACCATCATGTATAACCAATTCGTGTCATGCAAGAGGTATCCTAATGAACATATCAGAACATTTAATTCTATATTCCAAAAGCTTTACACAAATGTGACTCGTAATTTTACAATAGATGTTGTGGCATTGCAATTATACCTTGTAGCCTTAGATCTGATGACAACCATGTTTACCAGGAGAAATTCTCAAGTTACAATGTTGGCCTTAGCCTATGCTGAAACCATGACTATTGAGCAACAAATGACACCGCAAGATGGCGCTATGCCTCAATTTCCCATGTTAGGGCAATATGGCCTTTACAATCAATTTTCCATGATGAATCAAGCTGTGACACCTCATAGGCCCATGATGAATGCTTTGCCATATCATCATTCATATCCATTCTATCCCACACTTACATATTTTTTGACATACCCTAGTGTTACCATTCCACCCACTCCAAAAATGATGGCTGCTAATCAGATAACCTTACCAAGATTTTAAGTGATTAGTGCTCAAGCCTCAAATGCCTATCCCATGGTTGTGCATCTTCATGCCAAGGGTCCATGGTGGACCCAAAACACCCATAGTCAAATCTTAGTGCCTAATCTAGAGGTTGCTAATGTCAGAAATGTTAGTGGATCTAGGGCTATCATGCCCCAGCCACAAGGACCCAATTCTAAGCTGGAAGAGCTCAAGAGAATGACCATAAAATAGGGCAATGACATCATTCGATTACATAAACAAGTTGCCCAAAATCACATGCCCAATAGAAACCATGACCATAGGAGAATAGGACCGTACAATATGTAGCCTAATAATGGGCGCGTACCTAATATGGTAGCCAATCAGGCTAATGCATTAGGAGATTGTGATGAGTCAGAGTCATGTGATGAGGAAATGCATCACTGTTGCCATAGAAAGTCAGAATCTTTGGTGTCTAAAGTCATTCATTATTTAATAAATGATGATATGGAGGAAGATATGAATGTGTTAGGAGAGAAAGAGGATGAAGCTTTGGAAGCCCAGGCCACTAAACATTTTGGGAAAGCTAATCACAAGTATTTTACTAGGAGTTCTAAGGATACCAAAACCTTCTCTACTCCCCCAAACAACCCTTTAGTTCCTCCTGATACAAAAGGTGATGTGAATCCACCACCTCCATTTTTGGAAGCACCTAGGACAATGCCAAAAGTTTCAAATCCTAGAACATCCACTTATGACTTGGAAGAAGATATGAAAATGACCAAGGCCAATATCTCAACGTATGAGGTATCTCTATTTTTGGGGCAGGATAAAATCATGGGGAAGAGATTAAATTCCTCGAGTCAAATTCATGAGGTTAAATCTATAGAACCCCAACTTGCTATGATGAAAGAGAAACTAGAGGTACCTCCTTTTTTCATAACTTTTAGGATCACAGGCAAGAATTTACACAACTATTTGATTGATGTTGGTGCCTCGAAAAACATCATGCCGCTTGAGATAATCCAAAAGCTAGGACTTAAGCCTATTCATTCGAATAGCAAAGTGGTCCAATTAGACAGATCTATGGTGGATGTAATAGGTGTTGTAAAAGATATCCTAGTTTAGATCAACTCAAAGCCTAGGATCCAACATTACATGGATATCCTTGTGCTAAATATTGTTGCCAAGTATGGAATGGTGTTGGGCAGGGATTGGAGCAAAAATCTCAATGGTTATGTGACGACTGATTCCTCCCATATGTGGTTTCCATGGAGAGGAGTTGCAAACCAAATATAGGTACACAAAGAGCCCAGACTTAGGAAAATGATTATAGAATATAATAAACCCAATGAGATTCAGTTTACTGAAACAAAATTAGGGGTTTACAATTTTGACATAGAGGACATAGTCGAAGGGTCCCAAAACGATAATCTTTACCTTTGTACTTCAAAAGAAAACAAGAGGGTGTGGAACCTAAAGTTTTATGGGTCCAAATAAAAGCAAGGTGTGGGAGCTGGGGTAGAGCTCACATGTCCTGGTAGTAATACTTTTCTTGTTGCCTACAGATTACATTTCCCGGCCATCAATAATGTGGTGGAGTATGAAGCCCTAATTTTTAGACTTTAGTTAGCCCTAAGAGAAAAGGTAAAATGCCTTAAGGCATCGGGAGACTCAGAGTTAGTAGTCAAATAGGTCAAGGAGCAATATACCTGTAGAGACAAGAGGTTGAACCTCTATAAAACCAGAGTGATGGAATTAATTAATGAGTTTGATGCTTTCAATATTTCCCTCATCTCAAGAAAAAATAATAAAATAGTTGATTCGTTAGCTGTAGTGGCCAACATGCTTTCTCATGTCGACCATAAAAATGTAAAAAAAATTCCATTGAGTTAGTGCCTTTCTCCTCCATACCAGACAATGTCACGAACTTACAGGTCTTTGATAGTGATAGACACATTTTTAGTTTTGTCACTAATTATGGCATATTTGAAAATCAAGTTATAGAAGAAGAAGAGAGGAGGCAAGTAGAAGTAGGAACAACCAGATTATGGAACGAAATGCCAAGTGATAGGGCCTCTCTAGAATTTTTTTTTGATATGGTATATCAAAAGAAAAAAGAAAGAAAAATACCATCCCCTAAGGAATCATGCAATTCAGTCAATTTGGGGAGTGTAGTAGATCCATGTGAAGTGTTCATTGCAAAGGCATGCACACAACGAGAGAAGGAATCAATAGCTCAGGTTTTATGAGAATACATTGATTGCATAGCTTGGAGCTATGAAGAGTTTAAAACTTATGACCCGAATGTAATCATGCATACTATTCCTCTGAAGCCTAATTCCAAGACTTTTAGACAAAGGCAAAGAACAGTTAACCCAATCCTAGAGACCCTGATAGATAAGGAAGTGAAGAGGTTGTTGGAAGCCAAAATCATATTCCTTGTTAGCCATTCCACATGGGTGGCTAATCTTGTCCCTGTTAGGAAGAAGAGTGGAGAGATTCAATTGTGCATAGATTTTAGAAATCTGAACAAAGCTTGCCAAAAAGACAATTACCCATTACCCACCATTGATGAGATACTCCAAAAGGTAAATGGGTCTGAAATGATGTCATTCTTGGATGGATACTCAAGATATAATCAAATTCTCATACATCCAAATGACAGGATGAAGACAGAATTCACCACAAAGTGGGGAACATTTTCCTATCGGAGGATGTCGTTTGATTTGTTGAATGCTGGAGCAACTTTCTAAAGAGCCATGGATTTTGTATTCAAGGGGCTCAGTTGTAAGTGCATTATTATCTATGTGGATTATATTCCTTTCTTCTCCAAGAAGATGGAAGATCATGTTAGAGACTTGAGGAAAGTGCTCCAAAGGTGCAGGGAATTTCCCTAAATCCAAAAAAGTGCATCTTTGGGGTAACGAAGGGTAAGCTGTTAGGACATGTCATTTTGAAATATAGGATTGCTATATACCCAGGGTAGATAGCCGCTATATAGGATATTCATCATCCCAATAGAAAAAATGAGCTCAGGTCCTTTTTTGGTAAGATTAACTTTGTGAGAAAATTCATTTCAGGTTTTTTTGAAATCGCCAAGCCCCTAAATGACATGCTAAAAAAATATGTTTAGATAAAGTGGACCAGTGAGAATAGGGATGCCTTCACAAGCATCAAGGATGCTATTTCCAAATCCCATGTTCTCATTAGTCCAGACTATGCTAAACCATTTTATATTTACACATTTGCTTCAGATCATTCTTTTGCAAGTGTGTTAACTCAAAAAAGTGAAGACAATATTGAAAATCCTATAGCCTTTTTGAGTTCTCTTTGAAGGATGCAAAACTAAGGTATTCTTTCCTAGACAAGCAAATGTATTCCTTATTTAAAACTGTAAAAAAAATCAGGCATTACATTGTGCACAGTAAATTTTTTGCTATATTTCATGACCCGATAGTAAAGTCTATGTTCTTACAAAGTGAGCTAGGTGAAAGAAGGGGGAAATGGCTTTCCACCCTTCAATAATTTGACTTAGAGATAAATCCCATGAATATAGTGCGTAGACAAGGTTTGTTCAAGGCTATCGCAAAAATTGATGCTTTAATAACGTGCCAAAACTATGAGGTTAATGATATCAGTACATAGGAATGGTACGTAGATATTGTATATTTTTTGTTGCATGGTAAGTGACCTTCTCATTTGAATTCCACTCAGCATAGGGAATTGCATTTAAAATCAACTAGATTTATGATTAAATTTGGTGTGTTGTATAAGAAGAATCACGAAGTAATTTTCCTTCGTTGTGTTACTCAAGAGGAAGCAACCCAAGTACTCAAAGACTTCCATGGTAAGTATGGAACTAGACATGGGTTAGAAAATACGATAGCACACCAAATTATTAGAGCTGGGTATTATTGGCACCACTTTTTCAAATATGCACATGCACATGTAAGAACATATCACATATGCCAAGTGGTAGCCAACAGAGAGCGAAATGCAGCAATGTCGTTGTAGTTAGTGGTAGATTCGAGACCATTTACACAATGGGGATTAGACTTTGTTGGGGTGATAAATCCTAACTCATTTGATTCCCATAAGTTCATCCTCACCGCTACTAATTACTACACAAGGTGGACAGAGGCTATACCTACTAAGAATGCCACCTCCGAGGTTGTGATTAGATTTCTAGAGGAAAACATAGTCACTCATTTTGGAATGCCTAACTCCATAGTAAGTGACAACGGTTCTGCATTTTCCTCTTTAAAATTTGCAAATTAGGCGTACAACAATAAGGTGAGTCTAAAATTCTCTTCCAATTATTACCCCCAAGGCAATGGTTTGGCAGAATCATCAAATAAAAATCTATTATGCATAATCAAAAAATTACTTGAAAAGAACCCTAGAGATTGGCATAGTAAGAAAAAATATTCCCTTTGGGCAGATAGGACCAGAAGCAAGGAGTCAATTGGGACATCTCGTTATCACTTAGTCTATGGGAAAGACCCTATTTTTCCTACTAATATGAAATTGCAAACTTTACATTTTATAAAAGACTATGTTGGGATTGATGATAAACTTGAAACTAGATTAACCCAATTAATGCATCTTGATGAGAAAAGGGAGGAAGCCATGCTTCATTTCAGAAAACATCAAGACATAATCAAAATGTGGTTTGATAAACGGTCCAAAATTAAGGTCTTTAAAGTTTCAGATTTAGTTTTGTTGTGGGATAAAAGGCATGAAAAAAAAGGAGAACATGAAAAGTTTGATTGCTTGTGGCAGGGACCCTATCTAATATCCGAATTCCTAGGTGAAAATAGTTTTAGATTAAAAACCTTGGATGGAAAATATTTGGCCTTATCCATAAATGGCCTTCATTTAAAACATTATTTTCAGGCCTAAGGGTAGATTCATTGTATTATATGTACACTAATCAACTTGCTTAATTTTTTGTCTTATTAATTTTATTTCTTGTTTATTTGATCTTGTTTCTTTGATTTCAGAAGTCTTTAGTATGTCAAAGTGGTCCAGTTTTGGATTTGATTGTAGGAGTAAGAGGTCAGCCTATGTGTATACGAATGTCAACCAAGACTAAAAGGATGTGAAAAATTGGAATCATATGGCAAAAGGCTTGAACATGTGAAATATTATTTGCAGCTCATGAAGCATGAAGTCATTGATCTTGCATACCATCCATCCATGTCTCAAAGGCACATTCTTATTACATAAACATCATATGCTAAACCCAAACACTGAAAATGATGTCCAATTATCTTGGGATCAAAGGCACAAAGAACAGTAAGAAGATCTTAGGTTCGGAAGCTGTTGCTGAAGTTGTTGTAGGTCTATCACATTTCTATCCATGCCCAACATCTTAGGTAAAATAATATGAAACCATACTTGGATGGGGATGTGAGGAAAAAAGATAATTCTAGTCTATCTCACCCTGCACATAGTCCATAAAATAGTGGTTTTTACCACTTTCACAATACTTGAAAGCCCAAAATCAGAGTAGTAAGGATAGGGTCAATTTCTCATCATGCTTAGGTTGAGAATCTGATTCCCCAAAGCTTTTATTTTACCTCCATCACACCATGGATCATTGTATTGTAAGGATCGTACTATGTGTCCCTCAAAAGTATGGATAGTCATCCCAAGATTCAAGAAATCTAAAGCAAAATGTTCACCACTCCGTTTCCATCACACCATTGAATATTGGGTTGTAAGGATCATACTACGTGTCCCTTAGAAGGATGGGTAGTCATCCCAAGATTCAAGAAGTCAAGAGAAAAATCATGGACTATGGAGTTAACCTCCATCGGGTCTATAGACACTTGACTAACAGTGGATTACACTCATGCCTGGTGACATGACTCCTGTAAGGTTGAGATTTATGGCCACCATGAGGATAGATTAGTCTGATGACCTCATCCATAACCGGTTTAATTATTTTAGTCAAATATGAGAGCAGTAAAGGATAGGACTATATTCTCATCACATCTTGGTTGAGAATCTGATTTACCAAAGCTCTAAGGTACACTTGCACACATTGGTCCTTGATGATGACGACTCATAACCAAACCCTAGATCTAGTCAATGAATTCATCGTACACACAGTTGATCCTAAGATGGTTAGACATTTTTGAGGTGTTTTCTCAAGCCACCATAGAATGTGCTGCTCATGCTATAAAAAATTTTACTCTCAAAGCTCTCCATATCCATTGCCATAATTCTAGTCAGGTAAAATTGATGATGTAATGCAAAAAATTTACAAAAAAGATAAGGTGTTGAGTGTTACACACACCCGAAGCTAATATTGCATGATTCTAATATTTTACTATTCTTATAAGTCTATTGACATTATTCATGCATTTGTTGGTGCTTGCTACTTTCTGGTTTGGAGTGTGTTTTCAAATTTTCTTTTTGGGTTCTCACCGAAATTCTCAGGAGCATTTTCTTGCAGAGTCGCCATTTGTTGTGGAGTTTCCACAACCACCCCAAAATTCTCGGGGACCCACTTGTCATATTTTGATATGAAACGTTTTTGGTTTTCTTTGGTTTGTAAGAATAGGGATGTTTGACCATTTTGTTTTAATGATTTTAATTACTTTGGTTATTTGATATTTAATGATTAACTAATCTAGGCATTAGTGCTTTGATTAATTAAAATCCATTTTGATGAATAAGAGTTTAATGTTCTTCATGCTATCTAAGGTGATGGAATGTGTTTAACAAAGCAAGGCTTGACCTAAAACAAAAAGAGGATACAAAGGTACAAATAAATTGAGATGGAAGCCAATATGCTATTATCTACCTAATATAATTGCATTAACTATATTATGTACATAATAGTAATATTTTTAAGATTATGTTATAAGGTTCTAAAATGTTATTATTATAATAATATTATTATATTGTATATAATAATATTATTATAATGTACTTTATAAAATATGTGATAATAATATTTATGATAAGGTAAAGTTTAACATCATTTCATTTGATTGTAGATAAGGCGATGGTGGCTATTTGAAAACATTTGAAGACATGAGTGACTAGTCCAAGAACGTTCAGTGCTATGGCAGTGAAGCTTCACGGAGCAACACCGGCAAAGAAGAGGCGGTCCAAGATGGTGTTAGGGTTTTAGAAGAACAACATGAAAGGTGTCGGAGTTGTCAGTGAAACGAATGAGAAGCAGAGGTATGTCATTGAACAAGGAAGGAAGAAGTGTTATTAGGGCAACCTGTGATGCTAATTGATGGACTTAAAGGTTAGCCTCTAAGAGTATGGAAGGTTTTAGTGTTGCATCTATTTCATTACGCTATAGTAGTGTGAGTGTGAGAGTAGGGAGTTGAAAAACATTGATGGTTGCATAGGTTTGGCAACACCACGATGTCGATGGCAGCATCGATGGCTACGTAGGTTTGATAGCACCACGACGACGATGGCAGCACAATGGCTACGTAGTCTTGGCAGTGCCATGGCTGTGTAGGTTTGGCAGCATTACAACATCGATGGTAGCACTATGGCTACATAGTCTTGGTAGCACCATGGTTGCATAGGTTAGGCAGTGCCATGATGACGATGGTAGTGTTATGGCTGCGTAGCCTTGGCAGCACCATGGCTGCATCGTTGGTAGCGTTATGGATGCATAAGTTGGACAGTACCATGGTTGTGTAGGTAGTGTGATGGTTTCATTTGGTTACGTGGAAACCAAAGTGCCGAGGATGGGGGAATGTCATCCCAATCCTTGGGCACATTAGTATGGATTAGGATAAATACCATCGGATCTCGGCCTCAAAAGGTGACAATGAAAGTTTTGCTGAATAAGATTGGCCTGTATTATTTTAGTTAATATGAATGTGGTTTGATCACGTTCAATGTTTTAAAGGAGGTCTAAAATAGTAGGGGTTATAAGGTATAGTTAATGCTTTTATCATTCATTTGATGGATGTAAAGGGGTATTCTTTGGTAGAATGCTTATAATAGAAAGGGAAGATATAAGGAGTCATGCAAGGTTATGTTTTTGTTGTTAGTTTTTTTTTTAAATAAATAATGTTTAGAAGTGTTATGTTTATTAAATCATAGAAAATGATGATGGATTATTTTCTTATATCCATTCATTATTTTTGTTATGAGAGAAGATGAAGCGAAAGGACTTCTAAGCATTATTTATGCCTTGTTATCCTACCTTTTTCAAGGGGGGCTGGAAATGATGTAACATTATGAGAAAGCAATAAAGAAAGAGCATTTTTCATATTTTGAGAGGGTAGCAAACTTCTATGAGCAAAATAAAAAGGATGATTTTTATCATAAAACTAATGTCTTTAGTGTCTTATCATTTATGCATTTTAGTGAGTTCTAGCCATTGTCTTATGCCATAAAATGGGTTGCAATAGGCGAAGGTCAAGATTATGTAGTTTCTTTATGTTTCATTTGAGTATCGCACTTGATTTAATGGTATTGTGCTTATGTTGCAGGCCCATTGATTCAGGTTGTTTTATTATCACCTCATAACTTAGGATTTTGTAGGGAGGAGCTTGCTAAACTAATTCAGAATTTGACTTTTTTAGCTAACCAAATTTACATGTTTATTTCATTTACTGTTCTCAAAGTTTTATTTCAAACATTCAAGCATTCCATTCTAGTCCATACAGAATTTTAGTTTCTTTCATTTCCATTCTGGTCCTTTTCTAGAATTTTTGCTAATTTCCTGTTAGTTTCATCTTTTCTGGTCCATTTCCAGAATTGTTAAGCTTTCAAGTTATTTCCATTCTGGTCATTTTCTAGAATTTGTGCACCTCCAAGTTTTATTAATCTAAATATTTTAGATAAAACACATGGTTTAGGAGGGATAATAACCTTATATTTCACATTAAACTAAGATAAGAAATGAAAGCTAACTTTGCTAACTTTGCTAACATTGCTAACATGCTAACTTCTACTAACCACTATTAGGGTAGTGACATCAACATAAGGAAGATAAAATGAATCCAACTATCTAAAGTTTACTTTATCTTAAAGGCACGGGCATTAAAACGAGGTAGACAATTCCACATTTTGTCATTTCAAACCTTTTAAATGAAGATAAAATACACTTCTAATAGGGATTCAGGGTAGTACCAATTTAAAAAAATCCTAAAAATAATTACTTTTATTTTTAGTTAGATATTTCAAATCACTAAGCATTGTTTAGAACCAGTAAAGTCCCCTTGTTTATGGTCACATGCATTATTGAATTATTTATGGTACTATTGTAATATTTTAGATATTTTACCAGAACCTTGGAGAAGTTGAATGTTTGTCATTTGGTTTATTTTCAAGAGAGATTTTTCTACTCAATACTCTGCATGTGGTGGTATTTTCCAATTGGGAAAAATATACACTCAACGGGTGGCAAGGCAAATATTTTGCCAAGTATGGGAGGGATGAATTCATTAATAAAAAGCTTTGGGAATGAGAAAATAAAATGATCCTTTAAGCCAAAGGGTGATCGGTAGCCATGGATGAGAGAGGGAAGTAATGGAAGGCAGTTGAACTTTAATAAAAATACAAGACTATCAAGTGGAAAATGAGGAAAAGAGACTCACTAAAGAGGAAGAAGGGTGGATACAAATGCATACAATGAAGAGGTGAAGGAACTAGAAGGAGAGAACCAGAACATGCTATGGAAAAGAAGTGAACAACACGAATGTATTGGAATCTTGTGTTATGTATTACCAGAGTGGTCGTATTGGAATCCATTGGTGAATAATTTTAGGTGGGTTACCTTTCGTTTGCTTATTATTTCAAGATAAAATAAATTGGGTATAATCCCCATGGTCATGGATGTGGCTGATCTATTGTTGTTCCTTGAAACTATTGATAGACTACTCTTGTTTACATCGTAGCTCCTTAAATTAGTTTCCATGTTTTTCTTTTTGTAGACAACGAGGGTGTTTGGGGAAATCTTTGTAGGAGGCCTGTTGTAAACCCACACTCCTTATATCATTTCTTGGATTTTATCCCCTAGATAACCCATAGAAACTAATGTATGGTAACTTTTGATAGACGTCTACGTCACCTGTTGTTAAGGTATGGTGTACCTCTCAATGTTTGTCCCTTTTGAGGCTGATGAGATATCGTAGATGACATCTTTATTTCCATCACCTATTACCTCTATTATTCTCTAGTTTACCCAACATCATTGTGATGGTCATGGAGTGCACCCATATCTGAAGGGGCACCTTGTGTGTTCTATATAGTGGGGTGCTTCGTTGTTAATACCATCATGACCCGTAGTGCAACTCTATATTACCTCCAGTCACCTTAGAGTTTGAAGATGTAATCCTTACTTTGAGTGCATATCCTTCGGGCCACTTCTAGGCTACCTTTTCGTAAAGCTTATAAGAGTCCTCCCTTGTCGAGAGACTTTGGCTGTGCTTCCATGGATAGTGGGTGGAGTTCCTGTGTACTATCTTGAGCAAACATGTAATCCTCTATGTTTACCGGTAATAGTTTGAGTGAATATTAAATAATAGAAAGCAAAGGTTAAACCAAGTATTAATTCTTGATTTACTATATGGAAGTCTGATTATATTAAATAGGAGTTTATTTAAATAATTGGATTATGGGTAAATGAATAAATTAAGGGTTTCATAGATTAAAGTAAGGGAATCTTTTATTATGAAATAAAAGAATGTTGGATTTATTTTTAAATTGAAGTTATGGGGCTTTGATTTAGTAAATAAATAAATGAAGGATTTCATAGATTAAAGTAAAGGAAGCTTTGATTATGAAATAAAGGAATGTTAGATTTATTTTTTTAATTGAAGTTATGGAACTTTGATTTAGTAAAATAAATGAAGGGTTTCATAGATTAAAGTAAGGGAAGCTCTGATTATGAAATAAAATAATGTTGGATTTATTTTTAAATTGAAGTTATGGGGCTTTGATTTAGTAAATAAATAAATGAAGAGTTTCATAGATTAAAGTAAGGGAAGCTTTGATTATGAAATAAAATAATGTTGGATTTATTTTTAAATTGAAGTTTTGAGGATTTCATTTAGTAATTAAATAAATGAAGGGTTTCATATATTAAAGTAAGGGAAGCTTTGATTATGAAATAAAATAATGTTGGATTTATTTTTAAATTGAATTTATGGGGATTTAATTTAGTAAATAAATAAATGAAGGGTTTCATAGATTAAAGTAAGGGAAGATTTGATTATGAAATAAAAGAATTTTGGATTTATTTTTAAATTGAAGTTATGGGGCTTTGATTTAGTAAATAAATAAATGAAGGGTTTCATAGATTAAAGTAAGGGAAGATTTTATTATGAAATAAGAGAATGTTGGATTTATTTTTAAATTGAAGTTATGGGGATTTGATTTAGTAAATAAATAAATAAAGGGTTTCATAGATTAAAGTAAGGGAAGCTTTGATTATGAAATAAAAGAATGTTGGATTTATTTTTAAATTGAAGTTATGGGGCTTTGATTTAGTGAATAAATAAATGAAGGGTTTCATCGATTAAAGTAAGGGAAGCTTTTATTATGAAATAAGAGAATGTTGGACTTTTTTTAAATTGAAGTTATGGGGCTTTGATTTAGTAAATAAATAAATAAAGGGTTTCATAGATTAAAGTAAGGGAAGCTTTGATTATGAAATAAAAGAATGTTGGATTTATTTTTAAATTGAAGTTATGGGGCTTTGATTTAGTAAATAAATAAATGAAGGGTTTCATAGATTATTATTGAAAGATTTATATTATGTTTAAATGTAAATTAAACATAGATTGTTATTGAAATATTTATATTATGTTTTAAAGGAAATTAAACATAAAATATTATTGAAAGCTTTATATTATGTTTAAAGGGAAATTAAACATAGATTGTTATTGAAAGCTTTATATTATGTTTTAAAGGAAAATAATCATAGATTATTATAAAAATATTTATACTATAATTAAATTTATGATTATGCTAAGATGTTAGTGTAGTTGTAATAAAAGGAAAGTTATGATTATGCTAAGATGTTAGTGTAGTTGTAATAAAAGGAAAGTTATGATTATGCTAAGATGTTAGTGTAGTTGTAATAAAAGGAAAGTTATGATTATGCTAAGATGTTAGCATAGTTATAATTAAAAGGAAATTTATAATTATGCTAAGATGTTAGTGTAGTTGTAATAAAAGGAAAGTTATGATTATGTTAAGATGTTAGTGTAGTTGTAATGAAAGGAAAATTATGATTATGCTAAGATGTTAGTGTAGTTGTAATGAAAGGAAAGTTATGATTATGCTAAGATGTTAGTGTAGTTTTAATGAAAGGAAAGTTATGATTATGCTAAATATGTTAGTGTAGTTGTAATGAAAGGAAAGTTATGATTATGCTAAAGATGTTAGCATAGTTATAATTGAAAGGAAGTTATGATTATGCTAAGATGTTAGCATAGTTATAATTGAATGGAAGTTATGATTATGCTAAGATGTTAGCATAGTTATAATTGAAAGGAAGTTATGATTATGCTAAGATGTTAGTGTAGTTGCAATGAAAGGAAATTTATGATTATGGTAAAGATGTTAGTGTAATTGTAATGAAATGAAAGTTATAATTATGCTAAAGATGTTAGCGTAGTTATAATTGAAAGGAAGTTATGATTATTCTAAGATGTTAGTGTAGTTGCAATGAAAGGAAAGTTGTAATTATGATAAAGATGTTAGTATAGTTGCAATGAAAGGAAAGTTATGATTATGCTAAATATGTTAGCGTAGTTATAAATGAAAGAAAGTTATGATTATCATAATATGTTAGTGTAGTTGTAATGAAAGGAAAGTTATAATTATGCTAAGATATTAGTGTGGTTGTAATGAAAGAAATTTTTTGATTATGCTAATATGTTAGTGTAGTTGTAAGGAAAGAAAAGTTATGATTATGCTAAGATGTTAGTGTAGTTGTAATGAAAGGAAAGTTATGATTATGCTAAGATGTTAGTGTAGTTGTAATAAAAGGAAAGTTATGATTATGCTAAATATGTTAGTGTAGTTATAATGGAAAGTGGATTATTAGATTAAGGTATGGGACTTTAGTTAGTTTAGTAAATGGAAGATGGATTATTAGATTAACTACAGGTACGAGACTTTAGTTAGTTTAGTAAATGGAAAATAGATTATTAGATTAACTAAAGGTATGGGACTTTAGTTAGTGTAGTAAAGGGAAATATTCTTATTTGGAATCTAGTACTAATTTTATAAGTACAATAAAGCAATCATAGAGATTGTTGTGTGGATAAACTGAGCATTCCATAGTAAGATCATATGAACTATGTGGAGAAAAGTATTATGGATCCTTGTATTTGTAAAAGACCAAAATTATGCAATATATGGAACACATTTGAGGCTGGGTTTTCCATAAGGGTTTTCCCCAGGATATATAATTGTGTTATGGGTATCTTCTTGATCTTACTTTATGTATTTCTTTGTTATGGATTCTATATTTACTTTCAATATATCTTTTTCTAGTTACTTATTATGTTTTGATATGATTTAGTGTTTGGTTTATATTGTTATTTATTTGTTTTAGATGTGATTCTTTGTGGTTTTTAATATGAATGTTTTAAAATACTTGAAAAAAAATTATAGTAGTAGATAGTGGCATCCCTCAAACTAGTTGGGTCCTTGGGGTGTTACAAGAATGAAATAGATCTAGAAGGATAACTTGGGTTGAGTCCCATCGAAGTATTTGAGTGGTAATTCATCAAAGGTAGGGGGAGGAGAAGATTAACCCTAGATGGATGAGGTGATAAAATGAACGTTCTAGTGAAGGATATTTTGCAACCCTAATAATTGACCCAAGAAAACTTGGTGACGATTGAGAAGGCATATAAGAAGAAGAACATAGCCTCAAAGCTTGGTGTTACTGAGGTATATCAATTGGATATCATTTTTGAAACCAATATTTCTAAGGCTCTTCTTCATAATTCCTTTGATGGGCTTTGTATTGGTTCTACTCTTGAGGATCTTGTGATTTAGTTGGTGACCCTTGAGGTAGGGTCTTCGATTAGCTCTCCAAAGACCTATCTAGAGAAATATTTTTTGGGTCCTAAAACTCAAAGACAAAGGAAGGGAAATGTGTATGTGGGTATTGAGAAGAAGTTAGGAAATCCCCCTAACAAGTCTATGAGGAAGAGAGAAATAAATTTTAATATCATGAATGGATCTCAAGCTCTGCTCAAACTCAGAAAATGGAAGGTTGTAGGAGTAAGAAAACTAAATTTAGAATATTTATGCTAGAGTAACCAAGGGCTATTTTGAGGAAAGAAATCTAAATCCATATCCCATAAATGAAGTGTCTCTCTTAGAATGTTAATGGCCTGAATGGGATTTCTAAACAATGTATGGTCACTTCCCTACATAAAGAAATTTTACCTGATATTTTTTTCTTACAAGAAACCAAGTTGGATGGTCAAAATATAGAAGCTATTAGAAGAAGGATTTGGAAAGAAGCCCATTTTGCCATAATACTAACCAATGGTTCCTTTTGGGGACTCCTTTGTCTCTAGGATGCTGAAAATTTTGAGGGCTTTGTAATTTCTTCCTCGTATAGGATTATTAATATTCTCTTCTACAATAGAGAAAGTAATAAAATGTGGGTTATGACTAATGTGTATGCACCAAACTCTGGGTCTAGTAGAAAATTATTATGGCAAACTCTAAGTTCCATGAGAAGGATTTTTTCTCAAGAATATTTTGCCTAGTAGGGGATTTTAATTTCCCTCTATTTTTTTGGATAAAAGAGGAGGTAACTCTCCAATCTCAAAAAGTATGGAATATTTTATAGATTTTATGAATGGCAATGAGATATTGTATGTTGAATTGAAAATTTTAAGGTATACATGGAGCAACAAAAGAGTGGGTAACCAACTCATCAAAATTAGGTTGGACAGGGTTTTTATCTCCAAGGAGTGCGTTCCACTATTTGAGAATCTATCTCTTTGGTCTCTATCCAAAATTGGCTTCAACCATTTTTTTTTTTAGCGAAAAACCCCTTGCGGGGCCACCTTGGTCTGAGAGACTATGAACAGGGGGTTCTATACCGTCAAAGTCACCCGAGAGTCACACCCAGCTCTACCCGCACCAACATTATCAATTGGATTTTGGGTACCCAATTCAGATTTTTGGTAGGGTGGAGATTCGAACCTGGGACCTCCCTTGGAGGATTGACCTCTCCTCTCCAACTCACCTACAACACCTGGTAAATTGGCTTCAACCATAACCCCTTATGTTTTGAAGTAGATCATAAAGAAACCAGATTCCCTAGGTCATTTAGGTTTGAGGTAATATGGTGCCTTCATCCTCAATTGGAAGCTGAAATCAAAAATTGGTGGTTGACAAGGGTCCAAGGCTTTGACATTTCCAAAATTATGGTGAAGCTTAGAGTTGTTAAAAGTGGCCTTAAAGAATGGAATAAAAAGGTTTTGGGGAATATTTTACAAAATAATAAAGACCTAAAAAATCAATTAAAAGCTATTCAATCTGATATAGAACTTGAAAATAAATCTCAAGAGATCAAATACAAATAAACGTAGGTGTTGGCCAAATTTTATAACACTATTTCCAAGGAGGAAATTTTGTGGAAAAAAAAGTCTAGGGAAATTTAGATAAATAAGGGTGGTAAAAATTCCAAATTGTTTCACATAATGACCTTGAAGCATAGAAGTTACAACATGATTAGAGAAATTTGAAAAGTTTATGGATCTAGTGCTACTCACATTAAGGATATAAGAGCTAAGGCTATGGATTTTTTCAAAAATATCATTAGGGTGGAAGAGGTTTGTAATGAGGAAGCCAAAAATAAGTTGCTTGGTAGTATTCCTAGCCTTGTCACAACTAATATGAACCAAACCCTTGTCTCTCCCTTCAACGATGAGGAAGTTAGAGTTGTTATCTTTGCAATGGAAGGAATGAAGGCTCCAAGTCTTGATGGTTTTCCTCCCTCTTTTTCTAGAAGTATTGGTATATTATGGGGAAGGATATTATTGATGCCCTTCAGGAGGTCCAACCCACCAATCATATCCCATTCAAAGTGAATTCTAATGTTTTAACTTTGATCCCCAATACTGTTGGTGCAAAGGACTTTGGTGCCCTTAGAACCATTAGCTTATGTAACATTGTTTATAAAATTTTGACAAAGACCCTTATTAACAAATTAAAACCTTTTATTCCAACCTTTATTGATTCAGTCCAAAGTGAATTTGTGCTAGGGAGACATATCTTGGATAGTATCATAGCTATGCATGAAATCATTTATTCAAATTAGGCATGAACAAGGATGATGATAGGATTTCAAGGGAGTTTTTGTTAAAGGTTTTGGGAATATTTTTCCAAAGTTGGATAAAACTTTTCCATGCTTGTATCTCTTCTGCCAAGTTTTTAGTCTTAATAAATGGGTCCCCAGTAGGTTATTTTTCAATTCTAAGAGGCATTCCCCAAGGGGACCCCTTGTCCCCTTACCTCTATATCTTAGTGGAGGAAGCTCTAGGTAGGGCTATCAAGTTAGAACTCTTTGTGGAAGTTATCAAGCCTACTTTGCAAAAGGATCCTATTTCTCATCACCAATTTGTAGATGATTTTCTACTCTCCCTCCTTGCTTTAGTTCCCCAAGTAAAGGTGCTAAAAGGAATCTTGGAGGTATGTAAAATTGTAGCTGGGAAAAATATAAATAATATATAAAGAAAAATCTTCTTTTTGAATACTCCCTTAGTAAGGCAAAGGATAATTTATTGCATCTTAGGTTGTGATGTGGCTTCCCTTTTGTATATTTACCTTGGAATACCTTTGTTTAAAGGTAGGATCTAGGATTTTCTTTGGGAACCTATGGTGGAAAGATCGTAGAGGAAGCTGATCGGGTGGAACAGATCCCTCCTCATGATGCATATTATGATGAAGAAAGACAAGTCATATTTAATTTAAATCTTTCATATACAAACTTAATCTATTTGATTAATATTTCACATGGCTTAGTGTAACAAAACAATGCCAAGAAAGTAGTAATTTTCACAACATTCACCAAGAATTTACAATAGGAACATAATATATAATCCAAAGAGAAAATATAGTAATATGTCAACAAATTTAGATACAAATCATAGAAATAAAGTCCTAGCTTTCCAAAGAGGATGAAATCTCTTAGTTATTTAGAGAGGATAATATATTTTGTGCACCAAGGAAATAGAAGAAATATTTATGTATTGATAAACCAACTACAATATAACTCTTCTTATTTATAGACTATCATGTAACAAAACCTAACCCTAATGCTTAAGGGCTGACTCATCCTAAGCTAAAGGGCCCAATCCAAATAAATAAATATAGTCAATATGGAAATATGAAGGATGTTATATGGAGTCCCCTCTCGAAAAGATTTATCCTTAAAGATGAAAATTTCTAAAGAATAGCCATGGATTCCAATGTTGCATATTAATTTGGAGGATCCTATAACTTAATTAGTAGCTCCTACGATGATTATGTTATTAGTTATGCACCCAATACTATAACACTACTTTAGGCTTCAACTCAATACATCCCTCTTCATCAAAATTTGGAAAGCTTTGTTTGGGACTATACCTTATGATTGAATGGTTGATTAAGATAAGAAACATAAAATATAAGATGAATTTTGGATGTAGGTAAAATATACCACTTGTACATCATATCCTTAATTCAACAAATGATCTTATAGACACCATAGAATATGGGTGCTAGATTTTGACTAGTTTAGGTCTTGAGAGAAAATTGTTTGTATGGTTAGATCCTTAAAATTCTATATCACCAACCTCAAAGTGTCACTCTAAAATATTTTAAATGTTTTTTTCTAATTCATATGATAATAAACCTAAATTAAGAATCTTGATAACAAATTACCTCTATTATAGAGAATTATCAAATTGAGTAACACAATAAGACCCTAAAATATAATTCATTGATGATAACCTTCTATTGACTAAGGCGTCGGTGGTTGAGACCAAAAGAATTAAATACATCCTGCAACTCTACGAGGACACTGCTGGTCAAAAATTTAATTTCAATAAAAGCAAGTTATATTTCTTGAACACCCCCATTCAGAGGTAAGGAAGGATGCATAAATTTTAGGGTGTGATATAGCAAACCTCCCCACTTCGTATCTTGGTATCCCTCTTTTCATTGGTTCTCCAAGAGAGTCAATGTGGGACAGGGTTATTGAAATAATTCAAAAAAAAACTTGTTGGATGGAAAGGTCATCTTCTATCTCAAGTAGGAAATTTGACCCTCACTAAGGCCTCTCTTTAGAGCATTTCAGTCTATTTCCTCTCTGTTTTTAAAGCCCTTGTGAAGGTTTTCTAGAAAATTGAGAAACTCCAAAAAAAAATTATGGACTGGATCAGAGGAGAAAAAAGGATACACCTTGTAGGATGGACCAAAGTGTGCAGACCCAGGGAAAATGGGGGCTTATTTCTGAGGAGAATTCCTCATATGAATTTAGATTTATTAGCTAAGCATGCGTGGCGCCTCATTTCTGGTGAAGAAAATGAATGGAAAACTATCATAAAATGAAAGTATCTTCAAAATATAGAATTTATAAGTGACTCAGTTCCAATCATAGGTTCTACTTTTTGGAAAGCAATTCTCAATTTTAAGGAAATCATCAAAAAAGGTTTAAGATTGGTTTTAGGCAATGGTGAGAGGATAAATTATTGGAATGATAGGTGGGCTAAGGACAAACCACTGACATAATATCCTAACTTAGCACGAATCAAAGATATCACGAAAGAACTCATTAGCAGAAAAGTCTCCAATTATATGTTTGAGGACAGAGGCAGAATGAAGTGGAAACAAATAAGGATTCAGGGATTTCAAGTGGAATCAAATGATATTTGTAACATTATTGAGCAACAGTTTATCCCCATGAGACCCAAGGAATATCAAGTGACCTGGGCCCTATGAAAAATGGGCAGTTCACTATTAAATCAGCTTACAAGCTTCTACTTGATGACGAGGATTTTGTCCTCCAAAAGGACTTAATTTGGATAAAAAAATTAATTCCAAAAATTGCAGTCTTTTCATGGCTGGTTATCCAAGGAAGAATTCTAACAATTGATAATATGATTCATAAAGGTATTTGTATCACTAATTGATATTATCCGTGTAGAGCTAATTGGGAGACCATTTATCACATTTTCCTTGAGTGCCCTTTTTCCTTGACTATCCTAAGTGGGGTTTTTTAGGCCTTCAATATTTCTTGGGTTAAACCAGCCATCATACTTGATTTGTTCATCCAGTGGCTTTACCCCTTTTCAAGCCAAATACTTAGATACATGTGAAAAATTTGTCTCAATCACTATATTTGGTAGGTGTGGTTAGAAAGGAACCATAAAGCCTTTAATGAGTCTATCCATAATCATAAAACTATCATTTCCAACATCCTATCCTTTTCCAATGAGAATGTGAACCTTATCCCTTTTGATAGTTGTAAACCTCATTTGCAAGAGACCACGATTGCTCAATATTTAAGCTTAACGTTGTTAGATGAGTCTGTGCCTAGGGTAGTCAACCCTAGAGCCAATGTTAAGTGGTCCCCACCTCCTACAGGTTGGTTTAAGCTTAATTTTGATGGAGTGGCTAAGGACAATCCTGGAAGATTAGGCACTGGTGGCATTGTACGAGATCATAATGGGAATATGATGTTTATATTTTATGAATATTTTAGAACAAGGATAAACAATGAAGCTAAAGCTAGAGCTATATGGAGAGGCCTTCAAATGACTCAAGACTTAGAAGGCAATTTTATCATAGAAGGAGACTCTATGCATGTTATAAATCTCCTCAAGAATTGGAAAACACCTCCTTCGATGATTAAAACAATTGTTGAAGAGGCTAGGATCCTTTTCCAGAGAAGACAGGATAAAAAAGCCCAACATGTCTTTCAAGAAGCTAACAAAGTTACTGATAAGCTGGCCAATTTGGGTGTCAATGGTGACAAACTTTTCAAATGGGAACACGGTATCCAAAGCAAAGTAGAGGAGCTTATTCAACAAGAATGGCAAGAATGATAGTTGAATTTACCAATAGGGAAGGCACTGTAAGTTTGAAGGCTATGAGTATTCCCATCTCTTTTTGAAATGGACTCACAATAAAAATTATTCGAGTTGTCATTCTTGGTGGATGCTACTTGGAAATACCACAAAGACTAATGGGGACAGTCACATGTCAGATAACATGGCTCCTAGTCATCTTAGTAATTTGAGGTTGGTTGATAATCATAGGGCAGGAAAGAAAAGACAATATAAGACTTTGAACCAGAGCCACGTGGACCACCAGATAGCCACCACCATAAATCTATCCAGCAGGTTCACTTCTCCAAGGTTGATTGGCCAATACGGGATGTGGTCCCAAAGCATATCATATACAAAAGAAAGCAATTACCAAAGAATTATTAAGAGTAATTGTCAATACAAAGCTTGTGGGAATTTTTTCAATACTCTGCTATGTGTGTCTGCAAATTTTTGTTTCTCCACTATTTCAAGGAAGGGATCCGTGTCTGTTTCTTTTTTTGTAATTATGATGCAGGTGTGTTTTCTTGGGGTATACCCAAAATTTTGTATGGGAAGTTTCTTTTTGATAACAGGCTATGTGCCTTACCGGATGTAATGGCTTTGGTGGCATGTAGATTTTACATATATAGGATCCTTAGTAAGGACATGTTCATCAACAACCCTGGGCTGATTTTTGTAAAAGGTTTTGGGTCAACCTGTAAAACCTAGTATTAATGCTATAGTATCTTATCTACCAAAAAATACCCTAAAATATAATTTAACAAAGATGAGGGATTATGATCATATAGATCCTTAAATAAGGATATATTAGAGAAACATGGTAAGAATTATAATATCACCACTCTACTAAGGGAATCCATTTAAATAAAAAATAGTGCTTATCTTGAGAAAATCATCTGAAGTATATACTCAAATATTTATTCATAATTTTTTCTTATCCATCTATTTAAGGATGGTAGAAAGATGTAATGTTAATGTGTATACCATTGAGTGTGAAAATATCTTTCCAAAATTTACTCATGAGAATAGTGTCATGACCCTACACAATAGACTTAGGCATACAATGCAATTTGAAAATAATGTCTAGGAATAACTTGGTCACTTTACTAGTTTTAAAAAAGTAGTGCATGATATATAAGTGTGTATACTTAAAGAGGCAATTACAATACCATAAAAATAATTGTTTTATAATCATATTTAGAAAGACCTTTAATAAATTCCATGGAGATGTGCTTCCATTGGCAGTCAAAAAAAGGAAGTGGCTAGAACAATCTTGGAGTTTTGATAATTTTACCCTTAATTTATTGACATACTTTACTTTTTATCATAAACTATTTGATATTGGTTTTCATTCCCTTTAAAGAAAATGATTGCTTGACCTATTGATATTTTTTAAGATATTCATAATGATATTCCAAAGAATATGCATGTGATTTCTAAAGAATTGTGTTCTTGTTTTGGAAGAATTAAATTAGAAAAATATGTTCCTTCCATAAAATTTCATTGGACCAAGAGAGCAGTAGGTTGATGAAAGGCACGTACCTTAAGGTCATGAATTTGGTGAGAAATCATAGTATCAAAATTTTGTTATTTATAAAGCTAAGTGATTCAAAGAACAAGTAGGTCAAATATAGCATGAATAAATCATTAAATATTTGTATTTATAAGAAATGGCACTTGTTACCATGGTTTTCTGGAATTTTGTATATTTAATATCAAAATCATAATCCAAGAGATTGGTCAAACATTTTTTTCTCAGAATAACATAGATGTTGACCCAAAATACTTGATACTATAGTCATAGATTTAATAAATAAATATTGACATAATAAGTAAGGCCATAATTTACTAACTACTTATACGATGACCAACATCTCTTTCTTATAAGTATATTCTTACATATTATTGATAGACAATTGTTTTCTTTCATAAGCCAAGGGGTGACCCTATTGCTTAAATATAGCATTGATATTGGTTCTAGGAGTATCACATTTTATGACAAAGATTTATTAAAAAATCAAGAGCAACTAAAAATGGAGTGGAGTACATAACTTCCTTTAAGGTAGTAAAGGATATTGTAGGCTCTTTTATCTAGACAAAATCATACTTCTTAGTGATATTTGGAAAATGAGATATAATTTTCTTATAATTATTGATAGATTATCTATAATAACCAACGAGACCTAAAACTCCTAGAGCACTCTTCAAATATTTAGGCACTATCCACTTTTGCATTGCCTTAATATTATGAGGGTTCACCTTGACACACATGAGATACACAATGTGGCCCATATATTCTACTTTAGAAATCCCTCAAAAAATTTAGACTTATTCATAAACAATTGCTTATGCTCTAGGAGTTTGATTGCATTTTCCACATGGTGGAAATGGCCTTCCCAAGCATGACTATAGACCAAAATAAATTTCCATAATAGAGATTGAAAGATAAAATTCATTAAATAGTGAAAGGTATATTGGAAATTAGTAAGGAAAATAACATAAAAAAAACTCTTGATGACCCTCATGAGTTTGAAAAGTAGTTTTAGAAATATCCTCTTCTCTAGTACAAATATGATTAAATCCAGATCATAAGTCTCGCTTAGTAAGAACTTGGGTACCATGCAATTCATTTAATTAATTATCAATAATATGGAAAGGCAACTTATATTTGATATTAATATTATTGAGTAGTTAAAAATATAGATATATTTTCGATGAATCATCCTTATGCCTCACAATAATGACAAGGGAAGAGTAAGGATCAATACTAGGAAAAATAATTCCTTGCTACAACATGTCTTGAATCAACTTATCAAATTTTTATTATTGAGGTTAAGGATATTGGTAAAAAGGGTAAAGTAGTTTTTAACATCAATGAGACCATAGGCTATATGAGACGGATATTATATATGTAATATATGGTTATATCTAACCATACTACAATTATGGAAGCATGGTGTACAACACTATCCTCCACAAGATTCAAACCTTGGACCTCTATTCAAAGTTCAAAAGTCTCCACCGTTAGGCTACTTAGGTTGTACATTTAATTTATGACTAATAAAAATAAAATGGATGGCATAATAATGTTGTGCTTAGGATAAATTTAGGTTTCATAAAAAATTTAGCATATTCATTGATGAGGGATTATGTCTTAAAGGGAATAAGAAGAGATAAACCTACTCATTGGCCTTTAATTTCGTGCAATAAATCTATGTAAATATTGCCTTGATATCCTCTATTTAAAAAAGTTATCCAATGAGAACTAATATATTCTACAATTGGGATTTAAGGCCTTAGAGTCAAATATTTCTTCCATGATCCATCCATTGAACATACAATTATTGTAGATTCAAATTAATAACACCCAATTGGGATAGTCATTGAGCACCTTAGAAGATATTTACGCTCCCAATTTCTTGGCGTATAGAACCTTATCCAAGTATAACTATCATTTATGATTATTAAAATAGAAAATCATCATACAAAAGTATCATTACCACCATTAGCAATTAATACATTAAATTTATTAGAGGCATTAACATACAACCCTAAATATTTGACTATATTGTTGCTAATAAAATTATGAGTTTCATTAGAATCAATTAAAACCCTAAACCACTATCTCTTAACACAACCTTGTACCTTGATGATGTAATAGATTTAAGCTCCCATTATTGTAAAGAGTGAAATATTTATAGAGCTATATCCTTGCTTTTATTGTTTAATTGGCCTCCTAGTGTGCAACTAAAAATACATCATTCTCATCTAGAATAGTCTCCTCTACTTCCATATGGGAATTATTCCTTTAACAATATGTTTGATTCTATAGATGTCTATATCAACATCTACAATAGTAAATTATTAAGGTAAAATCATCATTATGGTTGTTGAAATGTAAGATCTACATGTGTTAAAGTTTCTCCTAGGATGGAACCTAGACATCTTAAGAGGATATGATGTTCCTTATGCCCTAGTTCCCATAAGAGTCATTCGAAGGTAGGGGTATCAAGTTGGGAGGTAAAAAGAGTGACCATACCATTCTTAGGTACTCTATGTAAATGTAAGAGGTATTCTATTTGAATTTGTAATTTTTCTAAGAAATGGAATGAATCATACATTCATCACCATTATGTCTAAAAAGGATATAAAATAAAATTGAAGATAGCAATAATAAATGAAAGGAGAGATTGAAAGAGAGACAATAAGAAGTATAAGGTGGGTGCCCATAGAGATATCAATATATCACATTTGATTCAAACTTATCATATAAACAGATCCTTATTGAGGAATATTTATAGTGATACCAAATCACCAATGAGAAGCTAACCTCAAGCCAACATGAACTTAACCTTGAGGTTAACCTTGTAATAAAATAATAATAAATTACCCTTTAAGAAAGGTTATCCGTAAATGTGGATTAACCAATACCTCTAAGAGTGAAATATAAAAGAAGCCCTTAGCCCAACATGAACATGCTTGTAGGCATACATAATCACATGTACATAGGCTACTTTAATAGTTCTCATACACACTTATCACTTTTGACCTTGGTGTAATAAGATCAAACTACACATATTTCACCATCCCCCATAATTTGAGCTAAGAGGACCAAAGTGAAAATGCATTAGAGGTAATATCTCCTTCACCATAATGAATACTCTAGTGGGCATTTGCTTTTTCATCTTCATCATTAAAAATCTTGTGTTCATCTCTCAAGAACTTTATCTCAATCCTCTAACATTGCAATGCAATTCTTAATGGAGTATCCTTCCCTTTTATAATACTCATAGGTGTTTGAATTATTTGAAACTTCAGACTTACCCTTAGGTAACTAAGCCTTACATTCCATTAATTTAAAGTAATTTAGATGAGCTTATGTATGAGAAAAATATCCATAATTCTTAATTATAAATTCATAATGGATTAAAAGTTTGAAAGTTCCTCTGAGAGAGATGGGTTATGGATCTTTTAAATTCTTAGCATTCACATAAAGAAACAATTAAACTACATGAAGAGGAGTAATATTGGAAGTAATAGATATGATATATTAATAATAACTCTTTACATTACCTCCTCAATAGTATTAGTCTTATATTTGATGTAGAAAAGTACATCTAGTTCCACTAAGATGAAGAAAAGTCCAAGAGATTCCTCCTTTATATTATCAAGTTCATAATCATTAATACCTTCTTATGATTCATTATTGAATATTAACTAGATATTCTTGCTTCTAAGTAGTCCTTTCCTTTATATTATCAAGTTCCACTAACTGATTTGTAAACTAATGTCACCATTGAGTAGACCTTGAACAATCATGCAATATAGAATTTGGGCTCCAAATACTTTTGCATCTAAAATTTATGGCCTATAGAATATTTGGTATAGCAACACTCGAATAGAAAAAATAAAATACCACACCTTAGAAAAATATTTTCTAAATTAAAAATTTCTACTTAGTTCCATTGGATTGGATGTTGTGCTTTTTAGCTAACAAAATTGCTAAGAAAGGTGCAAGTCATTGCGCCCTATTCCATGTATAGAAGAGAAGGATCTAGTATTATATCAAGGAGCCATATGCGAACAAAATAAGGCATTCCTTCGAATCACATGCATAGACAAGGAGTCAAAAGTCTTACATGCATGTGGAAACACAAGTGTACGAAATTTAGAGGAAAAGGGCTTGGTGTCTTTTATAATTTGAATTTTCAAAATTTTTAAAAATAACAAACTAAAAATGTTTCTTATCTTCAAATAAATCCTTCCTTTTTTAGAGTGAAAAAACTTCGTCCTTCCCTCTAATACCATGTTTAAATTTATAATATTTTGTAAACATGTATTGAAACATACACACACCACCATTAATTTAGAAAGTATAAAAAATCAAATTGAATATAGAAATAATAAAAAAATGAGAGAGAAAGAGATATAACAATAAGTATAAGGTGGTTGTCCGTGGGCACCACAATCAATCATATTTTATTCATACTTATCATACAAATGGATCATCATTGAGGGGTATTTTTAGTGATAACGAATTCCCAATGAGACGTTAACCTCATACCAACATTAAATTAACATTGAGGTTAATATTATAATATAATAATAATAAATTACCCTTTAAACAAGGTTATCCATAAAGGTGGACTAATCGATACCACAAAGGGTGAAATATAAAATTGGCTTCGATGCTTACATGAGCATGCTTGTAGGTTGACATAATTGATAAATGCATGTAGGCTTACATAAACACATGCTCATATGCTACATTAATATAACTCATAAACACTTCTTCTCACTTTTGGCCTTAGCCTAAACAAGGTTGGATTACATATATTTCAATACATTTCATTCTAGAGATCCTCCACTTTGGGTTCCTATCTATAAGATTATATAATAGTAATCTTTGAAATAAGAACATTAGGAGGTCAATCTAGGAGATGAGCTACTCAAGTCAAACTATAGTATAAAAATTAGGATCTGTACATAATATTTATTTTCATACCTTGAATAATCACCTACAACAAGGATGTATATGTACCTTAACAAAGTTATTATTTTTGGATTTTTCTTAAAATTAACCCATTGAAAGTTATCTTTCAGAGCTCGATTTATCCTAGGAATATTAAACTCTTTATACCATTGAAGCATCATACCAATACTGACCAAAAATCAAATCTTATCCATATTTTTCCTCACATAAGTAATTATTCCCTATTGTTCTAACCTTACTCCTTCAATGTATTCCATAACATTCACATCAATGAGTGAAGGATTGTTCCTAGTGGTAGAAGTAGAGAAGGAACTCATGGTGGGATTTCCCCAAAGATTATGAGGATTGAAATTGGTGATATCCTCTTGTATATTGTGATGCTTGTATTAATTTTATGAATGATTCTTCTTGTGGACTATAAACTATTCATTATTTTAAATTGCCCTTCTCAGGTGCTTGTCGATTCATTCCCAACCTTTGGAAGTAGAGAGATCAAACATACACTATTGATGTAAATAATAATTCTATAAATTAGCCAAAATGACTAAAATAAAAGTAGCCAAAGATATATCATATTTTAGTCAAATAAATAATATTTCTAAGATGGGACAAGTCTATCGCAAGGATTGTGGTACACCCAATATATTTTTTGGGTTTCAACATCATAAACAGTTCTTTGTAAATCATAAAATCATAGAAGATATTGTTGAAAAAAAAAAATGATAATGAAAAATGTTTAGAATTACTTGATTGATAATCATTGTATTGAATAAAATTGGGACTAAATCTATCACTTAGAAGAGTTGACATAATTTTTTTGCCCCCACAAGATGTTAAAGGTATCGGTCTAATACCATGTTTTACAAAGAAACTTCAATAAAATAATATTTAATAGGAATTTATGTAATTAATATAGAAAACCTAGTAAACATAAAAAAAATCATATTCAAAGCCCAAAATGCAAATCCTATCCACTCATAGGTCTAAGAGCCTTAGCCACCTAAATTTGTGCATTGAGATGATAAAAGAAATATTAATTTATCAATGATCTAATTACAACATATCTCTTATTTATAGGCTATCAAGTAAGAAATCCTAACCCTAATGCTCAAGGGCCAACTTATCCTAACCTAAAGGACCAAGCCTAATAAATAAATATAGTCAATATGGATAAATATAGGTTACTATATTTTGTTTCATTAAAGATAAATTTATGTATATGAATGATAAAATCATTAGATAATTTTGTATCTATATATATTTTTTGGTTATTGCAAATTTATAATTTATTTTTATTTAGATAATGCTCAACGTTTTTAAAAGTTATTTTATTCATGTTTAATGTTTGTAATTTATATTTTTTAAATAAAGTTATACACTTAATTTTAAAACATAATAATATATAAATAAAAATAAGAGTATATATAACATACCTTAATTTTGATATAATGGTATTATCTCCACTAGTTATATTTCTCAACTTTGAATGAGAGGACCTTGATTCAAATATTTTCAAGTGATACTTGCATAACTAAGTTGTTATAATACCACTTTCTGGCCATGACCCAAGTTTGAATCTTGCCAAGATATACATGCCTAGTCAAATTGTTGTAATACCACTATGTGATCATAGTGACTCAAGTTCAAATCTTACCAAGAGATACATGCCTAGTAAAATTATTTTAATACTATTATATGGTCACAATGTAGATGTATTATAATTTTTTATTGGTAAGAGGAATTTTGAAAGGTTCTTGTAACCTTTTACAAAAAAGTTCTAGTTAGGAAAAATACCCCCAACCATATAAATAAAAAAGGAAACATCTTCTTCAAAACAAACAAGAAGGAAGATAAAATCAGACAAAGAAGCCCTCATAAGGGTAAAAGAGGAAGCCTCAAAGGGTAATAAGAGAAGCCCTCGTAGGGGAATTTGATCCAAAAACCATCAGAACTTGCAAAGAGACATAATTACTTGTTGAGGCAGTCTATATCAAGACACCCTTCATCACCCACAAGATTCCTGAACTCAATGATAATTTCAAATTGGCACTTGAGCCAAGAATACTACAAGCTCATGTGTAAACATAAGGTTTAAATAAAAATTTACCCTAGAAACTCCCAATCATCCCTCATCCACCAAAATAGACCAGTAACAATGATTTCCAAATTTGGTCTAGAGTAAATCTTGCTCATGTGTCTGAGAAAGACAACAAATGGCTCCATTGTGTCAACTATCATGCAAAAAAAAACCTACAAGAGGTGTTCATTTAAGATGGTGTGATTACATTGTCTGCATGTATGGCTTCCAAAAACATTCACCATGTTGAGGCACAAGCTCCATGTTCCTTGAGCATTCATTTATCAAGGTGAAGCCACTCATGAGAGTATATGTTGAAAATAGATCTACTGAACTTATAACAGTTTAACAAACTAATAAAACCTCCTATGATGTGTCTATGAGAAACTATCCAATCTAAGGAAGATTCCCTGGATTGGGATACCATAACATTGAAGATACCTAAGAAACTTGAATTTTGAGAAAAATGACAAAAGAGATACAAGTGTGAGATTGCTATAGACCAAGGGGAAGGAGAAATTTCATTCTAAATGGTGATTTTTGGCATAGAGACCACCAATTTATATATAAAGTCAGCGGCTTGGTTTCCTTCCCTAAAGACATGTTGAATGGTGACATTGGGGAAGAGCTCAAAACAATATTTACCTTATATATCAAGCTAGATATGTTCTAGGATACTTACTGGGTCCTGCAATTCTTCTAATAATATTCATAGAGTCACCTTTGACAATAATGTTAGGAAATTTTTTTGGATATGAGAGATAGACCTTGGAAGAGGGCTCAAGCTTCAACAAAATGATTGGTTTGAATCCCAATATTTTTTGCAAAGGCCAACAAGATCTTCCCTATATGATCTCTAAAGATACCTCCTACTCCAATCGGTCCTAGGTTACCCTTGGAAGCACCATCAAAATTAAACTTGATCCATCCCAAGGGTGGAGGAACCCACTTGATAAGTGAGCGATCAACCACAGAAGTGGGAGAGGAAATATTACAAGAAGGAAGTTGGAGGGACTTGGCTAACCGAGATTCACTTGAGGACTCTGACCACTTAGTACCCTAAGTAATAGATATATTTTCATCTATAGCATGGATACCTATAGAAATAACATAGTTAGAATCATGGATGGAGTTATTTAAGGCTCTAGATTTTTGTTCACGCTAAACTCCCCATAGGAAATAGAGGAGACATAAGGTACAAAAGTTGTTGACATAAAAACAATTAAAGGGATTACGCCACTATAAACAGAGGTCATTCAGAGAATAGGGAGGAATCCAAGTGATACCCACAATGTAAAATAAGGAGCAAATAAATTTGAGGGAGAAAGGATAGGAGAGTAAAATATATTGGGTGGATTCACACTCTTGCTTGCAAAGGTAGCATCAATTAGGAATGGGGATCCCTCAAATTTGGAGACTTAGAATGGAGAGGATTTTATCCTGAATAGAAAGCCACAAGGAAAAATAGACTTTGGAAATGATGTGCTTGTTCCAAAATATCTTAGAAGGAAACCATGACTGATCGAGGTTTACAGTAAAGAAATAGGCATATTTGATAGAGAAAAATCCATTCTCATTGGATGTCCACAAGAGCTTATCTTCAATTGAACAATTGTGAATAAAATAAAGATGCAACATGTTAGACAAAACAATATTAGCTCTTTTTTTGTCTTCGTTTAGATTATTATGAGGAATGGTTTTCTAGTGCTTCCTATCAGCATCAATCAAATTGCACACATGTGTACCAAATAGTATGTCAGTCATAGGTTGGAGGTAGATCAGATCAAGGCAATTCTAAATAGGGTTATTGCCCAACCACTTGTTATCCCAAAAGCTTATCTTTTTACCATCATAAAGTTTTCAATGAATTCTTTTGTTGATGATCACCCTCATACACAATATGGAATTCCATGTGGTAGAACCTTGAATAGGCGAAAGATCATCCAAAAACTTTGGTTGATGCTAGAGGTATTTGGTCTTGATGATATCAACCCATAGTGACTATTAATTTTGAAGGATCCTCCAACCTTACCTATCAATAAGGGGTAGGTTCATCTATCTGACCTTCTAGATCCCGATACCACCATTTTATTTCTTGGAACATACTTGGTCCTATGCAAATAAATGAAATCTTTGTTTCTATTCTAATCCTGATCATAGAAAATTCCTCTAAATTTATTTGATCTTGTTACAAACTTCAACTAGAATGCAAATGATAGAAAAAAATAAAACAAGTATGCTTTGGAGAGTGGCTTTGACAAAGGTGGCTTTTCCCACATAACTAATGAGTCCTCCTTTCCATCCTGCCAATTTTTTGTGAATTCTCTTAATGAATGGAAACCAAAGAGATTTTTTGGTAGGCCCATCAAAAGGTGGAAAACCAAGGTAGGTAGTAGGAATATCAGTAATGGTACAACTAAGTATATTAGCTAGGTAGATTTTCCATATGGGGGTGTATTGATAAAATACAATTTATATTTGGAGAAGTTAACATTTTTACCAACAACAAACTCAAAGAAAAGAAGAATGGACTTGATGATTTTGGATTGGTGAACAAAGGCATGAGTGGCAAGAATAGTGTCATCCACAAAATGCTAATGGGATATGGGCATGAGAGACAAGGTAGGTTTAATGCCAAAGATTTATCCTTTGGAATAGGAAGACCATAGAGTTCTCCATAGGGTTTCCACCATAATGATAAAGAGAAAATAGGACAAAGGGTCACCTTGCATTAGACCCTTAGCACTCTAGAAATAACTAGTAGTAGAGCCATTAAATAAAATAGAGAATCTGACTCCTAAAATGTATGCCTTCACTAGGTTGATCCAATCAGGATGGAAACCAAATCTAGATAATAAAAAGAAGAGGAAACTCCAAGACAATCTATCAAAAGACTTCTCATGTCCAATTTGAGGAAAATGTCAGATTTATCACTTTTAGAAACATAATGAATAAGCTCATGGATTGTGAATATGCTATCAGTAATAATCCTCCCTGGAATAAAACTACCTTGATAGGAATCTACAATGAAAGAGAGAATGGAATCAACCTCGTGGCGATTACTTTGATGAAGATATTATAAAAAACATTGCATAGACTAATTGGGTAGAAATCAGATAAGGATTTGATATTATTGGACTTAGGGAGAAGATCCAAGAAGGTAGAGTTTACATATTTAGGAATGTTCTTATTCTTCTACATTTTTTGGATGGTTGAAATGATGTTAGGCCCCACAATGCCCCAATATATTTGAAAGAAAATTGGGGGACAACCATCTGGGCCTGGAGCCATCCCACCTTGCATTGAAAAAACTACGTTACAAATTCCTTTGTGGAAAATAGTTTACGCAAACAATTATTATGCTCCTAGGATACCAACCTAGGGATATTGTTTATGAGGGTATTTGATGTTTGTGCATTGCACTCTGGATTGGGTCCAAGTAGATCTTCGAAGAAATCCACTACCTGATCTCTGATATTTGTAATTTCTAAAATAACTATGCCATATGTTATGGTGAGTTCCTTGACCTTGTTAGATCCCATGTGCCTCATCATGGTAGCATGGAAAAAATTAGTACTAGAGTCTTCCTCTTTCAACTAGGTAACTCTAGACTTCTACTTCCAAAATACTTCTTCACTTTTATCAATATTGTGGTATTCAGATAGAAGCTTCCTTTCAATCTTAATAGGATTTGTGTCCAATTATTCTTATTGGGAAAGAAGCTCGATGTTTGTGACCTGGGATTCAATATTATATTTTCTCATAAAATATTTTCAAAAGTATCTTTGTTCCACTTATTGAGCTATGCTTTCACAAAACAAAGCTTATTGCTAACCCGAGAGGCTAGGGACCTAGAAAAATTACAAGACTACCAATTTGTAATGAGTGCCTTGAGATCCATATTCTAAAGCCACATAGCCTCAAATCTGAAAGGGGATTTAAATGGGGAGATCTATAATGAATAATCAAGGAGGAGGGGGTTGTGATTAGATCCTATTATGGGTAGAGAACTAAGGGCATTGTATCCAAAGGGACTGATGCCATTAACGAATATTAATAATCTGATAGGCCTTGTTTGATAAAGTTAGTCACCCTTTATAAGATTGCTCTAGGTAAATTTTGAACCTTTGAGTTGGATATCCATGACTTCATTCTCATCCACAAAAGAAGAAAAATCTTCATAGGAATTAATTGTTATTTCAAAACTTCCTTTCTTATCAGGGGGGATAATGGAAAATTAAAATCTCCAACCATAATCCAAACCTTATTGGAAAAAAACCTCTCTCATCTAACTCGGATTATTTTAGAGATGAAATATTCGAGATGGAGAGTTTGGATCATAAATATTTGATAGAACCCATCTGCAATGGTAGTCCTTACTGAAGAATAGGATGTTCATATAATTTTCAACCACAAATAGGAGTCTACCTTCAATAAAATTTAGATCCCACAAACATAATAGTCCTTTAGAGGCTCCATTGGAAGGGCTTATGAGATATTCACAAATTTTCCAAATATATCTAGAAATGAGTGAAGCGTGCTAGGTATCCAATTTGGATTCTTGTTAGAATAAAATGGTTGGTTTAGGTCTTTCCTCTTGGACTTAACCAAACATTGTTTGTTGTGTCCATTGAGGGATCTTGCATTTATGAGAGGATCTTCATTTGGAGATTCTAGAATAAGACCTTTTCCCTCTTCCTTATGAAGAGGGCAATTTGTATTGGGTATCATTTTCAAGTGGATATGAAAGAATATTTTTCCTGGAGAAGAGACTCAAAGTGAGCTAAGTTTTTTTGGCAATATCCTCGAAACATTCTCTATTTTTGATGAGTTGAGAGGAAGGAAAACCTTGCTTCTTCACTAAACTGAAATCAGCATGGAGCCTTTTTTTATTTTTGGTGAAGGGGGGCTCAGGGAAAAAATATTGTTGAAAATATTTTTGCATGGGAAAGGGTCGAGAAGGCCTTTAAGGGAAGGAGGGATTTGTGGAGGAGGGTTTTGGGGAGTAAAATTCTCAATAGAAGGAAGAACCTTAGGAACAAACAGATAAGAAAAAGTATTAGAACTACCTTAAAGGAGGATGAGAAATTGACTTGAGCTAGGGGAACATCTTGGAGAGCTTGACCGGTAGAGAATGAAGCATTCATAGGATCACCCAACAAAATTTAAGAAATGGACATAAATAATTAAACAAGATCACTAAAATCCTCCTCAGACAAACCTTGAGAAGGAATCTCCTGATTAGAAACAAATTTAGTACCAAAGGGAGGGGACCTGGAGCCCACCAAAGAAGAAAAATTAGAATGATTATGGAAACAATTTTTTGCCAGAAACTTTAACTTGAATGTTTTTTGGTGGGAGGCACCATAGAAACCTTAAAAATATGACACTGAGAGTTGAGGTGACCTTAGTTGGAGCACCTAGAATAGAAAGCTGGATTGTTCTCATATTCTATGATCTAAGTCCTAGAGATCTCATTTGAAATCAGCTTGATGGAAGAAGGAAGAGAGGAATCAAGGTTAGCATTGATGCACATGCGGGCATGGACCATGAAAACCTTCGATTTGGTAGGTGGATTAAGATCGATGAGATCACCAATATCTTAAGCAATCATCCGTAAAAAAATTTCATCCCAAAATGGAGAGGAAGACCCAAAATTTAGACCCAAATAAAATCTAGGTTGATATTTTGAGTCTCTAGGTTAGAATCCATGCTCCATTTCCTAAGAAAAAACCCTCTTTGACCATAAATCCATGGTCCACCTAATAATATTCTACTTGAATCAATTGGGTTATTTAGATAAATGAGAAAAAAGCTCTGGGAAAGGCAACTAGGTCAATGGATCCTTAAGGGCACCAATGGGTAAAGGTCCATTTAAGGATCGAATCCAAGTTAGGGCGAGGCCCTAAAAAGTTTTCCATAAGAGAATGAGAATCTTAGTCCATTAGGAGACAAGCTTTGATGGAATTCGAAGGGTACCTTGAAAAGGGTGTAGATCAACCTTGGGACAAGGAGGAAGCCCAGAAGAAGCAGTATTTTTGAAAAGGGCTACAAAGGAGTGGGAAGAGGAAATATTCTTGGATCCATTTTTACCTTGTAATGTGTCAAAAACTAAAGTTGGATTTCTCCCTCCACTTTGTTCTAATGGATCCCCACCTCCATTAGGGATCATAGGTTTACTACTGATACACACATTGGAGCCCATGATTACATTGATATTGTAATAAGTCATAGATCTACCTCTGATAGAAACCATCGATGTCCTCCCACCAATGTGTTCTATAGGTTAGATATCACTGAGCCTGCTAGGGTTCACTTTGACATCAAAAAAATTAGGAACCATTGATCCATATCCAATAGGAGTAGATAAATCCCTCCCACCAATGAGGGTTGTAGATTTGTTGTGACTAATACCTTTAGGGTATACTATAGCTCCAACCTTAATATAAATAGTTGATCCTAATTCTCTAGTAGATGCCACTGAAGCTACCACCAACACCCTATCAGGCCCCACAAGGGGATTTCCAATCACACCAAATGGATTCATCTTACTAGAATCGGGAGAAGCATTATGATATGGTTTCTACATGCTATCAATCTATCCTAAAGTGGCATCAAAAGAATCATCATGACCCCATTGGAACTTATGGGACCTCCACTGCCACCATCATCATTAATTGCCACATCACCATCGCTTGTAGTTTCACTCACCGATGTCATCCTCTCTATCAGAAGCCACTTATGCTTTGCAACCTTTATGCAACCGTTCACTATACCAACTATGGAGACCCTGGTAGATTTCCATTCACAAAGGTTGAGAAGATTTGCATTTCCTCCTCTTGCATTGATGCAGTTGTATTATACAAGTATAATATAGACAAATATAGATTATATTAGATATATGTACTTGCTATAATTTTAATTTATTTAGTATATTAAATAATAAATATGTAGTTTTTAATTTGCAACATAATTTTTTATTAAGATAGTGTGTTAAACCCCTACAACCAACACATAGGGATGACGAGTCCCCTCCCATCCATGACCCTTCATAAGGCTGGGAGCTACACTTATCAATAGCCTATTAACACACAACCACACACACGTCGTGTTTTGAACCTTAAAACTTTTGAAGAAGAGCCAAAAATGAACTATTGTGTTGTCTCCCTCGTGACTAATTTACAACATATTTAATATTAATATATTATATGAAATATAAGAATTTGGGTTTAAACTTTATGTCAGCCATAGACATATGCATGGACCCAACCCTGATCTTAAAAAAAGGTTTGGGTGCTTAGGCTAACTCAACATGTACTATTAACCTAGAGTAGGATAACAACACCATATCACTAAACTATTTATTAATTGAATGTAAAACATATATGTTTTAATAGAAATTTTTTCTAACTTATAATTAAATGGGTACCATTTTTTTATATTTATCAAAATTTAATCTTACAACAAAGATATATTTTTTTATTTGGATAGTATGAGGATCTCTATGACCAACTTATCGGGAGTTAAGCATTCTCATCCCAGTCGTGACCCCTAGTATGGTCAAGAGCCCTGGTTATAAAGCAGGTATTAACACACACCCACACACGTAACAATTTGAACCTTAGACCTCCGAACAAGAGCCAAATCCCGAATTGTTGTGTTGTCCCCCAGGACAAAATAAAGATATTATTAGTCCTTTTGCTTTCCTTCACATTAAAAAAATATTCAGTTGACTTAAAATATTATGAAATAAACCTAAATAAAATATAATTGCATAAATACGACTTTATTTTAATTTAAATGCAAATTTTTAAAATAACAAATAATGTTCGTATTATTAAATATATATTTTTATTTCATTTAAATATCCAAATATTATTTATTTGTTTTTATATATACTTGTATTTTAGTACCCATCTTTGTATATAATGTTGAATAATTTTTTTCCATCCTTAAGTTTGATTACATGTATGCTTATAAGAAATTTGGACATATTTTATATTATTATTTTTTGATTAGGTAGATGAAGGGGTTTTTGAAAGGAACCCCAAAAATTTTACAAAATGGATATGATAAACTTATTGAGAGGGCAAAGGGGTATGTAGGCCACCATGAGAGGAACTAGGATACCAAGAAGATCTAAAACCAAGCTAACAAATAGAAACCAAAGGAACTTAAGAAAAACAACCAACTAAAAAAACTAAGGGCAAAACCTTCCCACACAAAGGAAATCAAGACCCAAAAAACATCCCACAAAGGAGAGAAAAAAACACAAAAAGCATCAACATCCCACGCAAGGAAGATCAAAGCCTAAAGAAGACTAACCCAAATAGAGTACCCACCCAAGGAATGGGATGAAAACAAACCAAAACCGAATAAAGAACTACCATAGAGAGGGAAGGAGAGACTTAGATTTTGGTTCCACTAGATCCAACAACATTATCCGACACTTCTTCCTTCAGTTCTCACTTATCCCACCCCATCAATACCAGAATTTCTTCCACATAGAATATGGTAGTATGCATAGAATCAATCAGGGATCTTTGTAATTTCAAAATCAAACTTTTGAACATATATTGGATCTGTCCCTAAGGTTTGGATGCTAGGTTCCTACTTAACCTTAGTAGACGTCGATCCCAGGATAATCTTGGCTTTATTGGGATGGAGAGTAAATTCTTCAGAATATGAATCATCCACATACAAAGTTTCCTTTCCTGAGGTGTCCAGTTTTACCACTGGGTATTTGGATCATACGGTTTTTTCATCGTTTCCTCCAATCCCTTGCTAGGGTGAATTCACCACCCTAACCATAGGCCCTACAATAAAAGTGGTGTTAGCCAAATCTCTGCTAAAAGAATCAGATTCTTCTGAATCCATGGAATCTGGATAATCTACAATAGAGTTTAGCACCCTATTGAGAGAATTCAATATTCTTTCACCATCCATAGAAGATTCTTCTGCTAGACCACATAAAAAATACCAATTTGGGAGGACCAAACCTCTCTTTTGGAGATTATCCAACATCAGCCACTTACCTTCAACCACCGGCCACAAGAAGATATTCACTTTGGGTATAAGATATTTTTGCCAAATACCAGAGATTGTCATCTGCATCTAACAAACAAATTATAAGTCGATTTAGCAGAAAAGCATCCATCACTTTCAGTACCCCAAACCAAACTGTCCTGCTTATCTCCAAAGGCTAACACGATCCACTTCAGAACATCAAACAAGACTTTACAAGCAACTTCTCCCTCTGGTGACAACCTAGGAAAAGCAAGGGACTTTTAGCAATTTTTGCCCTCCACCACCTCGATGAAATCACAGACCATTGAACCAAAGACCTAGGTCGTGATAGGCTCTGCCTATCTAAGATTTGGAAAAGAATTCAAAGGTTGGTTGACTGACCACTTATCAAAAATTAATGTTTTGATTGTTTTTTAAAAGCCAACTTCCTCCCAACATAAAATCAAGATGACTTTTAACTAGACTCCTCAAGAAAGTCAAGCCATGAGTAGAATGAGATCAAGAGAGGATAAAATCCTCATTACCTAAATATTTGGCTTTTATGATTTGGACCCATTTCACATTTTCATTTTGTGCCAATCTCCATCTCTATTTGGCTAGGAGCACTCTATTCATTGTTTTTATCCTTCTCAATCCCAAATATTCTAACTCTTTTTTTGCTACAGATCTGATCTCAGACCACCAAAGAGAATTTCTTCTTCTCTTATGACCAGCACGTAAAAAATAAATACTGAATTTGTTCCATTTTTTAAAAGGACCTTCCTTGACGGCCTTATAAAAAAAGTACACCAAAATGCTCTACAAGATCCAATATCAATATATTTTTAAGATTTTTTTATTAAACATATATAATAAGTTATAAAAACACTATTACATATATGCTTATAAATAATTTAAACATATTTATATAATTAACATGATACAATGTCAATACATTTTTAAAGATTTCCTTATTAACCTTATATTAAATAACTAATGCAATATATTTTTCATCTTGTCCGCAATGTATGGGTGGGAGTCCCCCTCATTCGTTAAGGTTGATAAATTTTTTTATTTTATTTTGAAGGATTCTTGTATTTCTGCGTCGAGTACTGTTTAAACTTTCTGAAGACATAGACGTACTTCACTGCCTTCTTTCTTCCCTTGTGATAATCTTATCTAACTTGTTTTAGTCTTAGCATTTTAAGTTGCAACAAGGAAGAAAATTGTTGGATTGTGCTGTCTTTTGGTTAAAATGCTGGTCTTCTTATTTTTATTTATATATTAAAAAATAATATATAATATTATTTTTGTTATATTAAACTTGTTTAATTAAATTAAATTTTAAATAAAAATTTTATATTAAATTTAAAGTATATATTAAATGATTTTTTATTTATATTTAAAAATAGCAAAATAATTTTTAATATTTATAAAATTATAAATAATTTTTACTTAAATTTTTTAATTATTTTATTTATCAAAACATAATATACAAATTCTAAAAAACTTTATAATAATTTTATTTTAAACTCTAAATAAAAATTTAAAATCTAAAACCTATATATACATAATTATGGACAAGAAAACATCAGTAAACAGAGCCAACTTGCTCTTCCTCCGAGAATTGGACGCCCACAAGCCAGTTCATTAATAATTTGATTACGATTTGTACACTGTATATTTTTATCGAGCAAACTTATTTCATTGCTAAAATAAGAAACCATTTTTAAAAGCTAGTAGATTAGTAAGTGTAAGTGTGGTTGGGCATTTATTAAGAAGAGATTTATGTTCAAATCTTGGGGAAGCCAATCCTTTGCAAAGGTAGTAGTATGCTCCAAATCCGCATCAGACCGACGATGATAGTTTCCATCATCGGATCAACAAGTACGAGATAAATAAGTTTGTTGGGAGTACTCCTTGTGGTTTGAACCATGTGCTGATCAGTTACTAAACATTACCGAAAGATAACTTTCGTTCCACTACTTATTCTTTGTTTATTGATTATGTCTTGAGATGTTTGTGTAATGATTGCTTGCTACGACGTGTAGCAATGTTTTTTGGACTCTATTTTTTTTTAATGGGGGAGGTGTGATTTCCTCTACCTAGCTACTTTTATGGTTTGTGGGGTGTGCTAATTTCACCCGTCCTTTTTTATATGATTAGTCTAAATTAATATAAGGTTTTCATTAAAAAATTACTGAAACCCAAGCCATCGATGGATCCTATCTCACGCCGGGTCAACAAAAATGAGACGGATAAGTTGGTTTAAACCATACATTGGTCATAGAGTGACTATAACCAAATCTCCTATAAAAAAAACTAAAAATAATATATACCTTATTAAAATTGATACTCACTCGTTATTTTATTAATAATTATATTGCACACATTACTATGATAGGTTGGATATTGATTATACTAATCTTACAATTATTTGAAGATAGTTTTCTTTTAAATTTTTTAATAGGAAAGTTAGGACTTTGGTTTTGACAGATCTGAGTGTTGGCTTCGACGGGGATAGATTTGAGTTTTGGTTTCAAATACAACACTTTGGGGTAACAAATATGAGCTTTGGTTTTGGTGGTAATAGATATGAGCTTTGGTTTTGGTGGTAATAGATATGAGCTTTGGCTTCGATGGTGGTAGATCTAAGATTTATAATACAAGCCGACTATCTTTATTAGTTTGATGGTGAGCAAAAATGAGCTAGGACCTGGTAGTGGCAGAGGAAACGAGAGATAATGGGTTAGGACCTATTAGGGATTGCAGAACCAAGAGTTGTAGCTAGAATGAAAGCAGTAGTGGCTACAAAAATGGTGGCATTGGATTTGACAAGGTGGGGTCAAATAGTATAGACCTTTTTTAGATGTTTTGGGCCCATTCCTTGAGCTTTATTTGAAGTAGGATCTCCCTATATCTTTAAACTTGAGGGATATCATGATAGATAGGGGAAAATGATCATGGTATGAAGTGGTGTTGGACAATGAAAATGGTGGTGTAGGATTTTGTTATGTGGGGACAAAGAGTGTAGACCTTCTTCAGATATTTTGGACCCAGTCCTTGAGCTTTGCTCAGAGGAGGCTCTCCGTAAATATTTAAACCCAAGGGGTCTCACGATAGATAGGGGAAATAGTCATGGTCTCAAGTGGTGTTGGGAAAGCCTAAGCTCTGTAATACTAAGTTTGATCTAATACCAAAAAAATACCAACTTTTTATTTGGGACAACATGGTTAACATGGCCATTGAACAAGGCTCCCAATATTTGGTTGGTGGGTTTATAGGGGTGAGTCTTGACCTAGATGTAGTCAGGAAATGGGCTTATTCTAAGTGTAGGTCAAATGGTAATATGGAGATTATGGCCCTCACCATGGAAGCTAAACTATTTGCTAATTCAAAGAGAATTTTATGGGATGGCCCCTGGTTCTTTTGTAGATAGGGCCTTTTTTTTTAGGAGATGAGGACTTGAATTCAATCTAGAGACCCAACAATTTTTGTAGGGTCCTATTTTGGGTGAGATTAGCAAATATTCCTTTTCACTGTTGGAATGAGGAGATTTTTGTTGGTATTACTAAGGAAATGGACCAACTTATTGTTGTGGATCCGGTCACCGAGTCCAAATCTTGCTCGTCTATGCTAAGATATGTGTTAATGTAGAGCTTGGAAAAAATTTACCAATCAACTGGTATCAAGATTGGGAGGTTGGAATTAACTTTTAGAATATGAGAACCCCCTGTTAAATGTTGGCTTTGTAATAAATTAGGGCACTTCACCTAGGTATGCCCAAATTGAAAGGTTCCTTCTCAAGGTCTAAAGGTCTAGAATTCAAAGCAAATGGAAGAACAGGGTTCCAAAAAGAAAGCTGAAAACCTTGAAAGAAAAGATGGTAAATAAAAAATACAGAAGGATTCATCCATGGAGGACCCTAGAATGGAAGATATCTTAGAAGCTGAAATCCCTAAAAAGGAAGCAAGTAAAGTTGATATGCAGAAGGAGTATTCCATTGAGAATCAAGTTTTGGTAGATAATATGAAGGTATGTGAAACTTTGCCCTTGTTAGAAATGAATCTTACTCTTTCTTCAAATTCTTTTGATATCCTTTGAGAAAGCATTTTTAGAGATGAAGATAATGTCTTATTGGAAAATTTAGTTGATGGAAACCCTCATTTAGAAAATGATGATGGTGAATATGAAAAGATCCAAATAAGTCTAGAAAATATGGTAAATCAAATAAAAAATAACCTTTAAAAATTAGTTGGACCAGAAAAAGTTGCCCAAACAATAAAAACTAGATATCAAAAGAAGATAGGGGTTGATGTGGGAACTCTTAAATATCAAGGGAGATATTCCAATTATAAAATCAGAGAAAAATAGACAGACATATATTTCCAATAAAATACAAAGAGTAATAGCCTTCGGTAGGAGAACTAAAAAGCCGCTCAGGGCAAGAGGAAAAATATGATTTTATTGACATGCTTGAGATTGGGATGAGATTGAGCCAAATGTTGGCTAGTATATTTGAGGAGTATGTCACCCATTTGGAGGAAATTAAAAGCAAAAATGACTCTCTGGCTAGTGCATAGATGTTTTACTCTTTTGAGTTCCTATTATGTTTGGTCCTGGTAGACCATTTCACTATGTTTAGTTTTATGGGGTGTCTTGTTTGTAATGTCTCAAATTTGATATTGTTAGGAGATATGTATGTGCTTTCTTGTAAAAGGTTTGGGATCCCTTTTAAAACCCCTTTTACACCCTAATCAAAAAAATATATGGTTTTATTCATACATATTATGATTATATAATGATTTATAATATATTTTTAACACGTTCACTGGAACACAGGCAAATAGTCATGGTTTGAACCTGGATCTCTGAGAAAACAGTCCAAAGCCAAACTACTATGGTGTCCTCAAGGAAAAATTAATAATACTTCATAATTATGTATATATCACACAAAGAATTTACATGATTAAACTCATTTTATTTGATAACCTCTTTTATATGTTTTTTAATTGATTATATGGCATTGAAATGCCCCCACTCATATCACATCATGACTACATATTAGTATCCAATATATGAGCAACTATGCATGTATATTTTGGCAAGTTTTAAACTTGGGTTTCCTCTTTGAAAGTTGAGGAATATAATTGGTTGAGATAATGTCATTCAATGAGAACCTCTTTTATATGTTATTATTATGATTTTAATAATTGTTTTAAAAGAATAAAAAATTATAAGCTAATAAAGTATAATTATATAATAAATAGAGTTAGTTTTTTATATAAAAAAATTTGTTTTATTAACTATACTTTACTTAAATAAAAAATTGATTGTGGTAAATTAGGGTTTGAATAGGTCCTAAAACTAGTTACAAATCCCCAACATTGGGTACCTTCCTAAATTATACAAGACACAAAAATACAACCCCTAACTATATTACTCATATCAAGGACAAAAAAAAAAATCAAAGAGCCACCTTTTCCTTCAAATCATTGATCCCAAACTTTGTTTCTACTGCTCTTTTTTTTCTTTATTTCAAGTGTACTTCCTCCTTCCAAATGTAGTTCTATCAAGATTTTCTATGTCAAAAAAATCTACTAGATCTATTAGGGCCTATGTCTAACAAAGAACTCCTTTCTTACTTAGAATTAGTAGGATATGCAAATCCTCAAATACAATCTATTTATAATTTTTTGAGTTTTGATTGTTTTTTTGATTAAAAAGGGAATATATTAAGAGAAACTAAGAAATATAGTACAAATCTAATAGGATCCTACCCTTAGGTTGCTAGCCAAATTGCAATCCAACTATAATTACAACTACAACAAAACTATAACTATCAAGAGATAAAATAGGGAGGGACCTCCCTTGTAAAAAATCCTTATCCTCCATAGACCAATACTAGTGCATTTGAGGAATACTATTGAGATGAATCCCTCTAACACACTCTATCATATTTAGTATTGAAGAATTGTAACAAAATAGAGTAGATCATTCTGCACTGAGATACCCAAGAGCCTTAGTTACTTTCTTTTCTAAGGATCATTATGCAAAATAAGACACACCTACAACAACACTAACCATGAGATAAAGAGAGAAAAAATATTGAGTCAAAATCAAAACTTTCAATAGGTTCTACTGAAACTGTACAACCACAACAAGGATATTCAATGTCACAAAAAGGAGGATTTGAATGCATCAAGATTTTAGCTAGTGAGATCTGCTCTTTTTGGAATATTGGGATCATGTCATGACTAAAGTCCTACATTTCTTATCAATTTAATCGTAGCTTCTTGCATTACCATCAAGATATTTAACAAGGAGAAGATCAGTCCTAGTTTTGTGTGACCACCACCTAAGAGGGTAACCATAGCAACTAATATCCTATTTTTTAAGAGCCCAATTTTCTATAGCATTTGTCACTCTATTTTATTCTCTAGGCACATTATTGAAACCAATCTCCTAAAAACTACTTGCTATTATCCTAATCTTATTTATGATTCTTTGAATTCTCTAGCCCACCTTCTTAGGTCCCAAAGTTGATTTCAAGTAATTGATCACCCTCCTCCAACCTACCTTCAATACCTCCTACAAACCTCTCAAAATGCCTTGCCCTTTTGCTAATTTATTGGAGAGAATTCCTAATTTATTTCAAAAGTGAAATTCGAAGTGCCATCCTCTAATTTACCTATCCCTCCTATACTAGCTCTTCCATAATTTTCCCAAAAGGCTTCAATCGTATTGATTTTTCCAAATTTCTTTAGGGGAGGTTGTCATTGCTTTGTTCTATCCACCCTTTGGCCATTCATCTTCTTCCTTATATGTTGGGCTAATCCATGGCTAATTTTTAATTGAACCATCAATTGTTCCCATACTTGATTTGCATTGTGACGATGAGTTAATAAATGTTGGATATTCTTTGTCATATTTTGTATGGTCTTTAGCGAAACATAGTGGATGCTCTTAATATCTTGTTTAAATATTTGCTTGTTTCGATCATTCTAAAATTTCCAAGGAAGAATAGTCATTCCTATCCAAACTATTGAGTTTTTATTTTTTTCTTTAAGTAAATTCCAAATATTTTTGTATTTTTGATAGAATTGGGTGTATAAATATTTGTGATGAAGCCTACTTTACCTATGAGTCTTTTCTTGAAACAAAATTTAAGGTGATGTCAGCTTTGGTCAATTATTTTTCGATCAAAGTGTTTTAAAGAGTTAGCAAACCTCCTAAATCCCCCTTTGCTAGAAGTCCTAACAAGTTTCTTCTAATCTACTCCAAATATCATTGTCTACATTTTCCAACTCATTCCCCCCTAATTTTATCTCCTATAATAAGTCTATATCAATAAAAAATAATAATACAAGATTTTAGTAGTCTATATTTGGTTGTGATATCTAAAATATTCACATTACAAGATAATAATTTTATGTTTTACTTTTGGCTAGGGGTTTAGATTCCCTTATAAAGGCATCAACAAGACAATTCTCTTTTCCATATACCACTTCTTTTTTGTTTCTTTGGTTTGCAAAGCATTTCTTGAGGGCCACTACCTTCTTCGTATAAAGCCCCTTATGTTAGCTTGTTTATGAATGTTTCTTCCTATTTTTTAATAATATGATACTTCTCTACCTTGCATTCCATATCTTCCCCTTCTATTTTTGTTCCTTAGATTTCTTTAGGGAAGTTTGTTGGTCTCCTTTTCCTATGTTATTTCATTTTATTTAGCTTTTCATAATTTGCATTATTTTTCCTTCTTTTAGACCGTCCTTGGGATCTTGTATCTCTAGAACTATTTCCTCCTCTTCTACTATTTCCAACAACTCTTGTTGCAATTATTTTAGTTATTGTGTTGTTTATAGAATTTCACTTTGTAAATTATAGTGCACTAAATATTAAATATTATGTATTTTATTCAATAATAACATGGTAAGCAAACCCAAGTTCAAACCTCATTATAAAGGATGGGACTCCTCATAAAAACCCATGCTTTACCCTAACATCTAGTCTTAGGGGGGATATCACAATGGTTATATGTTTGGCTATTCTTTAGGAGGTCCAAGGTTCCAACCATGTTGTGTTTGTGTGTTAATCCCCTATTGATAAGTGTAGCTCTTGACCTTACGAGAGGTCATGGCTAGGAGGGGACTGTTCAACCCTATGTGTCAGTTGTAGGGGTTTATCACACTATCCAAATTAAAACAAAAGCATGGTAAGCATATAATATAGCTATATATATGATATTAATACTGTATTTAATTTTTAGTTATTAATTTTATAATAGTGATGGCAAGAATAAAAGTGAGAGTATTTAACATATATTTATGTGAATTCATAAATTCTAGTAACTTGATAGTTATAATAATTAATTTTATTTTTAATGATTCAATTGGGCTTGAAAGGATTTCGTTTATTACTACAATATAACCTTATGTTATCACATAGAGTCAACATGTGTATGTTGTAACTTGAATTTTATTTACACTTTTCAAAATTATAATGATAAAATATATTGATATTGTTCATTGAGTTGAGTTCCAATGGTGAATATAGAGTATCTTCCATAAAGAAGGAAAAAGTTAAAATCTTAACAAGTATAGATGTCCAATGTATGTGAATGGGTAATTACCTTTTAATTATTTTAATACAAATTAAAAATAAGAATTAGTTATGAAACTCACTATATAATGAAAGTATGTTGTATTTTGTTTTGATTGGTTGATAAAAGGGGTTTTGAATGGATCTCAAAACCTTTTACAATAACGCATCAGAGAAAGGTTGCTAGTAACAAACCATTCAAAAGAAACAAAAATCCCCAAAGGGAAACAAGATAGCTAGCTCCAAGCTAGGGTGAGATCAGTAAACATAAAAAATATGAGTAGGGACGTATGACCAAACCAAGGCTAACCAAGAAAATACAACAAAGGAAAAAAAACAAAAACTAGATAGGCCACACAAGCTTACTTCATTTGGCTTAGCATGGTTTAATCTTGGTCAGTCTCACTCTTGATGGATAGGACCATATTTCTTGCTTACTAGAAAATTGTTAGAGTGTTGTTGAAGGAAAGGAGAGCATTGTCCATCATATCAATTAGCACCGAATTTGGTTTAGTTACTTTTTGCACCTCCATCGTGGATCAAGATTTTTCTTGGAGCCATCATCCGGGGATCTGCACAGGGAGTCATCGGATGACGAGATGCACCTAGTAATGGGTCTTCTTCTAACTCTTGTAGAGCGAAAAATAGGTATGTTGTTACTTTTCTTCTTAGTACATGAGTCTTTTATACCATATTCATCAGAGAGGTTGAATTTGGTTACATTAGGAGCAACTTCAGACAGAATGTGAAGAGACCATTTAGCCACCAATGATGCTTTCTATGATTCCTTCTTCAATACATGTTTGAATATGATAAGCTACAGGTCTTGGTGCTTGGGGTGGGTAGATGAATCTCCCCTAACACTCTCCATAGTGAGCTTCAAAGACCTGACAAGATAATCAGGGATGTTAATGAGCTTAAGGTTGCAAAAAAAATTCATGAACGCCAGATGAAAGCTTTGCAGGGGCTCATTGATTTCATCCATAGTGAAATAATGCATAATGGGTATGAGGACCCTACTCCAAGGCTAGGGAAGGCTGCTTCTAATGACACCACCATTATTTTTTTCACATTTTTTGCTAAAATATTAGATCTCAACTGCTAGGGAATGGCTATCCCACTTGATTATGTCACCATCATCGAGAAATTTAGTGACCTCAGCTAGAAGTTGCTTAGTAATTTTAAAGGGTAAATCCTTTTTAGAGACACAATGCTTATTCCATGACCTAGTGAACTCATGGGTTATATCAAGATTAACTTTGTAAAACTTATGTAGGAAGGACATACAACCATGGTAGTACAATATAGCTTCAACATCAGGCTCAAGGGATATGAATTCAGGTTCAATGATTACCATTGAAACAAGGGAAAAGGACCACAGGTGGGAAGCCTTGGAAGCAAAGGAGTATAAATAAATAATTAGGGACACATCTTTGATAAAAAGGACCAGTAAGGTCTCACAAGTCACCAAGAAATTTGGGGATAAGGCACAAAATATAAAAACATTACCAGAAAACTGATTGACCCAAGGGAAGCAAAAAATATTGGAACATGGAATATTGGAATTACAATGACTAATATTTTCAAGGATTGGTGATTGCAATGAGTAGTGTAAATACTATAGGTGATTATCAAAAAATCTGAATTACTGACATAGTACAAAGACGAATCAAGCCAAGATAAGGGTTGACAATGGGTGACATACATAACCCTAAGATACTCAACATGAAGTTTCTCAACAAAGAAGCTTGTGAGATCATTGGAAAAGATATAGTCGCACTGAAAAGAAGACAAAACTTCTCCAATAAATTTTACCACTTGGGATGATGATGATTGGTTCTCATTAAAGCATTACTCATCTGAAAATAAAATTCGTGAGATCATTGGAGCTTAAGAATTCACTATGCTAAATGGTAGTGGTTTTCCTTATATATTTTTGACACCTAGGACGTAAGTATGTTGTATTTCATTGAGAAACTAAATATGTATAATTTTATAGTTTATACATATTAATAACTTCTATTAAAAATATAAAGGACACAATTTTATTTTAAATCTTAAAATTTAATTGTATAGAATTAAAACAAGGTCCGCCCATATTACATCATGATTATAAAATAAAATTTATAGTGGTATTTTAACTAAGACCTACACATATGTTACTAGGAATATTTAAATTTAGGTCTTCATATTGAAAACATAAGCTTTTAATCACTTGATCTCATGTCATTTGAGTTTTACATGTTAATATTAACATTGGGTAGACTCATAAAGAAAATTAGGGTGGACTTGGATTCATAATATAAGTGTACTCGATCCAAGTTTCTATCACTTTACTTGGGTCCATGCATGGACATAAGTTTGACCCTATAATGTGTCCACCTATGAGGTTGAAACTTGAGTTTACTATATGAAACTCTTTAGTCACCTACACTTTCTTGAAATCCATTGGAAGCAAAAATAAGTATGATTGAAACTTTAGTTTATAATGTAAAAATCCATGCTTCTCATCATTTTTCTATAACTAATAAAAAATGATACTACTACAAACATTAAATAAAATCATATTTAATTGTAAATAATAATTTGAAGATATTAACCATTTATTATAAAAAATTTAATTAAAATTATTTAAAAAATTAATTATCCAATTCTTATTATTTTTAAGTTTATGGAATTAATCCATATTATTATTTATTCACACACACATATATGGATGGTTTTAGACCTAGAAGGACTTTTACAAGTGTTTTCATGGTATCTTGTACAACTAGTTTTGTTTGTTTTCACGTTTTGAAAAGCCATCACTTTCTTCTAACATTTGAAATTTAATTTTTGCATTAACATTTTTATTAGTGGTGTTATCTCCTTCCAACCTTTTATCTAGTTTACAAAGATGAAAATTTATTTTTATCTAGCTTTTATTCTAATTTACAAACATTTTGAGAACTTATTTTCTTATTTCTTCATAATAGAGTAGCAAGGGATTATAATTAAATGAGCCATATAGCTTGTTCCAAATAATTTTATAATAAAATTTACCATTATATGCTATATCATATAGAGCATGATTTATGCAAGGATTTGTGTTTTGATTGATTTTGACAAACCATTTCCAGAGAAGATTACTTTACAATATTGGGAAGAAATATGGGAGCAAGTACTAGATTATGAAAATATTCCATTTAGATGTAAAATTTATCATGAATATGGCCATCTAGCCAAGGATTGTCCAAATAAGATCCCGAAAAAAGAGAAAGAGGATGGGGACTTGGCAGGGTTTAAAATCCCTAAACAAAAAAACACAAAGAATAAAAAGCAAAAAGAGAAAATAGTAATTGCACCTAACACTTTTGAAATTCTCTCCATGGATGAGCATGCCGATGATGAGGATGGTCAAATGGAAATCTTTATTATGAAAACATATTTTGATGAAGAGAGGGAACAAGAAGGATTGCATGATGAGAAATCACTAAAAGAGCTTGCTTTGATGCTGAGAAATAATAGTAAAGGAAAAAATACAATGTAGAAAACCAACCCAAGTGCAAAATAAAAGGACAGATTCAAACTACAGATAAAATGGATCCTCAAAAATACCATATAAATTCCAATAGTAGTGTCATGGCTCCAAGTAACCAGCCTATAGTCCCAACTAGAATGAAGGAAGATACGAATAAAAGGATAAGGATACCATCATCCCAAGGTTTATAGTTAGTCTCTTTATGGCAATATTGGAAGCTTTGGCTATTTTTCTAAGCAATTTATGATATTTATGATAATTTGTTAAGATTTGGTTTATTTTTAGTGGTATTATTTTTTGTTTGATTTGTAATTAGCTCATTTGGCTTGTTTGTTTTTTGTTTTTTTTCCTAACTTTTTTTTGTGGTTTTTTTAATTCATTTTAGTGTTTATGTTTTGGATTTGTTTTGTTTTGTTGTTTTTATTGTTTTTTTTTGTGTTTGTGTTTTGTGGTTTTTTGGTTGTGGTGTATTTGTTTCTTTTTTTTGTTTTTGTTTTGGTAGTATTTGTTATGTTGGTTTTTTTGTGTGTTTTGTGTTATTTTTTTTAATAATTTTTTTATTTTATTTTTTGTGTCTTTATTGTGTTTTGATATATTGTTTGTGTATTTTTTCTGTGTGCTTCATATTTTTTTGTGCGTGTGTTGGGTTGTACTTTTTCTTGTCAACACACTCAAGGAGTATGGTTTTTTGTTTTAGCTTTTTGTGTGTTTGTATTCGTGTGTTCTTGTTTTGTGTTGTTTTAGACATGATTTTTGCGTATGTCAAAGGTGGTAGACCAGGTGCAAGACCTGGGTATTTTTGGCGAAAGAGATACCCCTACCTCCTTGGGTCTTATCCAAAAGTGTTATCCCTTCTCGGATGTTTTCCACAAACAAAAAATAGATATATTTTTACAAAAATAAATATCTTAAATAACTAATCTTAAGATCATGTGTCATAATAAACATTAAAATTAAGGATCAAATATTTTCATATAATAATAACTATTAAGGGTATCACTAACGTACACATGGCAATACTCTTATAATTTAAAAGTATTAAAGCATCATTCAAAGTTTATAAAAAATACAAAAAAAAAAAATTGAAATTTGTTTAAGATAAAAACTTTCTCAATAAATGACATTTTCCTAAACCAAGAACATCCTCACAATTAAAATAATAAGGAATATTAAAACCCAAGAAAACATTAGAATATAAATAAGACTAACGAAAAACATAAGAAAATATCCTTTGCTAAAAAAAAATGTTTGTAAAAGCTAAAAAAAATCATAACTTCATAAAAGAAGTTTAAAATTACAATTTTATATTTATTTGATGGTAAATAAAAGTCATCATTGTTCCAATAAAAAGAGTAGACAAACATGGTTACTCTTTAATATATGTAAAGAATGAATAGTTAGGATAATGTCTATAAAATAAAATGCATAACCCTTTATCCTACTCAAGCAAACTGACAGAAGAATCATTAAAAATTCAACTTATATAAATACAAAAGGCTTAGATTTAAACCTACTTAATGGCAACAAGATGAGTAAATAGTTATAAATTTGTTATATGAAATCATCCTTTTATTATTATTTAAATATATTGATAACATATTTGAAAATTTTAAAAATCTACATTTGAAATTAAAATATTTTTTTACGATTAAAACAAATAAATATTCAAGAACTAAAAAATAAGAATATTTTTTATTAGGTAGGAAAACATGAGAGACACAATAAAAACAAGAAAAGTAAGTGGATCAAGAGGAGAACAACCCCAAGGGATAGGGGGATGCAACAAAACAACAACAAATAGGCAGAACAAAGAAAATGCCTTCAATAAATAGCAACAAGGAGCACCTTATCAACCAAGGACAAAAAGAGAACAAAATTCAAAGCTAGAACACACAAAGTCAAAATGGTATGGAAATACTTCATCCAAATTTGAAGAGTGTTCTGATTGATCCCTTGGTTGACCAATATGTTAGCTTCCTTATTTCCTTCTCTAAAGGTGTGCTTGAATTCAACACCTTCTAAATTCTTAGTGCGACGATAAATAACTTCTATTAAATTTATAATTGACTATTGGAGTAAATGTTTTCCTTTAGCTATATTAATGATGGAAAGAGAGTTGCCTTCGATTACCACCTTCTTTACATTTAACTATTCTATGAGCATGACCCCTTGATAAATTTCCCAAGATTCAATAGAAATAACTAGAGTAAACACCTAAGAAGTTAGTAAAGGTCAAAATAATAACCCCTTTGTCACCCCTAATGATTCTTCTAACCTTTACAATGCCTGGGTTTCCCTTAACCTCCCCAAAAAAGTTTCATTTTATTCAACCTTGAGGTATAGGCTACCATTTGACAAGATATCTAGTATTAGGGATGGAATGACTATAAATACCTTCCAGATTTAGGATACCCAACCAGCTTACAAGCTTACCTATGCTATGGGACCATTTTTCATCTTTGATAATGATTATGATAAAAAAATTAGGGAATTAAAATTTTTAGCTTCATTATGCAAGGGATTATGTTTAACATTCTTGAAGGCTTTGTTGTTTCTTTCATTCCAAATACCCCAAAGAAAATGGACAAATAGAAAGACCAAAAAAATTTAAGTAAAATATTCTGAAAGGGGGTAACCCACTACAAACACATGTCTAGAATGTTATTAGGTATGACCTAGGTTAAATTGAATTTGATGAGAAGAATGTGGATACTTTATAAGGAGAAGGTACACTCAAGAAATAAATGATTAACATTCTCCTAGGTAACTTCACATAGATAACACATATTCAAAATGGGCAGGCCTCTTTTATAAAGATTTTAATAGTAAGTATTTTGTTCTAGGTGGTCAACCAAAAGAAGAAATTAAATTTAGGTATAAGGTGCTTGAACAATATCTTAATGGCTAGAAACCAGTCCTCTTCCTCATCAAACTAAATAAAGTAAGAAGATTTAACCCTAAAAAGTCTCTTATTATCCACTCTCTAAATAGGGAAATTAGTTGATGGGTTAGGATTTAGGAGATGAATTCTAAAAATAGTGGATAAAGAACTTAGAGCATGAATTTTCATAGGGAATGGGTTAACAAGATATAGAGTCTTCCGAGCCTTTTTTCCATCCCTTACCTCAAGAAATCCAACAAGTCTATATCCATAGGGTTATGTAGTAAAGGGCTATAAATAGTTTAGAAGCTAATCTCTAATCAAAGGCTCATCATGAATCCAACTATATTCCCAAAATATAGCTTTCCTATCATCATTGATCATCCATATCAAGCCTTTCTAAATAAAAATCTAGAATCAAGAAGGTGTTTCCAAAAAATAAATCTCTTTGGATTGGCCTGAATATCAAGAAAATCACCATCTCTGCCAAGATATTTAGTTGTTAAAATCTCTACCCATCCAACTTCGTCCATTTTGGAAAAATTCCAACCCTGTTTTGTAATAAGGGTCAAATTCATTTGTTTTAGTTTCCTAAGGCTTAATCTACCCTTGCTCTTCTTGGAACAAAACTTCTTCTAATCCACTAGGGGAATTCTATATTTTTTTTTCATACTTGTCCAAAGAAAGGCCTTTTGAATAGTATCAATATTTTGGAATAATTTTTGTGGCATATTGAGTAGTGATAAAAAGAATATTGGGATACTTTGGAGGGTGGATTAAATGAGTTGTGTCTTACTAGCTTGGCTAAGCACCTTTCTAGGTTGCCAAATTTCTCCTAACCCTCTCCACCATAGGAATCCAAGAAGGATATTGTAACCTTACAATGAAAAATGGTAAATCCAAATAAATAGAAGGGAGCCACTTAATGGAACATTCAAATACTTTTGAAATTTTTACTTTCCTTTGAAAGAGGTATTAAAAAATACCTTGTTCTTGTTGAAAATTATGTTCTATACAAAGGTAGCCTCATAACAAAATAGAACAAACTTAATCTCTTTCGCTTTTAGAATAAAGTATCTTGAAGCAAGAAGACTATCATTCATAAATTGTTGGTGGGTAATGGTATTGCAGGAGGAGGAATGCTTTATCCTTGAAATTAACCCCATAGACTAGGCTACTTGAATAGATTTATCCAAAGCTTTAGACATAATAATAAACAAATAAGGAGATAGGGGGTCCTCTTCTATTAGGCCTTGGAGGCTTATAAAACATCCTATTAGAGAACCATTAACTAGAACAAAATTCATAATTGAGAACATACATTCTTTGATGAGGTCTATCCAAGCAGGATGAAAGCTAAAATTATCTATAACTTTAAACAAAAATTTCAAGTATACTCTATCATATGCCTTTTTGATTTCTAATTTCAAAAAAAATCCATCTCTACCACTTTTATCTATGAAGTGAAGAACTTCATAATTAGTAATCACGCCATCCAAGATTTACCTCCATTTAACAAAAGCACCTTAAAAAGGATCAATAATATGAGGAAGAATGGTCTTCATTCTATTGGCTATGACTTTAGCTAATATTTTATAAAGAGTATTACATAGACTTATGGGCCTAAAATTATTAAAGGAATTAGCTCCTACCAATTTAGGAATCAAAACTAGAAAGGTGGAATTGATGTCGTTGGGAATATGAAGGGTATTTTGAATTTCACCCATAGCATTATATATATCCTTCCCCACAATTCTCCAAAAAGTTTGGTAAAAAATTACAAGAAAACCATAAGGTCCAGGGGCCTTCTCATTGGCCATGAAAAACTCTGCCTCTTTGATTTTAGACTCTTTGAAAGGAGCGATAAGATTGGAGTTCATTTGTTCAAAAATTAGAGAAGGAATAAATTCCAAAAAAGAACTAGAGGCCTGCTTATCTATAAGTGTTGCCACTCCTAAAATATTTTTAAAAAAATGTACAACATCCTCACGAATTTCTAAAATATTTCTAGCTTTAGTACCATCCTCCTTAACAATTTTAGTAATTTTATTGAAGCTCATGTGTCTCAAGGTTATGTCAAGAAAAACCTGGTATTTATATATCCATATTTCAACTAAAAAGCCTTGGAATTTTATCTCCAGTAGGATTCCTCACAGGTCAAAACATTATAGAAATCTACTAGAAAACTCCTTTCAATATCCTTAGCTAACTTATAGCATTTTGTAAATTTATTTGAAATATATAACTTTATAGCTATCCATATGTGGGATATAAAGCACCAAAATAATTCAAAGCATCATTAGGAAGTTATTGTGAGAGTGGAGTAGATAGCCATACAACTATAGCATCTATAGTTGTATTTTAGTAGTATGACTTTATTTTGTTCATTGTACTAGAAAAATTTTAGTGAGCAAGAATTTCTCTTTCTTATATAAAGTTCTTTGTTTTAAAAAATTATATTAAATTCTAATTCTAAAAATTATTTCATACTTTATTAATTATTTTAATTGTAACACACTATTATATATATATATATATATATATATATATATATATATATATATATATATATATATATATATAAATATAAAAAAAAAAAAAAAAACAAATAAACATAAAATTAAGATTTGTAAACTTAAACACATTATTTATTTAAAATATATAATTTAATATTTTATTTTTTACTACTAAAACAATTTAAAATTTTATATTAAATTTTATTAATTATAAAATTATAAAAATTAAAACTTTATGATTATATATTTTTCATTCTACCAAGCTTTATTTAAATAATTTAAACAATAAAAATATTTTATTCCATCCATAATTAGTTGTTTAATCAATCATTTAAATATATCTTTGACTCTTAATATCATACTATATAAGTTATTAATTGAACTTAAAAATGATTGATTTGTTTTTGGTAGTGACCATTTTTCAACTCAATCAAATCCAAGGTAAAACAGAAAACAGAAACGCCAGTCATTTAAAGACATTGTAACTCTTAGAATCGTAGGAGGTTTCCATCTTTAAAATCCTTGTTTTGGTTGAACAAATCTTTGTTTTTATTATTACTTGCATGATGACAAGTGAAGAGCAAAGGAATTTCCTCACCAATCCCCAAGACAGAGGGATTAAAAAATAAAAAATAAAAAAAAAGCGATTTCTTGTACAAGAAGAAAGTAATTACTTTATTCCGAATAATAAGATATCAACCTGAACATCTTTTGGATGACAACTTGTAAGGTGTAAAGGACAAAAACACATATCATTGGATCGTACTAAGGTAATAGACAGGTGAAAATAACTTAAGGGAAAATTCTAATATGACAGGACAAAGGAAGCTGACTGGAGCCTTGTGACCACCACTTTCCATCGAGGGCCAATTGGAAATAGCTGTTGGTGAGTTGCGTGTCCATTATGTTGTGCAATTTAAAAAAATACAAAATTTTATTAAAATAGGAGATAAAAGCTGATGAAATATGAGATAAAAGCTGACGTAGAGGAGGTAGAGGAGTTAGTTACAGTCATTATTTTAATAATTGGTAAAATCAAGGTTTAAATGGTAGCGACTGCTTCCAATAGTTTATTTGTGTAGTTGTTGACCACCGGTGGGTGGGAGTTTCTATCATCGTCAGTCGCTAAAAGTTTCTATAATCGTCAAATTGTTATTGATCACCAGTAGCTCTGCATTTCTACGGTTGTCGTGGGTCTTAGAGTTTCTACACACTCAAAAAGGTTCAGTACGAACAACTAACTTTACTAAAACTAACAACCTACCCTTAAAATTTAACCCTAAACTTCTGAAAACAACCAGATCTCCTGTTATCAACTACACCATTCCCATATCTCTTCTTTTGTTCATTTTCTAGTGCTGATTTGACACTGTCTCAACTGAATTGAAAAGCCTCTATCATGGATTTTTTTTTGACTGATAGGATATTCCTTTTTTGATTTTTTTTTGATTGATAGGATATTCCTTTTTTGAATTTTTTTTTTGACTGATAGGACATTCTTTTTTGAATTTTTTTGACTGATAGGACATTCCTTTTTGTCTTTAGCTTGATAGATTATATTTTGGGATTCAGCCTCTTCCCTCGCTTGTCCAAATGTAATCTGGACCTGAATGCACGGAAACATGTCTCAACGAACAGCCCAACTCCAATCAGATCTTCATTAAATGTGTTTTAAATTTCATGCACTCATGTCAAAGGTTTCCCACGCGAGAAAGAAAGAATGACCTAGCTAATTCAAATTAACCAAAAAAGTTACATAAAAAAAATTAAAGATCATAGGAGAATAATATTTCTAAGTAGAATTTTTGTCCGACGCCTGGCAAGAGGCAGCATCACAAACACGGGTGGTTTAAAGAAAAAAAGAAGAAGAAGATACATTAGCAATACCAACAGTCTGAAATCAAGCAGAATCGTGAAGATTCAGAAAAAGATATGCACACACAAGAAAACCCCACCCCAATATCCTAAGCTGAAAGCTTAATCTCGTAAAAAGAAGTCCTCGTGATCATAATAGTAGCGCACTGCACTACATGCATTATTTGACTCTGGTTCAGTCTGATACGCCATCCTTGAGCTGCATTTGCATTTCCACGTCGTGTTCAGCGGGGCAATCCGATTTTTCTTTACCGCATTTCTCTTCAATAAAATTGTTGTCTCCCAGTTCCAAATCTCCCTGGTTACCCTTTTTATCCTTGGTTTGCCCTTTGTTTCCCATGTACATAAAGTGCAACACCATCTGAAACGACCCCAACGGCAGTCCCAGAAAATTCGGAGTCTGTGGAAACAAGAAACTCAGTGCATATGATTCGTATCAACCTTATAATTAAGGCAGGTGCATCAGATTTGACAAGCTTACCATGATCATAACGTCCTTGGACAGGGCACCATATGCCAGCCACAGAAGGCTGGTGACGAAAGTGCACAAGGACAAGTTAAAGGGCATGAACTTCACGCTCTTGGTCTTCAAAACCAGCCTCTGCACCACACCACCCCGTATAACTCAATCCGTCATGGTAGGAAGCAAGTAACAGACAATTATTTTATTTATTTATTTTAAGTTTCTATTATTAGTTAGCTATTTTTTAGCAAGAGCTTACAATAACGAAGAGCGGGGCACCATAGAGCAGGATAGTCGCCACCATTCCTGCAGTACCCACAAAGATCTGATTGTGCTTGATGTCATGCATAGCCAGAAAACAGACCGCCGTAATAGTTCCAAACACCATGAGCACGCCCACCACCATCCTCGCTGTTATTACCAGCCAAAAATGTAATCTAATCTATTTAATAACATGTTTTCCCTGTGTCATCTAGGAGGGAAGAAGATTGTGATGGTAAGGTGATTACTCTTATTTTTTGGGGGGCGAAGGTGAGGAAAATGCCAATGAAGGCGCACTCGAGAAGGAGTCCAATGCTATTGACAACCATCACCACGATGTTCTTCCAGCCATCGCTGACCAAAGGGATCCATACAACGTGTAGATGAGACAGTTGAACAGCGCTATGACGTAAGGAACTCCGGAGAAGTCCTCCGTTGATCTTTTTTTTATAATTCTCCAAAACGTCACACTGTTCACAGTATCTCTCACACCCACACACATGAGCCACAGTCCAACGCAGAAATCATAGTTTCTAGATTTAAAAACAAAAGGGGAAAAAATAAAAAGAGTTCATCAAAGATGGAGAAGAAGATGCTCACATGGGTCCGCCATAGAGCATGAAGGAAACTCCACTGCCTAGTTGAAGTTTGCAATATAAGAAAACAAAGATTTAGCTGCTTCATTTCAGTAAAAGTTTGGAATAAAATAAAACAAGCATTAATGTTACAAACGTTTGAATTAGAATAAATCAGAAATTTGTGTTGGAAAAATACAAGCAGAGGGTACCTAGAATTCCAATCCCGTTACGGATGAGGTTGTTCACCATGATGATTTCTTAAGGGGAGACGAAGACCCTGCAAAAATAGAAGACGAGGATGGAACTGAGTATGGATACAACTGTTGTTCCACTGCTGCAGGTGCTGTGGCGGGATAGGGTGGCGTACTACTTATATAGAAGGGGAGAAGAGAAGTGTGGTGCATTACCATAGACTACAATAGCGGCACGTCTTGCCCTAAGCGTCACAGGGGCTCCCTTAATGTATTGGAGAATCCTATGTTTATTTCTCGCTCTACCGACTATTCCTTCGACAACATCCTAAGCGCATTCCTACTCCATCCAAAAACTGTCAATTTTTTTTTTGCTTTTTTCCCTCCTTCTTTCACACTTCACAGGCTCCGCTGCTGCGTGTGGTCCATTCAAAAACTATCAAATCCCCTCTTTTTTGGCTTTTTTTTTTTCCTTTCACACTTCACAAGCTCCGCTGCTACGCGTCTATCTTACAATATGAAAAATTTCGCTTGGGAGGGAGACTTCATTTTATTATTATTACATTTTTTAAAATTAAATATTATTTTATAAAAAAATTAATAAATATTTAATTATGTTTTATATATTAATTTTTTCAACTGATTTGAAATGAAATAAATCAATTTAGTTTTAATTTTAAAACAAAACATAAAAATATTATTATGTGTATATTTATTATTTCTTTATCTTTGTATATATTCATTTTAAGACTCATCTTTATATTTAACCCATCCTTGCATTTGGATTGACACCTATATAATGTTAATATCTTAATATATTTATAATTTTTTTTTATTAATTTATATATTTATATTGATTTAGTTATCGTGAGAAAATTTTACAATAAATGTATAGAGTTGAGTCTTCTCCCACCATGATCCATCTTAAAGCGAAAAGCTATACTTATCAATAAAAAATTTAACACACACCCACCACCACACACCCACCCCTCATACATTCATCCAAATCGCAATTTAAACCCACCCACCCCTCATACATTCATCCAAATCGCAATTTAAACCTTGAACTTTTCCTCTAAAGTTTTAAGTATTACTCGTATCCTTTGGGTTTCCGTTTCACAAAGCCTCTAAACGTTGAATGTAATCATATACAAAATTTATTCGTACTAAATATGGTTTCCACAAGGCCGGTTAACGTTGAATGTAATCATATACACAATTTATTCGTACTAAATATGACACCATTTTAATTGCATTGATATGAAACCATTAAATAAATAATATTTCAATAAAATTTTAAAAATCTAACACTTTTGAAAAATAAACTTATAATTTAATATTATTTAAAAAATTAAAAATATATAATAACAAAATAAAATAATATAAAAAAAATTAAATTTAACTAATAAAATTAAAATTTTTGAAAATACATCATAATTAGTTTTGACTATTTTAATTATTTCCTGACCAAAAGCTTTACGGTCAATTTAAAAAACTATATATCTCCTTGCTGTAATATTTTATGTTCTATGTTGCCATTATAAAATATTCTCTTAAAACGGCGACAAAATTATTTAGATAATCATTAACATTCGTACATTTGATTGACATAAATAATTAATGCTCATGTGAACTTTGATTGCATAAAATTAATGGAGGTGTCTTGTCATCATCTTCATGTCTGGACTACAATCCTCATGTTTGTACTTTGTACTATCGTTATAAATAATTAGCCATTGTAGGCTCTTTTCTCTACGTTTGCATGGCTGTAAAATTGATTTGCTTCAATATGACACTGGACCTAGAGATAACATTTTGTGTCGTAAACGTTTATGTGTGGATGAAAGCCCTGCGTACGCTTCAACTTCTAGTCTGATTGTGTCTTCCAGCCAAGCACAATGATAATGATATGATGTGGTCATTTTTCTTTTTAGATTGTCCACAAAGGGTGCGAGACCCATTCCTGATAAAATGTACTATTTATTCTTTTTTAATTATATAAAAGAGTTATACGTAAAAATTTATTACTGTTACTGTTCATATGCTTTCATAGTTTTGGCTTTTCCCTTCTGATAATTTTCTCTTACTTTTTCTTTTGAGCATTTTACGTTGCGACAAGAAACAAAATTGTTGGGGAAAATTTTGATTTAACATATGCTTTCATAGTTTTGGCTTTTCCCTTCTGATAATTTTCTCTTACTTTTTCTTTTGAGCATTTTACGTTGCGACAAGAAACATAATTGTTGGGGAAAAGTTTGATTTTACTGTCTTTTGGGTTGCAAGTTTCACGTATAGGTTTGAATAGTTTATTTATAGATTCTTAGAGATCATTGCGATTGAAACATTTTGTCATTTTATGATTGAAGAGTTTATAAATGACACAACAACCACAAATTTTATTATCTTAACCTCGTCCCCAACAACAAAATACCAACTCCAACTACGATGCTTTTATCAACACTCTCAAAATCAACCTTATTTTTAATTAGTGTATTAAATTTTCTTTATATTTTTTTTTGGTAATATTAAGGGAAAAAAGGGTTTTGAAAGGGACCTCTCAACTTTGTGCAATAAAACCAAACATCAAAAATTTAGAGTAGAAACCAAATACATAGAAAACAGAGTGACCCAACAATGCCAGAAAATCTCGAGATGATCAGTGAGTGTACTGAGGTGGTTCTACATCAAAAAGTCAAACTCAAAAATGATTCCTCTGAATATTTTGGTAGCCTCCTCAGCATAGTTCAATGCCATTTTCATCAAAGTCCAAACAACATGTTGTTTAATCTCCATGAGGTGAAGATTGTGCAGAAAGACACTTTTCCTAACAGCGGAAATACCCTAAGAATACATCTCATCAACAGGTTTGTCTTTAGCCACAGGTCTGGGAAGGACCTCCACCACATCCTCCACGTCAACCATTTTGGAGATGAAAAAGTCTGCATCAACTTGCACTTCTTACCACTCAACTGAACTGACTTGCAAACCCCACCTCTTTCTCTACAATCACCCACACATGGGCTCATCTCAACCGAAAAAGAGGCAGGAGGAATCAATGGAATATTCCCACCATCAAAAGATGCTTTTCTCGTCACAATACCCCCACACACCCTTAACAGAATCAAAGCTCATTTTCTTAACCCAAAGAGGAAGAGCGCACCAACTCAGCTTCAAAACTGGAAACATCATCCGAAACCGAGAAAAGATCACCAAAAACCGGAAACCGGAAGGAATTCAAAGGGAATTGGCAATGCCTTTGCGCCTTATAAACTAATATAATTATTATATATAAAAGTAAGATGTTTTTTTTGACTTATTTATTTGAATATAAAAATTAAAGTATCCTAAAACAAACTATCCTAATGAAAAATATTATTTATTGCTGTTACTAAAACATAAAAGATCTAATAATAAAAAATTAAAATCTATAAAATTAAAATTATATATAATAATGATGGACAGTACTACTCCAATAAACGGAGCAGCTTGTTCTTCTTTCAACTATAATGATTGGACGTCAACAACCCAGTTCATTAATAGTTTGATTGTATTTGATATAGGACAGAGAATTTATCATATAAATCTTGTACATTGTGTTTCTTATCAAGCAAACTTATCTCATTGGTGAAATGAGAAACTAGACCTTAAAAGATTACGTACCGTATTGAAATTGATACCCACTCGTTATTTATTCGATTGCAGATTTATCTCATGGGTGAAATGAGAAACTAGACCTTAAAGATTATATACCGTATTGAAATTGATACCCACTCATTATTTATTAATAATTCCATTGCACGTACTACTATTATAGATAGGAGATTGTCGTTGATTATACGAATCTTACACTTATTTATTTTAAAGATCGTGCCTCTGTCCTAGAATGAATCTAGGTATATAAAATAATAAAAATTAATATAAGTTGTTTCTTTACATTATCTAAAGGCAGATTTGATTTTGAGTTATAATTTATTTAATATAATTTTATTTATATTATATTATCATTGTGTAATGGTATTATAATTTTTGATAATTATGTATATATTAAGTTTAAAAGTTGAAAGAATTTAAATGATTACACTCCTATTACTTAATAATTTCTTTTAGGTATGTTAATAATATCTTTTAGGTATCTTTTTAATTAATTACATTGGATTGAAATGACCCCACTCTTGTATTTATTATAGATAGATAGATAGAATTCAAATAAGCCTGATTTTTTTTTTTTTGAATGAAAAAGTCATTATATTAATAATATAATGTTTAATCATACAAAAAAGGGTGGGTGGGATTAGCACACCCCGTAAACTAATACATTAACCATTGTGGTTAAGAGTATACAAGAGTTTCAGAAACAGCCCACAAAATGCCAATAACAACTGTCAAAACAGTATTAAATATGTATTCGAAAAGAAAGAAGCCGAGAAATTATTGCCACCTAAAATGGGAAGGAAGATGCACATGACTCATAATGCAGGGTGCATTCCCCCAATGATCCATGAGGGTACGCAAGTACTGCAGCTCCACCTATACTTTTTTAACCTATACTTGAATATGTAACCAGCAATCAAAGAATATATCGTATTTATCAGCAACAGAGAAGACATGTCCGACATCTTGTTGAGAAAAAACAGCTCTATTCCGGGACTTCCACAGAAAAAATAAGGTACCAATTCTAAAAATATTCCAAACAAAATCCAAGTTGAAGGAAAAAGTAATAGGGTCACCCAAAATAGCATGCACCCAAGTAAAATCCTCCTGCATAAAAGGTCTGAAAATTTCAAGAAGCCACTCCCAAGCTGACTGAGCTCGATCACAAGACCAAAAAACATGCAGTAAATCTTTCGCTTGTCCACAAACCGGGCAAATGAGATTATGAACACCTAGATGCTTGAGCCTACTACCAACAGGTAACCCTTGATGTAAGAGACTCCAAGCAAAAAAACTCTGTTTAGGTTCAATATAAGTAGCCCAAGCAATCCGAAACCTCTTATTCCATTGGGAAGGAAGAGAGAATAAATTCCATCTCAGAGTGAGCTTATCAAACATTGGAACTTGTGGGGTGAGCCATTTGTAACCAAGATGAGCTTTATATTGCAAAACAGGAAGCTCCCAGGGCCAACACCAATCTGACCACCAGGGTTTTTGAAAATGCTTATGTAGTTTGCTCCAAATAGAAAACAGAATACTATCAATAACCACCTCATAAGTGTCTCTATCACCAGGATTTAAATTGTGAATTTGACAAAAACTTTCCCAAGGTATCCAACACCTGGCATGTCGGGAGAAGAAATAAAAAATGGAAGCAATACCACACTTATAGAACCTTTGCGCTCTGACCCACTGCACCAAAGCTAAGGGAGAACCTTGCCAAGTGATAATAGGAGACCACCAAATATTCATGGAATACAAAAAGGCACCTGCTTTGCGAAAACTCCCTTTCCAACTAAGCCAGGGTTTGAAGGCCTCCCAGGATTTCCAAATACTCTGAATGACAAAAGAACCTTTAACTTTAATAGGGATAGGGGCAGTAAGAATGGATTGTAATCCCACCCTTTTCCAAATTTTCTTCCCCTAAAGCAAACCAGAAGAAATAAGCCTGATTTGTATTATATTTGATCACATAGTATTATTATAACAATTTAACAATTATGCATTTATTATTTGATAAGATTTGGACGTTTCCTTCTTGAAAGATAAGAAATTTAATCAATCGAGCTAACGACATTTGATGATAACTTATTTTATATGTCACTATTAAGATTTTTTATTATTTTATTAAAATAATAAAAAATTATGAGTTAATAAAATATTAATTATATAATAAATAGTTTTTCATATTAAAAAGTTCATTTTGCTAATTATATTTTATATTTAAATAAAAATTATTTGAATTTTTGTGAATTTTTTTTTGACTGATAGGACATTCCTTTCTGTGATCTTTTTTTTTTTTTTTGACTGATAGGACATTCCTTTTTGTGATTTTCTTTTGACTGATAGGACATTCGTTTTTGTCTTTAGCTTGTTAGATTATATTTTGGGATTCAGCCTCTTCCCTCGCTTGTCCAAATCTAATCTGGAGCTGAATGCACGGAAACATGTCTCAACGAACAGACCTTCATTAAATGTGAATTTCATGCACTCATGTCAAAGGTTTCCCACGCGAGAAAGAAAGAAAGAACTAGCTAATTCAAACTAACCAGAAAACTTACATAAAAAATTAAAGATCGTAGGAGAATAATACTTCTAAGTAGAATTTTTGTTGGACGCCTGGCAAGAGGCAGCATCACAAACACGGGTGGTTTGAAGGAAAAAAAAGTAGAAGATATATTAGCAATACCAACAGTATGCAATCAAGCAGAATCGTGAAGATTCAGAAAAAGATATTCACACACATGAAAACCCCACCCCAATATCCTAATCTGAAAGCTTAAACTTGTAAAAAGAAGTCCTCGTGCTCATAATAGTAGCGCACTGCACTACATGCATTATTTGACTGTGGCTCAGTCTGATACACCATCCTTGAGCTGCATTTGCATTGCCACGTAGGCAGCACCATCTGAAACGACCCCAACGGCAGTCCCAGAAAATTTGGAGTCTGTGGAAACAAGAAACTCAGTCCATATGATTCGTATCAACCTTATAATTAAGGCAGGTGCATCAAATTTGACAAGCTTACCATGATCATAACGTCCTTGGACACGGAACCGACTGGCTGGCGACGAAAGTGCACAAGGACAAGTTAAAGGGCATGAACTTCACGCTCTTGGTCTTCAAAACCAGCCTCTGCACCACACCACCTCGTATAACTCAATCCGTCATGGTAGAAAGCAAGCAACAAAAAATTATTTTATTATAATTATTTAGCTATTTTTTAGCAAGAGCTTACAATAACGGAGAGCGGGGCACCATAGAGCAGGATAGTCACCACCATTCCCGCAGTCCCGACAAGGATCTGCTTGTGCTTCTTTTCATGCATAGGCAGAAAACAGACCACCGCAATAGTTCCAAACACCATAAGCACGCCCACCACCATCCTCGCTGAACTAAAAAATAATTCATCGCTATAGAAAATGGAGAAGAAGATACTCACATGGGTCCGCCATAGAGCATGAAGGAAACTCCACTGCCTTCATTCAAAAGAACAACAACAACGAAAGCAGCTTCATTTTAGTTATAGTTTGGAATATAAGAAAACAAAGATTTAGCAGGTTCATTTCAGTAAAAGTTTGGAATAAAATAAAACAAGCAGTTACAAACGTTTAAATTAGAAGAAAACAGAAATTTGTGTTGGAAAAATACAAGCAGAGGGTACCTAGAATTCCAATCCCGTTACGGATGAAGTTGTTCACCATGATGACTTCTTAAGGGGAGACGAAGACCCTGCAAAAATCGAAGACGAGGATGGAACTGAGTATGGATACAACTGTTGTTCCACTGCTGCAGGTGCTGTGGCGGGATAGGGTGGCGTACTACTTATATAGATGGGGAGAAGAGAAGTGTGGTGCATTACCATAGACTACAATAGCGGCACGTCTTACCCTAAGCGTCGCAGGGGCTCCCTTAATGTATTGGAGAATCCTATGTTTATTTCTCGCTCCACCGACAATCCCTACGACAACATCCTAAGCGCATTCCTACTCCATCCAAAAACTGTCAAATCCCTTTTTTTTTTCTTCTTTTCTTTCACACTTCACAGGCTCCGCTGCTGCGTGTAGTCCATTCAAAAACTATCAAATCTCCTCTTTTTTTGGTTTGTTTTTTATGGTATTTTTTTTTGCTTTCACACTTCACTTTATTTTATTATTATTTTATTTTAAAATTAAATATTATTTTACATAAAATTAATAAATATTTAATTATGTCCCCTATATTAAATTTTTTTTACAACTTATTTGAAATACAATGAAATAAATCTAATTGAAATATAATGAGACGTGTTTAATTTTAATTTTAATAAAACATAAAAATATTATTATGTGTATATTTATAATTCATTTAAATAAATGTGTATCATTATTTTTTCCTTTATTTTTATATATATTCATTTTAAGACCCATAGGTTTACCAATCCTTACATTTGAATTGACACCTACAATAATATATATATATATATATATATATATATATAATGTCAATATCTTAATATATTTATAATAAAAATTTTATTAATTTTTATATTTAATGTTAAATGTAATTATACACAAAATTTATTCATTGTAAATTGTTGGCGACAGTATTGTCATTGTTGTCAACACAGTCAGATAGATCGGTTGATGCAGTGGACAGGAGTTCAGAGGTTATTCACAGTATGTACAGTGAAGTTTAATGCTTATGAGGATGTTTTTGATGTTTGGGTAAAGTTGTTACAAGTTGTCCAAGAAGACCGAAGTGGCCCATATGCAAAAGATAAAAGAGAAGCAAAAAAAAAAAAAAAGTGTCGCGATATCGCGACATGTTGCATTTTCGCGGCCAAAAGAGAAGAGAAAATGTGAGGAGAAAAAGTATCACGATATCGCGACATGTTGCATTTTCGCGGCCAAAAGAGAAGAGAAAATGCGAGGAGAAAAAGTGTCACGATATCACGACATGTTGCATTTTCGCGGCCAAAGCAAAGAGAAAATGCAAGGAGGAAAAAGTGTCGCGATATCGCGACATGTTGCATTTTCGCGGCCAAAGCAAAGAGAAAATGCAAGGAGGAAAAAGTGTCGCGATATCGCGACATGTTGTATTTTCGCGGGCCAAAGAAAAGAGAAAGAGCAAGGAGAAAAAGTGTCGCGATATCGCGACATGTATTTTCGCGGGCCAAAGGAAAGAGAAAGAGCAAGGAGAAAAAGTGTCGCGATATCGTGACATGTATTTTTGCGGGCCAAAGGAAAGAGAAAGAGCAAGGAGAAAAAGTGTCGCGATATCGCGACATGTTGTATTTTCGCGAGCCAAAGCAAAGAGAAAGAGCAAAATACAACATGTCGCGATATATTTTCACGAGCCAAAGCAAAGAGAAAGAGCAAAATACCACATGTCGCGATATCGCGACATGTTGTATTTTCGCGGGCCAAAACAAAGGAGAAAGAGGAAGAAGAAAAAATTGTCGTGATATCGCGACATGTTGCATTTTCGTGACTCAAAAAGGACAGGCAGGCAGAGAAAGAAAAAGTGTTGCAATATCGCAACATGTCACATTTTTGCGACTCAAAAAGGGCAGGCAGGCAGAGAAATAAAAAGTGTCGCGATATCGCGACATGTCGCATTTTCATGACTCAAAAAGGGCAGGCAAGTAGAGAAAGAAAAAGTGTCGCGATATCGCGACATGTCGCATTTTCATGACTCAAAAAGGGCAGGCAAGCAGAGAAACAAAAGTGTCGTGATATCGCAACATGTCGCATTTTCGCGACTCAAAAAGGGCAGGCAGGCAGAGTAACAAAAGTGTCGCGATATCATGACATGTCGCATTTTCGTGACTCAAGAAGGGCCTCAAAATATAAATGAAAAGCTTTTTTTTGGAAACCAAAACACATGCATGCATAAGGGAAAGAGAAAATGAACAGTCATGTGGAGAAAACGAACAGTCATGGAAAGAAGCGGATGCATGCCCATGTGGAGAAAATGACCAGTTGTGGAAGGAGAAAATGAACAGTCATGGTGGAGAAAATGAATAGTCGTGGAAGGAGAAAATGAACAGTCGTCAAAATAGAAACAAAAAGCCTTTTTGGAAACCAAAACGCATGCATGCACAAAGGAGAAAACGAATAGTCATGAAGGAGAAAACGAGCAGTCATGGTAGGAGAATATGGTGTCAATTCTTTGCATGTGACGTGTTTGACAAAATGCCTTCTCAATATAAACAAAAGGATTTACATAAAGAAGCAGTTACAATTGACAAGTGGCGTATGAGAATATGAAAGGAGTTACAACTGGAGTTACAAAGAGAAATGATGGTTATAAAAGGAGTGTTGCTTGGAGAATTTAGTGTGTATTCTATCTTGCGAAGAGAGCGAGAGGTGAGCGAGAGGCGAGTGAGAAGGATGTGTGTTTTGTGAATTGTGGTCGATGTTGGGTAAGCAATAGACCAGTCAGGGCCTTGTAAAAGTGAAGGCATTTTTATGTCAATCTTCTAGTTTCAAAATTGAAGTCCAAGTTGGTGCTTGGCATCAGGGGTTGGTGCTCCTTCTAGTTGGTGCTGGTAAATCAGGGGTTGGTGCTCCTTTCTGTTGGTGCAGATAAATTAGGGGTTGGTGCAAATAAATCAGGGGTTGGTGCTCCTTCCAGTGGGTGCTGGTAAATTGATTGTAAAGTTATGCTTTGCAAAGGCTGGATTTGGATGGTAGTCCAAATAGTCATTTTTGAGGAGTAGCCAAATCGGTGAACCTTGGTACATCTTGTGTTGTGTGATGCTCTCTTGTTATACATGCTTTATTTGGTTTTAAGTTTTCATTGTTTTGGCTTTAAGAGTTGAAGATTTAAGTTTTAAAGAGCTACACTGATTCACCCCCCTCTCAGTGTCATTGTGAGACTAACATAAATATGACACTATTTTAGCTGCATTTAGATAAAATTATTAAATAAATAATATTTCAATAAAATTTAAAAAAATCTAATACTTTCATTAATTTTATATATATTATATTTAGTTGAAAAATAAACTTATAATTTAATATTGTCTAAAAAATAAAAAATATATAATTTACACACTATTTTTTTTCAAATGCAAGATTTATAAACTTAAACACATTATTTATATTAAAACATTAAAATTTAATATATTATTTTTTACTACTAAAACTATTTAAAATTTTATATTAAATTTTATAATTTTAAAATTATAAAAATTAAGATTTTATCTTTATAAAAATTTCATTCTACGAAAATTTTATTTAAATATTTAAACAATAAATATTTATGAAACTTAAACACATTATTTATATTAAAACATTAAAATTTAATATTTTAGTTTTTACTATTAAAACTATTTAAAATTTTATATTAAATTTTATTAATTTTAAAATTATAAAAATTAAGACTTTATGGTTATATATTTTTCATTCTACCAAGTTTTATTTAAATATTTAAACAATTAAAATATTTTATTCTATTTAATTGTTTAATCAATTATTTAAATTAGTTATTTAATCAATCATTTGAATATATCATACTATATAAATTATTAATGATTATTTTTTTTAGTGACCATCATTTGACAACTCAATCAAATCCAAGGTAAAAGAGAAACGACATTGTAACTCTTAGAATCTTACGAGGTTTCCATCTTTAAAACACTTATTTTGATTGAACAAATCTTTGTTTTATTATTACTTGCATGATGACAAGTGAACAGAAAAGGAATTCCCTTAAAAAAAAAAAACGATTTCTTTCACAAGAAGAAAGTAAACCTGAACATCTGTTGGATGTAGATATTGACAACTTGTAAGTGTAATGGAGAAAAACGCATATCATTGGATCGTACTACGGTAATAGACGGGTGAAAATAACTTTGGGTTCCAATTTCGGATCTCCTGGGATTAATGGCTTGTTTTATTTGTGTGTTTTCAGGTTTTATTATTATGTTGTGCAATCAATTTCGGACCTTGCGGCTGGTGTTTTCAGGGAAGTAAAAGAGATTTAAATTATTAACGGATTTGTTGAGTTGGTCTACATTATTATGTTGTGCAATTTAAAAGAACAAAATTTCACCAAATTTTACAAGGTTCAAATCTTGACCTCGGCGGATTGAATGCTTGTTGCTTTCAGCGTGCTTTCAGCCTCGCTGGATTGAACGCTTATCCCTTTCTTGGTGCTTTCAATGGAATAAAAAATTTATTTGTGTGGCAGCTTTCGGAACAAACTGCCCGCAAATTTGTGTGGCAGCTTTGGGGATGTACAGTCACAGGTAATATACAGATTTGTATGGCTTGAGGATGTACAGAGAAAATACGACTATAAAAGTATCTAACGGTACCACCATGTAAAACCAAAAAATCATTAAAATATGAGATAAAATCTGATGTCTAACAAAGTTTGTGTGATACATAAAAACTTGAAACTAGGGTCTGCTGTTATCAGCTACTCTCATTCCCATATCTCTTCTTTTGTTGATTGTTTAGTGCTGATTTGACAATCTGTCTCATTTGGGATTTTTTTTGACCGATAGGACATCCTTTTTGTGAATTTTTTTTATTGAGACGACATTCGTTTTTGTCTTTAGATTGTTAGATTATATTTTGGGATTCAGCCTCTTCCCTCGCTTGTCCAAATGTAATCTGGACCTGAATGCACGGAAACATGTCTCAACAACGAACAGACCTTCATTAAATGTGTTTTGAATTTCATGCACTCATGTCAAAGGTTTCCCACGCGAGAAAGAAAGAACTAGCTAATTCAAACTAACCAGAAACCTTACATAGATAATTAAAGATCATAGGAGAATAATACTTCTATTGATTTCTAAGTAGAATTTTTGTCGGACGCCTGGCAAGAGGCAGCATCACAAACACGGGTGGTTTAAAGGAAAAGAAGAAGATACCAGCAATACCAACAATATGAAATCAAACAGAATCGTGAAGATTCAGAAAAAGATATGCACACAAGAAAAGCCCACCCCAATATCCTAAGCTGAAATCTTAAACTCGTAAAAAGAAGTCCTCGTGATCATAATAGTAGCGCACTGCACTACATGCATTATTTGACTCTGGCTCAGTCTGATACGCCATCCTTGAGCTGCATTTGCATTTCCACGTCGTGTTCGGCGGGGCAATCCGATCTTTCTTTATCGCATTTCTCTACAGTAAAAGTGTTGTTTCCCAGTTCCAAATCTGCGTGGTTCCGCTTTTTATCCTTGGTTTGCCCTTTGTTTCCCATGTACATAAAGTGCAGCACCATCTGAAACGAACCCAACGGCAGTCCCAGAAGATTCGGAGTCTGTAGGTGTAGAAAATTATAAATCACCAGGAACATTGACACCCTCGATAAATGGCAACTCACAGACAGGAAACAAAATGTGACAAACGGGCAGAAAACCAGAGAATTTATTGAACAACAGATTGAAATACAGAGGATAAACGGTTCTGAGCATCGAATGAATCAGACAAATGTGGAATACACCGCAGAATCGCCTGCACTGCTGGTGTGCAGGGAATTTGGTGCTGCTGCACCCAGATTGCTGAAGGAGTGCCAAAAACTTGCATTTATAGAATCTAGAGGAATTCTCCATAAGCATAGGTTGGTGACGGGAATCTCAAGGTCAGCTGCTGGAGCAATAAATCTGTATCAACTTCTTTTACCATAGGACCAAACGACAGGACGCTCCAGGTATCGAAGACGTGTGCCGAAGAACACAGAATTTAGATTTATTTAATTTCCAACATCCCCTCTTAATTTAAATTCCAGCTAACACAAAACAAATCGTTTTGCCTCTCGCAAGAGGTTACAAGGATAAACTTCTTACTGCAAACCCTAAATTCCTCATTCCAAATACAAAATTTCAAACCCTAGAGAAAAATCCCACGAGATGTATGAAACCCTATCTGTGAGCAGTCACTAGGGTATCGATGAACCTAAGCCCATCGAACTTCGGTGTGAACTTTTCCTCGTCCACGGATCCACAATGGTTAATGTATACTCTTAATCACAATGGGCTGTTTCTGACACTCTTGTATATTCTTAATCATAATGGTTAATGTATTGGTTTACGGGGTATGCCAATCCCATCATTTTTTTGTATGATTAAACATTATTTTATTAATATAATAACTTTTTCATTCAAAAATATCATACTATATAAGTTATTAATAATTACATAAACATTGTTTTTGGTACTGACCATCATTTGACGACTCAAATTCAAGGTAAAACAGAAACAGTCCTCATTTAAAGACATTGCAACTCTTAGAATCTTAGGAGGTTTCCATCTTTAAAACCCTTATTTTGGTTACTTGCATGATGACAAGTGACCAATCCCAAGAGGGAATTTAAAAAAAAAACGATTTCTTGTAAACCTGAACATCTGTTGGATGTAAATGTTGACAACTTGTAAGGTGTAAGGACAAAAACAATCGTACTAAGGTAATAGACGGGTGAAAATAACTTCAGGGAAACTTCTAATATGACAAGAAAAACAAAGGTGACTGGAGCCTTGTGACCACTACTTTCCCTCAAGTGCCAATTGCCAGTTGGAAATAGCTGTATAGAATGATCATTAACGGAGTTGGTGAGTTGTATTTTGGATTTTTTCGGATTGAACGCTTGTTTCTTTTTTGGTATTTTTAGGAGAGTAAAAGTTTTAAATCATTAACGGAGTTGGTGAGTTGCATCTCCATTATTATGTTGTGCAATTTAAAAAAACAAAAATTCACAAGGAGTTGGTGAGTTGTATTTTGGATTTTTTCGGATTGAACGCTTGTTTCTTTTTTGGTATTTTTTTTTGGTATTTTTAGGAGGGTAAAAGTTTTAAATCATTAACGGAGTTGGTGAGTTTCATCTCCATTATTATGTTGTGCAATTTAGAAAAACAAAATTTCACAAGGAGTTGGTGAGTTGTATTTTGGATTTTTTCGGATTGAACGCTTGTTTCTTTTTTGGTATTTTTAGGAGAGTAAAAGTTTTAAATCATTAACGGAGTTGGTGAGTTGCATCTCCATTATTATGTTGTGCAATTTAAAAAAACAAAATTTCACAAGGTTCCAATCTTGAACCTCGCGAGATTGAACGTTTGTTTATTTTCTTGCTTTGAGCAGAGTAAAGTTTTAAATCATTAACGGAGTTGGTGAGTTGTGTCTCCATTATTATGTTGTGCAATTTAAAAGAACAAAATTTCACAAGGTTAAAATATCGAACCTTGTCGATTGAACGCTTGTCCCTTTCCTATGTTTTCAGCCTTGTCGGATTAAAATTTTGTCTCTTTCCTGGTGCTTTCAGAAGAGTAAAAAGTTTAAAATGATCGTGGCATAGTGGTTATAGGAATGGTTATAAAAATGAACTACGCAAAGATTTGTATGGTAGCTTTTGGATCGACTGTGCAAAGATTTGTGTGGCAGCTTTGGTGATGGAAATGAAAAATACGATAATGAACTGATTTGTAACGGTTACTTCTGCCATGTAAAAAAATAAAAATCATTAAAATATGAGAAAATATGACGTTTAAGAAAGTTTGTGTGATACATAAAACTAGGGTTCGCTGTTGTTGTATCAGATTAGCCTGGTATCCCTTTAATAACATTCAAATGCAAGAATGAATTTGATAAGGGAATATTACTATTCAACTTATTAGGGTTTGGGGATAATTCACTTACCTCTTTATCAAGATCCTCCATTGCTCCTTCCTTTGATGTCTCCTGATATCTTGATTCTGTCACTTGCTTTACCCTTTCTTTTGAATCTGTCTTCTGAAAACTCTTCATTGAAATCTCAGCTGGTTAATGAGGAGGAACTTGCTTTTGAACCCATTTAGACTTACCATTAAAATTATTCTTGTGTGCATTGCATGCAACACTAAGATGTCCTTTTTTACAAATCCCACACTCAACTATCAAATTTTCATATTCAATGGTTTGGTTCCAAGATCCATACTTGGAAATCAGTTTTATAGATTTGGGTAATTCTTGATTCAAGTTTGCATTTACACAAATTCTCGCAAAAAACATTCTTGACCTGGCTAAGGTTGTTGGATCCATTGCAATTAACCGTCTTATATCTCTTGCCACACCCACTAAAATCTCCTCATGCCAGAGGTGAATCTGAAGCCCAGGGAGATGAATCCAGATCAAAGTTATATCAATGCTTTGCAAGAAGGCATCAAAATCAAGGCTCCAATTTTGAAGAAAAAACCCTCTTCTCCAATAGAACCATGGGCCTCCTTGGAGAATTCTATCATAGTCCATTGAAAAGTTTAATTTGACCAAAAAATCCCCTCGTGGTAAGGCTACAATGTCCATATGACCTAGGCGTTTTCATTTTTGTGTTGCCCATTTCCTAATCTCTTCCAACCTTGGTCGAACTCCAATAAATTTTCCAACAAGAGACATCTTTGCTTGTTCAACTGCCAGGTCTACCAATGTTGAAGCCGCTCTTTGAGATTTTTTGCTTGCCTTCAAAATATTAACCTAGGATTGAACACTTGGGTGAAAAGGTTTTTCCTTACTCATATCACAATCTTCATCATCGACCCCAACATCTTCTTCTTGCTATCCATTTTACTTGCATGTCGATCCTGTAAAACCTGACGCTACTTCTTGTCTCGAGCTCTCCATAAGAATCATTTGATTTTGGAAAGCCTTAAATTCCGCAAAGCGAATAGGATGCAAAAGAGTGTGAGACAGATCCAAATAGTTTCAACTATGTATATATTTCTCTATAGTTATATATTTTTCATTCTACCAAATTTTATTTAAATATTTAAACAATAAAAATATTTTATTCCACCAATAATTAATTATTTAATCAATCATTTAAATATATTTTAACTCATAATATCATATATAAATTGTTAATGATTACTTGAACTTACTATATAAGTTGTTAATGATTACTTGAACTTTTTATTGTTTTTGGTAGTGACCATAATTTCACAACTCAATCAAATCCAAGGTAAAACAAAACTATCGACTCCTTATTAAATGACATTGTAACTCTTGGAATCTTTAGGAGGTTTCCATCTTTAAAACCCTTGTTTTGGTTGAATAAATCTTTGTTTTTATTATTACTTGCAAGTGAACAGAATTTTTTTTTTTCTCACCAATCCCAACACATAGGGATTTAAAAAAAATAAAAAATAAAAAAACGATTTTTTGTACAAGAAGAAAGTAATTACTTTAAGATATCAATGTAAAAAATAAAAAAAGCGATTTCTTGTACAAAGTAATTACTGTGAATAATAAGATATCAACCTGAACATCCGTTGGATGTAGATGTTGACAACTTGTAAGGTGCAAAAAAAGAAAAAAAAAAAAAAACATATCATTGGATCGTACTAAGGTAATAGACGGGTGAAAATAAATTCGGGGAATATTCTAATATGACAAGACAAAGGAAGGCGACTGGAGCCTTGTGACCACCACTTTCCGTTAAGTGCCAATTGGAAATAGCTGTGTACAATAATCATTAACGAAGTTGGTGAGTTGCGTGTAATTTAAAAAAAAACTTGAAATTTAGAAACCTTGCCGACTTAAACTTATATTTTTTTATTAGTATTTTTAAAGGTGTAAAAAGTTTAAAATTATTATTTCATAGTAATTATAAGGATGGAACTGCCTGGCTTATCCTTTACTTGTACTTTCAAAGGGGTAAAAAGTGATCGTTATATGGTAATTATAGAGACGGTTTTGGGAGTGGACAGGATAAAATACCGTAACAGCTATAAAAAAAAGCTCAACCACCTATCCTAAATTATGACTGCTACATATTCATCATTAAAATAAAAAAAAAAAAAATTTATTAAAATCTGAAATAAAATCTAATGTCTAAGAAAGTTTGTGTGAAACTAGAGTCTCCTGTTATCAACTACTCCCATTCCCATATCTCTTCTTATGTTCATTGCCTAGTGCTGACACTCTGTCTCAACTGAATTGAAAACCCTCTATCATGGAATTTTTTTTTTGACTGATAGAGCACTCCTTTTTGTGAATTTTGTTTTTGACTGATAGGACATTCTTTTTGTCTTTAGCTTGTTAGACTATATTTTGGGATTCAGCCTCTTCCCTCGCTTGTCCAAATGTAATCTGGACCTGAATGCACGGAAACATGTCTCCACCACCAGCCTAAGTCCACTCAGACCTTCATTAAATGTGTTTTGAATTCCATGCACTCATGTCAAGGAACTAGCTAATTCAAACTAACCAGAAAACTTACATAAAAAATTAAAGATCATAGGAGAATAATACTTCTATTGAATTCTAAGTAGAATTTTTGTGGGACGCCTGGCAAGAGGCAGCATCACAAACACAAGAAAACCCAACCCCAATATCCTAAGCTGAAAGCTTAAACTCGTAAAAAGAAGAAGTCCTCGTGATCATAATAGTAGCGCACTGCACTACATGCATTATTTGACTCTGGCTCAGTCTGATACGCCATCCTTGAGCTGCATTTGCATTTCCACGTCGTGTTCAGCGGTTTGCATTTCCACGTCGTGTTCAGCGGGGCAATCCGATCTTTCTTTATCGCATTTCTCTTCAGTAAAAGTGTTGTCTCCCTGTTCCAAATCTACGTGGTTCCGCTTTTCATCCTTGGTTTGCCCTTTGTTTCCCATGTACATAAAGTGCAGCACCATCTGAAACGAACCCAACGGCAGTCCCAGAAAATTCGAAGTCTGTAGAAACAAGAAACTCAGTCCATATGCTTCGTATCAACCTTATAATTAAGGCAGGTGCATAAAATTTGACAAGCTTACCATGATCATAACGTCCTTGGACACGGCACCATATCCCAGCCACAGAACGCTGGCGAGGAAAGTGCACAAGGACAAGTTGAAGGGCATGAACTGCATGCTCTTGGTCTTCAAAACCAGCCTCTGCACCACACCACCTCGTATAACTCAATCCGTCGTGGTAGAAAACAAGCAACAAACAATTATTTTATTTATTTATGTTAAGTTTCTATAATTAGTTTGCTATTTTTTAGCAAGAGCTTACAATAACGGAGAGCGGGGCACCATAGAGCAGGATAGTCGCCACCATTCCCGCAGTCCCGACAAGGATCTGCTTGTGCTTGTTGTCATGCATAGCAAGAAAACAGACCGCCGTAATAGTTCCAAACACCATGAGTACGCCCACCACCATCCTCGCTGTTATTACCTGCCAAAAATGTAATCCAATCTATTTAATAACATGTTTTCCTGTGTCATCTAGGAGGGAAAAAGATTGTGATGGTAAACTGATTACTCTTATTTTTTGGGGGGCGAAGGTGAGGAAAATGCCAATAAAGGCGCACTCGAGAACGAGCCCAATGCTGTTGACGACCATCACCATAATGTTCTTCCAGCCATCGCTGACCAAAGGGGATCCATACAACGTGTAGATGAGACAGTTGAACAGCGCTATTACGTAAGGCACTCCGGAGAAGTCCTCCGTCGATCTCTTTTTTATAATTCTCCAAAACGTCACACTGTTCACAGTATCTCCCCCACTCACACATCAGCCACAGTCCAAGGCAGAAATCATAGCAAAAGGGAATAAAAAAAAAAATAATTCATCGCTATAGAAAATGGAGAAGAAGATACTCACATGGGTCCGCCATAGAGCATGAAGGAAACTCCACTTCCTTCATCCAAAAGAACAACAACAACAAAAGCAGCTTCATTTTAGTTATAGTTTGGAATATAAGAAAACACAGATTTAGCAGGTTCATTTCAGTAAAAGTTTGGAATAAAATAAAACAAGCAGTTACAAACGTTTAAATTAGAAGAAAACAGAAATTTGTGTTGGAAAAATACAAGCAGAGGGTACCTAGAATTCCAATCCCGTTACGGATGAAGTTGTTCACCATGATGACTTCTTAAGGGGAGACGAAGACCCTGCAAAAATCGAAGTCGAGGATGGAACTGAGTATGGATACAACTGTTGTTCCACTCCTGCAGGTGCTGTGGTTGAATAGGGTGGCGTACTACTTATATAGATGGGGAGAAGAGAAGTGTGGTGCATTACCCTAGACTACAATTGCTGCACGTCTTGCCCGAACCGTCACAGGGGCTCCCTTAATGTAGTGGAGAATCTGTTGTTTATTTCTCGCTCTACCGACAACTGTCAAATCCTTTTTTTTCCTTCTTCTTTCACACTTCACAGGGTCCGCTGCTGCGTGTAGTCCATTCAAAAACTATCAAATCCCCTCTTTTTTGGCTTTTTTTTTTTCCTTTCACACTTCACAAGCTCCGCTGGTACGCGTCTATCTTTCAATATGAAAATTTTCGGCTTGGAGGAAGACTCCATTTTATTATTATTACATTTTGTTTAAAAATTGAATATTTTTTTATTAAAAAAAAATTATATTTAATTATTTTTTTATATTAATTTTTTCAACTGAATTGAAATACAATGAACTATATCTAATTGAAATGACGTAAATTTAGTTTTAATTTTAACAAAACATAAAAATATTATTATGTATATATTTATAATTCACTTAAACAAACATGTGTGACATTATTATTTCTTTATCTTTGTATATAATCATTTGAACACCCATCTTTATATTTAAAGTTGAATACGTTTACCCATGGATTTGACACCTACAATATTATATATTTTATATTATTAACCAGATATAATATTAATATCTTAATATATTTATAAGAATTTTTTATTTTTTATTAATTTATATATATTTATAGTTATTTGGTTGGTATGAGAAATTTTGGATAGGGTTGAGCAGTCTCCTCTCAACTATGACCCATCTTAAATCCGAATGCTTATCAATACAGAGTTTAACACACAACCATCATACACCCACCCCTCATACACTCACCCAAACCTCGATTTGAACCTCGGACCTCCCAAAAATAACCAATACCTGAACCATTGGACCTGTCACGGTAGAACTAAAACTTTAATAAAGGAAAGAAAAATATTCCTAATATCCATGAAGGTTAAGGTTAAATGTAATCATATACAAAAAATTATTCGTACTAAATATGACACCATTTTAATTGCATTTAGATGAAACCATTAAATAAATAATATTTCAATAAAATTTTAAAAAATCCAAGGCTTGGTTGAAAAACAAACTTATAATTTAATATTATCTAAAAATATATAAAAAATTATATAATAACAAAATGAAATAATATAACTAAAAAATCAAATTTAACTAATAAAAATTAAACATTTTTGAAAATACATCATATTTAGTTTTGATAATTTTGAATTATTTCCTGACCAAAAGCTTTACGGTCAATTTAAAAAACTATATATCTCCTTGCTGTAATCTTTTATGTTCTATGTTGCCATTATAAAATGTTCTCTTAAAATGGCGACAAAATTATTTAAATAATCATTAACATTCGTACATTTTATTGAAATAAATAATTTATGCTTTCACTATTTATGTGAACTTTGATTGCATAAAATTTAAGGAGGCGTCTTCTCATCATCTTCATTTGTGCACTACAATCCTCTTGTTTGTACTTTGTACTATGGTTTTAAATAATTAACCATTGTAGCCTCTTTTCTGTACGTTTGCATGGCTGTAAAATTGATTTGCTTCAATATGACACTTTTGACCTAGAGATAACATTTTGTGTCGTAAACGTTTATGTTTGGATGAAAGCCCTGTGTACACTTCAACTTTTAGTCTCACTAAATGTCTTCCAGCCAAGCACAATGATAATGATATGATGTGGCCATTTTTCTTTTCAGATTGTCCACAATTAAAGGGTGGGAGACCCCAATCCTTACGGTTGATAAAAATGGACTATTTATTTTTGACGATTCATATGCTTCCCCATCTAATACCAGATACCAGCGTACTCTTTTATATCTGAAGAGACAGACAGACGTACTTTCTTTCATAGTTTTGGCTTTTCCCCTTGTGATAATCTTCGCTTACTTTTTCTTTTGAGCATTTTACGTTGCGACAAGGAACAAAATTGTTGGGGAAAAGTTTGATTTTGCTGTCTTTTGGGTTACAAGCTTCAGGTACAGGTTTGAATAGTTTATTTATAGATTCTTATAGATCATTGGGATTGAAACAGTTTGTCATTTCTCATGATTGAAGAGTTTATGAATGACACAGCATCCACAAATTTTATTATCTTAACCTCGTCACTCCTTAAAAGATATTAAAGACTACCATTAGAATGAACCAAGAGCAAAATATCAACTCCAACTATGATCCTTTTACCGACACTCAAAATCAACTTTCTTTTTAATTCAACTATGATCCTTTTACCGACACTCAAAATCAACTTCTTTTTAATTAGTGTATTACTTTTTCAAATAAAAGTAATATAATTATTATATATAAAAATCAGACATTTTTTACTCATTTATTTGAATATAAGATTAAAGTACATTTATATAAAATTATAAACCAAACTATCCTAGTGAAAAATATTATTTATTGCTAAAAAAATCTAATAATAAAAAATAAAAATCTAAAATTTAAAACCTATAAAAATAAAATTATATCTAATAATGATGGACATTAATACTCCAATAAACGGAGCAGCTTGTTCTTCTTTCAACTATAAGGATTGGGCGTCCAAAACCCAGTTCATTAATAGTTTGATTGTATTTGATAGGACAGAGAATTTATCATATAAATCTTCTACATTATGTTTCTTATCAAGCAAACTTATCTCATTGGTGAAATGAGAAACTAGACCTTAAAAGATTATATACCGTATTGAAATTGATACCCACACATTATTTACTAATAGTTCCATTGCACGTACTATTATTATAGATAGGAGATTGTCGTTGATTATACGAATCTTACACTTATTTATTTTAAAGATCGTGCTTCTGTCCTAGAATGAATCTAGGTATATAAAATAATAAAAATTAATTTAAGTTGTTTCTTCACATTATAATAGGTTTATTTTTTTATATTGAACATCGTTTACAAAAGATGGTGCTTCTGTCCTAGAATGAATTTAGGTATATAAAATAATAAAAATTAATTTAAGTTGTTTCTTCACATTATAATATGATTTTAAAGGTATATTTTTTATATTGAACATCTTTTACAAATATTTAAAAAATATCAATGCAAGCAAACACAAGAGGAATAGATCTCACAACCACATGGATGATAATAACTGGGCAACTCAAGAGGAATAGATCTCACAACCACATGGATGATAATAACTAGGCAACTGCCATTACACCAAATGCCATTCGACTTTAAAGGCATATTTGATTTTAAGTCCTAAGTTATTTAGTTAATACAATTTTATTTATATTAAATTATTTCTAAGGATGCAACTTGCATTATTGAATGATTGACCTGGGTTAACCCCCATTGAGGATGTGTATAAGAAGTATTACTCTATATATATATATATATAATTTAAAAGTTGAAAGAATTTAAGCGATTACATTCCTATTACTTGATGTGATGTCTTTTAAATTAATTACATGTGATTGAAATGACCCCACTTTTGTATGAATATATAATATAGATAAAGGGTGGGAGAGTGTGTGAGGGGGTGGGTGTGTATTAAATTCTCTATTGATAAGTATAACTCTCGGCTTTACGAGGGGTCATGGTTTGGAGGAGACTACTCAACCTTGTACGTTGGTTAGTGTGAGAAATTCCTATGACCAACGTACAAGGTTGAGTAGTCTCCTCCAAACCATGACCCCTCGTAAAGCCGAGAGTTATACTTATCAATAGGGAATTTAATACACACCCACCCCATCACACACTCTCCCACCTTTTATCTATATTATATGGAATTGAAATAATCCTGATTTGTATTATATTTGATCGCATAGTGTTTTTATAATAATTTAGCAATTACGCATTTATTATTTGAATTTGGGTTTCTTTCTTGAAAGATAAAAAATTTAATCAATTGAGCTAATGACATTGGTTCATGGATATTTTGCTGATGACTTTTTTAACCATTTTTTGAGATGAACATTCTTTGTCTACTACTCTTCATTGCCTTGACACTTTTTATCTAACTTATGGGTCTAGTATTCAATGAAAAAAAAATTCTTGCTTTAGGCAATCTGGAAAGCCTATGCTTCCTTGGCTTTCTCACTATCCGTGGCGTTGAATTCAACCTGGTGAAATATTTAAGTTTTTAGGTATTCCTTTTGCATTTCACAACACTCCTTCTCAGCTATAGCAATACGTCATTCAAAAAGTGGAGAAGAAATTGACCTTTTGGATCACTAAACAACTTTCTCTGGTAGAAAAATTTTAGGTCTGCTCTAAGATTCTTGCTAGTACTGATGTGTATTATTCTTCTTGTTGGCTTCCTTCGAAGGCTTGCTATTTGCAATTGGAAAGATTATTGAGGGATTTTTTATGGTCAACTACTTCTCACACAAAAGGATTTCATCGAGTTGCTTGGGATTTTTGTTGTCTTCCCAAGCTCTCTGGTGGCCTGGGCCTTTTGGATTGTCACCGGCAAGGAATTGCCTTGTGTGCAAAATGGGTTGTGCAAGCTCTTGATGGCAATGAAGCCTGTAAAGTTCTTCTTAGACATTGCATTTTGTCTGGTCTCCCCTTGGGAAAAAGGATATGGCATGGATTCAATTTGCTTACTCTTCTCACTGCCCCTGTCCCTATTAAAATCACAGGTTCCTTTGTTGTCAAAAGTATTTGGAAGGCCTAGGAGTCTCTCAAACCATGGCTTATTTGGAAAGGCAATATAAAAAAGAATGGTATTTCTATTTCTTCTATCAGTGTTTGGTGGTATCCTATTATCAAAATTAAGTCTTTACCCCTGGCTCAAGTTTAGTGGGTTCATGCTAAATGATTTTAAAGGAAAGGAACTAACTCTATCTCTAATTTTTTTTCTTTCTCCACTAGATACTGGATTCCTTGGGATGCTTTTAAATGTTTTTATCAGCTTAAGCAGGATGATCAAAGCACTTATGAGGCTGTGGTTTTTAATACTCCATTTTATTTGTGGCCCAGAATTTTTAAACACTTTCAGAAGGCTTGGTGGGCTGATTGGTGTTGGCCTAAGCATAAATCCCTATCGTAGTATAAAGCCCATCTGGGCTATTCTTGGTTATCTCCCCATATTCCTATGGCTACTATTTTAAATGCTCATTGGGATCTTCTTTCTCCTCCTTCTATTTGGCCAGCATGGTTTAAAATGGTCTGGGATAATTATATTGAACCTAAGCAATATTTTTTTGCCTGGGATTTACTGATGCAAGGCCTCCCACTAGGGCACAAACTTATCTATCTTGGCATTGATCACCCTACCTGTTATTTTTGTGGTACGTTGGAGGATTGTCTACATGTATTCTAGTCTTGCCCCAAGGCTCGTTCTGCTTGGACCTGGATTGAGTCTTTTTTTCGACCCTTCATTCCCTCTCCTTTTTCTTGGCAGCAAATCCTTCTTGGTGATTCACCTATTTTTTATGAACCTCTGTTGGAAGTCTGGAACATCTTTCACATTAGCATTCTTTATCATATTTGGAAGTACAAAAAAAAGATTGCTTTTTCTCATGATAAAAGATATGCACACAAGAAAACCCCACCCCAATATCCTAAGCTGAAATTTTAAACTCGTAAAAAGAAGTCCTCATGATCATAATAATAGCGCACTACACTACATGCATTATTTCACTCTGGCTTAGTCTGATATGCCTTCCTTCAGCTACATTTGTATTTCCACGTCGTGTTCAATGGGGCAATTCGATATTATTTTTGAAAAATAATTTGAAAAAACTTGTATTAAAACAAAGATCATTTACAAGTTGGGATGAGACTTTTCCCAACCTTAGTCAGAGAGAACACATGTTTACAATAGTAAAAGAATATTTGCATTGGAGCCAAATCTCTTAAACCATATTTCTACAATGACTGTTCACCTGTTTACAACTATAAAATAAGATCTACATTGAAACATAAATCTCTTAAACAGTATTTCGAGGATGGTTATCCAAATTAGCTAAGCACTGGATTTGCTCACCAACCTGCCTAATCATCTCATCCTCAATAGCCATGTCACTATGCCACTGAACCCCTACCTCCTTCTCAATACCCATCTTAACCAGGAAGTCTGCCACTTTATTTAGATCTCTACTCACATAAACTGGAATCACATCATCTAATTCCCTCCATAATTCCTTAATTTGAGTGACAAGAATCCTCAACCTCCATGTTTTCAAAGCAAAGTTCCTCATGCAATCTAGAGCTCCAACCATTATTTGAGAATCTGATTCTAGGATTATCCTCCTATGACCTTGTTTTACTGCCCAAATAGAAGCAGATTTGATAGCTAAGGCTTTTGCTTCATTATTTGTGGCTCTTCCCAAGCCTTGCAGTTCCCAATAGAGCATTGTTCCAACATGATTTCGACAAACCACTCCAATTCCAGCTCTACCCGGATTGCCTTTTGCAACTCCATCAGTATTAATTTTAATTCAACCTTCTGGGGGTGGTTTCCAACTAGCTCTGTCCTGTCCCTCTTGCACTTCAACTTCCTTCTCCATTACCCCAATAACAACCTGAGTTTCCTATTTAGCATAGACTGCCACCGTTTCTATGACTTTGCTCCAAATGACCTGCCAAAATCCATCTAAAGAAGAAAAAGTTTCTCTAAAAATTCTAGCATTTCTCTCCAACCACACTTGCCACCAAATAAAGTTTAATCCAAGCTCCCAACCAATACAAAGAGCTTTAGATTTAAATCTACCCCTCTTCCATATTTTACAAATATTAATCCGATTCAAATCACCATTAACTTGAATTTTATAATATAAAAACCATCTCTCCCAAATTCTGGCGAGTGAATGGGCACTCAAACATCAAGTGATCAATTGTTTCCTTGCTCTTGTAGCATAAAACACATTGAGATGGACCAATGATTCCCCTGCATCTGAGATTATCAAAAGTAAGAATTCCATTATGCATGAACTGCCGGGCAAAAAAGTTAACTTTTGGCCAACCCTTGGACTGCCAAATCTTTCTCCAATCCTCAACCTGATATGTATGAGGAGGAGGCTCTGGAAGGATCTTATCATATCCGTCCTTCATGTATAAACACCAAGGCTCCCATATCCCCAAGCTAATTCATCCTCCTCGTCTCTACCTGTGAGGAATATTTTTGCCAAGATTTTAGTCATGATGGGTGTCAAATCTGGAGGGATTGAAATTGGCCACTCGTCCAACTTCTTAAACTGCTTAAATTTATAATTCCCCAGCTGACTAGTGTTGAAATAGCTTTCAATTTGGACCCATCCCTTGGTTTCTATGGCTATTTTTATTGGTTGTATTTCAAGAAATTCAACAATGATAGGTGGGTATTGATCCCATGTATCTGTCCAAAATCGTGCCTTCTCCCCTCTCCCCACTTTCCAAAATAATCTTTATTTTACTACCTGAGATCCTAACTTGAGAGCCTGCCACACTAAAGATCCATTACCATCCAAAGGGAAATGACCCACCTCATTTGGGTTTACATGTCCCAAATATTTACTAGTTAATATTCTACTGAATAAAGAAGTTGGTTGGGAAATCCACCTCCAATAAAGCTTTCCAGCCAAAGCTTTATTATTTAACTTTGATCTTCTCAGTCCCAAACCTCATTTTACCTTGGGCTAGCTTACTTTATCCCAACCTACTAAGGCCCATTTCCTCTCTCCTTTTACTCCTTCCCATAAAATTTTTCTAGCCATCTTGTCCAACTCTTTCCATATGGTATGTGGGGTAGCAAGGATAGAAAATTTATAAATTGGCATGGCCTGAATGACTGACTGTAAAAAAGTTAATCTACCCCCATAACTTAACCATTTGTGAGACCAATGATTAATTTTGTCCTTGATACAATCCAAAATATTCCTCCAGATATCTATTTTTAGTTTTTTAAAATGCAAAGGGACCCCCAAGTATACCACTGGGAGATAAGTCCTTGTGAATCCCAAGATCTCTAAAATTATATCCTGAAGCCTTTGATCAAGATTGAAAAATACCACTTTGGATTTTTTATCATTGATGACTTGGTTTGTAGCCCTAAGGTAGACATTAAGTGTATTTCTAATCATTCTTGCTTCCCTAAAGCTGGCCACTCCCACCAATCATGTGTCATCCACAAATTGTAGGTGAGTCAAAACTTCCTCACCCACCTTGATACCTGTTATAAAACCTTGTTGTCTTCTCCTCAAGATGAGTCTACCCAATCCTTCAGCCAATATGAGAAAAAGATAGGGAGAGCAAGGATCTCCTTGACGAAGGCCTCGAGTAGCTCCAAATGGTTGTGATGGAAGACCCTTGATTAACACTGAGTATGTCGGAGTAGAAACACAACTCATGACCCATTCTATCCAATCCTGAGAGAAACCAAAGGCTACCATCATCTTTGACAAGAAGCTCCACTCCACCCTATCATAAGCCTTTGACATATCTAATTTTATAAATATTCCTCTATTACCCGACGTTTGCATTGAATGGATTACTTCCTGAGCTAGAACCACACCATCCAAGATTTGCCTACCCTCTACAAAACCCCCTTGCTCCGAGGAGATAATGTTATGTAGAAGAGGTTTTAGCCGCTCACCCATTACCTTTGTGATTATTTTATATATGACATTGCATAAGGCAATAGGTCTATAATCTGAAATATGTACCCCCTCCTCCCCTTTTGGAATTAAGGTAATAAAAGTATGATTTAATTCTTTAAGAATTATTTTACTACCTTTGGACTCCTCTATAACAACCATTATATCCTCCTCCAAGTTATCCTAAAAGGCCTAAAAAACTCAATTGGAAAGCCATCTGGACCTGGTGTTTTACCGATGCTCATTCCAAAGACTACATTCTTCAGTTCCTCTCTATCAATGGGTTTAAGTAGGGTCTAATTTTCTTCTTCAAAGATAATAGAGGGTATGACAACAATAACTTCTTTTTGAGCCTCTTCATCTTGCACCATACTTTCCTTAAATAGTTTAGAAAAATAATCCATTGAATGGAAATGCATACCTGGAATTGTATCAAAGGAGTGTCCATTATCATCTTGAAGAGCTTCCATGTTGTTCATCTATCTCCTAGCACAAGTAGTCCGATGGAAAAATTTAGTATTTTTATCACCTTCCAATAACCAAGTGGTTCTTTCTCTCTGTTTCTAGTAGGTCTCCTCTTGGTTTTCAATATCCTCAACTGCTTTACGCAATGCATCATCCTCTTCTTTGAGCTGCTCTGTAATTTTTCCTTCCTTAAAGTGTTTTTGAACCTCATCCCATCTGGCCACCAATGGAGCTCTTTGGACTCGTCGATCTGTCTTGTTAGCTCGCCTCCATTGTTTCAGTTGATCTTTGACATAATGAAGTTGTTTGTGGAATCTAAACATTGTTGTCCCATATGTTGGGCGACCTTCTTCCCACCACTATGGAATTTTCTTTCGAAGTTCCTCTTTTTGTAACCAAAAGTTTTCAAATTTAAATGGTTTGTGATGCTACATTGTCTTGATCCCTCATTCCAACAAAATGGGAAAGTGATCTGAAACTGGACCCTCCAAAATCTGAACTTTTATATTCCATTTTACAAATGCCTCCTCTGAAACCAAAAAATGGTATAACTTCACCTTCCTGCTATGTGGCTCCCTCCTCTTATTAGTCCAAGTATAGTTGGTTCCAGGGCATTTAATATCCACCAAGTGTAATGCCTAGACTTGGGCAATCATAATTTGATCCCCTGGGTCCAAAATTGGGGTTCCTCCTTCCTAATATCTAGAGGATAATTTAGCATTAAAATCCCCAACAATAATCCAGTCTAAATATTCCCTTGAGACTCTCATGTTATGCACAAATTTCCATTGATGCGTCTGACCTTCTAGGTTTTGAGCCCCATAAAAATTTATGATTAAAACATGTTCAATTGTGACATTATTTCTAAAATGTGATGTGATAACACCCCTCCAAGCTATATGTTCTATTGCAGTCCATTCAAGAGAGTTCCAAAGAGTAACTATCCCCCACGAGGCACCTTGGGCAGCCACTTCCATATGACCAGAACCCCTCCAAATTCTGTTAATTATTTTACACATAAGATCTAACGATATTTTTGTCTCCTGGATAAGCAAAAAATTTGTTTTACATTTTTATAAGAGTCTTCGAACAACAGATTGATGGGTTCTACTGTTTAAACCCCTAACATTCCTTGATTGTATAATCATTGGTTACCTTGAGAGCAGTAAAAATCTATTGGCCTCACCGATCCTCTAGTGACCAGTTTGTCTCCTTGAATTGCTATCAATTCCTTATTTGATTTTCTACCCACTCCTTGAGAGTTGCTATTTTTTGATCTCTTTTCCACCTGAGTTATCCCTAAAGTTGGCCTTTCTCTATTATTTTTTGCTATGCCAATGCTGACATCCTTAATTATTGACTGCTCTTGGTTATGCACTATCAACACTCTCTGACTGCGGTAACTCACTGTACTCAATTACCTGCTCTATGATGGGGGGAGATGAAAGAGGAGCTTGAACATGGATGTTATTATTTTCATTATTCCCATCCACTCCTTCCATGAATTGTTCTTATTGGTCCATTAGTGTCTTAAATATCTCATACCTATTGGAGGGTTTGAGTTGGGTTTGCTCTTTACCATATTTTTTCTTTTGCCTTCTCCTTCTTTTGGGTTGTTCAAAACCATCTCCCTATGCTTATTTACCTTGAGAAATATTCGTTGGGTCTTTGTTGATTGTTGACTTACCCTCCATAGGAATATTTAACATTCCTAGAGGAGCCTCCATTTTTATGTTCATATTATTTGGGCAAGATCGGGCCAAATGCCCATATTTTTGGCAAACTCTGCATCTGAATGACAATGCCTCATAATCCAATTGTTGAATCCAAGTTAGTCCTGCAAGTTCAAGTTCCACCTCAGTTGGTAGAGGCTGGCTAAGATCCATTTCCACACATAATCTTGCATAAACATTTGTGTTTCCTTCTATTGTGTCTTTGGAAACACCCAAATATTTTCCAAGGGAATTGCCGATAATTTCCAATACCTGCTCACTCCAAAACTCCATTGGAAGTGCATACAAATGGATCCAAATCGGGACAGTAGTGGGTTCAATTCGAGGATCAAATCCCACTCTCCAGGGTTGAACAAATAATCTTGCCGGACCATGATTTCTCTTTTCTGATTCAAAAGCCCTATTTCTATCGGCAAGTGAAGAAAAACTAACAATAAAATATCCATTGCTAATAAACCATAAAGAATACTCACCAAGATGCTCCCAGTTTTGTCGAACCCAAGAATGCAAAAAATTTAGGGTAGGGCGAATACCCATGAATTTACAGATCAAATCATGATTGGCTCTATATAAAACTATTTCTTCAACCATCCTTTGCTCAATGACAATATTTGGCCTTTATTCTGACTGTGGAAAGCATCCATTAACTCGTTGAGATGTTGATCTATTTCCAGTAGCCATAAAGAGCATTTTTAATGCAGTTTTTTGTGCTTCTTTAGTATTTGATGGAGATTTATCTTTTAACAAATCTGCAAAAGAACTATGTCTGTCTAGAAGAGGATCCAGAGGTGTCCCCATTGGACCCTCCTGGGGCAGAAATCTTGTCTTCAAATCCATAGTAACCAGAAATCTCTTCGGCTACCCAACTGATGCCCTATTTTTTCCCTAGCTCCTACCAACATTATACCTCTCACCTCCGTATAAGTCTTTGGGGTAATCTAATCTTACTTTATCATATTTCTCTTTAGTAAAAGTGTTATCTCCCAGTTCCAAGTCTGTGTGGTTTTGTGTTTTATCCTTGGTTTACCCTTTGTTTCCCATGTACATAAAGTGCAACACCATTTGAAATGAACCCAATGATAGTCCTAGAAGATTCAGAGTCTATAGAAATAATAAACTCAGTCCATATGCTTTGTATCAACCTTATAATTAAGGCAAGTGCATCAAATTTGACAATCTTACCATGATCATAACATCCTTGGACACGACACCATATCCCAGCCATAGAATGCTAGCAAGGAAAATGCACAAGGACAAGTTCAAGGGCATGAACTTCATGCTCTTGGTCTTCAAAACTAGCCTTTGCACCACACCACCTCCTATAACTCAATCTGTTGTGGTAGGAAGCAAGCAACAAACAATTATTTTATTTATTTATGTTAAGTTTCTATTATTAGTTAGCTATTTTTAGCAAGAGCTTACAATAACAAAGAGCAGGGCACCATACAACAGGATAGCCACCGCCATTACCACAGTCTCAAAAAGGATCTACTTGTGCCTGTTGTCATGCATATCAAGAAAATAGACCACCGTAATAGTTCCAAACGCCATGAGTACGCCCACCACCATCCTCGTTATTACCTGCCAAAAATGTAATCCAATCTATTTAATAACATGTTTTCCCTATGCCATCTAGGAGGGAAGAAGATCGTGATGGTAAGTTGATTACCCTCATTTTTTTTTTTGGAGGGGGGGGCAAAGGTGAGGAAAATCCTAATAAATGCGCACTCAAGAACAAGCCCAATTCTATTGATGACCATCACCACGATATTCTTCCAGCCATCACTGACCAAAGGTGATCCATACAACGTGTAGATGAGACAGTTGAACAATGCTATGACGTAAGGAACTTCGGAGAATTCCTCTGTAGATCTATTTTTTATAATTCTCCAAAATGTCACATTGTTCACAGTATCTCTCACACTCAAACATCAGCCATAGCCCAAGGCAAAAATTATAGTTTCTAGTTTTAAAAGCAAAAGGGAATGAAAAAAATAATAATTCATCGCTATAGAAAATGGAGAAGAATATACTCACATGGGTCCGCCATAGAGCATGAAGGAAATTCCACTACCTGCATCGAAAAGAACAACAACAAGAAAAGCAGCTTCATTTTAGTTATAGTTTGAAATATAAGAAAACAAAGATTTAGCAGGTTCATTTCAGTAAAATTTTGGAATAAAATAAAACAAGCATTTATGTTACAAACGTTTGAAATAGAAAAAACATAAATTTGTGTTGTAAAAATACAAGCAGAGGGTACCTAGAATTCCAATCCCATTACGGATGAGGTTGTTCACCATGATGACTTCTTAAGGGGAGACGAAGACCATGCAAAAATCAAGGACAAGGATGGAACTGAGTATGGATACAACTGTTCTTCCACTCATGTAGGTGCTATGGCAGGATAAGGTCGCGTACTACTTATATATATGGGGGGAAGAGAAGTGTGGTGCATTACCATAGAATACAATTGATGCACGTCTTGCCCGAAGCATCATAAGGGCTCCCTTAATGTAGTGGAAAATATCTTGTTTATTTCTCGCTCTACCGACAACTGTCAAATCCTTTTTTTTCCCTCTTCTTTCACACTTCACAGGCTCCGCTGCTACGTGTAGTCCATTCAAAAACTATCAAATCCCCTATTTTTTGATTTTTTTTCCTTTCACACTTCACAAGCTCCGTAGCTACGCGTCTATCTTACAATATGAAAATTTTGTTAGAAATATTAAGTCTAAATTTCTCGTTTTTGCCCAATTGTGCATTAAAATTGAGTGCAACTGGACTTCGCTTAGCAAAAAAAATGAAGCTAGGTGTTCCATCAAATTGTCCAATGTGACGTCACATGTGTCCTGATAGATGTGATGCCTAATAGATCTGATCGCTGTAAATTAGATTATCGTAAATCAGATCGCTGCACTTTGCCAAAATGCATAGTTAATGCCAGTTCGACGATTGGTAAAAAACCCTAATTCAAAGTCTATCAAAACCTGTCAAAGGATAAGCCCTATCTTCTTCTCCCTGTAGCTATATAAGGTAGATCGAGTCCTCAGAGTAGAGTGTGGGGGATTCTAAAGGAGCAGTCATTTTGTAGACCAGTTCAGAGAGCAGAGTCGCTCATCTGGCTAAACTTCGAGCAACAGTTCGGTAGTTCGTTTGTCGTTGGTTTATCCTACAGACATTCATCTACAAAATTTTGTAAATCCTCTACTAAGGATCTTTGTAACCCTCATTTCAGTTATATAAAATCTACCCTTATTTTAGGTAATTTTTGGAAGGGTTTTCTATTTAACTTTGTCTACATCCTCGTGTCCTGCTTTCTTAGTTTTATTGTTGTTTAATTGCAGTCACTTGTCTTAATTTGTTGGGTGTTTTCCCTCATTGACGATGTTCTCTGGAAAATTTTAAATCGTCTTCTAATAAAGGGATTTCGACTTGGCATTCGTGGTTTCCAGATTCAGAGTTCATCAGCTACCGCACAATGTTCTTCAAGCTAAGTAAGGTGTCGGCATCCTACCCGCACGTCTTTTAGAAAGCTAGTTTGATAGGCAAAATCTTGCCTAAGTGTGGACTACCCACCCGACTACGCAAGCAGTTTTGAGCAAAGTCAGATGGGATAGTCTAAGAGGGGGTGTGGCATAGTCATTTGTAATTTTTGGCTAACTTCCAGCGTAGCCACGAGAATGCGCAACACAGTCGGACTACGCTCCCTTTGACCAGTGCAACCGGGTGTTGAATTCCCTGTTTGCCTGTTGTTGTAGTTTTTCCACTATGCAGCCCTACTTCATAGTCTTGCATGTGTACAACTTGATGTCACTGGATATTTCTATGCACTCAGGCTATTTTAAAAAGAAAACAAAACTACAAATTGGTATCAGAGCATCAGTACCCTTAACATAGAGACCGAAGCAGAATGGATTTCGACAACAACCATTCATTGCAGTTGCAGATCCCGCACTTCAACAGGAAGAATTATGATTACTAGAGCATCCAAATGAAGATCATATTCAGATCTCAAGAGCTGTGAGAGTTAATCAACAACGACTACCTAGAACCAACAGATGCAACAACATTGGCCACCCTCTCTCAAGCAGACAAGGACCTGTTGAAGGAGAACATGAAGAAGGACCAAAAGGCCCTCTTCTACATCATGCAAGCGGTCGAGGAGTCCATCTTCCCATGGATCACATCAGCCACCAAGGCGAAGTAGGCCTAGGAGATTTTGGCCAGCTCATACCAGGGCACCAACAAAGTGAAGTTGGTGAAGCTGCAGATGCTCGGGAGGGAGTTCGAAAATCTACAGATGAGTGAGTCCAAGTCCATGAGTGACTTATTCACCTAGAATGAAAGACATCATCAACCAGATGCGGTTGAATGAAGAAATCGTGCAGAGCTAGAGAATCATGGAGAAGATCTTAGAAGCTTACCTGCTAAGTTTGACTTGATTGTGATAGCAATCAAAGAGTCGAGGGATCTAACAACCCTCTCGATAGGTGAAATCATGGGTTCTTTGTAGACACATGAGCAGAGGCTGAGTCGTTCATCTCAGACCTCTTTGGAGTAGGCATTCAAGGCTTAGGTCTCATTTTGAGATAATAATAGACAAGAATCCCACCATGGTGCCTCTAGTTCTCAAGGAGGAAGAGGCAGAGGCAAACATGGGAAAGGCAACAAGTCAGGAGGACGGTCAAACCCTAGTGAGGGAGAGACCAACTACAACTTCCATCAATAAGGAGGAAGAGGCAGTGCAAAGAACTAGTAAGCCGGATCTGGTCATAAAAAGTGACATGTCAAAGGTCCAGTGTTACTATTGCAAGAAATTCGACCATTACATCTCACAGTGTAGAAAGTGGATGGTCAAGGAGAACCATCAGTAAGCCCATTACATGAATGAAGCCAAAAATGTGATAGGAGGAGATGTGCTGCTGACTTGCAATATTGAGGAGGAGTGCCAGAAGAACGTCTAGTATCTGGACATCGGATGTAGCAACCACATGATGGGGAACAAGGAGATGTTCTCACATCTAGATGAAACTGTCCAGTTCGAGGTCAATATGGGGAACAACAACAAGGTTCCCATGATGGGGAAAGGAAAAATCCTCATCCGCACTAGGCACGATGAATAGAAGTAGATCTATGATGTCTACTATGTGCCTAGTCTAAAGCACAACCTACTGAGCATTGGACAACTCATGCAGAAGGGACATACGGTCCAGTTCAAAGACAAAGTATGCACCATCAGAGACAAGTCACATGGATATATTGCAACCATGTCCATGACAAAAAACAAAATGTTTTTGTTGTAGATTTAGAATGAATCGTTGATGTCTCTGAGTGTAGTTGTGAAGGATGCTACCTAGTTGTGGCATCTCAGGTTTGGTCACTTGAGTTTTAGTGGCTTGAATCTGCTACACAAGAAGCATATGGTGAAGGGTTTACCCCTTATTGAGTAACAAAATTAGATTTGTGAAGGTTGCTTAGTCGACAAACAACACAAGGATTCATTCCCTTCCAGGTAGTCTTGGAGAGCATCACAACCATTGGAGCTGGTGCACTCAAAAATCTATGGTCCGATGTAGACCAACACGTTTACCGAAAATAAATATTTCTTGACATTCATTGATGACTTCGATCGAAAGACTTGGGTTTATCCCATCAAGCTGAAGTCAGAAGCATTTGCTAGATTCAAGGAGTTCAAGGCTCTGGTGGAGAAATAGAGCGGATATCAAATTGACTCTCAGGACAGACGGTGGAGGTGAATACATCTCCAATGAATTCCACAACTTCTACAAGCAACATGGAATTTAGAGGCAGCTCACTACCAGATACATGCCGTAGTAGAACGACATAGTTGAGAGGAAAATTCGGACCATCATGGAGATGTCATGCAACATGATGAAGGCGAAGGGATTACCGTATGAAATCTGGGTAGAGGCTGTAACATGTGTAGTCTATCTATTGAATAGATGTCCCACCAAAAGTGTGAAGGACAAAATCCCTTAGGAGGCTTGGAGTGGTGTGAAGCCAAGTGTGGCTCATTTGTGTGTGTTCGAGTGCATTGCATATGCACATGTTCTAGAAGATAAGCGGCAAAAGCTGGATGATAGAGCGGAGAAGTGCATCTTCATAGGATATAACAAGCAGGAAAAATCATATCAGGTTGTACAATATTGTGATAAAGAATCTCATCATCAGTCGTGATGTGAAGATCTTGGAAGATAAATATTAGAATTGGAAGTCAAAGACTAGCCAGTCTGAGCCAGCAGTAGTTGAGTCTATTGACTTGGAGGAGGGTAGAGTATTGCCACCTGCAACCTCCAACATCAACAATAGTGCCAAAAACATCACAACCTCACCATCTTGGTCGCCTCCACTTACAAGCAAAATCCAAAACTTGGTGATGCCAATGAAGACAAGGAGCTTGCAAGATATCTATGAGGCAACCCGAACTCATCAAGATGAGGAATACTCTGACTTTGCATTCTTTACTAAGGTTGATCCAATGGAGTTTGAAGACACAAGTTAGAATCAAAAGTGGGTGAAGGTGATGGATGAGGAGATTGAAGCCATTAAGAAGAATGATACATGGTAGCTATCAGATCTTCCAGCAGGGAAGAAGACCATTGGGGTCAAATGGGTGTATAAGACGAAGTTCAATGCCCAAGGAGAAGTTGACAGGCATAAGGCCAGATTGGTGGCGAAGGGCTACAAGTAGAAGTCAAGCATTGATTACCATGAGGTATATGTGCTTGTAGCCCGACTTGACATAGTGAGGATGATCTTGGCACTGGCAGCTCAGAAGGGTTGGAGTGTTTACTAGATGGACATCAAGTCAGCCTTCCTCAATGAAGTTCTTGAGGAAGAGGTCTACATAGAATAGCCATCGAGTTACGAGATTGAAGGCCAGGAGGGCAAAGTCCTAAAGTTGAAGAAGGCCCTATACGGTTTGAAGCAAGTGCCCCGAGATTGGTACAACCGGATTGATAGCTATTTTTAGGAGAATGGGTTTGTCAAATGCCCATATGAGCACACCTTGTACATGAAGAAAAATGAAGTAGGAGAGCTCATAATCGTTTGTCTGTATGTGGATGATTTGATTTACACTGGAAACAATGCAACATTATTTGACCAATTCAAAATAGCCATGAAGAAGGAGTTCGAGATGATAGACTTAGGGCTGATGAAATATTTCTTAGGCATTGAAGTTGACCAATCGGTAGATGGCATCTTCATTTCTCAGGGCAAGTATGCGAAGGATGTCCTAAAGCGGTTCAAGATGGAGGACAACAAACCTGCCATCACACCTATTGCCACGGGTTTGAAGTTGAGCAAGTTGGATTCAGGCAGAAATGTTGATCCAAATTTGTTCAAGAGGCTAGTTGGCAGTTTGATGTATCTGATTGCAACTTGACCAGATATGATGTTCGAAGTCAGCTTGATTAGTTGTTTTATGGAGACCTCGAAGGACACACACTAACAAGTAGGAAAGTGAATCTTACGCTATGTCAATGGGACACAAAACCATGGCCTATTTTATGCCAGACAAGACCAACTAGAACTGGTAGGCTACACAGATAGTGACTGGGTTGGCAACACCGATGATCGAAAGAGCACCTTTGGGTATGCTTTCCATCTCGGATGTGGAGCTGTGTCATGGGTGTCTAAGAACCAACCAATAGTTGCATTGTCCACTGCTGAAGCATAATATATCACCGCCACTTCAGCCGCATGCTAGGCAGTTTGGCTACGAAGAGTTCTGGGTGAATTGAACTATCCTCCGAACGACACGACAACTATTTTTTGTGATAACAATTCTATCATAGCACTGTCAAAGGATCTAGTGTTCCATGGCTGGACGAAGCATATCGATATTTGATTTCACTTCATCAGAGAGTTGGTGAAGTTCGATGAAATTCAGTTGTAGTTTTGCAGATCCAAGGAGCAGTTGGTAGATATTTTCATGAAGCCTTTGAAGGAGGAAGACTTCAGCAGATTGTGAGAGTAGCTTGGAGTCAAAGTGCTCATGAAATCAGGCTTAAAGGAGGGTGTTAGAAATATTAAGCCTGAATTTATGATTTCTACCTAATTGCACATCAAAATTGAGCGCAACCGAACTTCACTCGAAAAAAATAGTGAAGATAGGCATTCCATCAAATTGTCCAATGTGATGTCACATATGTCCTAATAGATGTGATGTCTGACAGATCTGATCATCGCAAATCAGATCGTCTCACTTTGCCAAGCATGCGTAGTTAATGCCAGTTTGATGATTGGTCAAAAACCCTAATTCAAAGTCTGTAAAAACTTGTTAGAGGATAAGCCCTATATTCTTCCCATGGCTATATAAGGTAGATCGGATCCTCATAGTAGAGTGTGGAGGATTCTGAAGGAGCAGTCATTTTGTAGACCATTTCAGAGAGCAGAGTTACTCATTTGGCTAAACTCCGAGTAGCAGTCTCGGTAGTTTGTTTGTCGTTGGTTTATCCTACATACATTCGTTTGTAAAAGTTTGTAAATCCTCTGCTGAGGATCTTTGTAATCCTCATTTTAGTTATATAAAATCTGCCCTTGTTTCAAGCAATTTTTGGAAGGGTTTTCTATTTAACTCTGTCTGCATCCTCGTGTGATGCTTTCTTAGTTTTATCGCTGTTTTATTGCAGTCACTTGTCTTAATTTGTTGGGTGTTTTCCCTCACTGACGATGTTCTCTGGAAAATTTTAAATCGTCTCCTAATAGAGGGATTTCGACTTGGCATTCATGGTTTTTAGATTTAGAGTTCATCAACTACTGCATAGTGTTCTTCAAGCTAAGAAATACATCGACATCCTACTCGCACGTCTTTCGAAAAACTAGTTTGATAGGAAAAATCTTGTCTAAGTGTGGACTACCCGCTCGACTGCGCAATGCAACCTGACAACACAAGCAATTTCGAGCGAAGTCGGACAAGACAGTCTAAGAGGGGTGCAACGCAGTTATTTGCAGTTTTTGGCTAACTGCCAAGGCAGCCACCCGACTGCATAGCGCAGTCGGACTGTGCTCCCTTTAACTAGTGCAACCGGGCGTTGACTCCCCTATCTACATGTTGTCACAATTTTTCCACTACACAGCCCGATTACGTAAGCTTTGCGTGCACAACCTAACTACGTAGTCTTGCGTGTGCGCAGCTCAACGTTGAGGGCTCTTTCTGTGCACTCAGATGATTTTAAAAAGAAAACAAAACTAAAAATTTTGGGCAAGAATATGTTTGGGAAGAAGACTTCATTTTATTATTATTAATTTTGTATAAAAATTAAATATTATTTTATAAAAAAATTAATAAATATTTAATTATGTTTTTTATATTAATTTTTTTCCAACTGATTTAAAAATACAATGATATAAATCTAATAGAAATGACATGAGTTTAGTTTTAATTTTAACAAAAATATATATATATATATATATATATAATTCATTTAAACTTACATGTGTGGCATTATTATTTCTTTATCTTTGTAACATTATCATTTCTTTATTTTTTATATATTTATTTCAAGACCCATCTTTATATTTAAAGTTGAATAGTTTATTCATCCTAGATTGAGACGTACAATATCATAATCCAATATTATATATTTTATATTATTAACAAGGATATAATATTAATATCTTAATATATTTATAATTTTTTTTTTTTTTATTAATTTATATATATTTATATTAATTTTGTTAATGTGAGAAACCTTGCATAGGGTTAGGGTTGAGTAGTCTCCTTTCAACCATAATCCATCTTAAATCCGAAAGCTATAGGACCTCTAAAAAATAACCAAAACCTAAATCCTTGAACATGTCCTGGTGAAACTAAAACCTTAGTTAAAAAAAAATGTGGTTTAAGGTTAAATGTAATCATATATAAAATTTATTTGTACTAAATATGACACCATTTTAATTGCATTTAGATGAAACCATCAAATAAATAATATTTCAATAAAATTTTAAAAAATCCAAAGTTTTCATTAATTTTATACTTTGAAAAAAAATCTTATAATTTAATATTATCTAAAAATATAAAAGAATGTAATAACAAAATGAAATAATATAACTAAAAAATCAAAATTTAACTAATACAAATTAAACCTTTTTGAAAATACATCATATTTAGTTTTGACTTTTTTAATTATTTCCTGACCAAAAGCTTTACGGTCAATTTAAAAAACTATATATCTCCTTGCTGTAATCTTTTATGTTCTATGTTGCCATTATAAAACATTCTCTTAAAATGGCGACAAAATTATTTAAATAATCATTAACATTCGTACATTTTATTGAAATAAATAATTAATACTCTCACTATTTATGTGAACTTTGATTGCATAAAATTAGAGGAGGTGTCTTCTCATCATCTTCATGTCTGCACTACAATCGTCATGTTTGTACTTTGCACTATCGTTATAAATAATTAACCATTGTAGCCTCTTTTCTGTACGTTTGCATGGCTGTAAAATTGATTTGCTTCAATATGACACTTTGGACCTAGAGATAACATTCTGTGTCGTAAACGTTTATGTTTGGATGAAAGCCCTGCGTACACTTCAAACTTTTAGTCTGACTAAATGTCTTCCAGCCAAGCACAATGATAATGATATGATGTGGCCATTTTTCTTTTCAGATTGTCCACAATTAAAGGGTGGGAGACCCCATTCCGTAAGATTTATAAAAATGGAGGGAGGGAGGGTGGGTTTTACTACTCTAATTACAAAAGCTAACCTTTCAAACTAGTTTGTATGTAGAATACAACATTTCACTTTTAGGTTCAAGATTGTTGTAGTCAGTCTTTTAAAAGGCTTTACTACTCTGACTACAAAACTATTCACTCAAACAAGTTTGCATGTAGAGTTAGCAACATCAGAATCCATCCCATAAATCTAATAATTCTTATTTAAATTATAGCACAGGCACAACATACCACTTTTGGGTTCAAGACTGCTGCAGCCAGTCTCCCAAGTGGACGAGATTAGCTAAATCTCGTAAACATGCCATTCAATGGTATCGACTATCTCATTTATCATCCACGTTTACCAGCATGAGGACCAAACCATGGTGAGGGTTATCCTCTAGGGCCCATAACACCTAGAGGGGGATGCTTTCTTTCCCTATCCTTCACATTCTATACCTTCGACAACCAGTCGACTTGGTTATTCACAATGTGAAAGTACTCAGCGTAATTATGCCTTAGTGACTAACTGGTCTTTCCCTTGTTCTTGGAAGTAGTTAGTGCCATGTCCATTCCCGGACCTTGGTCTTCATTACCCCATACCTTCGCAACTCACAAAGGTTTATCCCATACCAAACCCTATGTCCATTTTTTGGCAAAGTTTGAGAGGTATGGTTTTTATCACAGTGCTCAACGAAAGCAACCTAGAAAAAGTGTCCCATACCACTTTTCCATTCCGAGCTGACCAAGTATTTTGTTGACCATTCCTATTAGCTTCTAGTTGTTCCGATCTATTTCTGTGCCTTCTCGCACCCTTCTATTCTTGGATGAATATTTGAGTTAAGGTTTTTGGGTCTAGCCTTACCAAAAGTCCCTAGGCTTTACTTAGCAACCGCTTGATCTAACAAGTTATTTCAAATATTTTGGTTGGCTCTATCTCTTCTTAAAAAATCCTCACTTAAAAGAGTTTAATGGTTACTCATTCTAAATAAGTCCGCTACATTGCACCATTAAAAGGTATTTTAAAAGAACTAAGAAAGTTCTCTAACTCCTAAGGTCTTTTTTTTAAAAGAAGAATAAGGAGTTGACTCCATCACAAACCTACTTTCTTTAATTAAATAAAAGGTAGTTACGTGTAGCTAGCCCACGATGTTCCAAGCATATAAAAGCTTTTACTTTCAACTACGTTTAAGCATATCCAGTTTCCAAATAGACACCCACACCCGGTGTCACCCGCCATCCTACGGTTATCATCTCAATAACATTGTCGAACATCCACTGCATTCTTGACTATATATTCTAATGCAGTAATAAAACATAAATAAACAAGTTCCAAGATTTCCCATACATCTTTTCAATAATATCAAATAATAAGAAACCAAGAGATAATGTGATTCCATTAAACATTATGTAGAATACATATTAACTCACATAATGAATTGAGTACATAAGCACGCCTTTGCTTTTCATTCACACAAATATGTTGTAGTACTCTATATCTTATTTCACAGATGGATTCAACAGTACAAAAGTCTTGGCATTTGTTTTCTTCCCATAAGAACGTAAGAGGTGATAATGATTTGAAATGATTATTGTTTACAATACACTTGTCTACACAAGATGAGCACTAATGCTACAATGTGGAAGCCAACAATGCAAACTACTAACTAGTGAATCCCTATGCAAGAGCTTAATTTACCTGACCATAAGAAATATTTTTTGTACATTTTTTTGTGCTTCAAATCTTCTACAGTGTGGTTTCCATCTGCCAGCCTGCGTTCGAAACTTCTTCACGATACCCACTGTACATTGTGGTTCATTACTCATTCCAGATTCTGAACTAAACCATCGGGGATCAAATACGACTCTTCATGATCATGCAACTAACATGCATTCTAATTTTAAAAACAATATTCACACATAAATGTTTTAGACTTCTCTAATCCCCTCTCACAATATTTCCTAGAAGTTTCATTACATTTCTACATTGAAAGCACCAGGCTATGTTTCTAGTTTATACAAATAGAGTTTACCATTTCACAATCCTTCAATTGTAAGCTTACGCTACTATTTCATAGCAGTATTATTTTTAAAATATTCATTATACTATACTGCAACATCCAGCCCACTCCAGCTATCCATTGCATTCCTTTTAATACACAACAAACATATCAATTGTATTCAATTTATTTCACACACACAAGTGTATCAATTATATTCAACTCATTTCACACACAGCAAGCATTTCAATTATTCAACTCATTTCACACACAACAAATAAAATTTTTTAAAACAACAAGCCTTTTAATTTAAGGTAACCAAAGTTTTTCCACTACCACCATTATTCTCCATATATGTGACAACAAATTAAAAGCAACTCTATGCCCACATAATATGTAAATCACATAATTTCTTTCATGAACAACACATTCACCCAACTATTTCATTTCCACACACATGGGTTTCATTTTCACATGCCAATGGCTCAACAATCATGAAAAGAATTCTATCAATATTTCCACACAACACAAATATAGAATTACCAACCTGTATTTTTGCCTTTGAACTATAGCAATTCTCGGCTTTTAAAAACTCCTTCCCGTTCAACTCGCTGCTTGTATGCCTTTCCTCCTTTCGTTCACCACTCGAATGCGCTCCCAATAAACTCCTTCCCCCCTCATCCTTATTCTCAATCGAAAGCACTTAATTCTACATGATGGATTTTTCCCATATTTTTGGCATACCTCCATAACAAAAAACAATAACAAACACACGTTCCACTAGCATGGGGTTCTTCATCTCATGGAGTTTCAAAATAAGAATTATTCTCTTCTCAAAGTTCAACCAAAACAACAAGCAAAAGAATAATAAATACTTTTCACCCTTTAAAATCAATGGTTAGGAAAATACTATGCTTAATGTGGAGAGAATTTCGACTGTCATCCCACCAATTTAGTCCACCATCAAAGCCATAAGTGGAGTCACTCTCCCCCTTATCTTCCCATGACAACTTAATACATAATTAAAATACATGAAAACGAACAATCAACACAACCATCATAACTTTACAAAATGTTTATTTTCCTTTCAAAAAGGTAAGGGATGAAATAATCATTTTTCTTTATATTTCTTTTTTTAAATAAAAATCACCTTTCACTAGTATCAAGACAATATAAGGGTGAACTTTAATTCAAACTATTTAAAGGTAATTTCAAGACTAACACACCTTCTTTACCTCCTTTAATCACACAAGTCAACAATGGAATATTTCATGAATTAGGCATACACACACATGCAACAATTGCAACCAACCATATCCCTTTTCACACTAGTGGCTCCCATCATCATTGCCACAACAAAATATTTCTCATGCATTGCCCACATGCAATATTCAAATCAATTTAACTCACGCAATAATGCACCTAAATGATATGCATATGCGAGTATCCATGTGCTCATGAGCCGAATCATCACTTCCCCTTTTATATTTCCCACTGACTTGCTTCCCTTCATTACCTTTCTATGACTAACCTACACTCATAGAAGCCATCAATAGTACCTTGTCTCACAAGAAAAGGTAATTATTAACATATTTTATTCTTTTTCTTTAACCGTGCGAGGAGGGTCATTACATCCTTCCCCGCTAGAGATAAACATAGTCCCTGTGTTTAAAGCTATGTGAAGTAAAAGATAATCTTATGAATATATATTTTTTTAATGCAATAACACTAAATCAAATTTCACTTTGCCATTTGATCCTAATTATTGCCAATATATTTATCATCATAAAGATAAATACATCATTTCATTTATGATCACCATATAATCACATAATTGATTAAGTCATAAAGAAAATCAAATACATATTTCCATTGCAGTCCATACATGAACCATATCAATACCAAAATAATCATGATTTACTCTACCCAGTAATTCAACAAACATATTTGATACACATAGTCTCAAAATTTTATCATAGTCTTATGAAAAGTTTCCTTCTAATCAAATAAATAAGGAAATTATTGTTGCATAACTGCTACATCTTCCCACATAGCATTTCGGTCCGAGTAGTGGTCCCACTAGACTCGACATTGCTCTATATTTTATTTTCTCAAATTCTTGGTTCGAAAACCAAGCAGGCAGACAGGACGCACCTCAATCCTTAATGGATCGGTCATCTACAGATTGGAAACATCCAAAACATGAGTAGGGTCAAAAATATATTTTCTAAAGAGAGACACATGAAAGACATTATGGATCTTGGATAAGCTTGGTGGTAGAGCTAATTTGTATGCAATAGGGCTTATATTTTCTATGATCTCAAATGGACCCACATATCGAGAGTCAAGTTTGGAAGATTTGATTGAACTTTTAGTTGGCTTAACCCTTAAGAATACTCGATCTCCCACTGAGTACTCCCTTGGTGTACATTTGAGGTCCACGTAGCTCTTATGGTGATCTATAACCTCTTTCAACTTCTACTGAATTCCTTTTAATTGCTCTTCCATCTCTCTTATCATTTTTAAGCCGATCACTACCTGATCCTCCAGATTATCCCAAGATAAGGGAATTCTGCACCTTCTCCCATATAGGGCTTCGAAGGGTGCCATACCTAGTGAAGCATGGTAGCTATTGTTATAAGAAAACTCCACTAGGTATAAGTAGTCTTCCCACTTAGTATGTTGATCCATGTAGTACATTCATAACATATCCTCAAGCACTTGGTTCACCCTTTCAGTTTGACCATCCATTTTTGGGTGATAAGTTGTACTGATGTTCAGTTTAGTCCCTAATGCTCGATGTAATGCTTACCAAAATTTAGAAGTGAAATGAGAATCCCTATCTGATATTATAACCTTTGGAAAGCCATAAAGTCTTACCACTTCCCTGGAAAACTTACTTGCTACAGAAATTGCATCATCTTGCACATTACCAAGTATAAAATGTGAGACCTTAGTTAATTTATCCACAATTACCATAATTGCATCATGCCTGAATCTTGTTTTAGGTAACCCCACTATAAAATCCATTGACACTACTTGCCACTTCTATTTGGGTATCTCATGTGGATATAGTTTTCCAGTTGGATGCAGGTGCTCTACTTTCACCTTTTGACATTCCAAGCATCTGGCTACATAATTGGTAATATCTTTTTTCATACTAGGCCAGAAATATGCTTTCTTTAAATTCTCTCACATCTTTGCACTTCTTGGATGCATGGAGTAGGGAGTATTATGAGCCTCCCTAAGGATTGTTTCCCTCAATCCTCCAAGGTTGGGTACCACCAACCTATTCCTAAAATAAAGCAGATCATCCCTCCAAACAAAATATGTATCCTTATTTGCTTTCTATCCATCTACTCCTATATATAATTGGAAAAAGTCATATTTTCCTTGCCAAATCTTAATTTGATCTAATAAATCATATTGACATTTAGTCATTGCAATTATGCACCCTCTTTGGCTCAAAGCATCAACGACCTTATTCTCTTTACCCTTAATATATTCAATCCCAAATTCATACTAAGAACTCTAGCCAACATCATTATCTAGCATTTAGCAAGGGTTGGGTAAATATATATTTCAGACTCTGATGGCTTGTCTTTAGCTCAAATGGTTTTCCCAAAAGATAATATCACCAAAATTTTAGAGCATGCACTACCACTGCCAACTCTAAATCATGAGTGGCATAGTTGACTTCATGCTTCTTGAGTTTTCTGGACTCGTATGCAATTACTACATCACCTTGAGTCAAAAATCCTCCTAACCCTTCGATCGAAGCATCTATACAAACTATAAATTGCTTATTAGGATCAAGTAATTGTAGGATTGGTGCAGTCATCAACCTTTATTTCAAAACTTGAAAATCCTCCTCACACTGCTCTATCCACTTGAAGCTTTTCCCTTTTCTCTAAAGGTTCGTAATAGGCTGGGCAATTTTCAAAAACCCTTTGACAAATCATCTATAATATCCTGCAAGTCCCATAAAACTTCACACTTTCATGACACTAGTAGGAGCTAGCCAATCAATGATTACCTCTATTTTCTTAGGGTCTACTACAATTCCTATAATAGAGACAACATGTCCGAGGTATTGCACTTGTGGAGTATAAAACTCATATTTTGACAGTTTTCCAAACAACTGATTCTTTCTAAGAATCTCAAGCACTAACTTCAGATGTTGGTCATGCTCTTCTTTATTTTTAGAGTAAATTAAAATATCATCCAAAAATACTAGTACAAACTTATCCAGTTTTTCCCTAAAAATGTTGTTCATGAGGTTCATGAATGCAATTGGGGCATTGGTTAACCCAAAAGGTAAAACTGTAAACTCAAAATACCCATACCTTGTTCTAAATATTTTTTTAGAAGTATCTTCTTCTCAAATTATTAACTGATGATATCCAGATCTCAAATCTATTTTTGAAAATATAGTTGCTCCTCTTAGTTGATCAAATAAATCATCAATTCTTGGTAATGAATATCTATTCTTGATAGTAACCTTATTCAACATTCTATAGTCTATGCACATTCTTAAGGTTCCATATTTCTTTTTAACAAAAATAATAGGAGCTCCCCAGGGTGACACACTAGGTTTGATTAACCCCTTTTCAAGCAATTCTTGTAGTTGCATCTTTAATTCTTGCAACTCTATAGGAGTCATCCTATAAGGTGACCATGTAATTGGTGTTGCATTTGGTAACAACTCAATTGAGAAATCAAATTCCCTTTGAGGAGGTAACCCTAGTAATTCCTCAGGAAAAATATCCTTGAATGCACCTATTATCGGATGTTTCTAGAAAATATCAGACTCCTTCTCAAACTCTTCTTTTCTATTCATTTTCACTATGAAGACCATACCCTTATTTTTAATAACCTTTTTAAGTTGCATTGCGGTCAATAGGTGGGGTTTTACTTCCCTTCACCCATAATTAATTCTAATCCTTTGAGTGGATTCATCCACAAATTCCACCCATATTTCTTCAAAATTCAAAAGGGCCTTGTGTGCTTTTAGCCAATCAACTCCCAAAATGATGTCAAACGCATGCAAGGGTGCCACATATAGATGCCAATTGATCCTTCCTTGTGGCAAAACAATGTGGGAATCAAAGAGACACTAGTTAACATGGTGAGTTTACCCAGATCCATACTCTACCTTCCAACCATTAGCCAAGAATCTAGGTCTAACAAGTGAATCCCTCATTAATCTAGTTGATATAAAACTATCAGTTGACCCACTATCAATCAAAATTTGCACATTTTTACCAAAAAAATTCCATTTAATAAGAAAGGAGTAATTTATCCATTGAGTTTAGAGCTACCTATGGCTGCATAGATCCTATGGCCAGCTTCTTCTAGAGCTTTTGGTGGTAGATCAACTCTATGAGGGCATTTTTTGGCATAATGAGCCCCTTTGCACACCCAACATCCTCTCAGTGGATCTCTATTGCCTCTGTTGATGTTGTTTTCATTCCTGCTCATAGGTGCAGTTTCTTTTTCCCTTCCCTAACCCAATGTTTTTGGATCCTATATTTTGGAAAACTCTTTAACATATTTTCTGAATTTGCCACCTTGGTAACTAGATTTACTTTTGCCACCTTGTTTGCTCTGATCTCCTCCTTTAGGTTTCTTATTATGATCCTTTTCCCATTTCATGAAACCAACACTTTTTCACTTTCTGAGCTCATATTTCTCCTTTTTAGTTAGCTTTTGATAATTGAAATATGCTTTTCTCATTTCCTGATTAGCTTCCTCCTTCCTTGCTAAATCAAAAGTAGAGGGTAGATTGATGGGATTATGCATATTTACTACCATCATAATTCTAGGATGTAATCCCAGAATGAATTTTTGAGTTTTCATTTCCTCATTGCTTTCATATTGAGTTGCATACTTCAGCAGTTGTATGAAATTTTGGTGATATTCTCGAACTAACATACTTTCCTGCCTCAAATTCAAGAATTCCCCAAAATTTTCCACATAATACTGTCTCATCAGAAACCTATCTCTGAATTCCTTAATGAATTCCTCCCACTTGAGGTCAATAGCCTCCACCTCATGCCCTTTCTTGTATGACTTCCACCAATCCATATCAATTTTGGATTCGAAAGATAGAACTACCAAAGAGAAATAGGATTCTAATTCACTTAACCAATTTTCAGCCGACTCTCCATCATCCCTTCCATTAAATTTGGTTATTACCACTTTCTTTAAATTCCTATCCAATTCCTTACTCACTCTTGCCCTTCTAGCACTGGATCCCTCAGGTTCCCCTAGCACTTCCACTATCCTTCCTAATCTAGTTTCTCTATTTCTCGCTAAGTCTTCTATGACTCATTGTTGTTGGAAATAAGTTCCTATTGTTGGGCCATGTGAGTTTTTTGTTGGGCCATTTCTTCCCTTTGATTTTCCATTTGTACTTGCAACACCTTAACCATATTTGCAAGACTTCCATCTTCCTCTCTAATTTCATTTAGAGGAATATCATGAACCCTTTTCTGCCTCCTTTCATATTGAGGACCTTCTTTCCCTAAATTGGTGTGTGGTCCTCTTATAGGTCTTTCAATGATTTCCTCCTCCCTACCTCCCATAGGATTTCTTGAGGACCCACCTCACAGCATTCATGCCATTATCTTATAAGTGAAAGAGGGAGTAGATTAGTTTTCAAAACTATTCTAATTTTCTCATAGAGTTCTACAACTTTTAGAATCAAATCTGCTCTGATACCATATGTAACAACCCACTCACCTGGTTTCCTAATAAAAGAATAGTCAGAGACCAATATATTTTTTAAAAGGTTTTACTACTCTGACTACAAAACTATTCACTCAAACAAGTTTGCATGTAGAGTTAGCAACATCAGAATCCATCCCATAAATCTAATCATTCTTATTTAAATTATAGCACAGGCACAACATACCACTTTTGGGTTCAAGACTATTGCAACTAATCTCCCAAGTGGATGAGATTAGCTAAATCTCATAAACATGCCATTCAATGGTATCACTATCTCATTTATCATCCATATTTACCAGTATGAGGACCAAACCACAATGAGGGTTATCCTCTAGGGCCCATAACACCTAGAGGGGGATGCTTTCTTTCCCTATCCTTCACATTCTATACCTTCAACAACTAATCGACTTGGTTATTCACAATGTGAAAGTACTCAATGTAATTATGCCTTAGTGACTAACTAGTCTTTCCCTTGTTTCTAGAAGTAGTTAGCACCATGTCCATTCCTGGACCTTGGTCTTCATTACCCCATACCTTCGCAACTCACAAAGGTTTATCCCATACCAAACCCTATGTCCATTTTTGGTAAAGTTTGAGAGGTATGGTTTTTATCATAATGCTCAACGAAAGCAACATAGAAAAAGTGTCCCATACCACTTTTCCATTCTGAGCTAACCAAGTCTTTTGTTGACCAATCCTATCAACTGCCAGTTATTCCAATCTATTTTCATGCCTTCCCACACCCTTCTATTCTTGGATGAATATTTGAATTAAGGTTTTTGGGTCTAGCCTTACCAAAAGTCCCTAGGCTTTACTTAGCAACCGCTTGATCTAACAAGTTATTTCAAATATTTTGGTTGGCTCTATCTCTTCTAAAAACATCCTCACTTAAAAGAGTTTAATGGTTACTCCTTCTAAAGAAGTCCACTACATTGCACCATTAAAAGGTATTTTAAAAGAACTAAGAAAGTTCTCTAACTCCTAAGGTCTTTTTTTATAAATAAGAATAAGGAGTTGACTCCATCACAAACCTACTTTATTTAATTAAATACATCTTCCACATAAAAAGCTTTTACTTTCAACTACGTTTAAGCAATCTGGTTTCCAAATAGACACCCACACCCGATGTCACCCACCATTCTACGGTTATCATCTCAATAACATTGTCGAACATCCACTGCTTACTTGAATATATATTCTAATGAAATAATAAAACATAAATAAACAAGTTCCAATATTTCCCATACATATTTTCAATAATATCAAATAATAAGAAACCAAGAGATAATGTGATTCCATTAAACATTATGTAGAATACATATTAACTCATAAAATGAATTGAGTACATAAGCACACCTTTACTTTTCATTCACACAAATTTGCTACAGTACTCTATATCTTATTTCATAGATGGATTCAACAATACAAAAGTCTTGGCATTTATTTTCTTCCCATAAGAACACAAGAGATTATAATTATTTGAAATGACTATTTTTTACAGTACACTTATCTACACAAGATGAATACTAATGCTGCAATACGAAAGCCAACAATGCAAACTACTAACTAGTGAATCCCTATGCAAGAGTTTAATTCACCTAACCACAAGAAATATTTTTGTACATTTGTTTGTGTTTCAAATATTCTACAGTGTGGTTTCCATCTACCAACTTGCATTCAAAACTTCTTCACGATGCCCACTATACACTGTAGTTCATTACTCATTCCAGATTCTGAACTAAACCACTAGGGATCAGATATGACTCTTCATGGTCATGCAACTAACATGCATTCTAATTTTAAACAATATTCACACAGAAATATTTTAGACTTCTCTAATCCCCTCTCACGAGATTTCCTAGAAGTTTCATTACATTTCTACATTGAAAGCACCAAGCTATGTTTCTAGTTTATACAAATAAAGTTTATCATTTCACAATCCTTCAACTGCAAGCTTACGCTACTATTTCATAGCAGTATTATTTTTAAATATTCATTATACTATACTGCAACATCCAGCCCACTCCAGCTATCCATTGCATTCATTCCTTTTAATACACAACAAACATATCAATTGTATTCAATTTATTTCACACAACAAGTGTATCAATTATATTCAATTCATTTCACACACAACAAGCGTTTCAATTGTTCAACTCGTTTCACATACAACAAATGAAATATTTTAAAATAGCAAGCCTTTTAATTTAAGGTAACCAAAGTTTTTCCACTACCACCATTATTCTCCATATATGTGACAACAAATTAAAAGCAACTCTATGCCCACATAATATGTAAATCACATAATTTCTTTCATGAACAACACATTCACCCAACTGTTTCATTTCCACACACAGGAGTTTCATTTTCACATGCCAATGGCTCAACAATCATGAAAATAATTCTATCAATATTTCCACATAGCACAAATACAAAATTACCAACCTGTATTCCCGCCTTTGAACTATAGCAATTCTCGATTCTGAAAAACCTTCCATGTTCAACTTGCTGCTCGCATGCACCTTTCCTCCTTTTGTTCGCCACTCTAATGTGTTCCCAACTCTTTCCCACCGTCCTTATTCTCAACCGAAAGCACTTAATTCTACATGATGGATTTTTCCCATATTTTTGGTATACCTCCATAACAAAAAATAATAACAAACACACGCTCCACTAGCATGGGGTTCTTCATCTCATGGAGTTTCAAAACAAGAATTATTCTCTTCTCGAAGTTCAACCAAAACAACAAGCAAAAGAATAATAAATACTTTTCACCCTTTACAAGCAATGGTTGGGAAAACACTATGCTTTATGTGGAGAGAATTTCGGCTGTCATCCCACCAACGCAATCCACCATCAAAGCCATAAGTGGAGTCACTCTTCCCTTTATCTTCCCACCACAACTTAATACATAATTAAAATACATGAAAACGAACAATCAACACAGCCATCATAACTTTACAAAATATTTATTTTCCTTTCAAAAAGGTAAGGGATGAAATAATCATTTTTCTTTATATTTATTTTCTTTTTTTAAATAAAAATCACCTTTCACTAGTATCAAGACAATATAAGGGTGAACTTTAATTCAAACTATTTAAAGGAAATTTCAAGACTAACACACCTTCTTTACCTCCTTTAATCACACAAGTCAACAATGGAATATTTCATGAATTAGGCATACACACACATGCAACAATTGCAACCAACCATATGCCTTTTCACACTAGTGGCTCCCATCATCATTGCCACAACAAAAAATTTCTCATGCATTGCCCACATGCAATATTCAAACCAATTTAACTCATGCAATAATGCACCTAAATGATATGCATATGCGAGTATCCATGTGCTCGTGAGCCGAATCATCACTTTCCCTTTTATATTTCCCACTGACTTGCTTCCCTTCATTGCCTTTCTACGACTAACCTGCACTCATAGAAGCCATCAACAGTACCTTGTCTCACAAGAAAAGGTAATTATTAACATATTTTATTCTTTTTCTTTAACCATGCGAGGAGGGTCATTACATCCTTCCCCGCTAGAGATAAACACAATCCCTGTGTTTAAAGCTATGTGAAGTAAAATATAATCTTATGAATATTTTTTTTAATGCAATAACACTAAATCAAATTTCACTTTGCCATTTGATCCTAATTATTGCCAATATATTTATCATCATAAATAAAATACATCATTTCATTTATGATCACCATATAATCACATCATTGATTAAGTCATAAAGGAAATCAAATACACATTTCCATTGCAGTCCATACATGAACCATATCAATACCAAAACAGTCATGATTTACTCTACCCAATAGTTCAACAAACATATTTGATACACATAGTCTCAAAATTTTATCATAGTCTTATGAAAAGTTTCCTTCTAATCAAACAAATAAGGAAATTGTTGTTGCATAACTGCTACATCTTCCCACATAGCATTTTGGTCCGAGTAGTGGTCCCACTGGACTCGACATTGCTCTATATTTCATTTTCTCAAATTCTTGGTTCGAAAACCAAGCAGGTGGACATGACGCACCTCAATCCTTAATGGATCGGTCATCTACAGATTGGAAACATCCAAAACATGAGTAGGGTCAAAAATATATTTTCTAAAGAGAGACACATGAAAGACATTATGGATCTTGGATAAGCTTGGTGGTAGAGCTAATATGTATGCAATAGGGCTTATCTTTTCTATGATCTCAAATGGACCCACATATCGAGAGTCAAGTTTGGAAGATTTGATTGAACTTTTAGTTGGCTTAACCCTTAAGAATACTTGATCTCCCACTGAGTACTCCCTTGGTGTATGTTTGAGGTCCATGTAGCTCTTTTGGTGATCTACGACCTCTTTCAACTTCTGCTGAATTCCTTTTAATTGCTCTTCCATATCTCTTATCATTTTTAGGTTGATCACTACCCGATCCTCTAGATTATCCCAAGATAAGGGAATTCTACACCTTCTCCCATATAGGGCTTCGAAGGGTGCCATACCCAGTGAAGCATGGTAGTTGTTGTTATAAGAAAACTCCACTAGGTATAAGTAGTCTTCCCACTTAGTATGTTGATCCATGCAGTACATTCGCAACATATCCTCAAGCACTTGGTTCACCCTTTTAGTTTGACCATCTGTTTCTGGGTGATAAGTTGTACTGATGTTCAGTTTGGTACCTAATGCTCGATGTAATGCTTACCAAAATTTAGAAGTGAAACGAGAATCCCTATCTGAGATTATAACCTCTGGAAAGCCATAAAGTCTTACCACTTCCCTGGAAAACTTACTTGCTACAACAATTGCATCATCTTGCACATTACCAAGTATAAAATGTGTGACCTTAGTTAATTTATCCACAATTACCATAATTGCATCATGCCTGAATCTTGTTTTAGGCAACCCCACTATAAAATCCATTGACACTACTTGCCACTTATGTTTGGGTATCTCATGTGGATATAGTTTTCCAACTGGATGCAGGTGCTCCGCTTTCACCTTTTGACATTCCAAGCATCTGGCTACATAATTGGCAATATTTTTTTCATACCAGGCCAGAAATATGCTTTCTTTAAATTCTCTCACATATTTGCACTTCTTGGATGCACAGAGTAGGGAGTATTATGAGCCTCCCTAAGGATTGTTTCCCTCAATCCTCCAAGGTTGGGTACCATCAACCTATTCCTAAAATAAAGCATATCATCCCTCCAAACAAAATTTGTATCCTTATTTGCTTTCTGTCCATCTACTCCTATATATAATTGGCAAAAGTCATCTTTTTCTTGCCAAATCTTAATTTGATCTAATAAATCATATTGAAATTTAGTCATTGCAATTATGCACCCTCTTTGGCTCAAAGCATCAACGACCTTATTCTATTTACCCTTAATATATTCAATCCCAAAATCATATTCTTCTAAGAACTCTAGCCAACATCACTATCTGGCATTTAGCAAGGGTTGGGTAAATATATATTTTAGACTCTGATGGCTTGTCTTTAGCTCAAATTATTTTTCCAAAAGATAATATTGTCAAACTTTCAGAGCATGCACTATCGTTGCCAACTCTAAACCGTGAGTGGCATAGTTGACTTCATGCTTCTTGCATTTTTGGACTTGTATGCAATTATTGTATCATCTTGAGTCAAAAATACTACACCCTTCGATCTAAGCATCTATACAAGCTGTAAATTGCTTATTAGGATCAGGTAATTGTAGGATTGGTGCAGTCATCAACCTTTCTTTCAAAACTTGAAAAGCCTCCTCACACTGCTCTATCCACTTGAAGCTTTTTCCTTTTCTCTAAAGGTTTGTAATAGGTTGGGTAATTTTTGAAAACCCTTTGACAAATCACCTATAATATCCTGCAAGTCCCATAAAACTTTACACTTCCGTGACACTAGTAGGAGCTAGCCAATCAATGATTGCCTCTATTTTCTTAGGGTCTACTACAATTCCTATAGCAGAGACAACATGTCCGAGGTATTGCACTTGTGGAGTATAAAACTCACATTTTGACAATTTTCCAAACAATTGATTCTTTCTAAGAATCCCAAGCACTAAATTCAAATGTTGGTCATGCTCTTCTTTATTTTTGGAGTAAATTAAAATATCATCCAAAAATACTAGTACAAACTTATCCAGTTGTTCCCTAAAAATATTGTTCATGAGGTTCATGAACGCAATTGGGGCATTGGTTAACCCAAAAGGTAAAACTGTAAACTCAAAATACCCATACCTTATTCTAAATGTTGTTTTAGAAGTATCTTCTTCTCGAATTCTTAATTGATGATATCCAGATCTCAAATCTATTTTTGAAAATATAGTTGCTCCTCTTAGTTGATCAAATAAATCATCAATTCTTGGTAATGAATATCTATTCTTGATAGGTAACCTTATTCAAAATTCTATAGTCTATGCACATTCTTAAGGTTCCATATTTATTTTTAACAAAAAGAATAGGAGCTCTCCAAGGTGACACACTAGGTTTGATTAACCCCTTTTCAATCAATTCTTGTAGTTGCATCTTTAACTCTTGCAACTCTATAGGAGTCATCCTATAAGGTGACCATGCAATAGGTGTTGCATTTGGTAATAACTCAATTGAGAAATCAAATTCCCTTTGAGGAGGTAACCCTGGTAATTCCTCAAGAAAAACATCCTTGAATGCACCTATTACCGGATGTTTCTATAAAATATCAGACTCCTTCTCAGACTCTTCTTTTCTATTCATTTTCACTATGAAGACCATACCCTTATTTTTAATAACCTTTTTAAGTTGCATTGTGATCAATAGGTGGGGTTTTACTTCCCTTCATCCACAATTAATTCTAATCCTTTGAGTGGATTCATCCACAAATTCCACCCATATTTCTTCAAAATTCAAAAGGGTCTTGTGCGCTTTTAGCCAATCAACTCCCAAAATGATGTCAAATGCATGCAAGGGTACCACATATAGATGCCAATTGATCCTTCCTTTTGGAAAAACAATGTGGCAATAAAATAGATGCTCGTTAACATGGTGAGTTTGCCTTGATCCATACTCTATATTCCAACCATTAGCCATGAACCCAAGTCTAACAGGTGAATCCCTCATTAATCTAGTTGATATAAAACTATCAGTTGGCCCACTATCAATCAAAATTTAGATGTTTTTCCCAAAAAAATTCCATTTAATAAGAAAGGAGTAATTTTTCCATCGAGTTTAGAGCTACCTGTGGTTGCATAAATCCTATGGTCGGCTTCTTATGAAATTTTTAGTGGTAGAAAAACTCTATGAGGGCATTTGTTGGCATAATGAGCCCCTTTGCACACCCAACATCCTCTGACCCAATGTTTTCAAGTCATGTCATTTGGAAAACTCTTTAACATATTTCCTGAATTTGCCACCTTCTTTGCTCTAATCTCCTCACTTACGTTTCTTATTCTGATCCTTTTACCATTTCATGATACCAACACTTTTTCATTTTTTGAGCTCATATTTCTCATTTTTAGTTAGCTTTTGATAATAAAAATATGTTTTTCTTGTTTCCTGATTACCTTCCTCCTTCCTTGCTAAATCAAAATAAAATGGTAAATTGACGGGATTATGCAAATTTTACTATCGTCATAATTCTAATATGTAATCCCAAAATAAATTTTTAAATTTTCATTTCCTCATTTTTTTCATATTGAGTTGCATACTTCAGTAGTTGTATGAACTTTTGGTGATATTCATGAACCGATATACTTTGCTTTCTCAAATTTGAGAATTCCCTAAACTTTTCCACATAATACTATCTTGTTAGAAACCTATCTCTGAATTCTTTAATGAATTCCTCCCACTTGAGGTCAACAACCTCCACCTCATACCCTTTCTTGTATAACTTCCACCAGTACAGAGTAACTTTAGTCATATTCATAACTGCCAAAGTTGTTTTATATTCAGAAGATAGAACTACCAAATAGAAGTAGGATTCTAATTCACTTAACCAATTTTCAATCGACTCTCCATCATCCCTTCAAATAAATTTGGTTATTACCACTTTATTTAAATTTCTATCCAATTTCTTACTCACTCTTGCCCTTCCAGCACTGGATTCCTCGGGTTCCCTTGGAACTTCAGTTGTGCTTCCTAATCTAGTTTCCTATCTATCACTAAGTTCTCTATGACTCGTTGTTGTTGGGGAATAATTTCCTATTGTTGGGCAATGTGAGTTTTCTATTGGGCCATTTCTTCCCTTTGATTTTACATTTGTACTTGCAACACCTTAACAATATTTGCAAGACTTCCATATTTCTCTCTAATTTCATTTAGAGGAATCTCACGAACCATTTTATACCTTCTTTCACATTGAGGACCTTATTTTCCTAAATTGGTGCATGGTCCTCTTACAGGTCTTTCGATGATTTACTCCTCCCTAGCTCCCTTAGGATTTCTTGAGGATCCACCTCGTAGCACTCGTGTCATTGTCTTGTAAGTGAGAGAGGGAGTAGATTAGTTTTCAAAATTATTCTAGTTTTCTCATAAAGTCCTAAAAATTTTAGAATAAATTTGCTCTGATACCATATGTAACAACCCACTCACCTGGATTCCTGATAAAATAACAGTCAAAAACCAATATATATTTTAAAATTTTTTACTACTTTGACTAAAAAAACTAACCTCCCAAACAAGTTTACATGTAGAGTTAACAACATCAAAATCCATCCCTTGAATCTAATCATTCTTATTTTTAGTATAGCATATGCACACCATACCACTTTTGGGTTTAAGATTGTTGCAGCTAGTCTCCCAAGTGGACAAGATTAGCTAAATTTCGTAAACATTCCATTTAGTGGTATCGTATATCTCATTTATCATGCATGCTTACCGGTATGAGGACCGATATATGGTGAGGGTTATCCTCTAGGGCCCATAACACCTAGAGGGGGATGCTTTATTTCCCTATCCTTTACATTATGTACCTTCCAATATCAGTCGACTTGTTTATTTATAATGTGAAAGTGCTCAGTGTAATTATGCCTTAGTGACTATCTGGTATTTCCTTATTCCTGAAAGTAGTTAACACCATGTCCATTCTCGGACCTTGGTATTCATTGCCCCATATCTTCACAACTCACAAATGTTTGTACCATACCAAACACTGTGTCCATTTTTTAGTAGTTCAAGAGGTATGGTTTTTATCATAGTGCTCAACGAAAACAACCTGAGAAATGTGTTCCATACCACTTTTTCTATTCCTAGCTAACCAAGTCTTTTGTTGACCATTGAAGTCAACTAATAGCTATTTCGATCCATTTCCATGCCTTCATGCACCCTTATATTCTCGGATGATTATTTGAATTAAGGTTTTTGGGTCTAGTCTTACCAAAAGTTCATATACTTTATTTAGCAACTGCTTGATCTAACAAGTTATTAAGGATATCTTGGTTGGCTATATCTCTTCTAGAATAAATTATTTTTAAAAGAGTTTAATGAATATCCCTTCTAAAGGAGTCCACTACATTGCACCATCAAAAGGCATCTTAAAATAACTATGATCATTCTCTATCTCCTAGGGTATTTAAAAAAAAAAAAAAGATATTCTAATGCAATAAATAAAACATAAATAAAAAAGTTCCAAGGTTACCCATACATCTTTTCAACAATATCAAATAATAAGAAACTAAAAGATAGTGTGATTCCATTAAACAATATGTGGAATACATATTAACACACAAAATGAATTGAAGTATAAACATAAGCACACCTTTAGGATTTTCAATTATACAATTTTGCTGCAGTATTCCATATCTTATTTCACATATGGATTCAACAATATGAAGGTCTTGGCATTTATTTTCTTTCCATAAGAACGTAAGAGGTAATATTGATTTGAAATGTTTATTGTTTACAGTACACTTGGCTTCACAAGATGAGTGCTATTGCTGTAATGCGAAAGCCAGCAATGCAAGCTACTAAATAGTGAATCCCTATGCAAGAGCTTAGTTTACCTAACCATAAAAAATAATTCTATACATTTTTTTGTTTTTAATTTCTACAATGTGGGTTCCATCTACCAACCTACGTTTGAGACTTCCTCACGATGCCCACTGTACATTGTAGTTTATTACTCATTCCAAATTTTGAACAAAGCCACTAAGGATTAGATATAGCTCATCATGATCATTCAACTAGCATGGATTCTAAATTTAAACAAGACTCACACTGAAATTCTTTAGACCTTCACTAATCCCCTATCATGATATTTGCCAAAAGTTTCATTACATTTCTACGTTGAATCACACCAAGCTACATTTTTAGTTTATACAAACATAGTTTACCATGACACAATCCTTCAACTGCAAGCTGATGCTACCTTGTCTTGGTATTATCTTTTTAATATTCGATATAATTATTCTGCAACATCCATCCCACCCTAGCTATCCATTGCATTCAATTATTTTCATACACAACAAGCATTTCAATGGTGTTCAATTCATTTCACACAGTAAGTGTATCATTTGTGTTCAGTTTATTTCACACACAAAAAGTGTTTCATTTCCATTCAATTTCTTTTACACACAACAAATGATAAGATTTAAAATAGAAAGCCTTTTGATCTAAGGTAAACAAATTTTTCCACTACCACCATAATTCGCTATATACGTGACAATGAATTAAAAGCAACTTTATGCCCACATAATATGTAAAGCCACAATTTTTTTCATGAACAACACATTCACCCAAATGTTTCATTTTCACATAGAGGGGTCTCTGTTTTACACTCCAATGGCTCTACAGTCATGAAAATAATTCTATTAACATTTCCATACAATAAAAATATAGTATTGCTAACCCGTATTTACGATTTTTGAACTATAGAAATTCTCAACTCTAAAAAACTCCTTCTTCATTCAACCCCCTTCTCGCATGCACCTTATTTCTTTCGTTCATTGCTCGAATACCCCAAGAAACTCCTTCCCCTCATCCTTGTTCTCAATCGAATGCACTTAATTTTACATGATGGATATTTCCCATATTCTCGACATACCTCCATAACCAATAACAATAACAAATACATGTTCCACTAGCATGGGGTTCTTCATCTCATGGAGTTTCAAAACAAGAATTATTCTCTTCTCAAAGTTCAACCAAAACAACAAGCAAAAGAATAATAAATGCTTTTCACCTTTCATAAGCAATAGTTGGAAGAAAACTATGCTTTATGTGGAGAGAATATCGGCCATCATCCCGTCAACGCCATTTGCCATCAAATCCATAAGTGGAGCCACTCTTCCCTTTATCTTCTCACCACAACTTAATACATAATTGAAATACAAGAATACGAACAAATCAACACAACCATCATAACTTTACAAAACATTTATTTTCATTTCAAAAAGGTAAGGGATAAAATAATCATTTTTCTTTATATATATATATATATTTATAATAAAAATCACCTTTCCCTAGTATCATGACAATATAAGGGTAAAATTTAGTTCAAACCATTTAAAGGTAATTTCAAGACTAAAACACACTCTTTACCACCTTTAATCACACAAACCAACAATAGAATATTTCATGAATTAGGCATACACACACATGCAATAATTGCAACCAACCATATGCCTTTTCACACTAGTGGCTCCCATCATCATTGCCACAACAAAAAAATTATCATATATTATCCACATGCAATATTCAAACCTATTTAAATCATGCAATAATGCACCTAAATGATATGCATACGCGAGTATCCATGTGCTTGCGAGCCAAATCATCACTTCCCCTTTTATATTTCCCACTTATTTTCTTCCCTTCATTACCTTTCTGCGACTAAACTGCACTCATTGAAACCATCAGTTGTACCTTGTCTCAAAAGAAAATGTAATTATTAATATGTTTTATTATTTTCACTAACCATGCGAGGACGGTCATTATATCTCGTATCAAGGACAAACAAGAGGCTTCAAAAAACTATTGTTTCTTTCAAACCATTGATCCCAAACTCAACTATATTTTTGTCCCTACTACTATTTTTTTCCTTATTCCATGTGTATTTATCCTCTCCAAATGTAATTCTTCTATGTTTGTCCCTATAAAAACATATGCTATATCTCTCATGGCATGTATCTAACCAAGAATTCCTCCTTTCTTCACATTCAGGGTAGCAGGGTATTATAATCTCTAAATACCACCCATTTCTGATTTTCTATGTTTTGATAGTTTTCTTTAAGTCTAAATATTTTTTATGTTTTCAAAATTTGGTGCATAAATATTTGTGATAAATACTAATTTACCTTTGGTCATGTGCTCGAATCAAATTTTAAGGTGATCTTGGTTTTTGTCAAATAGCTCTCCATCAAAGATCTTTGAGTTTCAAAGAGTTAGCAAACCTCGCAAATTCCCCTCTACTAGAACTCCCAAGGAGTCACTTTTCCTCCAAATCTTCTTACCTAAATTTTATAACATATTTTCTCTTGATTTCATCTCCTATAATAATACTATATTAGTACACAAACTTCCCATTCAATAATTTAGTAGTCTATATTTGGTTTTGGTATTTATATCCCTCATAATCCAAAATAATTATTTTATTTTTTACCTTTGGCTAGGGGTTTGGATCCCCTTATAAATACATCAACAAGACAATTCTCTTTTCCATCAGCTACTTCTTTTATTGTTTCCTTAATTTACAAAGTATTTCCTCATTTGAAATTAGGGTTTCCTTAATTTACAAAGTATTCTCTTTTCCATCAGCTACTTCTTTTATAAAAATAAGGGTTTAGTGTTGCTCTTCTACCTCCCTAATATGCCTACACTCCCATCCACTTGATGATTGAAATTAGGCCCTTTGTTAGGCCTTGTGATGATTCCAAAGCTTGTCATGTCTTCTATCCCCACATCCCCACATCTAATCTTGCTTCTAAATTTATGCCTATAGAATCTCCCAATGCTACTCCTCCCCCAACTCCCACTCTTAGTCTTTCCATTTTTCAACATATACTTAAACTAAAATTAAACATTTTTTTTTTTTCATTTAAGTGTACTTTTATTCATTAAATATGTGTTTTTTCAATAATAACATTGTAAGCATATAATATAGGTATCTATAAATCATATTAAGACTTTATTTAAGTTTTAATTGTAATTTTTATAATTGTTATGGCAAAAATAAAAGTGAGTGGATTTAATATATATTTATATGTTGTCCTAAATGTTAGTAACTTGATAATTATAATGATTAGTTTCCTTTTTTAATATTAAATTGGGGTTGAAAAGATTGTATTTGTTACTACAATATAATTCATACCTTATGTTATCACATAGAACCCACATGTTTATGTTGTATTTGAATTTGATTTAATTTTTTTGAAATAATAATAAAATATATATCGATATTGTTCATTGAGTTGATTTCCAATGGTGAAGATGGGTCATCTTTCATAAAGAAGGAAGAAGTTTAAATATTATCAAGTATAGTGGCCCAATGTATATCAATGGGTAATTATCCTTTACTCATTTCAATACAAATTAAAATAAGAACGAGTTATGTAACTCACTATATAAAACAAATTGGTTGTATTTCATTTAGAAACTAAATATGTACAATTTTTTAGTATTAAACAATTAATATCTTTAATTAAAAATATGAACGATACAATTTTCTTGTCTTAAATTTGATTATAAAGAATTAAGACAAGTCCCACCCATATTACATCATGATTATAATATTTCAATAAAATTCATAGTGGTACTTTAACTAAGAGTTACACATATGTTACTTGAAAGATTTAACTCTAGGTCTTCATATTGAAAGTATAAGCTTTTAATCACTTGAGCTCTTGTCATTTGATTTTTGCATGTTAAGTTTAACATTGGACTAGACTCATAAAGAACATGAGGGTGGACTTGGATTTATAATACACGTACACTTGACCTAAGGTCTATATCAATTGACTTGGGTCCATGCTTGGACATATGTTTGATCCTACAGTGTGTTCATCTATGAGGTTGAGTTTTCTAAATGAAAGTATTTAGTCCCCATTACTATCTTGAAATCCATTTGAAACAATACTAAGTATGATTAAAAATTTAGTTTATGATGTAAGAATCCATGCCTCTCACCATTTTTCCATACCTAACAAAAAATAAATGTGATTATTTTTCATGCAAATATTAAATAATTTTATATGTAATTGCAAATAATAATTTTACCATATGAATCATTTATTATAAATATTTTAAATAAATTTATTTTAAAAACTAATTACTTGATTCTTATTTAATTATTTTTAAGTTTATGAAATTACTCCATATTCTTATTCATTCATGCAAATATATGGATGGTTTCAAACCTACAAGGGATTTTGCAAGTGTTTTCATGGTACCTTATATAATTAGTTTTGTTTGTTTTCATTTTTTTTGAAAAATCATCACCTTCTTCTATCATTTGAAATTTAATCTTTACATTAACATTTTTATTAGTGATGTTATTTCCTTCTAACCTTCTATTTGATTTATTAAGATGATACCTTATTTTATCTTAACTTCTATTCTAATTTATAAACATAGTGAAAACCTATTTTTTTATTTCTTTGTAATAGAATAGTAAGGGACTATAACTAAATGAGCTATAAGACTTGCTCCAAATAATTTTATAGTAATATTTATAATTATATATGCTTTACTACATAGAGAATTTGACCTAATAAAATAAATATCTAAAACAATTAATCTTAAGATTATGCATTACAATAAAGATCAATATTGACTATCCTCCCATATCTTTACCTTGGAATACCTTTTTTTAAAGGTAAGATTCAGGATTCACTTTGGAAACATATGGTGGAAAGACTTCAAAGGAAGTTGCTTGGGTGGAAAGGATCCCTCCTGAGTTAAGCCAAAAAGGCTACCCTAGTAAAGTCTAGTCAACCTTCTTCTTATCTATGTTTAGAATTCCTGACAATATTTTATCCAAGATTGAACATATTCAGAAGTTTCTTTGATCTGGGTCTAATGAGAAGAAAAAAATTCACTTAGTTGGTTGGGAGCAAGTTTGCAGACCTAAAAATTATGTTGGCTTAGTTCTTTGTAACATCAAGTAGATGAATAAGGATCTGGTTGCAAAACATAGATGGAAGTTGGTAAATCAAATTGAAACTAGCTAGCTCAATATTGTGTCAGCCAAATACTTGAGATAAAAGATTTTTTTACTTCTTGATCCTCCATCAACCTCTAGTTTAGCATTTTTCTTGAGTTTGCAAAAGTAGAGGGTTCTAGTCTCCAAAGGTTGCAGGTGGAGGTTGGATGATGGACTCAAGATTGGATTTTGGAAAGATATTTGGCTACTGGACTTGCATCTTGTGTAGATTCCAAATTTGGCATGTTTATATCCTAGGACTAGATTGGTATTTGAGTCTAAGGTGGCTAAATTTATCGATGTGGTCAATGAGCTAAAGGTTTAGAAATTGTTAGACCAACATATTCTCAATAATATTGAACTTGTAGCTTGGATTCTAGTTGCTAATAAGTTGAAGTTTTAGTCATTAAACAAATAAATAAAGAGGATGAGATATTCTATGCAGGGGAAAATAATGGATCCTTTTTAGTCAAGTCTAACTATAATCCACTAGCTATAAGGACTTCTTCATGGGTCCCACATTTCAAAGTATGGCTTAAGGGTCTAACGCCAAAGGTGAATATATATTTTTGGTTGGCAACTTAGAATAAGATTTTAATCAGTGAAAATGTAAAATAAAAGAGATTGGTTAACTCCAAATAGATGTTGCCTTTGTGGTGCTAATGAGCAACATAGCCATCTATGCTTTCAATGCTCATTATATATGAAAGTTATTAACTCTATTTTTAATTTTTTGGGACTAATTTAGATGGTGTCAAGTTCGCTTGTTGATGTTTACGATCAATGGTCATCTCCTTTTTACTCTCCAAGCCTAAAATATTTTTGGAACTTATGTTTGCCATATTGTTTTTCGTAGGTATGGAAGGAGAGGAATATTAGACCATTTAAAAATATTTAAAAGAGATCTTACCTTTGTTTTTGCTAGATCCTTGGTTTCCACCCCATAGAATGTGTCCTTTATAACAGCTTCAGAAAAGGGCTTCTGCTCCAAAAGAAGAAGAGACAGAATTTACTTATAAAGAAGAAGAAGAGACAGAATTTACTTATAAAGAAGAAGAAGAGACAGAATTTACTTCTAAAGAAGAAGAAGAGACAGAATTTACTTCTAAAGAAGAAGAAGAGACAGAATTTACTTCTAAAGAAGAAGAAGAGACATAATTTACTTATAAAGAAGAAGAAGAGACAAAATTTACTTATAAAGAAGAAGAAGAGACAGAATTTACTTATAAAGAAGAAGAAGAGATAGAAATTCCTTCTAAAGAAGAAGAAGAGACAGAATTTACTTCTAAAGAAGAAGAAGAGACAGAACTTCCTTCTAAAGAAGAAGAAGAAGAAGAAGAGACGGAGCTCCCTAATACGAGGAGGATACTTATTACTGAAATGGAATTTACTCCTGAGGAATTCACTAAGTTGCTTAAAAAATTTACTACTAAGCAACTTAAAAAACTTTCTATTGAGGAACTCACCACTATACTAGGATCTCTGAAGAAAGAAAAGGAACTTAAAGACAGAATGCCAAAATGTATTGAAGCAATAGAAGTGTCTTCTGTTTTTAATTTTTTCACGAAGAAACTAAATAAATTTATGTGTTCCTTTTATTCGGTTGGCTTAACCCCCTCAGATCGGTTGTTCCACGAGGTATCTGAGATTGAGATGGTATCGAACTCAATAATTGATGAGTTCGCCTTATTTTTTAAAAAGGAAACACAGAACGAGGATGTCATTGGTAAGCTCAGAGAGGAGCACCGTTCATGGAACGAGGTCTTTCCTAGGCTGATGAATAGGTTCTTTTTCTTCATTGATAAGAGGTTATGGTCCCTCTTCGAATCAGAGAAGAACGAACAGATCTCTGATCAAAAAGAGGACGAGGATTTTGAAAAAGAGAGCTCTGCTCATATTTTATTCTTTCCAGAAAATAAAAAAAGTTGAAATCTATTTTCAAAAGGTGGCTCCCTCTATTCGATCTATTTCAAAGAAGAAAGGTCGGAGAAAAGCTGGAAAATTTGGTTATTTCTAAAGGAAAAACTGAAAAGGCCTTAGATCTTAATATTTATGCTCTTTTTAAGAAATTTTTTTTGAAAAAATTGAAACTTTCAAAGATTAAGAGAGATGCGCCTTTTTGGGGTACCAACCTTAGTCATGGATTATATGATGAAGAAGGGAAGATTTGAGAAGGCTAAGCTCGAAAGAAAAATTAGCTTTCAATAGAGCAATAGGGTTTCTAGTCTTCTTGGTCCTAATCCTTGGGCCCTTATGAGATGGGAATCTCCTTCTCTAGGCTGAGATTAATTGAAAATTGATGGAGCTTCAAAGGGTAATCCTACTAACATTGGCACTGATGGGGTGCTTAGGGATGATAGAGGTGGACTTTTACTAGCTATTATAAGTTCTTAGATATCTAGACTTGCCATGTTGTGGAGGCCAAAGCCCTTTACCAAGGTCTCCTACTTGTGGAGAAGATGGGGTACCAAAATTTTTGCATTGAAGGAGACTCGCTTAATATTATAAACTTGGTCAAAGATGATTTAATCCTCGGTTGGAACATTGAGGCTATGATTATGGAATCTAGGTGGATTCTTCAAGCTAGAGAGGATAGGGAGATAAAACATATCTTTAGAGAAGGAAACTACCACACTGATTTTATGGTAAATATGGGTATAAGTCTCAATGGTGTATCTATTTAGAGATAATTTTCTTGAAGGAATTATTTAATTAGATTTAGCGATGCATGCTTCTCGATGCTCTATAATATTTTACTATTTAAGAAGAAAGGTTTTGTACACAACCTTGTGGGAGTGTTGGTTGGATAGGGGGCTCAACAACGCTGTTCTAATTTTATTTCTTGTATCAAGTTGTATCTAGTTCACTTGATGATAGGTTACCAATTGTTGTTCTTTATAGCTATTTTTATCCCAGTATTTTTGGTCTTAGGTCAAGTTTTACAGGACTTATTCTATTGTAAAAGGTTTGGGGAACCTTTCAAAAACCCTTCTATATCTAATCAATAAATAAATAAACATCAATACTAAGGCTCAAATCTTCTAATATAGTAATAAATCTTAAGAGCATTATGAACAAACATGGCAATGTTCTTAATACTTCAATTATCAACACACACACACACACACACACACACACACACACACACACACACACACACACACACACACACACACATATATATATATATACTTATGAAAGCACGAGGATACGAAAACAAAAACAAAAATGCCAACTAGGATGCGTATAAAACCAAACTTAATGCCAAAAGCCTATATATTGAAAAATGCATGAAAGGATAGAATATAAACAAATCAACACAAGATAAAAGCAATATAGAATATGGCCCTATTTATTTATATGCTTTCAAAGTCGTGTTACAATATGTATCCTTCCATTTTAGAGGATATGAGTGTTAAATATGTTTCTTATCACATCCATTGATAGCAATCCTTCTTTCGCATGCCCACATGTAATATGGGCGGACCAAAACATCGTCGCCGCTTATGTATATGAATGTTGGTTCCTCACTTCTCCTATGATGTTGGAAACCTACATTCAAGGAAACAAAAAATATCAGTAGCACCTATAGATAGAATAGAACATGTATTTCCCAAGGCCTACTGTTAGTGTATGCATGAAAATATTAAAATGATAACCAAATGACCTCAGATCGACCTAAAAAATTAACAGAAGCATGGATATGTTACCAAGAGGCTACTACAAAAGGAGCAGTCTAGAAATTCCTCATAGATTTGTATTCGCTCCGGGGTGGGACGAATAGACCTGCAATAAATTATCAGAAAGCACCCCCTTCAATGTCCTATCCAGGAAGCTTCAAATTACATACAAATTTGGGGTTAGCTAATTGGGGGTGTTTTGGGAAGACCCAGAAGGTCAGATTTCTCCAATTTGGCCTCTATCATCAAGATTTTTCTGGTACCATCTACAAGTTAGTAAAGGCAGGAAATGATAAAAACATGGTAAAAAATGATCAGAATGAAATGAAATTTAAACTACAGCCTATTTAAATGACCTAGAATAAGATGCAAAAATAAAAGAAAAGAAATCTACCACACATTTCTAATCACTCCGGGGTGGGGCGTTTAGAACTACGACATCTTGGGGGCGCCCGAGGGCAGGACGCCCATTGTTTGGGACTCTGTTTTGGCACCAATCCACTTGGGATGGGTCCAAAACCTCTTATGTGGTGTTGTCAATAAATTTTGTTGAATAATATGGCCAAATGTTTGATTTTGGGTCTGGAATGCGCCTCCAATGATCACCCAATAACCTCCCTCCAAAAGAGAGATCAAGGATGTGAAGGCACAAACAATGGGTGAGGATATATTTTAGCAGCACTTTGTTGCTCCAAAATATCCTCTCTGTATCTTTTTTTTGGGTGAGAAGACTCACCAATTTATAGACCTAGGGTCTCTTTTTTTGAATGCGCATGAGAGGGTGCCACATGAGCTGATTTTCCTATTTTGAGAGAAAGGATTATTCCCTAATTTAGAGTCTCCTTGCATGAGGTCTCTAAAATAAAGACATGCATGACTGAAGTCTCTCTTCTTTATTTGAAGTCGTTCCTCGCAATTGCATGTCCTGAAGTTGTAGTTAATTGGTGGACCTGTCGAGGTTTGAATTTTTGCCAATCAAACCTGCTATTCACCTCACCCTGGGGTGAATGCTGCTATTCGTCCCTGGGTGGGGCAAATACTAGTTTGTATTCATCCCAAGGTGGGGCAAGTAGGGAGCAAAGTGCCAAAAAGTGCCAAATTGACTCTTGACCTTCCAAACTACTATTGGGAGTGGTTAGGACCACTTTTTAACCTCTGGGGGCTGCCTTAGGGGATTTTTGTGTCAATGTGATCGATGCTTGTTGTCACATAATCGGATTGGTGCTGTTTTGGTGTCTATATATGCCCTTTTTTGGGAAGCATTGTGCAAGGCATAGCACTAAGCAAAAATAGATACCTAAAGCACTAATGATTAGAGTTTCTCAGTAACCTAACCAAATATTGATGCCCCAAGTATGGAAAGGGCACGCATTCTTGAATCCTTGCTTCTGACAAGCTAAGGAACTTAATTCAAGTGTTAACATTTTTTGATGAGGTGTTACTTGAGCTTGGAAATTGATCAATCATGAATAGGCAAAGGGTGCAACCTTTTGTCTGTGGGAACCTTGAGTTCATGATTCATGAATGCCAAGTGTTTGATCAGCTTGTGATTATTGCTTGTTTGCTGCCCCAAGCGGGAGCATGATTGTCTTTGTCAATGATCATTTGAATGAGTGTTATTTCCTTGATTGGGTATGTTGTTGTTGATTGGGTATGTTGTTGTTGAATCGATGAGGGAATGATCGACATGAGAAAAGCAACGAGTCGCTTGACCCAAGATGACTTAGGTAAGGGTGTCGTAAGTTGTTTTATCGTTGAATGCTTAAGTAGGTCCTGAACATTCTGACATATTTTTGGTGGGTTTTAACCCTTTTTGTGACGCATTTTGGAGCTAAAATTGTTAAGAATCTGTCCTCCTGGGGAGCGATCCGGCTATGATAGCCTTCTTAGGGAGTAGGATAGTGAAATTTTGTAACCCCAATGTCTATTTTGGATGCCAAGAATATCAGGCATAAATGCGCCTTCATTTGGTAATGTTATTGCTATTTTTGGTTGGGTTTTGACCCTTTTTGTGATGTCATTTGGGGATGAAATTCTCGAAAATCCGTCTTCTTGTGGAGTGGTCCAGCTATGGTAGCCTTATTAGGGAGTAGGATAGTGAGGATTTGTGACCTCGACGTCTATTTTGCATGCCTAGAATGTCAAGTGCAAAAGCACTCTCATTGGACAATTTTAGTGCTTGTTTTTGTGCATTTTGGTGCATTTTTTTGCTGTTTTGAAATTTCTGCTCTGTATTCATCCCTGGGTGGGACGAATACCAGTTTAGTAATCGTCCCAAGGTGGGACAAGTGCTATACAGAGTGCTCATCCCAGGGAGGAACGATTACAGGCTCAAAAATCCTATTTAAAGGCCAAAACTGGGTTTTGGGCTCATTTGCATGTGTTTCTTGGTGATTTGGAGCTCTAAGGAGGAGGAGGTCAATTCTATGAAGCGAAGCACTGCCAAAATTTTCCTACCACCATGAGTTCACGGACTCAAGCGGTATAGCCAAAGAGAGACCAGTGAGTGCTCTTCCTCTTTATTGTTTGTTTGCGTTACAATTTGAAAACCGTAATTTATTTGTTTTTTGTCTGTTTGTTTTTAATTTATCAGTTAGAATTAAAAACCCTAGAACTGACAAATTAGTTTTTTTGAATTTTTGTGTTATGGTTGAATTTATCAGTTTAGAGTTAAAACCCTAGGAACTGAAAAATTAGTTTTGAATATTTTTTGTATTTTTGTTTAATTTATCAGTTTAGAGTTAAAACCCTAGGAACTGAAAAATTAGTTTTGAATATTTGTTGTATTTTTGTGCATTTTATCTCTCGTTATTTGTCTATTTTTAGCTGTACAGTTTTTCCTGAGTTTTAATGTTTTTTGTTTTGTTTTCTTTCGCAGGTTGTGAAGAGCCGGTACCGTGTGCCCACGGTGTTCACTGAAGTGTGGGAGGCGCTGACTTGGACTGACTGGGAGTGGCTTAATACCCTTAGGCTCAAGCAGGTGACTCAACTGGAGCCGGTGGTCGGGGATCAGGCATATCTGACGGCCCTGATCAACTTGTGGGATCCTCAAACTAACACCTTCCATCTCCCAATAGGGGAGATGACAATTACTTTAGAGGACGTCTATCGAATTCTACAAATTTTGATAGATGAACTGCCAATCAGGACGACATCGTGGGATCAACGAACAGTAGTGTTGACACACTGCTTTGGACATGGAGAGGATATGGGGGTGGACAGCCCAGTGGAGAGGGCAGAGGGTGACTTCTAGATTGGTGGCATATTGGTTTGATGGTGGCTAGAGAGGGGTGTGTTGGGAGTGAGGCACACATTACTGATGGGCCTCATTTCTAACATGCTTCTTCTTGACTCTTTGGGTGCGAGGTTCCCGTGGAACCTGCTAGTGGTGGTGTTTCGGTTGGTGGAGTGTTCGATAGAGGCACCAATGATCATGAGATGGGGACAGACTCTGCTGGCACAACTCTACGATGAGTTGTATGAGGTCCACTGTCGAAGGTGGAAGGGGATTGGTTGCAGCTACTTGTTGCATTGTTGGGCTTAACAGCACATAGCAGTGGAGATGTCGATGGGCCTACCCTAGATGACTCGAGCAGAAATGGTAGACCGAGAGATTGGTTACGGGGCACTATGACAATAGTCTGAGGAGTAGGGACAGATTCAGCGATGGGTAGGTGCCGTAGGGCACTATGCCGATGCATTCGCTCGGATCGATCCAAGGGAGGTGTTCTGGTGCCCCTACCAGGACTGCCCAGCCTGTCTTGAGGCTGGAGAGTGGCTTCGATGGGTACAAAGGGGGTGGTGGCTGATTGGGCATCATGGGACTAAGCATGAGTTTTTCCCATAAGGCCGAGTTACTGTTGGTCACGAATCTACCACAGGAAAGGATTTTACAAGTGCGCCCTAGACCCGGCCAACATTGAAAGGCTGGAAGCAAGAAATGGCTCCCAGACCAATCTCCAGAGTGGGCTGGTTCCCTTCACTACTCTAAAATCTGGTTTTAAGATAAGGGTTGCGGGAAAGAAATTGAAAAGTTGCAGAAAGGAATGGGAAATATGGCCACAGGCCGAAGTGATGGGATCGGAAAATAACAGCAGGAAATTTAAAGTGCAGCAACAACAAGCAATAAAAGTTATCAATCTAACTTTCGCACGATGTACGTAGAGAAACCCTCCAAAATCACATTCCAGGAATCATACTCTCACGACAGTACATAAATCCAATATGCAGAATTTAAATGCAACAGCCATGAAGAAATACAAATACTATTAGAAATGCAACAGGAACAGAAAGGAAATCACTAATGCAACCACTCGAAAAATTAGAAGCCAATCCTTTATTCCTGCAAATGAACTTCAGTTTCTAGCAGAGAACTTTTCCAACCTTCGTAAATGAAAATTACATTGGTTTTTATAGAGGTCCGTCCTCTTTGCAGCATTTAATATTTGAAACCAACTTCCTCGTGATCTACAACCATGCAACGGAAATTATGCACACGATCCCCTTGATTACAGCCTCAAAGAAACAAAAATTAAATGCAATGAAACGTTCGCGGTCCTCTTCATTAAATTCATTTTTTAATATATGCATGAAACCGTTACGACAGTCCACGAACAACAGCTTCGAATGCATTAAATCTTCAATCTTGGTGGCCTGGGCGCGTCTTTTACTTTGAATGCCTCGGAAATCCGCAAATCATTAAATTCGGGTCAGCATTAAATCATCAAAAATCAAAAACCCTTCTCGGCCGTTCATACTGCACTTGGCGGGAAAACAGTCGCAGGTCGTGAAAACGCGACGGGTCGCGAAATCGCGACATATTTTAACGCCGTACGCTTCGCTGCTGAAGACCCGCGAAAATGGCACCTGTAGCGATATCGCTACGTCTTCGGCTTCCTTTTCTCCATCGCTAGCTTGTTCTGCGAAAACGGAACATGTAGCGATTTCGCTACATGTTTCGGTTCTTGGTTCTTCCTTGCGCTCTGCCCCGCGAAAACGGAACATGTAGCGATATCGCTACATGTTTCGGGCACCTTGTCTTTCTGGTCAAAACCCCACGATTTCGCTACGGGTAGCGATATCGCTACGCATTTCTTTCTCCGTACCATTTGCCATTTTTCGTCGCGATGCGCTGCAACTTTTCCTTGGACTCTTCTCTGCTTGAACATGCAGCGAATCGCTGCAAGTTTTGACAATTGCCCCTTCGAAGCCGCCGATGTCGCGATTCGCGACATGTCGGCGACGCGCTGCAAGTTTTGCACCTGAGTCTTTGAAGCCGACCGACCCGCGATTCTGGAACACGTCGCGATATCGCGACGGTTCCGCCCAACCTGCCTGCGTTGACCGCGATTTTGCGACATGTCAGCGCATCGCTGCAGTTTTTAGACTTAGCCATTTTTCGCTCCTTTTTTGCTCAAAACCGCATCAAAACTGAAAATAGAGGTTAGATCTGCAACAATATAAGCATTAATATTTCAATCAAGATCAATGTGGCAAAAATGCCAACATTCTTGGCGGCTCGTGGGGTATACAGCTCATTGTATGCAAGAATCCAGGCCTTAGTCCATTGGGCACAGAGTCATATCCGAACAGAAGCTGGCTGCTGCAATACATGTTCTGCTGAAAAATTGAAACTGGAAGGACCTGCAACTTGTTGTGAAATGAAACAAATGGAATGGAAATGGAATGAGCTCTTGCGATTGCGCAAGCGGTGACTGCAATGGAATGATGAAATGAAAATGAACGAAGTTACGGAGTGGGAATAAAAGTATGAAAGCTGTGAAATGAAATGAACTAGACTGTTAGCAAATGCGTAAAAAGACTGAACTTAGAGGAAAGGGATAAGAAGGAAAGGGAACAATGAGAATGGGGAAAAGAAACAACAGCCGTGGCTTATTTTTGTAACTGCAGAAGAAAAAGAAGTAAAAGAAGGAAGATGAAGAAAGGAAAGAGAGGAAAAGGGAAGGGAAAAGAAGAAAGTGCTAGAAAGCCACCAACTGTCGGGAAAGGAAGAGACAAAAGGAAAAAAACAAGCACCTACAGCTCGCAGACAACAAAAGAGCTGAGATGAACAGTAATAAAAACAATACCTCTTTTTTTTTTTTTTTTCTATTTTTTTTTTGTTTTTTTTCAAAATACTATATACAATAGTTCACGACATGATTGGCATGTCGCCACCAGAAACCCAGTTTCAGGAGTTATCCGGTAAATCTGCAATGTCCCGACCAGATCCAATCATACTTGAGTCGGTTCTTGAAATTGGGCTGGCTCCTTCCTGAAGTTCTCCATGGTGCGAATAGGATGCAATGCGGCAGATTATCCTTCTTACTAGTACCCACATGGAGGACTTCTTCAGGTACTGGATGTAGTGGCTGGAACCAACACCACCACTTTGCAGACTTTACTTGGTTGTGGGCTGAGTACAAGCTCCTCTAACTCCTTGATGTGATCACAGGGCTCTTCAAGTGAGAAATCTGATTCTGGGATCTCCTCAGGTTCTGGAATTTGAACTTGTTCTTCTACTTGGCCCATCTCTTGATGAAAACTGCAAGCAACCATATTGTTCATTGCTGGAAAAGTGCTTGCATGTTCCAATCCTTGACTTTGGACGAGATCTATCCCTTGAACTCCACATGACTGCATCTCAGGTTTCTGCTCAGTATAAGGGATCTGGCATGAAAAGTACTGTGCAGGGTAGACAGGAGCAGCAACCACCGGAGAAGGTAATGGAGTTTCTCCCCATGGTAACTTTCTCGATAAGAGCAAAAGTTGTTTCGCTCGCACTGCTTCCTCAAAGATTTGTGGGAACCGTTGTTCACCTGACTGCAGCAAAAAGAGACCTATGTCAGGATTAAAAGCTCGAACATAAAAGAGGTGGGCTTGGGTGGGTGATGGACGGATCTTCTCTGGAATTCTCTTCCAACTTATCAAGAATCGGACATTGAAGTCCGTGATGCTTTCTTGAGGTGCTCTCTTGATGTACATGAAAAATTGGTAGAGATCCAAAGAACTGTAGAAAGGATCTTCGTCAAATCTTCTGATCAGTGCCTCCGCTAGATCGTCCCATGAGCTGATGCTTTGACGTTTGAGCAATCTGTACCACTGCAATGCTCTTCCTTCCAAAGATTGAACCAGGAGTCGGATCATGACATCTTCGTGTTCTATGACATGGATCATGGACAGAGTAGCAATGTCTTCAACATGTGCCGAGCCATGCCTTCGGTACCATCATATTTTGCCAGGTTCTTCGGGGCACCTTCGGGAATTTCATGCCGAACTTGGAGATTCAGAGGGCCAGGATCATCCCATCTAGAAAAAACCCTCGCCTTTGTGGCAATGGTCTGCGGAATCACGGCCATCGCCATTAAGTCAGAGTCGCCAGATGAACATTCTTTGAATTTAAAAAAAAAAAAAAAAAAAATAGGCGTCCACGAACAGATCTTCAACTCAGCAAAGTCGCCAGATGAACTTACAAATCTCCGCTGTGAGGCCAAGACAGCTCATCAAATCTTGAGACCTCCGGGAGTTTAAAAAAAAATGTGGATTTTTGTGAGACAGAAAAAGTCTGTCCCACCGGGCGTGCCAAAAATTGTTGGCACCGGTGGGTTTATCACTTTGGAAAATTATGCTTATCCCACCGATTATGAATTCTTGGAGACAAAACTTGTCTGTCCCACCGGGCGTGCCAAAAACTGTTGGTCACGAATCTGCCACAGGAAAGGATTTTACAAGTGCGCCCTAGACCCGGCCAACATTGAAAGGCTGGAAGCAAGAAATGGCTCCCAGCCCAATCTCCAGAGTGGGCTGGTTCCCTTCACTACTCTAAAATCTGGTTTTAAGATAAGGGTTGCGGGAAAGAAATTGAAAAGTTGCAGAAAGGAATGGGAAATATGGCCACAGGCCGAAGTGATGGGATCGAAAAATAACAGCAGGAAATTTAAAGTGCAGCAACAGCAAGCAATAAAAGTTATCAATCTAACTTTCGCACGATGTACGCAGAGAAACCCTCCAAAATCACATTCCAGGAATCATACTCTCACGGCAGTACATAAATCCAATATGCAGAATTTAAATGCAACAGCCATGAAGAAATACAAATACTATTAGAAATGCAACAGGAACAGAAAGGAAATCACTAATGCAACCACTCGAAAAATTAGAAGCCAATCCTTTATTCCTGCAAATGAACTTCAGTTTCTAGTAGAGAACTTTTCCAACCTCTGTAAATGAAAATTACATTGGTTTTTATAGAGGTCCGTCCTCTTTGCAACATTTAATATTTGAAACCAACTTCCTCGTGATCTACAACCATGCAACGGAAATTATGCACATGATCCCTTGATTACAGCCTCGAAGAAACAAAAATTAAATGCAATGAAACGTTCGCGGTCCTCTTCATTAAATTCGTTTTTTACAATATGCATGAAACCGTTACGATAATCCACGAACAGCAGCCTCGAATGCATTAAATCTTCAATCTTGGTGGCCTGGGAGCGTCTTTTACTTTGAATGCCTCAGAAATCCACAAATCATTAAATTCGGGTCAGCATTAAATCATCGAAAATCAAAAACCCTTCTCGGCCGTTCATACTGCACTTGGCGGGAAAACAGTCGCAGGTCGCGAAAACGCGACGGGTCACGAAATCGTGACATATTTTAATGTCGTACGCTTCACTGCTGAAGACCCACGAAAATGGCACCTGTAGCGATATCGCTACGTCTTCGGCTTCCTTTTCTCCATCGCTAGCTTGTTCCGTGAAAACGGAACATGTAGCGATATCGCTACATGTTTCGGTTCTTGGCTCTTCCTTGCGCTCTGCCCCGCGAAAACGGAACATGTAGCGATATCGCTACATGTTTCGGGCACTTTGTCTTTCTGGTCAAAACCCCACGATTTCGCTACGGGTAGCGATATCGCTACGCATTTCTTTCTCCGTACCATTTGTCATTTTCCGTCGCGATGCGCTGCAACTTTTTCCTTAGACTCTTCTCTGCTCGAACATGCAGCGAATCGCTGCAAGTTTTGGCACTTGCCCCTTCGAAGCCGCCAGTGTCGCGATTCGCTGACATGTCAGCGACGCGCTGCAAGTTTTGCACCTTAGTCTTCGAAGCCGACCAACCCGCGATTCTGGAACACGTTGTGATATCGTGATGGTTCCGCCCAACCTGCCTACATTGACTGCGTTGACCGCTATTCTGCGACATGTCAGCGCATCGCTGCAGTTTTTAGACTTAGCCATTTTTCGCTCCTTTTTTGCTCAAAACCGCATCAAAGCTAAAAATAGAGGTTAGATCTGCAACAATATAAGCATTAATATTTCAATCAAGATCAATGTGGCAAAAATGCCAATAGTTACATAACAGTTCAAAGTGCACCAGGGGTTTCTTGGTGAGCCTGTGGTTTATCGACGTCAGGGGGACGAGAGGACTCTAGCTTGGCCAGTAATTGCACCACTGGGTGAGGATGCAGATACAATGATTGACGTCTCGGATGTGGATAATGTTGGGGTTACCACTGAGTATGACCAGTGGTGGAATTTACAGTGATGGCGAGGCGAGGGGCCTCTAGGGGGTGCAAATGTAGCAGCAGTAGGGGGTGGTGATGCAGAGGCATCAGGAGAGGGCTGGGGGGTGCCGCTTGAGGATGCGAACATGGTAGAGGTGGATGATTTTCGAGGGGATTTTGGTGCACTGGATCAGTCAAAGATGTAGGACGTCCCAGAGCAGTGGGCGTCGGAGTAGCCTGCATTTTTGGAGATGTCGATGCCTCAGGCAGTCTCAAAGGATATTGAGGCAGGGTTACGTGTTGAGAATGCACGATTGGAGGGGTTGCTCCGAAGGCGAGATGAGGAGCTTGGGGATGCACCACAGGAGAGGGATCTCTTGCAAACATAGCTAGCAGAGTGGGAGAACGCATTGGTGGCATACCACTGATGAGATGGGGATACCGATGCTACGTGGGAGATTGATCTCCTACGGACGTAGCTGGTAGAGCGGGAGAACGCATTGGCATAGCATGATGAGAACTTGGCCATAGTTCATCAGTGGGATATGGACTTGCTTCGGCATCGATTTGAGATGGAGGCAGAGATTATTCACCTCAAGGGGCGAATTCTTATGGCTAGTGTAGGCGGATCGTCGCACCGCACGAGAGGGAGCGATACTGAGTAGTCAACATCCTCTCGATGTAGGCGACTGGATGAGGGAGGTGCTAGTAGGCATGATGCGGGGGCTAGCAGTAGCTACCCTGAGGGGTCCCATAGGACCCACACCACGGGGGTAGTTCCCGTCGCACCAATCCTATGTGATCATGGTGGCCGACACCCTAGGCTTAGGGGTTTTTGAGTTTTTGGCTGTTATTGCGGGGTTAGAGGATCAGGTCATTGTAGCCTCTAGGCATTTTTGATGATATATATACAGATGACATTTTTTTGGTGTTTATGCACTTTTCATGGTTTGTTTTTATGCACATGTATTTACATTGATGTATGCAGATGCTATTATGAATGCGATGTTTCTAATTAGATGATGTATGCATATGGACTGAATGAAATGAGTTGTTGATAACTTGTCAATGGCACCATAGACTGTACAAGATTTACTGGCTTGTTGTACTTATGGGATGGCTATGTGGAATGACTTAGCATGTGATAACTTTGTTTTTGTATTTTGCATATTTTTTGATGGTGATGTATGTAATGAAATGTTCTAGTTGTTTTTAAAATGTAGTTAAGCTTTTCTAAGATTTAGATATTTTAACTAACTAGAAAAAATTGTACATTTATCTTACAAGACTTTTGAACAAGGTATAAATCCGACTTGAGTTTAACCAAGTTATTTCACATCCCTATGTGTGCAATTGAGTTTGTTTATGTGGTATTTTTTAGGATACCGCTAGTGCCAGATAGGCTATCAACCAAACCTATATTGAGGATCACCTAATTAGCTCCACTAACTTCGTTGTTGTATTTAGTAAGATTAATCCACGGGACAATCTAAGGCACCATAAGCTAGCTCATCCACATGAAAACATTGGTATACTCACACACAAAGCTAATGTGATATACATATCATCATGCATTTAGGATACTGCCATTGCCAAGTAGGTTGTCCACTAAACCCGTAATAAGGATCACCTAAATGTTTTTCGAATGCTAAGAATTCTAGGGATTCAAGTTCAGGATTTTTATTTGCTCAACGGTTTAGGATACTTGCTCGTATACATAGTGATGAAAATCACTGTTTATTTTTCTTCTTGTTTTTCTTTTTGAGCAAGGATTGTGAATAGTGGTAATAACCACTGTTATTTGATTTTGGATTTTTAACTTTGTAAGGTTGAGCTTGTGAATGACATTGATCCTATTGGCCTTGGGGATGACTACCCATCCTGTTCAGGGACATGTAGTATGAATCCTTATGACTTTGGGAACCAAAGGGGATTAGGGATACGATGAAGTAAGGGCATTGATATTTGAGGCCTTGGGGATGACTACCCATCCTGTTCATGGACGTGTAGTACAAATCCTTACAACTTTGAGACCAAAGGTGATTGGAGATGGTCGTGATAATGGCTTGTGGGAATTTTGTTTTTGAATGGCATCGATCCTTTGAGGCCTTGGGGATGACTACCCATCCTTGGTAGGGATGGGTAGTACAAATCCTTACAACTTTGGGGACCAACGATGATTGGGATTTTTGGTAGTGGTAAAAACCACTCTTTATTAGGGGGAATTTATGGGGAAGAGCTCATCCTTTTGTCAATTCTCAACACTCTTGAACCATTCGCACAGGGGGATGAACAGACTAATCTTTCACCTATGGTACCCTAGACTGCTTTGTAGGTTTCGCTTGCATTCACACAATGTAGGAATTATTTTATGTGTTTTAACTTGTGTAAGGATGTTACATAATGAGGTGTGATCCAAGTAAAACTTTCCCTTGTAAAATCTATTTAACTTTGTACAGTATTTTTGGCTAGCAATTTAAAGATAGCTGAATGACAAAAACCCTATATACATTAGGAGACAACTGACTATGCTAAAAATGACGATGGTGTTATTCTGGATGTATGCATTTATAAAATGGATTTGATGTGGAAAATGATGGAATTGCCAAGTAATGATAGTCTATGGTGCTCTTGACTTGTATGACCTAGAAAATATGCAATGTATGGATGTGATGCCTAATGCAACCTATATTTTTGTATTTTGATTTTTACGAGTATGCATGGAATTGAAATGCAATTTTTTTGTTATTTTTGATGATTTTATTGTTTTTGTTTGTTTTGAATATTTGTTTTGACCAAGCGGTTATGGTAACCCTTGGAGCTTTTGGTATTTGACCAAAGGGTTTATGGATACCTTTGGAGCATTTTTGGGGTTGACCAAGCGATTGCGGGAATCCTTGGAGCTTTTGGTTTTGACCAAAGGGTTTATGGATACCTTTGGAGCATTTTTGGGTTGACCAAGAGATTACAAAAATTCTTGGAGCGTTTGGGGTTTGACCAAGCGATTGTGAGAATCCTTGGAGCTTTTGGTTGGACTATGGCTCTCTAGATGTGGAATGGCCTCAAATGACTGATGTTCAAGGGTTCTAGTTCCTTGATTCCTTCAAGAGAGGCAAGTCGGTATGTTCTAGGTCCTATTCTACTGTCAATAATATAAGGACCTACCTAGTTTACCACAAAATTTTCCCGTAGATGGGATGACAAATTAGAATTCAGTTGGTTCTCTTTTAAGACCAAGTAACCAACATGAAAGTCCCTTAGGTGGACCTTCATGTTGTATGCTTTCTTAAGTCGCTCTTGATAGATACACATATAATCGAGAGCATTGACGTGTTGTTCGTCGAGCAACGTCAGTTGGTCTAATTGGGCCTATCGTGCAGTGTCATCATCGATGAACTCTTACATTGAAATGCGTAGGGAAGGGATTTCCAACTCGAGAGTCATGACTGCCTCGGAGCCATACACCAACAAAAAAGGAGTTGCCCCAGTGGGCGTTCGAATGCTAGTGCGATAAGACCACAGGGAAAGTGGGATATGAATGTGCCAATAATTATGACTATCTGCAATGGTCTTTTTTAGGATGGTGACTAGCGTTTTGTTTGACGCTTCTGCTTGCCCATTTTCCTGCGGATAATAGGGTGTTGAAAAACTGTGCTGAATTTTGTACTTTGTGGTACGCACATATTTATTCTTGAATGGTGTCCCATTATCCAAAAGGATCTCGGATGGAATACCAAAATGACATATGATGCTATGTAAAATAAACTCCACAATGCGGGTTCCAGTCATAGAGGTTAGCAGAATTGCTTCCACCCACTTCGTGAAGTACTCTATGGCCATTATGATGAACGTGTGATGACCCGACGACACAAGGGAGATATTTTCAATTAGATCAAAGCCCCACTACAAAAAATGCCAAGTCGATTGGATCGGTTGCAAGGCCTGAGAAGGTACATGTGTCAAATTAGCATGGTGTTGACACTTCATGCACTTATTTACATATGCGCAACAATCTCGCTCTAAAGATGGCCAATAATAGCCCATGCGAAGAATGTGCTTTGCGATGGCCATACCACTGAAGTGGCCACCACATGTACCATCATGGGCTTGGGTGATCGTCCAAGCGGACTCTTGCTGGTCCAAGCAACGGATGATGATTCCTTCATAGCTTCAACGATACAAAATGTCTCCTAACAAGACATGTTTTGTCATTTTCTATTTAAATGATCTTTTTGTAGGTTGTGTCAATCCAAGTGGGAGGTTACCTAGCTTGAGGTAATCCCTTATGGGTGTGTACCAATTCTGCTGATCAGAAACCTCGATGGTATGAACGACCAATCCCTCTTGAAGTTTATCCCTAGAAAAAGTTGTACGGGAAAGAACTTGTAAAATAATGTTGTGTTGCTATTAAGAGGGGTCAAGGAGAACAAGGACCCCCAGTTGTCCTGAGTCAGACAATCGTGGATTTGAGAGAACCTATCATGATATGGTTCAATCTGGATTAGGCGGATTCCTGGTATCAGGTCAGAGCTTGCATGCTCCATCATGGATTGCGATAATGTTTTGACCTGAATGGTTGTCATTTCACCAGAATGGTCTTGCGAGATTAGTGACCCCAAGGAGGCCATAGTATTCGCAAAATGATTCGATGATCGAGGGAGTGCCTCGATGTCATACCATTCAATTTATGCCAGGAATTTGTCCACAAGGGCTTTGTAGGCCTACAAAACTAGGCATTTACATTGGAATATCCCCTTTACTTGATTGACAATTAACAACGAATCACCAAAGATGTTTAAACGTTTAATGTTCATGGTGATTGTTTTCTGAAGACCTATGAGCAAGGCTTCGTATTTTGCATTGTTATTGGTGCATAGGAAGTCTAATTTAAATGATAGAGGCATTGGAGCCTCTTGTGGAGTGAAGAATACAATTCTCGCACCACCTCCTTGCTCACATTTAGAACCATCAAAGAAGAGGATCATATCAGCCTGTGACTCAGGCTCATTAGAATTTGGTGATTCTGAAACATGGAAGACCCCATCATCAGGTAGTTCTACGGTCAAAAGCTGATCGTCTTCAAGAGGAGCCTCTGCCAGTTGATCGGCGATGAATTGACCTTTTATGGATTTCTGTCCAATGAATTCTATGTCAAACTTTGTCAAAAACATGATCCATTTTGTCGTGCGGCTACTATGATAAGTATGACTCATCATGTATCGCAATGGATTCTCCTTATACACAACATACGTTGTATTGTTGAGCATGTAGTGGCATAGCTTTTTGGTAGCAAACACCACTGCCAAGTAGAGCTTCTCAACGTATGCATAGTTAAGTTCATAACTAACCAGGGTGCGGCTAAGATAATAAGTAACATGTTATTTGTGTAGTTCATTTTTTTGGGATAACATGGCGCTTAGTGCCACCTCAGTAGCTGAGATGTATAAGTAGAACGAAACTCCTGGTCTAGGTGGTGCCAATACTGGTGGCGAAGCCAAGTATTGTTTAATGTCGTCAAAGGCTGACTGGCACTTGTCATCCTAGTGAAATGTTACCCCCTTGTGCAATAATTTATTCATGGGTCAGCACTTGTTAGATAGTTGCGCTATGAAGCACTTGATTGACGTGACCTTTCCCTGCAGACTTCTGAGCTACTTGATGGTAGTTAGGGGTAGCATTTCAAGGATTGCCTTGAATTTGTGTGGGTCTACCTCGATTCCTCGTTTGGAGACTATGTAACCCAAGAGATTTCCAGATGTGACACCAAATACGCACTTCTTAGGGTTTAGTATGATTTTATGTTCCATGAGGCGATCGAGGATCTTGCTTAAGTCATCAAGATGATCTGGGTGCAAAAGAGATTTGGCCAACAAATCATCCATGTAATATTCCAAAGTTTTGTGCATGTAATCATGGAAGATGTACGTCATGGCACGTTGGTAGGTGGCACCAGCATTTTTAAGGCCAAAAGGCATGACCTTATAGCAAAATGTCCCCCAAGGCATTATGAACGCTGTTTTTAGTTGGTCCTCAAGATTGATACGAATTTGATTGTATCCTAAGAAACCATCCATGAGGGAAAGCATTTCATGGCCCGTTGTAGCGTCTACCAATGCGTCGATGCTTGGCAAGGGAAAATCATCCTTAGGACTCATTTTGTTTAGATCTTGAAAATCGATGCATATGTGAATCCTCTCATTGGGATTTTTGATGGGTACCATGTTAGATAACCATGGTGGGTAATCCACACAGATGAAAAACTGTGCATCCAACAACTTTTTTCGCTCATATTTGACCATTAAGGCTACTGTTGGGTGCATCTTATGTAGTTTTTGCTTTACTGGCTTGACTGTCGGATCAAGCGTTAGATTATGCATGACTAGCTACGGGTCTAGACTCAGCATGTCTTTGTAGGACCATGCAAAAACCTCCTTCTTCTCTTTGAGAAGGGCAATGTAGTCGGATTACTCTTCGGGGGATAGAATTACCCCCAGCTTGATGATTTACAAATTCACTGGATCTGAGCCAATGTCTACGTCAGTCATCTCCTCGACTGACATGTGGGACCCATCCTCCAACTGGTGTGGAGTGGGGATCAAGTGGATATCGTTTGATGAATTTAGATCATCGTTTGGAACGTCATGTTCCTCTTCAGCATGGAAGACATCCCGAGTCTATCCTGGGGTGAAATGGAACATCCCACTGCAAGGCTAGTACTTTTATGGGGATGGCGGTGTGTCAGCACACTCCCAGTCTATAGCATCTAGGTCTAGATGCAATGACTGTGTTGGGTTGGCTGGATCATGGATGGGGGTGGTTAAATCAATGGAGATCATGTTGATGAAATGATTGTGGTCTCCATTACCATGGGTATGACTGTGCGAACATCCTAGATGATATTTGTGCTCCAGATCTGGCTCTATGGGTACTGGCACAAATGGATCGGCTCTGTGTGTAGATAAAAGGACAAGATCTGCCCTAGATATTTATGGCTCTATGGGGTCTCTAGGTGGAAGGTGCTCTATGTATGCCTGGAGTGGCGGGTGCAGTAATTGCTATAACTGTACCTGGTTTAAGTGCCACCTATGCCTGGGCCCTATGTGCATTTGTTCAAACATGTCATCTATGTCCAAGGGATACTGTTGTTGTCACATATGATTGAGATAAGCCATCTCAGTTTCATATTCATAATCACTGTCAGAGATCCAAAGGCCTTCGTTGGCTCCAACAACTTTTTACGAAATATGAGGCTCATCTTACTTGAGCAAATTAATGTGGCCCCATCGAGGTTTTTTCATTCTCTATGGGGGGACTTGATTCTCTTGAGGTGGCATATGCTCAATTGGAGCATCCAAAGGGAACATTGTCAGGATTCTCTCCTGATCATCATCCATGGGAGTCACCTATGAATGATTGCTATCAGACTCGAAAGGATCCCAAGGTGCTACCTCGTACTCCGACTCATCTTTTGAAGACCCTTCTTGGTCTTGTCCATATCCCTCTTGTAGGTGAGTCCTCGAACTTTCTCCCTTTTCGACCAAAGGGAAAGGGTTGTTACGGTCAACAATGTTGGTTGTTAGCAATGGGAGATAATATCCCAATGTATATGTTGTGTTAGGATTGGCATATGGATCTAACGCCAACCCATCCTTGTTGCCTATCCCTAGGCCTTGCATGTTCTCTACCAAGATGTCTAGGAGCAAGGGGTGGTTGAACCTTACTCCTGACTTGTCATACGGCATTTGATATCTCGGTTGGCATAGAACACACACTCCTTGCTCATACCTACCCAACCCATATCCATGCCAATTACATTGGCCAAGATATCTCAAAGCGAAATCAGGGTTGGACAAATAGTTGACATCCTCAGCAAAGGGCTCTTCATATTCTTCTTCTTACATACAAGTTTCAACGCCATTATCTAGGCCCCCATAAACAAAGTTTGTATGATTGGGTGGGTAGCCTAGAGGAACCACAAAGCCGATGGGGAGGCGAGGTCTCCCCATGTCCTACATGGACTTAAGTGCGGGTGTTGCTACTATGTTTCACACTATATACTCCCCCATGCCCGTGTTGGCCATCTCAATGGTGATCATTGGCGGTTGAGGGGGAGCGAATGGGAGTCCTTCCGAAGTCCACTCGATGTAGGGTGAACTAGGCATCTTGACTTCCATTCTTCTAGGCATCTATTTGGTAGAGATGGTTGAGACTAGGGGTGGTTCCTCTTCTAGGGGTTTCTTTCCCTTGTTCTTTTGGGTGGCCACTGTAGGTGGCATCGTTGGTGAAGGACCAGATGAGGAAGATGGACCCGGCTGGGGATTTGATGGAATCGACACCGAGGATGCCTATGGAATCAGACCTTGGTTAGATGGATTCAACTAAAAATCCAAATGCGTTGATGGAAGGGTCGACTACGACATGAACTGCATCGTATTGTAGTACTTGAAATGCTCTAAGTCTACCGGGACTACATGCACCTATCCTTCAAATGTATACTTTAGGCACTGATGAGCTATTGAAGGAACACACTTCATGTCCCTTATCCAAGGCCAGCCCAAAAGGATATTATAGGCCATCTCACCTTCCAAGATGTGGCACAATGTATGAATAGTCTTTTGCTCCACTTGGATGGGTAGGACAATTGTGCCAACCGTTGAGCATATTGCATCATTGAATGCTCGAAGAGTATAGGTGGAGGCCATGATGTGAGTTGTCGACAACTTCAAATGTTTCAATGCTATTGTTGTAATGATGTTATAGATGAGCCAGTGTCCACCAAAACCCTCTTATTTGGAATCCCGTTGACCCACGCAATAACGTGTAGGGGTGGATCCGCCACATCACCAGTCACTGATTTCAATCCGTCTTTTCTAAAGGTGATGATTGGTTCTGTACATTGTTTGACATGTCCCACAAAGTTTTTGAAAGAGTTTGCTTTATGGGGTTGTAGCTCAATGGATTTTAATATCTCCATTAGAGCCTCCCGATGGGGCGCTGATTATTGAATGAGCTCGTATATGGAGAGCCTAGCCGACATGCTCCTTAGAATTTGGGTAAGTCTAGTTCAAATCATGGCCACTGGTCTAGGCGGGGGAGGTTGCGTAGGGTGTTGTTGAGGTTGTGACATCAATGGAACCTCTCTTGTGGCCACCGCAGGAGCAACTCCTGGATACCTCTTGTTCCTAGTCACTATGCTTATCATCCCTACATACCCCTACATGGGGCAATTCTGTTGTACCTCATTGACTTGAAGGGGTTTTGACTGCATATCATGGGCAGGCAGGGGGTCTCTGAAGACTCCCATATGTTGGTTGTTTGGTGCTATGGGGTTGTCCACCGCCAATGTCTTGTTGTCGATTAGGTCTTGCACCAAGCCTTTGAACTTCCAACATGCATTAAGATCATGTCCCTTCCGCCTGTGGAACCTACAATACAAGTCCTCCCGATACCCCTTAGGCTTTGGCGCATTAGGGTCTATGGTTTGAATCTCTGGCAGGTTGATCAAGTTTACTGTTGATAAGCGGTCAAACAGGGAGTCCCTGGACTCTGTGTAAGGTGTAAATTGTCGCCTAGGGTGATGCTACTGATTTTGTTCCTACCTCTGGTTTTCTCTATCATAGTTGTTAGGAGGCACCGCCTGATAGTTAGCATTTTGAGGTTGTGTTGCTTTTGCAGGCTTAGGGATGTTTATAATAACCTGATTGACCACAATAGGTTTCTATTGCGTGGTCCCTATTTTGGTGTTCTTAAGCCATTCTTTCTTCTTTGGATTGACAATATCACCATCTTGTATCTTGATCTCCTTAATGATTCTGGATTGCGCCAGAGCTTCCTCAAGAGTGGCATATTACTGTAGCTACAATAGCACAAAGATCGATCTCAAATAGCTTTTTGAGAACATTTAGGTCAGGTCTGACATGGGAGGGAGGTAGGGTAGCTTTGAAAGCAACGTCCTCCATCGGTTCCTGTATGCCACCATGGTTTCTTCCTCATACTGATTGAGGCTAGCTAGGTCGCTTAGTGACACCTTTTTCTTGGTGTTGAAGATGAAGCATTCAAGGAACGCATCCACTAGCTGATCCAAGTTATTGATGCTATGTTTTGGAAACTGAGTGAACCAATTTGAGGTAGGACCCACAAATGTGGTTATAAATGTTCTTAGTAACAAAGCATCATTGTCTTGAATTCCAAAACATTGGCTCAGGAATCTAGTCACGTGCTCTTGGGCATCCTCCTCCCCTCTAAAGAGTGCCAACTAGGGCAGTTTAAAGTGTTCTGAGTATGGAGGTGCTGGCACTAACGGATGCACAGGATGACTATGGAGTTGGTGTAAAGTGGGCTTTTGGGGCCCATAAGTATTGGTCTCCACAGACTTTAAGTGCTCTAACAATGCTTTATATGAATCAGAGGATTTAATTTCTTCCTCCTTAGTTTGCTCTCGTTGTGGGTTGCGGGGAACTTGGGGCCTATGGAGTGGTGGCTAGATAGCACCCCCTATGCCTTGGTAGGGCATTTCAGCCCGCTCTTCTTCTTGTTCATACTCCTCATAGGCTTCTTGAGGAGTGCCTGGTTGAGACATATAAACATGGGTGGGTGCCCGCGGAGGGTGACCATCGTTGTTTCTGAGAGTGGCCTCCCACTCAGGTCTAGGAGGCCTTGGAGGCAGCACTTGGTAAGGTCGTGGGGACCTGTCTTGCACCAAGGGGTTGCACCTATCATACACTTCTACTTTATGCACGTGAGGGGTTGGAACCTTCTCAAGCACATTTTTATGAAGCAATTCGGCTGTCTGACACTAAATGTGCTCTTTGTTAAGGCGATACAGATGCTCTAACTATTGTTGATCTTGCCTAATCTACGTGATTTGCGCTTGGTGGGTGGCATTTATAGCAAATGCCAAGACAATTTGTTCTTTCGTCTTGAGTTTAGGAAGCCTTGATGCCTCTCCTACATGTCTATCTCGGTCATGGTAATCTGATACCCCTATGGGTTGCTTTCCTCTGTCGAGGTTAGCTGCATTCACCCGAGGCTCTGGCCTCAATGGGTGATCTTGATACATAACAGGTGCAAAGATGCATCGCTCCCATATTGTGTACTACTCTTGAGGAACATAGTGTTCTTCCTCGTACTGCCATTCATATGCGTGAAAGATGCGAGTAAAATTATCTTGCCCTATCTGGAGAGCCCTGTGCTCTGGATTTGGTCTAGTGTTTCTAATAGTAATATGGGGTAGAGGAGGGATGAAGAAATCATGTGGCCCCTCCTTATGAACCCTATGTTGCTCTAACACTTCATCACTAGGCCACTCCTAACGAGCGTCTAAGGGAGGCCTCCTGTCTATGTTGAGTGCCACGTGTAGGTTCTCCTCTTGAAAGGATCTATGCTGAGTGGGGGTACCTATCAAAGAGGTGCCTCTATAGTCCTGTTCTATGATGGCATGATGTGGACTATCGTGTGTGTTAGGCTGCCAAGGCAGGATGACCAAGTCCTCAAGACTATATTGGAGGTGACTTGCCCCCCTTTGTACACTTTTTGCAGTGCTTGCCCGTGATTGGGCTCGGCTACGGGTGTACACCATGGTGATGCTTACCTAAAGATGCATAGATTTTTATCTTCTTTTAGGATTTCTTATGCTACACTAAACAGGAAATATCACACACACACAACAATGATTATCTTGTTTAAAGATTAAAAGTGTGCCCTAAACCTGGTTTAGTGTGTTTTTAATGTTTGTTTTGAAAGCTTTTGTAAAGAATCATTTAAATGCAATATGATGGCTCTTATGACTCTCAAAAATGGTCACCCCTTCGATATACCATTTCCAGGCCGATATACCAACCTCTCTATATACTCGCCCTTATGTGAGGGAAACTATTGGTATGTGAGAGCAGATGGTACGTGGAACATAGGCGGTACGGAAGGGGAATCACTCTATTTATGACACATACCATAGAAGACTTATCCTCATGTGTTGGGAATCACCCCAGCTACACTTGGTCAGCTTTCATCAATATTTACGTCTAGAAACAGTCATGATCAGGGTTATGAATGCAGTATCTCAAGCCAAGGTGGTGATGAAATCCACTGTTGGTCTTGCTCAAGGGTTGGGGTTTTACGACCAACTCCTTGTTGTTTTAACTTGCCATGTGGTGTGTGGGGTTCTTTTTAAGTTGCATAAATGAAGCAAACAAGCTTTTCAACTCTCCTATGCAAGCAAATAACCAGAGAACATAAAGCAAAAATTGACAGAAGGTGTTTAGGACCCCTACCTCTTCTCTACCCAAATTGGATGTCTCTAGATTTTTGCCCTGAAATTGTATAGAGATCTATTCATCCCAGGGTGAGATGAATAATAGGTCTATATTCATTCCAGGGTGAGACAAATTCCTATTCGTCCCTGGGTAAGATGAATTCCAGCTTTGTACTCGTCATAGTCTAAAACGAACAGCAGTCCAGGGTTTGAAAAATTGGTACCTGCAAGCAAAAACAAGCAACTTTGATCAGACAATTAATATTAAAAATCAAGGGACAGAGGTCCCACCATGATTACCACTGAAAGCACGAGGATACGAAAACAAAAAGGAAAATGCCAAGTAGGATGCGTATAAAACCAAACTTAACGCCAAAAGCCTATATATTGAAAAATGCATGAAAGGATAGAACATAAACGAATCGACACAAGATAAAAGCAATATAGAATATGGCCCTATTTATTTATATGCTTTCAAATTCGTGTTACAATACGTCTCCTTCCCTTTTAGAGGATAGGAGCGTTAAATATGTTTCTTATCACATCCATGGATAACAATCCTTCTTCCGCGTGCCCACATGTAAGATGGGCGGACCAAAATGTCACCGCAACTTGTGTATATGAATTTTGGTTCCTCAATGCTCCTATGATGTCAGAAACCTGCATTCAAGGAAACATAAAATATACGTAGCACCTGCAGACAAAATAGAACATGTATTTCTCAAGGCCTACTGTTAGTGTATGCATGAAAATATTAAAATGATAACCAAATGACCTCAGATTGACCTAAAAATTTAACAGAAGCATGAATATGTTACCATGAGGCTACTACAAAAGGAAAAGTCTGGAAATTCCTCACAGATTTGTATTCGCTCTAGGGTGGGACGAATAGACCTGCAATAAATTGTCATAAAGCACCCTCTTCAATGTCCTATCTAGGAAGATCCAAATGACCTATAAAGTTGGGGTTAGCTAATTGGGGGTGTTTTGGGAAGACCCAGAATTTCATATTTCTCTAATTTGGCCTCTATAATCCATATTTTGTTGGTGCCATATGCAAGTTAGTAAAGGCGGGAAATGATAAAAACATGGTAAAAAATGATCAGAATGAAATGAAATTTAAAATAAAGCCTATTTAAATGACCTAGAATAAGATGCAAAAATAAAATAAAATAAATCTGCCACAAATTTCTAATCACTCCGGGGTGAGGCGTTTAGAACTGCGACAGCTTGGGAGGTGCCCGGGGGCAGGACACCCATTGTTTGGGACTCTTTTTTGGCACAAATCCACTTGGGATGGTTCCAAAATCTCTTATGAGGTGTTTTTGACAAATTTTGTGGAATATTATGGCCAAATGTTCGGGTTTGGGTCTGGAATGCGCCTCCAATGATCACCCAATAACCTCCCTCCAAAAGAGAGATCAAGGATGTGAAGGCACAAACAATGGGTGAGGATATATTTTAGCAGCACTTCATTGCTCCAAAATCTCTTCTCTGTATCTTTTTTTGGGTGAGAAGACTCACCAATTTATAGACCTAGGGTCTCTTTGTTTGAATGCGCATGCGAGGGCGCAACTTGAGTTGATTGTCCTATTTTGAGAGAAACAAATATTCCCTGATTTAGAGTCTCCTTGCATGAAGTCTCTAAAATAAATACATGCATGACTGAAGTCTCTCTTATTGATTTGAAGTCGTTCCTCGCAATTGCATGTCCTAAAGTTGCAGTTAACTAGCGGACCTGTTGAGGTTTGAATTTTTGCCAATCAAACCTGCTATTCACCTCACCCTGGGGCGAATGCTGCTATTCGTCCCTGGGTGGGGTGAATACCAATTTGTATTCATCCCAAGGTGGGGCGAGTAGGGAGGAAAGTGCCAAAAAGTACCAAATTGACTCTTGACCTTCCAAACTATTTTTGGGAGTGGTTAGGACCACTGTTTAACCTCTAGGGGCTGCCCTAGGGGCTGTTTGTGTCAATGCGATCGATGCTTGTTGTCACATAATCGGATTGGTGTTGTTTTGGTGTCTACAACTTCAATATATGAAATTTATTTAAGATAGAAATTTTCTTAATAAGAAAATATTCAAAATTTTCCTAAACAAAGAACATCTTCACAATTTAAATAAAAAGAAAGATTAAAAAAAAAAACATAAAAAATAGGACTTTAAAAAAATATAATAAAATATCCTCTACTAAAAAAATAAGAAATTTCTATAAATTAAAAAAATCTCATAAAATCATAAGAGAAGTTTAAAATCTCAAATTTATATTTATTTAAAGGTAAATACAATTCATCACTATTCCCATAAAAAGAATAGACAAACAGGGTTCCTCTTTATGGATGTAAAGAATAAATAGTTAATACAATGCCTACAATATTAATACACATATCCTTTTATCTTACTCAAGCAAACTATAAAGGAATAGAGAAATTATTAGAACTTCAACTTATCTATTAATGCAAAAATATTGAGACGATTAAATAGTTATATATATGTTTCATGAAATCACCCTTTTATTACTACTTTAACATACTTATAGCATATTTGAAAAGTAAAAAAAAAAGTTACAACTAAAATGAAAATAAATTTTGACTATTAAAACAAATAAATATTAAAATAAATAAAAATAAATAAAAATGTTTGAAACTTATAAGTGTACAACATTCAATGTTATAGGGGATTTAAGGTAAAATAATTCAAAGCATCATAAGATATTATAAGAGTGGAGTAGGTAGTTATACAACTATAACATCCACAGTTGAATTTTGGTAGTGTCACTTTATTTTGTTTATTGTACTATCTAAATTCTAGTGAGAAAAAAATTCTCTTTCTTATATAAATTTCTTATTTAAAAAAATTATATTCAAATTCCAAAAATTGTTTCATACCTTATTCATTAATTTTAATTATAACACATAGTTCTTTATATGTTTTTTTTGTCTTTCAATTTATATGCATATTTATTATCAACAAATAAATATAAAAATTATTGGTAAATATACCTTAATTTCTCACATGTAAATTTATCTAGGATTAAATATCACTCACATAAAATCACATTCACAAGTAACACAAAAATGCTTCTATTGTATTCATAAATCACAAAATATTACATAGAAAGTTACATTACATGGAGCTGTTTCCATTATATAATATTACTTTTAAATTTTACCCTCCTCGTGGGAGATGCATCCTTTCACATGCCTCACATTATGATAAAGAATCTCATGATTCCATAGCTTCTTATTTCACATATTAACACATCTCATATAACTCTTCTCTTCCATACTTGGCATCTATTACCTAAGACTCTTCACTTCCACACTTGACACCTATCACCTATCACTCTTCACTTCCATACTTTACACCTTTCCCATACAACTCACACTTTACACCTTTCACACTTTATGACATAAAAAATAACACTCTTCACACTTTGGCACATACTTTACATAAAAATATTAAACTCTCTCCTAAGCTAATATTTACAATAGTACTCTAGGTACTTCAATGTATCAAATAATATAATACCATCAATACCCACCATATTACATTATTTGGTGTAAATACTTTTAGCCTTCAATATTTATATTTTGTATTTTTCTTGTCTTCATTTGTAGTTTTATCTCAGTATGCTATCTCTACTACATTGGTCTTTGAACTAGACCATTCTGCTCTTCCTTTGATAACTTTTGGAATTGTTTTAAAGATAATGTTTTGAAGAAGTTTATCTAGTCTCATCATCAACATTTTTTTCCCTCTATCATTATAAATTTTCTCCTTGTGCCAACAATATTCTTGAGGATGATTATTTCTTCCATAGAATTTACATGGATAAATATTCCAACATTTTGCTTCTTCATGTCAAAATCTATTACAATGATTACATTTGATTATATTATTTTAATTCATTGTAAATGTCTTTGAAACATATTTTTTATCCTTCCTTTGTTGAATATCACTCTAACATGCATCTTTCATTAAGAATATATTATTCAATCCTTGTATTTCTATCTTAATACCTTTTAGAGCAACCATACCCTTGTATGTATGGTTATTAACATTCTCGAGAAGACAATGTAAATAATGTTACATGATATTTTTATCTTTAGTTTTCTCATAAATGAGTTGTAGAAATTTTATTAAGTCTGGTGATCCATTGTTTCCAACTTCAACAATATTTTTCAAATGTTCTTTTGATGTATTTGCATTAATTTTTTCCGAAGCACATTGAATACTTTTTATTATTTGTTAGCATGATATAAATCTCTTTTGAATTTATTCTTCTTCTTATTCAAACTAAACAATCAATTAATTCTTTAAATTTACTTTTCACTTTTATTTTCTTATAATTCCCAAATTTTAAATTTCATAATTTTACTTTCAAACTTTAATTTGATCCAAACTCCAATCAATTAAAGTTTTAATTCAAATCTCAAACATTTAATTTCTTTATATCTCCCATTCATTAACTCATTCCTTCTTAAGAAAAAAACTTTGTATCAATCATCAAATTTTAAATCTCATTCAAATTTTCAATTTTAAATCTCTTTCTTCATTCAAAATTTTAATTTTTAATCTTTTTCTTCTCTATCCCAAAGTAAATTTCTGATTTCAAAATTTTTCTATAATTAATTAATTACTTCACTCACTTCATTTCATTTCATTTCCTCCTACTATAATTATTTTTAAAATTATCTCCGTCAAATTTTAAATTAACTTATATCTCCAAAAATCTAACCCTTTCAATTTAATAAAACCTTATAACTCCGAGTGTCTTTGAACAAGTAAATATCTCACTTTTAAAATTGCTGGAATAAAAATATTATTGTGCACCTTCCTAATAATTAAAAACTATTATTTTACCTTCACTTAGGAACTACATATTAAGTTCTAAATAAAAAATTCTTAGGTGTTACATCTAGAAAGCATTACTTCTACTACTATAGTTTGAGTAGTTTTCTTCCCAAAATGCAATTCAAATATTTTGTGCTCTATATGCTTTCATTTCACTCAAAAAACCCTTTTTGATTTAATATTTTTGAATTCCTCCTTTGCCTTCACTTTTCTTAGGTCTAGAACCTAGGTCCTTCAACTTCTATTCCCTCAATTTGACTTCTAATTTCTATTCGCTCTCAAGTTCACATTCCTCTTCTTCATCATATTCAGGTCCAACATCCTCATACTTGTTCTCTTTTGGCTTGCACTTGTTATCTTCCTCATGTTTACGTTCTAATAAATAATCATCCAAAAGTAGCAATAAATACACTCATCTCAAGCTCTTCAAATTGCTACATGTATGGCTTTTGTGAATATCTCCTTCACCAGTCCTTCACCTCAAAGAATCAATATCTCTTATCCAAGGATTTAATATCTCTTCACAACATATAGTCTTCAACTCTTTCCTATATCATTCAACTCGTTCGCATACAATTATCCTTCAACTCATCCATAATAATACTCCTCCAATCTGATTACAACTCCTTAAACTTCTCCATTCATAATACTCTTCCAATCTACTCACAACTTCAAATCATCTATCCAATAATATCTCCTTCACAAACAATACTTCAACTCGTTCTTCAGTCAGATCACGTTCTTTTTCAGTATATATAATCTTAGTTTTCTCCAATAATATCTCCTTAAACCTCCCATCCAAATACTTCACCAATATTCTTTCTTCTCTACTCTCTTCTCCAACATAAAAGCTTTAGCCAACATAACTTTGATACCATTGTTGGAAAATATACCTTAATATCTCACAAGTAAATTTCTCCATGATCAAATATCACTCACATATAATCACATCCAGAGGTAACATAAGTATTGCACAATAAGATACTTCTATTACATTCATAAATAAAAAAAATGATAGAAAGTTATGTTGCATAGAGCTTTATCTTTAATTTATATTAATACTTTTCATATTATGATAAAGACTCTAGTGAATTCTCCACATCTTAACACATATCATATGACTCTTCACTTCTAAACTTGATACCTATCATCTATGACTCTTCACTTCCATACTTGATACAACTTGCACTTGCACACTTGACACCTTTCACACTTTATTACATAACATATAATACTCGTTACACTTTAACACATACTTTAGAGATAAATATTAAATTTATGCCTAATTTAATATTTACAATAATACTCCATAATACTTGAAAGTATTATAAACAAAACAATAAAATATAAAATTTATAAACTAAAACACATTATTTATATTAAAACCTTATAATATATATTTTTATTACATAAAATATTTATAACTATATAATAGATTTTAATAATTATAAAATTATAAAGTCCTACATGGGAGAGAGCAATGATTCAGGCTTTGGTTCTTTTTCAGGAGGTTTAAGATTTAAACTGCGGGGTGGGCGAGTATGTGAGGGAATGGATATGTGATAGTTGTATGCTAAATACCCTATTGATAAGCATAGCTCTCAATTTTATGAGTAATCATGGTTAAGAGAACTACTTAGCCCTGTGTATTGGTCTCTCCACTGACCAAATAATATAAATAATATAAAACGTCATGAAAGCCAAGGATAATTAGTTATAATTACATATTAAAGGACGAGGCTTCATTATCAAGATTCTTAGAGTTATATTGTTTTATATTCTACCAAATTTTATTTAAATGTTGTCCTTCGTAATATAGTCTAAAATATCATTTAGACTTGTGATTCGCTGTTAAGGCAATCATTTAAACATAACCTAAAATATTCAATGCCTTGAATCTTAATATAGTACTATATAATATAGTACCATATAAGTTATTAATAATTACTTGAACTTATAAAATAGGATTTTGATAGTGACCATGGTTTGACAGCTCAATCAAATCCATGGTAAAACATTAACGTTTCGGTCCTTTTAAACTTTGATGACGTTGCAACTCTTAGAATCATACGGGGTTTCCATTTTAAAACCTTTGTTTTGGCTGAATAAGTCTTTCTTTTTATTATTACTTGGATGCACATAATCATAATGAAACGTGAAACTACTTGACAGAAAGAATTTCCTTACCAACACCAAGGATTAAGAGCGTCTTCTTGCACAAGAAGAAAGTAATAACTTTATTCCGAATAATAAGATACCAACCTGAGCATCTGTTGGATGCAGATTTTGAAAATCTGTCGGGTGCAAAGGACAAAACAGATATCATTATATCATTGGATCCCACAAAGGTAATAGATGGCTGAAATAACGTGGGGGACACATCTAATATGACAAGACAAAGGAAGGTGATTCAAGCCTTGTAACCAGCACTTTCCGTGAAGTGCCAGTTGGAAAAAGCTCTGCCGTATGATCTATAGCGAAGTTGGTGAATTGCGTCTCCATGATTGTGTTGTGCAATTTAAAAAAAACATAAAATTTCATTAGAATATGAGATAAAATCTGATGTCTAAGAAAGTTTGTGTGATATATAAAAACTTGAAACTAGGGTCTCCTGTTATCAGCTACTCCCATTCCCATATCTCTTCTTTTATTCATTGTCTAGTGCTTATTTGACACTCACTTTGTCTCAACTCAATTGGAAAGCGTATGTCATTGTGATTTTTTTTGGTCCAGCACTTGATTGTCGTGATTTGGTTGAATGGGCTGTCCAATATACCGATAGGACATTCCTTTTGTCTTAAGCTTGTTAGATTACATTTTGGGATTCAGTCTCTTCCCTCGCTTGTCCAAATGTAATGCCTATATTTAATGTGATCTGTGCACGCAAACATGTCTCCACCACCAGCCCAACCCCAATCAGACCTTCATTGACGGTGTTTTGAATTTCATGCACTCATGACAAAGGTTTTCCACACGTGAGGAAGAAAGAACTAGCTAATTCAAACTAACTAGAAAACTTACATAAAATTAAAGACCATAGGAGAATAATTTTTTTGTGGGACGCATGGCAAGAAGCAGCATCACAAACAGAGGTGGTTTAAACGAAAAAAGAAGAAGATATATTAGCAATAGCAACAGTATGAAATCAAATACATTAGCGGTTAAACGCAGAATCGTGAAGATTCAGAAGAAGATATGCACACACCAAAAACCCCAACCCAATATCCTAAGATGAAAGCTTAAAAAAAAAAAAAAACAAGTCTTCATGATCATAATAGTAGCGCACTGCGCTGCATGCATTATTTGACGCTGGCTCGGTCTGATACGCAATCATTGAGCTGCATTTGAAGAAGATATGCACACACCAAAAACCCCAACCCAATATCCTAAGATGAAAGCTTAAAAAAAAAAAAAAAAAAACAAGTCTTCATGATCATAATAGTAGCGCACTGCGCTGCATGCATTATTTGACGCTGGCTCGGTCTGATACGCAATCATTGAGCTGCATTTGCATTTCCAAGTCGTGTTCAGCAGGGATATCGATTTTTCTTTGTCGCATTTTTCTTCAGTAAAAATGTTGTCTCCCACTTCCAAATCTCCCTGGTTCCCCTTCTTTATACTTGGTTTGCCCTTTGTTTCCCTTCTACATACAGTGCAGCACTATCTGAGACGACGCCAGCGGCAGTCCCTGAAAATTGAGAGCCTGTAGAAACAAGAAACTCAGTCTATATACTGCATGTGCATTAAATTATACACGCTTACCATGATCATAACGTCCTTGGACAGGACACCATATCCTCAAGTGCACAACGACAAGTTAAAAGGCATGAATTCCAGGCTCTTGGTCTTCAAGACCAGAAGTGTACCACATCACCTTATATAACTCAATCCCTCATGCACCACAATGGGCTGGTCCCAAGTACCTAGAAATGAGATAATCTTGATAGAAGCCGGGAGATTTGCCTCTGATCTGCCATAACACACATTATTGCATACACCATTATTGACTTGACTATAGCTATCCCATCAATAAGAAGGATATCCCCACAACCTTGGTCACACTTCTCAACACATCTTCATGCCGAAGAGTAAGGGAAGACAGGGAAACAAACCCACATAGGCACACCGTTAACCCTTTGCATATGATGATTGAAATCAGGTTCCAGCTTGGGCAAAAACATACCTCTTTTGCCATAGAACCAAAGGCCTCCCCCTAGGATACGGTTTGCATCATCCATACAGTTTAACCTGATATAAAAAAGACTTTAGGGACCGCTACAATTTCCATGGAGCCTAAAGGTTTCCATTTCACTAGTGCCCATCTTCAAATTGAATCTAGGTTTGGCCTTGCCCCATGGATCTCAACCGCCATCACCTATGGTGAACTTAATTAGTTCACTCGGGATGCTAATGGTATTTCCCATAGGGGATATGTTGCAAATATGTTTTGAGAAGGTCTTCCTCGCACCTTTAGATGACACTGTAGCATACAAACTACTGAGGCTTGAGCTTTTAGGGGAAATCTATGGGCTATGCGAATGGGACCCAACCTCTAGGTTATTGTTTGACGATCCATGGTTTCCCAAAGGACCTGTGAAGCCAGTACTGAGACTTGTTTAGTGGGAATTTTTCCAATTGCAAAATCACCATCACAATCACGATTTTGATTAGAAAACTATCTCTTGCAAAGAAATGAAATTTATCCAAGTTTTCTTTTACTTAATGTATGTTTCTAGTCTTGTGAAGATGTGTCAAATAAGTGCTAGGAATACCTTAGTGATTTGCAAGTAATTGTTAACAAGGGACCTATGTTGGTTTATTTTATTATGCTATGCTAATGATTGTTCATGAAACTTAAAAGAAAGATAAAATGTGATTGGCCCTCATATGACCACGATGAAAATTCCTCGGTTCATTTTATCTTGAAGGATTTTAGGTGGATTTTATCTTCTTTTGGTTAAGCAGATTTTAGACAAGTTTTATCTTGTACTATTAAACCCTGCTTTGAGCATGAAACAAATATTAAAATATATCTCCAAAAGTGAACCTTAAGCAATGATTGGATTCATTCAATGTTGTTGTGAACGTGAAAATAAAGATAACCTTTGATATAATAAAGAAATTACCCCTTTTTAATGAAATTAGAATTTTCATAAAGAGAAGTCAATTTATTGCTTTAAAAATAATGGTCTTTTTAAATGCCATATAAATCACTCCCCTTTAATGAAATTATAATTTTCATAAATGAAATTTGATTTATTGCTTGCGAAATAAAATGCAAAGCTTGAAATCTGATTTACCTTCAAAATGTGAAATTATGTAAAATTCAAAATTATAAAATGCCTATAAAAACAACTTTGAATAATTTTTATAATTTCGAAATGGCTTCAAAATGAAATTGAAATTGTTCTAAATGGAGCTTTAAAGCTTATTCTTCACACCCGTGAATTTAGTTTTTTAATTTTTATTTTAATTGCCGAAGTTTTAAAAAAATGTAAAAGGGAAAGGTTAGAGAAATAAAAAATAAAAGTTTGGAAATGGACTAGAATGCTGAAAATGTAAACATGCAAAGTATTCTCAGTCTTATGCTACCCTATCCTACAAAATCAAATATGTGAAAATTTTTGCATGTTGCCTAGTTTATCTGAATCTGCATTCACATGGTTTGAAATAAACTAGGTGTAATATTCTAAGGGGGAAAAAAATAAAATTCATGCTTCTAAGAATTCAATAGTGTAACCATATAATGCATTAAACACCATTTATAAACTTAAAAAAACATGGAAGGAATGATAAATAGTAAACTCCAAACATGAAAAAAAATTCTCCTTAAACTTTAGCTATAAGGTGCAAGTTTATAGCACATTTTATGTTAAAAAAAGTAAAAATATAGTCTGTGTTGCAACTTATTTCTATCCTTGACCTCCAAAAAGGTCTAGCATGTGGCTTCCCAAAAACAATCTAGCCTCTGTAATCTCTTTCGAATGGATATTTAAAACTATTTGCATGTTTTTGTTAGAAAATATGATACTTTATTAATTATTCCCTCAGATCAACTATGCATAAATATCAAATCTGATCTCTAGTGAGCCGTTGAATTACAACAACCTAATAAATTTTATCTAATTATAACTAGGAGTTTATCAATATCAACAAGAGTGATAACTCAAATAGAATAACCTAGTCAAACTTAAAGATACTCTAACACCCCCCTTAAGTGATACTAGGGGTAAGTGAAAAAATGAATAGACAAGATGTGGCATACCCATAGAAAATGAGTCCTAGTAACAAGGCCTGATAAGGTACTCATGTACAATAGAGATTATATAGCCACATAAATGAGTCCCAACAACAAGGCCTGATAAGGTACTCATGTACAATATGTGATCAAAATGATGAAAGGTCACTAAAGAGATCTATCGTAAAATAAAAGTGTCTCACAAAAAAGGAGTGTGAAGATATGATGGATAAATAACCACAAAAATCACAAGGGTAGTCCAAAATGACTCCACAAGCATGAGTACGTGGTTTCCACCTATATGACCACAATGGGCTGAAATAAGGTCCAAAACTCATTGATAAAAAACAAAAACAGGGAATGATGAAAAACCCCAAGGGAGAAAACCACTTGCCATAATAGAAGAAGAAGAAGGAAGATGTCCTCTTCAACCCCCCTAGGACAACTTCCATCAAGAAATCTACAAAGGACCCATCAGATGTCTAAAAAAAGTGGAGACTCGTCGAAAAAGCCACAACCACAAGAATCGCTAGGGAAGTCCAAATCGACTTCACAAGCATAAGTATGTGGTTACCACCTATATGGACACAATGGGCTAATAAATTTCCAAAAAAATGGATTAACAAAATAAGGACACCTAATGATATTGGAGTGTCAAGTTCAACCGAGAATGCACTCCATGATATAATAGTATTTGATCCACAAAAAAAAGTGTAGAAAATAGTTTTAAAATTTAAAAAGATTACCTCCATTATGTTCGGCTCAGAAAAACCTTTTCGATGACTATAAATACCCCCAGGGTTATGCATAGCGGCTATTTATCGCCAAATTGGATAAAATTAGGATTTTTGAAATTTGAAATTGGCTAATATTTGGGACCCTTGATCGGGGCCCATTAGCCAAAGATTTCTAGGTGAATTTTTTTTTGGAGATCAATTTGCCCCAATTTTATAATAATTTGACCATTTTAAGCTTAAATTTCCAATATTACCCCTAATAATGGTGAACCTTCTACATGCGTTTGGACACTATTTACCTGGATTTTGAAACTGATTTGCCAAATTTTTATAAATACATTTTGGGGACGATACCTTATGCATAACATTGAATACCCCTATATTTGGCTTTCAATGAGGCCTTCATTAGCAGGAAAAACAAAAAAAGTTCTCCTTTTTCACAAGGGAATATTCTTGAATCTTCTCAAAATTTGCAAGTTTTCTTTCATAGGAAATAAAACAAGTCTTCAAATAAATAAAATACCCCATGATTTTTAAAAGTAATAATATCCACAGTGGCTACCATAGCCTACATACAAACTATTTCATCAAATGGCTATGCGACATATATAAAAAAACATTGAGCACCGCCATTAGAAAAAATATTAATAGAATGCTCAACCACACTTGGTGACCATAACATTCACATATCAAAAATAAAAAACCATGGGTAAAAAATTGGTGCGGCCTCTTCACATGGTCATGGGTACACAGTGGATCGACAATCATCAACATGGGCACATGTCCTATCATGGAGATGCCTCCAATTGGCGCTTGATGAAGGTAAAAAAAATATGTTCCCGAACTTGTAGCGATATCCACCAGCTCCTTGCATCTTCTACAAAACGGTAATCCGCGCGCCAATCCCAGCTTTGTAGCTATGAAAAAAGTGCTTGCATGACGACCATGATCCACTGAATGCTCCTAATGATGCAAACTAGGCTTGAAAAAATAGAAATAGTAGTTGAATGCTCCTATGAGGTCATTGCTACCGTCACCATGGGCAATAGCCCAGAAAATCATACACACAAAATCAAAAGAAAGGGGTTCTAAATCATCGTAAGTCCACAAGAAATCAGTGCTTCTACAAAGCACGTATATTAGTAAGCTTGCATAAATCCCATTAAAAAAAGGAACAAACGATCTACGGTTCCCATCATCTGCTCCCATGCGGTCTCTCACAATTTTAGATTTATGTCACCCAACCCAATGCACAACATCATAGCAATCTGGCCCATGTACCAAAAATGTGGATCTTTCATCTGCACCATCTCTGAGAAATGACCTCTCATTCACCATCGCAGTGTCATGACAAAAGCTCACATTTTTATTGGAAAAATACATCCAACTTTATATTTCAAAAAAATCTACAGCTTCAAACAGAATACAGATGAATAAATGCATAGAATATGCGTCCTGAGCTCAAAGCTCCATGATCGTCCTGAGATCAAAGCTCCACCATCAATTTTACCATTGCACGAGGTCCTGCATTAGCCAATGGCCTCTTTGCTTGATTTTTTGTCGGAGCTGTATCAAAAATCATCGGGGAGAGAAGAAGTCTCCCAGTGCATAGTGAGTGATGAGTGCTAAGCTTACTCACGAATCAGGTATTCACAGTCCATACCAACAATTTATAATTTATCGAGGAATGTCAATAAGGCTCCTTTCTAGATGCTAAGTTTCTAGATGCTCACCACACCATGACATTGAGTGCCTTCTCCAGCAAGCCGTCGGGGCCTGTCAATTCAAAAAAATTTACCATCTGAGCATGCGATTTACCAGCAAGGTTGTTTGAAGGGGAAAATAGCTAACAAAATCTCCTCCATATTCTATTCACTCTCGAAATCCTTGTATATTCGAATAAAACCCATGAATTCTTTAGCATGTGAATGTTGAGCCTTACTGTGGGTGCAGCCAATAACAAACCAAGAAAATAGATCTCGACACCACAAAAATTGACTATGATGCCCATCGCTCATCTATTTTGTGGATGTTGTTGCTTATCTGAACCAACATTATCAATCGCTCGTAGCTTCTAAGAAAATAGGAGAGTGCCATCACAGCTTATCTACCATGTCCTTGGATAGTAATTCATGATTCATAATCGAATAGGAGCCATCACATGACCATGATTTCAACATCAACAACTATGTGCCAATTAGAACAAGAAATTAAGGGCACTCCTTATCATAGCAGGTAGAATCATTGTTCACCTAGAAGCATCAATCTCAACAAAACATGTCCATAATTTTATTGGTGCCAACTCGTATTCACTTAGCTGCTCCAACATACCAGTATGTGAACTCTCACGATTCCACCTCTACACCTCGTAGTAGCAGATTTGTTATGAACTTTAACAGACTGGTTTCATGAACTTTAGCATACTGGTGTCGAGCCACTTTCATGTCTCCACACTATGGATGGGAACGAATCCAAGGCAATGTTACCGCACCATCCATGATCCCAACATTGCACAACGGGTCTCATTAGCAGCTCCACTACTACCATTTATATCACCATAAAAAAATTTCAACTGCTACGTAAAAAAAACATCATCATCCCTAGCATCAAAACTACAACAAATAGTGAGTTGCAGAGGGAACCAAGGCTTCGGAATAAAAAACCTGCCATTACCATATACTTGTGGGTGTTCAAAAAACTTCAGATCCAACTACTATCAGGCTGTCAAGTCACAGACTATGGAGAAACTGTATTAGCCATCGCAGAGCTACTTTTGCCTAGCATTATGGAAAACTTTAATCCACGTGGTATAAGTGGCTAGTAGCAATGCAGTGGTGAAAACATGATAGTAATGCAAATCACAAATGAAAAACACTTGCTTGGAGATAAAAAAATCTCAACACCATCTAATATTTTCAGAACCTTGACATTTTTTTACATCTAAATGGCGCTCATCACATATCGAACTTCCACCAATCTTGCTAGCCATGCATCTGTAGCCTGTTATGAGCAACTCCTATAACATTCAAATATTTTTCATCCATACATTTTCCCTACCACAACATCAGGACTGACTGCTCCCTCGATGTCATAACCCAACACTGTTGAAGCAAACATTAGTAGACAACAAGTCAAGGCGCAGATTCTTCGGAAGTAATTCCCATCAATCAAAAAACTAAGTTGTTTCAATAATTGATGATGGTGAACTTGAACATCGTCCTCAACACAGATGCTGAAGCTAATAGAAAATCTCTCTCTAATGTGACGGGATTACATCAAGTAGTCTACAACAGTAGGCCCCAACCAACCCATCGAAAAACTTTGTTGCTTGCTAGAAAAAGTAAAAAAATTAGAACTCTTCCACATTGGACATTTACAAGAAGGTGAACTTGGATGTGTCATAGCGACTTTTATTTTGCAAACATAGTGAGAAAAATACTCACTAATAATAGTCAAAAAAATAATTCTCAGCTCTTCATTCTTAGCTCTTTCACCAGGATGCATCTCGGCTCTTATCTAGTCTTCATATCAAATGAGCATCACATCTAAAAATTCGGTTGTTTCTCATGCACCATTTGTCATTGGATTTTTAGGCCTCATAAATACACAAATGGGAATGCTCTGACACATCTATGTACTCCAAATCTTGTTGGATAACAATATGGAAACCAATCTTCCACATCTAATGTATAAGACCTATTGTGGCTGATCCACAACACACCCCAAAATTGGGGACCCACCTTTTTCATTCTTTCAAAGAAGACTGCAGTGGCCCAGATACCAAAAAAATCAAAGGAGGAGCAAAATACAGCAAGAAAAAGAGGTGTCGCGATATCGCGACATGTCGCTCCGTCGCTGCCAAGAAATGAAAGTTGTCACGATTTCGTGACATGTTGCACTGTCGCTGCCAAGAAATGAAAGTTGTCATGATTTCACGACGTGTTGCTATCTGCCAGAAATGAAAGTTGTCACGATTTCACGACATGTTGCGCTGTCGCTGCCAAGAAATGAAAGTTGTCACGATTTCGCGACGTGTTGCATCGTTGCCAAGAAATAAAAGTTGTCACGATTTCGTGACGTGTTGCGCTATCGCTGCCAAGAAATGAAAGTTGTCACGATTTCATGACGTGTTGCTCTGTCGCGGCTCAGACAAGCAAAATGCAGAGAAAGAAAGAAACATCACGATTTCATGACATGTCACATTTTCGTGGCTATGAGCAGCAGAATGCATCATGAAGAGAAAATGTCACGATATCGCGACGTGTCATAAAATCATGGTCAGAGCAAGCAGGAAGAAGTGTTGATCGAAAATGTCATGATTTCGCGACGTGCTATGAAATCGCGGTCCATAGAGGAGAGAGAAAGATAGAATGGAAAATTGTCACGATATCATGACATGTCATAAAATCGTGGTCAAACCAGTCAAACAGGGCAAGGCACTAAAGTTGTCGCGATATCGCGACATGTCACGATTTCATGACAGAAGCAGCCAAGGCATACAGAGATGAAAAGCGTCGCGATTTCGCGACAGGAAGCAGCCAAGGCGTACGAAGATGAAAAGCGTCATGATTTCATGACAGAAAGTAGCCAAGGTGAACGGAATGAAAAGGTGTCACGATTTCATGACAGAAAGTGAAAGATGGTGCAGAAGAGAGAAGTGTCACGATTTCGTGACATGTCGCGTTTTCGCGGCTAAGTGTAACAAAACCCAGCGAAGCAGAAAAGCGTCGCGATTTCGCGACAGGTTGCACCCACATGGCCCGATAGCATAAAAATGTCACGATTTCGTGACATGTATCATTTTCGCTGTGCATGGTGGCGGACAAGGCTGTTGGCCAAAAAATGTCACGATTTCGTGACACGTCTTGTTTTCGCGGTGCAGGTAGAAGAGCAGAGTTGCATGCAGAAAAACGTCGCGATATCGCGACATGCTATTTTTGTCACGATTTACAAGGGGGCAGTTATGAAGCATGCAGAGGAGCGTGAAACACGTGGCATACAGGTGTCAGGGTTACAGAAGCGTTACAGTTCACAGAGAATATCAAACGTTTCGGCATCGAACATAAAGTCAAAAGCAACGAAAAGGCGAGGAATACGAAACGATGCATTCTGGGAGGTGAAACGAAGCGTCGCAGAGCGAAACAGAGAACCGCACCAGAAAGTATAAAATCAGAGGCACAGATTGATACAGGGGTCAGAAATTGCTGCTAGCAGAGTTGCAGAGCCAAAGGCAACAAGCCATTCTGGGCCTGCTTTTGGAGCATTTTCCTCCACTTGTTCTGGTTTTGTCAAAACTGGAACATTCTGTCATTGTAACTGATATATTCTTTTAATACAGAAAATACTGAGAGTTGGCATCCCATTGACAAGAAAGAAGGAGTCATTTTTGCATGCAAGATTTAATGTTTTATTTTCCCCTTTCAGATTTCTAGGCTTATAGGTGAAGTTTAATGCAAGTGCTCTTGGTTGCTTCATGCGAATGTCTAAATCTGAAATCACAGTAAAAACCCCAGAAACCAGCACCTAGCTTATCTGGATTGTGCGAGTTTTGCAGGTTCAATAGGTTAGGTTGTATGCAGAAACCTCATTATCTTCGGTTTTGTCAGAATGGAATGGTAGCACTCTGAATGTAGTATAGTTTACCCTCTTTGCAATTTTATTCTCAATTATTTATTTTTTTTGCATTTTTTAATTTAGTCATCCAAATAAATAACTGAAAATCTACCAAAGCTCGAAATCGAAATAGATTCATCTTTTAGATTAATTCACTTTGAGTCCATTGCAATTTCAAAGTAAAATAAACCATAGTGCCCCTTGTTAACAGTTACTTGCAACCACTAAGGTATTCCTAGCATTTAAATTGAACAACATCATTGGTACAAAAAAAGGCTAACGTAACAGGAACCTTGGAGAAATTATCTGTGTAATTTCTTTGCAAGCAGAGGATTTGGGACTCAGATCCTATCGGAGAGAGTGTTTTCACAACTGGGTGAAAATACCACTCAACAGATTGGCGCTAGAAGGAGGGCAGAATTGGTTTACTTTATTTTGATTTTCATACAGAAGTAATATGTTTTTGATTCGATCTTGAAATTATCTCTTAAATCTCACAAACGGCTAAACTGTAGCATTTGTTTTTGTGTTGCAGGTTTTCTTGGACATAATCGAGGGTTTCGTCAGGCAGGCTGGACCCACCGCGCCGTATTGCGACTAGGTCCCAAACAAACTGGGAAACCATATTCCATGACCTTACACTCACTGGTACTCCCAAGAATAAAACCAAGCAAGTTGTAAGCTTACCAGTCACAAAAGATCTTTTTGCTCCAGGAACATCGAGTGGACCTACACCGGTGGTATCAGTTGCCACTAGTGTACCTATTGTCAGTAATATTTCCACTGCTCTTGTAGGGTTGTCCTCATCAATTTTGAGTCAAATGGCCCAACCTCCAGCAACTCCTTGGTATGGAGCTAATAATATCCCTTTGAACATTGTAGGGGATATCCATGAAATCCCTAAGAACATAGAAATATTCTTGCCCAAATATAAACCAGATGGCCCAAGAACTGCAGAAGAGCATATCCAAGCCTATAGGGATGTTTTGATAAGGTTGCAAGTCCAACATGAGGATGTGGCTTGCAGAATTTTTCCCATGAGCCTAGATCCAGTAGCTTATGAATGGTATATATGCTTGCCTACTGGTTCAATCACTTCATGGACGCAAATGGAGAACGCCTTTGTCAATCAGTTTAGGTCACCTTTGGATCCCGCAACCATTTACAATCAATTCATTACATGCAAAAGGGGCCAGGGTGAGCCAATCAGAACCTTTAATCAGAGATTCCAAAAATGCTATAATAGAGCAGTTCGACATTTTGCCATAGATCCCGCAGTGGCCTTGCAAATATATTTTGGGGCATTGGATCCCATGACAGCAATGTTTGCAAGATGAAATCCTCAAGTCACCATGCTCGCCTTAGCCTACAATGAAGCCATGACCATCGAGCAACAAATGACACCACAGGGCTATGGGTTTCCCCAGATGCCTATGATGGGACAATATGCTCCATATGGTCAAGCTCCCATGGCAAATCAGATCATGGCACCGCAAATGCCGAGCATGAATGCTTTCCCATATCAACAACCATATCCACCAGCACCTGCTTATGCACCCATTCCAATCCAACCAATCACATCCATTCCACCCGTTCTCGCATTTTTGCAAAATAGTCAATCGACTATGCAAGGAACCAGACAAGTTAATTCTCAGGCTATAGTTCCTTTCCCAAATCCAACTCCGATCCAAAGTGTAAATCCATACATGAATCAAATTCCTCAAAATCTGACTCAAATGTTAAATCAAGACCCCACCAATTATGCAAACCCAACGGGAATTAACAACAATGTAGCTCCACCGAAGGAGATTTATTCGGATGTTGAAGAGCTCAAGAAGATAGTTCATAAACTGAGCAATGACATGGTTCAAAAATAGAAGTATGAGTCCCATGCCCCTCATTCAAATCAAAATTTTAACAATAGAGGGAGACATTGGAACACAAAGCCAAACAATGGGGGAGTACCTGCCCCTATTGCCAATCAACTAGATACTTCTGCAGGACCTAGTCAATCCAGTTCCCTTTTGAATCTTTCCGATTTGGCATGGGAAAAAGGGTGTAGGTTGCACAACACAAAAGAGCACAATGAGAGGAATTGTCCTGAAATTGCTAGATACACTCATTGTCTCCAAGCCCAAGTAGATGACTTGGAACTGGTGTCAAATGAGGATCCATCCCAACATCAAGATGATAACATTATGGTGGTGGAAACTTTATACCATCAAGAAGGTGAGAGTGAGGAAGAAGAAGATGAAATTTTGGAACAGGAGGTGCAAGCTTTTCGAGAGTTTAGAAAGGGGAATCACGGATATCATTTGAGAAGTAAATATAAAGCCCCTCAAACATCATCAACACCACCAAATAACTCTATCCTTCCTTCGGATACTAAAGCAGATAACAATCCTCCTCCTCCACTTAGAAGAGAAATGTCTAATGACGCGCAGAAGACAGTCAAATTTGAAAAACCAAACTATGACATAGTGGAGGATCTAAAGAAGTCCAAATCAAGCCTTTCATTTTTTGAAGTGGCCAGGTTGCCTGGCCAAAAGGAAGCATTAATAAAGGCTCTGAACTCACCTGATCAAGTGCGGAAGGGAAAAGAAGTGGAGTCCCATCTGATTTTACGAAAGGAGAGACGGGATGTCCCGCCATTCTTATTGACTCTGAGAATTGCGGGTAAGAATTTGCATAATTGTTTGGTGGACACGGGTGCCACGAGCAACCTCATGCCTTCGGAGATATGTCAAATGCTAGGTCTACAACCTGTTTCATCCAAATGCAAGGTTTTGCAATTGGACCGATCAGAGGTAAATGTGGTAGGGACCTTGTATGATGTCAAAATTCAATTAAATTCTGAACCCAGGGTCCAGCAGGTTGTCGACATTCTGGTTGTTAATATCCCAAGTAGATATGGAATGCTACTTGCAAGGGATTGGATGAAAACTCTGAATGGCTATTTTTCAACAGATTGCTCACATATGTGGCTACCCTGGAAAGGAATTGCAAATCAAATCAGAGTGGAAAATGAACCGAGGCTTAAAGAGATCATAACAGAATTTAATAAGCCAAATGAAGTTCAGTTTTCTGAGCCAGAATTGGGGGTGTATGCATTTGATGTTGAAGAGGCTATTGAAGAGCCTAAAGGGGAAACATTTCATGATAGCTCTCTTGAGGAAAATGATTTCACATGGTTGCTTAGGTTTGATGGATCCAAATCCAGACAGGGAGCAGGAGCTGGAGTCGAGCTCACTAGTCCAAGGGGTAAATCATTATTGGTTGCTTATAGACTGCAATTTCCTTGCACAAACAACATGGCAGAATATGAAGCACTGATCTTTGGTTTACAACTAGCGTTGAGCAAGCAAGTTAAATGCTTGAAAGTATTGGGAGATTCTGAACTGGTAGTCAAGCAGATTAAAGGACAATATACATGCCATGATAAGAGATTGAGCCTTTATAGAACTAGGGTCATGGACCTCATTGAGGAATTCGACGCTTTCAATATAGCCCTTATTTCTAGAAAAGGAAATCGCATAGCAGACTCTCTTGCAGTCATCGCGGGCATGTTAAATCCAGTTGATATAAAAAGGTGTAAAAAGTTCTCCATTGAATTAGTTCCTTGTCCATCAATACCTGATAATGTCAAGAATTTCCAAGTTTTTGAAAATGACAGACACATATTCAAATTTGTCACGAACTCGGGTATTTTTGAAAATCAGGTGATTGATGAGGAGCAAAGATGGCAAGAAGAAGAAGAAAGCGAAGGGGAAACTGCATGTCAATCCAACAAAATACCTAAAGACATAGTTTCACTGGAGAAAATGTTCGATATGGGATACAAGGCCAGAAAAGAAAAAAAGGTTCCACTCCCCAAAGATGCATGTGATCTAATTAATCTAGGGAGTGCAGACAATCCACGGGAAGTGTACATCGCAAAGGCATGTACAACTGAAGAAAGAGAAAGTATAATACATGCACTAAAGAACTACGTGGATTGCATTGCTTGGAATTATAACGAGTTGAAAACATACAACCAAAATGTCATTACACATACCATCCCTCTAAAGCCGGACTCCAAGCCTTTCAGACAAAGACAGCGAGTTGTTAACCCGCTATTGGAGCCCTTAATAGAAAAGGAGGTCAAAATATTATTGGAAGCGAAGATTATTTTTCCTGTTAGGCACTCAACCTGGGTTGCTAACCTCGTTCCAGTAAGAAAGAAGAGCGGAGAGATTAGGCTATGTATAGATTTTAGAAATCTTAACAAGGCCTCTCAAAAGGATAACTATCCATTGCCATCCATTGATGAAATTTTGCAAACAGTGAATGGATCTGAAATGATGTCTTTTCTTGATGGATATTCTGGATATAATCAAATTCTTATTCATCCCAATGACAGGATGAAAACAGCCTTCACCACCAAGTGGGGGACATTTGCCTACAAAAGAATGCCGTTTGGACTGTTAAATGCTGGTGCAACATTTCAACGTGCCATGGACTATGCATTCAAAGGGCTTATAGGCAAGTGTATCATTGTGTATGTGGATGATATTCCAATATTTTCAAAGAAAAGAGAAGACCATGTCAAGGATTTGAAAAAAGTTCTTCAAAGATGCAGAGAACATGGAATTTCTTTAAATCCAAAAAAGTGCATCTTTGGAGTAACAGAAGGAAAGCTGCTTGGTCACATCATTTCAAAAGAGGGCATATCCATTGACCCAGAAAGGATAAAAGCTATCCAAAACTTGCCTCTCCCGGGTAGTAAAAAAGAGTTGAGATCTTTCTTTGGGCAAATTAATTTTGTGAGGAAGTTCATTTCGAGCTTCGCTGAGATAGCCAAACCTTTGAACAAAATGCTCAAGAAGGATGTAGATGTCAGATGGAACGAAGAAAGTAGGGTGGCCTTTCAGAACATTAAGGATGCCATTTCCAGAGCCCCTGCCCTCATAAGTCCAGACTATTCTAAACCTTTCTATATTTATGCTTTCGCATCGGAACACTCTTTTGCGAGTGTCTTGACCCAGAAAGGTGAGGATAGTGCAGAGAATCCCATAGCATTTTTAAGTGCTCCTTTAAAAGATGCTCAATTGAGGTATTCCATCCTTGATAAGCAGATGTACGCACTTTTTAAAATGGTAAAAAAATTTAGACATTACATTGTGCACAGCAGAGTTATTGCCATCGTGCCTGACCCTGCTGTCAAGACCATGTTTTTACAGAACGAGCTAGGTGAGAAAAGAGGGAAATGGATTTCTACCATCCAAGAATTTGATCTTGAAATCCAACCTATGAAACTAGTTCGAGGACAGGGACTTGTGAAGGCGATCGCTGAGAATAATCCGCAAATGACATGCCAATATTCAAATGCAGAATACATTTCTAAGGATGACTGGTATGTTGACATTGTGCATTTTCTATTGAATGGTAAGTGTCCCTCCAATTTGAATTCAACTCAAAGAAGAGCTTTAAGACTTAAATCTGTTAATTATCTGATTAGATCTGGTTGTCTGTACAGGAAAAATCATGAAGGGATCTACTTGAGATGTCTGAATAAAGAAGAAGCTGCCAAGGTTCTACAGGAATTTCATGGGAAATATGGAACTGGCCATGGTGCGGCAAATGCTACAGTGCATCAAATTCTGAGAGCAGGATACTATTGGCCTCACATTTTTAAAGATGCGCATGCTCATGTACGATCTTGCCACATTTGTCAAGTAGCGGCCAACAGAGAAAGAAATGCAGCCATGCCATTACAACCTGTAGTTGAGATGAGACCATTTGCACAATGGGGATTAGATTTCATTGGGGTTATTAACCCAAATTCTTTTGATTCCCATAAATTCATACTAACAGCTACAGATTATTGTACAAGGTGGACAGAAGCAGTTCCTACAAAACATGCCACTACAGACGTTGTAATAAGATTCCTTGAGGACCACATCATAACAAGATTCGGAATGCCCGATTCTATTGTCAGTGACAATGGTAAAGCTTTTATTTCTACGCAATTTGTAGATTGGGCATATGACAATAAAGTGAGTTTAAAATTTGCATCTAATTATTACCCTCAAGGAAATGGTTTGGCCGAATCTTCAAACAAAAATTTGTTGAATATCATTAAGAAATTACTGGAAAAGAACCCTCGGGATTGGCACAACCAGTTAAAGTTTGCCCTTTGGGCAGATAGGACCAGAGTAAAAGAATCCATAGGGAATACCCCCTATCATTTGGTCTATGGACAAGACCCGATATTTCCTGCAAACTTGAAGTTGCAAACCTTGCATTTCATGCAAGAATACTTGGGGACAGATAACCAAGTTGAAGCCAGATTAAGTCATTTACTGCACCTTGATGAAAAGAGGGAGGAAGCCATGACTCACATGAATAAACATCAAGAGGTTGTTAAAATATGGTTTGACAGAAGATCCAAAATCAAGTCCTTCAGAATTTCAGATTTGGTTCTACTGTGGGATAAAAGACATGAAGAAAAGGGAAATCATCAAAAATTTGATTGTCTTTGGTTAGGCCCTTATCAGATCTCAAAAATTCTAGGGAAAAATACCTTCAGGTTGAGAACTTTAGAAGGGAAAGATCTGACGTTACCAGTTAATGGGCATGTTTTAAAGCATTATTTTAGCCCTTAAGTCATAAGAGATTGATATTATACTTTTCGGTTTTGGTATGGATTTTCAGATTTTGTTTTGTTTGTTTTAGGATTGCTAGTCTAGTTAGGATTTAAGGTGTGTGTGTTCATTTCATTTGGCATATTTTTGTTTGTTTATATGCAAAAAAAAAAAAGAGAAAAAGAAAAATTGAGATGTCAACTTATGCCTAAGACTAGGAGAATATGAAACATTGGAATTATGTTGTAGAAGCTCCGCAAATAACACAAACATCTTAAATACTATCGTTTGAATCTTGTGATGCATGAAGTTGTCAGTTTTGCACATTATGGTAAAATAGATGATATATTCCAAAAGAAGCAGTGCATTCATATCTCATGTCATATTCCACATTGCATATACATGTCATCTCAGTTACATTTTCATTCCATGGGCAATCATTGAGAAGGTGTCGAATCCTCTTAGGATTATTACATAACATATTTTAAAAGGATCCTAAGGTTGGGAACTGCTGCCCAAACTATCTTGAACCAAGCACATTCCATGCACATTAAAAAGAATCTTGAGCAAAATGGTCAAAACCATACTTGGATGAAAAGGGGAGGTGAAAAGAATATTTCATGTCTGTCCTATCATGCAACATAATCCTTAAAACAAGTGGTTTTTACCACTTCCATCAAGCTTAAAGTCTAAAACCAGAGTAGTAAGGATAGGATTAAATCCTCATCGAACTTAGGTTGAGGATCCAACTCCCCAAAGCTCTGATTTGACCTACATGGAGTAGTAAGGATAGGGCATAATTCTCATCTCGCTTAGGTTGAGAATCTGATTCCCCAAAGCTTCCATTTTGTCCATTTCATCATAAAGCTTGGATTGGAAGGATCGTACTACATGTCCTCTGCAAAGGATGGGTAGTCATCCCAAAGGTCCAAGCAATAAAAATAAAACTAATTTTTCCATTTCATCTCAATCTTGGATTGGAAGGATTGTACTACGTGTCCTCTGCAAAGGATGGGTAGTCATCCCCAAGGTCCAAGAGATAAAAGATAATATTTTCCATTTCATCTTAATATTGGATTGGAGGGATCGTACTACATGTCCCTAGCAAGGATGGGTAGTCATCCCAAAGGTCCAAGAAATAAAAGAAAAAGAATGAATGAAGCCAAGTCATGGATTATGGGGTTAAGTATGCTCATGCGTGGCAACATGTCTTGTCTAAAAGCAAGACCACTGATTGCTCATATGGATAGACTAGCTCTGACCATTTCATCCATAATAGGTTAGATTATTTTATTCAAGATGAGGTAATGAACTCCAAATCAGAATAGTAAGGATAGGGTTAAATTCCCATCTCGCTTAGGTTGGGAATCCTATTCCCCAAAGTTCTGATTTCACTCACACTTGCACATGGGTTCAAGATGGTAGTGACACATAACCAACTTTGGGATCTAGTAAATTAATTTAGTAGACATATATTTGGTCCTAAGAGGGTTTGACATTTTTAATATGTTTGTCCATGATATTAGAAGGTTTGAGCATTTATAAAGCAGGTTTGACATCTCTAGCATCTTCATCATGCATCAAATCCTGCGTAAATCATTCATAGCCTTGCATACAAATCATAAGTGAAACTGACAATGGAATGTTGAACAAGTTCAAATGATAGAGAATGAAACACATTGCACACACCGAGCTGATACTTAATGATTCTGATGTTTCACATATTTCTGATCTATGGGCATTTGTTTATATTTCTTATGTGCTAATGCTGGTTTTGAGTTTGTGTACTTCCAGGTTGGGTTCTCACCAAAATGCTCAGGAGCATTTGACAGCAGAGTCGCCATTTGTTGTGGCTGATCCACAACACACCCCAAAATTGGGGACCCACCTTTTTCATTCTTTCAAAGAAGACTGTAGTGGCCCAGATACCAAAAAAATCAAAGGAGGAGCAAAATACAACAAGAAAAAGAGGTGTCGCGATATCGCGACATGTCGCTCCGTCATTGCCAAGAAATGAAAGTTGTCACGATTTCGTGACATGTTGCTCCTCGTCGCTACCCATAAATGAAAGTTGTCATGATTTCACGACTTTCTCCAAAAATGAAAGTTGTCGCATTTCACGACGTGTTCAAGAAATGAAAGTTGTCACGATTTTGCGACGTGTCTGTCGTTGCCAAGAAATAAAAGTTGTCATGATTTCATGACGTGTTTGTCGCCAAGAAATGAAAGTTGTCACGATTTCATGACGTGTTGCTGTCACTGCTAAGAAATGAAAGTTGTCACGATTTCATGACGTGTTGCTCTATCACGGCTCAGACAAGCAAAATGTAGAGAAAGAAAGAAACGTCGCGATTTCATGACATGTCACATTTTCGTGGCTATGAGCAGCAGAATGCATCATGAAGAGAAAATGTCATGATATCGTGACGTGTCATAAAATCATGGTCAGAGCAAGCAGGAAGAAGTGTTGATCGAAAATGTCACGATTTTGCGACGTGCTATGAAATCGCGGTCCATAGAGGAGAGAGAAATAGAATGGAAAATTGTCACGATATCATGACATGTCATAAAATCATGGTCAAACATACAACAGGGCAAGGCACTAAAGTTGTCGCGATTATCGACATTCGTTCAAAAAAAGATGAACATGCTTTTCGCACAAAAGTCGCCAAGGTGAACGAAATGTAAAGGTGTCACGATTTAGCGACAGAAAGTGAGAAGATGGTACAGAAGAGAGAAGTGTCACGATTTCGTGACATGTCACATTTTTGCGGCTAAGTGTAACAAAACCCAACGAAGCAGAAAAGCGTCACGATTTCACGACAGGTTGCACCCACATGGCCCGATAGCATAAAAATGTCATGATTTCATGACATGTATCATTTTCGTTGTGCATGGTGGCGGACAAGGCTGTTGGCCAAAAAATGTCATGATTTCGTGACACGTCTTATTTTCATGATGCAGGTAGAAGAGCAGAGTTGCATGTAGAAAAACGTCGTGATATCGTGACATGCTATTTTTGTCATGATTTACAAGGGGGCAGTTACGAAGCATGCAGAGGAGCATGAAACACGTGGCATACAGGTGTCAGGGTTATAGAAGCGTTACAGTTCATAGAGAATATCAAACATTTCGACATCGAACATAAAGTCAAAAGCAACGAAAAGGGAGGAATACGAAACGATGCATTCTGGGAGGTGAAACGAAGCGTCACAGAGCGAAACAGAGAACCGCACCAGAAAGTATAAAATCGGAGGCACAGATTGATACAGGGGTCAAAAATTGCTGCTAGCAGAGTTGCAGAGCCAAAGGCAACAAGCCATTCTGGGCCTGCTTTTGGAGCATTTTCCTCCAATTGTTCTGGTTTTGTCAAAATTGGAACATTCTGTCATTGTAATTGATATATTTATTTTAATACAGAAAATACTAGAGAGTTGCATCCCATTGACAAGAAAGAAGGAGTCATTTTTGCATGCAAGATTTAATGTTTTATTTTCCCCTTTCAGATTTCTAGGTTTATAGGTGAAGTTTAATGCAAGTGCTCTTGGTTGCTTCATGCGAATGTCTAAATCTGAAATCATAGTAAAAACCCCAGAAACCAACACCTAGCTTATCTGGATTGTGCGAGTTTTGTAGGTTCAATAGGTTAGGTTGTATGCAGAAACCTCATTATCTTCGGTTTTGTCAGAACGGAATGGTAGCACTCTAAATGTAGTATAGTTTACCCTCTTTGCAATTTTATTCTCAATTATTTATTTTTTTTGCATTTTTTAATTTAGTCATCCAAATAAATAACTGAAAATCTACCAAAGCTCGAAATCAAAATAGATTCATCTTTTAGATTAATTCACTTTGAGTCCATTGCAATTTCAAAGTAAAATAAACCATAGTGCCCCTTGTTAACAGTTACTTGCAACCACTAAGGTATTCCCAACATTTAAATTGAACAACATCATTGGTACAAAAAAGGCTAACGTAACAGGAACCTTGGAGAAATTATCTGTGTAATTTCTTTGCAAGCAGAGGATTTGGGACTCGGATCCTATCGGAGAGTGTGTTTTCACAACTGGGTGAAAATACCACTCAACAAGACCCTAGCATATCGAATCAAGCCATTCTTCTACAACTAGTGCCATCAGGAACAAACCTTCTACACATTGTAGCTGATATGCTATTACGTAAAAATATTACGATATACAACCATTGCTTGAGAAAAAAACATACTGACACCACAACAAATCTCAATTCCAAATAATATTTGCTTATGGAAGATGTTGACAAAATCGAGTGGGTGGAACCTTCTCGTTTCTCTAGGCGCACCATTTGAAGAAAACAAAGAGAAATCATCTTCGACTGCATAAAAAATTGGTTTAGCGAGCATGGAGTGTCATGAAGGATTGGCTTAGCAGGTTACACAAGGGATGGTCTCTACCATTTTCCCACTCCATAAGATCACAGAAGGTTGAAAAATATCCCTCCTGTGTGCAACAAGTATGCAAGAGTTCATTAGTTGTAAGGCCCACCGCGACCATTATTTTCAATGACCATAAAAAATATGAGACTCAAGCGATCCATTGCCCATAAAAAACTATATGATTCTTTGAATTCTCTGACTTTAAATCAAGTTTGTCAACAATAGAGCCTCGAACGTGGCCAAGGGTGGTCCTCAAAACAAGAAACATCTCACAAGCATTCAACCTCATTGAATTTGCACTACCACGACATGTAGAAGATGGTGCTCATAGAAGATGAATGGAAAGGTTTTTCCTACAGGCTGCTCTTGAGAAGAGATAAAAAAAATTCCATGACATACATCCATTGAAGACATTGTCAGCAAATTATGGCTACCTCCATTGATGACATATTTTGTCTAACCTTTCAAGGACCATGTTCCAGCTATACATCAGGTACTGTTCATTGTAGGAAAAAAAAAGGTCCATTGAGTCTTCATAGTTTGCCTTCTTTACAGGCAGTTTGACTGGCCAAAAGAGTTCAGTCAACTTATCGACAAGGAGACACTCATACCCAGGAATGAGCGACGATCCCTCCACCTCCATCTTGACTTCAATGAGCATTGCAAGTTCCAAGAAAAAAATCAAAGATCTCTCATTGTAAAACCTCCTACCTCAACTACAGATGCACCAGAAATTGAATGCAACTTTTAGTTCAACAGGCATAGTGGGATCCGTAAAATGAGTCGTTCATTCTAAAAATAGATGACACTCAATCAATGACTACTTCAAAAGACATATCCACAAGGTACACCAAAATTTACACTGGTACAAATTTGCATCTCTGATTGAAAACAAAGGAACTAGGGAGTATGCACATTATCTCGAGAAAGTCGTATTGCATTTGGAAGTGCACATCCATATTTTGGGTGAAAATTCACTTAAATCTTCTTTTCACACACGTATAACATTGAATGAACACAAGCAGAGCACATCAGTCACCGTGATACTAAAAAGAGCTCGAAGGAAATAAAGTCGATATATGCACCAAGTATACCAAGCCATCACGTAGCTCATGGATAATTAAGGAGCGATAGAGCTCATGAATAACTATGGTTTGGTGATTTAGTTGGGTTCCATCACGTTGTTTTTGCGCCCACCTACAAGTAGTGTTCATCTGCAACTTCACATTGGTTTTGTTGCCTTTCACCATGAAAAATAACAAACGCACCTTTGGAAAGAAGGTCTGCACCATTGATAAAAACTCTAACTCCGCACAGAAGAGAAATAAAAAAATATAGATACACATATCTTTTCGTTGCACATGGTATACTTTAGCAGAATGGGTTGCTAATAGCTCGTCCACTGGAATCACCCTCAAACTTCAGCAGAATGGGTTGCTAATAGCTCGTCCACTGGAATCACCCTCAAACTTTAGTAGAATATCACCTTAAATGCATTTGAAGGTTTGGACAGAGGGGTCGATAGGGCCACATGTATTTATAACAAAAGATAGGACAAGTACATTTACTTGTCAAACTCAGATATAAAAATACAGATCTATAGTATAAAACACTACAACACCATCATGTAAAATGTAGCTTCCATCCCAAAATAGTTGCTACCTTTAATGCTTCCTTCACTTGAAAAGCTCACCGCCAGTAGAACTGGTAGATATGGTGCTCACAGTGATCCACTGAAAGTTAAGCACAACAAAAAAAACAAGTTTTGGAGTAGGTCGGAGATGTTTCACGCTGGATATTAAGTTGCTTCAGCTTAGGAGATAATGCGTACAACCATGAAAATGGGCCCATAAAAATCACTCACAGCATAACATCTTCCTAAAAATAAGGATAGATAAAAAAATGTTGAAGAGAAAAATGATCTTAGCAAATCCTCGGGCATCAAGACTTATAGTTAACCCACAAAAAACTAAAAAAAAATTTCCCTCACAAACTGTAGATTTCTTTTAACCATATGGTTTCTGATCTATCAAAATATGTAAAGCATACTACCTCGGTAAAAAAATTATGGAGAGGAAAAAAAAGGAAGGGGGATTTCCATGAGGGAAATGCCCCCATGAGGAAAAGCTCCTCAGGCTCATAGGGAAGGGAAATCCTGCTCTGATACCATGTTAGAAAATATGATACTTTATTAATTATTCCATGAGATCAGCTATGCATAAATAACAAAGTTGATCTCTAGTGAGTCGTTGGATTACAAAAATCTAATAGATCTGATATAATCATAACTAGGAGTTTATCAATATCAAAAAGAGTGATAACTCAAATAGAATATCCTAGTAGAACTTAAAATATACTCTAACACTTTTTTTTCCCTATATTTGGTTATGCTTCTTATTATTTCCTTTGAAATGATCCCCTTCCCTTTGTTTGTTTGTTTGAATGTGTATTTTCTCTTTACTTCCTTCACTTTTTGTAACACCTACAAAATTTAATTAGTCCAAAGTTTATTTTGAGACCTGCTTGATAATGCTTCTACCTTTCATTTATTCGATGGATATGGTATTTATCCTATTCGACTTCTCCATTGGCTTGTGCCACAATATGGATGAGTTTATATTATTTGAATTTTAACTTTAATCCTCTCTACATTATCCTCGGCTTTATCCCAATCCTGGCCATCTCCATGAGTGGCTAATGTAGGAGGTATTGATATATCACCTACAACATGTTTAGGAAGCACACACCCCCCAACTAATATGCCATTAAAATCATCGTTTAATACTTCCATTGCAAGTGTGGCGACCCCTACGTATCATCCAAAAATGTATCCATGCTACCAATTTAATATATTTTTTATTTTTTAATGTCTTGAAGCCTCTCATATTTGATCAAAGTAAAAGTTAATTATTAACATAGCCTATATTTATTTAAGCTCCACATCCTCTACATCTTCTTCCTTGGTTTGGAGAGCGATGATCAAATCTATGCTCACTTCCATGTGACCAGATTTTTGTGGTGAGTAGATTTCACCAACCTTCACTATCCCTTTACCAACTAAACATAATCTCCCACGTTTACCTCATTCAATGTCCACGTCAGTCGATCAATGATGTCCATGTTAGCATTGTGGCCATGGATTTGTTGCTTCAGTACGACTAGGTTCTTTGTCACGTGTACATCTAACATTTTAGCCACACATAGCTAGTTTTCCAATTTAGCATATCCATATCTCTCCTCTAGTCTTCGCACCATCCCGCCTAAGTCTTCATTTTGGTAATCCATGGTGTCATCAAGCCACGTGGACCCCTCAATGTCAAAGCTCACCATCCATTTCATGGGATCCACATCATCACATCGATCTAGCTTGGAGGGCCCAGTCGAGTTATCCACCATGTCATCCAACTATGCCATTTATATTTCCTCTCTTTCATACCCGATCATCGTTGTCTAACTCATATCCAATGAAGATGTCCACCTTAGCATCTATGCCATCCAGGGGCTCAGTCCATCCTTGTTCTTCGATTGCCATAGCTCGGTGTCTGCCAACCTACTACTAAGTTAGTTTATTGCATCATCCAAGTACGTGTCCTCGCTTGTCCATGTTGTCTCAAGTCCAAGTCTTCGCTGCATCATAGTCGGCAATCGGTCTTCGTTCATAGTATTGATTCTGCAATCCACTGTTCCATTGATCCATCTAAACACACGTGCTAAGGTCTCACCTTTTTGCAACCTGCCCAAAACATCAAACCTAATGTTATTACCATGAAGATTTTAATATAAACTAAACATACCCTCACCTTTATTAAATAAAGTCTTCACTATGTTAAGAAATCCCACGTGAAAAATATTTAATTTAAATCATTCTATATGTTTATGTATGCATATCACATGCATATATTTTAGTTTTTTTTTTTGTTTTTTATATTTTATTTACTTTTAATTTTTAAATTTGATTTTATTTATATATATTATATATTGATATATATATATATATATATATAAGTAAATAATATATGTTTTTATCGATGTGATCAGTTTTATCCATATAAATTCAAAGAAACTAAAACATTAAACTAAACAATAAAACCAAACAAAGAAGCAAAACCAAACCCATATATAAGAGAATTTACTAAAAACTAACGGAGACAATAAATGACAACTAAACGTTGGAACCAAAGAAAAATCTCACTCCAAGGACACCAAAACTCCCAAAAAATAAAATTTAAAAGGTGGGTACCCAATTTTGGGGTAAGTTGTGCAATGACCACAAAAAATGATGACTGTATTGGGAAATGCTCCTGAGCATTTTAGGTGAAGAACCCAATATGAAATGAGAACATAAAATATAAACGAAAGAATAATTATTTAGCAATGTCCCGAGAAGGTGGGGGTCAACAACTTTGAATAAAAAAACTAATCCATCTACCTTTGCTCAGTGTGTGAAAAGTGATTTATTTTACATTTCTTGAAATCATTCGGATCCCATCATCTGTTTTGCATTTAGGATTTTAAGCACGACTCATAAATTTTTTTTTACAAACATAGCCCTACTGTCAGTCAGACATCTATAGCCTCAATAGAGCTTATCTATGAAGAACACAAGATTATACTAGAGAGAGGGGGTTGACAGTATAATATGAAATTTTACTTTTCTTTCCCAACCAATATTACTCAATGTTAACAATTACAATATTAATAGCAATAATCAAAGAAATGCATAAATCATCACACACATGAGAGACACAAATTTAACTTGGTTCACCCAATGTGGGTTACATCCACAAAGAAAATATTTCTTCTAAATTTTCTCAATAAATCTCCTAGGAATCAATTTCCTATTACAATGTTTATGGACCTATGTCAAAAGGAGATATCAATCCCCAATGCTCTTATTTGTGGATCTCTCTCCACATGAGAACTCTATAACATTTTCTCTAGTTTGTGGATCTCTCTCAACAGGAGAACTCTATCCCATCTAATATGGTTTATGGACCTCTCTCCATAGGAGAAATCTATCCCCTATGCACTGGTTTGTGGACCTCTCTCCATAGGAGAACTCTATCCCCTCTAAACTGGTTTGTGGACCTCTCTCCATAGGAGAACTCTATCCCCTCTAAACTGGTTTGTGGACCTCTCTCCATAGGAGAACTCTATCCCCTCTGCTTTGGTCTACTCCAAAGCCTACTCTCAACTCTATCTCAAATTGAAAATAAACCTCATTACAAGGCTAGCACACCTCTTCTTACAAATATATCTCAATTTTGTTTCAAGCCTTCACAATACTTGCTCAAATTTACCTCAAAGCTGCTCCAAGTCTTCTCACAAGACTTGCTCAAATCTACCTCAAATTTGCTCCAAGTCTTCTCACAAGACTTTCTCAATTCTCCTTCAAGTCTTCTCACAAGACTTACTCAAATCTACCTCAAATATGCTCCAAGTATTCTCACAATACTTGCTCAAATATGCTCCAAGTCTTCTCAAAATACTTGCTCAAATCTGCTCCAAGTCTTCTCACAAGACTTTATCAAATCTGCCTTCAATACTGCTCATAAAACCTACTCAAATATTTCCAAATCTTGCATACAAATAAATCTTAAATCTCTTTCAAAAAAGCTTTATTCAAATAGACATATTCTACTTTAGAATTCATTTAACCTCTGGAACATCTAGATAATGATATGCCCTATCAAAAACCTAATATGTTCTTCACATTTATGAATATTGCATTCAACTAATCCAACCTCTATTTCTTTTAAATTCCATTCAAATTAGATCAAAATAGTGTAAATTATTTCACAAAGCTGGTATTTCTTTCTTACATATTTGGTCTCAAGGATCAACCACACTAATGCACAAATTTCCCTCACAATATTTATTTAAAACACTTTCACAATTGCTTTCAAAATTTCTCAAACCAATGCTCAAAAGGTTTCACAATGATGCACAAACTTGTCTTCAAACCTAGCACAAGTAGTTTACAATATCTAGCACAAATATCTCAAACTCTTCCAACAATAGAAGCACACCTTTTTCTCAAAATTTATACCAAATGTTTCCAACACCGTTCAACAATGAAGCATAAGAAGATATCAACCTCTAATGCTATTGTTTTAATTTTCTCAACAATTTATGCACATGTAGGTCCCAAATCCTAACTTAAATACTTTCAAAAATGCATACCAAACAACCCTTTTATCTCCACATTATGTTCCAGAAACATTTACTCAAAAAAACACCTTAAAGAAGAAATGATGTGCCCATACCTCTTAATTCGCTCTTATGAAGATATGTCCTCAAAAATTTGTCTCACAAACAACTAATATGTCTAGTGCCACTTCAAGGGTTAGATAGCAAAATACTTTTTCAAAACATCCACATGAACTTTTTTCTCAAAAAGGTGTGCTCAAAGAAGTCAGATCTTTAATAACTCTTCTTCGTTCTCAAAATAGAAGCATTATTACTTATCAAAAGTCCTCAAAATCACTTTTCACCATACAAGAATTACAACAAAATGTCAAGTCACTATTACACCTTATTACTCCTATTCTTGCATGCAAAACATATTTTTCATTTATGCACTTTTCAAAAATAAAACTATTTAAAGCACTCTTAATATTATATTAAATTTCACCCTTATAACTCCCTAAGTGCAAATTCAAACTTTATTAAACTTAACGCTTATGACTCCAAAATAGCAAAAATCATGCTTCATTAATTTTAAATCTTATGACACTCTTAATAAAAACTTAACCCTTATGACTCCCTAAAATCAAGCAAAAATTTTATGAAAAATAGTTTTCCCTTACCACTTCTTCTATCGTGGGGATTCGAGTGCGTGACCTCATGGAGCCCATGCTCTAGCACTTGCTAGAGCACCGCATGGGCTAACTGCCCACACAACAACCTCAATACATAAAATTTAATTTAACCCTTTCATGGACCTTTGATCAACAAAAAAATGTGAATAACCCGTCACTGTCGAGACTCGATCTCGAAACCTCCTGTCTGCCACACCTTGCGCAGGGTCTACCTTCCACCTGAGCTACCCGCTATGGAAATAACCATGCACCTAATCTTACTAAAAACTCATGCACCATCCACCTATTTTAAAACACGTGCATCTCTTTCTTCTCTTTGCATTTGTTCGAACACCGTACGCTATGCTTTGCAAATAGGATGCAGTAAGAAATTAGAATGCCAAAAATTATCTTTTCTCCACAACAAAATGATTTTGGTTCCACCTTATATATGCACTTCGACTTAGGAAAAACGATGTCGGTGCTTTGCCACTTAAAAAGATTTAAATTTTGGCACCATAGGAAATTCAAATTATTATTATAATATTTAATTTTTAAAATTAAATATTATAATTAATATTTTTAGAACCTTTGTATTTTGCCTTGGGAACTTCTTCAACCTTGCAAATAATGAACCTTTTTCAAAGGAGATTTGTCTACCTTGTCTTCCTTTTTCAATGGAGATATTTGCCTTGCAATTTTAATATTTCAACCTAGGAGATGATTTTCAATAATTTTACCTTTGATATCAATGACAACCAAAATACTAAAAATTTCCAACAATCTGACTCACCCTTTCATTTACTTGATACTTTGCAAAGCCTTTCCTTATAAACAAGCTATGTCCAGATACATCTCTATTGTCAATCAGGCGTCTATAGCCTCGATAGAGTTTATCTAAACTTTGTGATTGATCTTTAACGTGTTTTCCTTTAATTGTTTTTTTTATAAATTTGCAACAATTTATATATCACGAGGGTTAGGAAGCATAGAGATGGAGCGTGTTGAATTTTTGCCTTAATTTACAAATAGAGATGACTTCATCCATCATGACTTCCAAAAATACCCTTTAATTATGTGAGTTACATGTGGAGCTTTGGCGAAATGCTTCATTGTTCCACTCTCCACCATTTTAGTCCCAAAATTTGAGCATGATCACAAAATAACTCACCCTCTTTTTCTTAGGTTCATCTACTTTTAGATTAGGTATTCCAACCTATTTAACAAAAGAACACAAAAAATAAACAAGAGGCCATAAATTAGCGATCACAAAACATCACCTCAAAATAAGGGAATAGCCAAAAACACAAAACTAAAATCACAGACCAAAATCTAATCTAATGCAAACTAACAAGAAAGCAAAACAAAATAAAAATTAAGTACAAAGTGCAAAAACACCAAAGCTAAACAAAAACATGAAAACCAACACTATATACAAAAATATACAATAATGTACAAGAGGATGTAAAATTTGGGCTATCATTTCCCTATATGCTAAACACAATTAGCACACTTTAAAAGATATATCATAATATGTATGCCAAACCTTACAGGAATCTAGCCAAAAAACACTATGCCATAAAGTGCAACAACCATTATTTTACATCTTTCATCCCACTATTTTAGTATAGTTCCATTAGTAATCCCATAGTGGAGTTTCAAATCATCAAATTGATAAGACAAATTATTTCTTGCCTATTCATTACAATATGAATTTCACAATTCGATTCATGATTTAGAATTAGGCTTTCCTTTTCAAATATGAGATCTTGCAAATAGGATCCTATTTCTGAAAAATTCAAAGCCAATTCATTTTCCATGTTTGTAGGCCAATCAAATGTATGCAAAAATTTGCAAGCATCTAGGATATCTACTAAATGAAGATCATTATAATCTTTTATCCTAGATTTTATTGTTAATTGTTGATGAACTTGATTCAACAATTCAAGTACATAAAATATTATTTCATTCACCAAAGTAATCTTATTAGAGCTGTGAGTAGAAATCAATTCTAGTTATTTATTAACCACCAGTGGCATTTCATCATACATAAAATTTGAATCCAATGAATGATTATATAAATTTTCACCTAAATCTTGGATGCTTGAAAACAAAATATTAGATTCTACCTTTTGTACATTTTCATTTACCAAAACTTGGTGAGTCATTATAATATTTTCTTCTTCTTCATGGGCTTCATCATCATCATCTTCTTGTAGCACTTCTTATTCATCAATTACCTATTCATCAAAAACATCAAAATTAGGCACCCGATCAAAGACATGTCCATCCTTTTCAAACCATAAGTCTTGTCTATCTAAGGATGTGTCAAATAACACATCTTCCTGATAAATCACTTGAAATTGTTTCAAATAAAGCAACATTTTCATCATTTGGAGGAGTAAAAGTCAATTCTAATTCCTTGCTAACCACCAATGGTATTTCTTCATTCAAATATTCAAAACAATCATGTGAATTTATACCCAATTTTTTCGTATTCCAAAATGAAAGAGAAGATTTTATCTCTTCCTCATACAAAATAAATGATTCATAAGAAAAATTTACCATTTCTCCCCTTTATATTTCAACAATATCTTCATTAAATTCATATTCAACATGATCTAATTTGGGAACCTTCTCTATTATTTAAAATGCAATATCTTCATGTAAAGTGGTGATTTTAGCATCCTTCATATCAAGTGGAATAGAAGTTTTATCAATAGGGGTGTGAGAAAACAATGAATCACCATACATACCCCAACCATTATAATAATTATCTTCTAAACCCATGAGGTGAAACTCTATTGCATCTTCCTCATAATATTTAGATTCTTCTATTAATTCCTCCTTCAATTCACTTTCAACCATTTGTGGTGGGTCAAGGGTCTCTTCAATGGAATCAATTCTTGTATTCAAATTTCTATGATCATCCCAATCCTCCTTTGTGAATAATGATTCTAAACCCTTTATTTCCCAAACAAAAGGGTCATCATTTGGGATTTATTGGTATTCTTTATCATTTATTTCAACCACTTCATTCAATTCTATTGAATATCTTGTCCTATCACATATCTCCATGCTAGTTAACTCTAGGAATCTTCCATAACTTGAAGGTTCATACATTCCAAAAAATGAATTAATCTCGATATTTTGATGGGCTTGTTCACCATAATTCTCATCGATGTACATTGGCTTTGAAACTTGCATCTCCTCTGGTATGATGTCTAGGGTGGATATAACATTTGGACATTCATATTTATCCCATTGATTTTTTACATTAGATATCATTGAATTAGAGGGTACTAGATTAGATGGTTGGTGTAGGTTGGCTTCAATAACTCCTGAAAAACAATCTCTCATGGGAAAATGTTGTACCTTAACTTGAATCAGGGGTGAATTTTGATTTTTAGCCTTAGGGTTACACAATGATAGCTTATTCCCATTAATATTTCTTAAGTTCCATCGTCGTTCTACCATAATTATCTCACTATAGGCCTTAAGCAAGGATGAATATTCAAGAAGCTTCCTTCGAAATTTGGATATTGATGAGTCTAAGGCTCCCATGTAATTTTGAAAGGCTTCCTCTTTTGATATGATGTAATGTTTCACCACTTCAGTGTGCAACCCATGGAACATATCATTTAATTGTATCATGGATTCATTAGGTTGTTTATAGATAGAGGTAAACTGATTTTGCAACATAACTAGGTCAACTTGATTTCCAAAATGGTCAAGAAATATTGTTTCTAGTTGGACCCAAGAAGTGATAACATCTATAGGTAATTGGATATACCAACCCAATGCTATGTCATCCAATGTGTATGAGAATAACCTACAAGCAACATCCTCATGGAAAATTTGCAAGTGAATTAACATGCTCTTGTAGACAGATAACCTCTGTATGTGTCCTAATGCCACATCTTGCCTAAAATGTGGTGCAAAATCCAATACACTTTCAAGAATTTGATGGGGTATTCTAGGTATGTTTAAACGACTATAATGATAGCCTAGCAAATATGCCATTCTTACTCTTATTTGATCAAATATCACCATTAGCGAAACTCAAAGAATACCTTTAGAACCCATTTTGTTATTCAAATAAAGATATCTTGCAAAAAAATATGAAATGACTAACGATCCTTGAATGTTTCACATATAAATGATCATGTATATCAACCATCATATATGCATCAATTAAACCATGACATTAGAGAATATTATCCAATTTGAAAAATGGTTAGCATTAATGCATCATTAATTAGAGAATTTAAATCAATGAATGTGATCAAAAAAACCTTATTAGCCAAGACCAATGTATTCAAATAAATATTTCAAGTAAACATGAATAATTTAGCATCTAAATAGCAATAAAGTAAACCAATTCAGCCCTCCCTTCTAGCGCCAATTCTGTTGAGTACTAATTGAAATATCTCAAGGTTACACAAAATCACATTATTCATTGTATGAATAATTCAAAAACATTTAGAATAACAATGAATAAAATAGCATAAATAAAATTACACCAATCCATGCCTTCCTTCTAGCACCAATTCTCTTGAGTGGAAATTTTTCCCAATTACAAAATCAACATCATAGTCAGGATTTTGATTAGAAAACCCTCTCTTGCAAAGAAATGAAATTTATCCAAGGTTGATTTTACTTAATGTGTGCTTGTAGTCTTGTGAAGATGTGTCAAATAAATGCTAGGAATACCTTAGTGATTTGCAAGTAACTATTAACAAGGGGCCTATGTTGGTTTATTTTATTATGCTATGTTAATTATTGTTCATGAAACTTAAAAGAAAAATAAAATATGATTGGTCCTCATATGACCATGATGAAAATGCCTCAGTTCATTTTATATTGAAGGATTTTAGGTAGATTTTATCTTCTTTTGGTTAATCAGATTTTAAACAAGTTTTATCTTGTATTATTAAACCCTGCTTTGAGCATGTAACAAAGAATAAAATCCATATCCAAAAGTGAAGCTTAAATGATGATTGGATTCATTGATGTGAGTGTGAAAATAAATCTAGCCTTTGATATAATAAATAAATTACCCCTCTTTAATGAAATTAGAATTTTCATAAAGAAAATTCAATTTATTGCTTTAAAGATAATGACCTTTTAAAATGCCATATAAATCACTCCCATTTAATGAAATTGTAATTTTCATAAAGGAAAGTTGATTTATTGCTTGCAAAATAAACATGCAAAGCTTGAAATCTGATTTACCTTCAAAATGTGAAATTATGTAAAATCTGAAATTATAAAATGTCTATAAAAACAACAACTTTGAATAATTTTTATAATTTCAAAATGGCTTCAAAATGAAATAAAAATTGTTCTAAATGGAGCTTTAAAGCTTATTATTCACACACGTGCATTTATTTTTAGAATTTATTTTTTTGATTTTTAATTTAATTGTCGAAGTTTTAAAAAAATGCAAAAGAGAAATGTTAGAAAAATAAAAAATAAAAGTATGGAAACGGACCAAAATGCTGAAAATGTAAACATGTAAAGTATTCTCAATCTAATCCTACCCTATCCTGCAAAACCGAAGATATGAAATTTTTTGCATGTAACCTGGTTTATCTGAATCTGTATTCACACGGTTTGAAATAAACTAGGTGTAATATTCTAAAGAAAAAAAATATATGCTTCTAAGAATTCAATAGTGTAACCATATAATGCATTAAACACCATTTATAAACTTAAAAAACATGGAAGGAAAGATAGATAATAAACTCCAAACATGTATAAAATTTCTCCAACTTTAGCTATAAGTTGCAAGTTTTTGGCAAATTTTGCATTAACAACAACAAAAATATAGTTTTTATTGCAACCTATTTCTAGCCTTGGCCTCCAAGAAGGTCCAGCATGTGCCTTCCCAAAAAAATCCAGCCTCTATAGTCTCTTTCGAATGGATATTTAAAATTGTTTGCATGTCTTTTTGATTGCCCTGCGTTTGGCTACACTTATTCTTTCCTTTGAAATGATCTCTTTCCCTTTGTTTGTTTGAATGCATGTTTTATCTCGAATCTCTTCTCCACTTTTTGTAATGCCTACAAAATTTAATTAGTCCTTAGTTTATTTTGAGACCCGCTTGATAACACTTCTACCTTTCATTTATTCGGTGGGTATGGTATTTGTCCTATTCGACTTCTCAATTGGATTGGGCCACAACCTGGGTGATTTTGTCTTATTTGAATTTTAACCTTAAGCTTATTTACATTATCCTTGGATTTATCCTAAACCTGGCCATATTTGTGAGCGGCTAATGTGGGAGGTATTGATATGCCACATTCAACATGTTTAGGAAGCACTCACCCCCCAACTAACATGTAATTTAAGTCACCATTTTATACTTCCACTACAAGTGTGGTGGCCCCTGTGTAGATCCACACAATGCATTAGATAGTGATGTGATTTTAGTGGGCCAGCCTATCCTTACCTCACATCCACTCCCTAGGAATGCATGCTAAAATGAAGGACATAATAGATCTTTAGATAAAATTATCGTCAGCTAACAGGGTGCCAAAACTGACGTCCTCTTCAAGAATCTCCATGATCTAATGGTGATGATGTGTTTGACAAATTGCATTGCCGCTGTCCATTTTTTTAATGCTCAAATACGACATGTTTTCTATCGTTAGTTTGACAAGGCTTTCCATGATGAGTAGCCTTCATTGAACTTCACCATCCATTTACCAACCAAGTGTAGTCTCCTGCGTTTACCTCAAGCAATGTCCACGTCAACCGATTAGTCCATGCTAGCATTATGGCCATGGATTCATTGCTTTAGTACGAACAGGTTCTTTATCACGTATATATCAAATATTTTAGCCACACAGCTAGTTTTCCAGTTTAGCATGTATCCATATCTATCCTTTAGTTTTCATGTCATCCTACATGAGTTTTCATTACGAAAATCCATGGTGTCATCAACCCACATAGACCCCTCAATGTCCAACCTTGCCATCCATTCCATGGGGTCCACATCATCACATCGGTCTAGCTAGGAGGGCCTGATCGAGTTATCCACCATGTCATCTGACTATGCCATTTATATTTTCCTGCATGCCTACTCAATCACCATCGTCTAACTCATCTCCAACGAGGATGTCTACCTCAATGTCTATGTTATTCAAGGGCTTGGTCCATACTTGTTCTTTGACTACTGTAGCTTAGTGTCTGCCAGTCTATCGCCAAGTCAGCTCACTATGTCATCCAAGTACGTGTCCTCGCTGGCCCACACCAGCTCAAGTCCAAGTCTTCGTTGCTTCATCACAGTCAAAAACCACTCTTCATCCATATTATTGCTTCTACAATCCACCATCCCATTTGTCTGTCTAAACACACATGTCGAGGCCTCATATTTTTGCAACCTGCCCAAAATATCAAACCAAACATTATTACCATGAAGCTTTTAATATAAAATAAACATACCCTCACATTTATTAAATAAAGGCTTCACTATGTTAAAGAATCACACGTGAAAACTCCTTAATTTAAATCATTCTATATGTTTATGTACATGCATATTTTTTATTTTATTTAATTTATTTTTTTTATATTTTATTTAATTGTAATTTTTAAATTTTATTTTATTTATATATATAAATAATATATGTTTTTATCAATGTGATAAATTTTAACCATATAAATTCAAAGAAACCAAAACATTAAACTAAATAATAAAACCAAACAAAGAAGCAAAACCAAACCCATACACGAGAATTTACCAAAAACTAACAAAGACAATAATTAACAACTAAAAGTTGGACCCAAACAAAAATCTCACTCCTTGAAAACCAAAAATCCCAAAAAATTAAAATTTAAAATATGGGTTCTCAATTTTTGTGTAAGTTGTGCAATAGCCATAAAAAATTATGACTCTACTAGGAAATGCTCCTGAGCATTTCGGGTGAAGAACCCAATCTGAAATGCGAACATAAAATATCAATGAAATAATCATTATTTAGCAATGTCTCAAGAAGGTGGGGGTCAAAAAATTTGAATAAAATAACTAATCCACCTGTCTTTGCTCACTGTATGAAAAGTAATTCATTTTGCATTTCTTGAAACCGTACGGATTCCATCATTTGTTTTGCATTTAGGATTTGAATCACAACTCATAGAAAAAACTTTTACAGATAGAGCATTACTACCAGTCAGGCATCTATAGCCTTGGTAGAGTTTATCTAAATCACACTTCTATTTACTTGATACTTTTCAAAGGAGGGTTATGCATAAGGGGTTGGACTCAAAATATACTTGTAAATAAAGGGCAAATCCTAATCAAAATCAAGGTGAATCTTAAGCAAATCAAATCAATATTCACACCACAATTTGGGGCATTTAAAGCCCTAAAAATTAAGTTCATATTTTGGGTGACTGATGACCTATTAAATCATATTATAACTTAATAAAAACACCACCATTAGATTTGTCTTGAAAAGAGCTTTCCAACGAGTACAAATATACCTATGTTTGGATATATATTGTGGCAAATTAACCCTAAGAAAAAAAATTTCCTAAAAATTTTAGGTGAATGGGACGACGTTGAGGGTCCTTATATTAAACAATTTTCAATTTTAGAAATCCTTATATTCACCCAATTTGTGAATATTCACCATTGTGCATAACCCTGTCGCAAAGCCTTTCCTTATAAACAAGTTGCGTCTAGATAGAGACATACTACCGGTCAGGTGTCTATAGGCCCGGTAGAGTTTATTTAGACTTTGTGATTGATTTTTAACATGTTTTCCTTTGCTTGATTGTTTTTTTTATAGCTTTGCAACAATTTATGTATCACGAGGGTTAGGAAGCATAGAGATGGAGTGTGTTGAATTTTTGCCTTAATTTGCAAACCAAGATGACTTCATCCCTCAAGACTTCTAAAAATACCCTTTAATTATGTGAGTTACATGTGGAGCTTTGGAAAAATGCTTCATTGTTCCACTCTCCACCATTTTAGTCCTAAAATTTGAGCATGATCACAAAATAACTCATCCCCCTTTTCTTAGGTTCACCTGATTTCAGATTAGGTATTCCATCCTACTTAACAAAGGAACACAAAAAATATACAAGAGGCCATAAATTAGCAACCATGAAACATCACCTCAAAAAAAGGGAACAACCCAAAACACAAAACTAAAAAAAGAAACCAAAACCTAACCTAATGCAAACTAACAAGAAAGCAAAACAAAATAAAAAATTAAGGACAAAGCGCAAAAAAACAAGCCAAAAAAAACATGAAAACCAAAACTATATACAAAAATATACAATAATGTACAAGAGGATGTAAAATTTGGGCTATCATTTCCCTGGATCCCAAACACAATTAGCACACTTTAAAAGATATATATCATAATATGCATGCCAAAATTTACAAGAATCTAGCCAAAACAAGACTATGCCATAAAGTGCAACAACCATTATTTTGCATCTTTCACCCGACCATTTTAGTATAGTTCCATTAGTAATACCATAGTGGAGTTTCAAATCATCAAATTGATAAGACAATAATTGATCTTCAATTATTTCTTGTCTATTCCTTACAATGCAAATTTCACAATTTGATTCATGATTTAGAATTAGGCTTTCCTTTTAAAATATGAGATCTTGCAAATAAGAGCCTATTTCTAAAAATTTCAAAGCTAATTCATTTTCCATGTTTGTAGGCCAATCAAACTTATGCAATAATTTACAAGCATCTAGGATATCTACTAAATGAGGATCATTATAATATTTTATCCTAGATTCGATTGTTAATTGTTGATGAACTTGATTCAACAATTCAAGCACATAAAATTCCTTTTCATTCACCAAAGCAATCTTATAAGAGATGTGAGTAGAAATCAATTCTAGTTCTTTATTAACCTTAAATGGTATTTCATCATACATAAAATTTGAATCAATTGAATGATTATATAGATTTTCACCTTAAGCTTAAATGCTTGGACACAAAAGGTTAGATTCTACCTTTTGTACATTTTCATTTACTGAAACTTGGTGAGTCATTATAATATTTTCTTCTTCTTCATGGGCTTCATCATCATCTTCTTGTAGCACTTCTTCTTCATCAATTACATGTTCATCAAAAACATCAAAATTAGGCACCCGATCAAAGACATGTCCATCCTTTTCAAACCATAAGTCTTGTCTATCTAGGGATGTGTCAAATAACACATATTCCTGATCAATCACTTGATTTGTTTCAAATAAAATAGCATTTTCATCATTTGGAGTAAAATTCAATTCTAATTCCTTGCTAACCACCAATGGTATTTCTTCATTCAAATCTTCAAAACAATCATGTGAATTTGTACCCAAGATTTTAGTATTCCAAAATGAAAGAGAATATTTTACCTCTTCCTCATCCAGAACAAATGATTCATGAGAAATATTTACCATTTCTTCCATTTCTATTTCAAAAATATCTTCAATAAATTCATATTCAACATGATCTAATTTGGGAACCTTCTCTATTCTTGCAAATGCAAGATCTTCATGTGAAATGGTGATTTTAGCATCCTGCATATCAAGTGGAATAGAAGTTTCATCAATAGGGGTGTGAGAAAATAATGAATCACCATACATACCCCAACCATTATAATAATTATCTTCTAAACCCATGAGGTGAAACTCTATTGCATATTCCTCAAAATATTTAGATTCCTATTAATTCCTCCTCCAATTCACTTTCAACCATTTGTGGTGGGTCAAGGGTCTCTTCAATTGAATCAATTCTTGTATTCAAATTTATATGATCATACCAATCCTCCTTTGTGAATAATGATTCTAAAACCTTTCTTTCCCAAACAAAAGGGTCATCATTTGGGATGTATTGGTATTCTTGATCATTTATTTCAATCGCTTCATTCAATTCTATGGAAGGTCTTGTCCTATCACATATCTCCATGCTAGTTAACTCTAGGACTCTTCCATCACTTGAAGGTTCATACATTTCAAAAAATGAATTAATCTTGATATTTTGATGGGCTTGTTCACCATAATTCTCATCGGTGTACATTGGCTTTGAAACTTGCATCTCCTCTGGTATGATATCTAGGGTGGATATAACATTTGGACATTCATATTTGTCCCATTGATTGTTTACATTAGACATTGTTGAATTAGAGGGTACTATATTAGATGGTTGGTGTAGGTTAGCTTCAATAACTCCTGAAAAAAAATCTCTCATGGGAAAATATTGTGCCTCAACTCGACTCAGGGGTGAATTTTGATTTTTAGCCTTAGGGTTATGCAATGATAGCTTACCCTCATTAACATTTCTCAAAGTCCACCATCGTTCTACCATAATTGCCTCATTGTAGGCCTTAGGCAAGGATGAATATTCAAGAAGCTTCCTTAGAAATTTGGATATTGAGGGGTCTAAGGCTCCCATGTAAATTTGAAAGGCTTCCTCTTCTGATATGCTATAATGTTTTACCACTTTAGTGTATAACCCATGGAACCTATCATTGAATTATCTCATGGATTCGTTAGGTTGTTTATAGATAGAGGAAAATTGATTTTTAAACATAACTGGGTCAACTTAATTTCCAAAATGGTTAAGAAATTCTGTTTTTAGTTGGATCCAAGACGTGGTAACATCTATAGGTAATTGGATATACTAATCAAATGTTAAATCATCCAATGTGTATGAGAATAACCTACAAGCAACATCCTCATGGAAAAATTTCAAGTGAATTAACATGCTTTTGTAGACAAATAACCTCTGTATGTGTCCTAATTCCAGATCTTGCCTAAACTACGATGCAAACTCCAATACACATTCAAGAATTTGATGGGGTATTATAGGCATTTTTAAATGACTATAATGGTCACCTAAAAAATATGCCATTCTTGCTCTTATTTGATCAAATATCACCATTAGTGAAACTCAAATAATACCTTTAGAACCAATTTTGTTAGTCAAATAAAGATATCTTGCAAAAAAGAATGAAATGACTATAATCCTTGAATGTTTCATATATAAATGATCATGTATATCAACCAAAAAATATGCATCAATTAAACCATGACATTAGAGAAAATTCTCCAATTTGTAAAAAGGTTAGCATTAATGCATCATTAATTAGAGAATTTAAATCAATGAATGTGATCAACAAAACCTTATTAGCCAAGACCAATGTATTCAAATAAACCTTTCAAGTAAACATGAATAATTTAGCATCTAAATAGTAATAAAGTAAACTAATTAAGGCTCCTCATAGTGCCAATTGTGTTGAGTTCTAAATGATACCTAAGATAATAGGATATGAAACATTCAACAATTCAAAGCTCTCAAGGTTACACAAAATCACATTATTCATTGTATGAAAAATTCAAAAGCATTTAGAATAATAATGAAAAATTTAGCATAAATAAAATAACACCAATTCATGCCCTCCTTCTAGTACCAATTTTGTTGAGTGGAAATTTCACCCAATTGCAAAATCACCATCACAGTCAGAATTTTGATTAGAAATCCTCTCTTGCAAAGAAATGAAATTTATCAAATGTTTCTTTTACTTAATGTGTGCTTGTAGTCTTGTGAATATGTGTCAAATAAGTGCTAGGAATACCTTAGTGATTTGCAAGTAACTATTAACAAGGGGTTTGTGTTGGTTTATTTTATTATGCTATGCTAACTATTGTTCATGAAAATTTAAAGAAAGATAAAATGTGATTGGCCCTCACATGACCATGATGAAAATGCCTCATTTTATTCTATATTGAAGGATTTAGGTATATTTTATCTTCTTTTGGTTAAGAATATTTTAGATAATTTTTATCTTGTATTATTAAACCCTTCTTTGAGCATGAAAAAAAGATTAAAATCTATATCCAAAAGTGAACCTTAAACGATGATTGGATTCATTCAATGTTGCTGTCAACGTGAAAATAAAGATAGCCTTTTATATAATAAACAAATTACCCTTCTTTAAGGAAAATAGAATTTTCATAAAGAGAAGTCAATTTATTGCTTTAAAAATATTGGCCTTTTAAAATGCCATATAAATCACTCCCCTTTAATGAAATTGTAATTTTCATAAAGGAAAGTTGATTTATTGTTTGCAAAATGAACATGCAAAGCTTGAAATCTGATTTGCATTCAAATGTGAAATTATATAAAATCCGAAATTATAAAATACCTATAAAAGAACAACTTTGAATATTTTTAATAATTTTGAAATGGGTTCAAAATAAAATTGAAATTTTTCTGAATGGAGCTTTAAAGATTATTCTTCACACCTGTGCATTTATTTTTGGAATTTTTTTATTATTTTTATTTTAATTGTCGAATTTTTCAAAAAATGCAAAAGGGAAAGGTTAGAAAAATAAAAAATAAAATTCTAGAAAAAGGACCAGAATGCTAAAAACTTAAAAATGCAAAGTATTCTCAGTCTAATGCTACCCTATCCTACAAAACTGAAGATGTGAGAGTTTTTGCATGTAACCTGGTTTATCCGAATCTGCATTCACATGGTTCGAAATAAACTAGGTGCAATCTTCTAAGGGAAAAAAAAATCCATGCTTCTAAGCATTCAATAGTGTAACCATATAATGCATTAAACACCATTTATAAACTTAAAACAAACATGGAAGGAAAGATAGACAGTAAAATCCAAACATGCAAAAAATTCTCCTTCAACTTTAGCTATAAGGAGCAAGTTTCTGGCATATTTTGCATGAAAAACAACAAAAATATAGTTTGTGTTGCAACCTATTTCCACCCTTGGCCTCCAAAAAGGCCCAACATGTGGCTTCCCAAAAAAAATCCAACCTCTATAATCTATTTTGAATGGATATTTAAAACTGTTTGCATGTCTTTTCGTTTGCCCTGCATTTGGTTACGCTTCTTCTTATTTCCTTTGAAATGATCTATTTCCCTTCGTTTGTTTGAATGCATTTTTTCTCTTAAATTTCTTCTCCACTTTTTGTAATGACTACAAAATTTAATTAGTCATAAGTTTATTTTGAGACCCTCTTGATTATGGTTCTGCCTTTCATTTATTCGGTGGGTATGGTATTTGTCCTATTTGACTTCTCCATTGGCTTATGCTACAACCTGGATGAGTTTATCTTATTTTAATTTTAACCTTAAGCCTCTGTACATTATCCTTGGATTTATCCCATGCCTAGTCATCTTTGTGAGCGACTAATATAGGAGGTATTGATATACCACCTTCAACATATTTAGGAAGCAGATGCCCCCCAACTAACATGTCATTCAAATCACCATTTCATACTTCCACTGCAAGCACAACAACCCCTATGCAAATCCACATGATGCATTAGCTAGCAATGTGATTTCAGTGGACCGGCCTATCATTACCTCATGATAATTCCTTGGGAATGCCTACTAAAATTAAGGATATAAGATATCTTTAGATAAAATTATCGTCAACTAATAGGGTGTCGAAACTCACACATCTCCAGAAATCTCTATGACCTAACGGTGATGATGTGTTTGAAAAATTACATTATCGTTGTCCATTTTTTTTAATGCTCGAAGCTGACATGTCTTCTATCGTCGGTTTGATAAGGCTTTCCAACATAACACCACACCCTTGTTTGACTCTAGTTTCAGTGATACTCCACATAGTCAATATTTTTTATCATTGATGTTATTGCCTTCTTCACCATCTATGACTCATGTCCCTTTCCATACAAAAACTTCATCGTCAAACCATGTCCAGGATGTAAACCGCTAAGTCTTCCTAGCTTCGTAAATTCGCATGTGCTTGGTCTCCTTGGTGTTCGACAAATGTACACACTATCATTGTCACCCATAATTTGGTCTTTACATAATACACCCATTTAGAAGCTACGTATCATCCAACAATGTATCCATGCTACCAATTTAATATTTTTTCACTTTTTTAATGTCTTGAAACCTCTCATATTTGATTGAGAAGAAATTTAATTATTAACATAGCCTCTTTATGTAAGCTCTACATCCTCTGTCTTATTTCTTGGTTTGGAAATTGATAATAAACTCTATGCTCACTTCCACGTGACCAAATTTCCATGATGAGTAGCCTTCACCGACCTTCACCATCCATTTACCAACCAAGGACAGTCTCTCGTGTTTACCTCATAAAAATTTCCACATCAACCAATCAATGATGTTCATGATAGCATTGCGGATATGGATTCACTACTTCAATACTACTAGGTTCTCTATCGCATGTACATCAAACATTTTAGTCACACATAACTAGTTTTCCAATTTAGCATGTATCCATATCTCTCCTCTAGTCTTTGTGCCATCCTGCCCAAGTCTTCATTTTGATAATCCATGGTGTCGTTGACCCACATGGATCCCTCAATATCCAGGATCACCATCCATTTCATGGGATCCATATCATTCAATTGGTCTAGTTGGGAGGACCCAATCAAGTTATCCACCATGTCATATGACTATCCCATTCATCTTTCCCCACTTTCCAACTCGGTCATCATTGTCTAACTCATATCCAATGGAGACATCCACCTCAACGTATATGTCATTTAGGGAATTTATCCATCCTTGTTCTTCGACCACCGTAGCTTGATGTCCACCAACCTACCACCAAGTCAGCTCACTGCATCATCCAAGTACACATCCTCATTGATCCACATTGGCTCAAGTCCAAGTCTTCATTACTTCATCACAATCGACAACCACTCTTCGTTTGGAGTATTGCTTCTACAATCCACCATTGTATTGGTCCATCTAAATACATGTGCTGAGACCTCACCTTTTTGCGACCTATCCAAAACATCAAACCAAACGTTATTACCATTAATATTTTAATATAAACTAAACATACCCTCACCTTTATTAAATAAATGCTTCACTAAGTTAAAGCATCACACGTGAAAAATATTTAATTTAAATCATTCTATATGTTTATGTTTGCATATCACATGCATATATTTTATTTTATTTTTTTATATTTTATTTTATTTTAATTTTTAAATTTGATTTAATTATATATATATTATATATATATTTTGAATTTACATGGTGGAATTGGTAGCCGCCATGAATCCGAGCAGGTTGTCTAGATTTTTATGGCCGCCATAGTATTCTGCGTTGTCCGCCCCAGAAGCCGCCACACAGATCTTCGCGTAGTCCTCCCTATAACCACCATGCCACAATCATTTTAAACCTTTTATGCTGTTGAAAGCACAAGAAAAGGGACAAGCGTTCAGTCCAACGAGGCACGAGATTTGAACCTTGGACCTCCGCCCCCCTTATGGGGTTTGGATGAACCAATTGGTCTACACCTCGGACCTCATATATATTATATATTGAAAAATTATATATATTATATATATAATATGTTTTTATCAATGTGATCAATTTTAACCATATAAATTCAAAGAAACCAAAACACTAAACTAAAAAATAAAACCAAACAAATAAGCAAAACCAAACCCATATGCAAGAGAATTTACCAAAAAATAACATCGATAATAGCTGACAACTAAACGTTGGAACCAAACACAAATCTATCTCCAAGAACATCAAAACTCCAAAAAAAATAAAATTTAAAAGGTGGGTCCCCAATTTTGGGGTAAGTTGTGCAATGGCCACAACAAATAGTAACTCTACTAGGAAATGCTCCTGAGCATTTCAGGTGAAGAATCCAATCTAAAATGAGAACATAAAAGATAAGCGAAATAATAATTTTATAGCAATGTCCTGAGAAGGTGGGGGTCAACAAATTCAAATAAAACAACTAATACATCTGACTTTTCTCAGTGTGTGAAAAGTAATTTGTTTTGCATTTCTTGAAACCGTCCGGATTCCATCATCTATTTTGCATTTAATATTTGAAGCACAACTCATAAAAAAACTTTTATAGATAGAGCCCTACTGCTATCCAGGTGTCTATAGCCCCAATATATTTTATCTAACTCACCCTTGAGTTTGCTTGATACTTTGTAAAGCCTTTCCTTATAAACAAACTACATCTAGATAGAGCCCTGTTGTTGGTCAGGTATCTGTAGCCCCAGTCAAGTTTATCTAGACTTTGTGACTAATTTTTAACGTGTTTTATTTTTCTTGCTTGCTTTTTATTTTTTATAGCTTTGCAACAATTTATATATCATGATGGCTAGGAAGCATAGAGATGGAGTGTGCTGAATTTTTAACTTAATTTGTAAACCAAGATGATTTCATCCATCAGGACTTCCAGAAATACCCTTTAATTATGTGAGTTACATGTGAAACTTTGGCAAAATGCTTCATTGTTCCACTCTCCATCATTTTAGGCCCAAAATCTGACCATGATTAGAAAACAACTCATCCCCCTTTCTTAGGTTCACCTACTTTCAGATTAGGTTTTCCAGCCTACTTAACAAAGGAACACAAAAAATTAGTGACCACAAAACATCACTTCAAAACAAGGGAACAACCCAAAACACAAAATTAAAAACATAGACCCAAACCTAACCTAATTTAAACTAACAAGAAAGCAAAACAAAATAAAAAATTAAGGACAAAATGCAAAAACAACAAAGCTAAACAAAAACATGAAAACCAAAACTATATACAAAAATATACAATAATGTACAAGAGGATATAAAATTTGGGCTATCATTTCCTTGGATACCAAATGCAATTAGCACACTTTAAAAGATATATATCATAATATGTATGCCAAACTTTATAGGAATCTAGCCAAAAAAATACTGTCATAAAGTGCAACAACCATTATTTTGTATCTTTCACCCCACCATTTTAGTATAGTTTCATTAGTAATTCCATAGTGGAGTTTCAAATCATCAAATTTATAATACAATAATTGATCTTCCATTATTTGTTGTTTATTCCTTACAATGCAAATTTCACAATTTGATTCTTGATTTAAAATTAGGCTTTCCTTTTCAAATATGAGATTTTACAAATAGGAGCCTATTTCTAAAAATTTCAAAGCCAATTCATTTTACATGTTTGTAGGCCAATCAAACTTAAGCAAAAAGTTGTAAGCATATAGGATATCTACTAAATGAGGATCATTATAAGCTTTTATCCTAGATTCAATTGTTAATTATTGATGAACTTAATTTAGCAATTCAAGCACATTAAATTCTATTTCATTCACCAAATAAATATTATCAAAGGTGTGAGTAGAAATAAATTCTAGTTCTTTATTAACCTCCAATGGCATTTCATCATACATAATATTTGAATCCAATGAATGATTATACATATTTTCACCTGAAGCTTGGATGCTTGGACACAAAATGTTAGATTCTACCTTTTGTACATTTTCATTTACCAAAACTTGGTGAGTCATTATAATATTTTCTTCTTCTTCTTCATGGAATTCATCATCATATTCTTCTTGTAGGACTTATTCTTAATCAATCACCTTTTAATCAAAAATGTCAAAATTAGGCACCCGATCAAAGACATGTCCATCCTTTTCAAACCATAAGTCTTGTCTATCTAGGGATGTGTCAAATAACACATCTTCTTGATCAATCACTTGAGTTGTTTCAAATAAAGCAAAATTTTCATCATTTGGAGGAGTAAAAGTCAATTCTAATTCCTTGCTAACCACCAATGGTATTTCTTCATTCAAATATTCAAAACAATCATGTGAATTTGTACCCAAGTTTTCAGTATTCCAAAATGAAAGAGAATTTTTTACCTCTTCCTCATCCAAAACAGATGAGTCATAAGAAAAATTTACCATTTCTTCCATTTCTATTTCAACAAGATATTCAATAAATTAATATTCAACATGATCTAATTTGAGAACCTTCTATATTCTTGCAAATGCAAGATCTTCATGTGAAATGATGATTTTAGCATCCTACATATCAAGAGGAATAGAAGTTTCATAAATAGGGGTGTGATAAAACAATGAATCACCATACATACCCCAACCATTATAATAATCATATTTTAAACCCATGAGATGAAACTCTATTGCATATTCCTCATAATATTTAGATTATTCTATTAATTCCTCCAATTTAATTTCAACTATTTGCATCTTCCTCATAATATGGAATCAATTCTTGTATTCAAATTTTTATGATCATCCCAATCCTCCTTTGTGAATAATAATTCTAAACCCTTTATTTCCCAAACAAAAGAATCATCATTTGGGACATATTGGCATTCTTGATCATTTCTTTCAACCACTTCATTAAATTCTATGGAAGGTCTTGTCCTATCACATATCTCCATGCTAGTTAACTCTAGGACTCTTCCATCACTTGAAGGTTCATACATTCTGAAAAATGAATTAATCTCAATATTTTGATGGGCTTGTTCACCATAATTCTCATCGGTGTACATTGGATTTGAAAGCTGTATCGCTCCAAATTTTTCGCATCCCTACCTTCAGGCTATTGGATCCGCACCCGGAAGGAGGATGGGAAAAGGATGGTGCGGTACCTCGGACGAGAGGACTTTGCGAAGGTCCCGCCTCTCAAGGGAGGTGCATTTTGGTGATTTTTTGACGGATGGTGGGTTCACCAGGAAAAATTTGACGACAATTTCCACGTCTAGGTTTTGGGAATGAGTTTTGATGAGTTCGTTTTATTTTTAAACATTCATCCTAGGTTTGGTCGAATGATTCTAACTTAAACTACATGAAAATGCAATTTAAATGCATACAGCAAACAAAAAGGAAAATAGAAACAGAGAATTTGCAGGAGGCCAATGAAGATTACCTGATCCAAAAGTCTGATGGAGTTTCTGAAGCTTGAAGCAGTCTGGATCGTCCGCAATTCAACAGAATCGCCTTCAATTTGATAAAATCGTCTGAACTGACAAGATCGTCTGCAATCTGACGAATTCGTCAGACGAATTCATCAGAGACCTGCAAAATAGCAAGCAGATGCGAAATACGAGAAATTCTATTTTGCAAACAGGGGAAAACTATGTAAAACAAGTAATATGAGTGTTGAACAATATACAGGAACAGAAGTAAATGCAAATAACTGTGTTTAGATAGCATAATATGATCTTAATCTGTAAACATAGACAAAATGGGTGAACTCCAAATGCAATATAATATAAAAACTGAATAAAAAATTTAATTTACAACATAAAATGACAGAGAAAAGAGACAGAAGAACAAACTCCAGGCACTGATTGCCTCGATGTGCGCTGCAGTCAAAATCATCTCGCATCAGTACGAGATCGTCCCGAATTTGACGAGATCGCCTCCGATCTTGACAGGTTCGTCGGCTGCAATAGGTACTAGCTCCGGCTGAAAACCAATGGTGTACCTACAATGAAATGACTATAGGACTAATGCAAAATATGAATTACGATGTTTTAGGGCATAAGGGTTCAATTTGCATAAAAATTTAGCCAGGGGTTGGGGAGGGAAAAGCCTTAGAGTTAAATAGGCAAAGGATAGTTGTTGGGAGGTTGGAGATCATACCAATTTGGGAGATCTCCAACGGGGGAAGGGTCCCAATAGTGCAGACACGCTTCTTCCTAGATTGGAGACCCGTTGGAACGGATTCCAACTATGCAAATTTAGTTTTGCGACAAAATTGTCTGGACGTTCTAGTCCAGACGAAATCGTCAAATTTGGGGCGATATCGTCTGATCGGAGACGATATCGTCAAACGGTCAAAACAACTGCTAAAAATGGTGCAGAAAAAGAGGAAACGGGTTTCTCGGCGGTTAACGAGCGGTTTGGGAGGTTAAATTTTGAATTTAAATTTATTTACTAAGGTGAATGTAATTATTCCAATTTTACTACGCCAATTTTAGGGTGCTACATTTTGCCCCCTCTTTAGCGAATTTTTCAAAGAAAATGCGTTAAAGATGAGTTCTTCTTGATCTACGAGAAAGCAAAAAATTATTCCCATTTTTAGGCGACGATTCTTGGTCGAATCGTACGACAACTTACTATGGTGCCCCCTCCGTGTTTTTACCCAAATCGAACGTTTGAGGTAAAAACGCGAAAAAGCAAAAATTATTTGTTGAATTATTTTGAATAAAATTAAGAAAAATAGGGTAAAACCCTAATTCATTGTTACTGTTCATTTTACTATTTTTAGAGCTCTGGAGCAAAAAATGGTAGAGACAGCGCACAGATCTGCAGAGGTCCGCCGCGGTCTACGGGTAAGGGTTTAAACTGATCTAGAATTGATTTAATTTGATTTTACATGCTTTTTAGATGGATTTTTAGGTGAATTTTGAGCATCGCGGCCGTTTTTGGCCATCGACGTCATCCGGACGAAATCGTCCCTAGTTCGACGAAATCGTCTCAAGTTCGTCAATTTCGCCCAAGGGCGAAATCGACGAAAAAGGGACGATTTCGACAAGCGAAATCGGAGACGATTTTGCTCAAATTTTGGACGATATCGGCCAATAGTGGGCGATATCATCAATTGCAAAATTTTGATCTTTAAGTTGCATTATTGATTGCTAAAATTGTTATTAATGATTGTTTGTTGTTTTGATGTTTATGCTTGCAGAGAGGATTACTAAAGAGCAGAGAGTGGAAATATGGAGGATTAAGAGATGACTTGGCCGCTCTGACACAAGCAGAGCGAGATCAGCTGGCACAGGCCGGCTTACTACATGTGGCAGAGATGCCATAAGTATCTAAAAACATGGGGCTACTGACGGCCCTAGCAGAGAGGTGGTACCCGGGCTCTTCATGTTTTCGGTTACCGACAGGGGAGATGACTCCCACACTAGAGGATGTATGGAGGATTCTTAGAATCCCCATACAAGGGAGGATGATCACACCTACGACCAATCAGGGCCACGTGATGGGACGAATCTACGGTGACCCGAGCTTCACCCTGGAGAAGGGCGGAGTGAACATCGAGGCATTACGCCAGATGCCTGGGGCATCTACACTGACACGAGTTTTGGCTGGGGTGGTTGGTGGACTTCTGCTGTGCCACCAGAGCGGCTGCAAGGTACCATGGATGCTGGAAGATGTGATCTACGACATGCGCGATCATGGCTACAGATTTGCTTGGGGCAGATTTGTTCTATGTCGATTGTATAGGATCCTGCATGGGGTCGTATACAAGGGCGGCCGATGTCTGGTTATGACATCGCTCCTACAGGTTTGGTGCTGGGAGCACATTGTGGTGCGGATGCCGGTAGGGCTTCCACTGACAGGGGTTGACGGGGAGAGGTTTCGAGTCTTCTACTGGTGGCTCCGGAGAGGGGCACAGCGACGGATCGACCTACCGGTGTCCCAGAGACTACTGGATGACTTGGTCCCAGACCAGATCACCTGGAGGCCATGGAGGCAGCATCCAGGGTGGGTAGAGGACGTACAGGAGCTGGCTCGCATCAGGTGAGTCTGCTGGCTATGATCGAGTTTTGCGATAGTTCGGTCTACAGCAGGGGATCCCATCTATCAGGGATTACAAGTTTTATCGGACTGTCCGGGATAACACCACGGTTAGCGGGGCTCCTAACATGCAACAATTCTGGAGCCAGGATGCAAACGATGCCCCCATTCAGCCAGTGGATGGGGATGACGCAGGAGTAGCCGATGGCTATGATGCCTAGTACACAGGCATCCGCCCTCCTCGGATGACGAGGGCACAGGGACCGATCCACGTAGTTGTGCGTCGGATAGGGAGGCGATGCCAGGCGGCGGTAGAGGTAGCCCAGGGTCACGGTAGAGGAGAGCAGAGGAGGCCACAGGCATAAGAGAGGTCGTGGCAGAGGGAGAGGGAGAGGAGGGAAGCGAGACCCCCATCTCCATAGAGGCCACCATCACCTGATAAGGGCAAGGGTGTGGACATTGGAGAGAGTAGCGAGATGGCTACTCTTCGAGAAGAGAGAGATCGTCTGTGAGCTTAGGTGCAAACGTTACAGGATGCAGCTGCACAGCACCAGGCTGAGGTGTCGTAGCTACGAGACGAGAATGCTCGTCTCAGGGCACGAGGCGGAGGGGTAAGCACTCAGGAGCTGCTGCGGTCGGTTTCTCAGATCGCATTCTATCAGGTGCTATACTACTAGGCGGTGCCAGAGGGCCAGAGGGTACAGCTGCCACCTGCCATAGCAGATCCTATCAGGACAGGGTCGACGAGGAGCTCATCCCGGTCGATGACGAGGACTCGCAGTACCACACATACTGCGATGGGACCACCTCGTCCTCCGTAGGGCGGGGGGAGGAGATGAGGCCGAGAGCTCTAGAGGCTCTCGAGGCTAGAGGGCGGGATACCGCCACCGATATTGTATTATACTTGTATTGATAGAGGATTGAGTATGCCGAGGTATAGATTGTGGCATACCAATCTAGTTTTGATGATGTATATATTCTGTTGATATATATAGATGAGATATTTTTTGATCATATGACTTGTCTTATGTGATGTTTATGATGCTTTTTATGTTTGATTGATTGATTGAGTTGATTGATGTAATTATTTTATTGATGATTCATGTAATTATGTCGTTTTGGAAAATATTATAACTTGGATGTCATGCTATAAATATTTTAAATGAAATAATCTGATGTAACAAATTGATTGGTTGTAATGAAATGTGATAAAAAAAAGAGATTTCTAACAATAATTTCAAAGGACATTGTCGCTATTATAGACCATTTCATGGAGTCGCTGCTCACTCGGTCGTCAAGCTAGTCCCAGGATAGAAATATTGTTAAAAGAAAAGAGTGCTTAAGAGACTGTCTTAAGACTTTGTTGTGATGATGCAAATGATGATGATGATGATGGTTTGTTTTCAGATTTCCATAAAAATATTATGCATGAAATATTGTAAAATAATTTTTGCTAGGCATAAATTCCTAAGTGTGATAAAATTGTTGAATAATTCCTTAAGAATTATACCATCATTGCAAAATGCAAAGGTTGACATAATGATATGAAATAATAAAAATGTGTTTGCTTTTGAAAAGCATAATTTGTGTAATAAAATGAAGTCATATGGTTTTTATGAATTTTGATAAATTGGAGAAAATATTGTTACAATGGTTTGCGCTAGGCATAGAATATGTAGGTATAGACTTATACCATCATCGCGGAGATCAAAGAAAATAGTTTTATTGCATGGTTGATTTTTAATGAACAGAAAAGATGAAAATGAGGACTTGCGCTAAGCATAAGATTCCCATTTTGGTTTTGGAATTATACCATCGTCGCGAAAGTCGGTAAGATATATATGATATGTTTTAATTGAAATTTTTGATTTCTTCTATTATATAGTTGTCTCTGTGGTAAATAATTGTACTTGATTATTCCAAACAAGTTGCAAAAATAATATTTCAAAGTATTTTGAAAAAATTAGATTTATAAGGAATCCCATGTGCATAAGTGAATTCATTGCCAATCTTGATTTATCATAATGATAGACAAAATCTCTCAAATACAAATGTGTGTGCAATTGTATGGTTCGAGTTACCAGTTTTGAGCAAGATACTATGATACAAGTGATTTGAATAAACCAACTAAGTGTTCATTAACCATGATGTAGATGCATATAACCATACTAGGCTACTATGTAGATCGGATTATCAAGAGCTAGCTAATACATAAGAAGACATAGGTCTGTACAAAAGAAGGTCGCTAATGTGATAGACATATCGCCACGCTAGGAGTTACCCAAGGCCAAGCAGGTTGGGCACAAACCACCTGTTATGGGGCTTACCTCATAGTTTTCGAATAATTGAGAATTCTAAGGATTCAAGCTCATTCACCCTTCTTTTCTTTTCAAAGGGTAGGGAAAGGGATTTTATTGCTTTCTTGCTTGCTTTTGAATTTTTCTTATTTTTCTTTTGCTTGATTTTTGAGATAGTGCTTGAAATATTGCTGGAATGATATAGAATAACATTTTTCTTTTCTCTTTTTCTTGAATTTTTCTTTTCTTTTTCTTTTTCTAGGGATACTTGCTCGGATTAGCTGTAGAGCAAGGGATTTTTATTCTGGGTAGGGGTGAGCTTGTCCTTTTGCCAATTCTCAAAGATTCTAGACCATGTGCATGATAGGATAGCAGGGGAAACTTTTCACTTAAGAAATCAGTTCTACTATGTAGCAAAACATGGAAATTACAAATATAATCATTTTATTGTGAAAATATGGGCTTGGTTTAAGTAAATACCAAGATCAATTCTCTATGCTCAAACTTTATTTAATTAATTTTTGTGAACTTTGATATAAGAGAGATTAGTAATCATGCCAGATAAAATCAAGATATTTATTATGTGAGTGTGCAAGTGAGGGATGCCAAATAAATGCTAGTTTTATCCAAAATAAGTTGAAACATATAACTGCAATAATTGTAAGAAAATAATGATTTTGAGAAAGTTTTGAAAATGTTGACTCTCTCTTTATTCTGTATATTGTTTTAGTTTCGAAAGAGTCAAGCATATAGCTGTTTTTGGATTTTTTATGTTGATTTTTGTTTTAAAGCAAAAGAAACTTTACAAAATAAATGCGATAAATATTTTTGAAGATTTTTGAAGATTTTATGAATGTTTTTGAGGTTTTTGAATGATTTTGAACAAATATATACATGGATGAAATAATCAAATTTATGCATAATAACGTTTGAGATGTAAAATATTCATGGGTTCTTTAAGTTCTTTACCATCTAAGGTAGATAATTTATATGCTCCTGATTCAAATTTTGCAGTAATGATGTATGGTCCAAGCCAGTTGGGCTCAAATTTACCTTTCAGTTCTTTGGTTGCATTTGTATTTTTTTGATTTTCTTTTAGAACAAGATCGCCAATCTCAAAGGATCGATGACGAAATTTCTTATTATATGCTCTTTTAAGCTTGTTTTGGTATGCACAGAGATGCTCTAAAGCATTGATGCGTTTTTCATCTAGGAGTTCCAGCTGACTGAGTCTGCCAGCATGATATTCATCTCCTACTTCGGTGTCTTGAAGTAGCAGAGCCAAAGAAGGAACTTCTAATTCAAATGGAAAAACTACTTCAGCACCATATACCAAAACAAATGGTGAAGTGCCCGTGGGGGTTCGAACACTAGTTCGATAAGCCCACAGGGCTAGATATAATTGAATATGCCAGTCACGACCAGTTTTATTGACTAATCTTTTGAGAATTTTGATTAGAGTTTTGTTAGAAGCTTCTGCTTGACCATTACCCTGAGGATAATAGGGAGTAGACCAACGATGTTGAATCTTATATTTTTGACATAATTTTTTGACATCTTTATTTTTGAATGGAGTTCCATTGTCAGAGATGAGATTTGCAGGAATTTCGAACCTACAGATTATTTGATTAAAAATAAATTTAGAGACTTGTGAACCAGTGCAGGAAGCTAAAGGCATAGCTTCGACCCACTTTGTGAAATACTCAGTGGCGGTTATGATGAACTTATGTCCATCAGAAGACACATGGTTAATTTTACCAATAATATCCAAGCCCCATTTAGAAAAGGGCCAAAGAGAAGAAATAGCCTGCAGCTCTTGTGCAGGCGCATGGACAAGGTCAGCATGTTTTTGACACTTGTCACAATGGCGCACATATTCATGTGCATCCGTTTCCATGGTAGGCCAAAAGTATCCTATCCGAAGGAGCTTTTTAGCAATGACGCTACCACTAAAGTGTCCTCCACAAGATCCATCGTGGGCTTCACTTAAGGCTGATTTAGACTCTTCTAAATGTAGACATCTTAATAGGATACCTTCAAAAGATCTCCTATATAAAGTATTGCCAATGATTACAAATCGACTTGCTCGTCAACGTAATAACCGACGCTGGTTTCTATTGGAATTATAAGGGAAAGTCCCATTTTGGAGGAAATCAAATATGTCTGTATACCAGAGTTCAGGAGTGGTTTCCTTGATTAGAAACACATCCAAAGGCTCTAAGCATGACTTATGTGAAGTGGGTTCCTAGAGTTGACGAATGATGATAGTGGCATATTCGTCGTCTAACTCCAAGGGCAAGAGAGATGCAGCGGCGGCCATGGCGTCGGCTGCACGGTTGCTAGTTCGAGGAATGGCTTCCAAGGTAACTTGATCAAACAAGGCCATTAGTTGTAAAACATAGGCCTTATATGGGTGAAGTTTATCATCTCTGGTTTGATAAACTTCATTAATTTGGTTTATAACCAATTGGGAATCCCTAAAAACTAAGAGGTTTTTAATTTTAAGTGCTAAAGCAGCTCGTAATCCAAGGATTAGAGCTTCATACTCAGTAGTATTGTTGGTGCAAGCAAAGGTTAGTTTGAAGGATAGAGGAATAAGATTTTTTTGCAGAGATATTAAAATAATACCCGCATCGACCCCACTCATGCATCGGGCTCCATCAAAGTATAAGGACCATTGTTCAACAAGGTCCGCCTCTAATTGAAGGCATTCATCAGGAAACTTGATAATGAGGGGATGAGTAGAATCTAAGGGTGCAGCAGCTAATTTATCTGCTATGATTTGACCCTTAACAGACTTCTGTCCTATGAAGGTGAGATCAAACTCGCTTAGATCAAGAACCCACCAAAATGTATCGCTCCAAATTTTTTGCATCCCTACCTTCAGGCTATTGGATCCGCACCCGGAAGGAGGATGGGAAAAGGATGGTGCGGTACCTCGGACGAGAGGACTTTGCGAAGGTCCCGCCTCTCAAGGGAGGTGCATTTTGGTGATTTTTTGACGGATGGTGGGTTCACCAGGAAACATTTGACGGCAGTTTCCACGTCTAGGTTTTGGGAATGAGTTTTGATGAGTTCGTTTTATTTTTAAACATTCATCCTAGGTTTGGCCGAATGATTCTAACTTAAACTACATGAAAATGCAATTTAAATGCATACAGCAAATAGAAAGGAAAACAGAAATAGAGAATTTACAGGAGGCCAATGAAGATTACCTGATCCGGAAGTCTGATGGAGTTTCTGAAGCTTGAAGCAGTTTGGATCGTCTGCAATTCAACAGAATCACCTTCAATTTGATAAAATCGTCTAAACTGACAAGATCATCTGCAATCTGACGAATTCGTCGGATGAATTCATCGAGACACTGCAAAACAGACAAGCGGATGCGAAATACGAGAAATTCTATTTTGCAAACGAGGGCAAACTATGTAAAACGAGTAATATGAGTGTTGAACAATATACGAGAACAGAAGTAAATGCAAATAACTGTGTTTAGATAGCATAATATGATCTTAATCTGTAAACTTAGACAAAATGGGTGAACTCCAAATGCAATATAATATAAAAACTGAATAAACAATTTAATTTACAACATAAAATGACAGAGAAAAGAGACGGAAGAACAAACTCCAGGCACTGATTGCCTCGATGTGTGCTGCAGTCGAAATCGTCTCGCATCAGTACGAGATCGTCCCGAATTTGACGAGATCGCCTCCGATCTTGACAGGTTCGTCGGCTACGATAGGTACTGGCTCCGGCTGAAAACCAGTGGTGTACCTGCAATGAAATGACTATAGGACTAATGCAAAATATGAATTACGATGTTTTAGAGCATAAGGGTTCAATTTGCATAAAAATTCAGCCAGGGGTTGGGGAGGGAAAAGCCTTAGAGTTAAATAGGCATAGGATAGTTGTTGGGAGGTTGGAGATCATACCAATTTGGGAGATCTCCAACGGGGGAAGGGTCCCAACGACGCAGACACACTTCTATCCGGATTGGAGACCCGTTGGAACGGATTCCAACTATGCAAATTCAGTTTTGTGACAAAATCGTCTGGACGTTCTAGTCCAGACGAAATCATCAAATCTGGGGTGATATCGTCTGATCGGAGATGATATCGTCAAACGGTCAAAACAACTGCTAAAAATGGCACGAAAAAAGAGGAAACGGGTTTCTCGGTGGTTAACGGGCGGTTTGGGAGGTTAAATTTGAATTTAAATTTATTTACTAAGGTGAATGTAATTATTCCAATTTTACTACGCCAATTTTAGGGTGCTACGAAACTTGCATCTCCTCTGGTATGATGTCTAGGGTGGATATAACATTTGGACATTCATCTTTGTCCCATTGATTGTTTACATTAGACATCATTGAATTAGAGGGTACTAGATTAGATGGTTGGTGTAGGTTGGCTTCAATAACTCCTGAAAAACAATTTCTCATGGGAAAATGTTGTGCCTCAACTTGAATCAGGGGTGACTTTTGATTTTTAGCCTTAGGGTTATGCAATGATAGCTTACCCCCATTAACATTTCTCAAATTCCACCATCGTTCTACCATAATTACCTCATTGTAGGCCTTAGGCAAGGATGAATCTTCAAGAAGCTTCCTTAGAAATTTGGATATTGAGGGGTCTAAGGCTCCCATGTAAATTTGAAAGGCTTCCTCTTCTGATATGATGTAATGTTTCACCACTTCAATGTACAACCCATTGAACCTATCATTGAATTTTCTCATGGATTCATTAGGTTGTTTATATATAGAGGAAAAATGATTTTGCAACATAACTAGGTCAATTTTATTTCTAAAATGGTCAAGAAATATGATTTCTTGTAGGACCCAAGAAGTGATAACATCTATAGGTAATTGGATATACCAACCCAATGTTATATCATCCAATGTGTATGATAATAAGCTACAAGCAACATCCTCATGGAAAATTTGCAAGTGAATTAACATGTTATTGTAGACAAACAACCTTTGTATATGTTCTGATGCCACATCTTGCCTAAACTGCGACGCAAACTCCAATACACTTTTAGGAATTTGATAGAGTATTTTAGGCATGTTTAAACGACTATAATGGTCACCTAACAAAGATGTCATTATTACTCTTATTTGATCAAATTTTACCATTAGTGAAACTCAAAGAATACCTTCAAAACCAAATTTTTTAGTCAATTAAAGATATCTTATAAAAAATCATGAAATGACTAACAATCCTTGAATGTTTCATATATAAATTATCATATATATCAACCAACATATATGCATCAATTAAACCATGATATTAGAGAAAATTATCCAATTTGTAAAAGTGTTAGCATTAATGCATCATTAACTAGAGAATTTAAATCAATAAATGTGATCAACAAAACCTTATTAGCCAAGACCAATGTCTTCAAATAAACATTTCAAGTAAACATGAGTAATTTAGCATATAGATAGCAATAAAGTAAACTAATTCAGGCCCTCCTTCTAGCACCAATTTTGTTGAGTGCTAAAGGAGGCCTAAGATAATAGGACATGAAACATTCAACAATTCAAAGCTCTCAAGGTTACACAAAATCACATTATTCATTGTATGAACAATTCAAAAGCATTTAGAACAACAATAAATAATTTAGCATAAATAAAATAACACCAATTCATGCCCTCCTTCTAGCGCCAATTTTGTTGAGTGGAAAATTTTCCCAATTGCAAAATCACCATCACAATCAAGATTTTGATTAGAAAACCCTCTCTTGCAAAGAAATGAAATTTATCCAATGTTCCTTTTTCTTAATGCGTGCTTGTAATCTTGTGAAGATGTGTCAAATAAGTGCTAGGAATACCTTAGTTATTTTCAAGTAACTGTTAACAAGGGGCTTGTGTTGGTTTATTTTATTATTCTATGCTAATGATTATTCATGAAAATTAAAATAAAGATAAAATGTGATTGGCGCTCATATGACCATGATGAAAATGCCTCAGTTTATTCTATCTTGAAGGATTTCAAGTAGATTTTATCTTTTTTTGGTTAAGTAGATTTTAGATAATTTTTATCTCGTATTATTAAACCCTTCTTTGAGCATGAAACAAAGATTAAAATCTATCTCCAAAAGTGAACCTTAAATGATGATTGTATTCATTCAATGTTGCTGTGAGTGTGAAAATAAATAAAGTCTTTTATATAATAAATAAATTACCCCTCTTTAAGGAAACTAGAATTTTCATAAAGAGAAGTCAATTTATTGATTTAAAAATATTGGCCTTTTAAAATGCCACATAAATCACTCCCATTTAATGAAATTGTAATTTTCATAAAGGAAAGTTGATTTATTTATTGCGAAATGAACATGCAAAGCTTGAAATTTGATTTACCATTAAATTGTGAAATTATGTAAAATCCAAAATAAAAAAATGCCTATAAAAGAACTTTGAATAATTTTTATAATTTTGAAATGGCTTCAAAATGAAAAAAATTGTTTTAAATGGATCTTTAAAGCTTATTCTTCACACCCGTGCATTTATATTTGGAAATTTTAATTTTTAATTTTATTTTATTTTTAATTGCCGAAGTTTAAAAAAATGCAAAAAGGAAATGTTAGAAAAATAAAAAATAAAAGTCTGGAAATGGACCAGAATGCTAAAAATGTAAACATGCAAAATATTCTTAGTCTAATTCTACCCTATCCTGCAAAACCAAATATGTTAGAGTTTCTGCATGTAACTTGGTTTATCCAAATCTGCATTCACATGGTTCAAAATAGACTAGGTACAATATTCTAGGGAAACAAAATTAAATTCAAGCTTCTAAGAATTCAATAGTGTAAGCATATAATGCATTAAACACCATTTATAAACTTAAAAAACATGGAGGGAATGATAAATAGTAAACTACAAATATGCATAAAATTTCTCCTTCAAATTTAGCTAAAAGGTGCAAGTTTCTGGCACATCTTGCATTAAAAACAACAAAAATATAGTCTGTGTTGCAACCTATTTCCAGCCTTGGCCTCCAAAAAGGTCCAGCATGTGGCTTCCCAAAAAAAATCCAACCTCTATAATCTCTTTCGAATGGATATTTAAAGCGGTTTACAATTTTCTCGTTTACCCTGTGTTTGGTTACACTTCTTCTTTCCTTTGAAATAATATCCTTCCCTTCATTTGTTTCAATACATTTTTTCTCTCAAATTCCTTCTCCACTTATTGTAGCGCATGCAAAATTTAATTAGTCCCAAGTTTATTTTGAGACCTGATTGATAACGCTTCTGCTTTTCATTTATTCTATGGGTATGGTATTTGTCCTATTTGACTTCTCCATTGGCTTGCACCACAACCTGGGTGAGTTTATCTTATTTAAAGTTTAGCCTTAAGTCTCTCTACATTATCCTTGGCTTTATCCCAAGCCTGGCCATCTCTATGAGAGGCTAATGTAGGAGGTATTGATATACCACATTCAAAATGTTTAGGAAGCATGCACCCCCCAACTAACATGTCATTCAAGTCACCATTTCATACTTCCACTGCAAGCATGGCGGTCCTTGCACAGATCCACATGATACGTCAACTAGCAATGCAATTTTAGTAGGCTAGCCTATCCTTAACTTGCAGTCATTCTTTAGGAATACATGCTAAAACGAAGGACATAATGGATCCTTAGATAACATTATTGTTAGTTAACAAGGTGCCAAAACTAATGCCCTATCCAGGAATCTCCATGATCTAAAAATGATGATGTGTTTGAAAAAATGCATTACTATTGTTTATTTTTTTTAATGCCCAAAGTTGACATGTCTATTACCGTTGGTTTGACAAGGATTTCCAACATAACACCACTCCCTTGTTTGACTCTAGTTCCAGTGAGACTCCATGTAGACAACATTTTTTATTGTTTATGTTACTACCTTCTTTACCATCCGTGACTTGTATCCCTTACCATACAACTACTTCTTCTTCAATCCTTGTTTAGGTTGTAAACTACTAAGTCTCCCTAGCTTGGTGAATTTACATGTGCTTGATATTTTTGGTGTTCGACGAAGGTACACACTATCATTGTCACCTGAAATGTGGTCTTTATATAATACATACCTCTAGAAGATACCTATCATACAACAATGTATCAATACTACCAATTTAATATTTTTTCATTTTTTATGTCTTGAAACCTCTCATATTTGATCAAGTATAAATTCAATTTTTAACATAGCCCATATTTATCTAAGCTCTGCATCCTCTGTGTCTTCTTGCTTGGTTTAGATAGTGATGATCAAATCTATTCTCACTTCCATGTGATCAACTTTTCGCGATGAGTAGCCTTCACCAACCTTCACCATCCATTTACCAACCATGCATAGTCTCCCATGTTTACCTCATTCAATATCCACGTCAATTGATCAATGATGTCCATGCTAGCATTATGGCCATGGATTTGTTGCTTCAGTACGACTAGGTTCTCTATTGCGTGTACATCAAAATTTTTAGCCACACATAGCTAGTTTTACAATTTATAAAGTATCTATATCTCTCCTCTAGTCTTCATGCCATCCCATTCGAGTCTTCATTTTGGTAGTCCATGGTGTCATCGATCCACATGGATCCCTTAATATCTAGGCTCACCATCCATTTCATAGGGTCTACATCATCACGTCGGTCTAGTAGGGAGAGTCTAGTCGAGTTATCCTCCATGTCATATGACTATGCCATTCATCTATCCTCTCTTTCCTACTCGATCATCATCGTCTAACTCATCTTCAACAGAGATGTCCACCTTAGATTTTATATCATCCAAGGGCTCGATCCACCCTTGTTCTTCGACTATCGTAGCTTGATGTCTGCTAGCCTACCACCAAGTTATCTCACTGTATCATCCAAGTACATGTCCTTGCTGGCCCATGTTGGCTCAAGTCCAAGTCTGTATTACTTCATCATAGTCGACAACCGCTCTTTATCCATAGTATTGCTTCTGCAATCCACCGTCCTATTGGTTCTTCTAAACACACGTGCCGAGGCATCACCTTTTTGCAACTTGCCAAAAACATCAAACCAAATGTTATTACAATGAAGCTTTTAATATAAACTAAACATAACCTCTCCTTTATTAAATGAATGCTTCACTATGTTAAAGCATCACACATGAATACTCTTTAATTTAAATCATTTTATATGTTTATTTATGCATATCATATTTTATATTTTATTTTATATTTTTAAGTTTTTTATATTTTATTTAATTTTAATTTTTAAAATTTATTTTATTTATATATATATATATTATAATTAATATATATAATATGTGTTTATCGATGTTATCAATTTTAACCATATAAATTCTAAGAAACCAAAACATTAAACTAAACATTAAAAACAAACAAAGAAGCAAAACCAAACCCATAGACAAGAGAATTTACCAAAAACTAACGAAGACAATAAATGACAACTAAACATTGGAACCAAAAAAAAATCTCACTCCAAGGACACCAAAACTCCCAAAAAACCAAATTTAAAAGGTGGGTCCCCAATTTTGGGGTAAGTTGTGCAATGGCCACAATATGACCTCCTATAGACACACCATATAGTGGACCCAAAACTACCACATTCACATCTAAGCTAGCCACCATCTCCACATATTCCAAGAGATCCCATCACTCTTCCACAAACTCATGCAAACCAGATTCAAAGTCTCCCACTCCCACCCTTTCCCACCTTGATTACCACCATTCAAATTCTAGATCTCGCTCCTCCATCAAACCCTTTATCATTTGAGATAATAGAGTTTTTACCATTTGTAGGTGTGGGTTATTATTGGCCTCCCATCTCAATAATTTCTTTATAACCAAATATTTTCTACTCATCAATTTTTTTTACACATAAACCCTCTGATGCTACTACTCAGATTTGTTTTGCAAAACCCTCTAATGCCATTGCACAAATTTTTTTATAGAAATCCTCTAACATTGCTAATTAGATGTTTTTTGAAAAACCCTATCATGTCCCAATGCTCATTTTTTTTTTCAAAATCTTCTAACATCGATACTTGGATTTTTTTCATAGAAAACCTCTGATGTCGCTCCTCAGTTTTTTTTTTTTTTTACAAAGCCCTTGGACTCCCTAATGATTATATTTTTTTACAAAATCCTCTAATTTCATTTCTCAGGTATATTTTTTTGCAAAACCTTCTAATGTCATTACTTATATTTTTCATAGAAACTCTTTGACGTCAACTATCACCAATGGATCCCAATTTGAGCAATTCGACGCTACCCATATAGTAGATATTATACTAAAAGATATGATCAAGCATGAAATAATTGTTCTTAAAAATAGAGGATTAATATGTATGTTTTATGGCTATGTTGTTCAAAAATTAGATCAAGTGGAAGTGGGCATTGAATTTAAATTACTCCATGAAATGTCTTTGAAAACTATTTTTCCTCATCATGTTTTCTAGTTTAAAAATTATGGATAAAATAATGGATGGTGGCACATGGTTTAGAAGGAGAGATGCATTATATTTAAATCCATAGGATAAGAATGCTTTTGTGGAGATAGAGACTATTACATGGCTTCCAATATGGATTAGGCTTTTGGGTTTCCATATTAGCTTATCAATAATTAAGTTTTAAAGGATATTAAAAATACTCTAGGGAAGTTCATCCGAGAGGTACCAACTACTAGGGAGCAAAGGAATGCTATAAACACCCAAATATGTGTTGCCATTAATATTTTAAAATCTTTACCATAGTCCATTAGGATTAAATCAAAGTTGAGGTTATAAATGTATATGATCTAACTTTATTTACATCTTATGAAATATTTTAGAAGGTACTTAGCATATTTTTTTGAAATACAATGATGATTTAGAATTGTAATATCTAGATTATTGGGGGACTTCAATGTATATGATTAAATAAAATTTGAATTTATAAATGTATATGATATGACTTTATTTACATCTTATAAAATTTTTTAGAAGGTACTTAGCATATTTTTGTCAAATACAATGATGATTTAGAATTGTAATATATGGATTATTGGAGGACTTCAATGTATATGATTAAATAAAAGTTGAGGCTAAAAATGTATATGATCTAACTTTATTTATATATTATGAAAGATATTAGAAGGTACTTAGCATATTTTTGTCAAATATAATGATGATTTAGAAAGGTAATATATGGATTATTGGGAGACTTCAATGTTGTTCTATCTCCTTCAAAATGATGAGTGGTACTCCTAGATGATATAAATGAATACAATGTTTTCCTTCATTTATCATTTTTAATAGAATTTGGGATGCTATTCCTTCAAGTTTTCAATATAAATAAGATAATAGATGCATTGGGTAAACTCATATAGTCAAAATATGGATAAATATATGTTGTTTAACACATTGTTGCAAATATAGTATATAATATATTTGGGAATTTTATTGCAAGTACTATAAAATAACAAACCCATTCTATTCAGTTGTGGTATATAAAATAATGTTTATCCAAATCCATTTTGATTTTAGTATATGTGTCTTCAAGACCCTAATCTATTCTAGATGGTTATGTTTATGGTGGGATGAAGCAAATTTTAAAGGATGATATATGTATAGGTTTGGTAAAATAAATAAAATATTTAAAAGGGCAAATGAATATTTGGAATACCAAATATCTTGGTAACATATTTCAAGAAAAGGAGAAAATTGTATCTAAGGTCAAAAAATTACAAAATATATTAGAAATTAAAGTAATGGACTAGCAATTTTAGGATGAAGAAAACAATTAATTTCTAATTATTATAACATATTAAAAAAGGAGGAGACATATTGGTTCCAAAAATCAAGGGAGTGATGGATCAAGGTAAGGAGATAGAAATTCCATTTTTTATGCTATAGCTAATTTTTTTTTTTTTTTGTCTCATCAAAACTATTTTATGAAGAACACAAGATTATACCGAGAGGGGGGGTGAATAGTATAAGACCAATTTTTACTTTTTCTTTCAATTCAATATTATGCAGTGTATAGATAGTAATAACAATAGCAGTAATCAAAGCAATGCACAAAAAACCATACACAATAGAGACACCACAATTTATGTAGTTCACCTAATGTGGGCTACTCCATGGAGAAAATATTTTACTAAAATTTTATCAATCAATATTTTTTGGGAATCCTTCCCAATTACAATTTTTATGGACCTCTATCCAAAGGAGATGCTGATACCCTAATTTCAAGTTCATAGATCTCTTCCATGGGAGAAATATTTCCCCTTCTACTCTAGCTAGTGATCTTCTAGAAGACTTTGTCTCTTTGCTGCACTTATTGGTGGATCTCTCTCCACTTGAAGACTCACTCATATTTATCTTCAATTGTCTTGGTTGCTAGATATCTATCCACTAAGACTCTGTCCTCTGTACTCTATCACCTCCAAAGCTCTATCTCAATATTGTACTAAACACAATGCTATCGGTCTAGCACAACTCTGCTCAATATCTTACACTAAACACAATAAATTCAGTCTAGTATAATTATTCTCAATAGGTCCACTCAAAGCCTTCTCAAATCTGCTCAATACATCCACACAAAACCTGCTCAAATCTTCTCAATAGGTCCACACAAAACCTGCTCAAATTTGCTCAACAGGTCCACATAGAACCTGCTCAAATCTTCTCAACAGGTCCACATAGAACCTACTCAAATCTGCTCAACAAGCTCACTCAGAACTTGTCCAAATATGCTCAACAAGCTCACTCAGAACTTGTCCAAATCTTCTCAACAAGCTCACTCAGAACTTTTTCAAATCTTCTCAACAAGCTCACTCAGAACTTGTCCAAATATGCTCAACAAGCTCACTCAGAACTTGTCTAAATCTGCTCAACAAGCTCACTTAAAACTTGTCCAAATCTGCTTAATAAGTCCTCTCTAGGACTTTCTCAAATCTGCATAGCAAGCTTCCACAAAACCTTACTCAAAATCAGTCCACAAGCCTTCTCAAAGACTTATCTCAAATCTGCTTAACAAGCTCACACAGAGCTTGTCCAATCTCATAGAATAATAAAGAGAATTTTTAGAGACTCAATATGTTCTATACTCAATGCTTAATCAATATATCAATTCAATATCATAGAAGCATAAAGATAATTTTTAGAGACTCAATATGTTCTATACTCAAATCCCAATCTCAACTCAAATCAATCTCATAGAAGCATAAAGAGAATTGTTAGAGACTCAATATTTTCTATACTCAAATCCCAATCTCAACTAAAATCAATCTCAGAGATAGCATAAAGAGAATTTTTAGAGACTTAATATGTTCTATTCTCAAATCTCAATCTCAACTCAAATATAGAATATAGAATAGCTTTTTTCATGGAACTTGAACAACCACATGCATCCACTTCACTAGGCTCAATCAACTTTACTCAACCAAACACCTCAAGGAACAACCCTTTCTCATAAACCCTAGTCCAAGCATGTATCAACTAACTCAAAAAAATTTCAACAATGCTCAAACACAAATATCACATAACAATGATACTCATGTTCTTTTCTAACTCAAGTTCAAGTTCTTTGCATAACCAATTGGCTTCAACAACAATGCTTATAAAAAAAGGTTTAATCACAACTCTCAAACCAGAAAACCTTGAAGAATTTAACCAATCACTTTTGAAAAGGAAACCACAATCAATCATTTTCACTCAAAAGGTATTTTATAATCAACCACCATAATAAATCAATAGGAGAATGTGCTCAGACCTTTTATGAATATGAAGAAGCCTCTTTGGAAATATGCCACAATCACAATATTCTTTTTCCAATCCTCACAAAGGTTAGAAGATCACAAAATAATCAACATTACTCCACTTCACAATAATATTCACCAAGGCTTTTAATTAGGAAATCTTCTTAAGAATTAATGCATAACTTCCTTATCACTCCTAAAACCACTTGTACCATAAAATAAAATAAATCAAAACATTGAATAACCTTGTCACTCCAAAAACCACTTATACCATAAAATAAAATAAATCAAAACATTGCATAACCTTGTCACTCCAAAAACCACTTATACCATAAAATAACTCAAATATTTTATATCCTTCCTTTCAACACTTTTGCACTTAAAAAATAATAATCACAAAGCCTTCTTAGGAAATATCCCACATTAATCAAATATCAAACCTTAGCCATATGCAAAAAATTAAATCCACTATACTCTCCATGAAATTCAATGCTTAACGCAACCTTAGCAAATTCGAAATATTTCATGCACCCAAAAATTTCGGTGATCAAATTATGGCATACCTTGCAAAATGGCTTCGGGTGGTTTTGACCCTACATTCCTCCTTGTCATACGCCTTAGCACATTCTCCACCCACCATGTGGGCTAAGCCTTCCACGTGGAGGCTTTAACCTTTGAGACTTATATTTCCATCCTCTCCACCTATGCATTGAAACTTGCTCCCTTGTTCCACGTGCAATGCGCAAACGAAATCAAAAAGGGGGAATCAACGATTGTGAAGGAGGGAATAATCAAATGCGAAAATATCGTTGTGACCTCCTTGGTTGATAAAATAAACCCCTTTAAATATTCGAACCTTTGCATGATAAAATATAATACATCGGCGGACATGGCGGGAAATATCTTTTATTTAATTTTAAAATTAAAATTAAAATTTTAAATAAATTAAAATTTAAACTAAACCTTTAAAATTAAAATTCTCCGTCACCGGGACACCTTTTTCGATGAAACGAAAAATCCAACTTGGGTTTTAAGAAAAATCCATTTCAAATCTGTCATCCATGGTTTTAAATAAAACCTTTCCTTGCCTTTTCATAAAAATATTTTGCTAAGATTTCCTTGAAGCTCCTTTTGGAACCAAATGCCATGCATCCCTTCTATAACCTTTGATCAAAACCTTTTCTTCTCATGAAGCTCTTTGTGGAGAAAAATCATAGTGCTTACTTACATAGGTCCTTTTGACATCAATGACAACTTTTAGCTTAGGGACTCAAAATGTCAAACATTTTACTCTAGATGGAAGAAGTATTAGTAAAGAAGAAGATATAAGGAAGCAAGCAATTAACCATTTTAAGGATGTTTTGTCATATTATGAATAATATAAGGAGGCAGAAAGTAAAATTTTATAAAATATACCATAAATTATTATATATGGATAAAATTAAAGCTTGATAAAGAAGATATCTATGTAGGCACTACATGAGGTAATTTTCTCTTTCCATTATAACAAGGCACTTGACCTTGATGGATTTCTGATTATTAAAAAAAAAAATAGGATTTATTGAAGAGTGATTTGTTGTCTATGGTTGAAGAGGCCTAGAAAAATAAGGCTATAATAAGTGATATCAATGCCAAATTTATTACATTAGTTCCCAAGAAAGGTGAGGTAAAATATTTTTATATTTTTTCCTGAAAAGGCTTTGTAATATTATTATAATATTTAAAAAAAATTATGGCAAATAGGCTGAAAAACATTCTAGATTGTGTTGTCTTAAAGGAAGATGGTCCTTTTGTTCATGATAAGAAATTATTGATAGTGTTATCATTGCATAGGAGGTGATGCATTCTTTTCATTTCATGAAAAAATTTAGGTATTCTTATAAAATTAGATATGAAGAAAGCATTTGATAAGGGTTATTGGAGTTTTCTACATGATTTACTTTGAAAGTTTGGTTTTAATAAAGTTTTGGTTTTCAACAATGGATCACCTAATAGTTGCTTTGAGTCATCCCATGGATATCCCTAGGGTGATCCACTATCTTCATATCTATTTATTATACGTGTAGAAGGATTAGGGAGAGATTTCTCAAAGGAAAAAGTGAAAAGAAAATTTAAAGATATCTAGGTTGCAATAAATATTCAATCTAAATCATATCTTCAATTTGTTAATGATTCTTTTATTTTGGGTCATCCCTTAGTCAGTGAGGCCATGGAGATTAAATAATTATTATCATGCTATGAGAAGGTTACTAGATATCTAGCTAATACTACATATTTTAATATCTTTTTTATTAACATTATCCTAAATTTAAAATTAATCATTGTGGATATTTTATGGTTTAAAGTTCAAAAACTCCATAAACATAATTGGGCATTCCTTTTTCTCATAAAGGAAAGAAAAAGAAGATTTATTACTTAATTTTGGGTAGAATAATTTGGTGTTTGACAAGTTAGAAATATAAGTTCTTAACCACAACTAGAAGGCTACAAATGATAAAGACTATTTTCAATCCATCTATATAAATTTTAATATTGCTAGCATGTATAACATCCAATATTCAAAGAAATTTTCTATAGAAATAATGTGAGGAAAAAAATTATTTTTCTATTTGTAACTGGGATAGAGTTTAAAAAGGCAAAAATATTGGAGAGATAATATTGTAGAATTATAGACTAATAAGTTTGGCCTTAGGGATAAAAGTTGGTTGGAGATTATTCAAAGGCCAAGGAAAGATTTGGGTGAAAATATTACTTCAAAGTGTATGCTCAAAATATTCAACTTTGGAAATGAGTGAGTGTGGGAGTGTGGTGAAGTAAGGGTATTGGATACTTGAAGTGCTTGACAGTCATATCGAAGGTGGTGATCCCATTGGTAAAGGGTTAGGTGTAGATAATGGGATCCATTTCAATATCAAAGGACCTTTGGTTCCTATGGAATGTCATGGGTGGGATCCAGGTAATATTAAGGGTGGATTCCATGATCAGACAGGATGGCTTGGTGGGAAATATGTGATCCCTACCTTGTATCATGATCATGTGGGTTGGCCTATTGGAAAGTCCATGAATCCTTCCTTTTCATATGCTAAAGTGGTTATAAATACTAGAGGCCTTGACGAGACATATGTTCAATTTGATCTTACTCTAGTTTCAAATCAACTATGGATCCTAAGTGATATTTTTAGTATTACTAGAGAATAAGGTTCTTAGAACTTGGTGGGAAAATTTCAAGGTGGTAGACTTGATTTGGACTCTACTAAGAGGTGGACACTTTCTAAGTGGAGGCCCTTCGATTTTAACTCCCATTTATACCCCTTAGATAATAAATTTATAAATTATCCTTATTCTAAAGCTATGGAGGATTTTATAGATTTTTTTAGCCATTGTAAACTCATGGACTTGGAATTCAAAGGCTTTAGATTTACTTGAAGTAATAGGCATGTGGATGATAAACTTATCCTTATCATACTTGATAGAGTTCTATTTTTGACATAAGGATTGCCATTCTTTGGAGATGTATCTCTGGTCTCCCTTCCTAAAGTTGGATCAAACAATAATCCTCTTTAGATGGAATATCCTTTGAAGTCTAATTTTTCTCTAAACTATTTAGGTTTGAGGCCATGAGGTTTAGCCATGCTGATTTAGAAGCAATATTTAACAAATGGTAATCAATTATGGTGTTGGGTGAAGGTATCTCAAAAGTGATCAATAATCTTAAGCTAATAAAGATTAGGTTAAAATTTTAGAATAAGGAAATTTTTGGGCATTATCTTGAAATAGAAGAAAAACCTCAAAGGTCAGTTGAAAGACCTAGAATCAGTTGTGGAAGTAGAGGGTCTCTATATAGACATTACGCTAAAGGATAAGGAGATACCATCCAAATTGTGTAACACTCTATCTAATGAAGAATTTTTATGAAAGAAAAAATTAAGGGTGTTGTGGCTCAAGGAAGATGATTGAAACACAAAATTATTTCATACAACTACTCTGAGACACAAAATTTCTAATAGAATCCAAGAAATTTCCAAAGTTGATGGATCCAAAGTAGTGGATATTCAAGAAATTATAGAGGAGGTAGTTTCTTACTTTGGATATCTTCTAGGCTCTAGAGATGTCAGGGATAGAGAGGTTGAAGATAAAATATTATGTTGTATTCCCATACTGGCATTATATGACATGAATTTGAATCTTGAAACCCTTGTCAAAGATGAGCAAATAAAGTCTTTTATATTTTCCATGGGGGCCTTGAAACCCCCTGGAGTAGATTGTTTTCCCCTATATTTTTTCAAAATTTTTGGCATATTATTGGGAAAGAGGTTTGTGAAACCTTGATATCCATCTAAACTTCCAAACTTATCCCCTATAGACTGAAATCCACCTTTTTGGTACTTATTCCAAAATCAACAAGGGCTAATAAGTTTTATGATTATCACTCGATCAACCTTTGCAATACTATTTATAATATTCTAATAAATATATTGGTCAACACATTGAAACCTATCATTCCTCATCTTATTGACAAGGTGTAGAGTGGTTTGATGGCTAGTAGGTAAATTTTGGATTATGTCATAGTTGTTCATGAAATTATTCACTCGATTCATAAGAGTGAAAGGTCAGTTATTTTTCTTAAGCTATATATGAACAAGGCTTATGATAAAGTGTCTTGGGATTTTATGGTGGAAGTCTAGGCCAAGTTTGGATTTAATCAAAACTAGACTAATTTAATAAAGGCTTGTATTTCTTCAACCACATTCACAATTTTTGTTAATGACTCTCCAGTTAGTTATTTCCAAAGTTCTAGAGGCATTAGCTAGGGAGATCCCTTATCTCCATATTTTTTCATCCTCATGGTTGAATATTTGGGTAGACCTATTTTATTGGATCTAATTGTTTAAGGTCTTAATCTAGCCCTCTTGATTGATCCAATATCTCTTCATCAGTTCACTAATGATAACTTTCTCTCCTTCTTGGCATCGGTGGTCCAATCTAGAGCAATGAAGAATATCTTCAATTTGTTTGAGCAAGTAGTAGGTCAAAGGATAAACTACCTAAAAAGTAAATTGTACTTTTTGAACACCACTTTGGCCAAGCAAAGAAAGATTGTGAATATTCTTGGTTGTGGTATTGTTAAATTTCATGTTGTATACCTTGGTCTACCTTTGTTCACTGGTAGAATGTTAGAGAGTTTTTGGGATCCTGTTATGGAGAGGTTGCAAAATAAGTTGGCTAGTTGTAAAGGTGCTTTTGAGCCAAGTAGGAAAGACACTCCTTGTTAAGACTTGATTGTATAGTATTATTATATACTTTATATCAAATTTTAGACTCTCCCTTAAGGTTTTATTTAAGTTGGAATGCATCTAGAATTATTTCATTAGGTTGGTTCTAAAAATCATAGGAAATTCCACCTTGTCTCTAGGGCTATGTGTAAGGGGATGGCCCCAAAATGTATTTATAAAAATTTGGTGAATCAATTTTGAAATCTAGGCAAATAGTTTCCAAACGCATGTAGAAGGTTCACTATTATTAGGGGTAATTTTGGAAATTTAAATTTAAAATGGTCAAATTATTATAAAATTGGGGCGAATCGACCCAAAAAAAATTGCACCCAAATGTTTTGGTAAATGGGCCCTGGTCAAGGGTCCCTAATATTAGCCAATTCCAAATTTTGAAAATCTCAATTTTAGCCAATTTGGTGATAAATAGCCATTATGCATAACCCTGCTCGTCTCTTGGAATTAGGTTTGCAATAGGAAATCTTATGGGTGTTTAGTCCTTAGATACATATGCCTTACGAACAAATTCTTGGTGGTGAAACATGGGAAAAAAATCATTAAGAGGGAAGATGTGGAGTGGATCCATATTATTGTTGTGAATTATTTAAACTAGTATAAAAGTCTTCTATCTAATCCTCTTTAGTCTATGGGCTCCCTTTTCTATAAAAACTTACTAAAATCTAGACCGAGCTTAGTTAAAGGTAGTAGATGTATTCTAGGTAATGGTAAATCCATAGACTTCTGGAAGGATTCTTGGCTAATGAATGGTCCTCTTTATCAAGATCCCTATCTAATGTTGGTTGAAACTCTTTCTAGGAACTTGGGAAGGGTTAAGTTTGTTGATTTTATTTAAGTTACCAATGGTAGGAAATATTGGAAGGCTATATCAACCACTAACTACAATAGAGAAGTTAAGTTGGCCTGAGAATTTATTTTTAAGGCTCTAAAGTTTTAGATTTTAAAGACCCACAACTTAGAAGATGTTATTGTGTGGAAAGAAGAAAGTGATGGTTCTTTTTTGGTTAACTCAGTGTATGCCCTTCTCAATTCTTTTTCTCGAATTTTGATCCCTCATTGTAAGGTATGGTTTAATCATATTACACAAAAAATTAATATCTTCTATTGGCTAGCCATATAGAAAAAAACTCTAACAACTGAGAATTTAAGAAAACAAAAGATGTTCTTACCTAGTAGATATTATCTTTGTGAATCATGTGAAGAAACTACAATGCATCTATTATTTTAGTTTCTCCTTTATTTTGAAGTATTGAGAGGAGTAATCCAATACTTGTGTGTATGTTGGGTCCTTCCAAATATTTTGGTCAATGTTTGTTCTCAGTGGGTGCCTCTGTTAAAATCTTTGAGACTGAAATATCTTTGGAGGTTCATTTTACCTCATTTTTTTTTGGGTCTCTAGTGGGAGATAAATCAAATGGATTTGCATAATGTCAAGAGGGATGTTGTTACAGTTTGTTCTAAAGTGATTTGGGGTAATATTGAAAATGTGTCAAACTATTAGCTAGATCTAAATGGAGGGATTTTGGTTGAAGTAGATCTTAAACTAAATATTGAATTTTCCTAGATCCCTAGACCAGTCAAACATCCCTCCTGAATTAGAGAGATCTAATTTAATGGTCATTGTCCCCTATTGGATATGTTAGGCTGAAATTTGATGGAGCTTCAAAAGGTAATCCTAGTTTAGCAAGGGCTAATGGTGTTGTTAAGAACAAAAGAGGTGATTTACTTTTGGCATATGTAGATTTATTGTCTTCCTAGATCTCTCATTTTATGGAGGCTAAGGCCCTAATCCAAGGTCTATTATTATTAGAATATTTGGGCTTCAAAAAGGCTATAATAGAGGGAGATTCTTTTAATATTTTCAATTTGATTAAATTTAATAAGACCCCAAGATGGAACATTGTAAACTTGATTTCTCATGCTATGAGAATTATTCATTCTAGAGAGGAGTTCCTAATCCATCATATATTTATAGAATAAAATAAGTTGGAATACTTAATGGTAAACATAATCCTATCTCAACAAGGTCTCTATTTGAAAATCAAATTATCCTTAAGACTTGTTGAGGCCGATGGACAAGGTTAATTATTGACTCCTCTTTGATGGTGTGTAAATTTGATAGGTGGCATATTAAAATTGTTTGGATCCATAAAAATTTTGGGTCCATTTTAGGTCTTCTTGTGTTTGTTGTACTACTTCTTTTCAAATTCAAATTCAAATTTTGAGATTTTGGCACCAACAACTCTAGAAGAGGTATTCTCTACTGATTTCAATAGACTAAAACAACTAGGTGTGAGATTTTGGGAATAATGTTTCCCATTTTCAAATTCAAATTCAAATTCTAGGGATTTAGCACCAACAAATTTAGTGGAAGTATTCTCATCCATTTTTGATAAACTAAAACAATTTGGTGTGGGATTTTAGGAAACTTGTTTAAGGTCTTGGATTGCAATGGAAGGATGAGATGGAGAAACTGGCTATCTATTGGCATACCTTGTATTGAGGTGGTAGACCACATCATCATTTGCCTCTCATGCATGGGTCAAGATAATTGGGTGAGATCCACTTATTTTTGGATAACTCGAGTTGCTTCTAGTAATCATGATTATTCATGGATAAGGTCATTATTTCATTGGGTTTCAATATTACATAGTATGAAGTGGTATGATAATAGCTTAGATTTCTACACTTGGGAAATAAACCATTTTCATAGCCTATGGTAATTTCGGTTGGCAAGATTGTTTAATCATATTTTAGAAAAAAATTAGAGATCGAAAGTTCAAGATCTCAATATTGGACGATGGGATCCTTCATCAACCCCATTAGCAAGTTGTATATTGGAACATGTTCCTATATTTGTTTATGGATCCCATTGGTTGTCCTCTTAATATGTGGTATTGCAAAACCTAGCATATTTTTTAAAATATCTCTAGAAAATACTATCAGAGATCGAATAGCTCCAATTGTTCTTTAAACCCATTGAGGGAGATTGCATGCAATGCTTCTCTATGTAGGATCAAAGGAATTAAAACCAAGTTCTACTTTGATTAGATTTAGAATATGAGCCATAAAAACATGCAGAAGGTATAGAATTTTCCACTAAAATTAAACTACCTTGAAGTAGATGAAGACATCAAAAAGATTTTGCATAGAAGAGGTTTGCTATATTGCATTCAATCTTTCCACAGGTGCACTCTTGGAGAATTTGTTGGGTTAAGGTTGGTGGATTGGAGTTAAAAGTATCAGTTTCCTTGGTTGAGGAGGTGAGGGGACTCCCTATAGATGGTGTATGTTGTAATAAGAAGAAGGACTCCCTGATTAGGAAATTGAGCTTCTTTCTCAATGAGGATGAGTACTTGCTAAAGTTATAGAATGGTTACAATGCCAAGGCCCTCAAGGCCCCATGGAACTGGGTTATTCGGGTGATCATGGATTATTTCATTATGTACTTCAATAGGGACGTGTTTCCTAGTTTTTATGTTATGTTTGTTAACCACATGAGGAAAAATAGCTAATGAACATCCCATAATTCCTATTCAATTCGTTGGAAAATTCCATGATGGACATTAGGGGTGGGAAAGGATCAAACCCTATCCACAAACACCTAGCTTTATTTATTTTTGAATATGTGGCTATGAACAAAGGGGTGGTCATGGATAAGATCCTATTCGAAATTAAGATTTAGAAAGTACCTCCTATATTTTATCCTCCCCTAGTCTCCTCCAATTCTTATTCCAATGACCCCTCAAAGTCTGATTCCAAGGGTCTTAAGAGTCCCATTATCTCTTCTAAACCAATGGAGAAAGTCAAGAGATCTAGTATTGTATCAATATCACCCAGAGAAATTACATGAGGGCATGTTAGGAAATCCAAATGTATGCTCACTAAATTTATCAAAGTTGAAACTTCCTTGTCAATGTGGGGATGTTGGATTTTTAGGATCAATCTTCGGTAAAGAAGGAAAATATTTTATGCCTCCAATAAAATTATATCCTTCCTCAATAAGCTAGAAGAGAAACATCAGGCACTAATTGGGACTCTCCAAGTGACAATTGCATTCATAGAATATATCAAGGGCATAACACACCTTTAGCAAGGCAAACTGGGAACTTCCAAAAAGGACATGGGGGACTTTGGAAAATCATCTCCCACAGATTATTTTTGTATTTTCTAGTATTATTTTATTGTAACTTGCCAGTGTCATATTGTGGTCCTCTTATTCTATCCCTCTACTAGTTTTGTATATCCTATCATGTGGTGGATCTTCCTTTTCACTGGCTATTTGGATTATAAAAGTAGTTTGATATTATTGTTTTGTTAGTACCTTTCATGAGGGTCTCTTAGGATTGACCATGGGCTCTCTTAGATTCTCTTTTGTAAAAGGTTTGGGGACCCTTCCAAAACCCCTTATTTTATCAAATAATATATATATATATATATATATATATATATATATATATATATATATATATATATAGGTTCTCTTGATGCAATGAAATTATTCAAGAAATAAAACCTACCTAAAGGATCACCAACATGAAATTTCATATCAAATAGTTTATAGTTAATCAATAAATATACTAGATGACTAATCAATGAGGGGTTTGTGCAATATTTTAATCTAATGCCTAGTTGAAGCCTTATCATATTATCTTTAATTCAAAATGATAATCATTGGCTTGAGCATGTCTAGTTTGTAAATGTCCAAAGGTAAAAGATGATATTAATGTGAGCAATAACTCTATATCATGGATTATATTAGTAATTTGGTTGAAGTAATAAAAAAATAGCAAATGATCTTCAAAAGATGTTTCAAGAGCTTTTATTGGCCTATGTTTACATAAAAGGATGATTTGGTTTGAAATCTATCAAAAGATAGTGGATACTCAATTAAGTTTGAATATAAGGATTTATGATGCAGGAGCCTATCTTTTAGAGGGTTTTTTAAAGAAGTTTTTAAATAATTTTTTTATTACTAAAAATGAAAAAGATTGATGAAAAAATAAATTTTTGAAAATGATAATTACTAAAAAAGGTAATTTTTGACGAAAAAACAATTTGCTGAAAATGGTAATTACTAAAAATAACAATCTTTGACAAAAAATAATTTTCTGAAAATAGTAATTACTTAAAAAGATAATTTTTGGAAAAAAATACAATTTGCCAAAAATAGTAAATTTTTTTTTATTTTTAGGGCTTTAAGCTTTAGGGTTTTGTTTTAGGGTTTCTTTGGGGATATATATTCCCTTGGTAATGCATTATAAAAGGGAAGTGAATCTAAGAATGAGAAAATAAAACATTTATTGATTTATTTCTATGTATTGTAGTCTTTATTTGAATAGAGGGTTTTACTAGTTATTTTTATTTATCACAATTTTTATGTAAATGGAAGGTTTTATTAGTTTATTTTATTTATCACAATTTTATGTGATGGGAGGTATTTGTTTTGACCTCTTGCAGTTGGATTTACATCATTTGGTATTAGAGCAAGTTGGATCTTACTAGGGAATAAAAGGTAATTTTGTTGATTATAATTATTTTGCTATCCTTATTTTCTATTTGGAATAACATAGATCAGATTAGCATGAGGAGAGGAAGAGGAGATTATGCCCAACTTAACAGGGATGTATAGGAGCTGTAGGTACAAGTTGCTCAATTGATTAGAATGATGGCCCGTATGAGGGAAAGACATCCAATGGATTTTATAGATCTAGATTCTGATAATGAGACTATGGGAGAAGACAACAGATCAGGGATTCATGTAGAGGAAGAACCGGAGGGGAAGCTATAGGAGCATCATTTTGAGGATAGGTTGATTAGGGCCTTGGAAGGAAATAGATATGGGATCAAGGTTGATGTCCTTGAGTATGTAGGAGGGTTGAAACTAGAAGAGTTGATAGATTGGTTGAATAGCATGGAGAAGTTCTTTGAGTGGAGAGACCTTTCAAAGAAAATGAAAGTAAAGCTTGCATGCACGAAGTTGAAAGAGTATGCTTTGATTTGGTGGGATCATATACAAAAGGAGAGATAGAGGAAAGGAAAGGAAAAGATTAAGGTTTGGAAAAAAAGAAAAAAAAATTGAAGGAGAAATAAACCAAAGTTTACAAAACTCCCAATGAATCTACAAGTTATCAATGCAAGTGGAGCTTCAAGAGTCATAAGAACAAAAGGTTACAAGGTATACAAATGGATTAAGTTATGTGATACAAGATGAGTTGAATATGTTTTAGATCCATAGTGTAGAAGATGCATATCAGTTTGCATTAAAAGTGAAAGAGAAATATAAGAGGAGTAATTTTAGAAGAGGAGTGAGGAATGGACCATCGTCACCTCCAACCAATGGGCATGGTGGATTTAATCCCTCAAAGGGAGAATATTTTAATACATGAAAACAAGAAGAATCTAAGCAAGGTCATAGTAACCATGAGAGAGATGGAGGATTTCAAAGAGGAAGAGGCTATGGTGGAGGATGAAATTGGGATGGCCCACAAAGACCATATACTTGTTATGGATGTGGTGAGGAAGGGCACAAAGCTTTTGAGTGTCCGCACTATCCTACACAAGAAAGAAAACAAGGAGAGCAAGCTAGAGTCAATCTAGTTGAGGTAGAAGAGCAAACTAAGATAGTATTTTTTGCAAACAAGGGGGAAAATATCATGATAAAGAGGACGATGATCATTCCAAGGAAGGAGAAAGCACAAGATAGTGATGGTGGTGATTCTTGGCTACATACAAATATATTTTGAACTAGGTGCACATCTAGAGGAAAGGTATGCAAGATGATTATTGATAATGGTAGTTGTGAAAATATGGTTTCAAATGAAATGGTTGAGAAACTTAACTTAAAGTGTGAGAAGAACCCATATCCCTATTGCATATCATGGTTCAAGAAATACAATGAGGTAATTGTAGATAAGAGGTATACGGTTAAGTTTTTAATTGGGAATACCTACAAGGATGAAGTGTGGTGTGATGTAATTTCGATGGATGCATGTCACTTATTTTTGGGGAGGCCTTGGAAATATGATAGGAAGGCTACCCATGATGGGGGAAGGAATACTTACACATTTCAAAAGGATGGAGTAAAAGTGGTCTTGTTACCACATAAGGAAGAAGGGTAGAGAAAAAACCTATTGACAACATCATATTGATTTGATCCAGGGTTCGAACGGTTGGAAAAGAGATTGATAGTAGAAAAGTTGCATGAGTTTGATCAGAGGAACTCGCAGGAGCAGAGTTCTTTTCAACTAGAGGAGAATGATGCAGGAGCCTATATTTTAGAGGGTTTTTTAAATAATTTTTTTATTACTAAAAATGAAAATTTTTGATGAAAAAATAATTTGCCGAAAATGGTAATTACTAAAAAAGATAATTTTTGACGAAAAAATAATTTGTCGAAAATGGTAATTACTAAAAAAAGTAATTTTTGACAAAAAAATAATTTTTCGAAAATAGTAATTAGTGAAAAAGGTATTTTTTGGCAAAAAACAATTTGCCAAAAATAGTATTTTTTATTTTATTTTTATTTTTAAGGCTTTAAGCTTTAGGGTTTCTTTGGGGATATATATTCCCTTGGTAATGCATTGTAAAAGGGAAGTGAATCCAAGAATGAGAAAAGAAAATATTTATTGATTTATTTCCATGTATTGCAGTTTTTATGTGAATGGAGGGTTTTATCGATTATTTCTATTTATCATAGTTTTTATGTAAATGGAGGGTTTTACAGGTTTATTTTTATTTATCGCAATTTTTATGTGATGGGAGGTATTTGTTTTGACCTCTTGTAGTTGGATTTACATCAATTTAGAGCAATCAAAACTTTTTATTCTCAATGATTTCATTTGGAAGAATGTTTGGTCATAAGAGGTTCTCCCAAGGTCACAATATTCCGTTGGTTAGTGGTCCATATCAATATTCTTATAAGAAAGAGTCCAAAATTAAGATGATATCATGGACCTTCCTAGTGTGCCTTGTGTGATAAGGACCTGGTAACATTAAGTCATTTACTTCTTCATTATCCCTTTTATTACACCATTTGGGGTACTTATTTCAAGCATATAATAGATTGATTAGCTCCTTAAAAATTTAAAGAGTCGATAAAATATTAGATTAATTATTTCAATGCTAAAGTATTACATGTTTTGTAGATTATGGTTCCTACTATAATTTGTTGAAATTTATGACTTGAAAGGAAAAATAGATTTTTTAAAAATAAATTTCAAAATCATGCCCATGTTTTGAACTATATTATTGTCTCTCTTGCATAATGTTTATAAACATTGTGTTTATCATGGAAAGTTTCAAGTGTGGAAAACAAGATGCTAGACACTTGGTGACAAGATTTGAATATACATGTATGGGTGCCAAAAGGGGATCCTAGGGAGGTGTTGTATTTAGTACGTTCTCATTCCTTTAGAATCCCACACTTGGACAACAACCACTCGACTGTTTGTGCATTTGTTTTAGATTTGTATCCTTGGAAATTAATAACAAGTTCAAGGGTTCACCAAGAGTAGTTATCAATTTCTCTAAATCTAGTTTTATGCGTTTATTTATACAAACACCTAAGGTTTTCTTTCTAACCTAAAATCTAAATGCAAAGTATGAAAGGGCAATGCAAATGAAGAAAAATAATGCAACATATAATATTTATATGCAATTCTAATTTTTGATGCTAGTCTAAGACATAACTTTACAAAATAGAATCTTTGTTTCAAAAACAAATGCATATAGACAAACTAGCTTAATGTAGTTCTACATGCAATTTCTTTTCAAATTCCTATTTAATAAAATAGTAAATAGGGGTAATGTTGGGCCAAAGGGTCTTTTTTTATTCTAGAGTTAAAATGCTCAACAATGTATATTGCCAAATGCAAAAATTAAAATGCATAAGATAAAATGCAATCATACAAGAACTAAAATAGATATGCTTTTTATCTTTTTAATGAATTCTATCCTAAAATCCAAATAGAAAGATAAATTATTTTTACTATTTTATCTTTAAGCAAGGGTAGACGAATAATGCACACAAATAAGAATAGCTTAATGTAAACTATATGCTCTTCTTATTTCAATGCCTAAAATATATGTTTCCTTTAAAGTTTAATCAAGTTCCTAAATTATTTGATTTAAAGTTCCTTTTATGTGAGTTACCAAAACACACAACCAAAAAAAGGACAAGAAGCTACCTGGGCCTTTTACAAAGAGCTTGTTTACTTGTCAATTTTTTTCTCATTCCTCTTTGTTATTCTTTTTTTTCTCCAAGACCATGAAAAAAAAGAAATCACAAAGAAAATAAACACGTATCTTTATTTTACGAATAATATTTAGGATGAAAAATTTGCATTCCCTTATTTTCAAAAGATAATGAGTAGTATATGCAAATCTCCTTTTGTAATGGTTAACTCAATGATGCTTATGAACATGATAAATTCAAGTGAATGCAAAATACTGAATTCAAGCAACTTTGTGTGGATTTATTTTAAAAAATATTAATGAGAAAAGTATATGCACAAAGTTTAAGAACCTTTTTTGTAGGATTCATTTAAACAAGATGACTTACATATGTAAGATTTAAAGGATTTTTAACTAGGATTCCTTAAGTAAGTTAATGATGCAAAATTACTAATGATTCATTTTAGTCAAATGAATCAATAATACAAAATTAAAGAAACTTATGCCTAAGATTTATTTTTGTCCCAAATGATCAAAGATGTAAATTTAAAGAACTTTACAACAAAGGTTTCTTTTAGGTAAAATGAGTCAATGATATGGAAGAAATTTATGACTAAGGTTTATTTTAGCCAAAGGGATTTAATGATGTATAATCAAGGAACCCTATGACTAAGGTGCCAAGATGAAATCAAAGGATTCTATAAAGAAAAAGATTAAGTTTATTTTTAATACCAAGATAAAATATAAAGATACTATTGACTAATACTCTTTTTAATTCCAAAAATAAAAGTAAAAGATTAAGTTTGATATTAACATGATATCAAAATATCCTATTGACTAAGATATTTTTTAATTTCAAAAATGAAAGTAAAAGACTAAGTTTGATACCAAGATGAAATCAAAATATCATATTGACTATGATTATTTTAATTCCAAGATAAGAGCAAAAGATTAAGTTTTATCTTCAATACCAAGATGAAATAAAAATATCCTATTGACTAAGATTACTTTTAATTCTAAAAATGAAAGTAAAATACTAAGTTTAATATCAATATGAAATTAAAATATCCTATTGACCAAGATACTTTTTAATTCTAAAATAAAAGAAAAATATTAATTTTTTTTAATACCAAGATGAAATCAAAAGATACTATTGACTAGGATTATTTTTAATTCCAAATATAAAAGTAAAAGACTAATTTTGATACCAATATGAAATAAAAATATCCTATTTACTAAGATTATTTTTATTCCAAAATTAATTAAGGATTACATATCCAAAAGAAAAACTACAAATTAAGATTCTTTTAAAAATGAAAGAGATCATGGAAATTCTAAATCAGAAAACTTAAGATAAAATCCTGATTTTTCTAATATTATTTTAATTGATAATTCTTAAAATAAGAATTAGTTAGATTTTATTTCTTTTGGGCAGAAGTAAAAGTAGAAATATAAATTTTGAATTTATTCTAGGGAATTGTATAGAGGAACAAAGAAAATTGTAAAACTGTCGTTGGACTACCATTTTGCTCCTAAACTATGAATTTGCACATTCTACAAATTTGCTCTGAATATAAATTCACTTCAATGGCCTAGATCCATAGAGGTAGAATAGGATAACATGATCCTACCATCAAATTTACAAAAATATGTCAAAAACTTGTGAAACAAAATGTGAAAACCTACAACAATGGAAAGAAATTGGATGAATAGATTTTGGGGGCTTGTCCTTATGGATTGGAATAGATAACTATCTTGATCAACAAATAAAAATTTGAAATAATCACTCAAGGTTTGTTATAAAGAAAAATTAAAATTGTGCAAGATCATATAATAAAACTAGATGCAAAATAACAAGAAAAAAAATGGAGAAAGAGATAAACTCATGATACAAATGATTAGACTAACACTATATCACCCTAAAAAAAGATGGAAAATTGCCATGGGATCACAAATTTACTTGACAATGAATTTTCTCTCAAAATATAAATTTACCCTATAGTAAATTTGATGTAGACTTGTAGAAGTAGAGAAAAAAACCTTGGTTTGACCTTCAATCCATTGAAAAACATACAATTAATAAAACCTATACAAGATATCCATAAAAATATTATTATCTATCAAGAATACTCTAGCTAAAATCTATGCAATATCTGTGTATCTTTGTTATTTCTATGTAACATCCTTGGGACCCCAAGGGCATCCTTTTATAGAAGATGAATGTTCTTTGGAAGTTCCACCAAGGGTTCTCATGAGAGGCTTGATGCATTCACTTTCGAAGATATGAGTCATCTAGTTTTGTTGTTGTTTGGAATATGAAATTTCAAGTTAATTATTGAGTTTGGGAGGTAAGTCATGGAGTTATATTCCTTGATTAGTAGTCATAAGATTTGATTGGAGGCTGATTGAGAAATTAACTACCTATGATTGACAATTAGTAGATCTAATTAGAGGTGGATTAAGAATTTAACTACTGTTAGGATAAGTAATTATTCTCTTAAGTTCTACTAGGATAGACTTACTTGAATTTTCTCTCCTTCATGAGTCGGGTAAACTCTCAGTTATAGTATAGATCATATTTGATGAGTTGTTGTAATACAACGACTCTCAATGATCAACTTTGTTATTTATACAAAGTTGATCCAAGGAATAATCAATCAGTTCTATTTTGTTTCTTCAAATCTTGTAATGCTTTGTAAGTCTATTCTTGGGAAATTCTAACATGGTACCAGAATAGGATAGATTCTGCTAGGCATTCTCTCTTGAAGGAAGTTTCATGATCTGGTTCTTAATCTCTTATCTTTTGTTTTTTAAAAAAGGGAAAAGAGATATTTTACATATTTTGTAGATTGCTTATTTAAATCTATAAATTTTTTTTTCAGATATTTGTTTATGGTAATATCTTCATAGTTTAACTAGATTTTTATCACCATATTATGCAAATATTCTCCTAATTTTTATTTTTTTATTATCCACATCTTTTACCTATTTTTGCGTTAACAAATCCTCTATCAATATGGATGAATGCGACTTCATTTGGCTCAATAGCCATGTTGTGTATCATCCATAGACGAACATAGCTTTACGTTTCGTCTGAGGTGGATATAGTAAAAATAACATTCTCTATAAGGTGGGCAATAAAAATAAAATTATTTTAAATATAGGGTTTTTAATTCTTTGCATGAAATCTTCTTCTAAAGGAAAGTCACCTCTTTCGTCATCGAATACAATAGACTTTTTTTCTATTAAAAAAAATACCAAGTCTATCTATTTTTTTGACACGTGGTATTTTACCAACGTTCGATTGGTGCGCGATGTGGTAACATCTTCTAAATGGATATTTCCCTATTTCCTAACATTTGAATATTTTATTTGAGTTCCTTATTCATATCTGAAGTTTCTCCTTTAATTTTGTCATTTGGTGCTCCTAGAGGAACTACGAAATCCCTTTAAATTCATCTAATATCTACTTGTAAATTAAAATCTCTATGATATATTTTTGGTTCATGAATTTATGTTGCCTAACGAGTTTTGTATTTTATCTTAGGACTGTGAGTTTTTTTCTGACATCTAAGGAAGGTAGCTCTATTCGGAGACAACCTTGTGTGTGGTGCCATCATAGAGCACTATTTTATCATCTTCTAGGAATGGGCCTTCTGTCCTTTAGGTAAAGTCTCTTCGAAATCTTCTTTGTGTGTGTCTTCTTCAGGGATCGTGCCCTCTCTTCCATCTGCGAAGCCTTCCCTTCGTATCATACCAAGGAGGTATATATATATTTTTTTAATATTGGCTCCCTTTTATCTAACTTCGAACAATAATTTTGAGCCAACCATTCCAACATCGTGTGATGAACCCATCAGGTAAAAAATATTTTTGATAGGGAGATTTTTTATTTAACATCTCATCTAAGTGTAGATTGTGCAAGATTTCAGTCACCTTTTGAATTTCTTCCTCACTTCCAACATCGATGTAGCTCGAGGGGACCTTCACTGATATCCTCTGTTCATCGTGAAAGAGGCCTTTGATGACCTTTGTGGGAATCATCCCATTCGCTTTTCTGATTTCAAAACACATATCTCATATAATATTTTAATTTTAATTTTAATTTTTTTTTATAAGGTCTCGTAAGTTGCTTTATATTATCCATTTTAATTGCATAAATCCTTTATTTAGAGCCCTTTCGAGGCCCAATAAAAGGAAGATAATTGTAATCTCATAAATAGAAATTAAATTATTTGGGGGGTTTTTTGTATAGGTGCTAATTTTTGCACCTATCTAAGCATTAAGGGGGGGTTCTCATTGTCTCATATTTTCCTTCCTTTTATTTTTTTACCTTTCCCTAGTTTAAATACTTCCTTTCTTTCATTACTCTAAATTATAACATAAAGTAATTTTTTATATAAAGGAAATTTATTTTCTCTAAGTTAAATCCTTCTAATCATTAATATTTTTCATTTTGCATGTCTACTCTTTTAATATGATATTCATTACTTTTTAAACACCCACTTTTTATCAAAAAAATAAGATTTTTTTTATTTAAAATATTATACTAATTTAATATATTCTTAAAGGAATCTTAATGAAAGTGAGAATATCTCTTTAAAACAACCCTTGTTATCTGTTATATTCTCCTTTTTTTCCTTTCTAAATACAAATATTCTAATCAACAATATATTAGTCACCTATACACCTATATTGGAATTCTAAATAATTTATAGTTCCCCTCATGCAAGGTATGAAAGGTTTGGTCATCTAAGTTACATCTACCTAAAGGAATTGAACACCCATGAAATAGGAATAGGTTTACCTCAAGTCTCTTCTATTTATGGATTTTGTCCTGGATGTGCTCTTGGAAAGCAACATCAAAATCCTTTTCACCCAAGTAGTTCTCTAAAAGCCTCATTCCCTCTAGAATTAATCCATAGTGACTTGATGTCCTTTCTAGAACCTTATTTCAAAGGAGCAAAATATGCTCTAACCTTTATTGATGACTTTTCTAGAAGAACTTGGGTCTACTTATTAAAATATTAAAGTGATGAACTATCCCACTTTAATGTCTTCAAAGCCTTAGTAGAAAATTAGGCCTCCTACAACATCAAGCAAATTCTCACAGATAATGGGGGAGAATACTGTAGTAAAGAGTTCTCCATATTTATTTCAAGTCATGGCAACATTCATCAGCATTTTTTCTCCCATAATCCACAACAAAATATCATTGTAGAAAGGAAAAACTAAAACTTGAAGGAAATGGCAAATTGTATGCTCCATTCAAGATATATTCCAAAATTTTTTTGGGTAGAAGCTATTAAATGTGCCAATTATATTCAAAACCGCACAACTCATAAAGATCTTGACCATTTAACTCCTGAATAAGCATGGACTGACTCAAAAAAGGATGTTTCCTTCTTCAATATATTTGGGTGTACTTCTTGGGCACGCATTCCAAAGAATAAAATGAAGGCTATAAATAAAAAAATAAAAAATCTCATCTTTGTTGGTTATTGTGAGGAAATAAAAGCATACAGGCTCCTTGATCCCTCAACTCATGAGGTCTTTTTCATAGAAATCTCCAATTTGATGAAACATTCCCTCAAAAATATCCTCAACCCTCCTATTCCTCTATTGAGCCTTCTCCTATAGTACAACCTCAATATTATGAAGAACCAACTCTAGATATTAACTTAGATATTGATAATCAAGATGAGGAATCTATAACTCTAACTCAAAGTATTTTCACTCCTTCTACTCCTTCCACTATGCCAAAATGGGCCTGCACCATTATTAAAGAATCTACTCTTTACATACAAAATCTCCCTTCATCAATATCTACCAACCCCATAGGCAATAGTCTTGTATGTCAATCTATTTCCTCTGATCCTCAGTCCTTCAAAGAAGAAACTAGTATTAAATAATGGGATGATGTCATTGAAGACAAATTCTCTTAATAAAAAATAATACTTGGGATTTAGTTCCCCTAGCTAAAGGAAGGAAATTAGTCCATTGTAAATGGATTTACAGAACAAAGTATGGTCCTAATGGAGAAATTGACAAACACAAAGCGCGCATAGTAGCCAAAGGTTTCTCTCAAATTGAAGGACTTGATTATGCTGAAACCTTTTCTCTAGTTGTAAAAATGGATTCTGTGAGACTAGTTCTTACTATGGATGCTTCCCAAAAGTGGCATATCTTTAAAATGGATGTAAAAAGTGCTTTCTTACATGGGGATTTAAAGGAAGAAATATACATGTGTAGACACCAAAACAGCACCAATCCGATTATGTGATGACAAGCACTGATCGAATTGACATACATAGCCCCTAGGGCAGCCCCCAGAGGTTAAACAGTGGTCCTAACCACTCCCATAGAAGTTTGGAAGGTCAGAGGTCAATTTGGCACCTTTTTAGCACTTTGCTCCCTACTCGTCCCACCCTGGGATGATTAGAATCCTATTCGTCCCACCCTGGGATGATTAGCAGCAATCATCCCAGGGTGGGATGATTAGCAGGTTTGATTGGAAAAAAGTCAAACCTCGATAGGTCTGCCACTTAACTATGCCTTCAGGGCATGCAATTGTGAGGAATGGCTTCAAATCAGAGAGAGGGACTTCAGTCAAGCATGCCTTGATCATGGAGGCCTCATGCAAGGAGACTCTAAATCAGGGAAGAATCTTCTCTCCCAAAATAGGGCAAGCAAGCCAAGTGGCGCCCTCGCATGCGCATTCAAAGAGAGAGACCCTAGGTCTATAAAATGGTGAGTCTTCTCACCCCAAAAAAAGAATAGAGTAGGAGCATTTGGAGCAATGGAGTGCTTCCGAATTATACCCTCACCCTCATTGTGCTTCCTACATCCTTGATCTCTCTTTTGGAAGGGAGGTTATCGGGTGAACATTGGAAGCGCAATTCAGACCCAAAACCCAAACATTTGGCCACAATACCCCACCCAATTTGCTGACACAACCCCCTAGGAGTTTTTGGACCCATCCCAAGTGGATTGGTGCCGAAACCAAGCCCCAAACGGTGGGAGTCCTGCCCCTGGGTGCCCCCCGCATTGTTGTAGTCCTAATCGCCCCACCCCGGAGTGATTAGAAATATGTAGAATATTTCCCTATTTTTTATTTTTCATTTCATTTTATGTCTCTCACATATGCTTCCATTCAAATTTCATGCCATTCTGATGAGTTTTGACTGTGTTTTCATTGCTTTTCGCTTTCACTAACATATAGGGAGTGCTTTCATATACAGGGTGACCAGGGTAGAATCAGCCAAATCCGACCTTCTGGGTCATCCCAAAATGCCCTATTTTTCCTAACCCCAACTTTTTAGGTGTTTTGGAGGCCTCTGGATGGGACATTTGGGAGGTCACTTTCTGACATTCTATGACAGTCCTAATCGTCCCACCCCGGAGCGATTAGAAATCTACAATAGATTTCTTGACTGTTCCTTTTGTAGTGTGTTTTTGATAGTGATTACATGCTTCTATCCAAATTTCATTTTATTCTGACATGTTTTGATTACCATTTTTATTGTTTCATGCATGCATTAACCGTAGGCCTTGGGGATTGCATATTTCCCTCCATCCGTAGGTGCTACTAATCGTTTGTTGTTTCTATGAACGTAGGATCTCGAAACCGGAGGGGCAGCAAGGAACTATAGATGCATTCACGCAAGCGGCGACGATGTTTGGCCCACCCATTTCAAATGTGGGCACGCGAAAGATCCCGAAGGGAAGCGTACCATCCGTGGTGTAACAAAGCTATATCTAACGCTCCTAGCTCCTAAAAAGGAAGGAGACATATTGTAACCTGGTCTCAAAGAAAAATTAATAAAAATAAGGGCTGCACTTTACATTTGCTTTACATCTCATTTCAGTTCATTTGTTTTCTCCTTTTTCATGCACTTTGGACTTAGCTTTCCATGCTTTTGTTTTGTTTGCACCACACCCGATATGCCCCTATCGGGCTTTCGTATCCTCGTGCTTTTAGTGGCGATCATGGTGGGACCCTGTCCCTTGATTTTGAGATCAAATTTTTGATCAAAATTTTGTGTTCTTTTCTTGCAGGTGTTAATCCTTTATGCGTTGGACTGCTGCTCGTGCCACCCTGTGATGAATACAGAGCTGGAATTCGTGTCACCCAGGGACGAATAGGAATTCATCCCACCCTATGATGAATACAGATCTGTTATTCATCCCACCCTGGGATGATTAGCTCTCTGTGCAATTTTTGAGCAAAAACTTAGGGGCATCTGGTGTGGGCAGAGAAGAGGTAGGTTGTCTGAACACTCTCTATAATTTTCTGTCTCTGTTTCTATGATTTTTTTATTTCTTTGCTTGCATAGGAAAGTTTACTGCATGATTTCTTTCTTTTTGCAAGTAAAAAGAACCCCACACACCATGAGATAATCTAAACATCAAGGCATTGGTCGTAAAACCCCAACACTTGATCAAGACCAACGGTGGATTTCATCACCACCTTGGCTTGAATTTTGCATACATAACCCTGATCGCTACTATTGCTAGACGTAAATCCTGATGAAAGCTGACCAAGTGTAGTTGGGGTGATTCCTAGTGCATGAGGATAAGTCTTCTATGGTAGGTGTCAAAATAGAGTGATTCCCCTTTCGTACCGCCTATGTTCCACGTACTGTTCTGCTCTCACGTACCAATAGTCTCCCTCACGTAAGGGCGGGTATATAGAGAGGTTCGGTATAATGGCCTGGCAGTGGTATATTGAAGGGGTGACCATTTTGGGAGATATAAGAGCCCTCATATTGCATATACAACAAAAATTTCTTTACAAGGTTTTCAAAACAAAAATCAAAACACACTGAACCAGATCTAGGGCACACCTTTAATCTATAAACAAGATAATCATTGCTTTGATTGTGTGGTCCCCTTTTGTTTAGTGTAGCATAAAAAATCGTAAAGAAGATAAAAACATACACATCTTTAGAGAAACACCACCATGGTGTACACCCGTAGCCGAGCCCAATCACGGGTAGAAGCTGCAAAAAGTGTACAAAGGGGCACAAGTCACCTCCGGTATAGCCCCGAGGACTTGGTCATACCACCTTGGCAGCCTGACCCACAAGATAGTCCACATCATGCCATTACAGAATGGGACTATAGAGGCACCCCTTCGAGGGGCACTCCCATGCAACATAGACCCTTTCAGGAGGAGTCCATACATGTGGCACTCAACATAGATGGGAGGGCTCCCTTAGACACTCGTTATGAGTGGCCACCGCATGATGAAGCACTAGAACAACATAGGGTCCATAAGGAGGGGCCACATGATTACATCATCCCTCCTCTACCCCTTATTACTATTAGAAACAATAGGCCAAATCCAGAGCACAAGGCTCTTTAGATAGGGCGAGCCAACTCTGCCCGCCCCTTTCACATATATGAAAGGGAGCATGAGGAAGACCACTACATTCCTCAAGAGCAATACACAGTGTGGGAGCAATGCACCTCTGCACCTGCTATTTATCAGGATCACCCACTAAGGCCAGAGCCTCGGGTGAATGCCGCTAACCTCGATAGAGGAAAGTGACTCATAGAGATCTCGGATCACCATGACCGAGATAGACATGTAGGAGAGGCATCTAGGCTTCCTAAACACAAGACGACGAAACAAATTGACTTGGAATTTTCCAAACATGCCGCCCGCCAAGCACAAATCATGCAGCTCAAGCAAGACCAACAATAGTTAGAGCACCTGTACCACCTTAGCAAAGAGCGCATTCGATGTCAGATAGACGAATTGCTCTAGAACACTATGCTTGAGAGGGTCCCAACCCCTCGCATGCATAAGACAGAGTTGTATGAGAGGCACAACCCCTTGGTGTGAGACAGGTCTCTGTGACCTTATCAAATGCTGCCTCCAAGACCCCCTAGACCTGAGCGAGAGACCACCCCTAGAGCCAATGATGGGCACCCTCCGTGGGCACCCACCCATGTTTATAGGTCACGCCCAGGAACTCCTCAAGAAGCCTATGAGGAATTCGAGCAAGAAGAAGAGTGGGCTGAAATGCCCTACCAAGGCAGGGGGGGTGCTATCCGGCTACCCCTCCATAGGCCTCAAGTTCCCCGTAATTCGCAATGGGAACAAACCAAGGAGGAAGAGATCAAATATTTTGATGCATACAAAGCGCTACTAGAGCGCTTAGAGTCTATGGAGACCAAGACTTTTGGGCCCCAAAAGCCCACTTTACGCCAACTCCATAGTCACCCTATGCATCCTTTAGTGCCTGCACCCCCATACCCTGAACACTTTAAAATGCCTCAATTGGCAATCTTTAGAGGGGAGGAGGATGCCCAAGAGCACGTGATGAGATTCCTGAGCCAATGCTTTGGCATTCAGGACAACGATGCTTTGCTTCTACGAAAATTTATAACCACATTCATAGGCCCTGCCTCGGACTGGTTTACCCAGTTGCCAAAGCATAGCATCAGTAACCTAGACCAACTAGTGGACACGTTCCTCGAATGTTTCACCTTTAATACCAAGAAGAAGGCATCGTTAAGTGACCTAGCTAGCCTCAGGAAGTATGAGGAAGAGACCATGGTGGCTTATGGAAATCGATGGAGGACGTTGCTTTCAAAGCTACCTTACCTCCCTCCCATGGCCGACCTGACCCAAATGTTCTCGAAAAGTTGTTTAAGGTCGATCTCCATGCTATTGCAGCTGCAACAATATGCCACTCTCGAGGAAGCCCTGGCACAAGCCAGAATCATTGAGGAGATCAAGATACAGGATGGCGAGATTGCCAAGCCATGCAAGAAAGAGTGGCCCAAAAATGCCAAAACTGGGTCAACGCAACCAAAACCCATTACGGTCAATCAGGTTGCCATAAACATACAAAATCCTACACAGACGACACAACCCTCATAGGCTAACTATCAGGCAGTTCCTCTTGACAGCTATGAGAAGGAAAATCATAGGCAAGAGCAAAATCAGTAGCGTCACCCTAGGCGACAATTCACACCCTTCACAGAGTCCAAAGACTCCTTGTTTGACCGTTTGTCCATGGTAAACTTGATAAACCTTCCAAAAAGTCGACCCGTAGACCCCAACATGCCAAAACCTAAGGGCTATAGGGAAGACTTGTACTGTAGATTTCATCGGCAGAAAGGACATGACCTTTACGCATGTTGGAAGTTCAAGAGCTTAGTGCAAGACCTAATAGACAACAAGACGCTAGCGGTGGATAATCCCGTGGCACCAAACAACCAATAGATGGGGGTCTTCAAAGACCCCCTACCTGCCCATGATGCATAGGAAAAAACCCTTCAAGTCAATGAGGTGACATAGAACTGCCCCATGTAGGGGTATGTAGGGATGATAAGCATAGTGACTCGAAACAAGAGGTACCCAAGCACAACTACCCCCGTGGTGGCTACAGCACACAACCTCCCCCACCTAGACCAATGGCCATGATTCGGACTAAACTTACCCAAATTTTAAGGACCACGTCGGCTAGGCTCTCCATCTACGAGCTCATCCAACAATCACCGCCCCATCGGGAGGCTCTAATGGAGATATTAAAAGCCATCGAGCTGCAGCCCCATGAAGCAAACTCTTTCAACAACTTTGTGGGACATGTAAAACGATGTACAGAACTAGTCATCACCTTTAGAGAAGATGAACTAAAATTGGTGACTGGTGATATGGCGGATCCACCCCTGCACGTCATTGCGTGGGTCAACGGGATTCCATTTAAGAGGGTGTTGGTGGACACTGGCTCGTCCAACAATATAATCACAACAACGGCTTTGAAACACCTCAAGTTGCCAGCATCTCACATCGTGGCCTCCACCTATACTCTTCGAGCATTCAATGATGCGATATGCTCGATGGTTGGCACAATTGTCCTACCCATCCAAGTGGGACAAAATACTATTCCTACGTTGTGCCACATCTTGGAAGGTGAGATGGCCTATAATATCTTGCTGGGCCGACCTTGGATCAGGGACATGAAGTGTGTCCCTTCGATAGCCCATCAATGCCTAAAGTACACATTCAAAGGGCAGGTGCATGTAGTCCCGGCAGACTTAGAGCCCTTCAAGTATTGCAACACGATGCAACTGATGCCGCAATCAACCCTTCCATCGACACATTTGGAATTTCAGTTGAATCCATCCAAACAGGGTCTGATTCTGCATACATCCCCATTGTTAAGTCCCTCAAATCCCCAGCTGGGTCCATCTTCATCGTCTGGTCCTTCACCAATGATGCCACCTACGATGGCCACACCGAAGGACAATGGGAAGAAACCCCTAGAAGAGGCACCGCCATTAGTCTCAACCATATCTACCGAAGAGATGCCTAGCCGAATGGAAGTCGAGATGCCTAGTTCACCCGACATGGAGTGGACTCAAGAAGAACTCCCATTCCCTCCCCCTCAACCGCCAATGATCACCATTGAGATGGCCAATACGGGCCTAGGGGAGTACCTAGTGTGGAACATTGTAGCAACACCCACACTTGAGTCCATGCAGGACATGGGGAGACCTCGCCTCCCCATCGGCACTATTGTTCCTCTAGGCTACCCACCAAACTAGACAAATTTTGTATATGGGGGCCTCGATAATGGCATTGAACCTTACCTGCAAGAGGAAGAAGATGAAGAGCCCTTTGTTGAGGATGTCAACTATTTGTCCAACCCAGAATTTACTTTGAGATATCTTGGCCAATGTAATTGGCATGGATATGGGTTGGGCAGGTATGAACAAGGAGTGCGCGTTCTTTGCCAACCAAGATATCAGATGCCATATGACAAGTCAGGAGTAGGGTTCAACCACCCTCTGCCCCTTGACATCTTGGTAGAGAACATGCAAGGCCTAGGGCTAGGCAACAAGGATGGGTTGGCACAAGATCCATATGCCAATCCTAACACGACATACACATTGGGGGATTATCTCCCATTGCTAACAACCAACCTTGTTGACTTCAACAACCCTTTTCCTTCGATCGAGAAAGGAGAAAGTTTGAGGACTCACCTACAAGAGGGATATAGACAAGGTCAAGAAGGATCTTCAGAAGATGAGTCAGAGTATGAGGTAGCACCGTGGGACCCTTTTGAATCTGATAGCAATCATTCGCAAGTGACCCCCATGGATGACTATCAAGAAAGCTTATTGGCAACGTTCCCCTTGAATGCTCCAATCGAGCAAATGCCACCTCAAGAGAATCAGGTCCTCCCGTAGAGAGTGGAACAACCTCGATGGGACCAGATCAATTTGCTCGAGCAAGACGAGCCTCACATGTCGCAAATAGTTATTGAAGCCAATGAAGGCCTATGGATCTCTGATAGTGATTATGAAGATGAGACTGAGATGGCATATCTCAATCATATGCGATAGCAGCAATACCCCATGGACATTGATGACATGTTTGAACAACTAAACATAGGGCCAAGGCATAGGTGGCACCTAAACCAAGCGTAGTTGGACCAACTACTTCACCCACCACTTCAGGTATACAGAGAGCACCTTCCACCCAGAGACCCTATAGAGCCATCAGTGCCAAGGGCAGACCCTGTCCTTCTATCCACACATAGGGCCGATCCATTTGTGCCAATACCCATAGAGCCAGATCCAGAGCACAAAGATCACCAAGGATGTCCGAGTCACCACCCGCATGGTAATGGAGACCAAATTCACTTCATCAACATGATCTCCATTGATTTAACCACCCCCATCCATAATCCAGCTGATCTAACATGACCATTGTATCTAGACTTAGATGCTATAGACTGGGATCGCACTGACACACCACCATCCCCATCAGAGTACTAGCCTTGCGGTGGGATGTTCCATTTCACCCTAGGACAGACTCAGGATATCTTCCATGCTGAAGAGGAACCCGACGTTCCCAACGTAGATCTAAATTCAGAAAATGATATCCACCTAATCCCAACTCCACACCAGTTGGAGGATGGGTCCCACATGTCAATCGAAGAGATGACTGACGTAGACATCGGCTCTGATCCAATGAATCTACAAATCATTAAGTTGGGGGTAAGTCTATCCCTCGAAGAGCAAGCCGATTACATTGCCCTTCTCAAAGAGAAGAAGGAGGTTTTTGCATGGTCCTACAAAGACATGTCGGGGCTAGACCCGCAGCTAGTCATGCATAATCTAACGCTTGATCCGACAGTCAAGCCAGTCAAGAAAAAACTACGTAAGATGCACCCAACAGTAGCCTTAATGGTCAAATACGAGCTACAAAAGTTTTTGGATGCATAGTTTGTCATCTACGTGGATTACCCACCATGGCTGTCCAACATGGTACCCATCAAGAAGCTTGATGGGAGGATTCGCATATGCACCGATTTTTGAGATCTAAACAAAGTGAGTCCCAAGGATGATTTCCCCTTGCCTAGCATCGACGCATTGGTAGATGCTACAACAGGCCACGAAATGCTTTCCCTCATGGATGGTTTCTTGGGATACAACCAGATTCGTATCAATCCCGAAGATCAACTCAAAACGGCGTTCACAACGCCTTGGGGGACATTTTGTTATAAGGTCATGCCCTTTGGCCTTAAAAATGCTGGCGCCACCTACCAACGCGCTATGACATACATCTTCCATGATCACATGCATAAAACTTTGGAAGACTATATGGATGATCTGTTGGCCAAATCTCTTTTGCGCCCAGATCATCTCGATGACCTAAGCAAGATCCTCGATCGCCTCATCGAACATAAAGTTAGACTAAACCCCAAGAAGTGCGTATTTGGCATCACATCTGGAAAACTCTTGGGTTTCATAGTCTCAAAATGAGGAATCAAGGTAGATCCAAACAAAGTCAAGGCAATCCTTGAAATGCTTCCCCCAACCACCATCAAGCAGCTCAGAAGCTTGTAGGGAAAGGTCACATCGATCAAGCGCTTCATAGCGCAGCTATCTGACAAGTGTCGACCCATGAATAAATTATTACACAAGGGGGTAGCATTTCACTGGGATGACGAGTGCCAGTCAGCCTTCGATGACATTAAACAATACTTGGCTTCACCACTAGTATTGGCACCACCTAGACCAGGAGTGTCATTCTACTTATACATCTCGACTCATCGAGGTGGCACTTGGGCGCCATGCTAGCCCAAAAAATGAACTACACAAAGAATAGGCTACTTACTATCTTAGCCGCACCCTGGTCAGTTATGAACTTAACTATGCATACGTCGAGAAGCTATGCTTGGCAGTGGTATTTGCTACCAAAAAGCTATGCCACTACATGTTGAGCAATACGACGTATGTTGTGTCTAAGGAGAATCCATTGCAGTACATGATGAGTCATACTTATCATAGTAGCCGCACGATGAAATGGATCATGTTGTTGATGGAGTTTGACATCGAATTCATTGGACAGAAGTCCATCAAAGGTCAAGTCATCGCCGATCAACTAGCAGAGGCTCCTCTCGAAGACGATCAACCTCTGACCATAGAGCTACCCGATGATGGGGTCTTCCATGTCTCAGAATCGCCAGATTCTGATGAGCCTGAGTCACAGGCCGACATAACCTTATTCTTTGATGGTTCTAAATGTGAGCAAGGGGGTGGCACGGGAATCGTATTCTTCACACCACAAGGGGCTCCAATGCCTCTATCATTTAAACTTAATTTCCTGTGCACCAATAACAATGCCGAATACGAAGCCTTGCTCATAGGTCTTCAGACAACCATCACCATGAACATCAAATGCTTGAACATCTTTGGTGATTCGCTATTAATTGTCAACCAAGTGAAAGGGGTATTCCAATGCAAATGCCCAGTTCTACAGGCCTACAAAGCCCTTGTGGATAAATTCCTAGCAAATCTTGAATGGTACGACATCGAGGCACTCCCTCGATCATCGAATCATTTTGCAGACACTATGGCCTCCTTGGGGTCACTAATCCCACAAGACCCTTATGGTGAGATGACAACCATTCAAGTCAAAACATTATCGCAATCCGTGATGGAGCGTGCAAGCTCTGACCTAACGCCAGGAATCCACCTGATCCAGATTGAACCATCTCAAGATAAGTTCTCTCGAATCCATGATAGTCTGAATCATGCCAACTGGGGGTCCTTGTTCTCCCCGACCCCTCTTAATAGCAACACAACGCTATTCTTACAAGTTCTTTCCCGCTCAGATTTTGCTAGGGATGAACTTCAAGAGGGATTGGCCGTTCATACCATCGAGGTTTCTGATCAGCAGGATTGGTACACACCCATAAGAGACTATCTCAAGTTAGGTAGCCTCCCACTTGGATTGTCGCATGCCATGAAAATATCATTCAAACAGAAAGCGGCAAAACATGTCTTGTTAGGAGACATTTTGTACCATCGGAGCTACGAAGGGATCCTCCTCCATTGCTTGGACCAGCAGGAGTCCGCTTGGGCGATCACCCAAGCGCACGATGGTACATGCGGTGGCCACTTCAGTGGTATGGCCATCGCCAAGTGCATTCTTTGCATGGGCTATTATTGGCCATATTTAGAGCGAGATTGTTGCGCGTATGTGTGGAAGTGCATGAAGTGTCAACACCATGCTAATTTGACACACGTACCTTCCAAGGCCTTGCAGTCGATCCAATCGGCTTGGCCATTTTTGCAGTGGGGTTTAGATCTAATCGGAAAGATCTCCCCTACATCGTCGGGTCATCACACGTTCATCATAACGGCCACAGAGTACTTCACCAAGTGGGTGGAAGCAATTCCGCTTACCTCTATGATTGGCCCCGCATTGCGGAGTTTATTTTACATAACATCATATGTCATTTTGGTATTCCATCCAAGATCATCTCGGATAATGGGACATCATTCAAGAACAAATATGTGCATGCTTTGACAACAAAGTACAAAATTCAGCATAGTTTTTCAACACCCTATTATCCATAAGCAAATGGGCAAGCAGAGGCGTCAAACAAAATGCTAGTTGCCATCCTTAAAAATATGGTCATAGATAGTCATAAGGATTGGCACATTCAAATCTCGCTTGCCCTGTGGGCTTATCGCACTAGCATTCGGACGCCCACTAGGGCAACTCCATTTTTGCTGGTGTATGGCTCCGAGGCAGTCATGCCTCTCGAGTTGGAAATACCTTCCCTATGCATATCAATGCAAGAGTTCATCGATGATGACACTGCATGGTAGACCCGGTTAGACCAGCTTACGTTGCTCGATGAATGACGCATCAATGCTCTCGAGCATTTACGTATCTATCAAGAGCGACTTAAGAAAGCATACAACATGAAAGTTCACCTGAGGGACTTTCAAGTTGGTGACTTGGTCTTAAAAGAGAACCAACAAAATTCTAACTTGCCGCCCCATCTAAGGGACAAGTTCATGGCAAACTGGTTAGGTCCATATGTAATTGATAGTAAAATAGGACCTAGAACATACCGACTCACCTCTCTTGAAGGAATCAAGGAACTAGAACCCTTGAACATCAGTCATTTGAGGCCATTCCACATTTAGAGAGCCATAGCCCACCCCAAAATCTCCAAGGATTCCAACAATCGCTTGGTCAACCCAAAGCCCCAAGGTATCCATAATCCCTTTGGTCAAACCAAAAGCTCCAAGGATTCCCACAATCGCTTGGTCAACCTAAAACACCCCAAAGGTATCAATAATCCCTTTGGTCAAACCAAAAGCTCCAAGGATTCCCACAATCGCTTGGTCAAACCCTAAAATACCCCAAAGGTATCACATAATCCCTTTGGTCAAACCAAATGCTCCAAGGATTCCCATAATCACTTGGTCAACCCCAAAAGCTCCAAGGATTCCCACAATCGCTTGGTCAACCTAAAAATGCCCCAAAGGTATCAATAATCCCTTTGGTCAAACCAAAAAGCTCCAAGGATTCCCACAATCACTTGGTCAACCTAAAACACCCCAAAGGTATCCATAAACCCTTTGGTCAAACCAAAAAGCTCCAAGGGTTCCCACAATCGCTTGGTCATAAAAAAATATTCAAAAACAAACAAAAACAAAAGATAATAAAAAATAATAAAAAAAATAAAAAATTGCATCTCAATTCCATGCATACTCTTAAAAATCAAAACACAAAAATATAATAAACTGCATTAGGCATCGCATCCATACATGGCATATTTGCTGGTCATACACGTCATAAGCACCATAGACTGTAATTGCTAGGCAATTCCATCATTTTCCACATTCAATCCATTTTGTAAACACATCCATCAAGAATAACGCCATCCACATTTTTTTTTATCATAGTCAAGTTGTCTGCTAATGTATTTAGGGCTTTCGTCATTCAGCTATCTTTAGATTTCTAGCCAAAAACTGTACAAAGTCAGATAGATTTTACAAAGGTAGAATTTTACTTGGATCACACCTTGTTATGTAGCATCCCCACACAAGTTAAAACACATAAAAAAAAATTCCCAAGTTGTGTGAATGCAAGAGAAACCTACAAAGCAGTCTAGGGTACCATAGGCGAAAGGTTAGCCTGTTCATCCCCCTATGCGAATGGTGCGAGAATGCTGAGAATTGACAAAAGGACAAGCTCTTCCCCATCCAATTTCCCATAATAAATAGTGGTCTTCACCACTAACAAAAATCCCAATCACCTTTGGTCCCCAAAGTCGTAAGGATTCATACTACATGCCCCTGACAAGGATGGGTAGTCATCCCCAAGGCCTAAAAGATCAATGCCATTACATAGTAACATCCCCAATCACCTTTGGTCCCCAAAGTCATAAGGATTCATACTACACATCCCTAAACAGGATGGGTAGTCATCCCCAAAGCCAAAAGGGATCAATTCCATTCGCAAGCCAAAAACCTATGAGCTCAACTTTGAAACCTAAAATGCAAAATCAAATAACAGTGGTTATCACCACTATTCAAACTCCTTGCTCAAAAAGAAAAACAAAAGAGAAAAATAAATAGTGATTTTCATCACTATGTATGCGAGCAAGTATCCCAACAAGTTGAGCAACCGAAAGACGCCTGAACTTGAATCCTTGGAATTCTCAGCATTCGAAAAACCATCTAGGTGATCCTCATTACGGGTTTGGTGGACAACCTACCTGACAATGGTGGTATCCTAAATGCATGATGATATGTCTATCACATTAGCTTTGCGTGTGAGCAGACCAATGTTTGCATGTGGATGAGCTAGCTTATGGTACCTTAGATTGTCCCATGGATTAATCTTACTAAATACAACAACGGAGTTAGTGGAGCTAATTAGGTGATCCTCAGTATAGGTTTGGTTGACAACCTATCTGACACTAGCGGTATCCTGATGAATACCACATAAACAAACTCAATCGCACACACAGGGATGTGAAATAACTTGGTCAAACTCAAGTCTGATTCGTACCTTGTTCAAAAGTCTTGTGAGATAAACTATAGTCTTGGCTAGTTAGTTAAAACATCTGAATCTCAGAAAAACCTTAACTACATTTTTAGCACAACTGTAGCACACTCCATTATTACATCACCATTAAAAAATACAAAACAACAAAATTCACACATGAAAAGTCATTCCACAAAGCCATCACATAGTACAGAAAGCCAGTAAATCCTGTACAGTCTATGGTGCCATCGACAAGTTATCAACAAATCATTCCATCCATTCCATATGCATACATCATATAATTAGAAACATCACATTCATAATAACACATGCATACATCAACGTAAATAAATGTGCATAAAAATAAACAATAAATCACCACAAGTGTATAACCAAAAAGAAAGTCATGTATATATATCACCAAAAATGCCCGTAGGCTACAATAAGTCGGTCCTCTGACCTCACAAAAACATCAAAAACTCAAAAACCCCAAGCCTAGGGAGTCGGCCACCATGATCACGCAGGATCGGTGCGACTGGAACTACCCCCAATGGTGTGGGTCCTATGGGACCTCTCAAGGTGGTTGTTGCTAGCCCCCGCATCACGCCCACTAGCGCTACCCTCACCCACCCACCTGCGATGAGAGGAAGCAGACTGCTCAGTCTCACTGTCTCTCATTCGGCATGAAGATCCACCTCCAAGGAGCTCAGGTAACCGCCCATCGAGGCGGATAATCTCTGCCTCCAACTCCATCCGATGCCGGACCAAATCCATCTCCCACCGATGGTACATAGCCAATGTGTCATCACGCTATGCCAACTGAGTCCGTAGGAGATCCCTCTCCCATGATGCATCGGTGTCCCCATCCCATCGATGGTACATAGCCAATGCATTCTCTCGCTCTACCAACTGAGTCCATAGGAGATCCCTCTCCTGCAGAACCTCCCCATGCTCCTCATCTCACCTCTACAATAGATCCTCCAATCATGCTATCTCAGCGTGATACCTAGCCTCCATGTCCCTCGAGACTGCCTGAGGCATGGGCATCTTCGAGATGACAGGCTGCTCCGACACCCACTGCTCTGGGACATCCTATGTGTCCGGCTGCTCCAGAACCCCTAGGTCATCCCTAGTCAAGTCATCAACCTCCACCATATCCGCATCATCACGTAGAGTGCCCCAACCCTCCCTTGATGCCTCCACATCCTCACCACCTACTGCTATCGCATCCATGCCTCCTAGAGGCCCCTCACCCCACCATCACCGCATCGTCCACCACTGGTCATACTCTGCAGTCACCCCGACATTGTCCACGTCAGGGACATCAATCACTACATCCGACTCCTCACCCAATGGCTCAATGATCGACCAAGCTAGAGTCCTCTCATCACCCCAAATTGATAGATCAAAGGCTCACCAGGCAATCCCTGGTGAACCCCAAACTATCAAGTCACCCAAACGTACGAGAAGTACTCCTGCTCGGTCCCATGCCGCCCGATCAGCCACCTCCCCCTACGTGCCCGTCAGAGCCACTCCCCAACCTTAGGCCAAGCTGGACAGTCCTGGTATGGCCGCCAGAACACCTCCCCTAGAGCAAGACGTGAGAAGGCATCGACATAGTGCCCTACGACACCTGCCCACCATCGACTCTGCCCCTGCTCCTCTGACCTCCACCATAGAGCCGCATACCCTATCTCCCTGTCCACCATCTCTGCTCGAGTGGTCCACGACAAACCCTATGGCCGCTCCACAGCTATGTGCTGCCACCCCTAGCACTGCAATAGGTAGTTGCACCCAATCCCCTTTCGCCTTCGATAGTGGACCTCGTACAACTCATCATAAAGTTGTGCCAGTAGTGTCTGACCCCACCTCATAATCAGGGGTGCCTCCATCGGACACTCCACAAGTCTAAAAACTACCTCCAGCAGGTTCCAAGGGAACCTCGCACCTGATGAGTCGGGCAGCAGCATGTTGGAGATGAGGGTCATCAGCAGTGCATGCCTCACCCCCAACACGCCCTTCTCCAGCCACCACCACACCAAAATCTTGCCAATTCGGTATTCCCCCTCTGCCCTCTCCACCGGACTATCCACCCCATGCCCAAAGCACCGTGTCAGCACCGTCATCTACTAATCATGAGGAGTAGTCCGAATGGGCAGCCCGTCTATCAAAATCCATAGAATTCGATAAACGTCCTCAAGAGTCACTGTCATCTCCCCTATTGGGAGATGAAAGGTGTTGGTGCGAGGATCCCACAAATTGATTAGGGTAGTCAGATATGCCCGATCCCCCACCATAGGCTCTAATCGAGTCACCTGCTTGAGCCCAAGGGCATCAAGCCACTCCTAGTCTGCCATAGTCAGTGCCTCCCATGCTTCAGAGAATACCATCGGCTGACGGTACCGACTCTTCACAACCTACAAAAGAAAACAAAACAAAAACATTAAAACATGACAACAAAAAAAAAAAAAAATTGTACAACACTAAAACAATTATACAACAATGTATACAAATTGTACAAACAAAAACATTTAATAAACTGTACAACAACAGTAACAACACTGTACAGACAAACAAATTACAAAATTGCAAACTAGGGTTTTTAACCTTATTTTGAACAAAAAAACAAACAAATCACAAACATTTTAACCTAGGGTTTTTAACTCTAGTTTAAACTAAAAAAACAAAATAACAACAAAATTTTAACCTAGGGTTTTTTTAACTCTAGTGTAAACAAAAAAACAAAATAACAACAAAATTTTAACCTAGGGTTTTTAACTCTAGTTAAACTAAAAAAAAAAATAAAAACAAAATTTAACCTAGGGTTTTTAACTCTAGTTTAAACAACAAAAAAAAAAACAAAAAAACAAAATTTAAACCTAGGTTTTTTAACTCTAGTTTAAACAAAACAAAAAAAAAAAAAACCTAGGGTTTTTAACTCTAGTTTAAACAAAAAAAAAAAAAAAACAAAATTTAAATCTAGGGTTTTTAACTCTAGTTAAACAAAAACAAAATTACATCTAGGGTTTTTAACTCTAGTTAACCAACAAACAAAATTTACATCTAGGGTTTTTATCTCTAGTTAAACAAAACATAAAATTTACATCTAGGGTTTTTAACTCTAGATGTTAAACAAAAACAAAATTTAAATCTAGGGTTTTTAACTCTAGTTAAACAACAAACCACATTTTAACTAGGGTTTCTTAATCTTAGTTTAAATAAAAAAAAAACAACATACACAAATTTTAAACTAGGGTTTTTTAATCTTAGTTTAAACAAAACAAAAAAAAAAAAATACACAAATTTTTCAACTAGGGTTTAATCTTAGGTTACACGCCATATACAAAAAAAACAAACAACATTTTAAACTAGGGTTTAATTTTAGTTTAAAGCGCACAATACAAAAAAACCAACAAAAATTTAAACTAGGGTTTAATCTTAGTTTAGCCGCAAAAATAGACAACACACAAAATAAATCATGGGTTTTAAATTGTCCTAAAACAAAATAAAAACAAGCAAAATAAAGAGAAGGAGCACTCACGGGTCTCGCCTCGGCTCCGCCACTAGATGATCCAGTCCATGAACTCATTTTTTCCATGAAATCTTGACAGCGCTCCGCTACGCAGACTCGACCTCCTCCTCACAACTCCAAATCGCTAGAAAAAACAAATGCAAATGAGCCCAAAACCTAGTTTTGGCCTTTATATAGGCTTTTAGGCCTGTAATTGTTCCACCCTAGGATGATTACAAAACTGGTATTCATCCCACCCTGGGACGATTACAGAGCAAGAAATTCAAAAACAACAAAAACAAACCCAAAATGCACAAAAATAGCAATAAAACTACCAAACAAAGGCACCTTTGCGCCTGCGATTCTTGGCATGCAAAACCGATGTTGGGGTCACAAATACTCACTATCCTACTCCCTAAGAAGGCTACCATAGCCAGACCACTCCACGAGAGGACGTATTTTCAAGAATTTCATCCCCAAATGGCATCACAAAAAGGGTCAAAACCCACCAAAAAATAGCAATAAAACTACCAAACAAAGGCACCTTTGCGCCTACGATTCTTGGCATGCAAAACTGACATTGGGGTCACAAATCCTCACTATCCTACTCCCTAAGAAGGCTACCATATCCGGACCGCTCCACGGGAGGACGGATTTTTGAGAATTTCATCCCCAAATGGCATCACAAAAAGGGTCAAAACCCACCAAAAAATAGCAATAAAACTGCCAAACAAAGGCACCTTTGCGCCTATGATTCTTGGCATGCAAAACTAATGTTGGGGTCACAAATCCTCACTATCCTACTCCCTAAGAAGGCTACCATAGCCGGACCACTCCACGGGAGGATGGATTTTCGAGAATTTCATCCCCAAACGACGTCACAAAAAGGGTCAAAACCCACCAAAAAATAGCAATAAAATTGCCGAACAAAGGCGCCTTTGTGCCTGACATTCTTGGCATACAAAATAGATGTTGGGGTCACAAATTGTCACTATCCTACTCCCTAAGAAGGCTACCATAGCCGGACCGCTCCACGGGAGGACGAATTTTTGACAATTTTAGCTCCAAAATGCGTCACAAAAAGGGTTCAAACCCACCAAAAATAGGTCAGATTGTTTGAAAATTGCATAAGCATTCAATGGAAAACAACTAAAGGCACCCTTACAAAAGTCATCTTGGGTCAAGCGACTCGTCGCTTTTCTCATGTCGGTCATTCCCTCATCGATTCGTCGCTTGAGGGGGTAGTCACACTTAGTCACCAATCAACAAATACACACCCAATCAAGGAAATGGCACGCATTCAAAGGATCATTGACAAAGACAATCACGCCCTGCTTGGGGCAGCAAACAAGCAATAATCACAAGCTGATCAAACACTTGGCATTCTAGAATCATGAACTCAAGGTTCCCATAGACAAAAGGTTGCGCCCTTTGCCTATTCATGACTGAACAATGTCCAAGATCAAGTAACACCTCACCGAAAAAGGTTAACACTTGAATTAAGCTCCTTAGCTCATTAGAAGCAAGGATTCAAGAATGCGTGCCCTTTCCATACTTGGGGCATCAAAATTTGGTTAGGTTACTGAGAAACCCTAATCATTAGTGCTTTGGTTATCTATTTTTTCTTAGCACTGTGCCATGCACAACGCATCCCAAAAAGGGGCATCTATAGACACCAAAATAGCACCAATCCGATTATGTGATGACAAGCACTGATCGAATTGACATACATAGCCCCTAGGGCAGCCCCCAGAGGTTAAACAGTGGTCCTAACCACTCCCATAGTAGTTTTGGAAGGTCAGAGGTCAATTTGGCACCTTTCTAGCACTTTGCTCCCTACTCGTCCCACCCTGGGATGATTAGAATCCTATTCGTCCCACCCTAGGATGATTAGCAGCAATCGTCCCAGGGTGGGACGATTAGCAAGTTTGACTGGCAAAAAGTCAAACCTCGATAGGTCCGCCACTTAACTGTACCTTCAGGGCATGCAATTGCGAGGAACGGCTTCAAATCAGAGAGAGGGACTTCAGTCAAGCATGCCTTGATCATGGAGGCCTCATGCAAGGAGACTCTAAATCAGGGAAGAATCTTCTCTCCCAAAATAGGGCAAGCAAGCCAAGTGGCGCCCTCGCATGCACATTCAAAGAGAGAGACCCTAGGTCTATAAAATGGTGAGTCTTCTCACCCTAAAAAGAAGAAAAGAGGAGGAGCATTTGGAGCAACGGAGTGCTGCTGAATTATACCCTCACCCTCATTGTGCTTCTTACATCCTTGATCTCTCTTTCGGAAGGGAGGTTATCGGGTGAACATTGGAAGCGCAATTCGGACCCAAAACCCAAACATTTGGCCACAATACCCCACCCAATTTTTTGACACAACCCCCTAGGAGGTTTTGGACCCATCCCAAGTGGATTGGTGCCGAAACCAAGCCCCAAACGGTGGGCGTCCTGCCCCCGGGTGCCCCCTGCACTGCTATAGTCTTAATCGCCCCACCCCGGAGTGATTAGAAATATGTAGCATATTTCCCTACTTTTTCTTTTGCATTTCATTTTATGTCTCTCACATATGCTGCCATTCAAATTTCATGCCATTCTGATGAGTTTTGACTGTGTTTTCATTGCTTTTCGCTTTCACTAACATACAGGGAGCGCTTTCATATACAGGGTGACCGGGGTAGAATCAGCCAAATCCGACCTTCTGGGTCATCCCAAAATGCCCTATTTTGCCTAACCCCAACTTTGTAGGTGTTTTGGAGGCCTCTGGAGGGGACATTTGGGAGGTCACTTTCTGACATTCTATGACAGTCCTAATCGTCCCACCCCGGAGCGATTAGAAATCTACAGTATATTTCTTGACTGTTCCTTTTGCAGTGTGTTTATGATAGTGATTACATGCTTCTATCCAAATTTCATTTTATTCTGACATGTTTTGATTACCATTTTAATTGTTTCATGCATGCATTAACCGTAGGCCTTGGGGATTGCATATTTCCCTCCATCCGTAGGTGCTACTAATCATTTGTTGTTTCTTTGAACGTAGGATCTCGACACCGGAGGGGCAGCAAGGAACTACAGATGCATTCATGCAAGCGGCGGTGACGTTTGGCCCGCCCATTTCAAATGTGGGCACGCGAAAGATCCCGAAGGGAAGCGTACCATCCGTGGTGTAACAAAGCTATATCTAACGCTCCTAGCTCCTAAAAAGGAAGGAGACGTATTGTAACCTGGTCTCAAAGAAAAATTAATAAAAATAAGGGCTGCACTTTACATTTTCTTTATATCTCATTTTAGTTCGTTTGTTTTCCCTTTTTCATGCACTTTGGACTTAGCGTTTCGCATGCTTTTGTTTTGTTTGCACCGCACCCGATACGCCTATCGGGCTTTCGTATCCTCGTGATTTCAACATGGAACAACCTTTTGGTTTCAATCAAGACTCCTCTCTTGTTTATAGGCTAAAGAAGTCTCTCTATGGCCTCAAACAAGCTCCTAGAGCTTGGTATGAAAAAATGGACTCCTTCATTCTTTCCTCAGGTTTTTCTCATTGTGAGTCTGATAACATAGTCTAAATTTGGAGAGATGAAGGAAAACTCACCATACTTGTTCCATATGTTGATGATATGCTACTCACTATCAGTGACTTTGCTCACATTCAGACTATAAAAGACTCCCTCTTTATAAAAATTGATATGGTTGATCTAGGTCTAGCACATTACTTCCTTGGGATCCAAATAAATAAAAAAAATGCAAGAATTTCATTGTGTCAACAAAAATACACTCTAGATATTCTTCAAATGTTTAAAATGACATATTACAAACCATCTCCTACACCTTTTCAATATAGAGTCAATCTTTGTACTTCTTGCACATCCTCTCTTTGTGATGCAACTCTATACCGTCAGCTTGTAGGGAGTCTATTATACCTTACCCATACTCATCCATATATCTCATATGTTGTTGGATTAGTATCTAGATTCTCACATCAACCTCATTTCAATCATTGGCAAGCAACAAAAAGGCTTAATGTCTTGGTTCTTCGCCAATTGCTTGGTTTTGCAAAAAAAACAAGTAGTGGCCTTATCATCTATAGAGGTGGAATACAGAGTAGCAGTTTTAGCAAGTCAAGAAGCTCTTTGGATTTTTCAGATTCTAAAAGAATTTGGATTTTCCAATGACAAACATATTACTCTTTGGTGTGACAATCAGAGCACAATTCATATTGCATGTAACCCAATTGAGCATCAGCGCACCAAGCACATTGAGATACATATGCACTTCATTCGAAAACATATTCAGAATGAGGACATATTGTCCCTAATATATTTCAACTGATAATCAAGTTGTAGATATCTTCACCAAGTTATTTCCTTCTTCGCGTTACACACGGTTGTGAGGAAAACTTGAAGTAATACAGTTGCATTAAAATAGAGGTCTTCCACCTCTCCTATATTTATTTAATTCTTTGGAGGATGGTTTTTTTTGTTGTGGTTTTTTTATCATCACTCCAACAACATATATATTATTTATGAGTACCTAAAGGGGCCAAGTTATCGAGACTCATTATTTGTATGAGGACAATCTTTGCCATCCGAAGACATGCCTCTATTTTGGATATTTTCTTATCACAGATGGTTTTTCCCCAAGGGGTTTTTTCACCATCTATATATTGTAAATGAGTACTTAATTGGGCCAAGTTATTGGAAATCATTATTTGTATGGGGAAAATATTCGCCATTCGAATACATGCCTCTATCTTGAATATTTTCTTGTGACAGATGGTTTTTCTCCAAGGGATTTTTTCACCATCTATATACTGTAAATGAGTACCTCATTAGGCCATGTTACTGGGACTCATCCTTTTTTTCTGCATTAAGATGACAATATTCACCATTCGAAGACAAGCCTCTTCCCTATTTATTTTTTGATTGATGGTTTTTCCCATGGGTTTTTTACCATATATCTAAAAAAGAAAACATTGTACATGAGTACCTCATCAGGCCATGTTGCTGGGACTAAATTGTATAATATACCCCTAGTATCACTTAAAGGGGGTGTTAGAATAAGTAATTATTCTCTTAAGTTCTACTAGGATAGACTTGCTTGAGTTTCCACTCCTTCATGAGTCAGGTAAACTCTTAGTTATAGTTTAGATCATATTTGATGAGTTGTTGTAATCCAATGACTCTCAATGATCAACTTTGTTATTTATACAAAGTTGATCCAAGTAATAATTAATCAGTTCTATTTCGTTGCTTCAAATCTTGTAATGCTTTGTAAGTCTATTCTTGGAAAATTCTAATAACTACCTGTAATTAGTAGTTGCATGCATTAGTTAGAAGTTTATTGTTGAGTAAATTAACTCTAATTGGTAGTTACATGGGTTGATTAGAGGTGGTTGTTGAGTTAACTACCTCTAATTGGTATTTCAGATAGAGTAGTGTAAATGTTGAGTTGATCGGATGTAGAGTAGTGGAACTAGTAGTGATTGGGAGTCACATCATTAAAACTAGGGTTTTGTTTGTGGTTTTTCAAAATTGTTATTGGGAAATCCATCATTAGTGAAAATATGTTGTGCCTATAATCATTGGAAGACTTGTTTTGAGATCTTTCCAACAATATCAATTTTGTAAAATTTGGAACCATTTGATCAAGTCTAGGAAAGGACAAAGATGATTGGGTCTTTTTGCCTTGGATTCGAGTACAAAAGGTGATTTGGTTAAATTTGTCAAAGATGCGATGGTCAACATGTTAAGTATTTGATCTAGGGAGAAATATTTAATGTTTACAATATCAGAGTCATCTATGACAAAGTACTTAACATAAAGGATTTGGGTTGATCTATGGTAAAATAAAAATATCCAAAAATTGGGTTTATCGAAATTAATTTTGATGATGCTTCCAAAGGAAATCTAGGAAAATCTAGTGGTGGTGGTTATTTTCAAAATAATAAAAATAAAATTCTCCTTACTTTTTTATAATCTTATGGAACTCTAACAAATGACTATGCAAAGGCTAAGGTACTTCTTATAGGGATCAATATTAAAACTAAAAAAGAATAGAAATATATTTCAATTTGGGAGATTTATAAATTATCATTAATGTTATCAACAAAAATGGATATGAGGATTGGATTAAAAATAACATTATTGCTTATGTTTTTCAACTATTGTTGGATGCAAACTCCTGAAAATATACATGCATATACATAAATATATATATATATATATATATATATATATATATATATATATATAAAGAAAGAAATTAGGTAGCAAATAATTTATCTAATTGCAATGTTTATTTTCATTTTAATAAAATTTAAATTTTAAAAAATAATTGCTCAAATTAAATTCTATCTCTTAATAAAAAATAATTACTATAAATTACTTATAAATTATTAAAAAAAAATTAAACTTTAATTAAAAATATAATTTTTTTAAAATGTTACACATATACGTAGAGACGTAAAAACATAAGATTTGAATCTAACTTATCACAGCAAATACTTTTCGCTCAACACTTCACCAAAACCTCGCTATCTAAACATAATTTTTTAAAAATAAATTCTTTATGTAAAAAAAATTAGTTAGTATTCTTCTTTCTTGCTCCTTAAGCCTAATAGAACTACAAACTTTAGACATGAAATTATTGATTGAACACGATGAAGATTATGTGCCACCAAAATTCTATCTATTCAATGACTTTTGCCTACGAGGATTTTGTATAGCCTATCATGCTTACACATTTAGTTATCAAATTGGTTAAATTTTGTAAATAAAATTTGGAATACATCGAATTTAAAAACCTTGCATGTAAATTCGACGAACAAACTTTAAAATAGATGAAACAACCATTTCAAAAGATTCCGCAGAAATCACAGACTTACGATTTCAAATAAGTAGAGAAATTTTATTATAGTAAATGTAACAAGGTCTTGTTATTATATAACAAGTGTATGCTGGGCAATATGATAGACGAAATCTCACGGTGCAAGTCTTCGATTCAGGTCACCATTTGGAAAACAGAAGCTCCAAAACTTGTTTCACCCCGCGGATTTGCAATTGCATAGAAATTTCTCATTTCAGCATAGTGGATCGTGTTGATCCTCATGCTTCTGAATTGACCAAGACTTTTCTGGTTTATTTTACAGTATAAATTTTTTGAAAACCTATGTAAAGTATATATTTTTTATTTAATTTATATAGTCTAAGAAAAATTAGTATGGTTTTATTTTGTTATTATGAAAGTTAAAAAAAAAAATTATAATTTAAAGAATTATTTTTTAATTTAATACATCAGATATACATTTAATTAAAAAACATTTAATTAATTAAAAATAAATAAAATTTGAAATTAAAATTAATACATATAGTATAATAGCAAACACTTAAATTGTCAATGGTCAAGTTATTATGTTGAATTTGTAATTACACAATCTTATTTAGTTTTTAAAAAGATAAAACTAAATCATCATCTTAACTATTAACTATTGGTGTTTCATTATATCGACCTCTTTATTGTTATATCTTTTATTATGTCGGATTTTTAAACATGTCAAATTTCTCTAACTTGATAACTAACGTATACATTTGCATGATATATTGTCCATGCTCTCCCACCTAAAAAGAATGACATAAATTTTATCTGAAAAAGATGCAAATCAATGCAAGTCTTTTGCAATTTTCAAATTCATTAACTTCAGCAACAACAAACTTATCAATCCTATTAATAGATAAGTGTGACAAGTAATGATAAGTTAGTTGGTATTGATTATGTGTTTATTTATAGGTTGTCAGGGTTAAGCTAAGGTTTATAAAAGTTTTTTATATTTTTTAATATATAATAACAATAATAAATTTTAAAATTGATTGATAAAAAATTTTGAATACATTTTTAATTATAATGTTTAATAATTAAAAAATATTCTTAAAAATATTATTAATAGATAAGTGTGACAAGTAATGATAAGTTAGTTGGTATTGATTATGTGTTTATTTATAGGTTGTCAGGGTTAAGCTAAGGTTTATAAAAGTTTTTTATATTTTTTTAATATATAATAACAATAATAAATTTTAAAATTGATTGATAAAAAGTTTGAATACATTTTTAATTATAATGTTGAATAATTAAAAAATATTTTTATGATTTAAAAAATATATATATAACATGGGTTTATTATATAATAAATTATTATTAAGAAATTTTTCTAATTGTTGTAAATTAAAAATTTACACAACCATCATAAATGTAAATAAATATGTACAACTTGAATGAGTGTGATGGTGAAGGCTTGTGCCTTGTGAGTACTTTAGATAAAAGGTTCAAGATTCAAAGGTAAGAAATGTATGTCTCATAGGTGGGGTTAGTACAATACAAGTTACTCCTCCACTCATAGTGGATGTAGAGGAATATAGGATGGTCTCATATATATATATATATATATATATATATATATATATATATATATAAGCTTAATGATAATAATTTCAAATAATTTTTTTTCTTATTTATATAGATGAAAAATAAAATTATCTATTGTTTTACATAAAAGTACTTTTTAAGATAATTTTTGTGAATACTAAAAGAGGAAAAATAGTGTTCATCCAATATGGGTAACACAAATACTATGTATGTAGGCAACTTAAAGTTCAAAGATAACTATTCGCATAATATTCAATGAAAATTATTAATTTAAAATGATTTGAAAAAGAGTAAATATCCATTATACTCTCACAAAAAATATTATAAAGCCTATTTTTTAACAATGATATTTTGTTATCAAAACTCATGCTCTTACTAAGTAGTTCCTATATTGTTTGATTTTCTTAGTTGGGAATACTTATTTCTTGGGGTAACTCTTCTATAAATAGATGTATCATTTGAGTAGATTCTTAATAATTTAAGGCATGTGTTCTAACTTATTTGAAGGCCCATTGTTGTACCTTTTTTAATAGGATCCTTATTCAAGCTTTTTAGTTTTTTCTCTAATAACTTTATTATAATATTTTTTACAATTTTAATTAGTGATTGACTAGTACTTCAAGCTAGAAGAAAATTTGCAACAAAACACTCAATTACAATATGCCATTGTAAATATTAAAGTAATATTAGAAAAATCACTAAATATGAGACTAAATACAATACCTATAATCTCCCATTAACAATATTATTTATTATTACATAGTACAATTTGAATCACATTGAGCATACACATCATATTGCTTTTGATAATTTGAATCACATTGAGCATACACATCATATTGCTTTTGATAATTCTATAGAGGTGGAAATTAAAACCCATCACTGGAATTGAGCCTTTCAATCAAGGCTAATTCATGATTATAATGCTAACCTAAATTTGCATGATTACATTGCTTCATTTTTTTGTTTTAAGTACAAATTCTTGCAATATGTTTTAATGTTTATTTAGATTATTTATCTTTGGTATTTCTTATATTCTTAAACATTATAATTTTATTTTAGACCTTTTTAGGTTTGGAAGCTTTTTCTATACTTTTGAATTATGATAGATTTTTTTCCACTTAAGAAATGTTGTTTGTGTTTACCAATTATATGTTGTGATGATCTATATTTTGAGTTATATATAATTGAATGAAAGTACCACGTATAAGTTAAAAATGATTCAATGTGAATGGTACAACTACAATTAAGTGCATCTATTTTTTTGATAGAGATGGGGATTTAATTAGTATCTTTTCCCATAATTTTGAAAATATTATAAGCAAATATTTATAATTATTAATGTAGCATCTTTCTAGAACTAAATTGAATATACCAACAAGATTAATAGAAATAAATATCATAATTAAATCTATGAGAAGATTTTAAAAATATTTAATCAATTGATACCACATTTAAAAAATTAACTTCTATTTAAATTTTTAAATATAATAAACAAAAGCATATCATGAAATATATCACATAGCTCCATAGTATCCCTATTTATATATACTAATTACCATATTTATAAAATTATTCAAATTTTTAAAAAAGAAACCAATGATGTTTATTAGAATTGAGGAATGCAACTCAACAATAAAAAATGAAACCACCATGATAAGCCACTATAGATCACACAACTATAGAAAATAGATGATTAGAGACAAAGGATGATCTTTACACATTTTATCAAGCTATTTTTAAAGTACAATAAGCTAACTAAATATTGCAAATGAAAGATACCATTTGATCAAACATAATACATAAAACAAATGTAATGTCCAAAATGTTGTTTTTTATTCATTCAAACTTTCATGGGTTACAAAGGTGATTTTTCTAATCTTTCTTCATGAATATCAAACACTCTGATGATTTCTTTTGAGACTCCTTAGTGAAGGTGGGCTTGCGGACCACTAGTAGTTTGCTGGTTGTTGTTTGTGATCTCCTACACCTATTTTTGAAGGCCTGCAAAATATGGTTAGAGAATTTTGGGGTCTACCTTAGTCAAGCCCCTTGTTGATAAAAGATAAAAATACCCGAAGAAAAACTATGTTGAAACATGATGAAAAACTACATAAAACACTATAAAAACATGAAACAAAGCTTACCTGCTAAATTTTCTGAGGTAAATGTGTTGCACGGTCAATTCACATGGCAAGGGGTGAATTGGAACTCGAATTCACATGTTAGAGGGCAAATTGAACTTCTACAGATTGTGGGACCAAACTTTCTGTTCAGATTGATGTTTAAAGTGGTCCTTTACTATTTGTACAACGTAGAATTCTTAGATGCGATTCTAGACTAATTTTGATAGAGTTTTTGTATGGTAGCAAAAATGGAGAGAGAGGTAGAATAGGAGGGGAGACCTCTATTTATAGAAAAATATGAGGTTCAAAAAAAGGGTTAGATAGACCAACCCTTAGAGTTAGGTCATGCTGGAGTTAGGTTAGGGTTTGAATAGGTGTCAAATCCTCATGCCTTAGATAAATATCTCCTCCTCACACGTGTGAGGAAGAATTAGGATTAACTAAGGTTAGTTAGATCCTAGGTTAGATTAGGGTATAGTTAGGGCATTTGGAAATATCCTAACTAATCTCATGTAAACACATGTGTGGAAGTGTGTTTAGGGATAATTTGACTTAGGACCCTAATTAAACTCACTTAAGTGAAAAAGTGCATTTAATTGAATGTCAATGATGAATTAGATCACTAATCAACCTAATTAGGTTTTAGATAGGGATGAGGTCCCATGAAGGCTAATTAAGTGTAGGGGAGGGCTTAAGTTACCTTAGGGGGCTAATAGGTAGTCTCCTAGTGGGTAGGAGGTGTTTTACCTAGTTTATTTAGGTTTAGGAGCCTATGAATGACTAAGATAGCCTATAGAAGACTACGATAGTCTACGATGACCTATAATAGTCTATATCAGTCTACAAGTGTGTATGTAGATGTGCAAGTATCTAGAAGTTAGTATGTACAACTTTTAGGTATCTACATTTACCCCTTTTTGTACTATGTTATGTGGAACATAGTTTAGTGTAAAAATATGATATAAGAAGGTGACGAGATATTGTGAATTGGAGGGAAAGAAGGGAAAAGAATGGGATCTAATCAAAGGTATGTAGCCACTCGAAGTGTGACCATACAACATTGATCGATAGCCAAGAAGAGAAGGTAAAAGAAAGAAAGGGGAAGAATAAGGGAAAATAATGGGATCTAATCAAAGGTATGTGGTCACTCTAAGCGTGACCATACAAAATTGATCGATAGATGAGAAAAGAAGGGAAAAAAAGAAAGGGGAAGAAGAAGAAGGGAAAAGAATGGGATCTAATCAAAGGTATGTAGTCACTCGAAGCATGAACATACAATATTTATCGATAGTCGAGAAGAGAAGGGAAAAGAAAGAAAGGGGAAGAATAAGAAGGGAAAATAATAGGATCTAATAAAATGTATGTAGTCGCTCGAAGCGTGACCATACATAATTGATCGATAGTCGAGAAGAGAAGGGAAAAGAAAGAAAGAGGGGGAAGAAGAAGGAAAAAGAAGAAGAAGAGAAGAATGGGTGAATGCAAATGATGATATGGAGGTGAATGGATGCATGTGGATGACTACAAATGCAATGTGATGATTTGCTAATTTTGTACAACATTTTGCAATATTGTATTGATTGCTTGTGAGGGTAACTTATGACTACTTTACTTTTACGACCAATGCAATATGGTCCAAATACGAATAGAACACATGTCTATTCAATTTTTTGCTTTTGATTGATTGATGAGTGCAAGGTGACACTTGTCAAACCATTTGAGTTGGGTGGCATGGATTATTCAAATGTACCATTCATTATGTGATCATCGTCGACATACATGAATGCTAGAGTGACATCTCCATTATTGGGTTATTCAAATGTACCATTCAGTATTTGGTCAAGGCCGACTGAATGATAGAGTGACATATCCAATATTACACATGGCTCTTGTGATTTAAAAAATATCTGATTTGGGATGGATTTTTATCTTGAGATAATCTTCAATAAAAAATTTGTAGATAGATGCGATATTCGTGATTTGGATGTTTGATTGCTTGGTTGAATGCAAAGCCGATTTTGGATATGAATACCCCCTCAAACAAGGAATCAACAATGAGGTGAATGAAATGTGATGAAGTGATGATGAGGATATTGATAAAATAAAATGGATGATAACAAGGATAAAAAAATGAATGGAGAGGAAGAGGGAAAGGTAATCTAGGTGTTGGAGTGAAAATTTAGTGCTTTTGGAGTCAGGAGCTTCAATTCGCATTGTGGGGGGTGAATTAAACTTGAATTCATAGGCTAGGGGGTGAATTGGGCCTAAATCGCAAGGTGGGGATGAATTAGGGTTTTCAAGTGTTTTTATACCTTTTTGACGTACGTGGGAGGTTATTTGCAACGTGTGAGTTGAAGAGCAAGGAGTGAGCGATATTTGTTGATATAGAGTGCTTATAGTTTGAGGATTTGGACATAGCGATGGTGAGGGGACAGACTGGTGCTGGTAGCCAACACAAAGACCCATCGATAAGTGGTCAAAACTTGATTTTGTTTCATTTTGTTGTTTTTAAAAAAATGTGAAAAAGGGCTAGGTTTTTGCATTGTTTTTTTAAATTTATGCAAGATGTTATAAAAATTGATACACAACGTATTAAACGAGCCAAATGGGTATCTAGGTCTATGATCAGATTTTCATTTTGATCAATTTTTGCATTAGTTTGATCGATTTGCGGGTAGTGTAGTTATGTGGGCTGGGTTTGTTGTTGGAAGCAAATGGTGTACTATTTTTGAGATTTGATTGAATTTTATCTCTAAAAATGGCAAATGGGTATCCAAATATACGATTGTGTTTTTGTTTTGCCCTTGTTTGGCATGTGATGTTGATGTGTACTTTTTAGGTGTAAGTCAATTGAACTTGACTGTGATGTTGGCGATTATCGGTGTGCTATTTTTAAAATATGTTGAAAATTTCATCTTAAAAGGATGAAATCGGTATTCAAAAATGTATTTTGTGTTTGTATTTTTTAATTTCATGCCATATGGTGTATTTGAATAAGTATGAAATTGGCTATTGGGAGTCAGATATGCAATGTTTATCAAATTTTTTTGGAATTTAACCATGAAATGGAAAAACGAGTATCCAAATATATGACTATATTTTTGTCTTATAGTGTTTTGTGCATTGTACATGATTTTACGTCTTGATATGCATGAGATAGTAAATGAATGATTTTGTAGTTTTGAAATGTATTCTAGTGAATTGTTTGAAATTAAATTGACTAAAATGTGTGGGATTTTTATTTATTTTTGTTTGTGTGAAACTGACGTGAATTTTATTGTGAATGAAACAAGTGAAGAATATTGAACCATGACATCGTGTGTAAATGATGAAGACTGAATTGGAGGAGGTTATGATGAAGAATTATGAGGATCAAGCGTGGTTGTAGGTAGTATGGCTGAATGGCATTTGGGAATGCGTAAGTATTCATGCTAATCAAGCTTCCATATTAGCCTTATGTGAGAGGTGGGATCCTCATAGGAATACATTTCACTTTTTGATAGGTGAGATGACGATCACCTTGGAAGACGTGTACAAGATTTATAAGTTGTCAATTGAGGGTGTTCTAGTGAGGGCAACTACAGATGATAGTCAGGAGGTTGTGATGGAGTGTGCATTTGGTGCATAGTGGAGGGAGGTAGATATCAAGAAGATGGATTACGAGTACCTTTGGCATCAGGGCATGTTGTCTACTCATCAATGTGCAGTGATGATGGTGATATCAATCTATGCACTACCATATACTTTTGAGGTGTTGTTTACCTAGAATATGTTGGATGTGGTATGTGACATGGGGGAATGCAGGGTTGTGTTTGTGTGGGCACCTATATTGTTGGCTTAGTGTATAGGAAGTTGCATGATGTAGTTCATGTAGGGCAAAAGGGATTTAGTTGGAATCCTTTGTTGTAGGTGTGGGCATGGGAGTATATAGTGATAGTAGTTTTTACCCTTTAATACTCATGTGGAGAGGAAGAATCACTTGCCATATGCACTGAGATGGAGGACTGATGAGGAGAAGGGGATGAAGAGGCCACATGAAGGCGATCTTTTATTTTAGAGGGTGAATTTTTGGGAGTTAGAAGATAAAGATATTTGTTGGAGGTCCTATAGAGGTGAATTAGTGTAGGAAAAGGATGAAAAGCAACTAGGATCTATTCTTAGAGGGTGATGAGTGGTGGGTTGATAAAATAGAGAGGTTAAGTTCTTCCAGTTCAATAGCATGATGCGATGGTTTGTTTTACAATAAAATATTCCATAGGTATCTATCATGCTTTATATGTGGTAGGGTGATAGAGATAGTCACCCTATAGTACTACCTTAGACTAGTGAGAGGGATCCACCGATGATCATTTATTATGTGGACGATGTGGGTACGATACTAGAGTATGATGCTTAGTGGGTGACTCAAAGTTGGGAGGTAGGTAGGGGAGTGATTGATCAATGGGTGCATCCAACCAGTGGGGTACCTATGCGAGTAGTGAGAGGTACCTGATCTAGGCCACATGGGGAGATGAGGGATGATTTTGAGGTACCTCTCCATCAACTGAGGCTAAGGTTGGGTAGCACATCTAGTACAACTACAGAGAGAGTAGAGAAGGCATCGATAGGTGATAGGGTGGTTCCTACGGAGGAGCTTGCAATGATGGAGGATGTGAGGGAGGATGTTGGGGTTGATATGGGTGTCGATGATATGATTGATGTGAGATATTTTAGTGATATTGGTGATATAGGAGAGATACCCATTGAGGAGTAGGGGAGACTAGATGCTGATGTAAAGTTTTTGATTTTGTATTAGTGGGTGCAATAGCTAGAGTGGAAGCTTCATATCAGTGATGAGAGTTAGGTGGTAGATCAATAGAGATGGAATGAGGAGCATAGGGATCTGGAGGAGTTATTGGTGGATTTGGAGGTGGCAGGTGCCACTAGGAAGAAGGAGTTGGAGCTTCAGGTTGCTAAGTAGTACGGGTAGTTTGTAGTGATGGAGGTAAGGCATGTAGAGACAATAGTCAATTTGGAGTGTATGACTAGAGAGACTATGGTGATCGAAGAAAGGTTGAAGCCTGAGATACATAAGATGATATATGTGATAGATACGAGGGATTTTGAGCAAGAGGCTCACTTGGTAGATATTTTTTGAGTTACACATCGAGGTTGAGTAGTAGTGGTAGGTACAAGAGGATGTGGAGTGAGCGAGAGCAATGAAGCAGGTCCCTACAAATGTGGTTTTGTTGAGAGCATAGATAGAGTGATTCTAGAGGGATAGCAAATAGGTGGGAGATAAAATGAGGGAGGATATGGCGATGTAATAGAATTATGAGATCCTCCTAATGATGCATGCGATTCCATTACCTAATTATGGTAGGTCACATTCATGGTCGAGGTCATGATCGTGAGCACAGACACATTTGCAGTAGAGTCATTAGAGTAAAAATATGATGGCATGGAGGGGAGTGGGGAAAAAGGTATCAATAGTATTGTTGGGAGGGAGAGACTCACACCCTATGTTGGTGAGTCATGAGGGGAGTGGAGAGACTCCTAGTGATCGATAGAGTTGATGCTTTGATTTGTGGTGATGTATTATTGGTTTTTGTAGCCTACAGGCTGATGTGATTATGGATTATGGACTTGTACCCATTTTGTAGCCTGATGGCATTTTTGGTCTTGATATATATACCTATGGTGTTGCGGCTCTTATATATGTGTTGTGATTTTATTTGAATGTGTGTGTGATTTCTTGTGTTTTTATTGTGTGAAATGTCGGTAGATATATGTAACATGGATGAATATATGTGAATATGATAGCATGTAAGAAAATGATATCACTATAGTATAGAGATACTGTGAAGTGATGCAATGAAAATGCATGTAGATAGATGTGATGATGTATGATGTAATAAAAATAAATACATGTAGGATAGATGCAAGGATGCATATATGTGAGAGCTAAAATACGTAGAGGAATCACTTGTATCATAACATAACCATTTTGGATGTGATCTGTTTCGTAATATTAGGGATGTAGAATAGTGTAGTGTGTATGCAATAATTTTGACAATCATAGTTGTAGCAATAAAACCTCATGAAAAACTGAGCAAGATCTATCGACAACTTATAACTAACTTGGCTAGGTCAAAGTCTATCAAGGACCTATGTGTGTTAGTGGGTGGTGTTCATTTATCCATTTTGATGGAGGTAGGACTAACTCATTGTAAAGATTTACGAAGTAGCTAGCTCATCCACAAGTGCGCAATGATCTATACAAAAGAATATCACTAATGTGATAGATGTGTCACCACTTGTAAGACTATTCCATTGGTAGGCAGGCACTTAGGGCATATATTTGGTGATGGAAATTGTCCCATGATGTTATGTTAATCCTAAGTACCAAAGGCGATGAAGCATAAAAATTGTGATATCTAGAGGTTTTTCCTTTTGTTTTTTGCCCCTTGTTTATTGCTTGTATTTTTGTGGTGCTTTTTTTTTGTATGGGCGTTGGCTTTTGTTTTTTCCACTTTTTATTTTTATTTTGTCTTATGCGTATCTTTTTGTTTATCCCTAGGTTGTATGTTTATCATGCAAATTATAGGATGAGTAGGAGAAACCATTTGTGATATGGCGATATCTACGCAAGGTGTTATCTTCCCTAGACTCAAAATTTGTTTAAGATGTGAACTATGTGAGTGGTCCTTGAAAGAAGTTGAACTACCCAAAGAAAATTATAAGGAGTGTAATAACCTATCAGCTAAGGTGACATTTGATTGACTGAACTAATGGATGGTCAAGAAAATACAATAAACCATAGATCCTGTAATCTCGAGAAAGGGAGTAGACATCCAAGTGGTAATGCTAACAAGTGCATGTTTTATTCTTGCTAGGGGCCCATTTCTATAGATGGAATATACAAACATGAATGAAACCATAGAAGAAGGATCGATATGTGCAATGAAACCATAGAAGAAGGATCGATATGTGCAATGAATATAGTGTGAGATGTATTATGAAAGATCCATATCTACAAGAGGAAATATGTGTGATGCAACTAGAGGATATTGTAAATCATATGGAAAGATGGATTTTTAGGATGATGATGATGAAAATAGAGAGTCATGATAATGGTTTCCCAACGTGTGGGGGGATGTAGCAACTAGGAGAAAAGAAAATAAGCAAGAAAGTACATGTGGGACTAATGGGTGTGGATAGAGAATCCAGATGAAAGATGTAGAATAACATGAAAGTGATGAAGTGCGACAAATATGAGAATCTTAAACAACAATGTAAAGAAAATGAAAGGAAAAGAGAAAATAGGAGGGGAAAATCAACATAGGAATGTAGCTTCTCAGAGCGTAACCATTCAACAATGCTAAAAAGGAAGGAGGTGGGGATATGGAATGGAAGAAAATAAATACAACATAATCAAACAAGAATTATGTGAAATAATGCAGATCAGGTCGTGAGTGACTTGGTGAAGTGAAAAGGTGACTTGGATTTTTGTAGGTAGCATAGTTGGATGGCTGTTGGAAGTAGCGAGGTGGAGTGAATGAATCTCATGATGGGATGGAGTGATATACTAGCCAACGTGGGGGATTTGGAGGCGAGTAGGCATGGGAGCTTATTTAGGATGTGAGTGAGCATTGCCAAAAAGCATATCCTGAACAATGGATTCAAATGTATGGTAGGCATTGATGTCATGCCCTAGTTGAGGATGGTAGAAAAAAAAGTGGTTTTCATTGTAATCACATGGCTTTATGCGTGAGGGATCAATAGGGCAGATTTTAGGTAAAGCAAGGAGGCCCTGGTGAAATAGCTAGTGGAATGTTTGAGATAATTGTGTTGATCGACTTGGGCTAGGATAAATATACGGGTCAGTGGTGATGAGTGTGAAGGAGGTGGTGTGGTAATGGGTGGTCGAGTCAGGATGCATGAATCGAATGTAGATCAGGTCCAGGAATAAATTTTAAGCCTAGAATAAGGTGATATCGTTCAGGCCACAGTAGAACGATGTGAAGAGGACTAGTAGAAAAAATTATTCAAGTGGAACTTGATATTGTCGAGGTGAGAGAGGATATGTTGAATGTCAATGGAGGAGGTGATGGAATCAAGGAAGGTGAGGACCAAGATTCAAGCAATTATATGGAATGGAGGTATGAGCGTGAAGAAGGGGATGAATGAGATGAAGAGTGAGGATAATGGAACTGTTGTGCTAATGATGTGCCAAGCTAGAGCGGGATGTCGCAAAGTGGTGATGGTGGCATTTGAATGATAGGTGGTGTGGGGGATGGTTGTAGAAAGTGATGTTGATGGGTGGGTAATGCAAGTGGAAGCAGAATGGGTAATATGGTAATGAAGGGATAAGTTGTAAGGTGACATACCAGTCGACAGGGGTGGAGGTAGTCCTATAGAAGATGCATAGATGGGTGTAGTGCCCCTGTTAGGGAGTAGTAGATTGGTGGAGGTTAACAAACTAAGGAAGGTGGTAAATATGGATCCTTGGGATTGATAAAGTAAGGTGGGGATGACTCTTACATGCATGAAGCTAACGAGTGAGAGTGCTCTTCCTTATCCAAAAAGGAAGATAATGAGACTTGACTATATCCTGAGTGAGGAGAATAAGAAGCAAACCTACGATAATGTGAACTACGGTTGGGTGAGCTGTGGTGATCTGAGTGTGATGAGGTGGAGTGTTGGTGTACGTGAACCATATTGGGTAGTTGAGCCAAATTAGCTAGGGTGATAGGTATGGAGGATAACATCAAGGTGTCTTGCATGGTGGAGGTGGTTGTATGTTGGATGCTAATGATATCACCACTGATGATGTAATACCTATAAAAACAAAAATATCCACAACATATAAATGACATAACAAGTAATAGTGGTTCTATTGTGTAACAGAAAGTGAAATATCATGTGTGGAGTGTGGTGTAGTGTATGTGTGATGTAAATCAGGACTTTGTTGTGACAACTCTATATACACTGTATGTGGTTACTGATCTAGATAGGTTAGTCATTGAATGTGTGAAGGTGAATGATGTTGATAGGCTCAAATTTAGTGTAACCTTTGAGGTTTGCTAATTGTGAGGCACAAAAGCCAATTTTTTGTGTAATGATGTATGGGTCTAACCAGTTAGGAGTGAACTTGTCTCACTATTGATGGACTTGGATAATGATTTGCTAGTTTTCCTTAAGAACCAGGTCACCAATTTGGAATTCACATTTATGTACCTTAATGTTGTAAGCACGACAAAGGTGGTCTTTATAGACACGTGTGTGTTCAATGGCATGTATGCGATGCTCATACAAGAGCGTTAATTGATCAAGAGGGGCTTGACAAGTAGTTTTGTCATCGATGAAGTATTTTATGGAGACTTGCAAGGAAGGTATCTCAAGCTCTAGAGGCATAATGACTTCTATGCCATAAACCAAGGAGAAAGGGGTTGCCCCAGTGGGCGTATGGATGCTCATATAGTAAACCCACAAGGAAAGATGCATCTAATTATGCCAATCATGATGGGATTCCATAACCATTTTTCTAAGGATGGAGCAAATAGTTTTATTGGTAGCTTTGGCATTGTCGTTACCCTATGGGTAGTACGGGGTCGAAAAGCCATGGTGGATATTAAATTTGATTTAAAGGGTGTGTATATTTTTTTTTTGAAGTATTTTACATTAAAAAATATGATTTGAGAGGGAATAACAAAGCGACATATGATGTGATCTGTAATAAATATCATGATAATGGATCATATTGTTTGGATAAGTGGGATAGCTTTGACCCACTTTGTGAAGTACTCTGTGGTAGTGATAATGAATTTATGGTTGTTTTATGAGGAAGGTGTGATCTACCTAATGAGATTGATATCCCATTGTGAGAAAGGCCACATAGATTAAATTTGTTGGAGAGTTGCAAAGGAAGGTGTGTGAGGTTGGCATGTTGCTGGAATTTGATGCATCGCTTGACATATTCATAACAATCATGTTCCATTTTGGGCTAGTAGTAGCCCATATGTAAGATACATTTGGTTATAGTCATGCCACTAAAGTGGCCACTGCAAGTACCAACGTAGGTTTCTTGTACAACCCACTAAGATTCCTATGGTTCAAGGCAACATAGAAGGATACCATCATAACTACGGTGGTATAAGATGTACCCCAATAGTGTATAACAAATGGTACATTTTTTGAATGCTCGATGTTGAGCATGTTACAACTTGCAAGGTAGGAAGTATAATTTTATGTAATCCTTAATTTGGGAAAACCAAGGATCATGTGGTTCATTTTGGATAACATGAATGTAATCACTGTATGTACGAGGTGAATATGAGATGGCTAATTTGGTAAGCATATGAATAGACACATACGTAGTATTTTAAATGGGATTTTGTGTTATCAATGATTTTAAGGAGGCCATTATGTCGATAAAATGATTGTAGGAATGTGGGGCGAATTCAATAGCATACCACTCGAACTAGGTAATGAGTTGTTGGATGATTTGTTTATATTGTTGGATAATGGGGCAGTGATATTGCCATATCTCCTAGACTTGATTTACAATAAGAAGAGTCTTCGATGATGTGAAGCCATCGAATGTGCATGGAATGTGCCTACTTTGGACCAAGAATAAGGGCTTCATATTATGTTTTGTTGTTTGTGCAAGGAAATCCTAATTTGAATGAGAACAGAAGGGGCTCTCCATCTAGGGTGAAAAATACAATGCTTGCACCCCCAGCGTGCATGCAGTGGGAACCGTCAAAGAATAGTGTTAATTCAATAATTATCTCAGGTTCAACATATTATTTGAGTTTTGTGACATTAAACATGGAATCATCAAGGAGTTGGATGATGATAGGGTGAGTATTCAGTAATGGGCCTCCACAAGCAGGGCTACGGTGACCTACCCATTAATGAATTTTTACAAAACAAATTCTAGGTTGAATTCAGTAAGGAGATTAATCCATTTAGAAGTACGATATTTATGATAACTCTTGTTCATCATGTAGCAGAGTGGGTTGTCATTGGTAATAAAAAAGGTGGTGTGATTGATCATGTAATGGCATAGTTTTTGGGTAGCAAAAACTATAGGAAAGCATAGGTTTTCCATGTATGCATAGCAGGTTTCATAACTAATCAGTGTATGGTTGATGTAGTATATGACTCACTCATGATTGAGTTCATATTATGGATAGTGAGCATTTAGAGATAATGCAGCAAACTGACTAGTTAATTCATCGACACAACATGATGACATAGTGTCGAAGAAAGTAGTTTCTTGAAAGAAGTCAAATGGAATAGTAATGATCAAACAAGAGGATGAGCTCTCCTTCAAAATATCCATATCAATAAGTTCATCCAAAGTGTGTTTTGGAAGCAAAGAAGGGTGTAAGGAGAGATCTTGAACCTCATCCTCAAGTGTGTGAACAGTGGTTGGGCGATAGCCTAATCTAGATTTATTTATAGGTAACTAGATGTGGGGATTTATGGGTGTGCGTAACCCTTATTTGTAATATCCTAACCCAAATCCATGTCAATGGAAATGCCAAAGATATCATAAAGTGAAATGTGGATTAGAAATGTGATCTAATGTATCATAAAAGTTGGATTGTAGTGGTGGAGGAACTAAAACCAAGAGTGAGGAATCTAGTCCTACATAAATAAATTTGGTTTGGTTATTGGGAGGATCTAATTGTACAATAGTGCCAATGGTTAATACTAAATTTGAATGGTAGCCATAGTCACGTGTGGATTGGAAAATAAGGGGTCATACACAAGCATCATGAACACTATAGTATCTTGGGCTAGAGTTCATCATAAAAATAGAGATGTGAGGTGATGTACGAGGTGGTGAATCCAAATCATATTAGAAGGATGAGAGTTGTGAATCTCATATGCTGGAAGCAAAGGAGTGCAACTTTTGGTCATCAAGGCAAGAATTACGTTGTTCTTGATCATGGCATTTAGCTACCATGGATGGGATAGGATGATATGCATGTAGGAATTTTGGAGTTGGATGAGCAGGTGCCAATTTTGGACTACAAGGATATGTGAATGACCTAGGTAATGGATGGAATGGAAGTGCAAGTGTTTGAGGCATAGGAAGGATAGGAGGTTCCATAGAGGAAAATGGGAGAGATGTGGTGGTATTCCATGGTGACGGTGACGAAGAGAGTATTGATACAAAAGGTAGCAACACTAGAGATATATTTTTAGAAGAGGATGGTTGAGAAAGTGGTGGTGGCCATAGGGAAGGTGGTAAAAAAGGTATGGTAGATGGATTAGGTTCCACGGTGGCTAGTGAAAGTTGTGTGGACATTGAGGCATGTGTCCCTAAGGGATATTGTGGTAATAAGGTTTATGTGGATGGATATACCGATGCTCCAATAGATTGATGATAGTAAATAAGAAAGAGTTGTGTAGAAGATGATGAAGGTCCTAGTGGAAGGTTTGTGGTGTTGCAAAATTTTAAGGGGTCCTGTCAGTAGGAACATAGTGAAAAAGTCTATCATGGACATATTTAAGATAGTGGTGTAATGTAGAAGGGACACACTACATGTCAATAATCCATGGATGACCGAGCAAGATGTTGTATTGCATATCACCCTGAATGACATGGAATAGGGTAGAAATGGTGCAGATACCCACTCAGATAGGTAGGATAATGGAGCCTACTCTGGGTCGCATGGAACCATCGAATGCCCGAAGATCAAGCGATGGCGTGGAAAAATAATTTTGAAAAATATTTAGGTGGTGTAAGGCTACAGTGGAAATGATGTTGATATAGGAACCGGTATCAATAAGAACATGCTTGTGGGTGATATCATTTATGGTTTCTTAGATGTGAAGATGAGGATCTACTCCTTCGCCTATGAGTTTAGTAATATCATGATCATGGAAATTGATTGAATATTGAAGGCAACATGAAATGTTTCCCACAAAGTTCACAAATGTGTTTGTGTCATTGGTTTTAAGATCAATAGATCGAAGGATATCATTCAATGCCTCATTATGGGGTTGAGACTATTACAAAATATCAAATATGGATAACTTAGTAGGAGCGTTACGCAACTGGTGGGTAAGGCTACCATGAATGGTAATGATATTTTACAGTGGAGGGGTTGTAGCATTAGAAGTCATGAGAGATTGTGGGGAATTAAATGGTGTAGGCAGTGAGGCCACTGGTGTAGTTTGGTGTGAAGGGTACCTTTGATTGTGAGTAATGAGGTTAACCATACCAACTATGCCAAGTGAAGGAGGATCTCGTTGGATGCTATTAACCTACCTAGGTGGCCCTATGGGATTAGGTTGAGTTCATTGGGGATTGGTCCCCCTATGCTTGTGTAGGATATTTTGGTATATCCTCAAGTTTTGATTATGGGGTGAGTGGTTTGGAGATTTGGATGGTACCCTTATAAATGAGATCTTGGACAAGTCCATGAAAAGATCAATAAGATTCGATATCATGACTAGGTTGTCAATGGTATGCACAAAAGGCTTCCTCGATGTATCCTCAAGGTTTGATTTGATTTGTGTCAAGTGATCGAATTTTGGGTAGGTTGATGTGGTTTGCATCATACTATCTCTATAAAAGGTTTGGCAAAGGCTTAAAGAGTGGGGTGAGACTACATTATGGAGCCTGTGGGTGAAGGCTATGAGGCTACTATGGTCAAGGAGGAATAGGTGCACTGGTTTGGAATGGTTGTTGTTGTGGAGAAGGAGGTCATGGAATGAGCGATGGAGCTAAGGTAGTTGTTGCCACGTGATTGGTTTGTGGAAGCCTAGGGAAAGGCTTATTATGTGCATTACTATTGAAGTAGAAATTTGAGTTGTATAAGGATTTTTGTCTCAAATTTATTTTTCCTCATTAGACTTTGATGTCCTCGATGACTTTAGCTTGGGAAATGGCTTAATCAAAGGTGCAACTTTTATGAAGCTACAGGGAAGTGAATATATTATTATGAAAACTTTTTGAGAAAAGTGTAACAAGTTCAACATTTAAGAGACTGTGAGCCAGGTCCTGTATAACCGGTCTCCATCAGGAAATAAACGTAGTTATGGGCTCATCGTCAACCTGTTGTAGGGTGTATACATCTAAGAAGTTTATTTTCTTTTTGATGTTGAAAGAGAAATGTTATAGGAGTGAATTGACTAGTTGTTCAAAGGTGTATAGGCTATGGCACAGAAGCATGTTGTACCAATCAAGGGCTTGTCCTAAAAGCAAGAGGGAGAAGGCACGCAACAAGAGGGGATTGCTACTATGAATTTGGTAGCAAGTTGAACAGTAGTTACTAACATGTTCTCATGGATCCTATTTGCCTTTTTACTTATAAAAATTTGGGATCTCGAAGCGATAAGGGTAAGGAGGAATGAGAACTAATGGATGGACTAGCTATTAGGGTAAAATAGGTAGTATATTGCATTACACTACATGTATTATTACATCAACTTTATACCATAGGAGATATTTGCCATTGTATAAATCACCTCCTAGATTAACTTAGGTTAATAACTAAAATATCCTGAGATATTTTAGTCAGTTATTAGGCATATTCTATTTTTAATGTTGTTAGAACATCCTACGCTAACTTTGTTAGAGTTACTATTATGTAACCTATATATTGGGTTTGATAATTCATTTCAAGTCTAATTTCTACATCAATAATATTTTATTTATTTTAGATTTGAGTAATCTCCTACTTACATTGGTATCATTCGCTAGGTGGGTAAGGTGAGAAATGCTTGTTCCATTTGACCTAGACTACAACATTGGTCTAAATTTTCTTGCTGGATGCTATTCACTATACGTTGGTTGCTAACCTATCCTTCACGGAATGATCAACCCACTCAACCGATCGACTAAAGCGATCGACACTTTGGCCGCTATGATCATTCAACAAGGGCTGATGTGGTCAATCGACCAGTGTTGATGCGATCATCCGACAAGGCCGACATGACCAGGCCGACGCGATTGATCGACCAGGGCCAATGCGGTCCCACAACCCGCTTCGATGTGATCAATCGACTAGTCTTGTGATTGACAGTGATTAGTTGTTGACCGACCCTACAGTCAATGCCTTGAGGCACAGTCACCTCAGATCCCATGCAGGCGAGGGCCCATAAATCCATGTGGGCCCAAGAGCCATGTGGTACATGCTCGGGAGAGTTGAGAGGGAAGGAGCACCCTCCACCTCCCAACATGACATGCAGACAACCTTGAGATCTAATAGGGCATAAGTCCCTCTGATCTCTAAAATTGAACCTATCACCAGCTATCACCTGGCAAGATCTATGATTAGCACGCACCTCGATGTGCCACTTAGACCACTCATGAGATGACATGTGGTACATAGGATAACTAATGTAGACTCAACATATGGCATACAACCACTGTATGACATGACTCTGACTCAAACTCTGATTGGATCGATTGGGCCACACCTAGTGCCACATGGCAGCGTCCAAAAGGGCAGGTGACTCTCATCGATTTCTTGAAGGCAATCGACATTGCTAAGGTGCACTATGGCTTATAAACTACATTGCATCCCATTCTAGGATGCATGTGGGATAAAATACCACAATGCAATTAGCATGCCGTGACCACCATACATAGTTGCCGCATCGAGGAGTTGCCAAACCGGTCAGTGGCTCGGTTGGCTTGAGCGATCGACTAGCAGTGTGCAGACCTCGGATCGATTCCCTCGCGCATCCAAACTAAAGGTTTTTTTTTTAATTCCAAATTTTTTGAGCATTTTAAATTTTTTCTAAAGTTTTTTTCACTAAAATATTATTTTTTTGATTTTTTTATAATTTTCTTTTAAATTGGCATAAAATGTTCAATTTTTAGTCAAATTGGATGATTTTTTTTCCAATTTTTTCCTAAATTATAGAAATTTCATCTTAAACATATATTTTTATGCTTTATCAAACTTAGAAAACTAGAAATCCAAAATAAAATTAGCCTTCAATGTTCCCAAAATCAAATTATGTTTTTCTCTCAATTTGAGACAAAAGGAACATAGGAACCTCTTTTTGGCAAATTTTAAAAACCTGCTTCAACAATTTTTTTTGCAATAAACTCCTCAGAAGTTCTATAGTTTTCTTCATTCATTTTTGGATATATAAGACATAGAAACTCAAAATTTCTATTGCAAAACACAAATCATGCCATGATTGAGGAAGCATAGAGGTCATCTCATTTTTCTCAAAACCACAAATTTTGCTTTTGTTCTCTCCTTCAAGAAAGGAGACATAAAAACATAAAATAGCAAAAAAAAAAAATTGTAAACTTGAGATCCATAAAAAAAAAAAAAAACCTATTTTTTTTGCTCCTCATGCTAAATTTTTGAAGACAAAAACCAAAGTCGTGTGTCGACTGGTCTGGAAGCCTTTCAAACGTGGGTCGTGTGTCGACTTGTCTTGAAAGGAGTGCTCGAAAATTTCTCAATTTTATAAACTTTAAGGGGGGATAGAAATAATTTTTTTTTATTCTATTATTTGCAAAATTATAAAGATAAAGGGGGAATTTTCCAAAAGCAAGAAAGGTGCAATCTCGATTGTACTCGACACCTTTCTCAAAAATTGACTATACTAGGTGCATTTTCGGTTGAATATGACACCTAGAGTGATAATAATGTGGGTTGCTCTCATGTTTTGATTATTTAACTAACACTCATGATTTTGTGTGCAATTAAACAATCAGATACAAAATTGGTAGAAGCATTTCTCAAAACCCATATTTCACTCCAAAACGTGCTACACTTTGCACAGGTTGAATGAAAGTCAATTTTTTTTTTACTTTCAAAAGGTCAAAATCCAAAAACACTTTGATTACCTCTCTTTGTTTGCCTTAATTTCCTCAAACTTTTCATCCTTCTTGAAGGGTGTTAAGGAAGGTGCCATTAAATATCCTAGAGGGCACAATCAGAAGTCTGTCAACCTATCCCTTTAATTTGCTCTATCTTGTTTGGCATAATTTCCTCAAACTTCTCATCCCTTGCTAAGGGTGTTAATGCAGGTGCCATTAAATATCTTATAGAAGTAAATTAAACATCTTCCATATACTCTTTTGAGGGTATAATGCAATATACAACCATCTTAGTCCTATCAATTTGAAACCTTCACCATGGCCATGATCCACAAGTATCTCACTGAAAGCCAACTGCTCAAACATTTAAATTATTCTGCATGGAATACTAAGATGAAAGCTATCTTAACTGTAGAGTATCTATGGTCTATAGTGAATGGAAGTGAAACTAGACCTCAATCACTTAGAGTAGATCAAACAAAATTTGATAAAAAGGATAAAAAACTATCCTTAATGATCTTGCTAGCTATTACTGATGATATCCAATCTCATATCAGTGAAGCTAAGAATGGTAAGGAGGCATGGGATGCCTTAAAAACCATCTTTGAGGGAAAGAATCAATCAACAATTCTTAACCTCCAAACACAACTTCATACTCTTCATATGAAATCAGGAGAAACAATAGAGCTATTCCTCTACAAAGTGGCAGAATTGAAAACAAAACTACAATCCTTAGGAGAAAAATTGGAAGACCAAGTCTTGACCTCTATTATTTTGAGGGATCTTCCCGACTCCTATAAAATTTTGATCACTTCACTACAAGTATTTGGAAGGACAGTGACTTTTGTCGAGTTGATAAATATTCTTCAAATAGAAGAAGCTAATCAACTCCAAAGATATGAGGCATCCATCAATGCTCTTTTCTCAGACATAAAAGGTGGTAAGAAAAAGTGGAATCAACAGAAAGGTTATTATTCTAATAAATACAAGGGTAAATACAAAGCGATTCATTAGAAGAAGCAGTATTGTAATATTTGTGACAAGGACACTCATGAAACCAAAAGATGTTGGTTTAAGAACAAACCGCCCAATGAACAAGGAAACAATAAGGGCAAAGGCAAACCAAAGAACAAGAATAAATAGCAACAGGGACACATTGCAGCTGAATATTCTAGTTCAAACTCTGAATGAGCACACAAGGTGATCATAACACATACATATTCCCCTCACAAGGACACTATGTGGTATATAGATTCAGGCGCTAGTAAGCATATGACTAGTGATAAGTCTTGGTTTGAGACATTTTAGGCTCAAGAAGGTAGACCATTCACCATTGCTGATGATCAAACCTATTGAGTTCAGGGAGAAGTAAGTTTTTCTATCTCCCTTCCAAATGGAGAATGTAAAATTCAAAAATTTCTTTATGTACCAGGATTGAAAAATAATCTCTTGTCAGTTCCACAAATCCTGGACAATCACATGAATGTCAATTTCAAGGTGGACAAAGAAAATAAACATTGCTTTATCACTCAAAAAGGAAAATAGATAGCAACAATTTTATAGAAACATGGTTTGTTTATCTTAGATGCAATTACCTCAACACATACTACAATGGCAATAACCACAAAAGAGGACACATATCTATGGCATAAGAGATTTGGGCATTTAAGTTTAGGATATTTACTAGAACTCAGTAAATATCAAATGGTGAAAGGACTGCCTACTCTTTCATCTAATTTGCCAGTGTGCTCAGATTTCTTATCAAGAAAGCAAAACAAAGTACCCTTTGAACCTAGCTTGTTTTGAGCTAAGGTAACTTTGGAGTTGGTTTACACAGATTTATGTGGTCCCATGTCTACTAGTTGTGGAGGAAAAAGGTATTTTCAATTGTTTTTAGACGATCACTCATGAAATATGTGGGTATTATTATTGCAGTTGAAGTCTAAAGCATTTACCTATTTTCAACAGTTCAAAAAGCTTTTTGAGAAAGAATCAGGATGCTTCATCAAGACCCTCCATTCAGATCAAGGGGGGAATACACATCAAAGGAATTTTACTCATTTTTATAGACACATGTGATAAAGAGACAGTTGACCACAACCTATTCTCCTCAGTCAAATGGAGTTTCTAAGAGAAGAAATCGGTCCATTATGGAAATGGTTCGATGTATGCTTAAGGGAGTCAAACTTGAAAAAATTTATTGGGCTGAAGTTTTTTAAACTATAGTACATCTTCTAAATAGAGCACCCCGAAGGGCTCTTGAAGGTATGACTCCTCAAGAAGCATGGAGTGGAAGGAAACCCTCCATATCTCATCTACGGGTATTTGGGTGTAAGTCTTTTATGCATATACCCAAGGAGAAAAGAAAGAAATTAGATGAGAAGTCCCTACCATGTGTTTTTCTTGGATATGATGAATTCTCAAAAGGCTATCGATTGATATACCCACTTACCAAGAAAATACATGTTAGCAGAGATATAGTGTTTGATGAAGCTTTCACATCCAACACTACATTAGTATACCTAGATGATGAGGAGCAACAGCTACTTCCTTCTCCAAAAAAAAAAATCCTCCCAAATGGTATACAAGCACAATGAAAGATTCCAAACTCACTTCCCCACCTGATATTACTCTCAATCATCCAAAAACATGAAGCATGACTCAATAAGAAAAGACTGAAGCATCCACTTCAGTTGATGATATTTGTGCAGATTTTCAAGAACTTTCTATTGATAGAGAGTTAGCAAGGGAAGATGATATGGAAATAGATGAGGAGAGGGTTTACTTGTCATAATTTGATGAAAATGAACCTTCTACAGTTGATGAAGCACTTAGAATGCCTTAGTGGAAGTTAGCTATGGATGCATAACATAACTCTCTCATGAATAATAAAACATGGAAGCTGGTAGATTTGCCTAAAGGAAAGAGACCCATAGGCTACAAATGGGTTTACAAAGTTAAATATAAGGTAGATGGCACCATAGATAAGCATAATTCCCATCTTGTGGCAAAGGGCTATGCTCAAAAGGAAGGCCTTGACTATGAGAAAACCTTTGCTCCTACAGCAAGGATGACCACCATTCGAGTTCTTTGTGCTATGGCAGCACAATTCGGATGGAAATTACATCAGATGGATGTAAAAGTGCCTTTCTAAATGGTGACTTAAAATAAGAAGTGTACATGTCTCAACCTCCTATATTTCCTGAGGAAGGCCATGAGCAACAAGTTTACAAGTTGGTCAAATCATTATACAGGCTAAAACAAGCCCCAAGAGCATGGTACATAAAAATGGATAGTCACCTACTGCATCATGGATTTAAGAGAAGTCCATCTGACGCAAATATCTATATCAAGAACACAGGTTCTGAAATAGTGATTCTTGTGTTATAGGTAAATGATCTAATCATCATTGGAAATTCATAAAAAAAATTTAACGCCATGAAAGATGAATTGAAAGAGTCATTTGATATGATATATCTAGGACTTCTCTACTACTATCTTGGCCTTGAGATAGAATAGAAGAAGAATAATCTTAGGGTGACTCAGAAAAAGTATGTCAAGACTTTAGTAGAAAAATATTGTATGACTGATTGTAAGTCCAAAGCAACACCAATGGAATCAGGGATTCAATTATCACAATATGATGAGTCACCATAGATAGATGGCATACTATATAGATAGATGATTGGAAGCCTCATCTATCTGACTAATACTAGACCATATATTACTTATGTTGTAAACTATCTTTCACGGTTCGTGCAAAAACCAAAGGTCTCTCATTGGAAAGAAGCTAAGAGGGTTCTTCACTACATTCAGGGTAGTACAGATTATGATCTAGAGTATAAGAAGAATAATTCATTCTTCTTATAGATTTACATTGACTCTGATTACGCTAGATCCATAGATGACATAAAATCAACATTTGGGTATGTATTTCATCTTGGATCTGGTCCTGTCTCATGACATAGTAAAAAGTAACAAGTGGTTGTTTTATCTTCAAATGAGGCAGAAGATCGCATTACACATGGAGCTGTGTGTGAAGCGATATGGCTAAGTCACATCTTGGTTACCATAGGCCTACCAAAGAAACTTTCTATTCACATGTTTTGTGATAACTCAGGTGTTTTGAACTTGGTCAAGAATCCAGTACATCATGAAAGAACAAAGCATATTGACATAGATTGTCATTTTATTCGTGATGAAGTTCCTAAGCACGTAATCAAGCTCCAACACATTCCCACCAACGAACAGGTTGCTGACATATTTACAAAGGCACTTGGATGTGTCAAATTTTAACTGTTTCGGAGTAAACTTTGTATATCAAAGTAAATGTAATAAAGGGGGGATGTTAGGGTAAAATAGGTAGTATATTGTATTATACTAAATGTATTATTACATCTAATTTCTACCATAGGAGCTATTTACCATTGTATAAATCACCTCCTAGATTAACTTAGGTTAATAACTAAAATATCCTAAGATATTTTAGTCAGTTATTAGGCATATTCTATTTTTAATGTTGTTAGCACATCCTACGCTAACTTTTTTAGAGTTACTATTATGTAACCTATATATTGGGTTTGATAATTCATTTCAAGTCTAATGTCTGCATCAATAATATTTTATTTATTTAAGATTTGAGTAATCTCCTACTTGCACTAGCTCATTACAGAGTTCATCATAGGTAGGTTTTTGTGGTCCATAATTGGTGGTACAAATTTTTAGCATCTTTACTTCATCTTACAAGAGTTGAATTTTAGATGTGAGATGTGTAGAGGATGATGCTAAGGTGTGTGGGGCCTGAGAGTGTGGCAAATACTAGAGTCGTTCTTCCTATTATTGATAAGGAATGTATTGCAACTGATCCTAGAAATGTGGTTGTTGAATGATATATGGTGTCTTAGCAGGTGGAATACTAGGTTGTAGAACATGCCTTTGTTGAGGATAATAATATTGTGGCTAAGGGATGTGTGTTTTTTGTATAGGTATCTACTGGAGAGGAACCTATTGTAATGGTTTAGTTGTAGGAAGTGAATACCAAGTAGGTAGAAGTGTAAATAATGTATTTCTAGTAGATAATGGTAATGGTGTCTGGAAAGATGGTGCTAAAGGTGGACTATATGAGGTGTCATAGGATGGGACATGCATATATCCTTAAGGATGAGATGTGGGAAAAATAAATTGAGTAGAATATCCTGGGGAAGTAGGAGTATAGGCTAAAGGTCATGGATAATAGGTGGGAAGGGGACCTACAGTCAGGATACAAAATGGGGGAGGAGGCGGTAATCTAAAGGTAGAAGTGGATGAAGTTGGAATAGAATATTGGGTAGAATGCATTCCAGGAGGATGGGATGTAGGTGGGAGCGATGAAGAGGAAGGAGGATAAGCTTATGAGGTAGAAGCTTGAGAAGGTAAAGTGGTGAACATGTACACTCTAGGTTGGGTGTAGGAAGTTGGTTGCTATTGTTGGTATTAAATTGGTTGTGTTTGAGGAGGTGACTATGATATGTCCTCAAAGGATGGGAAGAATGATTATTGGTGGAGTGGTGGTGGTAAATATTGGGAATAGTGTTGGTATGACGATGGAGGTGGCTCTTGTTGTTGCTACAAGAGAGGTTTTTGTGATGGGGTTTGCAATGATGGAACCTAAGTGCCTGGTGTAGAATAGGAAGGGTCTAAAATTATTCTTATAGTAGGAGTAAATGAATCAACCTTGAGAAAAGTGTAGTTTAACAAAGAGAAGTCATTCTCAAAAAGAGATTGAGATAGACTCTGGAAGAAGGGGTGTGCAAAGGTAGGAGAAGTGGGTAGGAAATCCTCATAGATGGTGAAGAAAGGAGTGGGATGTCCTGGAGCTATATAAATAACATGATCACATAACATAAAATGTGTATTAGGTGAAGGAGAATGGGGAAGAAGTGGGTCATCTTCGCTAGAAGAGGTAGGAATCTCATCAGAAGAAAAAATGTGTGTAGACCTCCCCTGTAGAAGGATATGAATAAGGATACTTATTGGAATGGGTGAAGAATACTTCCTCAAGGTGTGCTTGCTTGCATGCTTGATTGTGTGTGGTGATAATCATGATATTGTGTGTGGTGAATGTAGGCTCAGAGCTACATAAAAATTGAAATATGATGTTCTTGGTGTGATATGCAAGGGGTTTTGAGTAACCTTGTGAAGTTTGACGAATTTATGAACCTAGAAGCAAGATTCACAGGTCAAGGGGTGAATTGAGACTTGATTCGTAGGTTAGAGGGTGAATTGGTCTCAAACTGTGAATGTGGTAAAGATTAAGCAATGACAGGTTGTAGATAGCTGAAAAATAGAGTGTTGAATCATGAAATATATTGAAACCAGTTTGTGATTATGCAAACAACATGAAACTAGAATCAGTTCTAAATGTAGAATTTTTTTTTTTTTTTTTTTTGTGTTTTGATATTAAAAATATACTTCCTTGTAAATATCACAGGTAATAGGGTGATAAATCTAGAAATATCAAGAGTGTCATCGGCATGGAACCTCCTGCAACACCCAAAGGTGCACAAAATAGAACAGTGTCACAATGGGCAAATGGTGACCTATATGAAAGGCACAGTAAAATAATAGCCTATAGGGGGGACTCAAGATGCACTAATAATTCTAATAACCTCTTGCAAGAAGAGGTGGTAATATCTAAGACTTGCTACTTGCCTAGTCAGGATTTCGCTTCACTCTTGGATGAGCTTAGTCAATGAAGACAGTTATTGTGTTTACTAATTATGTAAGATTTGTGAACAAAGGTGTCTAATCCTATCCCACTCTGAAGGCTCATTTTGGTGATGAATTTTTGAAGACCAATATCAAAAGTGGGGGATTTTCTGGTGATGAAATCCAGAAAACCACTCCTATGGGACTGCTAGGTTCTAAGGGGGTGATCTGGTGGAGGGTAAAAATCCTACCTCACCAGTATTAAGTGATAGATTGGGGATGAAACACAATATCACCACTTGTGTATACCACGTGAGTGCATGGGTTTTTGTTGTCTAATGATGATGTCAAAGAAATAAAGCTAACTAGATGCCTTTTGAAATGTAAATCTAGCCCTAGATGCATTTTTGGAAGAAAAGCTACATTAAAATATGTTTTGAAAGAAAGTTAATCCTATGTGCCTTTTTGAAAAAAGAAACTAAGATCTATGGTATGAAGCATGGAAAAAAGCAATGTAAAGTAGTGAGGAGAGGGATTTGTGGAACCCTAATTTTGAAACATGAAATAAATGTGAGAGATATTGTGCAAAAATAAATTGGAAATCCTAAACTAATGATATGGAAAGAGATGTGCAAATTACCCAGAGGATTTGTGAAAGAAATAGGAAAATTTCTAATCTAAAATGATATGGAAAGAAATTTGAAAATTGCAATTTACCTAGAGGATTTATGAAAGAAATGTGAAGTCCTAATCTAATGACAAGAAAGGAATTTAAAATTTGTAATTTACTTGGGAAATTTATAAAATAAAAGGGAAGTCCTAATCTAATGACAAGAAAGGGATCTGAAATTTGAAATTGTGAAAAGGCATTTGAAATTTATTTTTAATGAAAAATACGTAAAGAGATTTGTAAAACCTTAATTCTAAATGCATGAAAGAAATCTAAAATTGATTTTTGTGCAATATGGAATTTTAAGTTGCTTTGATGAAAGGTGTAAAGAGATTTGAAAATCCTAGTTCTAAATGTGACTTTTAGAATGGAAATTTGAAATGCACTTTTGAAAGAAAATTGATGGAATAACACAAGAAATAAATGGGAAACCTATTTGACATACGATTTGTAAAAGGAAATGAAAATTTTCTTGAAATAAAGCAAACTAAAATTTCTGATCTACATGCATGTTTTTGAAAGGAAAAATTTAGAAAACCTATCTAATGCCAGAAGGATGACTTTGAAATTTGACAATTCGTAAAAATAATTACACAAAATTAAAACCTATTCTAATGATTTGAACAAAAATAAATACAACTCTGATTTAAGTAAGTAAAGAGAAATGTAAAACAAACTGAGATAAATGATCTGACAATGGCAAATGCATTTGAAAAGGAATTTCATACAATGACACGATGCATGTTTTAATGAAAATTTTCCTTGCAAATGAATGATAGAAATAGGGATGTTTAAGGAAAATACCTAGTTCCTTTTGCTCCATATGGACTATTTTGTATCTCTATTGTAGACCTCTACAATTTTGAGGGTTTTTGAAGTAGTTATGCTAGATTCATAGGACAGGGGGTAAATCATATCTAAATTCACATGTCGGGGATCGAATCTGGTTTAGGAACCCAAAACTATGACCTGAGGAGCTTGTCAGGATTTTTAGGGTCTATGTTCTATCTAGGATGATACCTGCAATAGCACATAAAACAAAAAATTATGTTAGATTCATAAAATGACTAGTCTAGCACAACTCTTTATGGGGGTCCCATCGAGCGTGCAAAAATGAAGTGGATAAAATATGCCATTTGATAAAATATAATACATAAAATAAATGTAATTTCCAAAGTGTTGCTTTTATTCATTCAAAATTTCATGGGTTACAAAGGTGATTTTCCTAATATTTCTTCATGAATATCAAATACTATGATGATTTATTTTGAGACTCCTCAGTGAAGGTGGGCTTGTGGACCACCGGTAGTTTGTTCGTTGTTGTTTGTGATCTACTGCACCTATTTTTGAAGGGATAAAAAATATGGTTAGAGTGTTTGGGGGCTTACCTTAGTCAAGCCCCTTGTTGATAAAAGACAAAAATACCCAAAGGAAAACAATGCTAAAACATGAAGAAAATTTCATAAAACACTATAAAACATGAAACAAAGCTTACCTGCTAAATTTGCTAAGGTAAATGTGTTGCACAGTCAATTTACATGGTATAGGGTGAATTGGAGCTTAGATTCATAGGTCAGGGGGTGGATTGAACATTTTCTGGTTTTGGGACCAAACTTTATGTCTAGATTGATTTTTGAAGTTGTCCTTTACGATTTGTATGACATAGAATTCTCAAATGTGATTCTAGACTAATTTTGGTAGAGTTTTTATATGGTATAAAATAGAGAGAGAGAGGTATAATAGGATGGGGATCCCTCTATTTATAGAAAAATATGAGGTCAGGAGAAGGGGTTAGATAGACCAACCCTTAGACTTACTCCATGCTGGAGTTAGGTTAGGGTTTGTCAAACCCTCATGCCTTAGAGAAATATCTCCTCACACATGTGTGAGGAAGAGTTAGGATTAACTAAGGTTAGTTATATCCTAGATTAGTTTAGGGTTTAGTTAGGGAATTTGGAAATATCCTAAGTAATCTCATGTTCACACGTGTGGAAGTGTGTTTAGGGCTAATTTGAATTAGGACCCTAATTAAACTCACTTAAGTAAAAAATACATTTAATTGAATGTCAATGATGAATTAGATCACTAATAAACCTAATTAGGATTTTAAATAGGTATGAGGTCCCATGAAGTCTAATTAAGTGTAGGGGATGTATTAAGTTGCCTCAGGGGGCTAATAAGTAGTCTCCTAGTGGATAGGAGGCGTTTTGGAGGTGTTTTGCTTGGTTTATTTAGGTTTAGGAGCCTATGAATGACTAAGATAGCCTATGGATGACTACGGTGGTCTACGATGGCCTATGATAGCCTATATCACTCTACAAGTGTGTATGTAGATGTGCAAGTGTCTAGAAGTGAGCATGTGCACATTTTAGGTGTCTACACTAAAATTGGTATTTAGCATAAAGGATCAACCTTAGCATCTAATTCTATTTATATGTTCACCATTTCAAAAGTAACATCAATATCTAATTTCCTTAAAAAAATTTTGACCAACAAAGATAAATTTTTCAAATGTCTCTTAGGTTTAATCTCCTTCATGCATTTTTTGTGTTATTTCTAACTTTTAAATCAATTTGTTTCTTTGGGAAAAATATTCTCAACTAAACTAGCCTAGCATGATGATACATGTCTAAAAGTAATTTTGTAGATCTTCTAATGAGTCAAGGACATGACATATTCTCCTTAACAATCAGAAAATAATTTCTCCAAATTAAATCTATTTTATAATGACCAACTATTGTCCATCCTATGGGATCTCTTCATATTCCTTTTTACCTATACAGTAAGATTCTTTATAATAACAATATTAAACTTCCCTTTATGGTCATCAATAATATTCACAAGCCTAATAGAATTACTATGGCTTGACATTGGATTACCATTTAGAATATATATATATATATATATATTCCAATGCCCTAACATTAGCTTCCATATTTCTCTCAACTACAAGTCTAAAATGCTACTATTTTGCATTGATATACAAATGGAATATTTTTTATGATTCATATTATTTATTTTGTATCTAAACATAAAAACAAAAATATTGGGATTCTAACTAAAGAAATTTTGAAATCCCAACATATAATAGATTCAAAACTAAGACAAATACCTTGCATATGGAGAGAAATAAAAGAACAAAAATATAGCATGCTAAATGTAGGTTTATTAAAAATCGAGCCGCTTCTTCATTGTTATTTTCCAATTTATAACAACCCAATCCATCACAAAAAATAACAAAACTTATGTAAGTAAATAAAAACATTATTAATCCAAATTCCACAATAATTCACAATTATAAATTGATTTCAATAGGTATATGTCATACTAAGAAGAAAATAGGTAGGGTCAATATATAATATAAAACATAAATAAAATATTGAATAATGGTCCTCCCATTCCTTTAGTTCAAAATAGCATATCTTCTAGAATTAAGAAGATAATCAAATTCCCTCTTAATATTTTAAAGTAGGTCACTTACGATTATAATATTAATATTTATGCATAACAATTTTTTTAATTGACTATATGTGACTAAAATATGCCTCACATATACTACATCAATACCATCCTACCCAAGTGCTTCAATGAACCATAATTATAATAAATTACTATCATGAGCCATGACTTCTTGATATGTAATTTTTTTATCTATACATAATATTTGAAAATTTGCAATCTCTTTTTAGTTATCTCTCTTTGTTTTACACACTTGTGAGTTGTTTTGAATATTTGTTTGCTTGAAAAAATGTTATAATTCTAACATTGTAGTTCATACCCCTAAAGTCTTGTTTCATACTTCCCAACTATTGAAGGGAAATGACTATGCCACTTAGAAAATGAAATTCAAGACCTTAAGTTTGAGGGATTGTGGGATGTCATCTTTGAATGCACTCCTAGACATGCTACAAATCTTATCAAATAAAGGAAGTTTCACAAGTGAAATCATGTATCATAATAATATTTTATGTATTTGATGATCTATAACATTATATCCAATATGTTACCACAATTATAGATGTATTTGATAAGCTCTACATAGTGTTAGAATATAAATATAAAAATTATATTCTTCACCTACAATGTCAATTACATTAGTTGAAGACAAAAAAGTGAAATTTAGAGGCTTTTTTTGAGACAAAGTACTAAATTATGGGTGTTGGAGAGAGCCTTAAGAAAATTAATATTAGATACTCTTCTTATGTCAATTGTCATTTGAGACCTACCGCCTATGTTCATCATATCAATGATGATCTAAATATCGCCAACTAGATTATATCCTTTAGGACTTGTGAAATTGCATTAATAGGAGGAAATAATTTATGTGAAGAAGATACAAGAGGATTGATCCCCAATCAATCAAAGTAACAAGAGATAATGCACATGCAAAAAAGTGATAGACCCCCTAAGCAATAGTAACAATAATGAGGGTCCAATTAGAAATAATAACAAGGAAATTATTCTTAGTTTCAAATGGCATGATTTATTTATGGTAATTTGAGGCATGTATGTGAAGATTAAAAATACTATATTTTCCCCTAGTGTTCTTCTAGCAATAATCCACAACATACATCAAGAATAAAGTTGAATTCTCCCAAATGACATAGGAGGGATGTGCTCCAATGCTAACATTATAATATTACAGATAATGAAAAATCCTAATGATGTAAAGTTTCTATATATAAAACAATATCTTAATATCATTTCTCAATCTCACCTAGCTTGGTATTATAACATGAGTGCTACCAAACACACAATAGACTAGAAGGAATTATTTTATTTGTCAATCATTCCTTTTAATATATATATGCAACTCTGGGTGATACGTCTACCTATACCATTATAGATATAGGTGTTGTGTCTTTACATATTAATTATTATATTTTTTACATGACTATTTTTATGTGCTTGGCATCACAAAGATTTTGATCTATGTAAATAATCTTCTTGATCACTATTTCAAAGTTGAGTTCAATAAAATGAGATATAAGTTTTTTAATATCATTCAAGAATATTTTAGGGTTCTACAATTGTTTTTTATGATTCTATTGACAAGCTGCTATAGCTTACAATTTTATTTTTTTAGCAAAAAAAAAAGTATCATCTAAGATTGAAGATGCTTCCATTTTCTTGCATTGATAATATGGACATATGAATTTGACTACCTGAGATAATTTCATAACCATGGCATGGTGAGAGTTCTTCTCTCACTTAGAAAATATAGTGGTAATTGTTCATATTTATTTGTTTAAAAGTAAAACCAAGCCCCATATTTATCTAGTAGCCATTGAGTAAGTGACACTTGCCCTAGTGCACAATGATCTATATGACCCCATATATCTAAGATTTTATGGATTTATGTACTTTCAATTTTTATTGATGATCATGTTCATCACATGTGGGTGTATTATTAGTCGGATAAGGAACACACCTTTCACTTATAAAAGGAGTTTAAATATCTTATGGATAAGTCCTCTAGATTTCTTGTCCATGCGTTTAATTCAAATTGGGGGGGTACACCAATAGTGAGTTTTTTTCTTTCTTAAAGTAAATTAGGTGATGGTTGATAACTACCCATAAACCTCATAGAAATGATAATATTAAGATATATCATTATAATATTTGGGAGATGGTTTGAATCATGTTGACTAATACACAATTGAAGTTTAACATTTTGGGAATACGTTATACACACAATAATTTATTTATAGAACTTTGTAGCCATAGTGGCCTTAGATGATGCTACATTGGAAGAATAATGTTTAGGGCTTAAGCCCTTAGTATCACTTATTCAAGTGTTTAGATGCATAATATTCATGCACATTTTGAAGTATAAATGGATGGAGTTGGAAGATAAATCCAAGAAATACATCTTTATTAGAACAATTATGTCTTAGAAGTTATCAACTCTTGGATCCTAGCATTAAGAAGTTTCTTAGTAGATATGTTATTTCTTATGGGAATAATGATTCCAAACTCACATTCGATGATCCACCTATCTACGGTAAACCTTGAGTTCTATTTCTTGATGATGAAACCTGATAGAGGTTGATATTAGTCTTGATAATGACAATGATATTGAGGTTGATACTAATGGTTCCAATCCATTAGATCAATGTTCCTTGAGTACCACATTGTAGCACAAGTGGTACCTCAATATTTTTTATGATTATAAGTTGAATGGATTCCTAAGCACATAAATGTTAGGGCTATGGACTCACAATAGTCTTCAATGATACCAATTTCACTTTTATGAGCACTATGATGTAAAACTTAGCATCCTTAATGGTTTAGATAATCCTTGTATTAAAATCATGGAAATATGTCATGGATTTAGCTTATTATGCTTTAAGGAAAGATAAAACATCATAGCTTATTAGAATTTCATCAGTAAGAAATCTATTGGTTATAAATGAATTTTTTAAATCAAATATAAAGTAGATGAAAACATTGACAAGTATGAAGTAACACTTGTTATAAAGGGTTTTACATAATAAAAAATGTTTGACTAGAAGGATAATTACTTGTATAATCATGATTATTAAAATTATATCCTCTCTGGTAGCTTAGTTATATTGGAATTTATATCAAATGGATTTGAAGAGAAATTTCCTTGATGTAAACCTCAAAGAAGTGTACATGACACAATTGGAGTGATATGTCATACCTAGTTAGAATAAGAATGTACATTGGCTCTTTAAATATCTCTTTGATCTAAATAAATCTCCCTAAAGCAATTGAAAGACGACCATTTGATCAAACAACTAACAAAATGTAAATTATTCAAAAATATTACTTTTATTCATCAAGAATATTTTAGGTTACAAAACAAGTATCCCTATTTTCTTCACAAATATGAAACATCATGATGGTGTCCTTTAGAGCTCCTCAATGAAGGTGGACTTCCATGCATGTGTGCCACCAGTAGTTTGTTGATGTGTGTTCTTTTGTACTTGTTTAGGTCCTCCAAAATATTGTTAGTATGTTTGGGGGTCTTCCTTGGTCAAGCCCCATGATTATAAAGACAAATCAACATAAAAACTATATTGAAAAGTGTTGAAAACAAAGGGAAATAATGTAAAAACACTAAATAGTTGATAACTACTTGATTTAGTGGTGTATACCTACTATACGGTCAATTCACAAGGTGACCTACAAAATGGATCCTAGATTCGCAGGTTGAGGGGTAAATTGGTCTATAACTGACTTATGATGGATATCCTCTATCCGAATGGGCTCCAAAAGTGATTTGATGTTGTTTGTATGGTGTAAAGTTATCGAAGGAGATTCTAGAATGATTTCTACAGAGTTTTGGTAAGTTGACCAAAAGGGGAGAGAGAGCTAAAATGAGGGGAAGGACCCTCTATTTATAGGAAAAGCCAAGGTCGGGGGGGTTAGGTATACCAGACCATAGAGTCAATTACTAGTAATGTTAGGTTAAGGTTTATAAAGTTTTAAGCTTACATTCTCTAAGATAAATATCATATCTTCACACATTTGTGAGGAAGGATTAGGGTTAACTAGGATTTGCTAACTCCTAGGTTAGATTGAGGTTTAGTTAGGGTTTCTAAGAAATATCCTAACTAACTTTGGGTGCACACATGTGTGAGGACATGCTTAGGACTAATTAGATAATTAATCTTAATTAAACCCTATTAATGATAAAGTGCATGTTTAGTGAAAATCACTTGCAAATTAGAATTCTAATTAGCCTAATTAGGGTTTTTAGTAGGGAATGGTCCCATGGGGTCCTAATTAGGTGTAGGGAAAGGCTTAGGTGGCCTTAGGGAGCTAGTAGATGGCCTCCTAATGGGTAGAAGGTATTTTGGATGTGCTTTATACAGTGTTGTAGGTTTTGTGCCTATGGATGACTACGATGGCCTACAATGGCCTATTGATCCGGAATTATTTTTTGGATAAATAAAATTTTAATAATCATGGTGAGTAAGTAAACATCTGAGTGGAGTTATTTGACATCATACTTCAATTTTGGGTGTTGTTAGTACCACCAAATATTGTAAAATTTGGCAAGTACATACTCTTTTGCAAAACTGGAATGCACATTTGATAGCTGGAAACAGGGTAAAAATCAGCCTCAGTGGCCATATTCGTGGACATGCTGGGAATGACTCATAATGAATTAGGACCTCAAATTTTAACCAAATGTATTTCTAATTATTTAGAATTCATGGTAAAGTTTTCATGTCGATTGGACAGGTAATCCAAAATCTATGCGCGTTCCAAAATGACAATCTTGCACTTTTGACAACTGGAAACAGGGTAAAAATCATCCTCAGTGGCCATATTCGTGGACATGCTGGGAGTTACTCATAAGGATTTAGGATCTAAATTTTTAACCATATTTAGTTCAAACTATTGGGAACACGTGGTATAAATTTTAGGTCGATTGGATATGCAATCCAGAAGTTGTACATATTCCAAAATGGCAATCTGATGCATTTGACAACAGAATACCAAAAAACAGTTGGAGACCAAAAGTCACGCTTGGTAGCCAAAAGGCCAAGAGTTATTGGAATGTTTATTTATGTGATTTTTAGCATCTATGGCAGGGTTAACGAGGGATTGGAGAGTATGTACGTGAGATTTGTTTATGGTGAACAATTTGCAGACTGTTGGGTAAAATTTCTTGCTTAGTATTGGTTGTTTCAAAACAGTAGCAATGCTTGGTAGCCCTTCGAAGGTTGCAATGTAATGTTTGTTCAGTAATAAAATAATTAGCTCTCTTGTACAGTGGATGTTTCCCCACATTGGGGTTTTACCACTATAAATTTCTGTGTCAAATTTGTGTGAATGTTTTTGAATTAGATTTTAGCAATTGCATAGAGATTTGGTAATTGTTTTCAATCCTTAAATCTGTAATTGTGAGAATAGTCAGGTTTGGATACCATTACGGATCAAGTGGTATCAGAGCAAGTTCTTTCGTAAGGCCTGTGTATGCAAGGTAGAAGGTCTCAAAATTCGGAGTTAGTTCCTTATAACCCAGAAATTGGGAGAAGGCAAAGAAATACTTCCATGGCTGAAGAACAACGAGCCCGAATGTCTGATGAGGAATATGAATGCAAATTCCTCAAGATGGAAAACACTCTCGCACAACTCACCAAAATTATGGAGATGATGCAATTACAGCTGAACCAGTCTAGAAATGAGGAGCAAGCGATTTCTATGGGAGAGGATGAAGGTGCTTCGATTTCTAATAAGGTACCATTGGTATCTGATCCATTTAAGATGGAGGTGAAGCTGGACATACCTGTCTACAGTGGAGAGTTGGATCCTGAGAAGTTGGACGGCTGGTTGAAGCAGTTGGAGGTATACTTCAGTATCAAGCATTATACGGAGCCCCAAAAAGTGAGTTTTACCATATTGAAGCTTGGAGGACATGCTCTCACATGGTGGTAGGCATATGTTGCTGGTTTGGCTCGTAATAGGAAACCACCTGTACAAACATGGGCTCAATTTGTGGCTGCACTCAGAGCTCAATTCTATCCGGTTGGATACCAAGAAAGGATGGAGGAGAGGTGGCAATTTTTGAGGCAGAAATAAGGACAAGATGTTCAAGAATACACCACTGAATTCAGGAAGCAAGCGGTGTTATTGAACATAAATTTGCAGGACCCATCAATTCTGAAGAAGTACAAGGGTGGATTGCACTACCATCTCAGAACAGAGTTGGCACTTTTCAATGTCACAAGCATAGATGAGGCATGTGTCAAGGCAATGTACTTGGAGATGAAGAATAGGAAGCCAAATAAAACGCAGCAGACCTCTAATCAGCCCAGTGGTAGTAAGAATGTGGCAAAACCACAAAAGCAAAGCAAAAATCAGACCAAAAAGGCTTCTACAGCAGTGCAAAAAGATGAAAAACATTGTGACCATTGCAAGGTTGATGGGCACACTACAGAGAAATGTTGGAAATTGCATCCAGAAAAGAAGCCCAAATGGTTGAACAAAGGTAAAAAGAAAACAGCCAATGTGTGTCAACAAGATGAGGATTGTATTAGCACTGCAGAGGTTGAAGAAAAATTGGCTTGTGTAGCCAAGCAAGGGCAAAAGAAACTACAGACTTTGGAGGCTCATGGAAAAACCCATATTCAAGCTACAAAGGAGGAGATAGTTTCAAAAACCACAAAAGAAGAATTGTTTTGGGTGTATATCCAAATAAAGATGACGAAGGTAGTTGCATTGTATGATTCTGGATCACAAATAAATCTGATCTTAGAAAAATTAGTACAGCAGTTGGGATTTGAGGTAAAACCTCATCCTCAACCGTATCCATTGGGGTGGCTACACAAAGATGTAGAATTGCAGGTAACTAAGCAATGCACATTTAAATTTTCTATTGATGAGAAGTTTAAAGATGAGGTAGTTTGTGATATTGTACCTCTGGATATATGCCAAGTTGTCTTTGGTAGCCCATATTTATGGGAAAGAGATGCTATTTTTTATAGAAGGCTGAACCAGTGGCGCTTGGTGAAAGATGGCAAGGGATTTAGAATTCATGCCTACAAAGGGCAAAAGAAATTTCAGCTTGTTACTGCTCAACAAGCAAAACATATGGTGAATACTAGCAAGAGGTTTGTGCTTCTCATGGTGAGACGTGTGGGTGAAGACTTGCAAATTGATGGACCTAAAGTAGAGGCAGCTGATTGTACTCCTAGGCAAAGGGGAGAGTTGAAGAAGTTGCTTCAAGAATTCCAAGAAATTATGCAGGCACCTCGGGGCATCCCACCAAAGAGAGATGTAGAACATGAGATTCAGCTATTACCAGATTCACCAGTACCAAACATTGGGTTGTATAGGCAGTCAGTATTGGAATCTGATGAGGTGAAGAGACAAGTCCAAGAATTATTGGAACAAGGGCTTGTGAGGCCTAGTACATCACCAGCAGGTTCTCCCATTGTGTTGGTTCCAAAGAAATATGGGACATGGAGGATGTGCATTGACTACCGGGAACTCAATAAAATCACCATTAAAAATAGATATCCACTTCCTCGCATTGATGATTTACTTGATCAGTTGAAGCATTCCCGATATTTCACCAAGTTGGATTTAAAATCTGGTTATCACCAAATCCGGATGAAGGAGGAAGACATTTGGAAGACAGCTTTCAAGACTAAGCAAGGTCTTTTTGAGTGGCTAGCTATGCCATTCGGTTTAACTAATGCTCCTGCAACATTCATGAGAATGATGAACGATGTACTACGTCCATTTCTGGATAAATGTGCAGTTGTCTTCTTGGATGATATACTTGTGTATAGTGCATCTTGGGAGGAGCATATGCAACACTTGAGAGAGGTATTGGCAGTTTTGCAGCAGTCACAATTGAAATTAAACATCAAGAAATGTGAGTTTGGAAAGACTTCTTTGGTTTATTTGGGCCATGTGATTGGTGGAGGAGATTCGAATTGATCCAGAAAAAGTTGCAGCCATCTTAGAGTGGGCCCAGCCAAAATCTCAGACTGAATTAAGAAGCTTTATTGGAGCAATTCAGTATTTGAGGAAGTTCATTAAAGATTTCTCACATGTGGCTGCACCACTGCAGAAAATGTTGCGAAAAAATAGTAGTATTATGTGGGGTAAAGAAGAAGAACAAGCATTTCAGAAGTTGAAGGATAAGGTTTGCAATGCACCAGTTCTTGCCATGCCAGATATGAGATTACCTTTTGAAGTAGAGACTGATGCTTCTGGCCATGTTATGGGAGCAATTTTACTCCAAGGAGGTAAGCCGGTATGTTATCATTCTAAGTTATTTTCTGGAGCTGTTCTTAATTATCCTACATATGACAGAGAATTGTATGCTTTGGTGCAAGTGGTTAAGAAATGGAGGCACTATTTGATGGGTAAAGAATCGGTTATTCATACCGATCATGAACCCTTAAAATATTTGCAAACTCGAGTAAATTGCAGCGAGTCAAGACATTTTAAATGGATGGGTTTCTTGCAACAATTTAACCTTTTGATCAGGTATAAGAGGGGTAAAGCTAATAAATTGGCTGATCTATTATCCAGACCTCCCATGAAACTTGCTTCAGTTGTTATGGAGTTAGAGCCTTTTGCTTTTGATAGTTATAAAGGTGAATATGAGGAGGATAAGGAATTTAAGGAAGTGTATCTCAGTCTTGGAGCAGGAAAAAATACCTCAGTGGAAGACTATCACTTGGAGGATGGCTTACTGTTCAAGGTCGGCAAGCTTTGTATTCCAATTGGTAGTAGATTGCAGCTGATTAGAGAATCTCATACTTCATTGATTGCTGGTCACTTTGGGGTGCATAAAACAGTAGCAAATTTGCAGCGTTATGTGCACTGGCCAAATATGCAAAATGATGTTTCCAGATACATCCGTGGGTGTGCCATTTGTAATACAAGTAAGCCAAGTAACCAAAAATTAGGATTGTACACTCCCCTACCAGTTCCTATCCGGCCTTGGGAGAGCATTTCAATGGATTTTGTGGGTGGACTGCCTACCACTCGCAAGGGGAATGATTATTTGTATGTGATAGTTGATAGATTTAGTAAAATGGCTGTTATGATTCCATGTAAGAAGACTATCACAGCTGAAGGAGCAGCTGATTTGTTCTTTCAACAGGTTTTTGTGAATTTTGGTCTACCCAAAAGCATTATTAGTGACCGTGATACCCGGTTCCTTAGCAAGTTTTGGACTGCACTTTGGGGAATGTTGGATACAAAGTTGAAAATATCTACCGCATTTCATCCCCAAACTGATGGTCAAACAGAAGTTGTCAATAGGACCATTGTTCATTTGTTGAGAGGATTTAACCAGCAAAGACCAAAGACTTGGGATGACAATCTGCCTTATGTGCAATATTGCTACAATAGGGCTATTCATTCATCAACTCAGCTATCACCATTTGAGGTATGCTATGGTTTCCTACCACATTCACCTTTTGATGGAGTATTTTCAAGTGGTTCAGATGCAACAGGGAGTAATGAGCCAGAAGGTAGCAAGGATTTGAGGTTCATCCAGAAAATTCAGCTTATCCATGAACGAATTGAGGAGAAGTTGAAGAAGACTCAGCAACAGTACAAAGAGCGCCATGATAAACATAAAGTTGCACATCAGTTTCAGATTGGAGATATGGTGTGGTTGCATTTGGGAAAGGAGAGGCTTCAAGGAGCTGGTAAGAAGCTAAAACCCATACGTTATGGACCATTCAAGATTGTGGATCAATATGGGGATAATGCATTCAAACTTGAATTGGCTAGTTATATGCAAATGTATTCTGTTGTTAATGTGGAGAATTTGAAATTGTTTGAGCCTTCATTATTGGATGACAAAGAAGATACTCCAGTTCTACCACATTGGGATGACCTGACTTCATCAACTTTTGAAGAGGCTGTAGAGGATGTGGTGCTTGAAAAGAAAATTCGTACTTCAAGAAGGGGTGCCCAAGAGTTTTGGTTAGTTTGTGGAAAAGGTAAAAGACTGAACAAAGCAATATGGTTACCTTTGGCTCGGGTGAAGGATTTATATCCTCACCTAATGGCTTAAAGCTTTTGAGGGACCAAAATCTCCCCAAGTAGGGAGGCATGATCCGGAATTATTTTTCGGATAAATAAAATTTTAATAATCATGGTGAGTAAGTAAACATCTGAGTGGAGTTATTTGACATCATACTTCAATTTTGGGTGTTTTTAGTACCACCAAATCTTGTAAAATTTGGCAACTACATACTCTTTTGCAAAACTGGAATGCACATTTGACAGCTGGAAACTGGGTAAAAATCAGCCTCAATGGCCATATTCGTGGACATGCTGGGAATGACTCATAATGAATTAGGACCTCAAATTTTAACCAAATGTATTTCTAATTATTTAGAATGCATGGTAAAGTTTTCAGGTTGATTGGACAGGTAATCCGAAATCTGTGCGCGTTCCAAAATGACAATCTGGCACTTTTGACAGCTGGAAACAGGGTAAAAATCAGCCTCAGTGGCCATATTCGTGGACATGCTGGGAGTTACTCATAAGGATTTAGGATCTAAATTTTTAACCATATGTAGTTCAAACTATTGGGAACACGTGGTATAAATTTTAGGTCGATTGGATATGCAATCCAGAAGTTGTACATATTCCAAAATGGCAATCTGATGCGTTTGACAACAGAATACCAAAAAACAGTTGGAGACCAAAAGTCACGCTTGGTAGCCAAAAGGCCAGGAGTTATTGGAATGTTTATTTATGTCATTTTTAGCATCTATGGTAGGGTTAATTAGGGATTTGAGAGTATGTACGTGAGCTTTGTTTATGATGAACAATTTGCAGACTGTTGGGTAAAATTTCTTGCTTAGTATTGGCTGTTTCAAAACAGTAGCAATGCTTGGTAGCCCTTCGAAGGTTGCAATGTAATGTTTTTTCAGTAATAAAATAATGAGCTCTCTTGTACAGTGGATGTTTCCCCACATTGGGGTTTTACCACTATAAATTTCTGTGTCAAATTTGTGTGAATGTTTTTGAATTAGATTTTAGCAATTGCATAGAGATTTGGTAATTGTTTTCAATCCTTAAATCTGTAATTGTGAGAATAGTCAGGTTTGGCTACCATTACGGATCACCTATGCAAACATATAAGTGTCTATGGATATCTACAAGTATATAGGAATTAGCATGTACAACTTTTTGGTATTTACATTTACCCCTTTTTGTACTATGATGTGTAGGATAGAGTTTAGTATAAAAATATGATGTGAGAAGGCGATGAGGTGTTTGTGAAATAGAGGATAAAGGAAAATGGAGGAATGGGATCAAATAAAATGTATGTAACCACTCGAAGTGTAACCGTACAATATTGATTGATATCCAAATGAAGAAGGGGAAATATGAAGAGGAGAAAAATGGAATCCAATCAAAGGTATGTAGCCACTCGAGGCATGACCATACAACATTAATATGAAGTCCAAATGAAGAAGGTAAAATATGAAGAGGAGAAGAATGGAATCTAATTAAAGGTATGTAGCCACTTGAGGTGTGACCATACAACATTGATATGAAGTCTAAACGAGGAATATGATTCAATCAAAGGTATGTAGTCAGTCGAAGCGTGACCATACAAGATTGATCAATAACCAAAAGGAGAGAGAGGAGATAATGGAGAGAAGAAGAATGGAATCTCGTCAAAGTTATGTAGCCGCTCAAAGCATGACCATACAACATTGATATGAAGTTTAAACGAGGAATAGGATTCAATCAAAGGTATGTAGTCGCTTGAAGCGTGACCATACAAAATTGATCAAGAACGAGATGAAGTAGGGGAAAGTTAAGAAGAAGATAAGAATGGGTGAATGCGAAGAATGGTATGTGGATGGATGGCTTCAGATGGAACATGGTGGTGAAAATAATGATTTTGCCAATTTGGTATGATGTTTTGCAATATCATACTGGTTTTTTGTAGGGGAAAATTATGATTACTTTGCTTTTTGTGACCAATGCAAGATGGTCCAAATACATATAGAACAAATGCTTATTCAATTTTTTGCTTTTGATTGATTGATGAGTGCATGGTGACACTTGTTAAACCATTTGAGCTGAGTGACATGGATGAATCAAATGTAACATTCAGTATGTGGTCACCACCGATATACATGAATGAAATCAAGACATCTTCGATATTGTGCATGGCTCTCATCACTTAAAAAATGTCTTATTTGGATTTATGTTTATCTTGAGATAATATTTAGAAAACAAATTTGTAGATATATGTGATATCTATGATTTGGATGTTTGATTATTTGGTTGTATGAAAAGCATATTTGTATATGAATACCCCCTCAAACGTGGAATCAGTAATGATATAAATGAAATGTGGTGATGTGGTGATGAGTCGATTGATAGAATAAATTGATGACAATAGGTTGGAAAATATGGTTTAGCAGAGGTGGAAAGTCAAGAAGAAATTGTTGGAGTGAAAAAAATTGAATATGATGCCTGGAGCTATGATTCATATGGTGACCTATGAATTGGACCTGAATTCATAGGGTGACCTATGAATTGGACTGTAATTCACTGGGTGACCTACAAATTGAGGTTTTAGGGCATATAAAACCTATTTTGGTGTTCATGGGGAATATTTTGCATGGTGTGCGAGTTTTGGAGTGAGGAGCAAGTGACGATTGGCAACATGAAGCACTTGTGGATTTCAAAGCTGGTGTGGATATGGCGAGGGGATAAACCAGTGTTGGCGGTATATGCAGGGATCCATCGATAAGTACCCAAAACTTAATTTGATTAAATTTCTAATTTATACTTTGTGATAAAATGGCCAAATGGGTATCTAGAATTATTTGCCATTTTTTGGTTTTATTGATATTTGAGATAGTTTAACTGCATGATGTGAGTTGTGTGTGATTGGTTTGACTTTGATTGTTGGGGGTAAACGATGTACTATTTTCTAAGTGTGATTGAAATTTCACCATAAAAGTGTAAAATGGGTGTCTAAAAATATGACTATTTTTGCATTTTGTTGTGGTCTGGTAAGTTGTGTGAATGTGTGTCGATTGATGTATTTTTGTTGAATTTGACTGTGATGTTTGTGAGTAATGGTGTATCATTTTTTTAAAATTATCAAAACTTTCATCATAAAAATGGAAAATGGGTATCTAGAAATGTGTTTTATTTTTGTGTGTCACATTGTTTTGGTGTATTTTGGAATTGTGCACCACGATGTGTATGTGGCTGAGTGTGAATGTGTTTGTTGGAAGTTAGATATGTACTATTTTTGGAATCCATTTGAATTTTCACCTTGAAAGGGTGAAATGGGTATCCAAAAATGTGACTATTTTATTATTTTGAAATGTGGTTTGGATGTTAACTGTTTGCATGTCTCAAAATGCATGATGAAGGAAATGCATGAGGTTGTTGATATTAAATTTATTCATTTGGGTTTGTTTTTGGATGTAGAGGCATGTTTTCCATGAAGGGTGCCAATGGGTGCCCAAAAATGGTTTTCTAACTAATTTCATAGGTCGACCTACAAACCAGGTATGAATTCATAGGGTGACCTGTAAACTAGGCTTGAGTGGTCTTTTTTATTTTTTTTAGATGCATGTGATATAATGTAAAAATGTTGTATGTAGTGAGTGTTTGAATGAATTGATAAAAATAGAATATAATTTTGTATATGGAATTAACATGAAATTTTGTGATGTTTTGTGAATGAAACATGTGAATATGATTGAGTCATGGTATCATGTAAAATATATGAGAGAGGTCTTGGGTAAGGCCTTGGGTAAGATAAATCTAGAATGGTTGGATAAGGTGTGGATGAAGGGAGTGTGAGTTTGTGTGAGTATCCATGCCAAAAGGGCCTATATTTTAGCATTGTGTGAGAGGTGGGATCCTGATAGGAATAACTTTCATTTTTCAATGGGCAAGATGACTATTATGTTGGAGGACATGTATAGGATATAAAAATTATCGATAGAAGGCATTTTGGTGAGAGTGGCGACAGATGAGAGGTAGGAGAATGTATTGCAATGTATAATTGGTGCATGGTGGGAGGAGGTATATACAAAAAAGAGGATATATTACGAGTATTTTTGTTATCTAGAGATGTTGTCTAATTACCAATGTGCGGCGATGTTGATGATTTCAACATATGCTCTGCTAGCTACTTTTGAGGTTAAGTTTAATTGGAACATGATGGATGTGGTGTATGATATGGTAGAGCATGGGGTTGTGTTTACATGTGCACCTATATTGTTGGCATAGGTATATAGAGAGTTGTTCAATGTAGTGCATGCAATACAAATAGGGTTGAGTTGGACTCCATTGTTATAGGTTTGGGCTTGGAAGCATATCGTGATGGAACGAATGACACTATTACCATATATGTCTCATGTAGGAAAGAATACTAACCTACCTTATGCTTTGATGTGGTAGATAGATGAGGAGAAGGGGATAAAGAGACCATATAAGGGCGATTAATTATTTTAGAGGAGAGAGTTTAGGTTTTTGGAGTTGAATCATATTAAATGGAGACCCTGGAAGGGTGGTGTGGCATAGTAGAAGGATGAGGAATAGATAGGAGTGTTCTACTAAGTACGATGAGTGGTAGGGTAGTATACTCGATAGGTAGAATTATTTACCTTTAGTAGGATCCTACACTAGTTTGGGTTGCAATGGGGGATACCAGATGCACCTATTGTGATCAATAGGAGGTAGGATGATAGGGGGATTCACCCTATAGTACCTCCCTAGAGTGGTGAGAGAGATCCACCAATGGTGATTTCTAACATGGATGATGTAGGAACTACTCTTGAGTATGATGCATGGTGGGTGACACAGAGTTAAGAGGTAAGAATTGGTGTGATTGATCAGTGGGTGCAGCCAGTAGGTGAGGTACCTGCACAAGAGGAATAGGCACTAGGAGGAGTGAGGCCAAGGCTAGAGGTAGTATTAGGGGATGAAGCAGATGTGCATCTTTTATGGTTAAGGTAACATTGAGGTGGTGGGTCTAGTACTCCTATTGGGAGTGTGCTGGAGTGACAAGCTACTGGTGGAGAGTAGCTTGTGGATGATACAATGCTTATGGATAAGTAGGTATCGATGTGGGAGTTGATGATACAAGAGATATGGGAGATATACCTTTCGATGAGTAGGAGAGGAGGGATGCTGATGAGGAGCTATTGGTACTATGAGAGAGAGAATGACAGTTGGAGGGATGGATACGTGAGAGTGAGGTAGATAGGGCAACGAATATGGGGAAGTGGAGAAAGGAGCATCAGGAGTTGTAGGAGAGATTAGTAGTTTTTGAGATGTAAAGTGATGTAGAGAGGAGGGATTTGGATGATAAGGTATTGACAGTGGAGCAATCACATGCCACAAAGAGGAGGGAGTGGGAGATTTAGTGTGTGGAACTATGTGGGTGGCTCAAAGCATGGGAGGTGGGGCACATTGAGGTTGTAGAGGGTTTGCATCTCCTGGTAGTAGAGACTATGACTACTCGAGATATATTGAAGGTGGAGGTGACTAGGATGCAACAAGGGGAGATGACAAGGGATATTGAGTGTGCGACTCATGTGGTGGAGGTGGCTGATTTACATGCTAAGATAGAGTGGCAATGATAGACATAAGAGGAGGAAAAATGGGTGAGGATAGGGGAACAGGTCCTAGTGAAGGTGGTTGTTTTGAGAGCTAAGGTTGAGTGTTTTTGGAAGGTCAATGAGGATGTATCGAATATGTTTAGGGAAGAGAAAATGATGCAACATGATTATGAGTTGTCCTTAGATTTGTATGGGCATCAGATTTTGGATTATGGTAGGTCATGATCAAGATCATGATCATGAGCATAGATGAAATCATAGTAGAGTCACTAGAGCATGACATGGATGGTGTAGAGGGAGGTGGTGATATAGGCACCAATAGTGTTGTAGATAGGAGGGATTATCTTAGGGTTGGATAGGATGATAGCACCTATGGCTGCATAGATGATGGGGGTAGTATATTCTAGAGGTATTAGGGTTTGAAGAAAGGAAAACCCTAACCCTAACCCTAATAGGAAAAGTGCACATTAATATTCTAACAATTTGCTCATATATTTCTACTCATTATAAGATTATATTTGATCTTTAATATTATGGCTATCTCATATTTGGGACCTGTGTGATACTATGTGATATTTTGTGGTAGTAAGGTTTAAAATACCAATAATTATTGCTAACAGTTTGTCACTTTGTTTCTATCAAAGGAAAAAAATTCCAAATTAAACCTTCTAATTAAAAAATATTTAATTTCTAAATAAATGTAAGGTATTCTCTTATTATTTAGTAATTGAATGTAAATTTCAATCGTAGAATTAAAAATAAGTAGATATAAAATTACATAGCCCATAGAGAGTGATGGAGGAGCAGAGGAAGAGCAATGGAGGAAGTAGAGGAGGAGCGGTGGTGGTTGGCGAGAACCTCAAACAGGTATAAGGTGATGATCCAGAGGTAGGATAGACTGTTGTAGCAGGAAAAGGACAAGGTTTCTTGTCTACGCAATTCAAAAAAGTAAGAGGGACTGACCCTCCTGACAAATATCCTGGTAAAGAGTCCTAGCTGGGGGTGGGGTATCATAGGAAGGGATCGTACTTCTTGGATACGTTAAGAGGGGGAAGGAAGGAGGTCGTTGATGAGTTACTTCCCCTAATACCAAACAAAAATAGGATTAGGGTTCCTACTGAGGTCATGGAAATATTTATAGATTTGGAATCATTTTCCTTAGTAGGCAAGTTCTTAGGTGGGAGACTGGACATAGAGGCAATACGATCCTAGGCTTTGGAAAAATGGAAAACCATAGGAAACTTAGATATTTTGGCTTTATCGAGGGGGGTTTTCATGATAAGACTCAATAAAAAAGTAGATGTGGATCACATACTGATGGGAGGACCCTAGTTTTTAGGGAAGCGCAGTATTTTCCTTAGACAATGGGGGGAGGATTTTGACCCTGAGAAGCAAAACATCAATATAACACCCATTTGGGATCATTTACCAAATATTCCATCACATTTCTTCTATGAGTACTAGCTTCAAGGCATCACTAAAAAAATAGGAGAGTTAGTGTCTATAGACCATCTAACCCAGGCAAGGACCAAAATGACGTATGCCAAGATTTATGTGAATGCCAACCTGGATTTTGAACTTCCATCCCAGGTGGAGATAGAATATGGTGAGTATTTGATGATACAACTGGTGGAGTATGAGAATAAATCAAACTTTTGTAGTGAGTGCAAAACCTAGGGTCATCTTCGAAATCAATGCCTGATCCTAGTAGCCAATAGGTAAGCCACGAAAAAAGCTCAAGAGGGGAAGGCAAATGAGAGAGGGATTCCTAGAAACCAAGGACCATGCCATAACTTTGAAGGATACAGGCTAGTCAAACCCAACCAGGACAATCAGGTTACAGCAGCCCAACCCCAACTTTAGGAGAAAGGAAAGCAACTTCGTAAAGAAGGCAAAGTACTTCAGGTATGTAACAAGGATCCTACCTTTAAAAAATTCAAAATTTTAGGCAACCTAGAGGCTGAAAAGCAAAATAGTGAAGAATAAAATCCTCAACTAGTGTTTCCTAAAACCCTAGAATCCTCATCTAAGTCTGGTCCATCCATGGTTGCTACAAAAAATCCTAAAAATTCCTCTCATGGGAAGAAGAAGGATCTGGGTTACTATAGTAAGAATATGGAAGGAATGGAGTCAAGGATTGAGGTTGTTGAATCAGTTGGTATTAAAGGAGCCTCCAATCTTGTTTTGTAGCAAATCATCCCTTATCAAGTTAGACCTAAGCCAATATATTCCTCAATGAGAAGTCCACTGACCAAGGCATGAATTAAGTGAGTTCAGCCAAAACAAATAGGAGGATGAAAATGGTGATGAAACCCCTCAAAAAGAGGAGAGGGAATCTACTCCTAGATTACTTTAGTATATTCCTCCTAATTTTAGTCCAAAATAAACCAGAAGTACAAACTAAATCTCCCATTGATTATGTAAGTGAAAAAAAGAGAGGGCGGATGACTACTGCAGAGCACTACAGACTTAGGATCAATAATAAAATTGCAAATGGAAAGCAGAGAACACTTCTAAAAAAATATATGCCTAGCCATGATGATAGCAAAATAGACAAACCCCCTCCAACCCAGGGAAGGGGGAGAGGTAAAAATAACAAACCGTCTAAATGAAGGTACTCTCATGGAATGTGAGAGGCCTAAATGGCCCACCAAAGCAAAGGGTGGTAAAATCAATAAGGAAAGAGTTTAGTCCAACAATAATTTTTCTTCAAGAAACAAAGATAGATAAAACACAATCAATATCTATAGCCAGAAGTATTTGGAAGCAAGGGGAAGTAGCCTTCCAATAGGTGAGAGGAGCATCTCGAGGACTCATGGTTTTGTGGGATCCAAATAAGTTAGAAGGCAGTGTGCTTCAGGATGATGATAGAGTTCTCAGTGTGCTATTCCATGATATTGATCACAACAAATCTTAGATCATGTCAAATGTGTATGCATCAAACTCTATCCAGGGGTGATCATAGTTATGGGAGTATCTAGTTCATTTGAATCAAGCTTTCAGCAACATTCCTTGGGTGATTGCAGGAGACTTCAACACACCCCTATATTCGTCTGATAAAAAGGGAGGATGAGGCTTACCATCAAGAAGCATGCAAGACTTTAATGAATTAATAAATATAAATGAGTTGATGGATGTCAGGCTAAAAGGGGCTAAGTTCACTTGGAGTAACCGAAGAATAGGGAGCCAACTGATTTAGGAAATATCAGATAGATTATTCCTATCTAAGTAAGCCATTACAACTTTTGGTGATTCTCTATTACAGGCCCTTACCAAAAGTGCTTCAGAAAATAGTCTTATTTTGTTTGAGGTCATATTGTTCAAGTTTCAATCAATGTGGACAAAACATGAGGATTTGAGGGAACAAGTCAAAAAGTGGTGGCAACAACCTTGTCAGGGAATTTCTTCATTCAAATTAGCTCAGAAACTAAATATGGTTAAAGATAACCTCAAAATCTAGGATAAAGAAGTGTTTGGCAATATATTTGAGAATAAGAAAGCAGTTGGTGAGAAACTAAAAATGATAGAAAGCAGAATTCAAAATGGTATCTATGATGAGGCAACCATATTAGAAGAGAGGGACACCCTTTGTGAGTTACACAATATTTGAGCTTGTGAAAAGATTTATTGGAGGTAAAAATATAGAGCTTTGTGGCTAAAGGAGGGTGATTCAAATTCAAAGTTTTTTCATGTGTCTACCTTAAGAAATAGGAGAAACAATAAAATCAACAATCTAACCAGGGTGAATGGATCCTTAACTTAGAACATTTAGGACATCATAGATGAGGCAGTTTCTTATTTTAACTCCCTACTGGGTGAAGAACCTATTTGTCATGCAGAAGCCAAGGATTCACATCTTCAGTTCATTCCCCAACTTATCGATGAGACCACAAATGATTCTCTCATAGCACCGTTTACTAATGAGGAGATCAAAAGTGCCTTGTTTAGCATGGAACCTGATAAGGCTCCTGGCCTGGATGGTTTTCCACCTTGCTTTTACCAATTCTATTGGGATATTATTGGTGCTAATGTCAAGGCTACCATAAGGGAATTCCAAACATCAACACATATTCCTAGGGGTTTTAACTCCACTTTTATAACTTTGATTCCTAAAGGTCTAAACCCTAATACTATGGTAGATTTTAGGCTGATAAGCTTGTGTAATGTGTCCTATAAAATACTTACCAAGGTTATAGCCAATAGATTAAAGGAACTGTTTCCTGTAATCATTTATCAGATTCAGGGGAGCTCAGTTCAAGGAAGATCAATGTTAGATGGAGTAATCATTGTCCATGAGGCTCTACATACGGCATATCAGACTAAGAAAGAGACTATGGCCCTAAAATTGGATATGAACAAAGCATATTATGGGATTAATTGGGAGTTCTTGGATGCAATATTACTAAAATTTAGATTTCATCCTAAATGGGTCACTCATTAGAGGGTGTATTTTGAATTCATGGTTTTCAGTCTTGGTGAATGGGTCGATAGTTGGATACTTTCAAAGCAGAAGAGGATTAAGGCAAGGAGACCCTATAAGACCTATGCTTTTCATAATCATGGTAGAGGCTTTAGGAAGGACCATTAAAGATACTTATACAATAGGATTCATTTTAGGAATAAAGGCGACTTCTTCAACAAACCCTGTTACCCATCAACAATTCATGGATGACATGTTGATGCTAACTTTGGCTTCAGTGGTTGAGGCTAGAATAGTTAAACACATTCTTAAGATGTATGAGGAAGTTGTTTGCCAGAAATTGAACTTCAATAAGAGAAAAATCTACTTCCTTAACACTCATATCCCCAGACAAACTAGTATTGCTAGGATTTTGGAATGTCATATAGTGACTCTTCCCACCTCCTACTTAGGCCTACCCATTTTTTCTAGAATCCTAGAAGGAGCCATGTGGAACAATGTGCTAGAGAGGATCCAAAAAAAATTGGCGGGTTTGAAAGGACATCTATTATCTTAGGCAGGCAAAGTGACTTTGACTATGGCCTCACTACAGAGCATTCCAGTATACTTCTTATCTGTGTTTAGAGCTGCAATAAAATTATATCAAAAGATTAAGTAATTTCAAAAAAAATTGCTCTGGTCAGGGACAAAAGAGAAAAAAAGGATCCATTTGGTAGGATGGAGCAAGGTATGTAAACCCAGAGCTAATGGAGGGTTAGGTCTCAAGAGAGTGTCCCTTCTCAAAATTGCATTGTTAGCCAAACAAGTCTGGCGACTGCTGACAAATGTAGAAAATGAGTGGAAAGCCATATTCAAGAGGAAATACCTCCAAGGAACAAAATTCCTCAATGAAAATTTGTTAAATAGGGGATCGGACTTTTGGAAAGCAATCCTAACTAGCAAAGATTTGGTCAAGAAAGGGCTTAGATGGATTTTAGGTAATGGATAAAAAATCAACTTTTGCGAATACATGTGGGCTATATCCGAGGCCTTATCATAGAACCCCCATTTGGCTAGGATCAAATAACACACAAAATGATCTATAGGGCATAAGGTTGCAGATTTCATAAGGCATGATAGGAACATCCCCAAATGGTAGCTTATCAGGGTCTAGGGGTTTGAAGCTGAGTCTAAAGAGCTTCGTAATATTTTAGGCTAGTAGTTCATACCCATGAGGAATGTTGAAGACCATCTAGCATGGGCATAAATAGAGAGTGGATAATTTACAGTTAAATCTACCTACAATTTATTGCTTAATCCTAAAGATCACCAGTTTCAATCGTAGCTGGTCTGGATCAAGGGCTTGATCCCCAAAATATCCTTTTTCACATGGCTAGTGATTCAAGGAAGGATTCTTACCATTGACAACATGTTGAAAATAGGAATTATTATTTCTAACCGGTGTTACATGTGCAGGACAGTTTGGGAATCAGTCCAACACCTCTTTCTAGAGTGTCTATTGGCAACTTCCATCCTTGATGTACTTTTCCAAGCCATTAGAATCTCTTGGGTTAAACTGGCCTCAATTACTGAAGTTTTCCAACAATGGCCTCTTCCCTTTGTAAGCCCAAAACTCAAGTTCCTTTGGAGGATCTATTGGCACCACTTCCTTTGGAAAATTTGGTTAGAAAGGAACCATAGAGCTTTTAACGATTTCAAGCACAGCCTTAAAACCATCCTTAACAAAATTCTTACCTTTGCAAAAGAAAATATTAGTATCCTATCTATAAAAAATAAAACAATTCCTCCTGTGGAAAAGCAAATTTCCCTGTCCTTAGGTATCCCTCTTGATGATATAGTTGTTGCTCCAAAGCCTAATCATAGGAATAGGGTTATCTGGGATCCACCCCCTAGGGACTGGTTCAAGCTGAATTTTGATGGTGTGGCTAAAGAAAACCCTGGACGGGTAGGAGCTGGAGGAGTAATCAAAGATCATAAAGTAAATCTGAATATGGCCTTTTCTAAACCATTAGGAACCAGAACCAATAATGAGGCAGAAGCAAGAGCACTTTGGAGGGGTCTACAGGTGGCCCAGGAGATCTAAGGCAATATGATGGTTGAAGGTGATTCAAAAATCATCATTAACCTCCTAACCAATGGCAAAAAACTCCCTTGGAGGATTGAATCTATCATCCATGATGCAAGGATCCTTTTCAAGGCCAAACAAGATAAGAGGGCACGCCATGTCTTCCTTGAGGCTAACAGATCAACTGAAAAACTAGCCAATGTTGGTGTTGAGGCTAGTAGTTTGACAACGTGGACGCGAGAAGTGCCACGTGAAGTTGAGGATATCCTTCACAATGATAGGCAATATATTGCATAAGGAGGGTAGTGGAAGGGTGGTCAAATCCCATATGGCCCAAGACTACCATGAGGCTTCTTTACCAAGAAATCCTAATCAGATGGGTGTGATTCCATGGATAATGCTAATAAATCTCTCGAAAAGGATAAACACCGAAAAATGCAAGGACAATATTTTGAGATGTGAAAAGGTAAGCTTGCCAAGCCAAAATACTTATATCCATAGGTGGCCCCATGGCGAAAGGACAAAGACTATTGTCTAGAATTTAGATGATAATGAGGATGTCAATAGAGCGTGGACTCCCATGGTGTCGAATTCAAATCCTGTCAAGCATGCTAAGAAAACGGATCTAAATCACAATGACATGTGGATTATGAGAATTTTGATAAGCCCGATCAATAGGGCCACCTAGCGTGAGGTCCAAATGGAGGTTGATGATTGGAATTTCCCCACACAAGGTACGTATGTCTATGAAGGTGTTGTCAAGTGGGTGGTAACTACAATTAATGAGGATCTGAATCATGATGACAAGAAGGTGGTTGGAATGCTAATGAGGCTGACAGATAACGCGAAGGGGCAGAAGGTTGGTCTTTTCCAATGCACGACACTCCTACTATGAAAAGTGTTGATATGTGGGCAACAAAGGTGAGGCAAAATCATGTCAAATGGAGGGAGGCTAAGGATAGATGGCAAAATATCCATGTGGAGAATGTCTCTTGGGTAGAGGACGATATCACCCAGGCGGTGATGGATACATGGGAAGACGAAAAGGTGGAGATTCGAGGAAGAGATTTTGTCATCGACGTGAACATACTTGCTACTGTGATAGGGCAAATTGTGAGAGGATAGTCCATCCATCAACAAAAATATCACTGGGAGGTGGAATTGAAGGAATTTTGAGATAACCCTAAAATATTTAAGGAAGCTAAGAATGGGCTGACTAGAATAGATTTTCCCACCCCATGGAATGGGTTCATGAAGAATGTGATGGAATTTGTTACGAGGGAGGATCCCGACAAGACTCTATTAAGGCTTTCACTATGCTTTTGCAATTTTCTTTTGGGATTTCTACCCAATAAGTATTCCACAGTTCCTAATGAATTCAATGAACTACACCATCAACACTTGTCATAGCAAGAGGGGGTCTGCTATGCTAATGCACCAAGGATTGATCAAAGTAATTTACAAATGAGTGTTAGCTACGGCTCCAAACCCTGAACCTCCGATCATTGAGGAGATACTGCCCAACCACCATGTAGAAATTTTGGGAGCAAGAGTTAGTCTGGGCAAAAAAAAGCCTACTTTCGTATCTTCGATGAAGAAGATATTAGGGGAGCCAATTAGAAGAGACAAGATGGTGAAGAAGAAACTGAGGATTAAGGAACCCTTAACAAAAACAAACAAATTTAAGGAAGCTCAAAAAAAAGTTCCAGTGATATGGAGGAAGAGGGACCTACCATCATGGTCCTCAAATGTTTCGTCTTGAAATCCTATGTTGGCATAATTCACCAGATGCAGGAGGCCCATGACACTTTGACTTAGGTTTTCTTCAATGAGGGGTACATCTCGAAATTGGAAGCCAAGGACAATGATGAGGAATAAGAGGATGAAAAGGAATAGGAGCTCAAGGAAGACGTTGAAGATGAGGCCTAAGGATCCTCAGGATTGGGGGTTTCATTTTTGTTTTACGTATTGTACAAAGGAAGTAATCCTCTCATGGCACATGTCTTTCCCTCTTTTTGTTATGGTTATCAAAGCGGTTTACCCAATTTTGTTTGAACTGTCAAGATTTTTGTTTAATGTTTGCTACACCCACTTGATAAGGTGTTTTAGGAAGGCCAACAATAGTAAAGTATAGAAATTCCTTAGGATGAATAGGATCCGCAACGTCAGCATAAGGCTGAGTTTTGTAATAGGTTTTCGGTCAACCTGCAAAACCCGGTAATTAATGGAGAATTTTACTTACCAAAAAAAAAGTAGATATAAAATTGGAGTTTGACCTTAAGTTTGGAAGAATCTTACAAATTAGAAAGTATAATAAGTAAATTAAAAAAAGGTTCAAAGATACCAATATGATACATACAACCAAAATGTGATAAAAAAAGTACTTAGAGGATTGTATTTGAGAACCTTGTTTGTTTCATTGCTTCATATTATTTTTAATACCCTTATCATTGATATTATAATGGAGTTGAGTTTAATAGTTTAAGTTGGTTTTAAAACAATTAGTAAACATCAAGATCAATCTATAAACTTAAAAAAAAAATTAAAATTAAACCTGAAATCATTAAGATGTTATTAACATTGAAATTATACATTGAACATTGATATTAAAAGTTACAATACCCAATTTAAATTTTTATTCAAATCTAATGCATATATCCATAAGAATGACATCACATTAGAAAAGACCTAAAGAATGTGCTTTCCATTTGATCACAAAGTAGAATGACTAATATTTTGGCTAAAATTACAGGGATTTTAAAAATGATTAATGTTTTCATCAAATTATAAGGGCCATCATAAACAATGTACCCTTAAATTCAAGCATTTAATGTGGATAAAATATTTTTAGAAGACAATGATAATTTAAGAAAACTATCAAATTGAAGCAGATTCGCATTAACCAAAACACATACAATACATAGAAATAGAGAAACTACAAAATTTTATTGATATTATTTGTTGAGGAGAATGGAGCTTACAGAGACCAATACCATACAAATTTGAAATTCCCCCTCAAATACCCTGTTTTCCCTTTTCCTGCCTAGAACAATCTATTTGAAATTTGAATTTTAGGGGCAAACTTCCCAAGGTCATAACTCATCACTCGTTGCTCAAAATGACTATTGGTGCATATTTTAAGAAATCTCTTGAAGGGGTTTACAGACTGGTAATGTCCTAGAGAAGATTACCACCATTTTTCAGCCCTCAAAAAGGCCTCTAAGGCCTTCAAAATTGACCTCTAAGTTTTACTAGTAATATTTTCTCTAGTTTTGATAGGGTAGCAGACCTTAAAATTTACATATCTCCCAAACCGCTCAGGATATTGGGATGATTCTTTCAGTTTTGGGTCTATTTATCCATCCTATAAAAAACTAAACAAAATTTAGAACAAAATGAAACAAATACAAATTTAGGTGATGCAAGATCACTCTTACACCGTTGGATGCTCCTACATCACAAATGATCAAAGTACCAGTTGATATAGAAGTAGAATACTTCTACATCTTTATGTTTGTTAATATCTAGATTTGTATATCCTAAACCCATTAGATTCTAAAAAGGATGTTATAAAAGGTATTTGATATTTGATACAAGGTAAATTTTCATGAAAGATATTTGACATTTGACACGATGTGTACATCTATACAATGTTATACCTATTATTGTTTTATGTATTTTTTAAAAACTATATATTGTTAAATATGATTTTTTGCAAGGTGAAATCTTTGATATAATATGAATTTTATAAAATTAAAATATATTTATAAAGCTTTAATTACATTATTAAGTTTCTATATATTAGGTTATGGTGTCTCAATTTACATGAAGAAATTCTCTTAAGAATTGCACACAAACATTACTAGTTTCTATGTTATTAAAGCATATGTAAGCAATTGTAAAAGATTTTAAGTAGATTCCTCATTTACTTCCAAAGAAACCTTCAATACATAAGAAAACTAACTTTAAAAAAATCAAAGGCTTACATTAGTCAATATAATTTGGCCTTATTGTAAACCATTTCTCAAAACCCTATAATTTATCCTCTAAAATATCTTACCTGTATATTTAGACTTAGCTTCTTAAATTTCAAATTTAGTTGTGTTGGAGATATTACATTATTTTTCCCCCTTGCAATGTTAGTTTGGTAGATGATTTATATTTTATATAATGTATGTGGCAATTTAAAAAAGACTATAAAGTGTCAAGAGAGTATGAATATTCACATGATATGTGGCAAATTGAGAGATTTTTCTTTATTAGAGGAATATAAAAGGTTGCATCTCCTGAATGAAAGAGGAGAGAAATAGTTTGAGAACAAAAAAATCATGTAAAATGATATATTGGAGGTAAAGCTCCATGCAACATAATAAATCTATATCATTAATGCAATTTACGTATATTATGTGCATTTGAGTTATTTTTAGTGAGATATTATTTGTAAAATATTACTATGCTTTCATTATTGAGTTTCATTTTTATTAGCATTGATTTGATTTATATTTAGATCTTGGATAGATATTTCTATGATTTAATCTATTCATAAAGCTAATAGTGGTATCAAAACTACAGAGAGTTTGAGTGAAAGGTTCAAAACAATTGTTACCATCCGATGACATACCCATTTGAAAGCAGAGGAAGAAGAGATCAATTTCATAATGAGCCTTGGAATACTTGTGAGTTGTTAAAGAAGGTAACAAGCTTGAAGGAAACAAGCTTGAAGACACCAACATAGAGTGAAAGTTTTTTAAGCCCCCTGCACCACCTACACCTATACTTGCATCAAGGAGATAAAATAAGATTTCAAAGTACAACACATAAGCATTGGTTATGTAACAATAAGGATTCACAACATCAAAGCCAAATAATGATAAATTATTACAACAATACAATAACACAACATAAATATACCTAAGTACACAAAATAGGAGGCTAAGAATTGTTGAGTTTTTGAAGCACCATTTAAAAGCATCAATATTGAAAGGTTTGCATAGAAGTTGAAGGATCCTTCAACACTAAACATGGAACATAAAGTTTCATTCATCTTAGAGGAAGTTAAGAACCAAAGGGAGTTGGAATATTTCATGTAGTACACTGAGAAGTCAAGGAGGTGTTTTTGAAAAGTGAAACATCTTGGTAAGGAAAACATAGGATAGAGGAGAAGAGAGGGCACCAATAGCTACTACAAGTTGATGTAGTCAAGAACATAGATGACAACTACTACACAATTGATAGAGAAAGCTACTAAAAGTTTTGGGATTTAACAACACCAGGCATTAAAAAATTTCTAGTGTAATATTCCTGGAATTGTTAACAACATACTACCAACTACTTGTAAATGCGAAAAGTCACCAATTCTAAAACTAATAGAATATGTGCAAAGTGTCATTTTACTATTGCTTTTAAAAGAGTGTTACAATATAGTCTCTCTTGAGACAAATTTTTCTTTCTCTTTCAATGTAAATACAGGTGAACTTGTAGAGGATTTTTGATGTCCTCAATGTAGATGGGCTTCTATGTATATGTGCCATTGGTTGGATGCTTAAATATGTCCTTTGTACCTTCTCTAGACCTACAAAATGGGGTTAGTTCAATTGAGGATCTATCATTGATTAGACCTTGTGTTTATGAAGACAAAATAAAATAAAAATGAAGAAAAACATGATAAAAATAGGAAATAATGTTGTAAAAACTATCTAAAAATGATGTATACCTGATTTGGACCTGAAAAGTTATTGTAGACTTGGTTTGCATGGCGGCATGCAAATTGGAGCTCGGGTTCACATGATAGGGTATGAACTAGATTTTTATTGACTATTGCTTAGATATTACTATTCGAATGTGTTCCAGATAATGTTTGTTCATGTCTATCGGGTGCAAACATGAAAAATAAGGTTTTGGTACAATTTTGGTAGATTTTGGGTATGTTGACCAAAAGAGAGAGAGAGAATAATGAAGGAAATAGCCCTCTATTTATAGAGGGATCCAAGGCTAGGGGGAATTAGGTGTACTAGAATTTGGATTCAAGTTCTACCATGGTGAAGTTAGGGTTATGAAGTGGCATGCTTAGTCATACCTTCATGTGCCCTAAAAGAAATATCCTAGGTGCACACATGTGTGAGCTAGGATTAGGGTTAGTCTTGATTAGCTAATCCCTAGGTTAGATGAAGGTTAGGTTTGGTATCCTAGAAAATATCCTGACTAATTTGGTGCACATATGTGTGAGGGTAGGATTAGGGTTAATTTGGCTTTTAACCCTAATTAATCCTACTTAAGTGATAAAGTGCACTTAAGTGGAAGGTGAATTACAATTTAGAATTGTAATTACCATAATTAGGATTTTAGGAGGGAATGGTCCCATGGGATCCCTAATTAGGTGTAGAAAAGGTCTTAGGTGGTCTAAAGAGACTTGTAGGTGACCCTCTTGTGGGTAGAAGGTGTTTTGGATGTATTTTATGTAGTTTTGTAGGTTTTTACCCCTACGGATGACTACAATTGCCTATGATGGTCTATAGTGGACTATGATGGCCTAAAATGGCCTATGATTGGCCATGATGGCCTACGATGACCTATGATGGCCTAAGATAGCCTACGATTGCCTAAGATGGCCTACGATGGTGTATGATGTCCTACAATGGCCTATGAATGACTATAAGTACTTATACAGACCTACAAGTGTCTATGCAAATCTAAAATTGTCTATGGGTGATCATGTGTGACTTTTGGATGTCTACATTTACCTCTTTTTGTATTAAATTGTGTATGACATGGTTTAGTATAAAAATATGATAGAATAAGGTGATGAGGTGATTGGAAAGATGAAGAATGCATGGGTGGATGAATGTGGATGATTACAAATGAAACATGATGGTGAAATAGGTGATTTTCCAATTTAGTACAATATTTTGCAATATCGTATTGGTTTCTTGTGAGGGCAACTTAAGATTGCTTTGCTTTTGCAACCAATGGAAGATGGTCCAATTGCAAATAGAACAAATGCCTATTCAAAATTTTGCTTCTAATTTATTGATGAACGTATGGTGACATTTGTTAAATAACTTGAGATGAGTGGAAAGGACAAATTAGGTGTAACATTCAGTATGTGGTCAATGTTGATATATAGAATGAAATCAAGATGTGTCCAGCTATATCAAGCATAACATTCAGTATGTGGTCAATGCCAATATATAGCATGAAATCAAGAGATGTATGCTTTTGTGCATGTCTCTCATGATCTAACAAATGTCTGATTGAGATTATATTTATGTTGAGATAATCGTTAGCAAAAAAAATTATAGATAGATGTGATATCTATGATTTGGATATTTGATTTTTTGATCGCGTGCAAAGTAGATTTGTGTATGAATACCCCTCAAGTGAGTAATTGGTAATGAAACAAATTAAATGTGATGATGAGTCACTTGATAGATGTAAATGGTGATAAAATATTAAAAAGTGGGACAAACATGAAGGAAATGAGAATAGGAATCTACAAAAATGAAGAAAAAGTAAAAATAATGTGATGATGATTGTTTTGCATGGTAGGGTGTGAATCAAGGTTTGCATGGAGGAGTGTGAACCAGGGTAGTTGGAAGTATAAGAACCCTTTTCATGCATGCAAGGTTCATTTGTGCTATGAAAATTTGTGAGGAGAGGAGTGAGGAAGATTTTGTGAAATAGAGTGCTATCGAAATCTTGAGCCAGTGTTGATATGGTAGGAGGGTGTGCAAGCATGAGTGGCCGACATGGTACACCACCAGTAAGTGCACGAAACTCAAACTTTTTTGAATTATGTAAATTAATGAAAAGTACATAAATGTATGTTGGAGTGTAAATGAATGTGTGCATGTTGTGTTTGGTTGAAATATGTGCACAAAGTGTAAAAGTGGCCAAATGGGTATCCATAAATGTTGATTTGTGTTTGTTCTAATAGTTGGATTGAAATGTTTGAATGTGTGGCATGTGGAGTATGTGTAACAATTAACTTTATTTTTGTTGTATGAATGGTGTACTATTTTTGGAATTTTTTTGAACTTTCATTGTGAAAGGCCAAAATGGGTATCCAAAAATGTGATTTGTTTGTTGTTTTGGATTGTTTTGGCAAGTCATGTGAATGAGTGCCCTAAGATGTGTGTGTGAGAGGTTTGACTTTGTTATGCAGTATGAAAGGTGTACTATTTTTGGAATTTGTTTGAACTTTGTTTAAGAAAGACCAAAATGGGTATCCAAAAATATGATTTTTTTGATGTTTTGTAATGTGGTGGTGTGTTTTGTAAAGGTATGCCTCAAGATGTGTGCTTATGGGGTTGTATTTTGTTTTGTGTGCAATAAATGTATTTTTTTTGCATGTGAATGAAATATTTACCATAAAAGAGCTTAATGGGTACCCAAAAATGCTCTCCTTGTAGGGTTTGCATTGCAAGATGTAAACTAGCTTTGCATGGTGTTGTGTGAACCATATTCGTATGTCGAGGTGAGAACCAAAATATTTTTTTGAATGTGTGGTGCATGAGTTATGCTGCATAATGTTTGGATATGATGAATTATTTATATATAATGATGAAATGAATTTATATACATGTGAAACTGATGAAAAATTTGTGTGATGTTTTTGAACGAAAACAGGTGAGGAAGATTGAACTATGGCATCATGTGTGGTCGTTGAGAAATACCTTGGGTAAGAAATAGATAAAGGAGGATGGGGAGTTGATGAGGAGGATGTGGATTAAGGGTGTATGGGAGGTAGTGAGTATTCATGCTAATAGGGTGTATATATTGGTTTTGTTTAAAAGGTGGGATCCAAATAGGAACACCTTCCATCTTCTCATGGGAGAGATAAAAATTACATTGGAGGACATATATAGTATTTACATGTTGTCGATAAAGGGCACTACAGTGAGGGTGGCACTAGATGGTATGTAAAATGATGTGTTGTAGTGAATATTTGGTATGAGGTGGTAAGAGGTACAGTATGATAAGGGAGTAGACTATGAGTACTATTGGTAGAAGGGCATTTTTTCTAATCACCAGTGTATTATGATGCTTATGATATTGGTGTATGATCTACCAGATAATTTAGGAGTAAAGTTATCATGGAATATGATGGGTGTGGTATGCAATATGGTGTAACATCAGGTAGTGTTTGCATGGGCACCCGTATTGATAGCATAGGTTTATAGGGATTTTCATGAGGTGGTGCAAGTAGGGTGGTCAGGCTTGAGTTGTAGCCCATTGCTATAGTTTTGGACCTGGGAATATATCATGGTAGAGTGGTCATAATTGTTGCCTTATTATGTGCATGAGTTTATGGAGAAATTTGTACCCTATGTCTTGAAATAGCATATGAATATGGAGAAGGGGATGAATATGGGACATGAGGGTGATGACCTATTTTGGAGGAGGCAGCTAAGCTATTTAGAGGTAAAGCATATCCAATGGAGGCCCTATAAGGTTGGGGTAGTGTGGAAGAAGGATGATGAGTAGTTGGGGAAGATCCATCAAGGGTGATGGGTGGTGGGGTGGTATGGGCAACAAGTAATTTTTTTCCCATTTAGCAGGGTCATGAGATATTTTGGGCTATGATAGGGGAGACTAGATCCATCTATTGTGATATGGAGGAAGTAGGGCAATATGAGAGTTTAACCTATAGTACCTCCCTTGGGTGTGATGAGGTATCCACCAATGGTGATTCTGGACATGGATGATGCAGGGATGACTCTTGAGTATGATTTTTGGTGGGCTATGCAGAGGTGGGATCCAAGAGTTGGAGTGGTATATGGTTGGATTCATCCAATGGTAGGATTTCTCATAGCGGTTGGGTAGGCACCCGGAGGGGTTCGACCTGTGTCAGCTGTAGGATCATATGAGGAGATAGAGAAGCCTCTTCGATGATAGAGGTGATGTTAAGATGATGGGTATAGGATTCCTATTACATGGTTTCCATAGTGATAGGCCAGCGGTGGGGGTCAACCCTTAGATGAGGCATTACATATGAATGAGGATGGAGGTAGCATAGCAGTAGATGATAAAGTAGGGTCTCCTTAGGTTTGGTTATTAGGGTAGGAGGAGGGTGGCAAGAGACAGCTTGTAGATGGCATGGTGATGATGGAGGAGGATGATGATGGAGGTATGCTAGATGCACCATTCACACCCAGGATATGGTGGATGCTCATGATGAGTTGTAAACACTATGATAGAGGGTGTGGGATCTAGAGGGAAGACTTAATGAGAGAAATATGTATTGGTCCCTACATTAGGGGAGATGGTTAGAGGAGCATCAGGAGCTAGATAAGAGATTGGTAGAAGATGAGTAGGTGATTCATGTAGAGAGGGATGAACTAGAGAGACGGTGAGGAGTTACACGAAAATCTTACAGTGGAGTATATGATACATGTTGAATATGTGGGAGATCTATGATGCCAGGTATTGGAGACCATGGTTGTTCAAGAGAGATTGAGGTTAAATATCACAGTGTTAGAGGAGAGTGTGCAACAGACACAAGATAACACGAATGTGATACGAGTTGTGTACGAGGTGGACATAACAATATTGCATAGAGACATAGAGATACAATAATAGGTATAGGAGGAGATTGATCATGCTAGGATAGTAGGTGAGTAGGTAATTATTGAGGTAGTAGGTCTAAGGACTAAGGTGATAGATCTAAGGGTTGAGGCAGATTGTTGGAAATATGCACATGCAAATGTGTTAGAATGATATTCAAGGGAGGTATCGATGAGGGTAAAATGTGAGATTTCCCTAACTTTGTATGGTCATGCGATTCCAAATTATGCAAGGTTGCAATTGAGGTCGAGGTTGCAGTCATGGACTCTATGCACTCGTAAAATATTCGATAGAAATCTCCATTGATAGTGCCTAGGGAGCTAAGGATCATAGCACCATCTATGTTGGAAGTAGTGGGAGCTATCCTAGGGTTGGATATGGCTGCAATATCTATGGCACTATAGTTGGAGGAGGCTACTCCAAAGTCAAATGGGGAGGTAGAGGCACAATAGGTGGGGCTAGTGACGACAACACAGGAGGGGAGTAGTAATACTACTAGTAGTTAGTAGGACTGAGATGTACTATGGATGTATTATATTTTTGTAGGCTGAGGTTATTTTGACCATAATATATATACATGCTTTTTGTGGTAGTTTTATATACATGTGTCATGATTTTATGTGGATGAATGTGTATTTTAACATTACGTTTATGTGTAATGTAGGATATTAGAAGGTGAATGTATGATGGGTGAATATGTATGCATGTGGTAGAATGTAGGAGAATGATATCATTTTAGATTAGATGTAATTTTTAATTATGTGATGTAGATGAGCGAATGTAATATAGATGCCATGATGCATGTATGTGTATGATGAAATGCGTAGAGAAAGAACTTTTATCATAATATAACTAGTGGTAATGTGATCCATTCCATTATCTTAAGGATGTAGGATGGCATAAGAATTTTGAGTAAAATCAACTATTATAGTTATAGTGATCAAAGCTTATGAAAAACTAAGCAAGGTTCAACCACAACCCATAACTAACCTAACTGGATCAAAGTCTATCATGGACTAGTGTGTATGATGAGTGATGTTCATTTATCTATTTTGAGGGAGGTAGGATTAACTCGTTACAAATGTAGCCTATTAGAAATTTTGAGTCCTTAATTCAAAGTTTTCATTGATGTCAATAAATGAAGTCATCATTAAATGTCAAGGAAATTGTCAAGAAAAAAGGTTGTCAAGAGTTGTTATTGATCTCCAAAAATAAGCCACTGATGATGTCAAAGGTCAAGAGGAATAAAGCAGAGGTTAAAGGCAAAAGGGCTCCATAATATTTTTTATTATGTGGAAGCATAAGTTAAAAGGTTTTTCATAAAAACCCAAGGAAGACTATTGCAAAGCTAAAAGAAGGTTTAATATTTATTTAATAAAATATTTAAATTCAAAGTGAATTTAAATTGTATTAATAAATATTATTTATACCAAGGTGTACAATGGAAGATGGTCTTAATAAAACCAAAGGGTTTTAAAGAATTAATTTATAAAATTTAAATTCAAATGAATTTAAATATTTTATAAATTAATAAGCTCCAAAGGAAATTCGAGCACCGACGTCTAATAAGGTTGGAGGTAATTCGAGTACCAACGTGTTTACATAAATGAGGGAAAGGACTATATAAACCATGCCTTAAGAGGTATTTTAATTATCCTTGCTCGAACGTTTTAAAGCATGCAAATTTGAATTGAAGATCTCATGCGAAAAAGAGAAATGAATCATGTGTTTTATGTGCCAGATAATAAGGACAAAAATAAAAGCACTAAAAAATTGGAAGCCATCTGGGCAGCATGGCCTAGTGCAAGGAGGCATTGGTTAAAGTGTTTGAGGCACCAAGTGACTTGCATTCAAAACATGGCAATAAAGAATTCTAGTGTTTGCATTTGTGTTGAAGCACGAACGATGCATGTTTTACTTGGCAAAGTGGGTAGGTTTATTGAGCATGTGGTGCTCTTCACTCCTCAAGTGAGCACCTAGCTTGCGGACAGTTGGAGTCACGGCTAGGGCATTGGGTGAAGGCTACGCTATGAGTTCAATTCCCACCAAGGCCAAGGTAATAAAAAATGTGATTATTTTTATATTTCCTAAAGCTGACATGAGGTCTTAGGGAGTTAAAAGGGTTGCTTAAAAGATCTTTATTTTGATTATTGATATTTTAGAATTTGGAGGAATAAGGTGCTTGCTTTATTTTAAATAAATTTTTGGTGTCACATTGAGTTGTTGAATTTATAAAAGGATAAAGGGGACTTCTAAGCATTGAGTTATTTTTAAAATAAGAGTGCCTTGAATATTATTTTAGTTTGGGAGATCATAAGGTGTAAGTGGTATATTAATTTTTGTAAATGTTGATGAATGATTTCTTAAAGGTGGAGTGATAAGGTGTATATTTTTCTTGATACTTACATTGTATTTTGAGGAGTAATATTATCTAATTATTTCTTTGAGCTTGGCAAAAGAGTGTTTATGTTCGTGGTAGATTTATGAGATTCCTCCATCAAGAAAAATGTATGAGCACATTCTTCCTTAGTTAAATTGATTTGTTGGTTTTTTAGAAGATAAGTTTGGAGTGAAAAGGACTTGATTAGGGTTTCCTATTGAATTATTTGAGTTAATTCTTCAAGGTTTTTTGGAATAAAGAGTTGGTGTTAAAACCTTGTTCTATAAGAATTGTTGTTTAAGTCATTGGTAGTGTGAAGAACTTGAAATAAGGACTGAGTATTATTGCTATGAGAAGATTTTTTTATAAGCATTGTTGTTGAAGTGAGTTGTTGAGCAAAGAACTTGAACTAGATTTTGAAAAGAATATGACTATCATTGTTATGTGAGATTTGATGATGAGCATTTTTGGAAATATTTTGAGTTGAGTGATCATAAGTTTGGACTAGGGTTTGTAATCAAGGGTTGTTTCATTGAGTGTTTGGTTAAGTAAAGCTGGTTGAACCTAGTCAAGTGGGTTTGTGAAGTGATTGTTCAAGTTCCATAAAACAAACTATTCTATATATATAGTTGAGTTGAGAAATTTATTGAGTATTAAGTTGTATTTGATGCATATTGAGTCTCTAACAATTCTCCTTATATTTCTAAGAGAAATATTGAAATAAATTGAGCATTGTGATTTGTATAGAGTACATTGAGTATCTAACAATTCTCTTTATGTTTCTATGAGATTGGAAAAGTTCTGTGTGGACTTGTTGAGCATATTTGGACATGTTTTGTGTGGAATTGTTGAGAAGATTTGGAAAATTTCTATGTGGACTTGTTGAGAGAATTCAGAAAATTTTGTGTGGACTTGTTGAACATATTTGAGGTAGGTATTTGAGGAGACTTGTGGACTGATTTTGTGTGAGATTTTATGGAAGCTTACAAGGAAAATTTGAGATAAGTATTTGAGAATACTTGAGAGTAGAATTGATTGATGTGTTCAAATTTTGAGTTAAGGTTTAGGGCAGATCAAGTAGAGTTGATTCAAGCCTTGAGTTAAGGCTTGAGGATAGAGATCGAGGACATATTTGTTCTAGATCGAAGGATTATGTTTAGTGCAAATTTGAGGATAGATTTTGGTGCATATTTGAGGATAGGTTTGTCCTAGACTAGAGACAGAGATTGAACATATTTGTGTTAGACCGAAGGAATGTGTTTAGTATAAATTTGAGACCGATCTTTGGAGATGACAGAGTAGAGAGGACAATAGTCTCCATTAGATAGAGATCCATTAGACAAGGTAGTGAGGACAGGTATTTTGAGTGAGGACAAGAGTCTTTAGTGGAGAAATATCCACAAGCTAGTGCAATGGAGGTAGTTCAATGGAGGTAGTAGTCTTCTAGAGGATGACCAGCTAGAGAAGAGGAGAAGGAGTTCTCCTATGGAGAGAGATCCATGAACATGATTTAGGGGATTGGTGTCTCATTTGGACAGAGATCCATAAACATTGTAATAGGGAAAGGATTCCCAAGAGATTGATTAAGAAGATTTTAGTGAAATATTTTCTTTGTGGAGTAGCCCACATTGGGTGAACCACGTAAATTATGGTGTCATTATTTTATGTGGTGATTTGTGCATTGCTTTGATTACTACTGTTGGTATTGTTATCTATACATTGCATACTATTATTTAGGAAAGAAAAGTAAAAAGTGGAATTATATTGTTCATCGTCCCTCTTAGTATAATATTGTGTTCTTCAATTGGTATCAGAGCAATTTTCTTAAGAAGAGTTTAACAGCTTGAAGAAAAATCTAACAGGAACACAATGAATTCTAAGAATATGTCCTCAGGTAATTCAGCACCAGTATTTTATGGAAGTGACTATATGTATTGGAGTATCAGAATGAAAATATACCTGATGGCACTTGGAAATGAAATTTGGGAAGCATTTGAATTTAGATATGATCCCTTAATTAATCCTCCTACAGATAAGGAATGTAAGATCCTACAAAATTACAATTCAAAAGCAATGAATGCACTTTTGAGAGGTTTGCATAGAATAGAGTCTATGAAAGTTATGCATTGTCAAACTATAAAAGACATGTGGAATAAATGGCAATATATATATAGAGATAAATGTGTCAAGAAAGCAAAGATGTGAAATATCAAAGGAAAATTTGAAGAGTTAAGAATGAAGGATGAGGAAAACATTATTACTTATCTACTTTGAATTGATGAGGTTGTTAATGCTATGCAAGGACTTGGAATGAAGATTGATGAATCAGATGTTTGTGACAAAATTTTAAGAGCTCTCCCAAAAAGATTCAGTGAATTTTTTTTTTCTATAGAAGTATCAATGGATGGTGATACTTTGACAAAAGATATGTTTCTTGGTATTCTTACAACACATGAGATAAGAACAAAATATCATATTCCCCATAAGTAAGCAACGTTCAAAGCAATAAAAAAGACTAAGGGTAAGAATTCAAAATAAAGCAATGAGTCATACAGTGATGAAAAAGTAAATTATGGCAAAAGGAATAAGGATTCAAGAATATCTAGAGATACAAGATCTGTTAAATATTTCAATTATGGAAAGTTTGGTCATTATGCAATTGACTGTCAAGAAGCTAAGAATAACAATGGTGAAGAAAAATAGGATCACAAGAACAAGGAATTAGAGAAATATAGGCACCAAAAGTAAGGCAAGGATAAAAAAAGCAGACAAGGAAAGAAGTTCTTCCAAAGGTAAAAGAGGAGCTACTATGCGGATAATGCAAGTAAGTACTCAAGTGATAGTGATGCTAGTTTTTCAGACAATGATAGATATGAAGTTCTTTTTATGATTGAAGAAAAAAAACAAGTTAAGAAAAGGACTCCGGTAATTCTCAAGTCAGGGTTATGCATAAGGGGTCGGCCCCAAAGTGTATATATAAAATCGGGGTGAATCTAGTGCTAAGGTGTATAGAAATCGGGGCGAATATTTCATTTTTTGCAAAAATTTTATCAAATAGTGGTGATTTTTTGAAAAATATGCAGCAAAATTTTCAGCCTTAAAAATAGCGACTGATAGAAGCGACTGACACAAGGTGACTAACAGAAGCGACTGTCAAGGAGCGACTACCAGGAGCGACTGCCAAGGAGCGACCGCCAAAGGCGACTGTCAAGTGGTGGCTAAAAATGCGACTGACAAAAGTGACTGTCAAGTGGCGATTGGCAAGAAAGAAGCGACTGATAGCCACGACTATCAAGAGGTGACTATCAAGTGGTGACTAGCAAGTGGCGACTGGCAAGAGGCGATTGTCAAGAGATGACTGGTAGGTAGCGACTGGCAAGTGGTGACTAGAAAGCGATGACTATCAAGAGGTGACTGTCAAGTGTTGACTACCAAAATGTGACTAGCAAGATGCGACTATCAAGAGGTGATTGACAAGATGCGATTGTCAAGTGGTGACTATCAAGATGCGACTGTCAAGTGGTGACCGCCATATTGTGACTCACGTGTCTCGGCTTTCATGACGTGATCACCATGTTGCAACTGTTAGGTGGTGACTGTCACCTGATGATAGGAAGAATACCACCACCAAATACCATCAATAAGATGTTGCCATGTGTCCTCTCATTTGCCACGTGTCATGCATCCATCGACTTTAGGCATGCATACTTCTATAAATAGAATAGTAACATCATTTTCACCTTTCGCACGATGATTTCCAGAGCAATTTTAGAGCTTTTTCTAGTATTTTTAGTGCATTTTCTACAACAGTTTTAGACCTTTTCCAGGCATTTTTCTTAGCATTTTTTGATCATTTTTAGGCCATTTTCAAGGTATTTTTAGACCTTTTTTAGGGCATTTTCTAAGCATTTTTTGATCATTTTTAGGGTATTTTCCCAACATTTTCCCAGCATTTTTAGAAATGGCTAGCGGTTCCTCTCCTCTCCCAACCAAGGTATCATTCAAGAGTTACTATTGCCCGAACATCAAGAACATTTTTAACATTCCTGGGAGAGATTCCAACTAGTTGTACACCTTCGAACTTGTTGGAGTCATGAAGATGCCATAGTTGGACGTCAACGTCTCCCTGATGCAACGTATTGTTAGTTGCTATGACCATGATGTGTCCACTATACAGATCCAAGTTGATAACAAGGAAGTTGTTTTTACTGTGAACCCCTCGGATGTCCAACGATTAACAGGACTGCCATTTTTGGATGGTCTCCTTGTTAACAACTAGTATGCATTGATTGATTCTGACAAATCAATGTTGGCATCCAAATATGCCATGAATCTAGACCATTTGAAAGGTAAGTTTTTTAAAATTTCATTTTTGTTTATCCTTAATTTTGATGTACTATTGTTTCGAATGTCCATTCTCTAATTACTAATAATGTTCTCTCTATTTTTTAGTTAATTCTTCAAAATCGAAAAGGGGTTTGAACATTTCCAACGTTTTAGATAAATTTCTTTATGGTTGTATTGAATTGTTCTTGGGAAGGCTTATTCTGTAGGGCCGACCTACAGAAATACCCTTTTGGGCTTTGTCATTGTTGATTCATTGTATTGATGGAGGGAGATATGATTGGTCCACTTTCATTTCTAACCGCCTAAAATAGGACCTCCTTTCTGCATAGAAAATTCAATCTGCATATATGGTAACCTCCAACAACTATATTCTTTCTCTTTTTTATGAAGCTTATTACAATATTCAAACAAAAAGTCCTCCAACTGCATTGCACCCAGATTTGTTGCGTATTGGGTTAAGTGAGAATGAAATACAGGTAAAATTATATATTGGAATAGTCTCTCTTTTCTATCTTTTCAAATTTCAATCAATCTTGTTATTTTCTAATTTTCTTTTGAAAACAGAGAAGAGCAGCTCACTCGTCCAGTAAAAGGGATGCCGCCATCAGGATTCAAGAAGCGTCTGGCGATTCTGACTCATAGTCGCAATCATCATCGGTACCTTCCACCCGTAAACGTAGGAGGTCTCCTGATGGACAACATACATGTGTTGCTCCTAAAACTTCTGGACGTGCATATGCTACAGTGAACATTGAAGATGAAACCTCCACCTCACAAGGTAAACATATTTTTCAAAAGTTCTAATTTTAATAATGTATTTTAACAATATTCAATTATATTTAGTTTGAGAAAAGTTTTTAACTATTTTTAGAGGCAGAGCAAAGGACAACCATTGTAGCAGCAATGACAATGGTTGTAGAGTCTGAGTCGGGTATGTTTAGTTAAAATTATTATATTTTAATGACATTGTTTTTAAAACTAGTTTTAATTTATAATTTTCATGTTAAATTTTGTAGAGGGACCGACTCGATTTACAAGACTCAAAAAATAGATGCTTCCATCGGGTGCACAACAGGAAAAGTAGCCAGTCCTACAACAAGTCCATCAACCCCAAGTTCATCTACGACAAGTCCAACAATCACCACAACATGCACCACCGATGAGGAACCAATCTCGCATGCATGGGAAATAGTTCCTCACACCACCATGTCAGCCACTTTAGACTCAGACTCAGACTCACACTACGGGTCAATCTGTTGTTTCAGGGACACCATTCCCAATTTTAACACTTGATAATTTATCAAATGTAGAGAGCGCTTCTCAGATGCCCCCTCCAGATACCAATCTGGAAGATGATTTTATGTATCAAGATATGAATAATTTGAATTTACCACTAAAAACATGTGATCTGCTTCATGGTCTAGGGTTAGGTGATGAAGCACAGGAGAATGTTGAAGGAGATGTCATCGATGTTTCCTCTTCCCCCCACCAGCATGTCGACACCGATTATCATCCGACCGATGATGATAAAATAAACTTTTCTGAAAATGTTTTACTAGAAAATAGCTGTAGGGCTAATGTTACTAATAATCTTCTTGTAGACATTGATACATTAAGACAATGGGAATATCGGGCCAAGGTTATGATCAAAGCAATAAATGGTCGATACAAGAACTTCGGACATAGAAAGGAGTTATTTTCAAAGGTAGAGAATGAGCCACAAAAGCTCGATGCTCTATTACTAAAAGCCCAATCTAGCACCGTCAAGGCCGATGCTACAAGCAGTGATGAAGTTCTAGCCATTATACTTGACCGATTAGAGAACCTGAATGCCGAAGCCCAAGCATATTTCAATGAATGGGAACTAGACAAGAAGAAAGTAGCAGTGGTAGAAACTGCAAGACTTACAACAGATGTAAGTTCTACACATATCTAAAAATCATTTTTTTCTTTAATATACTTTTTAATTAATATTAATATTTTTCTCTTGTATTTTGTAGTCTAATTATCAGCATTTAAAGCAGCAGGTGTCAACCATGAAAACCTGGATCAAGACTACAAAAATTAGTGTGATTAATGCTATTGAATTGAAGAAGAGACTACAAAACACTATTCGAGAAAACAATTGGCTGAAGAAGCTTATCAAAGAAAAGGGCCTGGATGTGGATGTTGCAATAAAATAAAATGAGAAAGAGTTGAATGCACCATTTAAAGAAGATCCCATGAAGGAAGAAGGTTTATTGCTAAAGGGGATAAACACTACAGGTGATAGTTTGGTACGGTCTGGTGCATTGGAAGCAAAGGATATTGAGGTAGATGCAGCTGACACTTCAGGCACTTTGCAACAAGAAAACATAGAAAAGTAGAACTGTTGTTTCCTTATTTGATGATTTTGGAATGTGGCATTGTGGTGAAAAAACATGGTTTCAAAGACTCATATTTTAACATATTTTTAAACATAATATTTTATATTATACAAATTTTATATTACTTTTTAGCTTTTCTTTCAATATTGTAATGGTTTGATCAGTTGTGTGGATGCAATAAATAATTTTGAATTATGTGGATGCAATAATTTTGAATTATACATGGTTTGCTATATCTAGTTTGCTATACATGGTTTTCATTACATTGTTTGCCATACATTGTTTTCAATACATGGTTTGTATACATGGTTTCAATACATGGTTTTTATACATGGTTTCAATCAATTTGATATTCAATACGTTGTTTGCCATACATTGTTTTCAATACATGGTTTGTCATACATTGTTTTCACTAAATTGTATACATGATTTCAATACATGTTTTGCCATACATTGTTTTCAATACATGGTTTGTATACATGGTTTCAATACATGGTTTCAGTCAATTTGATATTCAATACATTGTTTGCCATACATTATTTTCAATACATGGTTTGTCATACATTGTTTTCACTAAATTGTATACATGATTTCAACACATGGTTTCAATCAATTTGATATTCAATACATTGTTTGCCATACATGGTTTATTCAATACATTGTTTGCCATAAATGGTTTATTCAATACATGGTTTGCAATACATTTGTTTTCAATACATGGTATTCAATACATGATTTATTCAATACATGGTTTATTCTTTATTCAATACATGGTTTATTTAATGCATGGTTTTCAATACATGGTCTATACTTTATTCAATACATGGTTTATCATACATTGTTTTCAATAAATTGTATACTCAATACATTGTTTCAATCAATTTGATACATGGTTTCAATACATGGTGTATTGTATACATGATTTCAATACATGGTTTAAAATCAATTTGATATTCAATAAATTGTTTGCCATACATTATTTTCAATAAATTGTATATTCAATACATTGTTTGCCATAAATGGTTTATTCAATACATGGTTTGCCATACATAGTTTTCAATACATGGTTTTTTCAATACATGGACTTTTCAATATACATGAAATCATAATATACACATATTCTGTTGACAATTGATAGCATAATATATGAAATCAAAATACATGTAAAAAATAGTAATATATGTGATGTAGTAATCAATATTCTATTCCAAAATACATGAAAACATGTCTCAAAATATAATCAAATCTCCATATTTGAAATCAAATCAAATAAATGAATTAAATCCCAATATAATATTGGGAAATGAAAGCATCTTTGCATCATAATGGTGAAATCTGGAACAAACTCTTTTCAGATTGTGCAAATTCTTCTGCACTCATTCCAAAAAATTTGTCATCACAATGTCATTAGTGTTACCATTATCCTCATCATCCAGAGTATTCATGACACCTCTTCTCTCTGCCAAATATTTCCAATATGACAAAGCTCTTTCATAAGGAAACTTCTCAACCTCATAGGTCGACACATATACTCTCAAACAATTTTCCAAATTTTTGTCCAATCTATTTCGAACTTTAGATTTTACATATGATAATGCACTAAATACCCTTTCATCCTCAACAGATCCTAAAATCATCGTTTGGCATAATTCATACAAATTAAAATATTCACTCATACTATGTTGCAGGATACTACTGGGATATAAATGTTTCCAGAAACGTGAAATAGAACCCCTTTCATGGTGATTAGCAAATTGTGAAACTTGAGCAGACATTGTTGTTCCAAAATAGTTTGATTGGTTTGTCAAAAGATCTTTGTTGAGAATGCCATTGATTTCAATACCATTGAATACCATAGGTTTAGTGAAATGGCTAGCAATATTGCCCATGTATTTTTGAAACAAACCAATTATATTATGGTATTCATTACAAGGATTCCAAAATATCAAGTTAACCACACCCATAGCCTCAAGCAATTCATCTCTTTGAAAATGGTCTCTGATCTCTTTTGTCAATGATTCTGCTATGTGTTTCAGTTTAATTTTTGTATCTATTACAACTACATGAAATATGTTGTGTGTTATGGGCATTTGTTCAACTTCATTTGTAGCAATATCCATTCATTGAGAAAAACAATATAAAGGAATTTTCTTTTTATGGACATTAATACAAAGATGATCATTTATATTGAACTTCAAAAAGTTTTGAGGATCATTGATGTTTGTCAATGCTCTCCAACTCTCAAACATGGGATCCATAAAACTTTCACCAGATGCATACATCGTATCAATATGTAAGCAAATTCATTTTCTCACCCTGATGAAATCCATAATATAAATCGATCTTTCTTGTGCAATTTTGATCAAAGTATTCATTTCTTCCAACATTGGAAGAATACCACACAATGTGAGAAGTGTTTCAAAGTCAGTCATTCGTAATAGCAAATCCTTAGCCTTATCAACTGCCCTACGGTTTACATACATAAACCCTGCCAAGGATTGATATTCTTTGAAAACTCTATATGTCGGTTGATACATTGAAATCCATCTAGTATCCACGTCTTTTAAGAGTTTTTTACCATCAGTAACTCCAAGTGCAAACTATTGAAACTCTAAAAATATTTTTGGACTGCATGAAAAATAATCATGAATTTCATGGACAAGGTCTTCCACTCTAGCTACATTTGTAAATGTATCCACAATTTTATATGCAAGATTAATTCTATGAGCCATGCAATGAATAGGGATCAAATATGGGGTAACAGATGTTTGTAGTCTAACACAAAGACCATTCCTGTGTCCTTGCATTGTAGCAGCACCATCGGCTCCGACACATATTAACTTAGTGGCTATTTCCATTTCATTCATTCTTACTATTTCCTTTAAACTAGAAACAACAACATTGTAGATGTTTTCTGCATTGCAATTTTCCACCATCTTGCATAGTCCAAGTAAATGAGGTTGCCTTAAATGATTTTCCAATGTGTAAACATGCATGCAAATCCAAGATGTGTTGTCAACAATAGTCACCTCATCAATTGAAAGTGATATGAATTTGGCCTTTTTAATTTTCTCTTTGAGGTCATCCTGCTCAACCAATGACAGACATTTTGTAATTTCCCAACCACTTCGATCTGACCAATGGACGTTGGGTAAATTTTGCACATCAGCTAGTCGAAATAGAGATTTATAATCAATGAAATATGACATAGGTCTACCCTTTTTAAGAATAGTGAGTACAACAACAAACTGTAAACTTTTTGAAGCTAAAGTGAACTTTTCCATTTTTCGAAATTGGGCTTGAATCGTTGCACCTTTCTCAACCAAAGTTTGTTTTTCTTTCATTGCTTTATCATATTCTTGTGCATATCTGATATGGGCACACTCTGATGCATCCTTCCACCTATAATTTTTTTGTATTGGTCCATCACTTTCTTTTCTTTTTATATAAACCTTTCCACAATGTTTTTCTATTGTATCTTTCTTAACTTGCAATCTGTGATCTTTTTCATGTTTCTAGCTGTAAATTATGCATCTCAATTATGTTATTACCTCATTACTATTCTCTGGAAGCACTGGCTCAACAAATGGAAATTCTGAAACCCAATCAGGCTGAAATGATCTATTAATTGTCCATCTAGATGACCTGGCACGTTTATGTTTTTTAGAAGAAGATTCTCCGAAAGTGGGTACTGCATAAGAACTATTACTTTGTTTTCCATTTGGCGTGTTTGTTTCAGGAATCTCTTCATGTTGTTGTTCCATTTATTTAAGAAAATTTTCATCTGTGGACTTTTCAATATCGTAGTTATGTGGAAGTGGATTCATACGAGGGTCAACACTATTTTCTGTAGAGATAATACTAGGGTCAATACTCAATACCAGGGTCATTATCATTATTATTTTTAAAAGCATACATTCTATTAAAAGCATACCTTCTTTTAAAAAATTTAGATAAACAATGGACAAAGCCATACACCAAAAATCACCCTTCTTAATGAATGAAGACATTATATATGAAATGAACAATGAACAAAAATTAACTGGTTAGTAAGTAAAGGTGTTCATACCTTCAATTTGTGCAGATGTTGGTGGCTGACTGGAATTCAAAATATTACGAAAGTATTTGAGGATACTCCTTTTATCGGAACTGGAAGACTGGCCTCCCTTCTTTCCACTACCAACAGGTGACATTTTACCTATATAAAAAGAAGAGTAACAAGAAAATCATTTGAAAAATAGAAATAACTGGTTAAAGAGAGAACTACTATTCAAGACATCATAATATCTGACACATCACAAACCTCCTTATTGAGCATCGATGAACAAAAATGTATAAAAAAGAAATAAAATTGATAATAAAAACTTATCGACAAATGGTTGGCCCTGTATGTCAGTCGCCCTATGATAGTCGTAGTGGGACGGTCGCCTTGTGATAGTCATGGATAGACAATTGCCTTACGATAGTCACCTTATGACAGTCATGGTGTGACAGTCATGGTGTGCCAGTCATGGTGTCTCAGTCACACTATGACAGTCATGGCATGGCAGTCATGCTATGACAGTTATGATGTGGCAGTAACGTAGTGATAGTCATGGCGTGTTAGTCATGCAGTGTCAGTTATGTTGTGTCAGTCACACTGTGTCAGTTGCGTGGTGACAGTCGTGGAGTGCTAGTCGCCTTGTGCCAGTTGTGGCGTGTCTATCGCTTCTATCGGTAGCCTTTTGTCACTCGCTTCTACCAGTCACTTTTTGCGGTCGCCTAGTCAAGTTGAGACTATGAGTGTTGCTCCCAGCCTCCAGGGTTACCTATATATAGTGGGGGTACAAGAGGCGATTTGGGCGGGATAATTTTTTTTTAAAATAATTTTAGGGCGAATATTAGGCGGGAATACAAATTGTACAGGGGCGATTTTACCCTAAAAAAATTAATTCCCGTAATTTTTGGGCGAATGGGCCGACCTCTAGGGTCCCAAAAATAGCAAAATAAAAAATGTTAAAAACCTAAAATTCGCTATAAATTGTGAAATTCGCCCTTGTGCATAACCCTGTCTCAAGTGTTTTAGATGTGGTAAATTTGGACATCTTGAAGATGATTGTACAAGGGATGGCTATAGTTTTAGTGATGATGAATATGAGGATGCACTTGAAAGACCAAATAAAAACCTTCTAATGGCATTAGAAGAAGAAGTAGGTGATCCTATAGAAGACAAGCCAACATAAAATAAAGTTGTGGACAAAGGTAAACAAATAGAGGAATATTTTGAAAAGGATGGATATGATATCAAAGGAGAACTTATTTATGTCCTTGACACGGTAAAGAAGGTAAGAAAGCAACACTCTAAACATGAAATTCAGTTTCAAGAATGTGATGAAGAGAGAAGATTGCTTATAGAGGATTTAGAAAAATCAAAGGCTAAGGCAAAAAGGTTCAAGGATAACTTAGAAGCAAAAATCTTAGAATGTGAAAAGTTAGCACAAGAAGTGGCACTACTAAGAGAATATTTATAAGACTCCAAAGTCAAGCTAAAAAGGATTCAAAAATAGCTCAAAGAACTTAGATAAGTTCATCAAGATACAAAAGCCTACATCAAGCAAAACAGGTCTTGTATTTAGATAGGATCAAAATAAATAGGAAGGAGATTCAATCTCAAGTTTTGAAGGAGAAGAAATTTTATATGAAGATACTTCAAAAGAAGAAGAAAGTGTAAAAGAAAGTGAGACATCTGAGGATGAGTTGGACAATAGAGAGTTCAACAAGAACATGAACAATGCACAAAAATGATATATATGGAACAACAATTAGAATAGGTCAAGAGAGACTAGGAGACCAATGATGTCAAGGCAAGGAGGCTTCAATGGAAGATATTTTTTATGTCACAGGTTTGGGTACATGGCTTCATAGTGCAGGACACAAGAAAGACAGATATGGGAACATATAAATTTTCCATTGGTATTGCTACTCATGTAATAATTTTTGTTCATGATAGAAGAAGGTATAACTTTACTAGGAGAAATCCTAAAACATTTGCACCTCCAAGGAATAATAAAATTAAGTGTTACAAATGCAATAATAATGGTCACACAACAAAGTGGTGTAGAACAAATATACCAAAATAAATTATGAACAGGGACAGGAATAGAAACAGGAACAGGAACAAGAACATGAATATGAACAAGAACAAGAACAAGAACAGGAATAGGAATGTGGATATGAATAGGAACATGGATATAAATAGGAACAGGAACATGAACTTGGATATGAACAGGAACATGGATAGGAATATAGACATGAACGGGAACATGGACATGTAAAGAAATAGTCAAAGTAATCAAAAGGATTAGATAATAAGGAAAGAGGATAAAGGTAAAGAACAATGCTTTATGGGAGTATAAATACTCCCACTCCAAAATTAACCACCTCAAGGGGAGGTGGGGGAGGGGATAAGCTAAGAGGCTCATTCTTGGTCCCGAGCCCTAAATGTGACCCTTTGCCATTGATGTCAAAGGGTAGAGATTTGGTATTTGAGAAAAGAGGAGAGAGCTTTGATCCAGGGTGATCAATGTCCCATGGGGAGAAGAAAAAAAGAAAAGGTAAATTTTCGTTAAAAATAATTTGGGTTTCCATCAATGACAAAGGGGAAGATTATTGGATATTTTGAGTCCTTAAGTCAAAGTTATCATTGATGTCAATACATGAAGTCATCATTAAAAGTCAAGGAAATTGTCAAGAAACAAAGTTTTCAAGAGTTGTTATTGATCTCAAAAAATAAGCCACTGATGATGTCAAAGGTCAAGAGGAATAAAGCAAAGGTTAAAGTCAAAAGGGCTCTATAATATTTTTTATTATGTGGAAGCATAAGTTAAAAGGTTTTTCATAAAAACCCAAGGAAGACTATTGCAAAGCTAAAAAAAGGTTTAATATTTATTTAATAAAATATTTAAATTCAAAGTGAATTTAAATTGTATTAATAAATATTATTTATACCAAGGTGTACAATGGAAGATGGTCTTAATAAAACCAAAGGGTTTAAAGAATTAATTTATAAAATTTAAATTCAAATGAATTTAAATATTTTATAAATTAATAAGTTCCAAAGGAAATTCGAGCGTCGAAGTCTAATAAGGTTGGAGGTAATTCGAGTGCCAACGTGTTTGTATAAATGAGGTAAAGGAATATATAAACCATGCCTTAAGAGGTATTTTAATTATCCTCCCTCGAGCATTTTAAAGTATGCAAATTTGAATTGAAGAGCTCATGCAAAAAAGAGAAACAAATCCTATGTTTTATGTGCCAGAGAATAAGGACAAAAATGAAAGCACTAAAAAATTGGAAGCCATCTGGGCAACATGGCCTAGTGGCAAGGAGGCATTGGTTAAAGTGTTTGAGGCACCAAGTGACCTACATTCAAAATGTGGTAGCAGTGAATTCTAGTGTTTGTGTTGGTGTTGGAAGCGCCAAGGGAATGGCGCATGTTTTGCTTGGCAAAGCGGGGATGTTTATTGAGCACGTGGTGCTCTTCACACCTCAAGATAGCACCTAGATTGCACAACATTTGGATTCGTAACTAGGGCGTTGGGTGAAGGCTGTGCTATGAGTTTGATTCCCACCGAGGCCAAGGTAATAAAAATTGTGATTTTTTTTATATTGCCTAAGTTGACACGAGGTCTTAGGGAGTTAAAAGGGTTGCTTAAAATATTTTTATTTTGATTATTGATCTTTTAAAATTTGGAGGAATAAGGTGCTTTCTTTAATTTTAATAAAGTGTTGGTGTCACATTGAGTTGTTGAATTTATAAAAGGATAAAGGGAACTTCTAAGCATTGAGTTATTTTTAAAAGAAGAGTGCATTGAATATTATTTTAGTTGGGGAGATCATAAGGTGTAAGTGGTATATTAATTTTTGTAAATGTTGATGAATGATTTCTTAAAGGTGGAGTGATAAGGTGTATATTTGTCTTGATACTTACATTGTATTTTGAGGAAGATTATTATCTAATAATTTCTTTGAGCTTGGAAAAAGAGTGTTTATGTTTGTGGTAGATTTATGAGATTCCTCCATCATCAAGAAAAATGTATGAGCACATTCTTCCTTAGTTAAATTGATTGGTTGGTTTTTTGGAAAATAATTTTGGAGTGAAAAGGACTTGATTAGGGTTTCCTATTGAATAAGTTGAGTTAATGCTTCAAGGTTTTCTGGAATAAAGAGTTGTTAAAAACTTGTTATATAAGCATTGTTGTTGAAGTCATTGGTAGTGTGAAGAACTTTAACTAAGGATTGAGTATTATTGCTATGAGAAGATTTTTTTATAAGCATTGTTTTTGAAGTGAGTTGTTGAGCAAAGAACTTGAAATAGAGTTTTAAAATAACATGAGTATCATTGTTATGTGATATTTTATGTTGAGCATTGTTGGAAATATTTTGAGTTGAGTTATCATAAGTTTGGACTAGGGTTTGTAATAAAGGTTTGTATCATTGAGTGTTTGGTTAAGTAAAGTTGGTTGAACCTAGTCAAATGGGTATGTGAAGTGATTGTTCAAGTTCCATAAAACAAACTATTCTATATTCTCATTTGAGTTGAGCAAGTGATTGAGCATTGAGTTGTATTTGAAGCATATTGAGTCTCTAATAATTCTCATTATGTTTCTAAGAGAGTGGTTGAAATAAATTGAGCATTGTGATTAGTATAGAGCATATTGAGTCTCTAACAATTCTCTTTATGTTTCTATGATATTGGACAAGTTCTTTGTGGACTTATTGAGCATATGTGGACAAGTTCTGTGTGGACTTGTTGAGTAGATTTGGACAAGTTATATGTGAACTTGTTGAGAATATTGAGCAAGTTCTGTGTGGACTTGTTGAGAAGATTTAAGGCACGTATTTGAGGAGACTTGTGGACTGATTTTGTGTGAGCTTTTGTGGAAGCTTACAATATAGATTTGGATAAGTTCTTGAGAGGACTTATTGAGCAAAAATTTGAGCAAGTTCTAGAGAGGACTTGTAGAGAAGATTTGAGCAAGTTCTAGAGAGGAATTGTGGAACATATTTGGATAAGTTATAGAGAGAACTTGTGGATAGATTAGTGTGAGCTTTTATGGAATCTTACAAGGCAAATTTGAGACAAGTCTTTGAGAATATTTGAGAGCACAGTTGATTGATTTGATCAAAATTTGAGTTAAGGTTTAGGGCAGATCCAGCAGAGTTGAGTCAAGCCTTGAGTTAAGTTTTGGGTATGGAGATTGAGGACAGATTTATTCTATACTGAAGGATTGTGTTTAGTGTAGATTTGAGGATAAATTTTTGTGCAAATTTGATGATAGGTTTATGCCAGACCAGAGACATCGATTGAGTATATTTGTGCTCGACCAAATGATTGTGTTTAGTACAGATTTAAGACAAAGCTTTGGAGGTGACAGAGCAGAGAGGACATTAGTCTCTAGTGGATAGAGATCCATTAGCCAAGGTAGTGAGGATAGGTCTTTTGAGTGGGGATAAAAGTCTTCAATGGAGAGATATCCACAAGCCAATGTAGTGGAGGTAATAGTCTTCTAGAGGATCACCAACTAGAGCAGAGGAGAAGGATTTCTCCTGTGGATAGAGATCCATGAAATTGATTCATGGGATTGGAGGTCCATTAAAATTATAATAGGGAAAGGATTCCCAAGAGATTGATTGAGAATATTTTAGTAAAATATTTTCTCCATGGAGTAGCCCACAAAATTGTGTTGTCTCTATTTTGTGTGGTGATTTATGCATTGCTTTTATTACTATTTTTGATATTGCTATCTATACATTGCATAATATTGTTTGGGAAAGAAAAGTAAAAAGTAGCCTTATACTATTCACCCACCTCTTAGTATAAGCTTGTGTTCTTCATAGCCAAAATAGCTAGATAATCCACAAGCGTGTAGTTATCTATACAAAATACGGTCACTAATGTGAATGATGTATCACCACTTATAAGACTATTCCACTAGTAGGCATGCACTTAGGGCCTATTGTTGGATATGGAAGTCATCCCATGATGTTACGTTAAACCGAAGGAACAAAGGAGGTCAAGCATAATAGTAGTGTCATTGGAGGCTTTTCCTTTTGTTTTATGTCCCTCATTCTTGTGATTATTTGTTTGTGGTGTTCTTTTGTCTTTTATTCTTATTTTTTTTGGAATGTGGACGTTGCCTTTGTTTTTTGCCTATTTTATGACTTTTCTTATGCTTGTCCCTTTTTTTATCCTCAAGTCATATTTTGATCATGTAAATGATAGGATGAGTAGGGGAAACCATTCTTTGGATGGTGATGTCTACACAAGATGTTCTCATCCCTAGAATCAATATTTGCTTAAAATATGACATGTGAGAATGGTCGCTAAAAGAAATCGAATAAACCAAAGATAGTTGTGAGATGTGTAAGAACTTGTCAACTAGAGGTGATGTTTGATTGACTTAACTTGTGAGTGGTCAAAATCACATAAAACACTATATAATACATAATCCTAATAAGGGGAGTGGACAACCAAGTGGTGATGCTAACAAGTGTGTGTTTTAATCCATTATGAGTGCATTTCTATAGGGGAATGTACAACCATAGATATAGAAGTAAAAGAGAAGTGATGCATATATGTTATGGATGCAGTATGAGAGATATAGCATGTAGGAAAATATATATAAGAAGAATTTGTGAAACTCAGCAAGATGATATTGGGAAATATTTGGAAATAAATGGATATATAAAAATATGAATAGAATAGGGAACAGTAGATGCAAGGTTATGCATAAAGGGTTGGATTCAAAATGTACTTTGTAAAAAAATGGTGAATCATAAGCAAATCAAATCAATAATATTCACACCAAAATTTGGGGTATTTTAAGTCGTAAAAGGTAAGGTCATATTTGGGGTAAATTTTAACCTATTAAATCACCTTATAACTTCATAAAAATACCATGATTAGATCAGTCTCGAAAAGAGCTTTCCAACGAGTACAAATATGTATATTTTTGGATATATGTTATGGCGAATTAACCCTAAGAAAAACATGGTCCTAAAAATTTTAGGTGAATGGGCCGACCTCGAGGATCCTCATATTCACCAATTTCCAATTTTGGAAATCCTAATATTCGCCCAATTTGTGAATATTCACTACTATGCATAACCCTGAGTAGATGTGGTTGCCCTAGTATGTGGGGGGTGCAAAGATCATGAGAGATAAATGTAAAAGGGAAAATGCATGTGATTGCTAAGAATGAGAAGAGTGAGAAGCTAAAAGAGATGGTGAAGAAAGAAATAATGAAGAAAGTCAACGAAGAGGGGTGAAGGAGACAAAGAAAGGAGGAAGAAGAAAAAAGGAGAAGAGGAGATAGAATTATCATAGGTATGTAGGCACGTGAAGTGTGGCCATACAAAAATGCAAAAAAAAGGAGAAGAAGATAAGGAAAATGGAATTCTAGCATAGGTATGTAGCCACTCGAAGCATGACCATACAACAATATTAGATTACAAGAAAAATAAGAGAGAGGAGAAAGAAAGAAATAGGAAGGTAACCTAAGAACATGTTAAGTGGAAAATATTAGGTTGTGAATGACTCAGTGGAGTGATGACGTGGCTAGGATTCTGGTATTTGGTATAGCTAGATAGCTTTTGGAAATAGTGGGGTGTGGATGTGAAAGACTCGTGTGTTAGTGTGGGGTGAGGTATGGGAGGCACAGTGCTTTAAAATCTAGTAGAAGAGGTGGTGTTTTCAGATTATGGAGGAGAGTCATCAAGCAACACGTTTTGGATGAGGTATTCAAAGGTGTTGCACTTGTTGATTGCATGCCCTGATTGTTGAAAAATTGGTTCTTCTTGTAGTTCCTTGGCTTGGGGAGAAGTGGGTCGATGAGGCAGATTTTAGGTAACAGGAGGAGTCCTACATGAATTATTTGGTGGAAAGTGTAGGAAAGTGGCTCTGAAAGGATAGGTATGGGGTATATGTAAGGCTCAGGTGGTGATGAGTATGAGGGAGGAGGGATAGGCATGGATGGTGGGACTATGGACCTGGGTTCTAGTGGAGGTTGTGTGTTGGAACAAGGGATAGACATAGAAGAGGATGAGTAAATATGGGTCAGAGCAAAACAAAATAAAATTGAATGACATCGATACTGACTCAAATGTAAATTAAGGTTGTCAAGGTGGGAGAGAATGTGTTAGATATCGATAGGAGGAGAGGGAATAAAGGTAGGGAGAGAACGATAGCCTAATGGAATGGTTGCAGTAGGGTATGGATGAAAATACAAGAATGGATGAGGGGAAGAAGGAGGATATTGATATTGGTGAGGTGGTGGTGGTGTAGGTTGAAGCGAAATACCATGAAAGGGGATGGAGATATCAAAAAAATAGGTGGATCTTGTGATTCCTACAAGGAGTGACATGGCCAAGATGGTTGGGCATGCAAAATAATGGCTTGGGAGAGAATATGATGAAGAGATTGATCATATGGTGATATCCCATTTGGTAGGGGTGTAGGTCATCATGAGGAGTGTGTGCTAGTAGGTGAATTCCCCCTGTTAGGCAAAAATTAGCCAAGTGAAGGGCACTGAGCTAAAGAGGCTAGTAAGTAGGGATATCTTTCATTGAATAATGGAGGAGGGGATAAGCCCCTTGAATGAGGATATGGAGAGTGGGAGTGCTCTTATTTATTTGCAAATAAGGATAGGGAAACCTGACTATCACTAGAGTGAGGAGAATAAGAGGAATCTCTATGGTCGGGTGAATGAGGTTGGGATAGTGTGTCATGGTCTGAATGTAGTGATATAGATGAATAGAAAATATGAATAGGGCTAGTTGACACTACATGATTGATCGATATGATTGGTTTTGGAAGGGGCATCAAGGGTTCCTACATGATGGAGCGGTGGTATTCTTGAGATGTAGATCTAGAGTAATGTGTCTCCATAAAGATGTCATAGTTGACGATAGTCAACCTGTAAGACAAATGTACTAACAACTTAAAAATGATATATAAAGCAAATATGCTTCCATTGTATAACATAAAGTGTAAAGTGTGTGTGAGGTGCGACATGAATTGTGAATGTGTTAGTATGTGCAATCACTAGGGATGTGTAGCTAGGAAAGCTAGGCATTGAATGTGCATAGGTGGATAATATTAATAGGTTTAGGCTCTATGATTCATTCGAGGTTGGCTAGTTGATAGGCCCCAAAACCAAATTTGTGTGTGAAAATATAAGGACCCAGCCAATTTGGGATGAATTTGTCTTGTTTTTGATGGGGTTGACTAGTGATTTGTTGGTTTTCTTTATGAACCAAGTCACTGATCTGGAATTCATGTTGGTGTAGCTTATTTTTGTAGGCATAATGAATACAATCTTGATAAACATATGTGTTCTCTATGGCATGGATGCAATGTTCATCTAAGAGATTTAGTTGGTCCAGTCTAGTATGGCGAGTAGTTTCATCATTGGTGAAGTCCTGCATGGATATGCATAGAGAGGGTATCTCAAGTTCCAGAGGCATAATGGCTTCGATGCCATATACTAAAGAAAAGGTGGTTGCCCCAGTGGGAGTAAAGATACTTGTGCGGTAGACCCACAAGGCCAATGGCATTTTATTATGCCAATCACAATGAGATTTTGTGATAGTTTTACGAAGGATAACACATATAGTTTTGTTAGTAGCTTTAGCCTAGCCATTACCTTGTGGGTAGTACTAGGTAGGGAAGTTATTATGAATGCTGAATTTGGTGTATATGGCATGAACAATTTTATTTTAAAATGGCATACCATTATGAAAGATGATTTGTGAGGGAATTCCGAAGTGACAAATGATATGATCAGTAATGAATGTTGCTATTTTAGCTCCCATGGTTTGAACAAGTAGGATAGCTTTGACCCACTTTTGTGAAATTTTCAGTGGTAGTGATAATAAAATTATGGTTGCTAGAGGAAGCAGGTGATATTTTCCCAATAATATCTAGGTCCCATTGCGAGAAATACCACATAGATTGGATGGGCTAGAGTGCTTGTGAAGGTAAGTGTGTGAGGTTAGCATGTTTCTTTCACTTGATGCATCATTTGACATACTCATATAAATCGTGTTCCATTTTGGGCCACTAGTAGTCCATGTGTAAAATGTGCTTAGTGATGGCCATGCCACTAAAGTGGCCATTACAAGTTCCATCATGGGTTTCTTGTACCACTCATTGAGCTTCTTGTGGTTCAAGACAACATAAAAGAACACCATCGTGACTACGATGGTAGAGTATGTCCCCCAAAAATGTATAAAAATTTATCCTTTATTTGAATGCTCGACGATGAGCATGTGGTATGTCACAAGGTAGAAAGTCTAATTTGATTTAATCCTTGATATAAGAAAACCAAGGATTATTTGGTTCTGTGTGGATGACATGGATGCCATCGTCATCGATTGGGCACAAAGAAGAAATAGTGGATTGTATTAAAGTGTGGATGGACACATGTGTCATGTAAAAGAGGTGGTTTTGTGGTATTAAATACCTTAGGGAAGCCATTATATCTGTGAAATGATTTAACAAGCAAGGAGTAGCCTATATATCATACCACTCAAGTTGAGTGAGGAGTTGTTGAGCAATTTGTTTGTATTTTTGGAGTACTAGGTAACGAGATTGCAAAATATACTTGACTTTATTGATGACAAGAAGATAATCACCAATGATTTAAAGGCATCTAATATTCATAGAGAGCATCCATTTTAAGTCGAGGATGAGAGCTTCATATTCAGTGTTGTTATTTATGCAAGGAAAACCTAATTTGAAGGAAAATGGGAGAGGTTCCCCATCAGGTGTGAAAATAACGACTCCAAAACCCCTAGCATGAGTGCAATGGGAGCCATTGAATATGAGTGTTAGGTCAGCTGGTGCTTCATGTTTGACATATTCCTCAACTTCAATGATGTGAAAGATGGAATCATGAAGAAGATAAATAATGTGTGGTTGTTTGTCAGGAAACGTAGCATCAACAAGTTGGTCGGTGATGACCTATCCCTTGATGGAATTTTGAGAGATGAATTCAAGATAAAATTTGGTAAGAAGCATAATCCATTTAGATGTACAAGAGTTATGATAACTTTTTTTCATCATGTAGCATAATGGATTATCGTGAGTGATGAAAAATATGGTGTGGTTAAGCATGTAGTGGCATAGATTTTGTATGGCAAAGATTACAACCAGGCATAACTTCTCCATGTAGGTGTATCAGGTTTTGTAGTTGACCAAAATATGGTTGATATAGTAGATGGTTTGCTCATGATTGAGCACATTCTTTGGAGCCAATAATATTCCCTTTACAAAATTTATAGCAAAAATATATATAAAGAATGGCAATTGTTGATTTGGTAGAGATAGAACTGGTGGTGATGTAAGACAGGATTTGATTGAGTAAAATGATTTTTGGTAGTTGGTATACCATTTGAAGGCAACCCCTTTTTGTAAAATATTATTAAATAGTTTATGCTTATCATATAATTGGGCAATAAAGTGATGAATAGATTGAATTTTGCCCTGTAGACTATGTAAATGCTTGATATTTGTAGGAGGAGGTATCTCGATGATGGTTTTGACTTTGTTGGGGTTGACCTCAATGCCTCAATGAGAAAAAATGAACCCCGATATTTTACCTGAAGTGACACCAAAGAGACACTTATTTGGGTTTAGCTACACATTGTGTTCAAGAAGCTGATCAAAGATCTTGCAAAAATCTACAAGATGTTGTGAACATTATTTCAATTTGGTTGAGGTTGTCATTGTAGTCTTCCACGATTTTGTGAATGTAGTCATGGAAGATGTAATTCATGGTTCACTGGTAAGTTTTCCCAATGTTCTTAAGGCCGAAGGGCATGACCTTGTAATAGAAGGTCCCCTAGGGGGTTGTAAAATATGTCTCGTATTTATCGATAGGATTGATCTTGATATGATTCTAACTGAAAAAGCTATCTGTGAGGGATATCATTTCATGGCCCATGATGGAATCGACCAATGATTCAATGTTGGGGAGACGAAATTTGTACTTTTGATAAGCTTTGTTCAAATTCTTGAAATCAGTGCAGATGCAAACTTCGTCGAAGGGTTTTGGTATGGGAACCATGTTGGATACCCATTATGGGTAATCAATGGATTGTATGAATCCCACATCAAGGAAATTTTGGAGCTTCGATTTTATCATTAAAATGACTGTAGGATGCATGCATTGCAAATTTTTTTTGATGGGATTGGAATCCCCATCAAGTGTGAGGTTGTGTACAACTAAGGATGGGTCGAGTCTAGACATGTCCATGTAGGACCAAGTGAAAAATTTAATGCATTATTTAAGAAAAGTGGTAAACAAGGCACATTACTCTAAGGAGAGGTTGGTAGTGACTTTAACTATGTGTGGATTTGTGGGGTCATCACAAATGTCAACATCGATGGCATCCTATACAAGCATGTGGGAACCATCTTGGAGTTGTGCTAGGATTAGACTGAGGTGGAGGTCATTGATAGTCTTCGGTAAATCAAATTCATCATCCAAGTACACATTCATATGATTAACCCATGAAATGTAAGGTGGAGTGGATGGCAAAGGAGCATTGGAATCATGCAGGATGGACTATGATAGCAAGAAGTCCTATGATTAATATGTAGGGGAAATGTGGGTGAAGTCAATGAAGTTAGGATTGGGTGCATTATTGTGATCCAGAGGAGACGTATACCGAAGAGGGAAGAATAAATCAACATCAACCATGTTAATGAAGGTGGTGGAGATAGTGCTCTATGATGAGTCTGAAAATGAAGATCCAAGAGTATGTGAACGACATGGCAGATTCAACGATGGGCGTAGAACCACAGGTGGATAACGAGGTTGAGCTATAGAATAGTGAGTTTGTCATCACCTAGGCAATGGTATGAATGAATTTATAGGCAATGGAGGGAGAGGTGAAGGAGTGTGCTCTAAGTGAGGAGAGGTGAGGGAAAGAGTAGTAAAATTTTCAACCAACTCATCAATGCAATAAGCGGTAGTAGTTTCAAAAAGTGGTGTTTCATGGAAGAAGGTGCACAAAAAGTTGGTAGTGGAATGGGGAATGGACAATCATTGAATATGTCTATATTGGAATTATCTTCTAATGAGTGTGCAAAAATTGTTGGAGGATTGAGGGATAGATATTGAATCTCATCTTCGAGTGTATGGATGACTACAGGGTGATAGCCTAGCTTGGATTTATCTATGGGTAATTGAACGTGAGGGTTGATAGGTGCTCGTAGGCCTTGTTTATAACATCTTTTCAAAATACACACCAATTAAAATGTTGAAGGTAGTGTAAGGTGAAGTGTGGGTTGGGTATGTGGTCTAAAGTACAAAAACAAATTAGATTACAATGGTCGGGGCACAACTATAGGGAGCAATGAGTCTAGACCTGCATAAACAAAGTTGGTACGATTATTTAGTGGATCAATGGGGATGACAGTACCAATGGTTAGCAATGAGGCTGAAGGGTGGCCAAAATCAAGGGTATATTGGATCGTAGGAGGATGAATGTGAGCATCATGAATATTGTATTCACCCAAGTCAAAGTTCATCATAAAATTAGAAACTTGGGGTGATGTATGAGGTGGTGAATGAGATGGTGATTTTGAGTCAGAAGAAGAGGATGAAAACTGGGAATCACGAATAGTAGGAGTAGAGAAATGGAATAATTGGATGTCTAGGTGAGAGGTGCATTTTTACCAATCATGGCATTCAGCTATAGTGGAAGGGATTGGATGACTTGCATGTGGAAACTATGAAGTGGGGTGAGTAGGCCTAGGTGTTAGGATACAGGAAGAGGTGAAAGATCAAGATTGAGGATAGAATGGAAGTGAGAGTGTTTGAGGAGTAGGGAGGAGAGGAGGTTTTACTGAGGAAGATGGATGTGCTGAAGCAATAGGCCATAAATATGGTGGTAAAAAATGTACATACATGGGAGGTGGATCCGTGGAAGAAGATGGTTGAGGAGGGGAGACCAGATATGAGTTGTATATATTCTTAGTTGTCTTGCTGGAGAGTAATATATATTGCTATCTAAAATAATAGATAGACTATTAGTATCCTATAGTGGCTATTTGTGGGTCAGGAGGTATTTGAACTGCCGACATCATGGTTTGTAATAATGTGCTCTAATCCTATGAGCTACAGGTCCCGTCTCCATTGTATCTACGCCTAGTGGTCCCCACAAAAAACTTTTATTTCTTCAGTTGACTATGAAAGCTAGTATCTATAAGATAAGAGTAGGTATTACGTTCCAAAGTGTAGAGTAGGAAAGAAATAATGTCGAGGTTTTGAAAAGAAGATGACCTCTGAATAGAAATAAGAGACAAATTTTTATCATCCTAGCATCGAGCTATTTTTCCTAGGTCTAGAAAATTTATAAGAATTACTTGGGGATCCAATCAAGCATAACATTTAGTATGTGGTCAGTGCCAATATACAGAATGAAATCAAGAGATGTCCTCTTTTGCATGTGGCTCTCGTGATCTAACAAATGTTTGATTGGGATTGAATTTATATTGAGATAATCTTCAGCAAAAAAAATTATAGATAGATGCGATATCCATGATTTGGATATTTTATTGTTTGATTGCGTGCAAAGTAGATTTATGTATGAATACTGCTCAAGTGAGGAATTGGTAATGAAACGTATGAAATGTGATGATGAGTTACATGATAGATGTAAATGGTGTTAAAATATTGAAAAGTGGGACCAAAAGTAAGGAAATGGGAATAGGAATCTATAAAAATAAATAAAAGGTAAAAATAATGTGATGATGGTTGGTTTTCATGGTGGGGTGTGAACCAATGTTTGCATGGCAGAGTGCAAACTAGGGTAGTTCAAAGTATAAGAACCATTTTCGTGCATGCAAGGTTAATTTTTGCTATGAAAAATTGTGAGGAGACAAGTGAGGAAGAGTTTGTGAAGTAGAGCACTATCGAAATCTCAAGTTGATGTTGAGATGGCAGGAGGGCGTGCAAGCATGAATGGCCGACACAGTACACCACCAATAGGTGCACGAAACCGAAACATTTTTTAATTATGTAAATTAATGAGTACATAAATATATGTTGGAGTGTAAATGAATATGTGCATGTTGTGTTTGATTGAAATGTGTGCACAAAGTGTCAAAAGTGGCCAAATGGGTATCCAAAAATGTTTATTATTTTTTGTTTTGATAGTTGGATTGAAATGTTTGAATGTGTGGCATGTGGCGTATGTGTAACAGTTAAATTTGTTCTTGTTGTATAAATGGTATATTTTTTTTGGAATTTGGTTGAAATTTCACTATGAAAGGCCAAAATGGGTATCCAAAAATGTGATTTATTTATTGTTTTGGATTATTTTTACAAGTCATGTGAATGAGTACCCTGAGATGTGTGTGTGTGAGGTTTGAATTTGTTGTGCGGTATGAAAGATGTATTGTTTTTGGAATATGTTTGAACTTTGTTTGAGAAAGACCAAAATGGGTATCCAAAAATATGATTTGTTTGATGTTTTGTAATGTGGTGGTGTGTTTTGTAAAGATATACCTCGATATGTCTACTTGTGGGGTTGTATTCTATTTTGTGTGCAATAAATGTGTTGTTTTTGCATGTGAATGAAATATTTACCATAAAAAATCTTAACGGGTGGCAAAAAATACCCTCCTTGTAGGGTTTGCATGGTGGGGTGCAAACCAAGTTTACATGGTAGTGTGCAAACCAGGTTCGCATGTCGAGGTGCGAACACAAATATTTTTTTAAATGTGTGGTGCATGAGATATGCTGCATAATGTTTGGATATGATGAATAATTTATATATAATTATGAAAATGAATTTATATACATGTGAAATTGATGAAAATTTTATGTGATGTTTTTGAATGAAAACAGGTGAGGAAGATTGAATTGTGGCATCATGTGCAGTCGTTGAGAAATACCTTGGGTAAGAAATGGAAAAATGAGGATGGGGAGTGGATGAGGAGGGTGTGGATTAAGGGTGTGTCGAAGGTAGCAAGTATTTATGCTAATAAGGTGTATATATTGGCATTGTGCGAAAGGTGGGATCTAGATAGGAACACCTTCCATATTCTCAGGGGAGAGATGATAATTACACTGGAGGACATATACAAGATTTACAAGTTGTCAATAGGGGGCACTACAGTGATGGTGGCACTAGATGGCATGTAAAAGGATGTGTTGTAGTGAACATTTTGTGCAAGGTGGGAAGAGGTACTATATAGAAGGGAGTTGACTATGAATACTATTGGCATAAGGGCATGTTGTCTAATCACAAATGTATGATAATGCTTATGATATTGGCATATGCTCTGCAAAATAGTTTAGGAGTAAATTTCTCATGGAATATGATGGGTATGGTATGCAATATGGTAGAGCATGAGGTAGTGATTTCATGGGCACCTGTGTTATTAGCACAAGTTTATAGGGAGTTGCATGAGGTGGTGCGAGCAGGGCTGTCAGGATTGAGTTGTAGCCCATTGTTGTAGGTTTGGTCCTAGGAATATATCATGGTAGAGCAACCATCATTGTTGCCTTATAATGTGCATGAGTTGATGGATAAATTTGTACCCTATGCCTTGAAATGGTGTATGAATATGGAGAAGGGGACGAAGAGGGGACATGAGGGTGATGGCCTATTTTGGAGGAGGAAGCTAGGTGATTTGGAGCTAAAGCATATCCAGTGGAGGCCCTAGAAGGGTGGGTAGTGTGGAAGAAGGATAATGAGAAGTTATCGAAGATCCATAAAGGGCGATGGGAGGTGGGGTGTTATGGGTGACAAGTAGATTTCTTCCCATTTAGCAGGGTCATGCGATAGTTTGGGCTATGATATGGGAGACTAGATCCATATTTTATGATATGGAGGATGTAGGGTGATCTAAGAGTGAAACCTAGAGTACCTCCATTAGGTGTGGTGAGGGATCCACCAATGGTGATTCCTAACATGGATGATGCAGGGATGAATCCTAAGTATGATGTATGGTGGGCCATGCAAAGGTGGGAACCAAGAGTCGAAGTGGTATATGGCTGGGTGCATACAATGGTATGATTTCTTAAAGTGGATAGGTATGCACCAAGAGAGATTCAAAATGTGTAAGATGTCGGGTCAAAGGAGGAGATAGAGAATCCTCTTTGATGATAGAGATGATGTTAAGATGATGGGGTAGGATTCCTGCTATAGGGTTGCTAGAGCAATAGGCCAGCAGTTGAGGCCAACCTATAGATGAGGTATTTCCTATGAAGGAGGAAGGAGGTTGTATAGTAGTAGATGATAATGTAGGGTCTCCTCAGGGTGGGTTACTAGGGTAGGAGTTGGGTGGAAAGATCCAGCCTGTATATGGTATGGTGATGATGGAGGAGGATGATGATAGAGGTATGCTAGATATGTCATTTGACATCTAGGATATGATGGATGATCATGATGAACTGGAAACTCTAGGATAGAGGGTGTGGGATCTAGAGGGAAGACTTAATAAGAGCAATATGGATTGGTTCCTAGATCAAGGGAGATGGTTGGAGGATCATAAGGATCTACATAAGATATTGGTAACAGATGAGTAGGAAAATCATGTAGAGAGGTATGAGCTAGATATATAGTGTGAGGAGTTAAAAGGATAGCTTGTAGTGCAGTAGATGAGGCATGTTGAATGTGTGGGAGATATATGATGCCAGGTATTGGAGACCATGGCTATTGAGGAAATATTGAAGTTAGAGATCACAGTGTTATAGGAGACTGTACAACAAGCATAGGATGACATAGATGTGATACAAGTTGCATATGATATGGACATAGAGATCTTGCATAGAGATATAGAGAGACAATAGTAGGTATAGGAGGAGGCTGATCATGCTAGGATAGTAGGTGAGTAGGTCATGGTTGAGGTAGCAGGTCTAAGGAATAAGATGATATATCTAAGGGTTGATGTGGCTTGTTGGAAATATGCACATGTAGATGTGTTAGACTGATATTTGAGGGAGGTATCAATGAGGGTACAATGTGAGATTACCCAAAATTTGTATGTTCATGCAATTCAAAATTATGTAGGGTCACAATCAAGGTCGAGGTTGTGGTCATGGAATCATATGCAATAATAATAGATTCGATAGAGAGCTCCATTGATAATGCCTAGAGAGCTAAGGATGGAAGCACCAATAGTGTCATAAGTAGCGGGAGGTACCCCTGGGTTAGACAGGACTACATTTATTATGGTGGTGTAGTTAGAGGAGGCTACTCCAAAGTCAAATGAGGTAGTAGAGGCATTACGGGTGGGGTTGGTGGTGACAACACAGGAGGGGAGTGGTGAGATTACTAGCAGTCAGAAGGACTAATATGTACTATAGATGTATTCTATTTTTGTATCCTAAGGGTATTTTGACCATAATATATATACATGATTTTTGTGGTGGTTTTATATACATGTGTCATGATTTTATATGGATGAATGTGTATTTTAACATTACGTTTATGTGTAATGTAGGATAGGTGAATGTATGATGGGTGAATATGTATGCATGTGGTAGAATTTAGGAGAATGATATCATTATATATTAGATGTAATTTTTAATGATATGATGTAAATGAGAAAATGTAATATAGATGCCATGATCAATGTATGTGTTTGATGAAATGCATAGAGGAAGCACTTGTATCGTAATAGAACTAGTGGCAATGTGATACATTCCATTATATTAGGGATGTAGGATGGTATAATAATTTGAAGTAAAGTCAACTATTATAGTTATAGAAAACAAAGCTCATGAGAAACTAAGGGTTCAACATAACCCATAACTAATCTGACTAGATCAAAGCCTATCATGGACTAGTGTGTAGGATGAGTGATGTTCATTTATCCATTTTGAGGGAGGTAGGACTAACTCATTACAAACGTAGCCAAAATAGCTAGCTCATCCACAAGAGTACAATAATCTATACAAAATAAGGTCACTAATGTGAATGATGTGTCTCCACTGTTAGGACTAGAATTGAATGAACAAAATGAGATTCATTATTGATACAAATGGGTTACAATATATAGGCATAAGCCTATATGAAACACATGACACTTGTCAAGTGAAACTGACAAGTGTCAAGGAAGGCATAGTGCACATTACATTAATTCTAACATTCCCCCTTAATGTGCACTATCCTAACTAAAGAAAAAAACAAGTCAACATTAGGTAACATTCCCCCTTAATGTTGACTTCTCTAAAAAAAATTCTACATCCTCCTTTATTGCTGATTTGGTCTAGGCTCGTGCTCTTTGCGCTTGGCTCTCCAACTATGAATAATGCTAGATTCATTGTGTATACATCTAGGTCTATTTCCTCAGGGTCAGCCACTTCCACAGGTCTATTGCCTCTGGGTCAACCATCTAAGTGCCTCAGGGTCATCATGGGTGCCTCAGGGTCAGCCACTTTTGGGTTTGTTGCCTCTGCAGGTCATCCTCAGAGGATGTTGCCTCTCATAGGTCATTGACTAGCTCCACCATAAATACCAAATCCCTCCTTATGGTGAACTCAATCTAGAATGTGTTGTTCTCTACCAAAAATGCACCTTAATACAAAGTAAAAATGAGCCATATAAGAGTGTCGGTGCACTCAATACAATAAAATGAGCCATAGATCCAAATATGGAGGAGAAGAAGAAATAAGAATAGAAGAGAATCTTCTGAAGTGTCTTCGTCTGTAGTCTTCAGAAGTAGATCCAAAAAAACCTCGGATAGAGTCTAGGGTGTCTATGTCTATAGTCCCTAGAATAAGTGTCCTTATGGTAGTCACCTCATCTTACCGGAATGCATGGGTAACCATCCGTTGCATTCGCCAAGTAGAAAGAGGAGAATACTAGATACTAGGTTCACTTACAAGTGCCTTGGAAGTGTCAGGTACACCCGAGAGTGAACTCCAATATAGAAAAACTTTGGGGCTAAAAAAATCAATTGAAATAGCCTCAAAATTACAATATTACACTACCATTGTGTTCGTCGCGTAAAACCGTTTCCAATGACTATAAATACCCCTATACTTGTATGTGATTGGGGCCTTCAATCATGTGGAAAACAATACCATGCCTATCTAGGTAGTAAATAGACAACTTCGCTCAATGGCGGCATCGCCCTCAGGTGAAAAAAATAGCATTAAAATTTCCCACGTAGGGGAATTACATGGGCCATCAAGGCCTTTCACTTCCACTTCAATGTGGAAAAACTTAAAAAATGACCAAGGTGGCCATATTATCGACCAATAGAAATATCCATAAATTTTCCCTTACAATTTGTAAAAAATGGCCCTCCACTTTGAAAATTTCAATTCCCCATACATATAAATTTAAGTGGTCCTCCCCACTTTAATAAAATATGCCCCTTTTTAAAGTAAAATTCTCCCCCCTTCATCAGTGCCAAAAAATGACTTTCACTGAGATTCTTGCTAGCAAGCTGGCACTTCCATATGTCTCTCGTTGTTGCGGCGTCAGACTTTAACCATCGACAATGCATAGCAATACTGACATTGCCATCACAACTAAAAAGAGCCATGACGTGTGCTTCATAAACTTAACATACATCTGGTGGATCAATCAGCCTATAACATCCTCCAATTTGCATCGTTATTGTGTCATTTTAGGTGGGGGAGTTTGGACGTGATTTGAACCTGTGGTCATGCATGTCCACTGTCACTTGTCACGCTAACCATCATCATCCAAAAATTATGGAGTACAAGAATCTAGGCAACATGGGCTCTATGGGCTGCTCCTATCGACCTTGAATTGGTGTATGACGTCCATGTGGTTGCCACCTCTACCACTCCCGGATCTCCGGTGCTTGGCCCCCCATTTCACAAAATTGCCGCCTCATCAAATGAAATCCCGCATGCCACCATGTTCCTTTGGATGCCAAAACAAAGGTTGCATCGCCATCCACTTGTGCATCGCCATCTGAGCGACCTCCCCCTCACTACTGCATCATTACAAAATTTGACGATAGAGTAATGATTGAATTTCACCAAATTTTGACAAAGCACCATGTACACCTCTCTGCCATCGTGGGAGCCGAATATCTTGAACAACTTGATCTCACGGTGGCTGATGTCTCGAAACTCATCCATGGGTAAAATCATTTGTACATTGCCATTGCTCACTCCACATTTATGCCCAAAGGAACTTGTCTTTCACGTAGGGTCCATTCTTTCATCATTCAATTTATCTCCTCCGTCATCGGTTTCATCGTTTGTCCACTCTCAAGTTTAACTGCAACTTTTCCTCCACTCAGTGATTCACCCTTCCACCAATGCGCCATGGATCATAAACTCTAGTTTATTTAAGTAGTAGCTCCTCCATGCAAAAAACTCAACGGACACGACTCAACTTTCGCTCAGTCCAATATTTTATTTTATTTTTTCTCATCGTTGAATTCGACACGCTACAGGACTTCGAGTTCTGGGATGTGAATGGGAACCACATGCGAATTGACCTCAATTCTCTAGTTTCTTTTGCCTCTGAGGCTATAGAGCGCCATAGGATCAATCTTTAAAGCAGGGAGAAAATCTAGGCTTGGGTGGCACAGGATTGCTTTCCAGCACACAAAATGTTTTCAGGTGTGCAAGAGCGTTGGATGTCGCACCCTTTGTCTCTCTCTTCTTTGAGTGCAAGCTCTTCAACCTCTAGACCACAACCTCCTCCAATGCCATGAACAATGTCGTGTCATCATCCTCGTTCTATCGTGTCTCCATGCTAGAAATTTTGGAGGACGCTGACATGAACGATATGTGCAAAATGGTCGGGAAGAAAGTGGGCCTCAACCTCTCTGAACCTATCTACAAGAAATTCATTAGAGATATTATCAAAAATCTCCTCAGCTCCAATTTTCTTCGATGTGTTAGGACCACATTATTGACACACACAGCTGCCCACCAATGGTAGCAAACCACTATTAAGAAAAAATAGGTCTGTTAAGCCCACGAACAGTAGCACACTGTAGCATTCCTCAAAAAAACACCGATGTCATGACGAAGAGTGCTTTTCTTCCTGTCTAGGAGCCTTTATTTTGAATTATAAAAAATTCCTTTTCTCAACATTAAATTCTACATATTCACTCAGACGCTTTAGGAAACATACAGATTTGTCTATCTTAGGACTTGCATTTTGCGGCTCAATACACTACATATACTCCACTTCAACCAAAGTGTACATGAAATCATATGACTATAATAAAGATAGCATACAGGCTGAAGAATATAAGAGAATGGATTAAAATCGATATACCGCTAGTGTTAAAGGTGTTGAACTCCACTTTTCAAGACTTTATAGGTAACTGAAACAATAGCCCCAATGACAAGAATAATTAGAATAGTTCCCACAAGAATAGGGCCCCAATCCACATCTGGTAAAGAGAACTCCAAATCTTGGATCTGCAAAAAAAAAAAACATGGAAAACTAAAGAAAAAAAAACTAAAATGACCTCTCAATTTTTAATATTTTTACCATCTGGTTTCTAATCCATAAAATGATGGAGAGCATACTCCCTCGGTAAAAAAACTTAAAAAAATAGGGAAGAAAAAAAAAATCAGGGGGGAGGGATGATTTCCATGAGGGAAATCCCCCCTCAAGAGGTTTCACAGGGCAGGGAAAGCCTACTCTGATACCAAATTTTAGGACTAGAATTGAATGAACAAGATGAGATTCATTATTGATACAAATGGGTTACAATATATAGGCATAAGCCTATATGAAACACATGACACTTGTCAAGTGAAACTGACAAGTGTCAAGGAAGGCATAGTGCACATTACATTAATTCTAACATCCACTTGTAAGACTATTCCACTAGCAGGCATGCACTTAGGGCCTATTTTTGGCGATGGAAGTCTTCCCATGATGTTATGTTAAACTGAAGGACCAAAGGATATCAAGCATAACATTAGTGCTCTTGGAGGGTTCTCATTTTTTTTTCTATCCCTCATTCGTGTGATTCTTTGTTTGGGTGTTCTTTTGTCTTTTCTTTTTTTTTAGAATTTGGGTGTTGTCTTTTTTTTTCTACCTATTTTTTGATTTTACTTATGCTTGTCCCTTTGTTTATCCTCAAGTCATATTTTGATCACGTAAATGACAGGATAAGTAGGGGAAACCACTCACTATATGGTGATGTATACACAAGATATTGTCATCCCTAGACTCAAAATTTGTTTAAAATATGACATGTGTGAATGGTCCTTAAAAGAAATTGAACCAACCGAAGACAGTTGTGAGAAGCGCAAGAACTTATCAACTAGAGGTGATGTTTAATTGAATTAACTTGAGTGGTCAAAATCATGCAAAACACTATATAATCTGTAATCCTAAGAAGGGGAGTGGACAGAAAAGTGGTGATGCTAATGAGTACATGTTTTAATCCATCATGAGCACATTTATATAGGGGAATGTATAACCATGGATATAGAAGTAAAAGAGAAGTGATGTGTATATGTGATGGATGTAGTATGAGAGATATAGCATGTAGGAAAATATCTATAAGAGGAATTTGTGAAACTCAGCAAGATGCGATTGGAAAATATTTAAAAATAAATGGATATATGAAAATATGGTGAGAAGAAGGAACAATAGATGTGGTTGCCCCAGAATGTGGGGGGTGCAAAGAGCTTGAGAAATAAATGTAAAATGAAAAATGCATGTGATTGCTAAGAATGATAAGAGCGAGAAGTTAAAAGATATGGTGAAGAAAGCAACAATGAAGAAATTCAATGAAGAGAGGTGAAGGAGACAAAGAAGGGAGGAAGAAGAAAAGAGGGAGAAGAGGAGATAGAATTAGCATAGGTATGTAACCATGTGAAGTGTGACCATACAAAAATATAAAAAAAAAGGAGAAGAAGATAAGGAAAATGGAATTCTAGCATAGGTATGTAGACACTCGAAGCATTACAATACAACAATGTTATATTACAAGAAAAACAAGAGAGAGCGAAGAAAGAAATAAATAGGAAGGTAACCTAATAATGTGTGAAGTGGTAAATATCAGGTCATGAATTACTCAGTGGAATGATGATGTGGATAGGATTATGGTAGTTGGTGTAGCTAGATAGTTTTTGGAAATAGTGGGGTGTGGATGTGAAAAACTCATGTATCTATGTGGGGTGAGGTATGGGAGGAGGTGCAGTGATCTAAAATCTAGTAGAAAAGGTGGTGTGCTCATATTGTGGAGGAGAGTCATCAACCAACATGTTTTGGATGAGGTATTCAAAGGTGCTTTACTTGTTGATGTCATACCCCGATTGTTGATGGTAGATGTAGAATTGGTTCTCCTCGTAGTCCCTTGGCTTGGGGTGAAGTGTGTCGATGAGGAATATTTTAGGTAACATGATGAGTCCTGCATGAATTAGTTGGTAGAAAGTGTGGTAAAGTGGCTTTGAAAGGATAGGTAAAGGGTATATGTAAGGCTCGGGTGGTGATGAGTGCGAGGGAGGAGGGATAGGCATGGATGGTGGTACTGTGAACCTAGGTTTTGGTGGAGGTTGTGTGAAAGAAAGAGGGATAGGCATAGAAGAGGGTGAGGTAATATGGGTCATAGAAAAAAAATTAAGGTGAATGACATTGATATTGACTCAAATGTAAATCAAGGTTGTCAAGGTGGAAGAGAATATGTTGGATATTGATAGGAGGAGGAGAGGGAATCAAGGCAGGGGAAAACAAGAGCCTAGTGGAATTGTGGTAGAAGGATATGAGTGCAAATACAAGAATGGATGAGGGGAAGGAGGAGGAGATTGATATGGATGAGGTGGTGGTGATGGAGGTTGAAGAAAAATACCACAAAATAAGGATGGAGGCATTAAAAAAGTGGGTAGATCTTGTGATTATTGTAAGGAGAGACATGGCTAAGATGGTTGGGCATGTAAAATGATGGCCTAGGAGAGATGTTGATGAAGATATTTATCATATGGTGACATCCCATTCGGTAGGGGTGGAGGTAATCCTGAGGAGTGTGTGCGAGTACGTGAATTCCCCATGTTAGGTAGAAAGTAGCCAAGTGAAGAACACCGAGCTGAAGAGGTTAGTAAGTAGGGATCTCTTTAATTGACTAATGGAGGAGGGGATAATTCCTTTGTATGAGGATATGGGGATTGGGAATGCTCTTCCTTGTATACAAATGAGGATAGATAAACCTGATTATCACTAGAGCGAGGAGAATAGGAGGAATCTCTATGGTCAAATGAATGAGGTTGGGGTAATGTGTCATGGTCTAAATGTAGTGAGAAGGATGACTATAAAACATCAATAGGGCTAGGTGACACTACATGATCGATCGAAGTTATTGGTGTTAGAAGGGGTATCGAGGGTTCCTGCATGACGGATCATTGGTATACCTTAGGCATATATCTAGAGTAATGTGTCTCCGCAAAGGTGTCACAATTGATGATAGTGAACCTACAAGATAAATATACTAAAAACATAAAAATTATATATAAAGCAAATATGCTTTTGTTGTGTAACAAAAAGTACAAAGTTTGTATGAGGTGCAACATGGATCGTGAATGCGTTAGTGAGGTGATATATATAACATAATGATGACAATGTGTGCAATCACTAGGGATGTGTAGCTAGGCAATCTAGGCATTGAATGTGCATAGGTGGATAATGTTAATAGGTTTAGGCTCTATGATTCCTTTGAGGTTGGCTAGTCGATAGGCCCTGGAACCAAGTTTATGTGTGAAAATATAAGGACCTAACCAATTTGGGATGAATTTGTCTCACTATTTGTGGGATTGACTAGTGATTTGTTGGTTTTCTTTGTGAACCAAGTCACAGATCTAGAATTCATGTTGGTGTAGCTTACTGTTGTAGGCACAGTGAATACAATCTTGATAAACATGTGTGTGCTCTATGGCATGGATGCAACGTTCATATAAAAGAGTTAGTTTGTCCAGTCTGGCCTAGCAAGTAGTTTCATCATCGATGAAGTCCTACATGGAGAAGCATAGAGAGGGTATCTCAAGTTATAGAGGCATAATGGCTTTGGTGCCATCGACAAAATAAAAAGGGGTTGCCCTAGTGGGAGTAAAAATACTTGTGTAGTAGGCCCACAAGGCTAATGACATTTTATTATTCCAATCACAATGAGATTCTATGATAGTTTTACAAAGGATAGAACAAATAATTTTGTTAGTAGCTTCAACCTAGCCATTACCTTGTGGGTAGTACGAGATAGATAAGATATGATGAATGCTAAATTTTGCACATGGGGAATGGATAATTTTATTTTTAAATGGCATACCATCATCAAATATTATTTATGAGGGAATTAAAAAGCAACAAATGATATGATCAGTAATGAATGTCACTATTTTATGTCCCATGGTTTGAACAAGTGGGATAGCTATGACCCACTTTGTAAAATATTTAGTGGTAGTGATAATAAACTTATGGTTTCTAGAGGAAACATGTAATACTTTCCCAATAATATCTAGGCCCCATTGTGATAAGGGCCACATATATTGGATGGGATGGAGTGCTTGTGAATGTAAGTGTGTGAGGTTAGCATGTTGCTAACACTTGATGCATCATTTGACATACTCATAGAAATCGTGTTCCATTTAGGGCCAATAGTTGTCCATGTGTAAAATGTTCTTAGTGATGGCCATGATACTAAAGTGGCCACTTCAAGTTCCATTGCGGGTTTCTTTTACCACTCATTGAACTTCTTGTGGTTCAAGGAAACATAAAAGGATACCATCATGACTACGGTGGTAGATTATGTCCCCCAAAAATGTATAAAAATTTATCCTTTGTTTGAATTCTCGACGGTGAGCATGTGGTAGGTCACAAGGTAGAAAGCCTAATTTTATGTAATCCTTAATCTAAGAAAACCAAGGATTATGTAGTTCAATGTGGATGACATGGATGCCATCATCATCGATGAGGGACAAAGATGAAATAACATATTGCATTAAAGCATGGATAGATATATGTGTCATGTCAGAGAGAGGTTTTGTGGTATTAAAGGCCCTAGGGAAGACATTGTATTGGTGAAATGATTTGACAAGCAAGGATCAGTCTCTATATCATACCACTCAAGTTGAGCGAGGAGTTGTTGAGCAATTTGTTTGTATTGTTGGAGTAGTAGGCAATGACATTGCCAAATATCCTTGACTTGATTGATGAAAATAAGAGAATCACCAATAATTTGAAGACATATAATATGCATAGAGAGCATATATTTTAAATTGAGAATGAGAGCTTCGTATTCGGTGTTGTTATTTGTATAATGAAAACCTAATTTGAAGAAAAATAGGAAATGTTCTCCATTATGTATGAAAATAACAATTCCAACACCTCTAGCATGAGTGCAACAGGAGCCATTGAAGAAGAGTGTCAGGTCAATTGGTTCTTCAGGTTTGATATATTCCTCAACTTTAGTGATATGAAATATGGAATCATCGAGAAGATAAATAAGGAGTGCTTGGTTATCAGGAAATTCAGCCTCAACTAGTTGGTTGGTGATGACCTATATCCCTTGATGGACTTCTGAGAGATGAATTCAAGATCAAATTTGGTAAGAAGCATATTCCATTTAGCATTACAAGAGTTATGATAACTCTTGTTCATCATGTAGCGTAATGGATTATCATGGGTTATGACAAATATGGTGTGATTAAGCATGTAGTGGCATAGCTTTTGTATTGTAAAGACTACAACCAGGCATAAATTCTCCATGTAGGCATATCGGGTTTCATATTTGACCAGAGTATGGTTGATATAGTAGATGGTTTTCTCATGATTGAGCACATTCTTCTAAGCCAATAATGTTCTATTTGCAAAATTTATAGAAAAAATATATAGAAAGAATGGCAATTGTTGATTTGGTAGAGATAGAACTAGTGGTGATGTAAGATAGGCTTTTATTGAGTCAAAGGCTTTATGGTATTTGGTATCCCATTTGAATGTGATCCCTTGTTGTAAAATGTAATTAAATAGTTTACACTTGTTAGATAATTGGGCAACAAAACAATGAATAGATTGAATTTTGACCTGTATACTACATAGTTGCTTGATATTTGTGGGAGGAGGTGGATGAAGGCATTGACTTTTTTGGGGTCAACCTCAATGCCTCACTGAGAAATAATGAACCCAAATATTTTACCTGAAGTGACACCAAAGATACACTTATTTTGGTTTAGTCGCACGTTGTGTTCGAGAAGGTGATCAAATATCTTGTAAAAATCTATAAGATATTGTGAATGTTCTTTTGATTTGGCTATGAGGTCATCAATGTAGTCTTACATGATTTTTTGCATGTAGTCAAATGTAAGTCATGGTGCAGTGGTAAGTTTCCCCAGCATTCTTAAGGCCGAAGGGCATGATCTTGTAATAGAAGATCCCCTAGGGGGTTGTAAAATATATCTTGTATTGATCAATGAGACTAATCTTGATCTGATTATAATAGGATAAGCCATCCATGAGGGATATAATTTCATTTTCCATGATGGAATCGACCAATGATTCAATGCTAGGGAGAGGAAATTTTTCCTTGGGATAAAATTTTCTCAAATCCCTAAAATTAGTGCAGACGCAAAATTCATTAAAGGGTTTCGGTATGGAAACCATGTTGGATACCCATTCTGGGTAATCAATGGGTTGTATGAATCCCACATCATGGAAATTTTGGAGCTTATATTTTACCATTAAAGTGATTTTGGGATGCATGCATTGCAAATTTTCCTTGACGGGCTTGGCATAGCCATCAAGTGTGAGGTTGTGTACAACTAAGGATAGATCGAGTCCAGACATGTCCATGTAGGACCAAGCAAAAACTCTGATGTATTATTTATGGAAATTCATAAACGAGGCATGTTAATCTAATGATAGGTTGGTAGTGAGTTTAACTATATGGGGATTAGTGGGGTCATCACCAATGTCAACATCGATGGTATCCTCTACAATCATGTGGAAATCATCTTGGAGTTGTGCTAGGATTAGAATGAGGTGGAGGTCATTGATAGCCTCAAATAAATTGAATTCATCATCTAGGTACACATCTGTATGATTGACCCACAAAATATAAGGTGGAGAGTATGGCAAAGGAGCATTGGAATCACACAGGATGGACTGTGATAACAAGAAGTCCTGTGATGAAGGTGTAGGGTAAATGTGGGTAAAGTCAATGAAGTTGGTATTGGGTGCATTGTTGTGATATAGAGGAGACATGTACCAAATTGGGGAGAATAAATCACCATCAACCATGTTAAATAAGGTGGTGGAGATAGTGCTATATGATGAGTTTGAAATTGAAGACCCAAGAGTATGTGAATGATGTGGTAGATTCAACGATGGACGTAGAACCACGGGTGGAGAATGAGGTTGAGATATAGAACGATGAGTATGTCATCACCTAGGCAATGGTATGAATGAATGTATAGGAAATGGAGGGAGAGGTGAAGGAGTGTGCTCTAAGTGAGGAGAGGTGAGGTAAAGGGTAGTAAATTTTTCAATCAACTCATCAATGCCGTAAGCAGTAGTAGTGTCAAAAAGTGGTATTTTCTAGAATAAGGTGCACAAAAAGTTGGCAGTGGAATGGGGGTATGGACAATAAGTGAAGATGTTTGTGTTGGACTCATATTATAATGAGTGCATAGGAATGATTGGAGGATGAGGGATAGATATTAAATCTCATCTTCGAGTGTATGTGTGGCTATAGGGTTATAGCCTAGCCTGGATTTATCTATGGATAATTGAACACAAGGGTTGATAGGTTTTTGTAGGCATTATTCATAACATCTAGTCAAAATATACACCAATGGAAATGTTGAAGGTAGCGTAAGGTGAATTTTGGGTTGGGCATGGGGTCTAAAGTACCAAAAAAACTAGATTACAATGGTGGGAGCACAACTATAGGAAGCGATGAGTCTAATCCTGCATAACGAAGTTGGTATGATTTTTCAGTGGACCAATGGGATGATAATACAAATAGTTAGCATTAAAGCTAAAGGGTGGCCAAAATCATGGTTAGATTGGATCGTAGGAAGATGCATGTGAGCATCATGAACATTGTATTCATCCAGGCCAGAGTTCATCATAAAAATAAAAAATTGGGGTGATGTATGAGGTGGTGAATGAGATGGTGAGTCTGAGTTTGAAGAAGAGGATGAAAATTAGGAATCACAAATAGTAGAAGTAGAGGAATGCAATAATTGGATGTCCAGGTGAGACGCGCATTGTTCCCAATCATGAAATTCAGCTACAGTGGAAGGGATGGGATGACCCGCATGTGGAAACTATGAGGTGGGGTGAGTAGGCCTAGGTATCAAGATTAGAGAAGAGGTGAAAGATCTAGGTCAAGGATAGAATGGAAGCAAGTGTGTTTGAGGAGTAGGAAGGAGAGGGGGTTCTATTGAGGAATATGGAAAAGATGAAGCAAGAGCTAAAAATATGGTAAAAAATGCACAAACATGGGAGGTGGATCCATGGAAGAAGATGGTTGATAAGGAGAGGTAGACCATGAGGAAGGTGCCAAAAAAGGTATAGAGGCATGATGGGGATCCGTAGAAGGGGATGGAGGTATGTTAAAAGTAGATGCAGGGGAACGTGTGTGTGTTCTAGGTGAGTGATGTGAGGATGAGGTAGGTGTAGGAGAAGACATAGAAGGGTCTATTTAATTATGTGAAGGAATAGGATGACCTATGTAGAGGACAATGAAGGTCCTAGTAGGAGGTCTATGATGTTGCAGAATTTGAATAGGTCACAATCGATAAGAACACAATGTACGAGTTCATCATATTCATATTTGAGGCAATTATGTAATGTTGATGGTATGCATTACATATAACGGATCTATGGAAATCCAAGAAAAATATTGTATTGCATTTCACCTTGAATGATGTGGAATAATATGGATATGGTCCTTATGCCTATAGGGATGAGGACGATAGAAACCACTGTGGATCGCATAGAACCATCAAAATAATGAAGGTCGAGTGATGGTGTAGCGAAGTGAGTAAGTGGAACGTGCAGGTGATGAAGGGAAGCAGTGGAGATGATGTTAATGGAAGAACCAGTATCAATGTGGACACACTTGTAGATGATGTCATTGATAGTTGCTTAATATGAAGGGGAGGATTGACTCCCTCATCTAAAATTTTAGTAATTCATGGTCATGGAAACTAATAGATGGTTGTAGGTAGCGGGGGATGTTCAAAATAAAATTCACAAATACATTTTTGTCATGGGTTTCAAGGTCAATTTATCAAAGGATGTCATTTAATGTTGCACGATGAGGTTGAAATTGTTGTAATAGGTCAAAAATAGACATCCTAGTTGGGATATTGTGTAGTTGATGTGCGAGGCTACTGTAAATAGTGATGATATTTTGTGGTAGGGATGGCAAAATAGTCAATGTTGTAGGGGACTGAGGATAAGTGAATGGTACTAGAGGCAAAATGATAGGTGCTTCCTAGTGCGATGGATAGCACTGAGTGTGAGTGGTAATATTAATCATGCCAACCACACTGCGAGAGGGAGGATCATGGTGGATAGTATTAACTTACCTAGATTGGAATTGCAAATTATATTGGGTTTCTTGGGGATTGGTCCCCCCGTATTTTGGTAGTGGGTTATAATAGATACCCAAGTTCTGGTTTTGTGGTGCAAGGGGATTTGAAACTTGAACGGTACCTCAATCAATGAGGTCTTGGACTAGGCCATAAAAGGAGCAAAAATATCCTACATCATGGTCATACTTTTGGTGGTATGCATAGAAGGCATGCTCATTAAACCTATGATTTTTGGGTTGATTTGGATCGATAGGTCGAACATTGGGTAAGGTGATATGACCCGTATCATACAATTTCTAAAATAGAGCTGGCAAGGGCTCAGAAAGTGGAGTCAAATTTTGTTGTGGAAATTGAGGATAAAAACTACAAGCATGTTGTGGTTTAGAGGAGGGGGCATATTATTCTAAAACAATTTTTTCTAAGGTGGAGGAGGTCATAATTTTTATGAAGAAGCTAGAGAAGCTACTACCACTTGGTTGGTTTATGGTGGTTTTGAGAAGGGTTGATTCATCATATTCTAATTGATGTAGAAATTGGATTTGTAATATGGTTTTTGCCTGAGCTTGATTTTTCTAGATTGGACTTTGATGTCCTCGATGACCTTGACTTGAGAAATGGCTTCATCAAATGTATGAATTTGATGAAGTTGCAAAGGTGTAGAGATGTGTTTGTGATAGATTTTGGAAAATATTTTGACAAGTTTGGTGGATGGGAGGCTATAATATAGGTCGTGGATGACTGATCTTCATTGAGAAACAAAATTTGTGAGAGGTTTGTCATCGACATATCATAAGGTGTAGATGTTAGAATAGTGTCTTATTTTTTATATTGATGGAGAAATATTCTAGAAATTAATTTATCAACTATTCAAAGGTGAAAAGGCTATGGTGTAGGAGCATGTTGTACCAATTGAGATATTATCCCCAAAGAGAGAGAGAAAATGTATGAAACATGCAGGGATCACTGCTATGGAGATGATAACATGTGAAGTGATAGTTATTGACATATTCACGAGGGTCCTCATTACCTTTGTATTTTTTAACTTTAGAATATAAAACCAATATGGGTAAGGAGGAATTGAAAATTATGGGTGAATGGGTTCATTGCACAAATCATTGTATGTATATTTTTGGGGCCCATAACCGGTCATGCGAAGATACAATATCTTAACTTGCTCTTGCAAGATTTGGAGTTCATGTGATGGAGGTGCGATGAACTATACTAAGATAGTAGAAGATTGGGAGTGGGGAGGATGCTAAATTTGTTGTTCTTCCCATTGTGAAATGGGAATGTACTATAGTTGTTCTTGTGGATTCAGTTGTTGAATGAAGTAAGATGTCGAGGCTAATGGAATATTTTGTTGTGGAGTAGACATCTACTAGGAATAATAATATTATGGTTGTTGCAAAAGGATCTATTATAATGGTTTTGTAGTGGGGGATGATTAACAAGGAGGTATCATGAAGAATGTAGGTACAATAGACTATGGTGGAGGTAGCAGTATTTGGATAGAGCATGAAGGTGATGGGTGAGATGATGTACCAAAAGAGGGTACCTACGTAGGACCAAATGAGCGATGAATGGAGAATTCATGTTGGGTAGAATAGCATGGGGGATTAGTGAGATAGGATGGATAGCATGGATTATAGATAGAAAGAGGAATGGAAGGCAAATCCTGAAATGAGGGAGGTGGAGGGAGTTGAAATGTGGAAGTATATGAAGGTGGAGGTGGAGTGGAAGAGGGTATACCATATATCTTGAAATAAAGGAACATAGGTGGAGAAAGTAATGAGCAAGGAGTGTAGGTATCAAAGGTGGAAGCCCAAGAAGAAGGTATGGTGAATGTGTCTATAAAGTTTAGTGATGACATGATTTACTAATATTGTTGAGGAATAAATTCTTGTTATTGAGATGGAGGTTGTGATGTGGTATCGAAAGATGGAAAATATGACTATTGGTAAGGTTTTTGTTGTGATGCTTGGGAAGCGTATTGATGTGATAATGTGGATGAAGTATACTATTGCTACAATGAGGATTGTTGTGAAGTGATTGTGATGAAGGCACCTAAGTGCTCGAGGTGGAGGATTGGGGATCTAAAATTATCCCTACTATCGGAGTAGATAATGGAGCATCAGGACAAGGTCGATTAAGCAAATAAGGGTCATGCTCAAGAAGGGAGTGATATGGACCTTAAAGGAAAGGATGAGTGGGAGTAGGTGAGGTAGGTGGAGTATCCTCCTCAATGGTGAAGAATAGAGATGGGTCCCATGGAGTGGTGTAAATGATATGATCATAAAACATGGATGGTGGATTAGGTGTGGATAACTGGGGAATAAGAGGATGATATTCATCAGATGAGATGGCAAGCATGTTGCTAGGAATATAATTCTTGCCATGATACATAGTGCATAGGTAAGGTGACTTAGAACCTGTGTGAGTGTGAATTTTTACCTTGTGAGGAGAAGAGGAATATACTGACTGGAGGTGGCACGAGAAGCCTCCTCCTCAAGATGCATTTGCTCGTGCTGTCAAATATGAATAATAACAAGCATGGTGTTGTGTAGTGCAATTAGGTGCTAAAACTATCAAAAAATACAAATATAAATCTATGGGTGTGCTCTGTGTAAGATTTTGGACAAATCTATAAAATTTGGCATGTTTTTATGTACTAGAATCAATCTAATATAAAATTTTCAATGATAGGCTATGAATAGCCAACAAGTGTGTGAATAATAGGTGAATGTGCTAGAACTAGTTTTGTGAGAATGTAATACAAGGCATAACTGGAATCAATGTTTGTTTATTTTGTGTGTTTTTATAATGATATGTTCTCTGGAAAGTACCACAAGAAGTGGGGTGAAACTCTAGAAATAATAGGAGTTTCGTCGGTATGGAACCTCCTGCAACACCTAAGGGTGCATAGAATAGAACAATGTCTCAACAGGTAAGTGGCGACCTAAATGGAAAGGTGCAATAAAATGATATCCAAAGAGGAGGAACTCAAAATGTGCTAATGAGTCTAGAATATTCTCACAATAAGAGGTGGCACTATCTAAGACCTTCTACTAGCCCAGTCGTGTGGTCACTTCACTCTCAGGTGAAATTAGTGAAGAATGATAGTTGCCTATTCATTAATTATATGAGTCTTGTGAACAAAAGCATATAATTATATCCCACTTAAAAGGTCCCTTCTGGTGATGAAATATGGAAAACCAGTCTCAAGAGTAGGGGATATTCCAATGATGAAGTTCAAAAAACTAGTCTTGGGGGTTACTATGGTGTCTAGGGAGTGAGTTGGCGGAAGGAGATGAATTCCAACATCACCGGTCTCGAGTGGATATAGGTGATGAAGTCCAATATTACCACTATGTATGATACATGAGTGTGTGGTAGTGTGTTTGCTATCAATGAGATGAAAGCAAAAACAACTAGCTAAATACCTTTTTGAAAAGGAAACTGAACCTAGATGCCTTCTTAAAAATGAAACTATATTCCATCCGCTCGTGTAGAGCAGTTGGAGAGCAAGTGGGTAGTTAAAAATCTCTAGTTATGGAGAGGCACAGGTTCAAATCTCTCCCCTTACATGTTGCGGATATGTTGTATATAAAAGATTCCTCATCAAAAAAAAAATGAAACTAGATTTGTATGCTTTTTTGAAATGAAACTAATCCTAGATGCATTTATGGAATAAATAAATCTACTCTATAGAATTTAAAAGCAAACAAAGATGAAGTGTATGAGAAAGAAATTTGAAATCTATATATGTGTGTTAGAAAGAAATTGAAACCTAATCTAATGACATGAAAGGGAAAATGCAAGTTACCCGGGGAATTTGTGAAAAAACTAAGAAATTTCTAATATAAATGATGTAAATAAAGTTGAAACCCTAATCTAATGAAATTAAAGGGAAAATTCAAGTTACCTAAGGGATTTACAAAAGAAATGGAAATTTTCAAATCTAAATGATGTAAAGAAATTTCAAACCCTAATCTAAATGTGATTTTGAATGAGATTTTAAAATTCTACGCTAAATGATTTGAAAAGAGATTGAAAAATATAATCTAAATGTGATTTGGAAAGATATTGAAAATCCTATTCTAAATGATTTTGAAAAGAAATTGAAAAATTTGATCTAGGTGCAAGTTTGAAAGAGATTCAAAGTCCTATGCTAAATGCTTTTTTAAAGAGATCGGAAATTTTGATCTAAATAACATGAAAGAGAATTAAAGTCCTATGTTAAATACGTTTTAAAAGGTATTGACAAATATTATTGAAGTGACATGAAAGAGATTGAAAATCCTATTCTAAATGCTTTTGAAAAGGGATTGAAAAATCTGATTTAAATGCAAGTTTGGAAAGAGATCTCAAAAACCTATCTAGTGCATTAAAAGACAATTTGAAAGTGATTTTAAAAGTTGGAAATAAATGACAATGTACTCTAATAACTTGGAAAAAAAATAAAATTTTAATATAAAATACATGAAATATTTGAAATAATTCAACCTAAGTGATTTTGAAAGGAATGAAAACCCTAACTGATGTGTTTTTTTTTTTAAAAGGAATTTGCAAAATGAGTTGATGCTTTTGAAAGAAAGATTTTTTTACAAAAGAGTAATGAAAACTTGTGGTTCTAAGAAGAATACCTGACTCATGTGGTGTCAGATGGTATTTATTTTGTGTTTGTTGTAGAGGCCTGCAACTTCAAGTTATTTTGGAGTTGTTTGGCAGGGTTCACATGGCAGTATGAAAAATAGACTATTGGTTTGTAGGGCGATGTGTGAAATGGGTTTGGAAGCTTGAAAATTTTGATCTGAAAGCCTGAGGTGTATTTTAGGGCTCTACTAGGCTCTGTTTTGTGTTTATAGTACCTGAAACAACAAAATGAAGTCATATATTGAGTTATATTAGCAAGAAAACTATTCTAAAACAATTTTTGTTGGGGTCCCACTAGGCATACTAGAATGTAACATGCAAAAAGTTACCAATTCTAAAACTAATAGAATATGTGCAAAGTATCCTTTTACTATTGATTTTAAAAGAGTTGTACAACATAGTCTCTCTTGAGACAAATTTTCCTTTCTCTTTCAATGTAAATATAGGTGAACTTGCAGAGGCTTTTCGATGCCCTCAATGCAGGTGGGCTTCTGTGTACATGTGTCATTGGTTGGATGCTTGAAGATATCCTTTGTACCTACTTTGGGCTTGCAAAAAAGGGTTAGTTTGTTTGTGGACCTATCATTGATTAGACCCCATGTTTATCAAGACAAAATGACATGAAAATGAAGAAAAACATGATAAAATATGAAATAATGTTGTAGAAACTATCTAACATTGGTGTATACCTAATTTGGAGCTGAAGAGTTGTTGTAGATATGGTTTGCATGGTGGCATGCAAATTGGATCTCGAGTTCGCACGACGAGGTGTAAACTAGATTGTTGTTGATTATTACTAAGAATTTGTTGTTTGGATGTGTTCCATATAATGTTTGTTGATGTCTATCGGGTGCAAAAATGAAAAATAAGGTTCTAGTACAATTTTGACAGAGTTTTGGTATGTTGACCAAAAGGGAGAGAGAGAATAATTAATAAAATAACCCTTTATTTATAGAGGTAGCCAAAGCTAGGGGGCAGTTAGGTATACTAGAATCTAGAGTCAAGTCCTACCATGGTGAATTTAGGGTTATGAAGTGGCATGCTTAGTCATCCCTTCATGTGCCCTACTGGAAATATCCTAGGTGCACACATATGTGAGCTAGGATTAGGATTATCCTTGATTAGCTAATCCTTAGGTTAGTGGTGGAGAAAAAATCTAAATACAAGATAAGAAACAAAGTAACAAGAGCCAAATTTCTTATCCAATAGCTTCAAAAGAATTTTACAAAGAATATAAAACAATCTACCGTTTTGCCAACCCGTTCTCATTACAATCCTTGGGTTTTTATTGAGGTCCCGATCCTCTGTGTTTTAAAACTTCCCACGATTTGCAATTGCCACCTAGAATAATACTGGAAAGTTGCATTGATGAGACTCTAGGTGAGGTGCGTGACTGGCTGCCATACCCCAACATAAACTTCTTCTTGATCTGCTGCTTGCTGTTAGTTGCTATAAATGCATCTCTAGATATCCTGCGTGAGTGGCCAACATGCTCGTTGGAATCTTCCCTTGAAACTGCTGCTTCACTACCGCTAACTTGATGTGCATGAAGGGACTCTTTTATGAAAGCCTGGAGTGCATGTTTTTCTTTTGGTCGCGATATCACGACATGTCACGATATCACGACAATTCCTCTCGGTGCCTTCTCTCCCCTGTTTCGATCGTGATATCGCGACGTTCCTTCCTCCATGCCTTCTCGCTTCTATTTGGCCGCAATATCGAGACCTGTCATGATATCGCACTATTTTTCTATCGTGCCTCCGTATTCAATTTTGGTCATGAAATCATGACATGTCATGATTTCATGACCTTCTGTCCTTCACGTCTTTGCTCCCTGCATTGGTCGCAAAATCGTGACGTGTCACGATTTCGCGACCTTCGGTCCTTCACACCTTTGCTCCCTACATTGGTCGCAAAATCATGACATGTCATGATTTTGCGACCTTCGATCCTCCACACCTTTGCTTCCCTGCGTTGGTCGCGAAATCATGACATGTCACAATTTTGTGACCTTCGGTCCTCCATGCCTTTGCTTCCCTACTTTGGTCATGAAATCGCGACATGTCACGATTTCACGACCTTCGGTCCTCCGTGCCTTTGCTTCCCTATTTTGGTCGTGATTTCATGACATGTCACGAAATCGTGACATTCTGTCCGTCGCTTCCCTATATTTTGTTTTGGTCATGATATCACGACACTTTTTGTGTCATGATATCACGACACTTTTTGTGTCGTGATATCGCGACACATATTTTTCTTTGCAAAATACTTAGAAGTTTTTTGGTTGATGCTAGATTGCTCTACTACCCTCGGATGCTCTTGCATTAGACACCCGGGGTGGATTGAGAAGTGATCCTCACTTTTGATCTTTGAAAGGAGGACCCAAGTGGTCAACCTCTATTTTTGATAGCCAAGTTGCATCTTCTACATGTCTACCCTTCCACTTGATCAAATATTCATAATACTGTTTGTTCCTTGTGCTTCTGCCTTCATGAGTATCTAATATTTCCTCGATCTCGTCTATGGTTGGGTTAGACACTGGAATGCTCCACAATTTTGTACTTGGTGCCTCTGTACTATTTCCTTCATGGTATTGCACTAAATCTGATATGTTAAAAATAGGCAAAATATCAAGCCCACTTGGCAATTCCACTTCATATGCATTGCCTGAATCTCGTTTTTCCAGTATTCTGCATGGCCCAAACTTCTTCATCTTCAACTTGTTATAAGTTTTGGCTAGGAATATTTCCTTTCTGAGATGGACCATGACTTCATCTCCCACTTTGAACTCTTTGAACCACCACTTTTGGTCTGCTCTTGTCTTATACTGAGTATTCATTTTTGTAATTTTTTTCTTCACTTCTTCATGCAGGCTTTTCATCTGTTTTGCAAATTCCTTAGCCTCGGCACTGCACTTTTCTCCTTTATCTAATTTCCTCAGCTCAGAAACATTTCTTGGGTTATTTCCATATATGACTTGGAATGGAGATTTGTTTGTACTCTTGTTGACAGAATTGTTGTATGCAAATTTTGCCTATGGCAAAACCAAATCCCATCCCTTGGGTTTATCTGCTATCAAGCATCTTAATAAATTACCCAGACTTCTATTTACCACCTGTGTCTATCCATCAGTTTGTGGGTGGTATTCAGAACTGAACTTTAGATCTGTCTTCAACTTCTTCCATAATGTTCCCCAAAAATAACCAACAAACTTTGTATCCCTGTCAGAAACTATGCTTTTTGGCAGACCGTGAAGTCGTAGCACTTCCTTGAAAAATAACCTTGCAATGTGAATCACGCCACTTGTTTTCTGGTAGGGAATAAAATGTGCCATATTGGAGAATCTATCAACCACCACAAATACGGAGTCATTTCCCCTCTATGTTCTTGGCAACCCAAGAATGAAATCCATGCTGATGTCCTCCCATGGCCTTTCAGGTACAGGTAGCGGCTGGTATAATCCTGTGTTCTGCCTCACACCTTTTGCCATCTGGCATATTCTGTAACTTTGCACAAACTTTTTCACATCTTGTTGTAGTTGTGGCCAGTAGTAGTTTTCACTCACCAGGGCAATGGTCTTATCCCGACCAAAATGTCCAGCCAGTCCCCCACTGTGCTTCTCCTTGATTAAGTTCTCCTGCATGGAACTCCTTGGAATGCATAATTTATTTCCCCTAAACAACATTCCATCTTGGATTAGAAAATCCAACCACTTTGTCATGTCCACAGTAACAGGGGCCAAGAAAGCCATCTAGGCCTCTACAAAATTAGGATCATCAGGGTACAGACCCTTTAGTTCTTCAAATCCTACCACTTCCACTGTCATTTCAATCAGCAAATTTTGCCTTCTACTTAAGGCATCTGCAACTCTGTTTGATTTCCCACTTCTATGCTTTAACGCAAAGGTATAGCTTTGGAGAAACTCAACCCACTTCAAGTGCCTCTGATTCAGTTTTGTTTGGTTGTTAATGTACTATAAGACCTGATGATCAGTGAATAGAACAAACTCTTTTGGAAACAAATAATGCCTCCACTTATTTAGAGCCTGAATTATTGCATAAAATTCTTGATCATAAACTGAATACTTTTTTCGAGCATCATTGAGTTTCTCACTAAAGTAGGCAACAGGCCTGCCTTCTTGACTTAGTACAGCTCCTATTGCACTACCACTGGCATCACAATCTACCTGAAATACCTTGTTAAAGTCTAGGAGTGCCAAAACAGGTTGTTACATGACCTTCCTCTTCAACAGATCAAAGATTCTATCTACTCCTAAGGTCCACTTGAACTCTTTCTTATCTCCTCTCATTTTTTTCCGTGAGGGGTGCACAAATCTTTGCTGAAATTTCTAATGAATTTTATGTAGAAGCTGGCTAGACCATGAAATTATCTTACCTCCATTGTGCTTCTCGGGGTAGGCCATTCAATGATAGCTCTCACCTTTTCTGGGTCCATTTTCAGACCTTTTTCTGAGATGACAAATCCCAGCTACACTAACTCTTTCTTTACAAAATTACACTTTTTTAGATTGATTAATAACTGCTCCTCCCACAGCTTCTCAAAAACTCTTCTGATATGCATCAGGTGCTCCTCCAGGGTTTTTCTAAATATTAATATGTCATATAAATAGACAATGACAAATTTTCCTAAAAAATATTTGAGTACCTCATTCATTAGCCGTATGAAGGTACTTGGTGCATTGGAAAGCCCAAATGGCATGACCAACCACTCATACAAACCCTCCATGGTCTTGAAGGCTGTATTCCACTCATCTCCTTCTCTGACATGGATCTAATGGTACCCACTCTTGAGATAAATCTTGGTGAAGTACTTGGCTCCACTCAAACAGTCCATTATGTCATCCATTCTTGGCAATGGAAATCTATATTTTATTATGATCTTGTTGATGGCTCGAGAGTCTGTACACATTCTCCACTCTCCATATTTCTTTGGTGCTAGCACTGTAGGCACTGCGCATGGACTCAAGCTTTCCCAAATCAGTCCCTTCTCCAGCAACTCCTGGACCTGCCTGTTTAGCTCTTCAATTTCTACAGGCGTCATTCTTTGTGCAACTTTATTGGGCAAGATTGATCCTGGCACCAAATCGATATGGTGACTGATGTTCCTTACTGGGGGTAAACCCTCAGGAACATTATCAAATATAATATCTAGAAATTCCTCCAATAGATCTAGGACTTCTGCTGGGGTATCTTTGCATTCTGTATCCCTGACTCTAGGAATTAATGCATAACACATATGTTCATGTTTTAAATCATCTAAAAATTTTCTTTCGTCAACCAAGCAAATTTTGGCACTGCCACATACCTTTTCTTCCACCTCCTTCAGGGGTTTTAGCTTATGACACATTCCATTCTTTGTCACGGAATAGGTGTTGGCATGGCCATCATGAACCGTGCTCCTATCAAACTGCCATGGCCTTCCCAATAGCAAATGGCATGCATCCATGGGCAGAATGTCGCATAGGACCTCATCACAGTAATTCCCAATACTAAATTTTACCAGGCATTGTTCATTGACCAAAAATTTATGGTCTTTTTGCAACCACGCGATCCGATATGGATGCGGGTGTCTCTTCCTCTCTAATTGTAGCTTTGTAACCATTTCCTCTGAAACTAGGTTATCCATGTTATCGTTGTCAATAATAATATTGCAAATCTTACCTGCACATTTACACCTTGTGTGGAATAAGCTTTTCCTATGATTTGCGACCCCTTCTTCATTCAGCAGGACTCTCCTCACAATCATTACTTCTCCTCTCTCAGCTTCTTCAGAATGCTCAGATCCAGCATCTTCATCAGCGATCGTAGCTCTGGCATTTCCTTCTGGCCTCCTATTATTCCTTTCTCGTTGCTATGGACACTCGTATTTGTGATGTCCCTCTTCTCCACACTGGAAACAAGTTCCATGAAATCTTCCTCTTCCCTGGCCACATCCAGCTCTGCCCCTTCCCCCTCGGTAATCATTATTCTGATTACGGGGGCGGTAGGTGTTTTCTCTCCTTTGTTCCTGATTGCTGCTACCTTCTCCATTCTTCTAAGAATCTTCATTCCTTCTTCCACTGGTTCTTTCGCCATGACATCTTCCTCTTTGCTTGTTCTCAAACCTCCTATTGAGCTTTTCTTCAACCTTTAGGGCAAATTGGTAAGCATCCTCTATGGTGGTCATCCGGACTAGACTTAATTCTTCCTAAATACTTGCTCGTAACCCATTAATGTAACGGGCTAACTTCTCCTTGTTGGCCTCTGAATGACCTATTCTGATCATAATTTTATGGAACTCTTCTATGTATTCTTTTACAGACTTACTTGATTGCCTCAACCCTTGCATTTTCTTTAACAAGTCTAACTCATAATCACCAGGGATGAACTGCCTCTTCAAATTTTTTGCCATCCATTCCCATTTTGTTATTCTCTATTTTCCTCTTTTATTTCACTCCAACTACACTCCCTTCCACCAAATGCTGGCATGACCTTTCAGTTTGGTCTTAGCGAATCTGACCCTATCAGAATCCTCAACCTCCTCGTACTCAAAGTACTCTTCTAGATCGTTGATCCAGTCAATCAATTCCTCTGGATCAAGGTTCCCAGAATACGTGGAAACCTCCATATTTGGCCTCTTCCCAATCTGGGATATGACTTTGTATAGTTTGGCTTGAGCAGGATCTACTGCTTCTTCTTCTTCCTCAGGTTGACCTTCTTCTTCGTCATCTTCCTCTTGACTACCTTCATCTCTTCTTGGCTCCAATATTCTACACATTTCTTCTTGCAGGGCTTGCATTTGCCACTACAAAGCTCGAACATCTTTCGCTACCGCCATGCCTCTCCCACCAACAAGGTTTCTTCTTGGAGACATTCTGATCACTCAATCACAAGCCCTCCCATAGATCCTGGTGTAACTACCTCACGTTCGGCGATTTTTTACACACTTAGGAACTTCTGGCTCTAATACCACTTGGTGGAGAACAAATATAAAGACAAGACATGAAACAAAGTAATAAGAGCCAAATTTCTTATCCAATAGCTTCGAAAGAATTTTACAAATAATATACAACAATCTGCCAATTTACCAACCCATTCTCATTACAATCCTTGGGTTTTTATTGAGGTCCTAATCCTCTATTTTTTCAAACTTCCCACGATTTGCAATTGCCACCTGGAACAATACTGGAAAGTTGCATTGATGAGACTCTGGGTGAGGTGCGTGACTGATTGCCATACCCCAACAAAAACTTCTTCTCGATCTTCTACTTGCTGTTAGTTGCTATAAATGCGTCTCTAGATATCCTGTGTGAGTGGCCAACATGCCTGTTGGAATATTCCCCTGAAACTGCTGCTTCACTATCGCTAACTTGTCGTGCACGAAGGGACACTTTTATGAAAGCCTGAAGTGCGTGTTTTTCTTTTGGTCGTGATATCACGACGTGTTGCAATATCGTGACAATTCCTCTTGATGCCTTCTCTCCCTTGTTCCTGTCATGATATTGCGACATGTCGTGATATCACGACATTCCTTCCTCCATGCCTTCTTGCTTCCATTTGGTCGTGATATTGCGACCTGTCACGATATCATGCCGTTTTTCAATCGTGCCTCTATTCTTCAGTTTCGATCACAAAATCGTGACATGTCATGATTTTGTGACCTTCCATCCTCTGCGTCTTTGCTCCCTATGTTGGTCGCAAAATCATGACGTGTCACAATTTTGCAACCTTCGGTCCTTCGTGCCTTTGCTCCCTGCATTGGTCGCAAAATCGTGATATGTCGTGATTTCGTGACCTTTGGTCTTCCGCGCCTTTGCTTCCCTGCGTTGGTCACGGAATTGTGACATATAGCAATTTCGTGACCTTCGGTCCTCCGTGCCTTTGCTTCCCTATTTTGGTCACGATTTCATGACATGTCGTGAAATCACGACATTCTGTCCATCGCTTCCCTATATTCTGTTTTGGTCACGATATCACGACACATATTTTTCTTTGCAAAATACTTAGAAAATTTTTGGTTGATGCTAGATTGCTCTGCTGCCCTCGGATGCTCCTGTATCGGTTAGATGGAGGTTAGGTTAGGTATCCAAGAAAATATCCTAACTAATTTGGTGCATACATGTGTGAGGGTAGGATTAGGGTTAATTTGAATTTTAACCCTAATTAATCCTACTTAAGTGATAAAGTGCACTTAAGTGGAAAGTGAATTGCAAATTAGAATTGTAATTAGCATAATTAGGGTTTTAGGAGGGAATGGTCCCATGTGGGCCCTAATTAGCTGCAGAAAAGGGCTTAGGTGGCCTAAATGGGCTTTTAGGTGGCCCTCTTATGGGTAGAAGGTGTTTTGGATGTGTTTTGTGTAGTTTTGTAGGTTTTTGTGCCTACAAATAACTACAATTATCTATTATGGCCTATGATGGCCTATGATGGCCTACAATGGCCTATTATGGCCTACGATGGCTTATGATGGTATACTATGACCTATGAATACCTAGAAGTTCTTATACAGGACCACGTTTCTATGCAAACCTACAAGTGTCTATGGGTGATCATGTGCAACTTTTTGGTGTCTACACTACTGATGCATTGTAATATGAATATCTTCTACCATTAATAGTTTCTAAAGATAGTTGGTGTTTCTTTTCAATTATATGTGTCCTTGAAAATGCAACCAAGTCCGTCATAGAGAGACCAAAATGCTCAAATAAATGAATTTTGGGTCATAGGATTCAAGGATTCAATATTAAGGATTCCAAACTCATCAATATTATTGATAGACCCTATAATAGATTGCTTACTCAGTGGTTGAGACAATTATTCTCTCATATTAGCTTCATAAAAATCAATATCTTCCTCTTAATAGTTCATATAGGGAGCTCTAAATTTGGCTAGGATGTTAGTTGGTAGGCATAGTATGTGGTAGGAGCATGCTGAAGATAATAAAAGGGTGTTACGTGTTTTTGATTTAGTCACTGCAATAGGTTCACATTATGGAGAAATAAGACGGTGACTAGTTCTTGACTTGGATTTTTGTGGTGAAATTGACTAAGAAATAGACAACACAAGTTAGTTGTAAAATTGAAACATTCATGGTTGATATTAAAATGTTATCACTAGAGTTTTCAAGAATTACATAGAATATTGGTAGCTTTAATGTGTTTTTTCAAGGATTCATCTATTGAGACTTTTGAATGATATTAACTGTGTAAAAGTGCACTTGTATGTGATTTACATTGTGAATCTCCTTGTTTTGCATGAGCATCTAACAATTTTTTGTAGTGGTCAGAGGAAACCTATCACATAGTAGGCACTACTCACTAAGTTTGACCTTGAATACATTGGTTATGTCAAGGCCATTGATTACATGTGGATAAACCAGAAGGAGTATTTATGACCATCACATATAAAAAATGCAAACTTCATGATATTTATGAGATAATCTTAGGATTTTGATAAAATTTTGATTAAAATTTAATTTATTCTAAGTTTTGGGAGCTATAAGGTTGATTTAATTTTTTTTTTCCTAAATTTAAGTTTAATTAATATAGTTTTACTTAGATTAATTATATTATGGAGAGATAAGACTTTACTTTGAGAAAGTGAAACCCTAGAAACCTAATAAAGGTATTTTGAAAAGTTTTAAATATTTTTGGAAGGTCAATTTGGATTTTTGGGAAGTAAATTAATTTTTTTTTGTAATTAATCTCCTTGATTTTGTAAATCAAAATTTTTAATGTTTGCAAATGCTTAAAGGAGGAATACCAAATTGATAAATTTCTAATTGGGGAGCCATAATGTATTCAACTTCAAAGTAGACTTTTGAGATTTTGAATTTATTTAATCCTACATTCAAAACCTAGGGAGTTATAAGGTAGTCAACTTCAAAGGAACGTGACAAAGAAAAAGTAAATTAAAAATAAAACAAATGAAAAAATCATAGAAATTCAAAAACCAGAAATCATTGAAAGAGAAAATCAATATCTTCAAGAAAAACCAATACACATTGAAGATGCCCATTGGAAGAAGCTAAGGAAATGTTACAAAATTTGAAATTTTTTATTAAGCATGATACCAAATATTGAAGGACAAAAGGATATATCAATGAAGAAAATAAAATCTTACAAACTATCATAGGAGAAGCCAAAGATGAAAAAATTTTAATGCTTCAAAATTATATAAATTCAAAGTTTGAAGAAACAATTGAAGACTCTAAAACTGTTTTCACATTACTCAATGACATAGGAACAATAATGAAAATAAAATTTTAATTTCTATTGAATTTCTGAAATGTGAGAATAGAAAACCAAAGGAAATGACTAATAATTTAAATAATAGTCTTATTGATATTTCTAGTGAAGCAGAAAAAGGAGAAATTTCAATACTTCAAAAATGCATGCAAAGTATACTTAGTAATGCTAATGATTGTCATGAAGATATTGTTATTGTACATATTAGGCTATGGAGAATAATATACAAAGGAATTATCACTCTAAATTTTCCTAAGATGAGAAAACAAAAAAAGGTTTAAGAAGTAGGAAATAAATCAGTGATACAAGATGCTTATTGTGATACAAATAATTTAAGGTTATGATAGATTCATGTTGTGATTCTATAGAATTAAAACCATTGATTATAGATGCATGTTGTGATACTAGTGATATTATTCAAAAATAAAAATATGTAAATTATGATTCTTGTCAAAATGAAAGAAAATATTGTGATGCAATCAATGACAGTAGTGATTTAAAATTTATGACAAGGATAGAAGAACCTATTACAAAAATAGATGATACATGTGATACAAGTGATTTGAAAATAATTCATGATTTCTCAAAAAAGGCTAATGATTCCATAATTGATGTTGATGTAGATTCAAATGATGATAGAGATAGTGATGCTCATAATTGTATTGATATTTATAGAGACCAGTCTAGTAATACTTTTGGTTGTTTTGAAAAGCATACTAAAGGATTTGGTTCAAAGTAGTTGAATAAAATGGAATATAAAGATACAAGTTAAGGAAAACATGAAAATGGAATGAAAGAACCAATTGTACCATAATTAAGACCAAGGTCTTGGATATACAAGTCAGACTAACAGTAATGAGTAAGGAATTGAATTTGTAACAAGAAACAATAACATCAAATATTTGATAGAGACTAATAGAATTAGTTTCAATAAAGGACAAAATGGTCAAAGGAATTTTTTAACATAAAATAGATGTAGTCATTGTGGTAGATATGGCAAAAGATAGAGAATTTTTGGAATCTTCATAACTATAAAATTTGTGGAGCACATAGTCATTCACAATTTTTTTATCTACAAAAAGGAAAGAAAGACTACAAAGTAAAAGTGGATTGTATATGGATGAATATAGATGAATGAGATAAAATAAAATGAATGTTGAATGGTTTATATAGAAGGAAAAAAAAGTATAATCAAAGTGTGCATACATAAAAATTAATAGTTGCAAAAGATTAGTATTACCACTAGATTGAAGGAAAACTAGTGAAGATAAATATTAATAATACTAGGATGAATAATAATAAGTGAAGATTAAGTTTTAGGATTTTGAGAAAGAATAAACTTAGGAAAATTACAAGATAGATTGAGTTTACCTGTCCTAGGAATATATTTGGAATGTAAGGCAATCTATAAGAAATTGAAAAGAAAATTAAAGAGATCCATGTAAAGATATTTCATAGCAGATAGAGTGAAAGAAGACCCAAGCATTGCTTAGAATATGGTTCATATAGAAAGCATATGTAGTGATGATCCTACATATATGATGATTTTATAGTGGATGATCTAGAGATAATGATTATCTAGAGGTGACCTAGAGGTAAAGTTCCAAAGGAATTGACCTAGATGTAGTGATCCAGTGGAAGTGACCCAAAGGCAGTGATCCTAAGGTAGACACCTAGAGGTAGTGATCCAAAGGTATAGCCAGTGGTAGTGACCCAAATGTGACTCAGATACATTTATCCAAATGCAAAAACAATAATATTTAGCCATGACAAAGTTAGATCTAAAGAATGAATACAAAGAAGAATAAGATAATTAAGGCACAAGGTATTATTACCAAATAATTTAATACAAGGGGTGTTAGAGATATTACATTATTTTACCCCTTGTAATATTAGTTTGGTAGATGATTTATATTTTATATAATGTATGTGGCAATATGAAAAAGAGTGTAAATTGTTAAGAGAGTGTGAAGAGTCACATGATATGTGGCAAGTCAAGATCTTGTCTTTACTACAGGAATATGAAGGGTTGCATCTCCAATATGAAAGAGGATAGCAATAGTTTGAGGACTAAAAGGTCTTGTAAAATGATACATTGCAGGTAAATCTCCATGCAATGTAATCAATTTGTATCATCAATGTAATTTACGTATATTGTGTGCATCTGAGTTATTTTTAGTGAGATATTATCTATAAAATATTGTTGTGCTTTCATTATTGATTTTAATTGTTAGTAGCATTAATTTTATTTATATGTAGATCTTGGATAGATATTTCTATGAGTTAATCTATTCAAAAATCTTACAAGTTACACTTAAAATCTATTCAACCTAAAACTTAATAAATTTATAAATATCTCAAACTTAATTCTAGATTAAAACATGTCCTCAGTACTTTTACCCAAGGATTCTATATTGCAGGAGCATCCAAGGTGTATGAACAATCCTTCATCACCAATAATAATAATAAATAAATAGCATAAAAAACTAAGCACTACATGTTAGGACCTAAAAAAAAAAAATTAATTTTATTTTTGGATTAAAACTACAAATTCACGGGTGCCTATGTGGAGATTAAATTTTTGTATGTTAAATTGATTTTTTCTAGGCTATTTTACTTTCAAAAAAGGTATGACATTAGAGATTGCTTTTTATTTACCAATTTACCAGCAAGAAGACCATAAATAAGGAAAAGATAACCAAAAAGAAAAAAACCAGGCTTGATTAAGTGAATTGCATCAACCCAAGAGAGATCTGGTTTGATTCTATTGGTGTTGAGATTCCAACCGAACCTATTGTGTTTTTAGAATTGAACAAAGGATTACAAAACAAGCCTAACAATTATAGTAGGATATAAAGGATTCAGGCACAAGTATAGCAACTATAGCAATTTATAGATGATTTTGGCATAAGACCAGTAACTGTAGTAGGTTGTAGAGGATTCCAGCACAAGTCCAATAGTTATAACAAGTTATTTTAAAGTTTTTTAAGAGTGTTTATGCTTGTAAATAAAGCCCATGTGTGAATATAATAAGAAAATCAATTTGAATTATTTTTTTTGGTAAGTTAATAAATTTCATTAAAGTAGGGCATTTGAAAGGTGCCCTAATGCCTTGTACATTAGAAAAAGCAATTTGAATTATTATTCTTGTGTGTTAATTTAGTTTGGTAGTTTCTTGGTTGGTCATATGCTACATCATAGTGGTATTAGAGTAGGTTTTTATGGTATATATAAGAAGATAAAAACCAAGAGGTGTTAGAACATAACAAATGTATCTAGCTGAGCTATTATATGGAATAACTTTACGATTAGGGGCCATTGAGATGACCCAATGGAGATGATATCACATCAAGGATGTGAGTGAAAGTGAGGATGAAGGTGTTAGTCACATAGAGAAGGAATTGAAGAACTCAAAACATGATGGATACAAACAATTTCTAAGATTTGGAATAAACCAAAATTAGATATTCTAAATTTCAATGGGACCTTGAATTGAGAGGAGTTGATATATTGGATAATGAAAATGGAGAATTTATTTGATTATGAATTCATGGTTGATCTGAAGTAGGTCAAATTTACAAGTACATGGTTGAAGGGACATGGAGCACTTTGGTGGGAGCATGTGCAAAGGGAAAGACAATGAAAGGGAAAGAAGAAAATATAAACTTGGGATAAATTTGTTACCAAGCTAAAATAAAAATTTTACTTGTTGATTATCATCTTAGTTTGTGTAGGAAACTATAAAATCTCAAGAAAAATAGATTGGGGTTGAAAGAGTATACCAAATAATTCTACAAGTTAATATTAAGGGTCGGTCATGTTGAATATGATGAGGAAAAAGTGGCAAAGTATATCAACTTAATATTTGTCATACAATATGAAATAGACATGTTTTGATTGAAATCAACTGAATCGGCATATTATTATGCACTCAAGGTGGAATAAAAGCTAGCTTGCAAGAAATAAAGTAATAATAGAGGTAGAGGGAAGTCATTATATGGAGGAAATCAAACCAAAAATGGCAGAGGGAAACAATATCATGGTGGAGAAGAAAGATCTACAACAGAGAGAAATTTTAGCCAAAGAAGTCATGAAAGAGGTGAATCATCAAGGGATCAAGATGGTTTTGTTAGAGAAAGAGGTAGATATTTCACCAACAATTGTTACCAATGTGAAATAAATTGATGCAGAGCCTTTGAATTCCCTCAAGTACAACAAACCAATAATCGAGGAAAGGAGTCTTAAAACCACATGGCTCATGCAAATGAAGAAAGTGCTACATCTCTATAGATAATGAAACAATGGGAATAAGGAGAATCATTACTCATAAAAATAGTACTTCTAAAACAAGCCAAATAAGATAATGATCCAACCCAAAGAAGGAGCTTATTTCAAATCATATGCAAGTCCAGTGGTAAGTGTTGTACGTTTAAAATTGATAGTGGAGATAAAGATAATCTAGTGTCGATGGTTGACAAACTAGGCTTGCAATCGATGGAACATCCAAATCCTTACAAAGTATTTTGGATTAAAAAAGGACATAGCATCTTGGTGAGTGAGTAATGTGTTACTAAATTTTAAAATCGATTCATGCAAGGATTCACTATTGTGTGACATCATGCCTATAGATGCATGTCATGTATTTCTTGGTAGACCATGATAGTTTGATAAAATGGCCATGCATGATGGAATATTAAATACCATAAGCATCATAAAGGATAGAAAAACATATACTTATATCTTTGATGTAGAAAATAGATGTTGAAAATTGTCCTAGAGTATGCATTGTTACTAGTAAGCAATTTTTGAGAGATAGAATTACAGGAGAATGTCATGCATGCATAGCTAAGTAAATAGAAGTTGGGATAACAAAGAAGGAAGATAAAACACCATAAAAAGTGAGAGAGATACTTTTTAATTTTGAATAAATTTTGTCAAAAGAGTTACCAGAAGGATTACCATAAATGCTGAGCATAAGTTATCATATTCATTTTATTTCAAGTGCTATCTTACCAAATAAGGTAGCCTATTGCATGACACCAATGGAGCAAGAATAAGTGTGAAATAAAGTCCAATAACTTATAAAAAGGGCTAATTTGTGAGAGTTTGAGACCATGTGTAGTACCGATAGTTTTAAAACCAAATAAATGTGGAAGGTGGAGGATGGGCATAGACTCTAGAGCTATTAACAAGATAATAAACAAGTATTGATTCCTTCTACCCAAATGGATGATATCATGGATTTCTTCGGTGGATCAAAGTATTTTTAAAATATAGATCTCAAGAGTTGCTATCACCATATTATAATTCAAGAAAGAGACAAATGAAAGACTACTTTTAAGGCACACAATGATATTTATGAGTGGTGGGTTATGACATTTGGATTTACCAATGCACCTAAAAACTTCATGTGATTTATGAACAAGGTATTAAATCCTTTTCTTTATAAGTTAATAATTGTATGTTTTATGATATTCTATTTTTTAGTGAAAGCAAGCATGAACACTTGTCACATTTGAGGATGGTATTGCAAAAATTACAAGAGAAATTACTTGTGAATCTTAAGAAGAGTAGTTGGATGCAAAAGAAGTCAATTTATTTGAGGTTTCTAATCTCGAAATTAGGTTTCAAAATAGATCTAGAAAAGGTATGAGCTATAGTTGAATTGCCTTCTCAAAATACTATGTTTGAAGCAAGAAGTTTTCATGGATTTTCTAGTTTCTACAAAAATTTCATAAGAAAATTCAATGGTATTAGTACATTGATCACTAAAATCGTTAAGGGTCAAAGAACACAATTTCAATGGACTATCGAAGCTAATAAAAATTTCAATTGTTGAAGCAAAATGTTACAGAGAAATGTGTGTTAGCATTGCAATATTTTCAAAATTGTTCCAAGTGGATTGTGATGCTAGTGGTACAACCATTGGAGGTGTGCTTAGCCAAGAGGGTAAGCCCATAGCTTACTTAAGTGAAAAGTTGAGTGAGTCTAAGAAGGCTCATATGAAGGGTAACTCTTACATAAATTATATGAAGGCTCATTCATATTTCAATAAAAAAATGAAGGCTCATTCATAGAATAATATTAATGTCAATGAATATAGCATTCATCAAATAACAATATCAATCAAAAATATACTCACAATATTATTGATGAATCAAATATACAAAAAATCTATTGTTAAGAAACACTTCATTCATTTTACTATATAGTACATGGAGTTTATCTCCATAATATAAACCTTAGAGGATGACTCTTCAATACTTGACTATTGCTCTCCTCACATATTTGAGAGATGCAACCTTTCATATTTCACACATAATACACACCTCTCATGTCTCTTGATTTTACATATTTCCACATAATGTGACTCTTCATGTGTTTACCACCTACACACATGAATCTTTATTAACTTATATGACACATTGCACATTCTTATATATTACACACTTGCACTCTTTCCTACATGACACTTCCGCACTTTACAACAAAACACTTGGATGTATCCTAGACATTGATACATACTTTAGGGGAAATATAAATCATAGACCCTAATCTAATAACATGCACACACTAAAATAATACTTATAATGTACAATGGTGACATAAGGGTATATTAGAATATACCAAATAATGTTATATTCTTCAACAACAACTATTGGAGTATATTACATTATTTGGTATATGCTAATGTACCACCTTGTGTACATAACTAGAGTAGGATTTTACCTTTGAGTAATATTTGAGTGGCTACTTCATGCAATTAAATAAATGCACAAGTGTTAGAATGTGCAATGATGTAAATGTGCATGTAGTCCACATGTACATGTGTCATAGGTTAGTGAAAGTCCAAGGGACTTATCTCCTATATATACCTTTGAGAGATTTTATTGTATTTGAATGAAGTAACATTAGTAGCTAGTTAGTATAGTGAATACAATGTAGATCCTTCATGTATTTTTGGAGTGTTCATGTTCTCCATTATATTACATTGTACTATTTTCATGAGATTTCACTAATGCCATATTTATGAGCTATTGCAAAAATTTCTTATATACTTTTCTTGCATATTTTAGTGCCATTATCATATAGTTATCATTGCTTGGTTATTTTACATCATGTGGTTGAATTTCCTTTAATATATATCATAAAAATATAACAGTGGTATACGAGCACAAAGTGGATCAATCAAAAATAGGGAGATCCACAAGAGATATCGAGAGGATATAGGAAAACTTATTTTCAAAAATTTTGAAATTGCATTTGGCTAGAGTCTTTCCATAGAGTTGCAAATTACTTGTGAAGACTAGGACTCAACATTGATTCTACTAGATTGTCAAATCAACCAATGAAGATTCATTATCTCTAGATTTAATGTTTTTTCTATAACAGTTTCTTTAATACTTTGTTGCAAAAAAAGGAGATTCAAAGAATTTTGGGAAGCTTCCTACAATCTAGGAATAATATTTTCTTTGGAATCAATCCAGTACCTAAAGCAACAATTTGGAGATTGAATATTTGGAGGCCTAAGGAAAATGTCCCATTATAGTATTTACAGATTGAAGACTCCATATTTTAATATTGAGAAAAAATGAGGAGGTCAAAGAAGCAACATTGAAGACTGTAGATCAAATGAGGTCCTAGAAAGAAGACCCTATTGAAGGGAGAAGAGAATCAAGGAAAAAATCCTAAAGAAGATTGGATATTGGAGATATCCATTGAAGAAGTTGAAGAGACCCACAAAAGGTCCCATTAAAGAACTTTCATGTTTGGAAGATTTGATATTGAGAAGGACTAGCAAATTTCCTGTTACAGATTTTAGAGGTTTCAAAAATAGAGAACCAAGAGAAGAAGTATCAAGGAAGGATTGAAAGGAGAAAGAAGGAGAAGGCTAGCAAAGCCTCATTGTAGTTTTTGGAGAAGGCCATTGAAGGAGATTTGGATAAGGTCATTGAATGATATTTGGAGAAGGCAATTAAAGGAGAATTTTAGGAGGACTCAAGGGAGAAGAGTGCTAGAAAATAGCACCTAAGAAATAAGTATTTAGGATAATTATCATCATCCAACAATAAGCCCAAAAGGAGAAGGATTTTGCAAGGAGTTTACAAAATTTTAGAGGAGAATAATGAAGACCTCAAGACATTCAGATTCTTGAGAAGAAGGCCAAAAAATAGGCCAATATTGAAGTCAGAATTTGAAAAGGTGGTTGAAGGAGAAATGAGCTAGAATAAACCACCAAACATTAGAGCTTTGAAGATTGTCATTGAAGGCTTGATGGGTATTTTGGAGAAAGGAGTTTGTTGTTGTTTTAGTAGAAAATTGAAGGGTTTTATAAGGTAAGTTTCATCTACAATTTGGAAGAATTTTTGACCAAATTGGGGATATTCGAGGCTACAATTTTGGAGGAGACATTGACTACATTACAATCTGAAAAATTCAGATTTGAGGACAGCAAAAAGGCAGCAATTTGGGCAGCACTATTACCTGCTAATTTTCAAAGTTCAAGGGATCATTCTAAAGGAGAGTTAAAACCACCAAACTACATTTTCAAGCAGAAATTTATAGGAGTTTCAAAGCTTCAAATAGGTGATTTAAAGATTTGTTTTGGAAAGCAAAGAAAGAGCTATAATTTCATCTAACACAAGGTAAAAATTAGGTGATCTAAATTACCAAGGAATACATCATCTATGAAGGTTAAAAAGGTATGAAACTTAGGTGCAAAAGGTTTATTATTTGAAAAATTATATTAAGTTCATTATTAAGTTTCATTAAGCACAAAATTAGATTTTAAAGTTGCAAAGGATAAGGTTTCATATTAAAGTCTTCAAGGAAGTACAAAATATAGTTTCTACAAGGGTTAAAACCTGCACATAAGAAATAGGAGTTTGATATATATTTTAAAAGAAATAAAAATATAAACATTCTACCTTCTATTGAAAGCAAAGAAGACACTATTCTAAAAGCATATATTGCATATACTATAGTAAAAAGTAAAGAAATCCAAAAGGGTATACTATTTGCATGATTGGAAAGCTTGGAATCATTATTGGAAGTTAACCAAGCATTGAACATACAAAGGAGTTAGAGGAGAGAGATTTCTAGTAGAATAAGATAAAATAAAATCAACATATACCATTGAGGAGTAGATTAAGAAGCTTATATATAAAGGAAGGAAGATATCTTTAAAAAGGAGACCAAGATAGCTTCAAAACGAGACCAAAAGCCTCAAAATTTTTGGTGCAAATTAAGGTTTAAGTACAATATACAAGGAAAAGAATATAGAGCCACCTAAGGGCTCAATATAATCCTATTTTAAGGTGTTCAAAGATACAAAGTTTGGTAGTCTCATGGAAGCAACACTCACAATGGAAGCCACATATACCAAGGAACAAATATTAAGAACAACATAGTGCAAACAATAAGGAGATTAATACAAGAAGAAATAAGAATAACATTAATAGTTACCCAAGCAGTAGAAGAAATAATATTGGACGAATGACCATCTTCATTTGAGAGGAGCACTAATATTCAATAGAGAAATCATGCTACTTTCTGAATTGAAAACAACTTGCAAAAGTTGGAAAGAACAAGTGATAAGGGATGTTGAAGAGGTTGGGTGTATGCAAGGGAAGGAACCTCCACTTGCCACACCAACCAAAGGTATCTTGTGCCACTTAGCATAAAGGAAGAAGAGTGCCTCATTTACATAATTATTGAACAAAAGTAAGGAGTGTCAAATTTTGAAGTAACACCCCACTCAAGTGTTGGAAATATGAGCAAGATTTGTTGTCATTGATGTCAAGAGTTAGCTTCAATGAGCAGTGCAAGAAGAAGGATGTCAAGAGTCAATTTTAGTAATCAATACAAGAGAAATATTGCTTTTAGACCTAAGGGAAATAATATTATAATATCTACCATTATAATATTCAAGGTGGTTATATAAGGTCTACAGGAGAAATAAGAAGACCCAAGGAAAATAATATTATAATATTTTATTATAATATTAAAGGTCTAATGGTAAGACCTAAATTAATTAAATTAATTATAAATTAATTATAATAATTTCATTATAAATTAATTTGTAATTTAATTAAATTTAACCCTATGGTTATTAAATTAATTATAAGTTGATTATAATAATTTTTTTATTAATTAAATTATAATATAATTTAATTAATCCTAAGGTTAGGGTTATAAGGGCAAAATTAATACGTCGATGTCATACATTATCTCCTCCACCGATGTCAATGAATTTAAAGGCATGAGTATAAATACCAAAAGCCTAAGTGGCTTCAAACCACCCACGATTGAATTAATAAAACTCCCAAACAAAAAGTGTGCACAATATTTCTATGAGTGGAAGAAGGAAGAAGTCCTTCATTGACTTCTTGGCAAGTTGTGAAGGGTCAAAAGGAATAAGTCTTAGAAGCCTTGTTACTTCTTAGCCAGGTGGGCTAGCGGTAGTTGGCAACACTTTTGGAATGCAAGGTGATGCATTCGATTCACAGTAGGGAAGATAGTGAGGTTGTTTTTGCGTTGAAGAATGCCAAAGCCTTTTTGGAATTTGGTGCCAAGGAAGGAGATAAATCATCATGGGCACTTTTTCCTCCCATGTGAGCGCTTAGCTCATGCAGCTGGAAAGTGCTGAAGGTGCTTCGAATTGGGATCGAATCCCGTCGGGAGCACTTTGAGAGGTACTAATTTTTTTATTATAAATTAGTTTTTGCTTCTAAGGTTGTGTGGTATAGTTTTCAGCTTAGGGAGATATAAGGTTGATAAAATTAAATAATTATTTCTATTTAATTGTTTGGTGGATTGAGTTATTTAGAGTGGAGTTAAAAGGTGTAATAAGAGATTTATTTTTATATGTTTTTGGTGAATGCTAATTTCAATATGGAGTAATAAGGTGTATTTGAGTTTAATTATTTTTGTAATTGTGAAATATTTTGAGGGAGTGTTAGAGTGATATTTTTTCATCTAACCTTTGAAATTGGCAAAGAGAGTAATTGTGATTGAGACATATTTTGTGGTTAATTCTTCATCAAACAAAAGGTATGGGAACATCTTCCTTGTGAGTGATTGTTGGATGTTGTGAATGCTAAGTTAGAGTGAAAAGGGTTGTTTGATAAGCACTGTTGAGTTTGATTGTTAAAGGTTTTTTTGAGTGAAATTTGATGATAAAAATGTTGTTTGATAAGCATTGTTGAAAATAATTGAGTGAGTGTTCATATGCTTGGACTAGGATTTGTAAGCAAGGAATGTTTTATTTAGTGATTGGTTGAGTAGAGTTGATTGAGCCTAATCATTTGGAAGTGTTGAAGTGATAGTTCAAGTTCTATGAAATAAATTGTTCTATATTTTGATTTGATTTGGAAGAGAGATTGAAAGTGATTGAGTGTTGTGCAAGGGTGAAAAATATTGAGACTCTAACCATTATCTATATGTTTCTATGGTTAAGAAAGAGAGTTTGAAAGTGATTGAGTATTGTTGTAAGTGAGTAACATATTGAGTCTCTAACCATTCTCTATATGTTTTTGTGAGTCAAACAAGATTCTGTGTGAAGCTTGTTTGTGTGATTGAAGAAGTTTTATGTGATAGATTGAGTTGAGTTGAATAATCTTTTGTGAAAGCTTGTGAGTTTATTTGAGTAAGTCCTAGAGTGGACTTAAGGATAGATTTGTGTAAGCTTTTATGGAAGCTTACAATGCAGATTTGTGACAAGTTCTAGTGAGGACTTGTTGAGCATATTGGGACAAGTTCTAGTGAAGATTTGTTGAGTAGATTGGGACAAGTTGTAATAAGGACTTGTTGACCATATTTAAGGCAAGTATTTGTGAAGACTTTTTGATAATATTGGACAAGATCTAGTGAGAACTTGTAGAGAAGATTTGAGACAAGTCTTTGATAAGAATTGAGAGTAGAATTGATTGATTGATTTGTTCAAACCTTGGGTTAAGGTTTGGGGCAGATCTAGCAGAGTTGATTTATGATTGATTCAAGATTTGTGTTAAGGCTTAAGGATAGATTTAAAGATAGAGTTTGGTGTAGATTTGAGGATAGGTTTGTGCCAGACTAGAGATAGATATTGAGAAAATTTATGCTAGATCGAAGGATTGTGTTTAGTGAAGACTAGAGATAGAGATTGAGTAGATTTATGCTAGACCAAAGGAATGTGTTTAGTGTAGATCAAAGATAGACATTGAGAAAATTTGTGCTAGAATGAAATACCATGTTTAGTGCAAATTTGAGATAGAGCTGAGATCAAAGCTTTGGATATGACAAAGTATAGAGGACAAAAGTCTCTAGTGGATAGAGATCCATTAGCTAGGGTAGTGAAGACATGTTTTCTAAGTGAGTGCAAGATTATTTATTGGATAGAGATCCATAATACAGTGCAGTGGAGGCAGTAGTTATTCTAGAAGATCACCATCCAGAGTAGAGGATATTGGTGTCTCCTATGGATAGATATCCATGAACTTGATTAGGGGATTGGTTTCTCCTTTGGATAGAGGTCCATAAACATTGTAATAGGGAAAGGTTTCCTAAAATATTTGTTGAGAAAATTTTAGTGAAATATTTTCTCTATGGAGTAGCCCACATTGGGTGAACCATGTTAAATTAATGTCTCTATTGTGTGTGGTGATTTGTGCATTGCTTTTATTATTGATATTGATATTTACATTGATATATTGCATAATATTATTTGAGAAAGAAAAGTAAAAAGTGGTCTTATACTGTTCATTCCCTCCTCTTAGTATAAGTTTATGTTCTTCAATTGGTATGAGAACAGGTTCCTTCAGAAGAGTTTAATATATTGAAGGAAAATATAACAAGAACACACATGGATTCTAAGAGTGGATCCTCAGATAATTTAGCACCAATGTTTGATGGGAGTGATTATGTATTTTGGAGTATGAGAATGAAGATTCACTTGATGGAACTTGGAAATGAAATATGGGAAGCAGTTGAAAATGGATACACACCACCTGATACTCAACCTACATATAAATATGGTAAACTTATACATAATTACAATTCAAAGGCAATGAATGCAATTTTGATATAAAACATAGTTTATATAGGTTATGCACTACAAATCAGCAAAGGAAATTTGATATAAATTGCAAGGCATATATGAAGGAGATAAAAATGTCAAAAAGGCAAAGTTGCAAAATATCAAGGGAATATTTTAAGACCTAAAAATGAAGGATGAGGAAAACATTAGTGCTTGTCTCCTCCGTGTAGGTGATGTTGTTAACTCCATGTAAGGACTTGGACTTGAAGTTCAAGAATCTAATGTTTGTGATAAGATTTTAAGGTCACTTCCAAAAAGGTTTAGTGAAAATATTTTAGCTATAGATGAATCAAAATATAGTGATATTTTGAAAAGGGATGAATTACAAGGAATTATCATAGTTTTTGATATGATAACAAAAGAGGAACCTAATATCTAGAAATAAGCAGCCTTCAAAGCCACTAAGAAGACTAGGGGTAATAAGTCAGATTCAAGCAATGAGTTATCCAGTGATGAAGAAGAAAATTATGACAAAAGGAACAAGGACTCAAGAAATTATAAAGTTACAAAATTAATTAGATGTTTTAAATGTGGAGAATATGGTCACTATGCATATGATTGTACAGAAGCTAGAAATAGTAGTGATGATGAGAAATAGGATCATAAGAACAGGGATGCATGAAAGCATAGGTACCAAAAGAAAAATAGGGATGGATAAGGCAATCAAGGAAATAAGTTCTTACAAAGACATAATAAGAGATTCTATGCAGACAAGGCAAGTAAGTATTCAAGTGATAATGATGAAATCTCCTTAGGTAATGAAGATGAAATACTATTTCTAGCAAAAGAAAAAGAAGTGGTTAGGAAAATATCACCAATAATTCTCAAATTGTTTATATGTGGTAACTTTGGCCATTTTGAAGATAGTTGTACAAAGAATGGTTTCATTTTTAGTGATGATGAATATGAAGATACACTTGAAGGACCATAAGAAAATCTACTCATGTCAATAGAAGAAGAAGTAAGTGATCCTACAAAAGATAAATCAAAAGGGAATGAAGATGATACCAAAGGAAAATATATAGAGGAATAATTAGAAATAGGAGAAGTTGATCTTGAAGGTGAACTTATTTCTACCCTTGATACATTAAGGGAGGTAAGAAAGAAAAAATCAAAAATCAAGCTTAAATTTCAAGAATGTGATGAAGAGAAAGGAAATATTATAGAGGATCTAACCAACTCAATAGCTAAGACAAAGAGATTCAAATAGAAGTTAGAAGCAAAGGTTGTAGAATGTGAAATGTTAGAGCATGAAGTAGCTTTACTAAGTAAGGAAGTAAAAGAGTCTACGAATAAGCTACACAAGTTTAGGAAAAGCTCAAAAACCATAGACAAGATTATCAAGGTACAAAGACGGTCAACAAACAAGACTGGTCTCGATTTTTAATAGGTACAAAAGAAACAAGGAGAGGAGTCAATATTAAGTTCTCAAGAAGAAGAAACTTCAGGACAAGAGAGTGTAAGATAAAGTGAGACTTCTGAGGATGAGTTGGACAATAGAAATTTTAAAAAGTAAAGGAACAATGCACAAATGGGGAACAAATGGAATAGGAAATAACATAGGGTAGAAGAGACAGAGACCAATGAGATAAAGACAAGGCAATTTCAATGGATGATGCTTCTCATGTCATAGTTTTGGGCATAAAGCTACACAGTGCAAGACACATGGAAAATAGGAATATGGAAGTTTTAGAAATAGTCAAATTTTTCAAGGGTATTGCTAATCTTGTAATCAGTTTGGTCAAAATGCAGTGAATTGCAAGGTTCATGATAGTACTATATATGGATTCACTAGGAGAAATCCCAAGAAATTTGCACCTCCAAGGAATAACAACATTGAGTGTTATAAGTGCAATAATTATGGACATACATCAAAGTGGTGTAGAGAAAAAACTCTACAGACAAGCGGGAACAAGAATAGTCAAAGGAATCAGAAGGATCAGATGAGGAGGAAAGTGGACAAAGTTAAATATCAGTGCATACTGGGAGTATAAATACTCCCACCCTAGAATTAACCACCTCAAGAGGAGGTGGGGGAGGGGCTAATATAAGAGTCTCATTCTTAGCCCCGAGCCCCAAAAGTGACCCTTTGCCATTGATGACAAAGGGGAGATATTTGAGTTAGGGGAAGAGCATTTAGTCAAAAGGAGTAGTTTCTTAGGGGGAGCAGAATAGGGAAAAGGTAAAATAAATGGTAAAAGGTAAATGGGTTGTCATCAATGACAAAGGGGGATATTATTTGAAATATGAGCAATATTTGTTGTAATTGATGTCAAGAGCCAGTTTCAGTGAGAAGTGCAATAAGAAGGATGTCAAGAGTCAGTTTTAGTAATCAGTATAATAGAAAGATTGCTTCTAGACCTAAGGGAAATAATATTATAATATCTCCCATTATAATATTCAAGGTGGTTAGATAAGGTCTATAGGAGAAATATGAAGGCCCAAGAAAAATAATATTATAATATTTTATTATAATATTAAACGTCTAATGGTAAGACCTAAAGTAATTAAACTATTTATAAAAAATTATAATAATTTCATTATAATTAATTTGTAATTTAATTTAATTAAACCTATGGCTATTAAATTAAGTGTTAGAGTCTCCTTTTTGGAGCCATAAGTCTTGCGTTTTCTATCTCCAGAAAATTTCTTCACATTGGAGAATATTGTGATAGTTGGCTAACAACTCCTTCTCTTATGTTTTTATCTTAGCAGTATAGTCACCATTCCCCTGATTATTTTTTTCAATTAGAGATAACCTCAACATTAAATCCTACTTATTGTGGAAAAGGCTGCCAAATATATCTTTGTTCCATACCTTGATATTCTCTTTAATGATTTTGAGTTTTTGATCCAAGATAAAGGAAGGTTTTCCTTGAACATCAGTTTGCTACCATTCATTGATTCTTTCCTTGAAATCAGTATGTTGCATCCACATTGCTTCAAAACTAAAAGGGGTTTTGTATATTTTTGGATTATTTGTGTCTAAAAGGATGGGACTATGGTTAGAGCTAATTTTAAGGAGTGATTGAAGAGTGGCATATCCCCAATTGTCAAAATCTTCCTAGGAGAACATCACCCTATCTAACTTAACTTGAATTAGTTGGGATCCACACCTTCTATTTGACCATGTGAACTGATTGCCTTTTAAATTAACATCCATCAAATTTTGTGCATTGATAAAATCTTGGAAGTCCTCCATGCTCTTAGAAAAAGAACCAACTCCTCCCCTTTTATCAGAAGGATATAGAGGGGTGTTGAAGTCACCAACGAGAATCCAGGGAAGGGTAGGAAAACCACTTTTGATTGAAGATAAAGTATTCTACATGTGAAATCTTCCAGAAATGGAATTGGGAGCATAGATGTTAGTCAGAAACCATGAACAATTGTTGTCTTTATCAAAAAAATTAATGTTCAAAATCTCATCATTGGAATGGATGAGATTTCCTTCCACAAGGGAAGGATTCCAAAGACATAAAAGACCTCTAGAAGAACCTATGGCATTGCAAGCACAGAAATCACAATTTTCCAATTAAAATTGCAGATCTTTTTATAAAGAGGTTCACTAACCTTGGATTCTTGAATCACAAATATAGTCGGTCTAATTTCTTTCCTTAATTATTTAGCAAGTCATTGCTTAGCTATGTCATTTAAGGCCTCTCACATTCCATGAGAGGATCTTCATTTGGAGGATTTGGAGGTTCTTTTGCCTCCCTTTCCTTGTGGTTGAGGAGGTTTGGTACACTTTGTTTCTTCCTTAGAAATATTGATTCCAGTAGAAAACAAGGTTTTCTGAACACCATTAGCAATGTCCTCATATGTATCTTGGTTCCTTTGATCAGAGTGAGAGGGTCTTCCTCTCTTTTTTTCCATTCCATAATCTATGGGATATTTATTTTGACTCTGAAGGATTTTGGGACTGAAAATAGAAGTGGAGATTCTTTGAATCACAGGAATCATGGGTTTAAGAAAGGGTGATGGAATAGAAGCATCTTCAATCATAGGTCTTTCATACTTTAGAGTAGTTGATAAGAAGGTATATTCGGTAAAGGGTTTAGCATCCTCAATCAGGGGCTCAAAAGATGGTTTTTGAATAAATAATTTTTGGTCTAGGGGAGGATTGGATTTTGAATTTGGATCATTGTTCTTATCAGATGCATCCTCGGTGTCTAGATCAGAAAGAATTTGAAATTGATAAGGATGAGCAAAGAGACTAACCTCATTAGATGCATTTTCCAAAGAAATATTTTTCTCTTTATCATCAGGAGAAGTGATGAAAGGGGCATTACGGTGACCTTCTTTGATTCTGTACTCTTTGGTGGTCTTGAAGTTTATTCCTCTGGAAGGAGGAAATTTTCTCTTATCCTTCATTGAAAAATCTTGAAAAGTTTTCTACTTAGCCATGGGAGTAGATTCATCCTTTCGCTCAGAAGAGGCCACATGTTTCATGAGAGTGGAACAATGAGCATGAAGATGACCTTGAGTTCGGTATTCAATGCAAAAAGGAGGTTTGTTCTCGTACTCAATGGCTTGTTTGAGAAGAGAAGTGCCAAGTTACAATTCCACAAAGTTAGGAAGAGCAGAATAAAAGGCGAGCAACATGCATCCTTGATAGGGAGAGGGTTACCTTATCGATAAGAAGCAATATTCAATAGTCGAAGCCATGGATTTGAAAATAGAATCCTACCAAAGGTGCCAAGGTAAGTTTGGAAATATAACCAAGATTGGAGCAAAGTTAATGCTCTACATTTTTGGGTTGAAGTCCGGATTTCATTTCATCATAAAGACACTTCTTAACCCAAGGAACCAAGGTCCTCTAGAAATAATTTGAGCAAAAACTTCTTTAGTGTTAAGGTGAACACCAAAAAAACCCCTAGAAAGACCAACTATTTGCAAGGTCCCTCGAAATTTCCATATGGAAAAATCCTAGTGCCTGATAATGTCAATATTAGGATTACCTCCAACCACTTTCTTGACTAAGGAAAAGGATTCTTTAGCAATGAATTTTTTAGCAAGAAGACAAAACATCATTACTGGCATCCTTAATTTCTCCATAGCTCCTTTGCCTTCAAATTATCTCAGATTACCACTCTTTATTGAGAATGTCAAAGATAGTTTATGGGACAATGTCATTGAGAGGCTACAAAAAAAACTTCTCACTTGGAGGAGTAATATTTTATTTCAATCCAAGAAAATTACTCTCACCATGGCTTGCCTTCAGAGTATTCTTGTTTACTTACTTTCTCTGTTCAAAGCTCCTATGAGTGTTTACAAAAAAATGGAAAAAATCCAAAAATATTTCCTTTGGATAGGTTCTGAAAATAAACACAGATTTCATCTGGTTGCTTGGGATAAAGTGTGTAAGCCTAAAGATCAGGGAGGTTTAGGGCTCATAAGAATTCTTCCTCTCAATCTGTCTCTTCTTGCCAAGCAATCCTGGATTTTGATTTATAATGAGAATGTTCATTGGGTCAAGATCATTAAGAGAAAATACCTTCAGGACTCCCATTTCCTTCATGGAGAGGTCCCTACTTCTAGGTCTACTTTCTAGAAATCTATTTGTGAAGCTCGTTCTCTTCTGATCAAAGGTCTGAGATGGCAACTTGGTAATGGCATATCTATTTCTTTCTGGGATGACAAATTTATTGCGGACCGACCTCTTAATCAGAATCCTATGTTTCAAAGGCTGAGCAACATTACTAATCAGTTGGTTGGACCTTTAGTGGTAAATTTCATTTCTTGTATTAATGTTCATAAGAGATGGAGAATGATTGATGCCCCTAATCATGATAATGAATTATCTTATTTGTATAATCAACTTTCCTTTGTCATAATTCATTTAAATGACCAACCTGATTGTCCTATTTGGTAACCTACTGATTCTGGAGATTTTACTGTCAAGTCAGCCTATTTGCTCTCCCTCAACATTATTGAAAATCCTATCCCATTCAAGCTTGTTTGGACCAAATATTTGATCCCCAAGATTGCTTCCTTTTCCTGGTTATGTATTCAAGATCGAATCCTAACAACGAAAAACCTCATAAAAAGGGTTCCTTTGCCTAACATATGCCATATTTTTCTCTTTGATTGGGAATCTACTTCTCACCTTTTCTTATTTTGTTCCTTATCAAGATTTGTGATTAACAAACTTTTCCTCACTTTCAAGATCGCTTGGGCATGTCCTCCTTCCATTGTCGACTTATTCCATCAATGGCAAAACCTTTCAAAAATCCTATCCTCATAGGACTTTGGAAGTTTTGTTTGCAACATTTCCTTTGGCAAATATGGCTAGAACGTAACAAAAGAATTTTTGACATGAAATCCTTGGATGCCAACATTATTTCTAGTAAAATCATCCTTTATGCTAAGGATAATGTCCTTGCTGCTCCTTTTGATCCTTTTCCTTGTTCACCTTTTGGGAAGGTTATATTGAATTCCTGTAACATTTTCATTGATAGTCCATGCCCTACTAATCATTCCTCATCTAGGACCAATATTAAATGGCAGCCTCCTCTAGTGGGATGGGTTAAGCTTAATTTTTATGGTGCTACAAAAGGTAATCCTGGCATAGCAGGAGCTGGAGGAATCCTTCGTGATCATCTTGGCAATTCTATTTTTACCTTTTTTGAACCATTAGGAATCCTGTCCAATCATTCTACTGAAGCTAAAGCGGTGTGCAGAGGTCTTCAGTTGCTAAAAGATATTCTAGAATAAGTTGTTATTGAATGAGATTCTCTTAATATCATAAATTATCTAAAGACTTCCAAACCCAGCAGCTGGAGGATCAGGAATTTTGTTGAAGAAAGCAAGCAAATTATTCACCAATAAGTCAATGTTGTGGTTCAACACACTTTCAGGGAGAGCAATTATGTAGCTGACAAATTGGCCAACATTGGCGTTAATGCACAAGGATTGATGACTTGGATGGATGTCCTCCCCCAATGAAGTTGTCGAGCTGGTCAAATGTGATCAAAATGCATTCAGTCATGATGAATCCCAAAATATTTGATTATTCCATTGCCCAAGAATCCCTTTTTTCTGTGATTCATTGGGTTCATATCCAAAGTCCAAATAAAATCCAAAATGGAGATTTTATTCATCATTTGCACTATATTTATTTGAAAAGGGGGTCTATGATTATATTTCCAAGTTCTCCGCCGCCTCTCATACATGCCCCTTATTTTTTGATAATTATTTCCATGAGGAATCCCAATGTTAGGTCCACCTTATTTTTTAATCATCTCTTTCTCATGTGGATTTATGTTTAGCCTTTTGCCTTTTCAACAACCTTTTATCAATGCTTTATCTTTTGCATTCTCACAAGGCCTCTTAGGATGAGCATCCCAATCCTTTTTGCGTACTATGCCTGCTTTTCTTATTGGCTTTGTTGTGACAGTATTACCAGAAGCTCCATTTTACATGGAATGGTTCTTTTCCCTATTGCTCCTACCCACTTTTATCACCCTATTTTGTGCTGTGCCTACTGCCCTAACCAATCTTATCCTTTCTGGCTATTTTTCCCTTTTTGGTCAAGTACTACCTTTTATTTATTCATGTTGTGGTTTTATTAGTGGATGCACTGTTCTGTCTCCATTCCTTTAGGCTTGTGTTTATTTACCATAAGTTTATTTCCTTCCTTAATTCCTTTTGCAATAATGATGAAAGGGAAAGTTGTGTTCATTGATCCTGAGACTCTTGAACTTGATTCCATATCCACTGATATGTTTAAAGATAAAAAAGGAATCATTGAATTATTCAATATGTTATGCGGTGTGGATGAGGAGCTTACCAAGGCTTTCATGACAACTTAGGACAACAACTTTATTTCCATCCACGATGTCCAGTTCTAGATTTCCTTCAATCTACTGGCAGACCTGACGAGGGAATATTTGGACGAGAAAGTTATCATAAGAAACAAACACAAGTGGGAGATGAAGTTGACTCATTTCAAAAAAAATTCACCTATTCACAAGAAGGTATAAAAAGGTTTGTTTCACCATCACTTGTCAACACCTTGGAAATAAATTTTAAAGCCTATCATGCAATATTTTACTTGTGATAACCCTGAGTCCCAACTATGTTGTTATCATCTAGCTTTTGTAAATATTTTTCGAGATTCAAAAATGATGAACATTCCTATCGCCTTATTCTGGTCCATGGACTATACTATCACTACCAATCGTTCCAAGAAATATGAAGCCAAACCTTGTCACCAGGGTCTTTTTAAAGTCCTATAAAATTTCCTCCTTATGCATTTCCCTTTAGGCAACCTTCCTACCCCTGAGTCTGAGGAAGAGAATTCTTCCTCAACCCCGAGCCCAAAAAATACCAAATCCAAAATAAAAGATAAAGGGGGCAAATCTATTTTTGAGTTTTTCGCTAGGAATAAGGCCAAAGTTGAAATGACCCATGTCCACAGTTTCCAGAGGTTGAAACACAAAGAAATTACCAAAACCCCTTTGTACACCTCTGCAAAAACTCCAAAGGATAAGTCTAATTCTCCTGACCTAGTTGAAAGGTATCTTCACAAGTTGGTTGTGCATGCAACTTCAACCACCATTTATCATCTTGAAACTACTCATTTGGCCATTGGAAAGGTGATATCAACTCTCAAAGAACAACAACATGCACTAAGCCTCTTGTTTTTCTGTGACAATTTTGATAATGATCCAATCTTGGTCGACGCTGAGGTATCCTTGGATACCAAAATTGATGTCAAAGATGCTGCTAATGATGATGATGTAATAGAAATTTCTAAGGATGCTTGTACCGTTGTTCTTAAGGATAGTACTAAAGATATTTCAAAAACAGATGCAAAAGATGCTGGCCTGCAAGGTTTTGCTTCGTATCTCATGCAGATGGGCATTCCCCTTGACGGCTGAAGCCTTTTCCTTTGCTTTCAGGTTCCTCTATGGTGGAGGATCATTTATTTTTGAGTTCCTCTAGGGTGGAGGATCACTTATTTTTGGGTGCTATCAAAGGCTGCTTCTTTTTGTTCCTTTGAGTTCGAGGATGTAATTTTTTGCTTCAAAAAGCAGTTTTGTGGGTTCTTTTCATCTGTTCCTTTTTTATCCTTTGATGTACAAGGTATTGGGGTGCCTTTCAAATGCCCTATTTTTTAATATAATTATTAATTTACCAAAAAAAATAATAATTATAAGTTAATTATAATAATTTTATTATTAATTAAATTATAATCTAATTTAATTAACCCTAAGGTTAGGGTTATAAGGGAAAAATTAATGCACCAACATCATACATTATCTCCTCTATCGATGTCAATGAATTTAAAGACAAGTATAAATACCAAAAGCCTAAGTGGATTCAAACCACCCATGATTGAATTAATTAAACTCCCAAGCAAAAAGTGTGCGTAATATTTCAGCGAGTGGAAGGAAGAAGTCCTTTGTTGACTTCTTAGCAATTTATGAAGGGTCAAAAGGAAAAAGGCTTGGAAGCCTTGTTACCACCTATCCAGGTGGGCTAGTGGTGGTTGGCAGCACTTTCAGAATGCAAGGTGTTGTGTTTGATTCGCAACAAGGAAGGTCGTGAGGTTATTTTTGCATCGAAGAACACCAAAGCCTATTTTGCTTTTGGTGCCACGGAAGGAGATAAAGAATCATGGGCACTTTTGCCTCCCACATGAGTGCTTAGATCATGTGTCTAGGCAGCTATGGCTAAAGCACTAGAGGTGCTTCAACTTGGGATTGAATCCCATCGAGAGCACTTTGAGAGGTACTAAAGTTTTTATTATAAATTGGTTTCTACTCCTAAGGTTGTGTGGTATAGTTTTGAGCTTAAGAAGATATAAGGTTGATAAAATTAAATAATTATTTTTATTTAATTGTTTAGTGGATTGAGTTATTTAGAGTGGAGTTAAAAGGTGTAACAAGAGATTTATTTTTATATGTTTTTTGTGAATGCTAATTTCAATATGGAGTAATAAGGTGTATTTGAGTTTAATTATTTTTGTAATTGTAAAATATTTTGAGGGAGTGTTAGAGTGATATTTTATCATCTAACCTTTAAAATTTGAAAAGAGACTAATTGTGATTGAGACATATTTTGTGGTTAATTCTTCATCAAACAAAAGGTATGGGCACATCTTCCTTGTGAGTGATTTTTGGATGTTGTGAATGCTAATTTGGAGTGAAAATGGTTATTTTATAAGAATTGTTGAATTTGATTGTTAAAGGTTTTTTTGAGTGAGATTTGATGATAAAAACCTTGTTTGATAAGCATTTTTGAAAATAATTGAGTGAGTGTTCATATGCTTGGACTAGGAATTGTAAACAAGGAGTGTTTCATTGAGTGATTGGTTGAGTGGAGTTGATTGAGCCTAATCATTTGGAAGTGTTGAAGTGATAATTCATGTTCTGTGAAATAAATTGTTCTATATTCTGATTTGATTTGGAAGAGAGATTGAAAGTGATTGAGTTTTGTGCAAGAGTGAAACATATTGAGTCTCTAACCATTCTCTATATGTTTTTGTGGTTAGGCAAGACAATTTGAAATTGATTGAGTATTTTTGTAAGTGAGTAACGTATTGAGTCTCTAACCATTCTATATATGTTTCTGTGAGTCAAACAAGATTCCATGTGAAACTTGTTTGTGTGATTGAAGAAGTTTTCTATGATAGATTGAGTTGATTTGAATAAGCTTTTGTGAAAGCTTGTGAGTTGATTTGAGTAAGTCCTAGAGTGGAATTGATTACAGATTTGTGTAAGCTTTTGTGGAATCTTACAATGCAGATTTGTGACAAGTTCTAGTGAAGATTTATGACAAGTTCTAGTGAAGATTTTTTGAGCATATTGGGACAAGTTCTAGTGAGGGCTTGTTGAGAATATTTGAGGCAAGTCTTGGTGAAGACTTGTTGAGCATATTGGACAAGTTCTAGTGAGAACTTGTAGAGAAGATTTGAGATAAGTCTTTGAGAAGACTTTAGAGCAAAGTTGATTGATTGATTTGTTCAAACCTTGGGTTAAGTTTTAATGCAGATCTAGCAGAGTTGATTTGTGATTGAGTCAAACTTTGTGTTAAGGCTTGAGGACTGATTTGAGGATAGATTTTGGTACAGACTTGAGGATAGGTTTGTGCTAGACCAGAGACAAATATTGAGCATATTTGTGCTATACTAAAGGACTACGTTTAGTGTAGAAAAAATATAGATATTGATCAAATTTGTGCTAGATTAGAGGACTATGTTTAGTGCATATTAGAGATAAAAATTGAGTAAATTTGTGCTAGATCAAAGGACCGTGTTTAGTGTAGATTTGATATGGATCTTAGAGCAACCTTTGGAGGTGAGAGAGTATAGAGGACAACAATATCTAGTGGATAGAGGTCCATTAGCTAAGGTAGTGAAGTCATGCCTTCTAAGTGAGGGTAGGAGTCTTCAGTGGATAGAGATCTATAATCTAGTGCACTGGAGGTAGCAATTTTTCTAGAGTATCACCATCTAGAGAAGAGGGGATTGGTGTCTCCTGTAGATATAGATACATGAACTTGATTAGGGGATTGGTGTATCCTTTGGACAAAGGTCCATAAACATTATAATAAGTAAAGGTTTCCCAAAATTTTTGTTGAGAAAATTTTAGTGAAATATTTTCCCTGTGGAGTAGCCCACATTGGGTGAACCACGTTAAATCAGTGCCTCTATTGTGTGTGGTTATTTGTGCATTTTTTTTATTACTACTATTGATATTGCCATTCATATATTGCATAATATTGTTTGGGAAAGAAAATTAAAAAGGCCATTTTTGTGGTTATATGTGGTTATTTGTGCATTTATTTTATTACTACTATAAGTTGTCTTATATTGTTCACTCCCCTCTCAGTATAAGCTTATGTTCTTCATCAAGGCCAAGAAGGAAAAACATGCATGAGTCCAATTCCCAAAGCATATTACAAGGACTACACCACCTAAAGTAATGATTGCAAAAGGATATAACCTCCCAACACCACCTAGAAAGATATCCTACATTCTAGTGAAAAATAAAGCACCATGTGTCATGCATTTCAAGGAAGAATGGTGTATTAATAGCCTAGTCTAAATATGAGTGTGCTCATATAGCTTACACAATGGTCAAAGTGCATTAAAGGAGGAGAATACTGTCATAAGGTACCCATTGAATGTAAGAGCATTCAATAATCACTATCACACATTGAAGACAAGAAAATACAATGCCTAAAGCTTTGATAGAGGTGTCAAAATAGGAACCAATCATCTAGTATCCTACAAAATTACAAGGAATGCATATTCTTACATGAATTTAATATTTACCTTCTATTAAACGTAATGAGATATAAAGTACATTATATAAGGTTGAGATTATTTATTATTGCATTAGAGATATAAGAAAATAAAAACCTTAGTAAGTTAGAAAGCAAATCAAAACAAGGAGATTATATCCTAAAGTGATATTTATTTTTTTGGTAAATAAAAGTCTTCATTAATTACCGGGTTTTGCAGGTTAACCCAAAACTTATTACAATATCCAGCCTTCTGCTGAGATTTTAGATCCTAGTCATCCTTGAAACTTTCTTACCAGAACTTGTGTTGAATCCCCTACAACACCTTACTAACAAGGCACACCCATACCTAAACATAATTGTAAACATTACTTACATTGATAGGAAATTGAAGTTTGGAACTTTGCACTTGTGAAACCTATTGCTTGCCCATTTCCTATTCTCTGTCGGAATCTTCCAAGGCTTACACCCTATTACCTTCATTTCCAATTAGGTATGATTTTGAGGGAATCCCCATAGTTATTACCAGCTCCATTGGAAAGAACACCCATTCATATTTCTCCTTAACGAGTAGGTTTATTTTCATGACTAATAATGTTTTCCACTTCACGTGGCACACCTTGTGTCCATGTCACCAAACTACCAACATCAACACCTATGTTGGCTAATTTGTCAGCTGACCTGTTGGCCTCACGGTACACGTGATGAGCCCTCATGTTATGTCTTGCCGCAAAAAGGATCCTCACTTCATGGATGACTCCTTCGATTCTCCATGGAGGTTTTTTACCATTGGTTAATAGGTTGATGATGTTCATTGAATCACCTTCAATAATCAAGTTACCTTGAGTTGCTTGGGCTACTTGCAATCCTCTCCAAAGGGCTCTAGCTTTTGCTTCGTTATTAGTTCTGATTCCCAATGGTTCAGTGAAGGCCTTGACTAGATTTCCTTGATGATCCCCTATTATTCCTCCAGCTCCAGCTCTTCCCGAGTTCTCCTTGGCTGCATCATAAAAATTTAGTTTAAAACAACACCAGTGGGGTGGCTCCCAAAAAATCCCATTTTTGGGATTGGGCAAAGGAATGGAAGGTTTGTCCTCAATACCTAAGGCCCGAGCTAATTATTTTTCTCGGAGAGGAATTAAGTGGTTCTCATCCACTAAGGTGCTAAGGTTTTCTTTCACAAAGACAATAATCCTATTGAGGATGGTTTTTGGGTTGTGAATGGTATCCTTAAAGGCTCTATGGTTCCTTTCTAGCCAAATCTGCCAAAGAAAATGATGCATACAGATTTTCCATAGGTACTTAAGTTTTAGGCTAACAAAGGGTTGAGGCCATTGATGGAATACTTCTGATATAAGAGCAGGCTTAACCCAAGAGATCCTAAAGGCTTGGAAAAGTTCATCTAGGATGGACTCCGCTATCGGACACTCCATAAACAAGTGTTGGTTTGTCTCCCATCATGCCCTGCACATGTAGCAACGATTAGCAATAACCATACCTTTGGATAACATATTGTCCATAGTGAGGATTTTTCCTTGAATCACCAACCATGAAAAAAAGGATATTTTAGGAATTAAGCCTTTGATCCAAACCAAACTCGGTTAAAATTGTTGACCTTCCACATTGAGAAGCAAATTATAGGCAGTCTTAACTGTGAATTCACCACTTTCAGTATTAGCCCAAACAATGTGATCTTCATCCTCTCCAGAGGGAATAATTTGTTGAGTTAAAATGTTATAAAGCTCTTCAGACTCCGCTTCAAAACCCTGTACTTTGATGTGTTTCCACATGTTGATATTTATATCCTACCACATATAATTTGCAACCTTCTTCCTAATATGCTGCTCCATATGCTCTTGAATCCTAGCCAAACAAGGATTCTAGGATAACTCCTCAGCTCTCACCCACCGATCCTTCCAAAATTCTATTGTTTACCCATTTCCTAGAATCCATCTAAGACCTTTCTTGATAAGATCCTTGCTCATGAGGATTGCCTTCCAAAAAGTAGACCCCCTACTTGCTAAGTTGTCATTAAGTAAGTTTGCACCTTGGAGGTATTTCCTCTTAACTATTGCAGTCCATTCATTATCGACCTTAGTCAATAACCGCCACACTTGTTTGGCTAATAGAGTTGTATTGAGATGAGCAATTCTCCTCAATCCTAAACCCCCATCAGCTTTAGGTTTGCAAACCTTGTTCCAACCTACTAAATGGATCCTTTTCTTATCCTCAGTCCCTGACCAGAGAATTTTTTTTGAAGATGATCAATTTTGTGATACACCTTGTTGGGAGCTCTAAACACTGATAGGAAGTAAATGGATATACTTTGAAGTGAAGCCATAGTTAAACTACTTCTCCTGCTTGAGATAATAGATGTCCTTTCCAACCTGCTAGCTTTTTTTGGATCCTCTCCAAAACTATGTTCCACATTGATCCTTCAGGTTTCCCCATAAATAGGGGAAGACCTAAATAGGAGGTGGGAAGGGATGCAATATGACATTCCATGATCCTTGCTATGTTGTTTTGCTTAGGAATGGGGGTATTGATGAAATAAAGTTTGCTCTTATCAAAATTCACTTTCTGTCCAGCCGCTTCTTCATACATTATGAGAATATTTTTAATCCTTCTTGCCTCAACCACATAAGCCAAATTCAGTAGCAATGTATCATCAACAAATTGCTGATGTGTCACCGGGGTAGTTAGCAACGTGGCCTTGATACCTAATATGAGTCCAGCTACCGCTGCTGCCTTAATGGTTCTTCCTAAGGCCTCAGCTATAGTGATGAACAACATAGGACTTATGGGATCTCCTTGTCTTAGACCACATTTGATTTGAAAAAAACCTACAGTAGACCCATTAACCAAAACTGAAAAACAAGGCTTAGAAATACACACTCTTATTAACTTGACCCATTTCATGTTGAAGCCAAATTTTAATAAAACTGCCTCTAGGAATTCCTAATTTATCCTGTCATAAGTTTTGTTCATGTCTAAATTTAAATCCATGGCTACTTTTTTGGTCTGAGCGGCTGTATGAAGAGCCTCATGAATAGTAATAACTCCATCTAAGATTGATCTTCCTTGTATAGAACTTCCTTGACTTGGATCAATGATAACTAGTAGAACTTTCTTCAAACGGTTGGCTCTATCTTTGGACAGAATTTTATAGGATATATTACATAGGCTAACCGGCCTAAAGTCAACCATAGTCTTGGGGTTTGGGCCTTTAGGGATCAAAGCAATGAAAGTTGAATTGAAACCCCTTGGAATATGATTTGAACTTTGGAACTCCTTGATTGCAGCAATAACTTTTGCTCCAAAAATATCCCAACAAACTTGGAAAAACCGCGATGAAAACCCATCTAGCCTAGGAGCTTTGTCAGGATCCATGTTAAACAAAGCCTCCTTGATCTCTTCATATGAAAAATCTACTATAAGAGACTCGTTAATCATTTCATCAATGAGTTGTGGAATGAATTGAAGGAGGGAGTCCTTTGCTTGGGCATTACAGGCCCGTTCTTCACCCAATAATGAACTGAAAAAATTAACAGCCTCGTCCCTGATCTCCAGAATGTTTTGAGTTGAGGATCCATCCACCTTAGTTAAACTTCTAATATTATTATTGCTTCTATTGCTCAATGTGGTAACATGGAAAAAAATTGAATTAGAGTCCCCTTCCTTTAGCCATAATGCCCTTGATTTCTGCCTCCAATACATCTCCTCAAAAGCTAAAATATTATAAAACTCACAAAGAGTTTACTTCTCTTCAGTCCTTGTCGCCTCATCATAGGTTCCATTTTGGATTTTGCTTTCTATTATTCTCAGTTTTTCCTCCACTGCTCTCTTATTCTCAAAAATATTTCCAAAGACTTCTTTATTCCATATTCTAAGGTTGTTTTTCACCATCTTAAGTTTTAGAGATAGTTTGAAGGAAGCACTTCCCTGGATAGGTTGCTGCCACCATTCCTCTATTCATTTCTTGAAGTCTGGATGTTTAACCCACATTGACAAAAATCTGAATGGCTTCTTAAAGGAGTTAGCCTGAAATGCCTCCCATAGAATAATATTATGGTCTGAAGCGCATTTAGGAAGGGTTTGTAACGTTGAATCACCAAACATTGTTGTAGATTCCTTCGATAAAAAAACTTGTCCAACCTTTCTTGAATCAGTTGACTTCCTATCCTCTTGTTACTCCATGTAAATTTGGCTCCTTTTAGTCTTACATCCATCAATTCATTTGTGTTAATGAATTCATTGAAGTCCTCCATGCTCCTTGAGGGTAACCCAGATCCTCCCTTCTTATCATATGGGTAAATGGGGGTATTGAAATCTCCCCCAATCACCCAAGTAATGTCTTTAAAAGCTTGGCTCAAATGCCCCAAAATCTCCCACAGTTCAGATCGCCCTTGGACAGAGGTGGGGGCATAAACATTTGACATAATCCAATTCTTATTAGTATCAAAATCATGAAATAATACGCTTAAGACTCTTTCATTTTCTTGAATAATACTTCCTTCTATTTTAATAGGATCCCATAATATCATGAGGCCCCCAGATGCTCCTCTCACCTATTGAAATGCCACTTCCCATTGCTTCCAAATCCTTCTAGCTATAAGTGCTGATTGTGCTGCATCTGTTTTGGTTTATTGAAGAAAAATGATAGTAGGATTCCAATCCTTCCTTATAGACTTCACCATACTTTGTTGGTGGGTCGTTTAGGCCTCTTACATTCCATGAGAGAACCTTTATTTAGACTATTTGATATTTTTTCCCCGCCCCCTTCCATGAGCCAAAGTGGGTTTGCCAATTTTACTATTATCCTAGCCAGGAATAGTTTGTTGTAACAATGTTCTTTGCTTTTCGTTAGCAATTTCTTCATTGATTCTCATTCTATAGTGCTCTGTTGTAGATATTCTCCCTTTCTTTCTTTCACTTCTATAATCTATCAGAGTCTTGGTGGTGCTTCTAGTTTGTTTTGGACTGAAATGAGGGGGCATATACTGTGATAGTCTAGGGCTTGAACCTTATTCCTAATTTTGGGGGTTTTCAATTCCCTCTTCATCCTCAACCTTGTTTTGGTTCACCTCTCCTATCTGGTTCCTAAAAAAGGGGCTTTCCTTCAAGGAACCTTTTACCGTTGGGCTCGTATGATAAGGGATAATTTGCTCCACTACTAGATTAGCAGCTACATTCCTGCCTCTTGTTTCCACAACTTCGACTCTTGACTCTATTTTTTCCATGTTTAAACTGAAATGACCTAGCAATTTTTCTTCAACTTGAGCATAGCTTTTGGGCCTTTTTGTCATAACTATGGATGGTCTCAATTTGTATGGGGAGTCTAGGGTTTCAGGAAACTTGACACTGATGGTATCATCCTTACTGTTTTCTTTTTCAACTTCTAGATTTGCTAGGATATCAAACATGTTCAAGTTGGGATCTTTATTACATACCTTATGATTTTTGCCTCCCTCATTATGTTGCTTTCCTTTATCCTAGATTTTTGCCAGTTATGTGTTGGCTTTGTCAGCCTGGTTATTCTTAACTTGTCTGTATCCTTCCAAGTTAAGACGCGATCCTTGACACTTTGGGATCCCTCTCCCATTAGCTTTACCCAGAAAACCTTCGCTTGTGGCTTCCTTTTTTGTAGTTATTGTCAGACATTGGGTTTGAAGGTGGCCCTGGGTTTTGCACACGCTACAAAATGTCGGCTTGTTATCATACTCCACAGGTTGAATCCTTAGAAATTCTCCATATGCTAGTTCCACCTGAGAAGGTAGATCAAAATTCAAGTTTGCATTTACACAGATCCTTGCATGCGTTAGTCTAGTTCTTTCTCGGATTGAATGGTCTATTGCCATGAGCTCTCCTATCATTTTTTTTATGCCACTAAGCCAGCAATCATTAACAAACTAGGCTGGGAGGTTTGGTAAGTGGACCCAAATGGGTGCTATATTAATGTTCTGCTTCTCAAGGTTGAAATTCTCCCCCCAATTCCTCAAAAAGAGTCTATGCCTTATTGGAAACTAGGGTCCTCATGTCAAGATGCACTCTGCATCATATTTGTTGTTGAGTCTTATCATAAAAAAACCTCTTGACATGGCTACAATTTCTAAGCTTCTTGAAGTTTTCCACTTTGTCGCGGCCCATGAGCGAATAGTCTCAATGTCCGGCCTTCCTCCCAAAAACTTGCCAACTAAGGATGATGCCTCCATATCCAAGAATCTTTCCATAATCTCCACTAGCGCAGTTAACCTATTATTGTTTGGTATTAGGGGCGGTAGTTCACTTACTAGCTCCTTTTTCTCTTTCAGCATTTCCAAAAAGGTCGGGCCCTTGTTGCTAGCTCCCGAACCCTAGTGGGACCCTTTGTCTAAGGGTTTATCTGGAGGATCTGTACCTTTAGCATTTTTGAACTGAGCTGACAGGGAATCCTTTTCCTTTACAGCTATAGCATTCTACCCTGCCTCTGGATCTTCTCCTTTCGTTGGTTCAAAATTCCTGCCTACCGTTTTTGCTCCTCCTCCGCTTCATCCATCGCTCCTCATATTTGGTTAATCAACCAAAATAAAAACAACCTAAAGTGATAAAGTGCATTAGTTGAAATACAAATATCATAATATTTGCAAATATTTAAAATAGGAGATATAATATTTTCTACCTTGGAAAAATTAAAACATTAATCTTTTGCAAATATTATCATTTTCTAAAATTCCAAATTAGGGATATATAAGGAGTGCTACATCAAACTTTAGATTATTGGAATTTAGAAAATTAAACCATTTAAAATTAAGGATAAAGGAAGCAAAATCATTGATTGCTTAAGAGTTGGAAATTATTGCTTATACTTGTATCATATACAAATTAAAGGGATAAAAGAAATCCAACCATAGATAACTTCATAAAATTTAAAAGTGCATATACCTATAGGGATAAATAATGCAAAATAGGAGTTGATCATTATATTACCATTGTATTCAAAACATTAGGAAATCAACTCAAAAAGAAATATAATAGATGTTAAGCACTTTATCAAGACCATAGCATACTCTAAACACTTGGGAGATATAAGGGATTCTACAAAATCTAATATTTGATAAGGTTTTATCAAGTTAGTTCACATACTCTAAACTAGGGAGTCATAAGGTAGACAACTTCAAAGGTTTTGAAATACAAAATTTCCATCAAAATTATCCTAAATACTTGGGAATTAAAAGGTATTCTAACTAGAGATTTGAAAAAGTAAAGTCTTATCAAAACCATTGATTTAACATTAATATTCTCAAAGCATTCTCAAAATACTAAAATAGCTAAAAGGAATTCTATTGATTGATCATATACTACAAGAATTGAAGGTTAGAACCTAGAAGAGTGGGAGACATAAGAAATACTACAATGGATAAATTAGCAAGAGGAACATATCATCACAAAATACATTATGAAAGAACTCAAGATCAAAATCCATCCAATATACCACATCAAAGATGCAAAATCACTTCAAACACAAACAATTTCATAGGTCAAAATGAAAAGGACATTTGGTATATTGATTCAAGTGCAAGTCATCACATGACAAGAAAATTAAATTGGTTTGATTACCTTGAAGTTACTAAAAATTATAAATGATGGTAAAACCTATCTTATACATGGATATGGGTGTGTAACAACTTGCCCAACATTTCCAAATTTCATTTTACATAATGTAATGTATGTTCCTAGATTAACATCTAATCTGGTTTCAGTAGCCAAGCTGGTAGAGAGAAAAAGGATGGTTGATTTTAAATACATAAATAGAGTCAATATATGTCTTATCATAAATCAAAATGAGATAGAATCTACTAGATCAATCCATAGATATATATTCTCTAGATTCAATTGAGGCTTCACAAGATGTTATTGTATTTCAAGACAACACTAATGCATTTTTGAGGAATAAATTGCATAAAATGAAAGACCTATACATCATAAAATTCGACAAGGAAATAGAAGATTCAAAACAAAGAAAATGAGAGGACAAAAAATCTATGTATTACTTAGTCATCTACAAATTAAAGAAGTAGAAGCAATACCGATTCAAGATAAAGAATATTTGAAGGATAAAAATCCATATTGAAGACTAAAGTCTTCAATACTAAAATAATATAATAAAGGGGGGTGTTGGAGTATATTACATTATTTTGTATATACTAATGTACCATTTTTGATACATAACTAGGGTAGGAGTTTACCTTAGAGTAAGGTTTGAGTAGTTATTTCATGCAATGTAATAAATGCACAAGTGTTAAAATATGCAATGATGTAAATGTGCATGTAGTCCACATGTACATGATTCATAGGTTAGTGAAATGCCAAGGGACTTATCTCCCTACCTATATATATATGTCTTTGAGAGTGTTGATTGTAGTTGAATGAAGTAGCATTAGTAGCTAGTTAGTATAATGAGTACAATGTAGATCTTTGATGTATTTTTGGAGTGTTCATATCCTCCATTATATTACATTGTACCTTTTTTATGAGCTTTCATTAATGACATATTTCTAAGTTATTGCAAAAGTTTATTATATACTTTTCCTGCATATTATAGTGTTATTATCATATAGTTATCATTGCTCGCTAATTTTACATCTTGTGGTTGCATTTCCTTTAATATATCATCAAAATCTAACAACAATAACTATGCATTCCAATAAATTCTATGAGAGCGAACCTAATTTGAGAGAAACATAGTGGAGGACTAGCAAAACACTTCAGTATTGATAAAACAATGGGTCTGTTGGTTAAGTGTTAGTATTGTCCATGCATGCAAGTGGATGTGTAAATTCATATAAGGTTGTTGAATCTATCAATATGCAAAGGGTACTAGCCAAAATATCAAATTATATTAGTATTTACCAATATTGGAAAGGCTTCGGGAGGATGTAAGTATTGATTTTGTTCTTATATTGCCTAGGACACAAAGAGTTTATGATTCCATATGTGTTATTGTGGATCATTTTTCTAAGATGGAACATTTCATTCCATGCAAGAAAACCAATGATGCTACACATGTTGCTTCCTTATTCTTCAAGGAGATAGTGATATTACATGGACTTCCAATGAGCATTATATCCGACGAGGATACAAAGTTTGTTGGGGATTTTTTGTAGACTTTATGGAAGACGATACGCAACAATTTGAGCTATATTTCATCCTATCATCCATAAATGGATGGGCAAATGAATGTGGTAAATAAAATTTTGGGTAACTTTTTGAGAGTTTTGACTGGAAAAAGACGTACAATATAGGATTTTGTTTTGGAACAAGTGGAATTTTCCTATTATAATTATCTTGGTAGAACTATAAAAAGGATCCCATTTTATATAGTTTATGGATTTAGTCCCTAAGAAGTTGATGAGCTTGAAAAAACTATTGATTTTGGTAATCCATGTGTAGTAGCTGAATATTTTGTTGATTATATGCATGAATTTCACCAGGAAGTGAGGTCAAAGTTGGACAAAAATACTATGAAGTATAAGGAGGCAACTAATTGTAAGAGGAGAGTAAAAGAGTTTAACATTGGTGACTTAGTTTTGGTTCATCTATGAAAAGAGAGGTTTTTGAAAGGTACATACAACAAGCTAAAATGGAATAAAATTGGTCCATGCAAAGTACTATGAAAGTTTGATTCATCTAATGCATATGAGATAGAGTTGTCGGATGGGATAGACATATCACTGATCTTCAATATTAAAGATCTATATTTGTATCATAAAAGGACAATGATAATGGAGGTCAAATTATTTATAATTTATCATTTTAAAATTGGGTACAATCGTTGCCAAAAAAGAAAGATATAAACTAGAGTGTCTAGTTGATTTTGGGGTTGCTAATAAAATTGAAGGTAAAGCATATTGAGAGTTTTTAATCAAATGAGTTGGAAAACCAGCATAAGAGGTAACTTGGATGAGTGAATTAGAAGTTCTCAAGCATGGGGTCTCGGTTGAAGATCTCATGAAATGTTCATGAGCTTTCTGCCCATGAAATATTTTTTCACTTAGGGTATATAATGCAATAGCACCTACGACGTACAAACAATATTGCACCAAAGAAATTGAGTGCTACATGTTAGGACAAAAAAAACATTTTTTTATTTTTAAGAAAAAAAATCGAGATTCACAGGTGCCTAGGTGGAGATTAGATGTTTGCACATTAAATTGAGTTTTCCTAGGTTGTTTTTACTACCAAAAAAGTAATGCATTAGAGGTTGTTTTTACATATTTATAAATTTACCAATTTTTTGGCAAGAAGACCATACTTAAGGAAAACACAAACAAATAGAAAAAAACTAGGCCTTATTAAGTGAATTGCATCAACCCAAGAGAGAAAGGGAGATTTGGTTTAGGTTTTGGTGGAGTTGGTTTTGATATTATTGTGTATCGTGTTGTGTTTTCAATGATGAACAAAGGATTTTGGCATAATACTAGCAACTGTAATAGAGGATTTTGACATAAGACAAATAATTGTAGAAGGTCATAGAGGATTCTAGCACAAGACTAGTAGTTGCAACAAATTCTAAAGGATTTCAACAAAAGTCCAACAACTATAGCAGGTTATTTCAAAGTTGTTTATGAGTGTTTATGCATGTCAATAAAGCTTGTGTGTGAATATAATAAGAAAATAAATATAAATTGTTAGTCTTGTGTCTTAATTTAGTAGTTTGGTAGGTTCTTGGTTGATCATTCTTAACTAGATCAACCAACCTAGACTGCATCATTCTTCTCACATTAGGATAATTTTATTTAGAAGTAATCATTCTTTCTTAAAATTTGAAAATTTCATGAATGGTTTCCTATTATTGGTTCACATTATCCAAATAATCATATAAGCATGTATCTATCCATTAAGTCTTCCATATTTGTACCTAAAGATCCATTATCTTGACATGGGTAATATAGGTCTGGAGATAAATTTAAAGAATAACATGATACTCATGAATTGTGCATATGATTACCATTCAAGAGATTGGGAATTCCACCTTGTAATGAAATTTTATGTTTTTAGATTCTAACTTAGTTCTAACTTGTGAGAAGCATGATTGTAGAAAAAATACTATAAAAACTAAGAACCTTACAATTTAGAATGTGCACACTAAGTTAATTTAGTATCAAAAATATTTCATGCTATGATAAAATAAAGCAATTGGTCATAATGCCACCATATATAGAATCAATAGACCTAGTTTTTTCCCTTACTTTTAATCCTTTACACCTTTGGTCACCTTTGTCATAATAAAAACACCATTCTATTGTATGAAATAATGTTTTGCCTCTACTACCTACCCTAGATCTACTTATGCAACCTTGCACTCTCTTCCAATTCTTCAAAACTTACCCTAAAAAATATAAAGTTTTGCTTCAACTATACTGAAATGCTTAAGTTTTACTATTTTCATGTATTTACTAGATTATTATAATCTAAAATAATTTAATTATCACTTTGCATCTTAGATGTTTAAATTATTTACTAAATCCAATCAAAATAAACCTTCAATATGATTTCAATCAATGCATGTGATAACTAGGCATCAACTCCCAAAAGTAGAGAGCAACAAAATTTCTATACTAAGAATAATAATCTAAATTAGATAATGTCTACCTCAATTAGAAGACTGTGGCACTTGAGGAAGATTTAAATGTTCCAAATCCCAAAAAATAAAATGGGAATAAAGGCAAGAAAATAAATGTTTTCAATCCTCTTGAACCAATCAGATGAAGCCTATGCCTAATGGTGCACATTTAGCTTGCACCTATAATGATTCAAATAATAATTCTTTAGCTTGTTGTAGATGTTAGAAAATATTAATTATTTAAGTTTAGATATAGAATATTAATTAGTTAAATTTAGTTTAGGTACATATTCTTTATTACTTTTAATTACGTATTTGATAACTATCTACCATAGTTTGTGTCGGGCTAAGTTTGGCCTATGCAGTTGTGTAAAGTTTTATTGTTGTTTCAATAAAATATGTTCTGCTTCCAACTGTGGGAATTGTCCCTTTGTCAATTATCCCCTTCCAATGGTGTTGTTGCATGCTGTTGTCAGATGTGCTCATGGAAGCAAGGTTTGTCCGATTCAGTCATCGGACAACCCTATGGGATGAGGTTGTAGTGGCAGCCCTTACCACTCAATGGGCTGTTACATGGCTTCAGATGTGTGGAGGTAAGCGGAGGATTTGGACTCCCACCACATGTTAGAGCAGAAGATCTGGGGGTCTCAGATGTGGTCTGCTATAAAGGATGAGAAACCAGAATTGCAGAATGCCTACTGGATATAAGTGTGAGGGGATTTATAAGTTCCAACGTCCCCCGCAGATCTCATTCGTGTAGATCTCCTTGATGTCCCTCGTAGATCTCATTCGCACAGAAGCTGGGCTGAAGGATCCAAAGATTGAATCACAGTGGTATATTTTACAATGAGGAGTCTCCTGTAGATGAGGATCCAGGCGGCCACACTGAGGATGTAGGTGGGATGTGGGAGTCATCGGATGGTGTGCAGGCCAGCATGAGCTAGGTACTCGAACGTGGAACATCTGTGGGCGAAATGTGTTAGACCTTTCCAATGCCGAGAAGGATGACCTACCTCACATCAAGACTATCCCCATTGTGTGGGATGCCAATGTTACTGTTATGCAATGAAAAGGATCAATCCTAATCTTTAGCTTCCCGGAATAATTTTACGAAAAGTGTCGTTGCTCGAACTGGGCATTTAAGAAAAAAAAAATGGGTGCAACATCGAGAGCGGTCACCCATCCCAGTTCTACTCTTGCCCAAAATGTTTAAGAATGGAGTTTTGTTGGGCAGATCTACCGTAAGCACTCTTAGTAGTGCCCACAAAGATGTTTTGATGAGTAGACCATCACCTCAAGACCTTTCAAAATGGCCACAGAAACCTAGCCATCACCACAATCAGTGCCTACCTAGCTATTACAAAATCACTGCACCAAATCTAGTGTTTACAGGGAGATGCCCAGTGAAGCGATCTCGATCAGGAATACAGGGAAAGGACAACAGAAATGAAGCACCCTACGACATGTGGTGCTCAATGTGAAAACCCTACGACATGGGGCACCTCCTTCGGGACTAGGTTCAAACCAGTGGTTTTGAGCCATCGCATGGTGGCCAATGACCACGACCGTGGGAACCTCCTTAAAGCCGACGAGGTCAAGGCCGAGGGCGAGGTCGACGACGCACTCGTCGTCCTTCGATGACATGGAAGTGCAAGCTACCAAAGGGTTCCACTTTGGTGAAACCCCCAGATGGTCTGCATGATAGCTAATTTGAGTTGTCATCGTCAACATCCTCAATGCAGGTGAAATTCGTGTGAAATGTTAGCTAGAACAGAGTAGAGAAGCCTGAATGCTGTGTTGTTCCACTTCTAACACTTTCAGCCAATCTACAATGTAAGCCACGTTGATCATCTTCTACGTCATGGGGGCTCTACATGGCCCATAATGGCAGCCCACATGCTGTCGCCCAGGACGCATCTTTTTTTTTAATTAAATCATATACAAAAATAAAATAAAATAAAATAAAAAGGAGGGGGATGACCCTTGTATTATTGTTCCACATCATTAGTGGGAAGGGCTAACATTGTATTAACGTTCGACGGATTAGTACAAAAAGAGGTTTTTTTTTTTTTTTTTTTCCGGTGGGAGGGGGACATTTATTTGTTTAGAAAAAAAACAGTTCTTAATAAATAAATAAAGTGTAGGTTCATATGTAATATTTCTTATTTTGGAATTTTATTTTAGGGTTTATTTTAAAACAATTTGTTGTAATATGGAGTGCATTTTTAGCAAAGGTTGAGATTCCTCAATATTATAAGTGTGTCTCGTAAACACACTTGTAATGATTCAAAAAAAAATGTACGATGCAATTTCAGCGTAGACTGACACCAATTGTCAATGAGACGAGTTTCATCCTAAGGGGAAACATACTTAACAACAAAGTGAACCTCGTATGCAGTGATCTACTCTAATACACCTAACAGTTGCAACAATTGGTTATCCATGCTCTCCGGTAGGATGAAAGTACTTATTATGTTTAGACCTAAAGGATGACCTAGAAGCAAACTTAGAGGCATAAAACCTTGAGGTAGATCCATAGAAGCGTACCTAAAGGTACTTACCTTAACAAGAGCAATAAGATCCATGAGCCTTGAGCTAGAGCAACTCAAACATGAACCAATAACCAAGGGTCAAAAGAGCAAAGAACAAGAACCTAGACACTATCCCAAATAATGTAATAAAGGGGATGTTAGAAAATATTAATTATTAGATTATTTAGGTTTACATATAGAATATTGATTAGTTAAATTTAGTTTACGTGCATTCTTTTTATTACCTTTAATTAGATATTTGATAATTACTACGATAGTTTATTTTGGGCTAAATTTGGGCTAAACTTGGCCTATGCAGTTGTATAAAGTTTATTGTTGCTTCAATAAAATATATTTTGCTTCCAACACTAGAAAAGTATTATTGAGAAATCAAAGTTCACAATAACCCTTTCAAAATCTTAAAAATAATTTTTTTATCGATAAAATGAAACTATAACGAGAGAATGTATAATTGTATTAAGAAGTAATATTTTTGCTTACATTGAAAGAAGAATAATTTTTAAAGAATGATACATGATATCATGAAATAACTTTATCATTCACTACTCATGTTATAAAAGTAATACCTTTACTTCTATTCTTCACTACACTCTCCTTGCTTTATACAAAGATGTTGTTATCATGTCAACATTTCTATGAGAACATAGATTGCTAAAAAAAATAAAAAATTAAATATACTATAGATTCTTACACATGAATAGTGAATTCCAATCATGTTCCCACCATTATTCAAGATCTCAACATCATTACATTTTGCTTTATTACATGTGGAGGCTAAAATTAGGTTTATTAGTGAAGATTTATAGTGATCTCAAACCCTAAATTTTGGCATGGGTTTAACATCAAACCCCAACAAGGATTCTTATGGAACATATATTTATCTCTATAGTTTCTCTCAATATACAAATATGCATGTGAATTAGGCAAGAATTTGCACAAGAAAAAAAGAGGAAGGTGACACTTGCTCCAAGTCATTTCCATGTTGTGGAATCTATAGGAAATTTACTGAAACTATAATGGACAATTAAATGATAATGGGTCAATTGGGAACAATATATAGTTAAGTGCATGGATTTTAACTCTACAAGTATGCTACATGATTATGCTTATGTATTAATTTGGTTATGTCCATTGCTATTATTTAATAATTATGGATGACATATCATAATTACTTCATGTACCTTGTATTTTTTAAAATAATAAATAAATTTAGATTTTAACTTTAAACTTGTGTCATGAATAAAGTTAATGTTGAAATATAATTCTTCAATAATATAATATATATAAATTAATAAACATATCCAATTACCTTTCAAAAGCATAGAGTGGAGAGTAAATAATTTTATACGAGAGATCAAGGTTTCAATCTCATGAGTGAACCTTAAAATTTAATCAAATGATATTAGTTGAACTGGTTAAACTTTTTAACTTTCAAAGAGACCTAGGTTGAAATTTTATTATAGGATACATGGGTAATAGTCAAACTATTATAATACCTCTATGTAATTATATGATATAATACAAATAAAACCTACACCAATTTTATATAATTAATAAAAAATATATAAATATTTAACCTTTTTTTTTATTTTTAATATATACTTTTAAAAACCAATACAAAAGAAACTTTTTAGATCACCCTTGGTTTGGAGTTGTCTCCTTTCCACCCAAAAAAAATAAAATAAATGAATCTTGACTTGCAATGCCATATTTTTTATTGATAATGCGTTTTGAAAGGATACCCAAACCTTTACAACATCAAAATAAGGGATATTCCTGAAACTGGGAAGACCTCAACCAACAACAACACCAAAAGAAATAGATAACAAAAACAACAACCTAAGGGCAAAGTTCCAACAAAAAGTAAGTAGCAAAAACAAACAATATGGGATCAGCTCAGAGTTACAAAAAAATTAAAACATGCATCAAAAAGGCATCCCAGACAAAAACAAGAAAGAGAACATCCTGACTACTCAAATACATGGATCTGATCCTGGTTCTTGTCCTCCATGTTGGACGCTTCTTCAATCTGAGTTTTCACCTTTCAATTTTTTATTTGGTTGATAAGCTTTCCCACCCAAAGGATCATAGATGTGGTCAAAGAAATAATATCATCTAGATCAACCATAGGGTCAATATTCTTGATGGATTGGGTGGCATCACCCTGGAGGAAGGAGTAACAATCATTTTCTGGATCTTGTGAGCCGAAGAGGAAAATTCAATCTTGGAGGGCTTCATTGGAGCCACCATAACTATGCTCTTAAATTTTTAGCAGAGGGTTTAAATCTAGTTGAGCATTGACTAAGAGAAGGAGATAAAGCAGACAAACCTAATAGAAACTTTTGCTTGCCAACCCTGCTTGACAAGGCACCTGTCAACTCAGCATCATCACTAGGCACTTCCTCCTTAATTGCCTAGGATAAGTCCATGTTAATATTAGGTTCATACGGATGAATTTCAATATTAACCTCGATAGGAAGAATGTTCCTTTGGGCTTGATTCTAAAGTATGTAATTGAATATTATTAAGTTCAACCCTTGATACTTTGGATGGGTCGACTTCCCCTTCCTCACGCTTTCCACGAAGATCTCCATCAAATGGAAAATATACTCAAGGATGTTTTTCACCTTCACGTCCCTCAAGAAGTTGAGAAAAGCCATATGAAAATTGTGAAGAGGCAAAGACAACTTGTCGATAGTAAGGTACTGCATTATCGAAACTAAAACTCTACTCAAAAGGGAATAGGAGGTCCTCTATAACAATCCCATTGTCCTTCTTGGCTAAGAATTTTATTTTTTCTCTCAAATGCATAAGTTCATCTGCCATGGAATACTTGTCTCGATGGATATTATCACCATCATTAGCTAATCAAGTGATTTCAGCAAGCAAGTCAATTGTAATAGCAAAGGTGTGGTCATGAAGGGATATAGTGCCATTGTTCTAGGTTTGAAAAAATCCATGGAAAACTCTAGAGCATTTCCAAAGAATTTATTTAAGAAGGAAAGAATACCATGAGACCCAAGAATGTCCTCAATCACTAAATCAACTTGGAGAGACTCAGGTTCCAACAATACCATTGTGAAGCTCCTCAAAAATCTTAAACCCATAAAAAAATATCCTAATCCTCCGAAATATGGCTCTCATTTGAAAACTCCCACAAAATTTTGAATAGGTGGAAAGTGGCCTACATAGGACAATGATTTAAACATAATATGTAATAGAAGAAGGACATGCCACCAGTTCTGGAAGGATCGATGGATCTTTGACCATTAATGGTTTGCATTACCACACAAACATCTTACCAAATGTGTTGTAGCATGATTAAGAATGATTTTTCTCATAGGTAGAGTGAACGACAAGGAACAAGGCAGGGCATTAGAAAAAGAGGAATTGTGCTATCTGTCATTCAACATAATGGAAATAAAGGAATTCGGCCAATGAAACAAAACTTAAAAACAAATATTTTGAAAATGCAAATATGTCAACGTCTGAACCATCCGAGGAGACTAGAAGAGCGCATCAAATTGAAGAACCTACTCTCGAGAAAAACCACCTCCCAAGGGACCTCGTCATGAAGAATGATCCCAGATAGGTAAAAAAAATTTGGAGCTTTCATCCATTCAAGGCTAAGATGACACAACTATAAAACAACACTTATGACACTATTAGGTTCCCAATTCATATGCTAAAAATTAGGAAACTCCCACTGCTGACAACAATGATTCTTTTTAAAGATAAATAAGCATGTATGTGGCATAGGTATGATGATAATGCTAAGGGTACAAGTCAAGGAAAACAAATAAGGGAACACATAGAAGGATTTTCAACATAAGATCTCACCATAATCCAAAGAACACCCATGGGACGAAGGTGAGTGTCATGTAATAAGACCACACAGGCAAACACAAGGCTTGGACAACTTAGACATAAGAATATAGGTCATTGGAGGTACACATATCTAGTAGGCATTGGGGAAAATATCTTGTCCAAATCTTTAGGGATTCTTGCTTTAGCCCGTGACTAGCCATAATATCTATCACTTTATTACCTTCACAAAATACATGTTGAATTAAGACATTGTTAAAGTTATGAAGACAAATATTCGACTCTTAAATCAAGGTGGCGACACTCCACAGATGGGCACATGTTCCTTCTAGGTAGATGATAGTATTGAGTGAGTATCCTTCAATGATGATATTTTAGATTTGAATCTCCTTAGCATAGTAAGACTTGAAATAGAGCTCTAGATTTCTTAGTATTGTTTTATTGAAGATCCAAATCCTCATCAAAAGCAAGGATAATTTTGGCTCTATCACCACTGATAATTCCCTCGTAATTGGCCCTACCAAGATTTCCTTTGGTTGTCCCATCATAGTTAAACTTTAACCAACCCAAATGAGGAGGGGTCCAAGCCACCAAGGACCTATCCACACTAGGATGAATTTGGATATTGGGGTTAGGAGAAAGGTTAAGGTAGCTCACCAACTTAGACTCAGATCGGGTGCAAGATCGCTCAACCAAATAAACCAAGTTAGCATTCTCTAGATCCATAGAGAGGATCCTGGAAAGAATCAAATAAGAGCTACTATACAACTCTCTAAAGCTCTATTATTCTATTAAATCCACACCTGCCATAAGCGATGTGGAAGAATAAATGACCACTAGGATTTAAAGTAGGTAAAATTGAAAGGATTGGGCCCTTGGATACAAAGGTCAACAATAGAATAAGGGATGACCTAAGCTATGTCGACCAAGGAAAACAAGGAAAATAAAATTCAATCAAGAAAAGGGCACTCAATGAAGAGGTGAGTAACAGACTCCCACATAGCCTAGCAAATATGACACCGATTTGGGATAATCATACCATGGGAAATGAGGTTATCAACAATGAAAACTTGCAATGCCATATAATTCTGATAGACATAAGAAGATAGGTCATTGGAGGTACACATATCTAGTAGGCATTGGAGAAAATATCCCATCTATATCTTTATGCATTATTGCTTTAGCTTGTGATTAGCCATAATATCGACCACTTTATTGCCTTCACATAAAATATGTTGTATTAAGACATTATTAAATTTGTGAAGACAAAGCTTCGACTCTTAAATCAATTTGGTGACACTCCACAGAGGGGCACATGTTCCTTCTAGGTAGCTGATAGTATTGAGTGAGTCTCCTTTAATGATGAGTTTTTATATTTAAAGCTCCTTAGAAGCAGTAATACCTTGAAATAAAGATCTAGCTTCTGTAGTACTGTTTGATTGAAGATCCAAATTCTCAACAAAAGCAAGGATAATTCTGGCTCTATCATCCCTCATAATTCCCTTGGAACTTGGCCTACCGAGATTTCTTTTGGTTGTCCCATAAAAGATAAACTTTAACCAGTCTGGAGGAGGAGAGGTCCAAGCCACCAAGGACCCATCCACACTAGGATGAATTTGGATATTGGGGTTAGGAGAAAGGGTAAGGTATCTCACCAACTTAGACTCAGATAAGGTGCAAGGTCTCTCAACCAAAGGAACCAAGTTAGCATTCTCCACATCCATAGAGAGGATCCTATAAAGAACCAAATTAGAGCTACTATACAACTCCCTAAAAGATCAATTATTACATTAAATCCAAACCTGACATAAGAGATGTGGAAGAATAAAGGACCACTAGGATTTGAAGTGGGTAAACTTGAAAGGATTGGGCCACTAGATACAAAGGTCAACAATAAACTTAGGAATGGCCTAAGTTATGTCGACCAAGGAAAACAAGGAAAATAAAATTCATGTAAAAAAATGGCACTCAAGGAAGAGGTGAGTTACAGACTCCCACATAGCCAGGCAAATATGACACCGATTCGAGATAATCATACCATGGGAAATTAGGTTATCAATAATGAAAACTTGCAATGCCATACAATTATGATAGACATAAGAAGATACGTCATTAGAGGTACACATCTCCAGTAGGCATTGGGGAAAATATTTCATCCAGGTCTTTAGGGATTCTTGCTTTAGCCTATGATAAGCCATAATATCGACCACTTTATTGCCTTCACAAAATAGATGTTGAATTAAGACATTATTAAAGTTGTGAGGACAAAGCTTCGGCTCTTCAATCAAGGTGGTGACACTCCACATAGGGGCACATGTTCCTTATAGGTAGCTGATAGTATTGAGTTAGTCTCCTTCAATGATTATGTGTTGGATTTGAAGCTTCTTAGCAGTAGTAAGACCTTGAAATAGAGTACTAGCTTTTGTAGTATTATTTTATTGAAGACCCTAATTCTCAACAAAAGAAAGGATAATATTGGCTCTATAATCCACGATAATTCCCCTACAACTGGCCCTACTGATATTTCCTTTGGTTGTCTCATCAATGTTAAACTTTAACCATCCTAAAGTAGGAGTGGTCCAAGCCACCAAGGACCTATCCACACTAGAATGAATTTGGATATTAGGGTCAGGAGAAATGTTAAGATAGCTCACCAACTTAGACTTAGACCAAGTCCAAGGTCGCTCAAGCAAAGGAATCAAGTTAGGATTCTCCACATCCATAGAGAGGATCTTGGAAAGAACTAAATTAGATATACTATATAACTCCCTAAAAGCTTTATTATTCCAATAAATCTACACCTGCCATAAGAAATGTGGAAGAATAAAGGACCACTAGGATTTGAAGTAGGTAAACTTGAAAGTGTTGGGCCACTGGATACAGAGGTCAGCAATAGAATTAGGGATGTCCTAAGCTATGTTGACCAAGGAAAATAAACAAAATAAAATTCAGGAAAACAAAAGGGCACTCAAGGAAGAGGTGAGTAACAGACTCCCACGCAGCCTGGCAAATATGACACTGATTTGGGATAATTATACCATGGGAAATGAGGTTATCAATAATGAAAAATTACAATGCCATAAAATTATGATAGACATAAGAAGATAGGTCATTGGGGGTACACATATCTAGTAGGCATTGGGGAAAATATCTCATCCAGATCTTTAGATATTCTTGCTTTAGCCCATGATTTTCCGTAGTATAAGCCACTTTATTGCCTTCACAAAATACATGTTGACTTAAGACATTGTTAAGTTGTGAAGACAAATTTTTGACTCTTCAATAAAGATGGTGACACTCCACAGAGGGACACATGTTCCTTCTAGGTAACTGATAGTATTGATAAAATCTCCTTCAATGATGAGGTTTTTTATTTGAAGCTCCGTAACAATAGTAAGATCTTGAAATTTAGCTCTAGATTTCGTAGTATTTTTTGTTGAAGATCCAAATTCTCAGCAAAATCAAAGATAATCCTGGCTCTATCATCCCTGATAGTTCCCCCGCAATTGGCCCTACTTAGATTTCCTTTGGTTGTCTCATCAAAGTTAAACTTTAACCAGCCCAGAGGAGGAGGGGTCCTAGCCACAAAGGACCTATCCACACTAGGATGAATTTGGATATTGGGGTTAGGAAAAAGGTCAAGGTATCTCACCAAATTAGACTCAAACTGAGTGCAAGGCTGCTCAAGCAAAGGAACCAAGTTAGGATTCTCCACATCCATAGAGAGGATATTGGAAATAACCAATTTAGAGCTACTATACAACACCCTAAAAGCTCTATTATTCCATTAAAGCCACACCTGCCATAAGAAATGTGGAAGAATAAAGGACCACTAGGATTTGAAGCGAGTAAATTTGAAAGTATTGGGCCACTGGATACAAAGGTCAACAATAGAATTAGGGATGTCCTAAGCTATGTCGATCAGGGAAAACCAAGAAAATAAAATTCAGGCAAAAAAAGACACTCAAGGAAGAGATGAGTAATAGACTCCCACACAGCGTGGCAAATATGACACCGATTCATGATAATTATACCGTGGGAAATGAAGTTATCAATAATTAAAAATCACAATGCCATGCAATTATGATAGACATAAAATGATAGGTCATTGGAGGTACACATATCCAGTAGGCATTGGGGAAAATATCCCATCCATATCTTTAGGGAGTTTTGCTTTATCCCATGATTAGCCATAACATCGGCCACTTTATTACCTTCACAAAATACATGTTGAATTAAGACATTGTTAAAGTTGTGAAGAGAAAGCATTGACTCTTCAATCAAGGTGGTGACACTCCACAGAGGGGGACATGTTCCTTCTAGGTAGCTGATAGTATTGAGTGAGTCTCCTTCAATGATGAGGTTTTTGATTTTAAGCTCCCTAGCAACAATAAGATCTTGAAATTGAGCTCTAGCTTTCATAGTATTGTTTGATTGAAGATCCAAATTCTCAAAAAAAACAAAGATAATCCTGGTTCTATCATCCCTGATAATTCCCCCACAACTAGCCCTATCGAGATTTCCTTTGGTTGTCCCATCAACATTAAACTTTAACTAGCCTAGAGGAGGAGGGGTCCAAGCCATCAAGGACCTATCCACACTAGGATGAATTTGGATATTGGGGTTAGGATAAAGGTTAAGGTAGCTCACCAACTTAGACTCAGATCAGGTGTAAGGTTGCTCAACCAAAGAAACCAAGTTAGCATTCTCCACCTCCATAGAGAGGATCCTAGAAAGAACCAAATCAGAGCTACTATAAAACTCCCTAAAAGTTCTACTATTCCATTAAAGACATACATGCTATAAGAGATGTGGAAGAATAAAAGACCACTAGGATTTGAAATGGATAAATTTGAAAGGATTGGGTCACTGGATACAAAGGTCAACAATAAAATTAAGGATGACCTAAGCTATGTCGACCAAGGAAAACAAAGAAAATAAAATTCAAATAAAAAAAGGACACTCAAGGAAGAGGTGAGTAACAAACTCCCATGCATCTTGGCAAAGATGATACCAATTTGGGATAAGCATACCATAAAAAATAAGGTTATCAATAATGAAAACTTGCAATACCATATAATTAAGATAAAAAAATATTATTTTATCTTTCTTCTTTAAGTTATCCTTTGTTCGATTTATGGAAGGCATGTTATTTTTTTAATAGCTTTTTAAATATTAAGTTATGCTTTCTATGCTATTTATATATTTAATTAATTTTTATTTTTAATTATAATTTTGATGTTTAATTAGTTTTGGTTTTAATTATAATTTTGATGTGTACCTTTGATACTATTGATCTTGACCCTTGCTTTCAAAGTCAATTAGGTTTTTTAATTGGTATTTTGACACATGTAACATATGAAAGAATATGGTGACATAGTGGAGAGTTTGATACAGGATAAGAGAGGTAGGTTGAGGAGGACAAGTGTTTGACATTTTGTTTTGATCACACTAACAACTCTCCACAGGATAAGAGAAGCAGGTTGAGGAGGACAAGTGTTTGACCTTTTGTTTTGATCACACTAACTTTTACTATTCCCATAAATTCATTGAATTTGGATACATTTCATGATAAGGTTGTTTGTTGAATACATATTTTATAACAAGATCATCCTATATAGAATAATTTCACTAAAATTGAGTACATTTTATGATAAGGTTGTTTGTTGAATACATATTTTATAATTCTATATAGAATGGATATTTCATGATAAGGTTGTTTGTTGAATACATATTTCATAACAAGATCGTTCTATATAAAATGAATATTTCTTTGAAATCCATTATGTCCATTCAAGAAGAAGAGTACAAAGGAACCACATGCCAAAAGTAAGTGATTTTTCTTTTAACATACCCAGTTTAAGGGTAAGGGTAAGGATGTCACTTGTATTGTTGGTGATGTGACTCGGGTTCAATCCTTATAATGGATGCGCATAAGAAGTATTACTCAAAAAAAAATACAAAGGAACCTCATGCCAAAAGTAAGTGATTTTTCTTTTAACATTCTCGATTTACGGGTAAAGATGTTACTTACATTGATAATGTGACTCGAATTCAATCTCATAAAAATACACATAAGAAATATTACTCAAAAAAAAACCATGCCCAAATTTAATACTACTCAGAAAAAAACCATGCCGAAATTTAATAACAAAGTATGTGATTTTTAGGTACAAATTTAATCACATACATGTTATGTTAGATGAGAACATGTATATGGAAACGTTGTGTACTAAAACGAATGTTTTCTACACAATCTTGTATTTTTATTTTACCTTTGTTTGTTTGTTTATATATTTATTTTATTTTATTTTAGATAAAATATAAGTTTTTATGAGGGTTTTAGTTTTTTTTATTATGGTTTGAATTTGGATTTTTAATATGAAACCCAAAAATTTGTTATAATAGTATCTTTTCCACAATTAAAATGTAGAATAAAACTTGGGTTTTTACGAGGAGTTTGGTTTCTTCTTGTACTAGGATTTTAACTTATAGTCTCTCTCCAAGGACTAGAATATTAAAATAAAGCTTGTGATTTTTTATATGATGGATCTAGTCCCTTCTTACTAAGGTTTGAAATGAGTTTTTTTGAATGAAAATTCAAAATCTTACCACTATAACAGGACATAAATGTTAAGGTAAAAATTGGGGTTTTATGAGGGCCTTCATCCCCTTATATAAAGATTTGAACTTGGGTCTCTTGAATGTATCAATATAGTATCCCTTCTGTGACCAAAATGTTAAAATAAGACATAATTTTTTATAAAAAGTCTTAGCCTTCTTATATTCATATTTAAACTTGGATTTACTAAACTAAAACCTAAAAACTTACCAGCTCAAACTTTTTACCTTTATTTTTATTTGTGTAAAAATTTAAGATACCTATGATTGACTAAAGAAGGCTCGTGAATTGACTTCCCTTGTCATGCACTTAATAACTAGAATATTTTCATGTTTGAAAATATCTACTATGAGTTGGTCGTCTAATACTTTCTTGTACTATTTATATTTACATAAACTAATAGAAAATTTATAATGGTAGTTTAAGTAATTGAAACTTATATTGAGTTTAGAAGGATTATGATTTGATATTTAAGAATATTGGTTATATTTACTTTATAATGAAATATTAAATATAAATATAAATTATTTTGAAATTAATTTAAAAAATAATTTTTTTATTTTAAAAATAAAAATTAAATAGTGTTTTTTCTAATTGAAATAATTTTGTTTTATATTATAATTATATAGTGTTATTTTAATTATTTGATAATTACACATATATTTATTACATATGTATAATCACTAGTACACATGATAAAATTTAAATATTACAAAAATTTGATAATTATATGTATCGGTTATGTATGTATACCCAATTGAACTTATGTAATTTAATAAAAAATTAAACAATGGTTTACAATGCATTTGCCACATTATTTAAATTTTTTATTTTTTATTTTTTATTTTTATAAGTTTGAAAGGTAGTTTAATAACACTTTTAATAATGTTTTCAAACCACATCCTTTGTGTTTGTGTATTAAATTTCCTATTGATATTCGCACTATGTACCTTACTAACAAGTTCTTTCAATCCTTTAAAAGAGGTCTAGGGTTTAAGCTTGATGGCATGCATTGGATACAAAAGAAACACCCCCAGCTAGCATGAGGAGTTTACCTGATAGAATAGGTCTCGTGAAACAGTTGGCCCCCAAGGGATTCTGGAAGCTGTTTTACTTAACAAAGGTTTGTGAGATCAAAAATAACGAGGCAAAATAACTTTGGTTCAATTACTAAAAAATAGTGTAGTTGTGACCAACTCTCCTATGCAACCAAAAAAAAATCCCTGTTAATCAGTTCAGCTCTTTACCTTATAATAAATCATAACAAAAAGAAAATATCCACCCTTAAAAATACATTATAAAAAAAAATTACACTTACAAAATTAATTAATATCACCCTTATTTATTTGATGTTGTCGTGGTGTTTGTTTTTGATCGATTTTTACTCCACTTATATAGTGGGTGGTATTTCATCTTAGTCAATTCTTTACTTCTTCTTATAAGAGTTTTTCTTCTTGGTCAATTATTTAAATATGACTTTTTCCATCTTGTAATCCTTCGTTTTATATTTATTAATTATTATATTTTTATAGTTATAATCAATTAGAATATAAATATATATAATTTTATAAAAAATTTAAGTATTATTTTTTTTTATTTTTATATATAATTTTTTTTTATTATATTAGAAGAATAGGTAACTTGTTACAATTTTTTACTCTTCTTCGTGGGTTTGAATCTCGCTCCTTATTGTCACTATAACTTTCAGTTGCATTGGGTAAACCTTTTACGTAGCCGGTTACGCTAACACGACATGCTCATCGAGTACTACAGGGTCCGAGGGATTGGAACACTGGTCTTCGCGCTCCTACAGAAGCGTTTTGACTATTGAACCAAGCCCATCAATATTTTTATATATAATTTTTTATGTTAAATGCTTTTAATATTGTTTTAATAAATTATATATAATTATCAATTTTTTTTAATAGGCTATGTGTGGTTTATATTGGGGCCACTTCTATTAAGAAAACAAAATATTACATTTCTATTGTTATATTTCTAACAAGTAAATTAAAGCATACTCAACTTTGTTTTTCTATCGGAGATATTCTTTATTTACTCTTCTATAAAATATATTAATCATCTTCATTGAACTATTAAGTTTCCACAATTAACTCTTTTATATCAAATGCCTTCAAAATTTTAAATTATGTCAATATAAAACTTAACACCAAATAGTTAAAATATTTGCTACCCAACTTATATATCCAAAAATATCTTGTCTATAACAACCTCACAATTTCTTAATACCTTTTCTGAGTGTTCTTATTCATTCCTCTAATATTCCAAGATATTATTGTCATTGTTATTATTTTTTTTTTTTGTGGGTTTAGTCCCACCTCTTGTTAACACTCGTGATATTTGCTTTTGTTTTTCCATATCAATATTCCTTTGTGTTTATTTTTCTCTTTGTTTTTGCTTCATGGATCTTCCTCTCTCTTTTTCATTATCAACAATACTTTTATCCTCATCAATCTCTTCAATCTTCTTACACTACACATAGTAAGACTTATCATATTTAGGTTTACCTTGTTCTAAAGGATCTGAAGTGCAAGGAATAACCTCAAAAGTATAATCTTATTTATATTTCCTTGGAGACCCTAAAGTGCAAGGATGCTCTTCTATAGCAATTACCTTCTTATTCTACCCTAAAACCCCTAAATTGTTATGGGTTTCCTCCAACCTCATTTCTATATTATTCTACTCTTGAAACCTTAAAGTGCAAGGGATAACATATTCACCACTTTCACTTTTATTATCTAAAGAGGATTTTATACTACTTGATGAAAATGAAGATGATTTACCTAGAATAAAGTTGACGTTTTTTGCTATCTTTGTTTTGGGTTTTATATCCACAATTTCTTTTGCATCTTTAATTCCTTCTAAACTTACCAATTGATATTGCTAATAAGATTTATTAGCCTCTTATTTTGGAGTGGAATATCCTTGATTTGATCTAGCTTCTATTATTGAGTATTTTCCTTGCTTCATATTGAATTTCATCTCATGGCTATAATTTTTTTTCTCTTACTTCATAGTTTTTAATTTCCAAACTCTTACCATGTGTCCAATATCAAAATAATTATAAAAAAAAAAATGTAATATTTTTATAATCTACTTGTTGATCCCATTCTCTTGATTCAAATTTAATATTAATGAATTGTGGCAAAGGTTTTGAAATATCCATAACAACACATATTCAAGTATATATAACATGTTTTCACTCCTTAGTTGTTGGTACTTCCTTGATGAATTCCCCTAGGGCATTTTAAATATTTTTCAAAACATATTTATTTATAAGCTGATATGGAAATCCAAAAAGCCTAACCCACACTAGAAGCTTCTTAATAGTTTTTGACTCAATGGAAAAAATTCATTCCATGGTCTCAAATAAAATGCATCTCTTCCCTTAAACCATGGGCCACCAACCATTATTTTATCCCTAATTTATAAACTAGAAAATATGACAAGGAAAAAACCTTTAGGGAAAAAGGTCAAAATAATTTGAATTCAATCCTCACTTCCACTTGATCCAATTTCGGATCTCCAAAAACCCTGGCCATGATATATGGAACTTACATATTAACCCTCTACTTTTAAGAACCATTGTATCATGCTCAATTATCTCATCCTTGATACTTACTTCTGGTGTACCATTTGCTACCTGGATCAAACTTATTATGTATTCACTCTTTCGCTTAACTTCAGCTTGGGCCTTCATACTTCCAAGTAGGGCATTTTGATTTCTAGCTAGGGCATCCTAAGTTTTTTTAGGGCTTAAAAAAATGACTTTCCTTTCACAATAGCTAATGGGGATTGTTATTGGCTTACACTCCATCTTGGTTCACACTCCCTCTATGCTTGCACTCACTCTTGCTCCCAAATTGCACTCTCTCTTGCCTCACACTTGATCCTGGATCACAGTTTCATGTGTATATTTTTTTCCTTAGTGTTCCTTCACTTCAATAATTTTTTTAAAATAATTTTCTACACATTCATGGTAAGGATTTGAAGCATTGATGCACTTTAAATATACCTACCATTATTTTGCCATGATTGAATCTCAGCTTGCTCCCCCTCTTATTTTGTACTCCCTTCTGGTTTGCACTCTCTTCTACCTCACACTCACTCCCAAATTGCACTCCTTCTTGGTCCACAATTACCCTTACCTCTTCTTTTTACTGGTATTCCTTGGCTTCAACAAGTTTTTGAAAATAATGTTCCACACATTCATGGTAAGGGTTTGAAGCACTGATGCACTCCAAATGAACCTATTTCTCTTCTACCATGAATCTTGGATTGCACTCCCTCTTGGTTCACACTCTCTCCTTGATCTTGTTAGATTCCAACTTGCACACTCACTCTTATCTCATGCTCACACTCACTGCTACACTTACTCCTAGCTTGTACTTGCACTCACTTTTGGTTGCACTCACTTGCACTTGCTTTCGACTACACTTACTCACACTTTTTGATGCACTTACTTACATCTCACATTCACACTCACTACTACACTTACTCTTGGTTCACACTCATACTCACTACTACACTTACTCTCATCTCACACTCACACTCGTTGCTACACTTAATCGTAGCTCATGCTCGCAAGTGATTACCAAATTATTACATTTTCTACTACATACCTTTTTACCAAAAAATCCATTTATTTTTTCTCTTAAATATATTCTTCAACTTTCTTAAAGTGTGATGTTTCCATAATCAGCTCCTTGACATCATTTTTATTAAGATATATACTCTCACTTGGTCAATTACCTTAAAAAATTTAAATTTCACTAGGATGAAAATCAATACCGCAATTCATTAATTTAAATTTGTTATTTGATTTCCTTATCTATAAATATGATCACACTCCCAAGAGATTTCCTTTAGTAATAGATGATGAACATCAACAATATTATTATTTTTTATCCACTATCCACATCCACTTTTGGCAATAGCATTTATGATTATTTGTAAGTCCTCAATTGAAACATATTGTCATCCATTTTATATTATAATCCCTATAAGAGGTTCTCGAGCCTCTACATAGTTCTTAGTTGAAGTTCCATATGATTATAAATAAGTGAGAATAATTTTGCCATCACTATTTCTAAAAACACCACCTCCATTAGCTTTTCTTAGATTTCCTTTAGAAGCACCATCAAAATTAATTTTGATAAATCCAATTTTTGGATATTTCTATTTTAACATATATTGAATTAGATCCTTTGTTTTAATTCCATTGTCATAGATGACTCTTTCATATGATCACATCCTATAACCAAGTTATTAGCTCCTTTTTTTTTTGTAATTGATACTTCCCATAATGAGCACCATATTTGTAGAAAATCTGCAAGGTAATAATATGGTTCCAAACATGGGCATGATTTTGAGATTCATTTTTGAAAATCATGTTATTACTTTCAAATAATACATAATTCTTTAGCTTTAAAATAATTAATCCAGCATTTCATCAACTATTTTTATGTTGATGGAGCTACCCAATATAATTTCATATTTTTTGAAAAAATAACCCCAAATGGTGTGATCAAATGGATAATGAAGAAGTAAGTAGTCAAATATTTCTAAATCCTTATCACACAAGGCACATATAAAGGATTTATAATATCCAATTATTTGTAGACTCTCTCCTGTAATAATATTACTTTGAATTGCTAACCAAAAAATATTTAGGCCTTAAGGAGAGCCCCTAATGACCAAACATTCTTCCAAGAAAAATATTTGGGAGAAAGAAATTTTGATTGTTCTAAATACTCATATCCAACTTGGCCAAGTATCCACCATCCTTTGATAAATTCCAAAACAACTCATTCTTTCATGTAAAAATCTACAAATAAAATTCTTCAGGCATCCTTTGAAGTTCATCTACAATTTGTTTCATTTCCTCTCCTTCAACTAGGTTACTAAAATAAATTTATGATCTAGAGTTTTTGCTCATAATAATATAGTCTTTGACATTTTTACCTTTACATGTTAGGAATTCTTGATCCAATGGTTGCCATTTTGAGATAGAGATAAGATTATAAGGCTTCAACCAAGCATCAAATAAAAAATTTGCATCACTCCCCTTATTGAATGATGATCTAATATGTTTCTTTATCAATTGTAAACTCTCTAGTGTGAAGTTCCATGTTGATAATCCTTTAGGTAGAGTTGTTTTTATAAATAATTTCATTACATAAAGAGAACCTATATATTTTTGAAGTAATATTTTTAACCAATTCTTTCCTTGATCTCTGAATAATCTCCACCCAAGCTTTGCTCCTAATTCCAAATTCATAAGTCTACAATTCTGCAAGCCTACTTGTCTAATACTATTTCCTTTGAAAACCCTATCCCACTTACAAAGGGGAAACCTAAATTTTTTCTCACAATATTTCCATAGAAAGTCTCTTTCAATATTATCAAATTTTTATGCTATACCTATTGTCAGTATTGAAAGTGACATCATATAAATATGGATGGATTTCAATGTAGTCTTTATGAGTTGTAGCCTTCTTTCCATGGTTAAGAACTTACTTTTCCAAACTTCGAAGCAAGCTTTCATTCTATCCAAAAATATAGCCAAATCTTATTTTATTTTCCTTTAGTAGACAAAGAAATACCCAAGTAGGTTGATAGAATATTTTTAATTTTAAACCCTAAAATATTTACAATAATTTGTTGTAAACTAGGGTAGTATTAATGAAAAAAATCTTGGATTTTGTAGTATTTACCAACTATATAGTAGCCTTCTCATTCATGATAATATTGATTTAAAATCCATGGCCTAACTAACTAAGGGATGACCCAAAAGAAAAGTATCATAAACAAATTAGAGATGAGATTTGGAGGGACCTTTTTTTGCAACTTGAATACCCTTGATTTTTTCTTGTATGTTTACCTTTGAAAAGGCTCTCCCTAGTGCTTCCACAAAAATAATGAATAGATAAGAAAAAAGTGGATCACCTTGACAAAGTCCACAAGATTACTTGAAGTAACCAATAGGAGAACCATTGATCAAAAAAAAAAAAAATTGTAGTGCTATAACAACATTGTTTTTTGAATAGGTTGAAAACTTGGGGGCATATTGGGGCCACCTTTCTTGTGAATTGAACTTGGACCTTCGTTAGGAAAAAACAATACCTTTTTCCATTGTGGTGTTCCTGAAGGGTGCTATAACAACATTTAGTCCACTCACACCAACTATAATCAAAGCCAAACTTTTTGAGAATAGCATGTAGAAAATTCTAGGAAACCCTGTCATAGGCTTTGTTCATATCTAATTTCAAAAGCATATATGGTGTTCTCATGGAATGAAGATATTGTATGTCCACTTGTGCAATAATTATACCACAAATAAATTGTTTACCATGAACAAATCCACCTTGTTCCTTTGAGATAAGACACCCTAGAATGCCCTGCAATCTATTTTCCATATTTTTTGAAATGATCTTATAAATCATATTACAAAAGCTTATTGGACGAAAATTATCAAAATATTTTGTCACCTTTATTGGGAAACAAGGTAATAGAAGGAGCATTGATATCACTTAGTATAGACTTCCTTTTCTAGGCCTCTTCAACTACAACTAACATATCACTCTTCAATAAATTCTAAATTTTTTGAAAAATATCATAGGAAATCCAATCAGGGCTAGGTGCCTTGTTAGGATGGAAGGAAAAAATTGCTTCATGGAGCTCCTCCATAGATATATTCTTTATCAATATTTCATTTTTTCATTGAGTGATAATTGATAGAATATTTTGTAAAAAATATTCTTGTGCCTCCTTACCTTGCCTAGAATCTAACAAAATATTTTTGAAATTATTAACTATTCATTTTCTTATATATTCTTTGTCGTCAATATTTATTCCATCTCAATTTAAAATATTTTTGATATGATGAACATTTTTTTTTATAGCATGAACGTTTTTTGTATTTCTATCTCCTTGAGCCATTTCTCTCTAGATTTTTGAAACCAATATGATGAATTTTTCAATGCATTATGATAATAAAAAAGTAATGGTTTTTATTTCACATAAGAATCTTGTTACATTCCATTAATTTCTACTATCTCCTATAAATTTTTTAACTTGGATTCAATTTATTTATTTTCTTTGAAAATATTACCAAAATATTTGGCATTCCAAATATTCATTTCTCCTTTACATATTTCAACTTTTGAACAAACTTGTACATACATGATACTTCAAATTTTTATTCATCCTACCATACCACAATCATTTGGAAAATATTAGGGTCTTGAAGCCACATAGACTAGAATAAAAATGGCTTTGGATGAAAATTATTAGGTAACTCACAAATCAAAAGAATGTGTTTGTGATCTGATCTTGCTCACAATAAAATATTTGAAGAGGTTGTATACATTATTTGCAACCATTTATTAGATAACAATAATCTATCCAATATTTGTACTATAGAATTTTGCCTAATGCGTCTATTATCCCATGTATATTGAAATATTGAGGGACTAACATTCCAAGGGTCATTTAAATTGGAAAATAAATAAAAATATTGCATTGATTTAGACCATCCTAGAATACCATCCTTATTTTCCAAAGGAGATAGGATATTATTAAAATCACCCCCAAGAATCCACCGAGCACAATGAATCATCATTGTATTTGAGAAACATATGATAAGATCCTTCAAACATATTTCATGTGGAGTAATTATAGTTGGACCATGTACATTTATAACCCCAACTTTGATTTTTTTCTCTTTTTTGAAAAATAATCTAGCAACCCAATAAATTTTTGCTTCTAATAATTTCTCATCCCATTTGCATTTATCCTAAGTTATTGCAATACCGCCTGAAGCTCCTATAGAAGAAATTGCTAATCAATCACTTATCTTACAAATATTCTTAAAAGCATCCTTATATTCCTCATTGATTAATTTTATTTCTTATGTTAAAACAAACTCTTGACTATAACAAACTCTTCATCATAAACACTTTTTATTTTTATTAGTGGGCTTAGCCCCACTTCTTTTTAACACCTGTGATATTTTTATTTGGCTTCCTATATCAATATCCTTTTGAGTTTATTTTTCTCTTTATTCCTGCTTTGATGACCTTCCTCTCCTTCCTCCAGTCCCATCTACACTCTCATATTCATCAATCTCTTCTATTTTTTTTCATATTGTTCATAATGGTACTTAGATTCTAAATATTTACGTTTCCCTAAGGAGTCGAAAGTGCAAGGAATAGCCCAATTATCATTTTATTAGTTATGTTGCCTTGCAAACTCTAAACTAGATAGATGATCCTCCATAGTCATTACTTTATTATGTTGGCCTGGAAACCCTAAATTTCCTTGGACATCCAACATAAATTTTCTTTACTACATTGCTCTTAAAACCCTAAAGTGCAAGGAATATACTCCATGCTACTTTCACTTTTATTGTAAGGAGAAAATTTCATGCTACTTTATGAGAATAAAGGTGATTTACCTAGATTAAGTTTGACCTTTGTCACCTAATTTTATTTAAGGTTTTCCTCCTCATATTCCTTTGATTTTAAATTTACCTTCCCTTCTTCCTTCACACCTTTAAGTCCTATATTTGAACTTGTACATTGTACTTCCTCATCCATCATATCATTTTTTTATTCTAATGGTTGATTTGAGTGAACTATAATAGTCATTTCCATCTGATGATGTAGAGGGTTTTTTATAGCCACTTTATTAGGAGTGGAAAATAATTTATTTGACCTAGCTTCTTCTGTGATATGATCTCCTTGTTTCCAATTGAAGTTACCCTCATACCCAAATATTTACATCTCTTTCTCAATCATTTTCACTTTGCAGTCTCTTGCCACGTACCCAATTTCATGATATTTGTGACATCAAAACATAATATTTTCATAATCCACTTGTTGATTCTATTCTTATATTTAATCCTAATTGATTGTGGTAAAGATTTTGAAATATCCATGGAAATACATATTCGATCATATACACCATGGCTTCTCACCTTAGTAGTTTGTACCTCCTACATGAATTCTCTTAGAGTATTGCAAATATTATTCAAAACCTTCTTATTGATGAGTTTATAAGGAAGTCCAAAAAGTCTAATCCATACTAGAAGCCTTTTAATAGTTTTTGTATCCACAAAAAAAATTATTATATATGAGTTTGATATTTTCGTATTAACTTCATTATAGAAAATATCCAATGTCATTAGCTCAATCAATTAAAATTTTTAACTTTCAAGGAGGAAACTAAGGCTTAAATCTTGCTTAGATGTAGATGTACAGTAACCAAGTGTAATACCACTATTTTAATCTTGAAGTAATATAAGTGGGTCCTATTTCAATCCTATATAACCAATTGAAAGAAACCCCATTGTAGCATATAATATATATTAAATTTGTATGCTAAAGTTTTAAATTATATTTAAAAGAAAAGTTGAATTACTCTAATTCAATGTTGAGATATATTACATTATTTGATGCATGCTAGTGTACCCCCATGGTACCTTCATGGTATATTTGTAAATATGTAATAGATAAGGATTGATAGTTTACGGTGTGATTTATATTTCCTATTTTATATAAGTTTCAATGTGTTGAAAATGTACAAGTTTCATGTAAGAGTGCAAATATGTAATGTAAGGATGTGCACAAGTGTCCTAGATTAGGAGTGCATGTAGAAGTGTAAGAGTCAAGTATGTAAGTTCCTTAGAGTTAAGTGTCCATCTAGTATGCAAGTGGTAATTTGATAAGCAAGAGTCATGATACTTGACATATGTAGAGTAATAGTCAAGTACTAGAAGAGTCATATTACTATTGCTATATTATGGAGATAATGATCCATAAGAAAGCAATCAAATCCAATTCATATATCGTATTATCTAATTGTAAGTGGAAGTGGAGTAATACAACTTGTATGCATTTTGAGCAATTAATATTGGCAGTTAATATTGATAGAGTTAGGCTATTCAGTTCATGAATGATTAATACTATTTACATTCATATTTTAATATATAAATGAATGTTTTTTTTTATATAATTCTTGATATACATATTAATTTTCTCATATTTTCTACTCATATTATTATTATCTTGACCTTTAATATTGTGGCTATTTTATATTGGAACTTGTGTGATATTATATGTGATCACTTGTGTGAGAGAACCTATGATATTTTGTGGTAGTAAGGCTTAAAAAGAAAATAATGGTATTAGAGCTACCACTTGACTCTATCTAGTTTGATAGAGTTATTTATTAAGCCACCATTATTAATTAGCTTTATCCATTTTGATAAAATTAATTTAGAGTCTATCCACTTTAAAGGTAATGAAGACTTGAACTCTATTTTTAAAGGTCTTATTGAGTAGAGTAGGCTAGGGTCTTTCCACTAGGTTGAAGGAAAACTAGTGAAGACTAGGACTCAACTATATTGAAGATAAGGACCAACTTAGAAGAGAAGTTGTGCTAGAGTTACTTTGTTAGTAACTCCTAATATTACCTTATTTGGTAATTAGTATATTTTCCTAGGTAGTAGGTTTTCTACTATTGTAAATATATTCACTAAATATCTATTTAGTGAATATCTATGTCGTTGGCTTTGTTAGCTGTTAGCGACATTAGTGTGATAGGTTAGTAAGTTAGCACTTTATTTTCTTAGCATGTTAGTTAGCACATTTGTTAGCTACCTTCAAGGGGGGATTACCTTCATCCCTATATTAGGCTATTCATAGCCTAAGTTAATTGTTATTTAAGAACTATATTATCAATATAATTGTCACGCTCTATTTTCTAATATTGGTATCAAAGTTGAGCGATCCCTTGGGGATCGGGCTTCTTGGGCTCATTTGATATATGTCCATTTTTTTTTGCCATTAGACTCTACAAAATTTGGGATTTGTAAGAACAAATTTTGTTGGCCATTTTTTGTTCATTAGCAAATATTGCAAGTTTATAGCGGGTCTGGATAAATTGGGTGGCTACTATCCACCCCCACCTCCAAGTGAGGTGGCATGTTAGTTTGGAATATTAGTTGGACCAATCCCTAAGCCGAAATAAGGCTAGAAATGATCCCTAAGCCGACCTAAGGCTAGACATGACTAATGCATCATGAGAATCAACTTCACTACCAACTTGGACATTGATCCACGGTAGTGGTGGACGTAAACTAGCCATTAGAATAGCATAGGAATGATGACTAATTAATCCATGTTGGAAGGTCAACACAATCACGGATAAGTAGATAGCTCGCTTTGCAACCTATGATCAAATAGACTGCTAGAAGATAACTGGTGGTGAGTAGATGGGCCACACATGGTGCACGTGGGACTTCCTACTAGGCACTTATGACATGCACAACATAGCGTGGATCCTAAAAACCTGCTAACACTCCTTGATATCTAACCTTATGCACATGGAAACTGGAACTAATGGGTACTAATCATCCTACTAATAGTGCATAGAAATCCAAAACCTGACAAGCTTCTCGATTGTTGATGCTAACCTGATGACACGAATCTTGAGGTAGCCACATGGCATTCTGACTGCTAAGCTAGAGGGCATGACCTATGAGGCAAGACACGTGGTATTTTTGCTAACTTGGTGAGTTGTGATTGGCAAGCAAGACATGTGGTAATTCTACTGACCTTGCGAGCTATTATTGGTTTTGATGTGGCATGATCTGATTGATTCTACTCAGTGTGATGATGTCGCGAGAACACATTTGTTGTGACATGGAAGGGTTTTTTTCTCATTTTGTGGAACAATAAAATTTTTTGGTGGGAGATCGATTACCTATAGGTAATCAAACTAGGAGGGGTGTGGTGGAATTTTTATTCCACTCAAACTTCTGCCTCCTCTTAAATGTGGGACTAAAAAGTACCACATTTAAAATATTTCCCACCGAAAGGGGATATCAGCACTCCCATGAGCTCTCATCTTAGTACAAGGTCGCATCCTCACATGAGCGCGTGATATTTAAAAAATAAAATTAAAGTTTCTTATATATATTTTTTAATAATTAAATAAATTTAGTTTTAAATCAAAATTACATTGATTTTTTAACAAACAATTTATTTTTATTATTAATTAAGATTATTTGATTAACGTTTTGTTAAATTTTGCAAATTAAAATTAAAGAAAAGGAGAAAACCTATGTTTTTGCAAATTTCAAAGAAGAGAGTGCTTTTGTTTTCTCCAAAAAGGGGGATGTAAGACAAAGAATAGCACTATTCTTCTTGTAAAATTAGGGAGCCCTAAACTCTTCTCAAAACCATGTTAATTTTGCACAATAAAAGGGGGACAAAATCACTAAATATGATTCTTATTTTGCAAAATTATAATACAAGGAGGTATCAAATTTGTAAAATTCAAAGTCAAAATTTGTGCGTTTGTTTTATTTCGAGGGATATAATACAAGAAATTGCACATTTTTTTTTTGCAAATCGTTGAGCCATCACGAAGATATCATTAAGGACTGAAAATAGATTGAAGAATAGACCTTGGGTCCATTAAAACCAAGTCGTGTGTTGACTGGTTCTGGAAAGCCTTTAAAAGGCTTGTCGTTTGTCGACTTGGCTTGAAAGGAGTGCTACCTTGTTAAATTTGTAAATTAAAAGGGGAGACAAGAAATTGTAAATTTATAACACAAAATGAGTGGGGGCACTTGAAAATAATTTTTTTTTTTTGCAAAATCAAAAGGCAATTTGTGCATTTTTTTTCTCAAAACCTTGGGATAAAACACAATATTGCACATTCATATTATTGCAAATTGAAGAAGGATATCATAAGATGAAGATCTAAAAAAAATCACAACCTTTTTTATTTTGTAAACAAGAGGGGGTATTAACCAATATTTGGATTCTTCTTTTGCAAAATTGTAACACAAGGGGAAATTGTAAAAATTAAAGGGTTGAAACATTGAAACTTGTTTATTTTACAACACAAAAAGGAAAGACAATTATTTTTACCACATTATTTGAAAATTATAAGACAAGGGGAGAAATTGAATATCAGAATTTTTGCACAATATAAATCAAAATTTTGTTGATTTTTTTTTTTGTAATAAAGTGCACTTTCGATAGTATTTGACACCTTTTGTTAAATTGGTATTGATAAATTAGGTGTATTTTCGGTTGCATCCGACACCTAAGTGGTAAAAATTTTTGGGCACTCTTTGATTGACTAGCATTTAATTTCTTGTTTTCTGCAATTATAAATCATCAAAATCAAGAACACTCAAAACCCCAAATTTCACACCCATTTGTGTAATTTATTGCATAGGTAAAGCCAATTTTTTGATAATTCACTCCACATTAAAAACCAAAATTCACTCTTATTTTTTGGTTTAAACTCCTCAAACTAATCATCCTTTTTCAAAAAGGATTTTTAGGCAAGTGCTATTAAATATCAATTAGAGTGAATTCTCTTTCGGTACTCTTTTAGGGTATATCAAAAGAAATAACAAGTTTTTGTGAAATAAGGAACCTTCAAAGTAGCAATGTTTGCACTAAGGGGGGATAATTCATTTCTTCCTTAAAAATATATTTTTGACAAGAGGGAGATAAAACTTGTAAAGGCAATCAGAAAATCATCAAAATTATACCTTTTCTTTTAGGCTTCATAATAGCAACCATGCTTGAAGTACTTGCAATAAGGAAGGATTGTTTGGTGATTTTTTTTGATAAATTACCTAGGAGGCAAAGTTATGTACAAAGATATTTTGCACTCAAGGGGAAGACTTTAGACATTACCTAAGGGAAACAAATTTGTACATCTAGGCAGCACCATTACAAACCTCATTTTAGGTTTCATAAATAGCAAATGTTATTGTTTGAAGTACTTTCAATAAAGGGGTGATTGTACCTCTTTTTAGACTTCATAAATATCAAAATATTTTTGTTTGAAGTCCTTGCAATAACCAGGGGGATTGTACCTCTTTTTTAGGCTTCATAAATAGAAAACTCTTTTTTTTTTGGAGTACTTGTAAGAAAGGGGGGAATTTCCTGGTGAAATTTTTTAAATTTTCCTAGGAGGCAATCTTTGTAAAAACCTTAAAAAAAAAAAAAACTTCATAAACCTCGCAAAATATTTTTTCTAAAAAGGGAGGACAACTTATAAAGGTGCATTTTCGACAGAGACCGACACCTTAGTCAAAACTTCTTGCAAAAATTCCATTACAACATGTTTTACAAAAAGGGGAAAAATTATAAGGGTGCATTTTCGTTAGAGATCGATACCTTAGATACCTTATCAAAAAATTTGTAAAATTATATTGTAATAGATTGAACCTCGTATGTAGTGATCTATTCTAGTACACCTAGCGGTTGCAATGGCTGGTTACCCATGCAATCCGATAGGATGAAAAGATTACAATAAGGACATTCATTGTTGTTAAAGCAAAATGAGAGATGACCCACTTTTTCTTAAGTACTTTGGAAGTACTTATTTTTGCTTAGACCCAAAGGTGATAGACCTAAAGGTATCTACCTAAGCAAAATAAGCTAGAGCCACATACCATAATAGCTACACTAATATGAAAGAAATATTGTATGGCTTCTATAAGAAAGGTAAATCCTATGGTAGACCCAGTGGAAGATCCAGTGACAGACCAAGAGGCAGATCTTAAGATAGACCCATAGGTATTCATCTAGAGGTACACTTAGAACCATAAGCCAGAGCTCTGTAGGTTACACTATACGTGGATAATTCTTATAGTTAGGTTCCACCATTTAGTGGACAAGAAATGGATCGGGTTCCATAATTTTGTGGACAAGACCCAGAGGCAATAGATCAACATATTTTATTTTCTCTTATTCACTATATTGGGGCAGTTATATACATTATTGAAATAATGTAATAAGGGGGGATGTTAGAGTTACTATGTTAGTAACTCCTAATATTACCTTATTTGGTAATTAGTATATTTTCCTAGGTAGTAGGTTTTCTACTATTGTAAATATATTCACTAAATATCTATTTAGTGAATATCTATGTTGTTGGATTTGTTAGCTATTAGCAATATTAGTGTGATAGGTTAGTAAGTTAACACTTTATTTTTATTAGCGCGTTATTTAGCATATTTTTTAGCTACCTTCAAGGGGGATTACCTTCATCCCTATCTTAGGCTATTCACAGCCTAAGTCAATTGTTATTTAGGCACTACATTATCAATATAATTGTCACGCTCTATTTTCTAATAAGTTGGACATATATTGTAGGTTAAACAACCTAGAAGGAAGTTGGTCATTCAGGGATAGAACCACCCTAACATTAATATTCTATAATAATTATTAATAAATTAAGGTAGAACCAACTCATGATAAAGTTAGTCATTTAGAAAAGAGATATCCTAACAATTAATATCAGGTTCTCTAGTAAGGAGGATAATCATATTAGGTTCTTAAGTGTGACCTAAGACATTAAATATTTTAGATTGAAATAGAGATAGAGTTGTTGAATAGAAGTTTAGGAAGCTTCCTACAGAAGATAGAGAAGAATTTCAACTTCTGAATATAAAACACAAAATAGAGAAAAGAGAAGAAATCATAGAGAGAATAAGAAGTGGTAGAATAGAGAATCAAGAAAGTAGAAGAAGAACAACACTAGAGTGTATTTTTAGAGAAGAAAAAAAGCGGAGTCATCATCCACATAGGATAAAGTGGCATTGAGAAATAAGAAAGCAAAAACAACATAGAACGAAGAGAGACATGTTAGTCTTGAATAAGGATAAAGCAACATACAAAGCTTACTTTATATAGTTTCAAGCATTGGATTGAAAGCTACAATCATTTAAGAGCTACAAGTAGAAGATTTAAAGGAGAACAACAAGCATTAAGAAGAATAATAATATTAAGAGAAACATCAAGCTTAATAGTAACATCATAAGTAGAGATCAAAACATCATTGAATAGTATAAGTGCATTAGAAAGAAAGTGGACAACAAAGGTCAACATTGGAGAGAGTATCTAATAGAAGCCAATATCACATGCAAAAAATAGTGATCAGACCAACACAACAACCTAAGAAATCAGCTTAACCTACACACAAAATAAGATATAAAAGTAAAATATAAGACAAGGGGAATAATGTTTGGCCTTCACCAAGCACATTTTAGAAGGTGACATTTGACATTCACCAAGTGAATAACAAAAAGAAGTTTTGGCCTTCTCCAAATAATAGTCTAGAAAGGACACTCAACCTCTTCCAGGTAATACTTGACCTCCTCCAAGCATAGGCTAGCAAAGGAAATGTTTGGTCTTAGCTCAAATAGCAAAGGAGATATTTGGCCTCCTCTATTAACTCAGCCAACACAAGAGATGTTTGATCTCCTCCATCATCCCAACCAACATAGAGAGACATTTTGTCTCCTCCATTAGCTCAACCAACAAAGGGAGACACTTAATTCCCAAGTGTAAATAGTAGATCTTGATAACTAAATTAAATAGAAAATATTTGAGAACTATGGGTGAAATTTTGCACCCTTTACCCACTCTTCCCTTCAGGAAGTGATTCCCTTTGTTTAGAAGGAATTTACCAAATTTTGAGAATAGTGATGGATGGGAAGAAGGCAAGTAGTAGCGATAGAAATAATGGGTGGATACAAGTATTAGGTAAATAGTGGATTAAAACAGGATGGATGATAAAATATGCAGATGATTTGCCCTTGGTCTTGGGTAGAATTATCCAAAAATCTCGTTCACTTGTTGGGCGAACCTTTCAAGCGACTATCAAGGGCGAAAAAGTCATACAACCTCACACTCAAGGGAAGATAGAAACTTTCGCCCATCTTGGGTGGAATATGTGAGCACAAATTGGATGGAAATTCTGACAAATGTCCACCCTCCTTCCTAATGGATCCACGGGTAGAAATAAGGACAAAGAAGGCACCCGCCCAATGTGCAAATATCCTGCCATCACTTGAAATTTAAACAGAATATGTACTCACTACCGCAACTCTCCAGTACCTAGTGCTCATACATAGAAGTGATATATTTTAGGTGTGTTGCTCCTAAGGTGATTAATGCCAATCATTTACCACCTAAAAAGTGGATTGTTAGCCAAGTAAAATGATGAGGTAGATGAAAATTAATGAATTAGACAGAAATATCAGTGAATCCAAAGACCTAGATTAAACCATATGCATCTACCTCCTTTTAGAAGATCAATACCATCTCGAGGAACATTGTACCAATTGAGCACCTATCAGTTTCAAGTGTTTTCTTCCTGCCTACCACCATTAATATTCAAATTTTTATTTTAATGTAAAAATACCTATAAATAGTGGAATGTTGGTCATTCCTAAGGGCGACTCTTTAGCCATTACAATTCATATGTAAGATTTTTCACCACTATGTAAATATAGATTCATCACTATTTGGTCTCTAATTTTACCTTCATGTTTTTATTAAATGTATGAATGCTTATTTTTGCTTTGGTCATTTGAGTGGTATCATATTATTCTGAAGTCTGGATTTCATAGGATTTGCTTAGTGACTCAGGAGTGTGCATTTCTAAATATGGATAGGGGGTTTATTTATACTAAAGATAGTAGGATAGGAGTGCTCCGATTCTACATCATGGATTTCATGCACCTATCCATTGGTTCTAGAATTCACTCTTCACCCACCATTTTGAAGAGCTTAATGAAGGTATTATAGGATGATTTGTTAGATGTTGTGTTTGTGTTTCTGCCCATGGCGGACTGCCTACATGTGTATTGATGTGGCTAAACCTGTCCTTGTGAGTTTTGGCTATGATTATTTTTCTATTTATTTCCTTCCTTTTCCCTTTTCCTACTTTGCAGTGTAGATAGCTAGAACCACCCTTGAGGAATAGACCTTCTTTGAAGATCGACTGCCCCATCTCGACTCGAAAGCCATTCGATGTTGGTGCTGGTCCACCCCCACCCTCAATGTGATTTCGAATTGATGACCAACAAGAACCTACAATGAGTGCATATAGTGAGCACATACTAAGTTCCAACCTTCAAGAGCCTACAACAAGTGCATACTAAGTTCCAAACTTCAAGAGCCATGAGAAGGCCTAGATTAGACAAAAATCTGCAAGTGCAATCATTTAGTAAGGCATTTACAACATGCAATATTAGCAACATCAAATTCATCACTAAATAGAAGATAACATTATCTAATTAACATTACATATTTTTGCAATGCTTGTTATAGTTTTTTGAGGCAAATAAAAGTATATTTAATTTTTTTTTAATTAGATGGAGTAATAAGGGTTAGAAATGATTAAGTAGATTTTTTTTTTAATTAATTATTATTTTAATTTGAATGGAGATATAAGGTTAGAAGAGATAAATATTTTATAAATTTGATTAGTTGGATTTAAAAGGGTTATTACAGTTTTTTGAGAATTTTTTGAGTGAAGTTTTTTTTTAAGATTGTTTAGGTTTTATAAGTTTGTTTGAGTGAAGATTTTTGAAATTAGAGAAGTTTTCTAAAAAAAATAAAATAAAGGTTTTTAAAATTAAATATTTTTTTATTATTTAAAATTTTTTGAAGAAATTAAAATTTTGCAAATTTAATATTTTGGAGTTAAAAGGTTTTCTACACCAAAGGATTAGAAAATTTACAAAATTTATATTTTAATAATATGAAATTTGGAAGATATAAGGTTTACTACCTCAAAGAAAATAAATCATAAAATTGAATTGCATACCATGGAAGAAATTATTAGAAATGCATTCAATGAAGATAGTGAAGAAATGGTGAACAAATTTAAGTTTTATTCTCAAAACTTAATAGATGATTTTTATGGAAAGAAACAAATGTCAAATATTTTAAAAGAGAAACTATATTTATTTCTCAAGGATGCAAAAGAGAAAAATTTCACAACACTTATAAGTTATCTTCATGAAAATTTTTTTAGAACATGGTGGAATTTACAAAACATCATTATATATATATATATATATATATATATATATTAGATTGGTAAATAGGGATTTTGAAAGGAACCCGTAACATTTTACAAAAATATGAGGGTTGGGAGAAGAGTTCCCAACTGAAATATAGTCGAAGAAATAGGCCCTCTATGGGTTGTTAGCAATAAATATATTAAAATGAAAAAGAAAAGCCCATGTAGGAGCAAGAGAGGAAGCCACACGAGATGAGAAGAGAAGCCCTCGTAAGGGTAGTAGATAAAACCTCACAGTTACACATAAATTTTAAAAGGATTTTCTCGCATAGGAGAAAACCTCATGGTTACACACAAATTTGAAAAGGGTTTTCCCACATAGGAGAAAAACTTATAATTTTAGAAGGCTCGAAGAAAAAAATGAAGTAATACAGTGCAAAGCCATACATAAATGAAACAGGACCATCCACAAATGAATCAGTACCATCCATAAAAGAAATGGGACCACTCATAAACCAGCACAGGACCATCCATAAAAAAACCTAGGACCATCCACAAAATAGCATTGGACTATATATAAAAACCTTCTTGAGAAAACAAAAATAATATTTTTTAAAATGTTTTCTTGCCTAGGGAAAAACACACTATTTCGAAAGGCCCAAAACACAGAATAATCCATAGGACATAATGCTAGTAACACCAAAATCAAGCATATCCACAAAGGTTTTCCATGCAAGGTCATCTGTAGGCCTGCAAATGGAACATCCGAAGGATATCACTACAGGCCATGCGATCTCTCGATGAAGAAAGGTGAAGCACAATCAAAAATAGAACCTGGTAAAGAAGACACTCCTGGAGCAAGAAGAAGATCATATATAGCAAAATATCATGAAGCCCTCTATTGTAATGAATAATCAATGCATGGTCTTCCATTAAGACTAGAAAGACCTGTATGTATGACCACCCACAAAATCCCCATAGATCTATAAGAAAGCCCTAACCCTACCATTAGATGAAAATCCACAAAAATCTTCTACAATACAATGTAGCACATGGTCCCCTCCAAGACAAGAAAATAAAGAGAAGAAATCTATTAAAAAACTCTAGACAAGAAACACAATAGCCTGAATCACCAGCCATAGGAATTACTCAACTATGAATAATAAGATCATGACCTCCTACAAAGCCTAAAAAATTAGCGAATGACCATCTCAGCAAGTAGAATGAATGAAAAGAATCCATTAAAAACCCTGAACCACCAACCATGGGAAACACTTAACTATGAGAAATAAAATTGGGGCCTCTCCCAAACCCAAAAAAATGGCAAAAGACCTTTCCGACAAGCAAATCCCACCTCGAAGCAATACCAAGTTCTAGAGAGGAACAAAGAGTTTCCTCTATAGGTAGTAAAGTACATGGCCCCTTCCCATGGCCAAAGGAAAAATTGTAGGGAAGAGCTCCACTAGCCCCACTCCCAAACCAAGCAAGAATGGAAACCCCCAAACCATGCCAAAAAAATAGGTTTTTTTGACCAAGTAGTAGCACCCAAGAAAACCTCCTCGAACACCTCAGGATCTTCTTGGAAATTCATAGGAAAGAAAGATATTTGCTATAAAATAGGAAATTTACCTATAAATCCACTAGAAAGTAGGAGATCTACCTAAAAATCCATAGGAAGAACCAAGGAGGGATCAAAATTTTGAAAAGGGGACCTCCTACCCAAAGCGGTAGGTCTCTTGCTCTTGTACCTTCTTAAATTGCTATGAATCCACTAGAAAAACATGATATCTGCATGTAAATCCCTAAGAAAGCAAGATATCTGCATAAAAATCCACAATAAGATCCAATGAGAGATAAATAATTTGAAAAGGTGAATTATCACTAGAGTGGGAGGTCTCTTGCTCTCGCACTCTACCTCCTTAACTCACTACGGATCCATCAGAACCTTAATTAAGGAAAACCATTCCCTGCATCCCTTGGGGACTAGGAATTTTTGTTCCATGAGGCTTGTCCCATCGAGGTATACCCCTTAGTCTAGCTAGGGGTTTTTTTTTTATTCAATGCTGACCACCAGGCTTGAACCTTGGACCTCCTCAAAAAAATTTATGTTAAGGAAAATTATTTCTCGTATCCCCTACGGGCCAATAATTTATGTTCCACAAGGCCTATTTCATCTGGGTATACCCCTCAAGCTATCCAGGTTTTTTTTTGTGTATCCGATGTAGGGGCTTGAACCCCAGAACTCCTTCCGAGGATTGAGAGAATTTACTAGTAAGGTACCTAGTGTAGATAAAAACATGTTTAAACACCATTATATTTTCATCAGAAGAATGTTTAATAATATGTTTGTATTTACTTACCTATAATATCATCCAAGAAAAGTACAACAAAAGAAATATTGTACATACAACTTGAATGTAGCTTATGTTAGCTTCAGTGAGGAGTCACTATAATCAAGATTGTATTATTATGATGATCTAATAACTCAATGTATAGAAGGCACATCATTAGGTATATCAGAGATAAAGATGTTGAAGAGAAGAGGAAGGAAGAATAATGGAGGCAAGCACAAAAAGGACAAAAAAATACATGAATCTAAAGCGAAAGAAAAATTATGCATTGAAGATTTAGATATTGATCTAAAATGTGTATACAAAACACAAGTCTTATGCAAATGTTTGTGAATAGTGCAAGGTCACTTGAAGATTGAAGACAAATATGAAGACCATGAATGAAGAATAAAATCTTCAATAACCAAATAATGTAATACAAGGGGACATTGAGATATATTACATTATTTAGTACATGCCAATGTACCCCCAAGGTACCTTCATGGTACATTTGTAAATATGTAATATATTATAAATGATTCTATAGTTTAGGGTGTGATTTATATTTCTCCTTTTATATACGTGTCAATGTGTAAGAAATGCACAAGTGTCATGTAAGAGAGAATGTACACCTGTGTCTTGTATGTAAGAGTACAAATATGTAATGTAAGGATGTGCACAAGTGTCATGGATTAGGAGTGCATGTAGAAGTGTAAGATTCAAGTGTGTGTGTGTCTTAGAGTTAAATGTCCATCTAGTATGCAAGTGGTAAGTTGATAATCCAAGAGTCATGAGACTTGATATATGGAGAGTAATAGGCAAGTAATTGAAGAGTCACATTATTATTGCTATTTTATGGAAATGATGCTCCATGGGAAAGCAATCAAATTCAAATAATATATCTTATTGTCTGATTGTAAGAGGAAGTAGAGTAATACAACTTGTATACATTTTGAGCAATTAATATTGTATGTTTTCTTCATGCATAGTTCATGAATGATTCAGGCTATTTACATTCATATTTCAATATATAAATGAATGTTATTTGATTTATATAAGCCTTGATATACATATTAATTTGCTCATATTATTCTACTCATATTATTATTATCTTGACCTTTATTATTGTGGCTATTTTATATTGGGACTGTGTGATATTTTGTATGATCACTTTTGTGAGATAACATGTAATATTTTGTGGTAGTAAGGCTTAAAAAGCCAACATTTAAAACTTGAGTCTAAAAATTTAAGATTAATGTTTTATGAAGGATAATTTTTATTTTACACTTTTTTTAAGGGTGATATAAAATTTTAAAATGCAAGGTTCAACTTTAATCCCTAGTAAACAGACATTTTAATATTAACATAAGAAAGATAAAATTATAAAAAAAAAATTATTTTATTTGAAGAAAAAGGGGTTGTACTCGTGTCCCCCACCCTTGAAAAATCACAAATATCCCCTTTAGAGATTAAGAGTTTACAAATAAATTCAAGTCTCATCTCAATTGAGTTTCTATAGCTAGATACCTACATCAGTTTTCATAGAAAGTTTGAATTCTTGATTTTCATTTTTTGGATCTTCATTTTTCTATGTGAATACAAACATTCCAAAATTTATCATCATTTTTCTTGGCATTTTCATGCAAAAACCTTCACAATACCAAAACTCTACCTTTATTGAATATGCATTACATCTTAGTAGAATAATATTTTTAAAAACTTGCACTATTATAGGTAACTTTACCAAATTTGGATTGCTAGTTTCCTTCCTAAAGAATATGTACAACCACAAGAATTGTATTAAATAGTTTGTATGAAAAACATTAATGTTATAAAATAAATAAAATATAACCAATAGAAAATATTAAAATCAATCTTAATCATTATTTTATTCAGACAATCAACATTTTCTTGTTAGCTTTAACTAAGCTTACAACTTCCTCTAACCATGGAAAAGAAAATTGAACTTCATGATCCTCAATTAAAACCTCTATATTGGCTACCCTATATACACATTTGTTTCCTTCTCTTAACGTATGTTTAAACCTAATTTCTTCAAACGTTGTAGTAAGGTGTTGAGTGGAAAAAATGAAGCACCTAACAATGAGAAATGAAATGCATCTATTGCTCTATTGATCTAAGCACTACAAAAACGATATTTTAAGTACGCATGAAAGACAAATAAGTAAAATAAATGGGGGTCCTCTTTGTATTATTTAATTTTTCATATTCATGGTTACAAAACATCCCCTTGAGGGCTCTAAATTGATACAATCATTACATATGTGCCAAAGGAGTAAATCCTTTTAGAAACTAAGGTGCTCTCCAGCATCTTCCTCGCACTCACGATTGAAAAGAGTGGTCTTTCGATGCCATCGTGATGTTCTATAGATGTTCTAAATTGTTTCTCCTTCCTTATACACTGTGATACTTGAATCTACACACAAAGAAACCATATTTGTTAATAGCATGTGTGGATTGAAAGGCAATCAAAGAGATGTATGCGATAATTAGATTAAAAGAGGAAATGTATAATAAATGATTCAAAACTATTCTGGATGCTACCAAAAGTTAGGATCATGCATATAATGTACTCTGCAAATGATCTAATCAAGAATAAAAATAAAATTTTACATAGTTGTATGGTCGTCCAAGTCTTCAAAACAAGAAATGAATAATAATCGATGCAAAAAAACTCAAAATTGCACCAAAACTTGATAGAAGACATAAAATCTAATCTAAAATTGATCTATACAAAAATAGAAAATAAATTATGCTCCAATTTTTGGCTATCCTTGGGTGAGCCATATATGACTGTCATAATTTTAGGGTCATCCTGGGGTGGGATGACCACCAAATCTGGTGGTTTTTACGACCAATTCCTCTAGGATTTGGTCTAAGATAATCCTAGGGATTTTGTCATCAAATTTTAGGATCTGATTCACTCAAATTGTTCATTTTTGTAAATGGATTGCATGATTTGGAATCACTTGAAAACCTCCTTCACTCGATGGATATCTCAAGGGAAAACATATAGCAAATTGGGGGTAAATCTCGGTAGCACTTCATGGTGAAATATTGCAAAGATTCCTCTCTAAAATTGGGTGGAATGGATCCAATTTATAGCCCAAGGAGACCTATGGTCAAATTGACATGCGAGGCCATGTGAGGTAGGTGTCGCCATTTGTCCAAGCCTTGTCATGCATTGGAGGGGGAAGGAATCTCCATTTTAGGCCTCCAATTTGCAACTTGTCCTGAGAGTAATGCATGCTCAGACTAGAATTCTTGAATGGGCAGGGTAAATGGTAGATTTTAGGTGCCATTTATCCTGCATTTGACTTTTGAAGGACCCAAGGCCATGGTCATCCCACCCAAGGATGGTTGCTGGTGGCCATCCCTGGGTGGGACGACCATGAACTGTGGTCATACTAGGGTGGGACGACCATGCCTACATGGCCCAAAACATCTCAAACTAGGGCTATAACCTACCAAAAGTGGCTAGGATCAGTATCTAACCTTTGAGAGTTGCCCAAGGGGGTCATATGGTGTTGATTAGGAAATGTCTTGGCAATCTAATCGAATTGACAAGATTTTAGTGTCTACAGATGCCCCTTTTTGGGATGCATTGTGTGCAGCACAACACGAAGTAAAAATAGATAACTAAAATATCAAATTATTAATGTTATTTAGCAACCTAACCAACTTTAGATGCCCTAATCATGGAAAGAAAAATGCATCCTTTAATCCATGCTTTTGATGAATTAAGGAACTTGATTCAAGTACAACATTTTATGTTAGGTTTACTTGATCTTGGATATTGTTTAGTCATGAAGAGGTGAGGCCTATTATCCTTCATAGTTTAGTAATGTATTTGCTTATTTTCTACCCCAAGCAAGGGTATGATTGTTTTGGCAATGATTCACTAACGAACATGATTTGCATGATTGAGTGTTTGATTATTGATTTTGATTATAAATTTAATAATTATGACTACCCCATTAAATGACAAGTTGATGAGGGAATGAGCAGTGATAAAAGTGACGATTTTCTTGACTCATATGACTTGGTTGGGGTTCCTTCAATTTTCCCATTGTAAAATGTGTCTGCTTTGTGAATATTTTGATGATTTTGTTGATATTTCATGGAAGAAAGGAATTGAATACTTCATTCCCATGGAGTAGTCCAACTACATTGGTATTCTTGGGGATTGAAATAGAGACTTTCCAATTAATCCATGAACAATTTGGTTCAATCTTGATCCATATTGAATTTGCATCAGATTTCTTATTTTTGGTGGTTTTTAAGTCATTTTCTGGTGTTGTTTTTTTCTATTGTTGAGGTGTTTTTGGTGGCCATCCTAGGTTGGAATTACTGCACAGTATATGGCCATCCGAGGGTGGGATGGTTACCAAATTTTTTAACCTTCCCACATTGGGATGGCCATGCCTTTTTCAGGTCTATTTAAGCTAAAAATTTGAAAAATGGGCTCATTTGTGCATTTTTAATTTGGTAGTTTGAGAGGTGAGGAGTAGGAGAGTGATTATACAAAGTGGAGTGTTGTTGAAACTATCCCATAGTCACCATGAGCTAGCTTACGTACTCGATGAGCATCGGAGCTGACGCAAGATGGGTAAGGGTTGTATTTGCTCCTATACTTTATTGAACTTGGAAATGTAATTATTTTTACATTTTCCAACAAAACACACTAAATATCAGTAAATGAACCTCAGTAGTGATAGTATGTAGGAATTTGTGCTTTATTTTTTATTTTTGTGCATTTTTGTTATATTATTTTGCATTTTTATGACATTTTATGCCTATTTTTGGTGGCCAAGAAGGCCATTTTTGGGCAATTTTAGGGGCCATCCTTGGGAGGGACGGTCATCTTGAGTTGTCTGGGGGTCGTTCCTAGGTGGGATGACCACCAATTTTGGGACCATCCCTGGGTGGGACGGCCATGATTTTACAAGAAAAATGATCCTTTTTTGGGTGTTTTTTGGTTTCCTTTTGTTTCTTTTTGCTTTGTTTTGGTTTTGTTTTTAAACTTGCTTTCCCCTGCCAGGTGATTAAGATTTAGTATCAAATTTTTACTCTATTTAGGACCACTCGTGGCCTATTGAAAAATGAGGAATGGGAATGGATGGATCGATGCCATTGGTCTTAATAAAGTGACACAACTAGAGCTAGCGATGGGAGACAAAGCCTACCTGCCTACGTTGATAGATCTATGGGACCCTCGCACCAACACCTTCCACTTGTTGACTATGGAGATAATAGTGAACCTAGAGGATGTCTACCTAATTCTACACATTTTGATAGAGGAGTAGCTGATTGTATCTACTCATCGGGATCTTAGAGATACAATTTTGCAAAGATACTTTAGAGATGATTGGCCTGAGGCACTACGATATTTACCTAGTGGAGGCATCCTAGTGGATCTATGGTATGATGCAAAGGTCTTGATGATGAGACATGCCCTGCTAATGATACTTATTTCTAACATGCTACGCCAAACTCATTAGGAGGCAAGTTCCCATGGAACCTGTTGGATTTGGTGTTCTCACTGGTGGAGTGTATCATAGAGAGACCTTTAGTGATGGCATGGGGTACTACATTATTAGCATAGATTTATGATGAGTTGTATGAGATCCTCTATTGTGGATGGAAAGGATTGGGTTGTAGCTTCTTATTATAGGTGTCAGGATGGTAGCATATTGTCATGGATTGACCATAAGGGCTACCTTGGATGACGTGGGCACATATCATGGATAGGGAGATAGGATACGGGATCCTATGGCAGTAGGATCAGGAGGGGGGTCAGAGCCATCCCAATGCAGGTTTGATTGAGCATTATATAGATTCATTTGCATGGATCAGGGTAGATGTAGTTATCTTAAGACCATACGAATACTGTCCAACATGGCCTGAGGATATGGATATGTTTTTATGCATAATTAAATGGATGATTTTTTTATCTGTATGATGAAATATGAATACTATTTGACACACTATGTTAGCACAATAGACTATATAAAATTCATCGATTCATTTGTAATTTTGTCATGATAATATGTGATATATTTGTGAAAGTGTAAACTGACCAAATGTGATAAAATGGTATGGAATGGAATGAATAGAAAGATTTTATAGAATGTCCTTGAGGTTTTCATGAGACTCAAACACTCTAGTCAACTAGTCAAAATTTATATACTAACCATGCAAGAATTTTTGGCAAGGTATGAATCTACTAGGATGACCAAGATACTCAATATCCATGTGTGTGCAGGTGAGTTCATTGTTATGATAATGCATAAAGTTACCCTAGTGCCAAAAAATATTGATGCAGCCCATATATACTGAATATCACCCTATGAGTATCATGATTCTAGGTTTTGGAAGTAGTTGGATTAGACCACTAGGTAGTACAGGCTGCCAAAAGCTAGCTCATCCGCATGCAAACATTGATTTGTATAAAATTCGGATGCTAATGTAATAGACATATCATCATGTGTAAGGATACCACCATTTCTAGGTAGGCTTGATGCCACCTAACCTATAATGAGGATCACCTCATGGTTTGTCAAATGCTGAGAATTCTAGGAATTCAAGTCAATATTCCCTTAATTTATTTTATTTTTGGATTGCTCCAAGGATTTTCTCATATTGGTTTGGTCATCAAGGGATTTTGAGAGTGTTTATAACCACTGTTTATTTTGCTTTTTGTTTTTTTTAGTGGTAAAAACCATTGTTTATTTTAAGGATTTTTGGAAGTGGTGAAAACCACTATTTATTTTTTATTTGGGTAGGGAGGAGCTTGTCCTTTTGTCAATTCTCAACATTTTTGAACCATTCGCATAGGGGGACGAGAAAGGTAAATTTTTCAATTAAGGTAACTTGGACCACTTTGTAGGTTTCATCATTCCTTATGCAAAACTTGGATTTAATGTGAAACTATGTTGGGATTTTGATGTATACAAGGTATAATCAAAGCAAGACTCTACCTTCTAAAAATAAATCTAGCTTTCTATAAAATCTGAAAAGAAAACTAGAGATGGCTAAGTGACCGAAAACCCTAAAGACAACCTAAAAATATGATTAGATGAAGGTAAACAAACACAAATGCGAGAGGTTGGAAATGCAGATGATAATTGTAATGTAGATGGATGTGAATGATAAATTTTGACAAAGTTCACTCTAAGGGATGTCTAGTAGATAGACCTGGTGCTAGACATGTATGAGCAACTCTAAAATACAAAATGCAATGATGGGTATACCTAATGCAAGTGATTGTATAATGCAGCGGTATGCAATGCAATGTAATGCAATATTTTTATATTTTTGTTGTTTTAATGATGTTTTTAGATTGTGGTTAAAATATATGCATATATATTTGACCAATGGGGTTATTGGATGCCATTGGAGCATTTTGGATGACCAAAGGGTTTATGGATACATTTAGGGATTTTTGGGTGACCAAAGGGTTTATGGTTACCTTTAGGGTATTTTGGGTGACCAAAGGGTTTATAGATACCTTTGGGGATTTTTGAGAGGCCAAAGTGTTTATGGATACCTTTGGGGTTTTTTGGTGACCAAAGGGTTTATGGATACCTTTGGGGCTTTTGGGTGACCAAAGGGTTTATAGATACATTTGGGGCTTTTGGGGCATGGTGCTTTAAGCATGAAAAAGCCGCAAATGAAGGATATTCAAGGGCTCAGGTTTCTCAATTCCTTCAATGGAGGCTAGGTGATAAGTTCCAAGTTTGATCTAACTAGTGATAATGTAAGGACCTAACCAGTTGATACAAATTTATCCCATATATGGTGCGACAAGTTAGAATTTTGTTGGTTCTCTTTTAGAACAAGGTCGCCAACCTAAAATTCTCTAGGATGGACTTTTATATTATAGGCTCTCTTAAGCCACTCTTTATAAAGGTGTAGGTGCTCAAGAGCATTGGCACATCGTTAATCAAGCAATATTAGTTGATCTAGGTAGGCCTATCGTGCGGTGTCATCATCGATGAACTCTTGCATGGATATGCACAACGATGGGATTTCTTGCTCTAAGGGCATGACTACCTCAATACCATACACTAATGAAAATGGAGTTACCCCAATGGGTGTCCGAATACTAATGTAGTAGGCCCATAGGGCAAGGGCCAATTGAATATGCCAATCTTTGTGATTATCCTTAACAATTTTTTTAATGGCAAATATTATTTTATTTCATGCCTCATCTTATCCGTTGGCTTGCAGATAATAAGGTGTATAAAAAATGTGTTGGATTTTATATTTGGTTGTTAAAGCTCACACATATTTATTCTTGAAAGGTGACCTATTATCGAAAATAATTTTGGATGGAATACCATAAATGATAGATGATATTATGTAACATGAACTCTGCAATGTGGGGTCCATTCGTAGTGGTAAGGAGAATTGATTCCACCCATTTTGTGAAATACTCTATGGTCATAATGATGAACATGTGATGGCCTGAGGAAGGGTGTGAGATCTTCCCCACTAGGTCAAACTCCCATTGCGAGAGAGGTCAAACTGATTGAATTGGTTCAAAGGATAGAGAAGGTACATGTGTCAAATTAGCATGGTGTTGACACTACACTCTTCTTAACATAAGCAAAGCAATCCTGATCTAAATTTGACCAATAATAGCCCATGTAGAGAATGCACTTTGCGATGGCCATGCCACTGAAATGGCCACCACAAGTACCATCGTGTGCTTGGGTGATCACCCAAACTAACTCTTGAGGCTCTAAGCAATGAATGAGGATACCCTCATAGCCTTGATAATACAAAATATCTCCAAGTAAGACATATTTTTCCACTTTTTTCTTGAACGTTCGTTTGGTGGCATGTGACAGTCCAGAAGGGATATTGCCAAGATTTAGGTAATATTTTATCTAAGAAGACCAATATTGATTTGAAGAATCCTCAATTGCATGAATCACTTGAGTATTTCGAATTTAATCTCTCACAAATGTTTATTAGGAGAGAACTTGTAAATATAACATTGTACTTCTATCAAAAGGAGTTTGATGGAATAAGGTCCCCCAAGCGGTGTTATTTAAGAAATTGTGAATTTGAGAGAACCATTCATGATAAGGTTCAATTTGAATTATGTGTACTCTAGCATGGAGTGAAGATCCTCACGTTTAGTTACATATTGTGATAGCATTTTGACTTTAATGGTTGTGATATCCTCATAAGGGTTCTACGGGATTATAGACCCTAAGGAGGCCATTGTATCTGTAAAATGATTAGATGATCGAGGGAGTGCCTCAATGTCATACCATGCATAATTTACTAAAATTTTATCCACAAGGGCTTTGTAAGCTTGCAATATTGGATACTTGCACTAGAATATTTCCTTGACTTGATTCACTATGAGCAAGGAATCACCAAAAATTTTGAGCTTAGTTTTTTTCATGGCGATTACCGTTTGAAGGCCCACAAGAAAAGCTTCATACTCAACATTATTTTTGGTGTATGGAAAATTGATTTTGAAATATAGGAGTATTGGAGACCCTTAAGGTGTGAAAAACACAATTCCCACACCATCCCCTTGCTCGCACTTAGAGCCATCAAAAACTAGAGTCATGTCAGCCTATGAGTCGGGCTCTTCAATATCAGGTTATTCTGACACTTGAAACACTCCATTATTAGGAAGCTCTATGCTAAGAGGTTGATCATCTTAGAGAGGAGCCTCTACAAGTTGATCGACAATGACCTGATATTTAATTGATTTTTTTTCGATGAATTCGAAGTCAAATTCCATCAACAACATAATCCATTTTGTCATGCGATTGTTATGGTAAGTACGACTCATCATATATCACAATGGATTCTCTTTGGATACAACATACATGGTATTATTGAGCATGTAATGGCATAGATTTTTGGTGGTGAAAACCACTGCTAAGCATAGCTTCTCAATGTATGCGTATTTCATTTTGTAACTGACCAGGGTGTAACTAATATAGTAAGTAGCCTGTTATTTGTGCAATTCATTCTTTTGGGCTAACATGATGCCCAATGCAAGCTTAGTGGATGAGATGTATAAATAGAATGGTACACATGGTTAGGGAGGGGAAAATACTGGTGGAAAAGCCATATATTGTCTGATTTCATCAAAGGTATCTTGACACTTGTCATCCCAATTGAATGCAACCCCCTTGTGCAACAATTTGTTCATGGGTCAGTACTTATCTAACAATTGCAATATGAAGCACTTGATAGATGTGATCTTACCTTGCAGACTACGTAGTTGCTTGATGGTAGTAGGGGAGGTATCTCAAAAATTGCCTTGACTTTGTTTGAATCGACTTTGATGCGTCGCTTAGAGATAATGAATCCCAAGAGTTTTCCATATGTGATGTTAAATATGCACTTCTTGGGGTTTAGTCTAACGTTGTGTTCGATGAGGTGATCGAGAAATTTGTACAATACATCGATGTGCTCATGGTGTAGTAAATATTTAGCCAATAATTCATCCATGTAATTTTCCAAAATTTTGTGCATGTAGTCATGGAAGATGTAATTCATAGCTCACTGGTAGGTAGCACCAACATTTTTGAGGTCGAAAGGTATGATATTATAACAAAATATCCCCCAAGGTATTCTAAATGTTGTTTTAAGTTCATCTTATGGATTAATACAATTTTGGTTGTATCCAAAAAAACTGTCCATCAGGGATAACATCTTATGGCCTATTGTGGCATCTACCTGGGCATCAATATTCAACAACAGGAATTAATCCTTAGGACTTGCCTTGTTTAGATCAAGAAATTCAATGCAAATACGAATCCTCCCATCAGGTTTCTTGATAGGAACCATATTGGAAATCCATGGTGAATAATCTATTGATATAATGAAATTTGCATCAAACAACTTATGTAGCTCATCTTTCACCATTAAGGCTACTATTGGATGCATTTTGTGTAGCTTTTGCTTAACTGGTTTTGCATTTGGGTCAATCACAAGATTATGCATGATGATATTTGAGCTAGTCTTGGCATATCTTTATAGGACCACAAAAAAGCTTCCTTTTTCTCTTTGATAAGGGCTATGAAATTGGATTGCTCAGTGAGGGATAAGCCTTCCCCTAACTTGATAAATTAAGGATTTTTAGGATCTGTACCGATATCACTATCAATTGTTGGCTCAATTGACATATAATATCCCTCTTCCAACTGGTGTGGTGTAGGGATAAAATTAATTTTTTTAGCTGGATTTATGTCATCAATTAGAAATTCCGATTCAAACTTAGTGTGAAATACATCTTGAGTAGACCTTAGAGAGAAATGAAATAGCTATAACATTTCATTGCAAGGCAATACTCTGAAGGAGATGACAGAGAATCTTCCTAATCAAAGTCAACTACCTCAAAGTCAAGGTGTACCAACTTTGATGGGTTATTTAGATCATGCAAGGGCATGAAAAGATCTATGGAAATCATGTTGATGGATGGATGATCTCCTCTGGGTGGTTTATGGGATCTATTGACAATAAGTTGTTGCAAGACTTGTGGAGGTGGTTGTGGTGGAAGCGACATGACCAGAGGTGGATGATGTGGAAGGGGGTGAGCCTACCCCTCCAATGGTAGAATTTATCACTATATGGGATGCGGTAATGGGAACACACACAAATAGAACTCATATTAATCATACAAAATTATGATTTGTGTGTATTCCCCATATGAACTAGAAGAGTCGATAGGTGCTACTCCGTAATCTAACTCATCATTAGATGTCCATTCATAGAATGTGGAAGGGTATGTGAAATTTTACCTGCTTCATAGGATCAGGTGAAATCATGAGATATCTCTTGATCTATCATAGTTGTAGGGAAATAATCCCTCAAATAATGGACATGATTTGGAGTGGCGTAGGGATCGCGTACAAGCTCATCCCTATAGTTCAGATTTAGGTGCTCTAAACTATCAATAAGGACATCAAGAAGCACATGCTTGTTGTGTTATAAACTAGACTTCTCATATGGAATTTGATATTGTAGCTGGTAAGGAATACGAGTACCTTGCTCGTACAACCCCAAACCATAGCCATGCCAATTTCAAATATGGAGATATATCATGATAAATTCAGGATTGGACATGTAATTAATGTCCTCAGAAAATGGTTATTCATCCTTTTCTTGTTGCTAATATGGTTTTATGTCATATTCAAGACCCCCATAAATGTAGTTTTTTTGGTTAGGAGGTAATCCTAGAGGTACGATGACACCTATGATAAGATGAGGTCAACCCATATTTTGCACTATCTCATTGAAAAGAGTTGTTATGATTTTCCTTAAGCCAATGGTATCTAGATGGACTGTAACTTGTGGTGACAAATATGGATGAGACAAAATTGATGCTTGATTTGACTTAATGTTTACCTCATGAGGTGGTTCCTCAACTACTAGACTAGGAATCTCTTCTGTGGAGATTGTATATATGGTTGGAGGGATCTCGTCAATAGGCCTCTTCCCCATGTTCCTCTATGGAGTATTCAATTATGACGAAGGTATATTTGGAGGTGTCGATGATGAGGATAGTATGAAATAATATTGTGACAAATTAATGGAAGGTGATGGTGAAGGAGTCAAACATTGGCTAGACATATTCGGTTGGAAGTCCATAGGGGTTGATGGTAAGGTCAACTCAGGGATTTCCTACACCAAGTTGTGGTATTTGAAGGGCTCAAGGTCTGTAGGGACAACATGTACTTGCCCTTTGTAAGTATACTTCAAACATTGATGAGCTATCGATGGCAAACACTTCATGTCCCTAATCTAGGGTTTGCCCAGCAAGATATTGTAGGCCATTTCACCCTCCAAGATGTGACACAATATTGGTATGGTCTTTTGTTATACCTGAGTAGGTAATACTATGATGGCTGCCATTGAGCATATAGCATCATTAAATGCTTGGAGGGTATATGTGGATGCAACAATATGGGATCTTGGAAGCCCTAGATGTTTGAGAGCAATCGTGGTGATGATATTGCTGGAGGAACCTGTATCAATTATAACTCTCTTATCAGGTGTCTTGTTTACACATGCAATGATGTGTAGGGGAGGATTCACCATATCATTTGGTACTTACTTGAGTCCATGTGCATTGTCGAACATGTCCCATGAAATTGTTAGAGTTCAACTTTTGGGGATGTAGTTCAATTGACTTGAGGATCTCCATGAGAGCTTCTCAATGAGGTGGAGACTATTGAATAAGCTCATAAATAGAGAGCCTAGTTGATGTTGTTCATAATATTTGAGTAAGGTTACTCTTTATTGTGACCACCAAACGAGGTGGAATATTTTGCACTAGAGGTAGCGAAGGCTATGATGTTGAAGGAATATCATTTGAAATTGTAGGTGGTATGACTTGACTTGGGTACCGCTTATTCCTTGTCATGATGATGACAATTCCAATGAACCCTTGTTTAGGAGGTGCCAGATGGACCTTATTCACCTATTGTTCTAGCTTGGCCTGATCCTCATGAGTAGGCAATGGATCTCTAAAAACACATTTTTATTGATTGTTTTACACAATAGGGTTATCGACCTAAAGATCATTCCTATCGATCATGTTCTGTACTAGGTGTTTGAACCTATAGCACATCTACATGTCATACCCATTCTACCTATGGTACTTATAGTATAGGTCTTCACTATATCTCGAGGGATTTGGTACGTTTAGATCTACAGGTTGAATTTCAGGTAGATTAATTGCATTGGTTGCATAGAGGTGCTCAAATAGATAATCCATAGATCAAAAATAGGCATAAATTGTCACTTAAGGTGGTGTTGCTAATTTTTCCCTTTATTTGTTTGATTGTTATTATTGTAGTTTCTAGGTGTGGCATGATAGTTGGGCTTCTTAGGTGACATTGGTTGCACATGCCTTGGAATACTGATAGCAACTTGGTTGGTTGTCATCGACTTTAGTTGCATTGGATTGTTCTTGGTGTTCTTAGTCCATTCCTTCTTGTAGGATTTGGCAAGTTTCCCCTCTTGAATTTTAATGTCTTTGATTGTTATAGCCTATGCTAGAGCATCTTCAAGAGTTGGGTACTTTTAGAATTGCAACAAGAAGGAAATTGGCTTTAGGTAGCTCTTAGCAAACATGCGAGTCAACTCAGTCATGGGGATTAAGTGTGGTAGCTTATCAAGAAGCGTTCACCACCTATTACCATAGTTTGTGATTAACATATCATCATATTGTTATAACCTAGTGAGGTCAGTTAAAGTCACCTTTCATTTAGTGTTAAACGCAAAGCATTCCATGAATGCATCTACGAATTGATCAAATTTGTAGACACTATACTTTGGGAATTGATTGTACCACTCTATGATAGGGCTCAAGAGGATAAGAAAAAGTGTTCTCAATAGTAAGGCATCATTATCCTAGATACAAAAGTAATGGTTCAAAAATTTTGTGACATGCTCCTATGCATATTCCTCTCCTTTAAATTTATCCATCTTGGGTATTTTAAAATGCTCTGGATAGGGAGGGGAAGGTACTGACGGGTGAAGCGGTTGATTGCACTGCTGGCGCAAAGTAGGTTTTTGAGACCCAGACCCTAAGTTCTTGTTCTCTATCGATTCCATGTGTTCTATAAATGCTTTGTACACATCACAGGATTTGATCTCCTCTTCTTTATTTTAACCCTACGAGGGAGTGCAAGGAATATCAAGCCTATTGCATGGTGGTTGAACGTCATCCACCCTACCTCCATAAGGTGTTTCAATATATTTTTCTTCTAGATTGTTGAACCAGACTTGATTGTAGCCTACGGGAAGTTTTGGATGATGATGTATCTTTTTAATGTCATACATATACATATACATATATGTATGTATATATGTATATATATATGAGTTGTTTTAGTGTCATCGTGTGTTTTATTATTGCTTTATTGGATGTATGCAATGTTTATGTTTACTTCATTAATGCTTTTATGGATGCTTATCATGGATGCATGTATTGAATGATATTTTTGATGATATGGATATGCGTTTATGCTTAATGAAATGGATGATTTGTTGATTTGTATTATGAAATATGAATACTATTTGACACACTATGTTAGCATCATAGACTGTATAAAATTCATCGATTCATTTGTAATGTTGTCATGAGACTATGTGATAGATTTTTGAAAGTGTAAACTGATAAAATGTGATAAAATGGTATGGAATGGAATGAATAGCAAGATGTTATAGAATGTCCTTGAGGTTTTCATAAGACTCAAACACTCTAGTCAACAAGTCAAAAATTATATATTAACCATGCAAGAATTTTTGGCAAGGTATGAATCTGCAAGGATGACAAAGATACTCAATATCCTTGTGTGTGTAGGTGAGTTCATTGTTATGATAACACATAAAGTTATCCCAGTGCCAAACAGGATTGATGTAGCCCATTTGTACTGAATATCACCCTATGAGTATCATGATTTTGGGTTATAGAAGTAGTTGGATTATACCACTAGATAGTACAGGCTACCAAAAGCTAGCTCATCTGCATGCAAACATTGATCTATACAAAAGCATAATGCTAATGTAATAGACATATCATCATGTGTAAGGATACCGCCATTTCTAGGTAGGCTTGATGCCACCTAACCTATAATGAGGATCACCTCATGGTTTATAAAATACTAAGAATTCTAGGCATTCAAATTCATATTCCCTTATTTTCTTTTATTTTTGGATTGCTCTAGGGATTTGCTCATTTTGGTTTGATGAGCAAGGGATTTTGGGAGTGGTGATAACCATTGTTTATTTTGAGGATTTTTGGAAGTGGTGAAAACCACTATTTATTTTGTATTTGGGTAGGGAGGAGCTTGTACTTTTGTCAATTCTTAGTATTTTTGAACCATTCGCATAGCGAGATGAGCAAGGCAAACTTTTCAATTAAGGTATCCTGAACCACTTTGTAGGTTTCATCTTTCCTTATGCAAAACTTGGATTTAATGTGAAAATATGTTGGGATTTTGACGTATACAAGGTATAATAAAAGCAATACTCTACTTTCTAATAAATCCAGCTTTCTATAAAATCTGAAAAGAAAACTAGAGACAGTTGAGTGATCGAAAACCCTAAAGACAACCTAAAAAAATGACTAGGTGAATGGAAACAGACACAAATGTGAGAGGTTGGAAATGTAGATGATAATTGTAATGTAGATGGATGTGAATGATGAATTTTAACAAAGTTGACTCTGAAGGATGTCTAGTAGATAGACCTGGGGCTAGACATGTATAAGCAACTCTAAAATATAAAATGCAATGATGGGTATGCCTAATGCAAGTGATTGTCTAATGCAGCAGTATGAAATGCAATGTAATACAATATTTGTTATATTTTTGTTGTTTTAATGATGTTTTTGGATTTTGGTTAAAATTTATGCATATACATTTGACCAATGGGCTTATTGGATGACATTGGGGCATTTTGGATGACCAAAGAGTTTATGGATGCATTTGGGGATTTTTGGGTGACCAAAGGGTTTATGGTTACCTTTAGGGCATTTTGGGTGACCAAAGAGTTTAGGGATGCATTTCGGGCTTTTTGAGTGAAAAAAGTTTTTATGTATACCTTTGGGGCTTTTTGGGTGACCAAAGGATTTATGGATACCTTTGGGGCTTTTGGGTGACCAAAGGTTTTATAGATACCTTTGGGGATTTTGGGGTGTGGTGCTTTAAGCGTGAAAAGGCCACAAATGAAGGATATTCAAGGGCTCAGGTTTCGCAATTCCTTCAATGTAGGCTAGGAGATAAGTTACAGGTTTGATCTAAGTAGTGATAATGTAAGGACCTAACCAGTTTGCTACAAATTTTTCCCATAGATGGGGCGAAAAGTTATAATTTTGTTGGTTTTATTTTAGAACAAGGTCACCAACCTAAAAGTCTCTAGGATGGACTTTTATATTATAGGCTCTCTTAAGCCACTCTTGATAAACACATATGTGCTCAAGAACATTAACACATAGTTCATAAAGCAATATTAGTTGATCTATGTAGGCCTATCATGCGGTGTCATCATCGATGAACTCTCGTATGGATATGCACAATGATGGGATTTCCTGCTCTAGGGGTATGACTGCCTCAACACCATACACTAATGAAAATAGAGTTACCCAAGTGGGTGTCCGAATACTAGTGCAGTAGGCCCATAGGGCAAGGGGAAATTGAATATGCCAATATTTTTAATTATCCTTAACAAAAAAATTTAAAGGGTAATTATTGTTTTATTTGATGCCTCAGCTTATCCGTTGGATTGCAGATAATAAGGCGTAGAAAAATTGTGCTAGATTTTATATTTGGTTGTTAAAGCTCACACATATTTATTCTTGAAAGGTGGCCTATTATCTAAAATAATTTTGTATGAAATACCAAAAATGACAGATTATATTATGTAACATGAACTCTGCAATGCAGGGTCTAGTTGTAGTGGTAAGAGGAATTGCTTCCAACCATTTTGTGAAATACTATGTGGCCATAACGATGAATATGTAATGGCCTGAGGAAGGGTGTGAGATCATCCCAACTAGGTCAAACCCCAATTGTGAGAAAGGCGAAACCGATTGAATTGGTTGTAAGGCTAGAGAATATGCATGTGTCAAATTAGCATGGTGTTGACACTATGCACTTCTTAATATAATCACAACAATACTACTCTAAAGTTGACCAATAATAGCCCATTTAGAGAATATGGTTTGCAATGGCCATGCCATTAAAATGACCACCACAAGTACCATCGTGTGCTTGGGTGATCGTCCAAAATGACTCTTGAGGCTCTAAGCAACAAAGGAGGATACCCTCATATCCTCGACGATACAAATTATATCCAAGTAAGACATATTTTTTTGCTTTTTTCTTGAACATTTGTTTGGGGGTATGTAAAATTTTAGAAGGGATATTACCAAGATTTAGGTAATATTTTATTTGAGCAGACCAATCTTGATTTGAAGAAGCCTCAATTGCATGAATTGCTTGATTATTTTGAATTTCATCTCTCACAAATTTTAATTGGAAGAGAACTTGTAAATATAGCATTGTACTTCTATCAAAAGGAGTTTGAGGGAATAAGGTCCCCCAAGCGGTGTTATTTAATCAATTGTGAATTTGAGAGAATCGTTCATGAGAAGGTTCAATTTGAATCATGTGGACTTCTAGCATGGAATGATGCTCCTCACGTTTAGTTACAGAATGTGATAGCATTTTGACTTGAATGGTTGTGATATCATCAAAAGGGTTCTATGAAATTAGAGACCCTAAGGAGGCCATTGTATTTGCAAACTGGTTAGATGATCGAGGGAGTGCCTCAATATCATACCATTCAAAATTTACCAGAATTTTATCCACAAGGGCTTTATAGGCTTGCAATATTGGACACTTGCGCTAGAATATTTCCTTGACTTGATTCACTATGAGGAAGAAATCACAAAAACTATTGATCTTAGTTTTTTTCATGGTGATTATCGTTTGAAGGCCCATGATAAGAGCTTCATACTCAAAATACTTTTTGGTGCATGGAAAATTGAATTTAAAATATAGGAGTATTGGAGCCCATTAAGGTTTGAAAAACACAATTCCCATGCCACCCCCTTGCTCGCACTTAGAGCCATCAAAAAATAGAGTCATGTCATTCTATGAGTTAGGCTCTTTAAGATCAGGTTATTATGACACTTGAAAAACTCCATTATTGGGAAGATCTATACTAAGAGGATGATCATCTTGGAGAAGAGCCTCTACAAGTTGATCGACAATGACCTGACCTTTAATTGATTTTTTTTTATGAATTCGAGGTCAAATTCCATCAACAACATAATCCATTTCATTGTATGACTATTATGGTAAGTACGACTCATCATATATCGCAATGGATTCTCTTTGGATACTACATACATGGTATGATTGAGCATGTAATGACATAGATTTTTGGTGGTGAAAACCACTGCTAAGAAAAACTTATCAAGGTATGCGTATTTCATTTTTTAACTGACCAGGGTGCAGCTAATATAGTAAGTAGCCTGTTATTTGTGAAATTTATTCTTCTGGGCTAACATGATGCCCAATGCAAGCTCAGTGGCTGAGATGTATAAATAGAATGGCACTCATGGTTAAGGAGGGGAAAATACTGGTGGTAAAGCCATATAGTTTGATTTTATCAAAGGAAGCTTGACACTTGTCATCCCAATTGAATACAACCCCCTTGTGCAACAATTTGTTCATGGGTCAGCACTTATCTAAAAATTGCACTATGAAGTGCTTGATAGATGTGATATTACCTTGCAAACTACGTAGTTGCTTGATGGTAGTAGGGGGAGGTATCTCAAAAATTACCTTGAATTTTTTTGAATCAACTTCGATGCCTCGCTTAGATACAATGAATCCCAAGAGTTTTCTAGATGTGACGCTAAAGACGCAGTTCTTGGGGTTTAGTCTAACGTTGTGTTTGATGAGGTGATTGAGAACTTTGCACAATACATCAAGGTGATGATGGTGCAATAAATATTTAGCCAATAAGTCATCCATGTAATCTTCCAAAATTTTGTGCATGTAGTCATGGAAGATGTAAGTCATAGCTCACTGGTAAGTAGCACCAATATTTTTTATGCATAAAGGTATGAGCTTATAACAAAATGTTCCCCAAGGCATTGTGAACACTGTTTTGAGTTCATCTTCTTGATTAATACAATTTTTTTTGTATCTAGAAAAATCGTCCATTAGGGATAACATCTTATGGCCTATTGTGGTATCTACCTGGGCATCAATATTCAACAACGGGAATTAATCCTTAGGACTCACCTTGTTTATATCATGAAATTTGATGCAAATATGAATCCTCCCATCAGGTTTCTTGATAGAAACCATATTGGAAATCCATGGTGAATAATCTACTGATATAATGAAATTGGCATCTAAAAACTTTTGTAGCTTATATTTCACCATTAAGGCTATTTTTGGATGCATTTTGTGCAACTTTTGCTTAACTAGTTTTGCATTTGGGTCAATCACAAGATTATGTGTGATGAGATTTGGATCTAGTCCTGGCATATATTTATAGGACCACACAAAATCTTCCTTCTTCTCTTTGAGAAGGGCTATGAAATTGGCTTGCTCATTGAGGGATAAGCCTTCCCCTAACTTGATTAATTGAATATTTTTAGGATCTATGCAAATATCACTATCCATTGTTGGCTCAATTGACATATGAGATCCCTCTTCCAACTAGTGTGGTGTAGGGATCAAATTAATGTTGTCAGCTAGGTTTATGTCATCGATTAGAAATTCTAGTTCAACCTTAGTGTGAAATACATATTGAGTAGACCTTGGAGAGAAATGAAATGGCTATAATATTTCATCGTAAGTCTAATACTCTAAAGGAGACGACGGAGGATCTCCTTGATCAAATTCAACTACCTCCAAGTCAAGGTGTAGCAGCTTTTATGGGTTATTCAGATCATGCTAGGGCATAAAAATATCAATGAAAACCATGTTGATGGATGGATGATATCCTCTAGGTGGTTTATGGGGTCTATTGACAAAAGTTATTGCAAGTTTTGTGGAGGTGGTTGTGGTGGAAGTGACATGACCAAAGGTGGTCGATGTGGAAGGGGGCAAGCCTACCCCTCCAATGGTAGAAGTTGTCACCAGATGGGATGCGGTAATGGGAACACATATAGATAGAAGTCGTATTCATCATCCAAAGGGATGATCTATGTGTATTCCCCATCTGAACTAGATGAGTCAATAGGAACTACTCTGTAATCTAACTCGTCATTAGATGTCCATTCATAGAATGTAGAATGGTATGTGAACTTTCACTTGCTTCATAGGATCAAGTGAAATCATGAGATATCTCTTGATCTATCATAGTTGTAGGGAATTAATCCCCCAAAGAATGGACATGATTGGGATTGGTGTAGGGATCACGTGCAACCTCATCCCTATAGTTCAGACTCGGGTTCTCTAAAATATCAGTAAGGACATCAAGAGGCATAGGATTATTGTGTTCTAAACTAGACTTATCATATGACATTTGATATTACAATTGGTAAGGAATGTGAGTACCTTAATCGTACAACCCCAAACCATAGCCATGCCAATTACAGATATGGAGATATATCATGGTAAAGTTAGGATTAGACATGTAATTAATATCCTTAGAAAATGGCTCTTCATACTTTTCTTGTTGTTGATATGGTTCTATGTCATAGTCAAGACCCCCATAAATAAATTTTGTTTGATTATGAGGTAATCCTAGAGGTACGATGACACATATGAGAAGATGAGGTCGACCCATGTTTTGCACTATCTCAATGGCAAGATTTTTTATGATGTTCCTTAAGCTAATGGCAACTAGGTGGACTGTGACTTGTGATGATAGAGATGGATGAGATAGAAACGATGCTTAAGTTGACTCAAAGTTTACCTCACAAGGCAGTTCCTCATCTACAAGACTAGGAATCTCTTCTGTGGAGATGGTAGATATGGTTGGAGGGATCTTGTCAATAGGCCTCTTCCCCATGTTCCTCTATGGAGGATTCAATGATGACAAAGGTATATCTGGAGGTGTCGATGATGAGGATGATATGGAAGAATATGGTGACGGATTAATGGAATGTGATAGTGAAGGAGTCAAAATTTGGCTAGATGTATTTGGTTGGAAGTCCATATGGGTTGATGGTAAGGTCAACTCAGGGATTTGTACCAAGTTGTAGTATTTGAAGGTTTGTAGAGACAATATGTACTTGCCCTTCGTAAGTATACTTCAAACATTGGTGAGATATCGATGGCACACACTTCATGTTCCTAATCTAGGGTTTGCCCAACAAGATATTATAGGCCATTTCACCCTCCAATATGTGACACAATATTGGTATGGTATTTTGTTCCACATGAATAGGTAATACTATAGTGCCCATCATTGAGCATATAGCATCATTAAATGCTTGGAGGGTATATATGGATGCAAAACTATGGGATGTTGGAAGCCCTAGATATTTGAGAGCAATCATGGTGATGATATTTTTGGAGGAACCAGTATCAATCAAAACTCTCTTATTAGGTGTCTCTTTTACACATGCAATGATGTGTAGGGGAGGATCCACCATATCATTTGGTACTAACTTGAGTCCATGTGCATTGTTGAACATGTCCCATGAAATTGTTAAAGGATTTTGACTCCTGGGGATGCAGTTCAATTGACTTGAGGATCTCCATGAGAGCTTCTCAATGAGGTAGAGACTATTGAATAAGCTCATAAATAGATATCCTAGTTGATGTTGTTCATAAGATCTGAGCAAGGTTACTCTTTATTATGACCACCGAATGAGGTGTAATATTTTGAACTTGAGGTGGTGGAGGCTATGATGTTGAAGGAATATCATTTGAAATCGTAGGTGGTACGACTTGATTTGGGTACCTCTTATTCCCTGTCATGATGATGACCATTCCAATGAACCTTTGTTTAGGGGTTCCAGATGGACATTATTCACCTGTTGTGCTAGCTTGCCCTGCTCCTCGTGAGTAGGCAACGGTTATTTAAAAATACCTATTTATTGATTTTTTTACACAATAGGGTTATCAACCTAAAGATCATTCCTATCGATCATGTCTTGTACTAGGTGTTTGAACCTGTATTACATCTACATGTCATACCCATTCTACCTATGGTACTTACATTATAGGTCTTCATGATATCTCAGGGGCTTTGGTGCGTTCGGATCTACATGTCAATTTTCAGGTAGATTAATTGACTTGGCTGCATAGAGGTGCTCAAATAGATAGTCCATGGACTCAATAATGGATGTAAATTATCATTTAGGATGACGTTGCTAATTTTTCCCTTTATTTGTTTCATTGTTGTTGTTTTAGTTTCTATATGTGGCATGATAGTTGGGATTCTGAGGTGACATTGGTTGCACATGCCTTGGAATACTAATAGCAACTTGGTTTACTATCACCGAATTTGGTTGCGCTGGATTTTTCTTGGTGTTCTTAGTCCATTCCTTCTTATAGGGTTTTGCAAGTTTCCCCTCTTGAATTTTAATGTCTTTGATTTTTTAGAGCATATTCAAGAGTTGGGTACTTTTAGAGTTGCAACAACAAGAAAATTAGATTTAGGTAGCTCGTAGCAAACATGCAAGTCAACTCAGTCATGGGGAGTAAGTATGATAGCTTAGCAAGAAGCGTTCACCACTTGTTACCATAGTTTGTGATTGAATTGTCATCATATTATTTTAACCATATGAGGTTAGTTAAATTCACCTTTCACTTAGTGTTAAAAGCGAAGCATTCCAAGAATGCATATTCGAATTACTCAAAGTTATAGATACTATACTTTGGGAGTTGATTGTACCACTCTATGGTAGGCTCGAGAGGGTAAGAAAAAATGCTATCAATAGTAAGGCATCATTCTCATAGATACAAAATTAATGGTTCAAAAATTTGGTGGCATGCTCCTACGCATATTCCTCTCCTTTAACTTTATCTAGCTTGGGCATTTTGAAATGCTTTGAATAGGGAGGGGAAGGTACTTATGGGTGAAGCGATTGACTGCATAGCTGGCGTAGAGTGGGTTTTTGAGACCCAGAACCTGAGGTCTTGTTCTCTATTGATTCCATGTGTTCTATAAATGCTTTGTACACATCACAAGATTTTATCTCCTCTTCTTTATTTTGACCCTACGAGGGAGGGAAAGGAATATCAAGCCTATTGCATGGTGGTTGAACGTCATCCACCCTATCTCCATAAGGTGCTTCAAGATATTTTTCTTCTAGTTCAAACTTAGATTAGGCCCCGTAAGGTGTCTCTTGAATTGACCTATAAGGTGGGGTAAGCGCCTGTGGATGGTGATCTATGTTTGTCTTGGGAGGAAAGTCTTTATTAGGCCTAGGAGGTTGAGGAGGCAACATTTGGTTAGGCTTGGTGGGCCTATCTTGATTGAAAGTAGGTTGTCTTTGATGAACCTCCTATCTATGGGTACTTAGGGTAGGGACCCTATCATGTAAGGTCTTTTAAAATAGCTCATTGGTTTGTTGTTCAATTATTTTCTTTTCTAATTGATGTTGGTGGTCCAAGAATTTTTTATCCCACCTTAGCTGATTGAATTGCACTTTGTAGTTAGCATATCTCTTGACCACTTGATTTATTTGTTCTACCATGTGGGGCCTATGAGCCCTAGCAATATCATCATGGGGTCTATCTTGTTTAGGATGGTCTAAAATATTGACTATAAGCTTCTCTTGATCGAGGGAAGTCATGTTCACTTGAGGTTCAGTCCTAAACAAGTGTTATTTGTACTCAGTTGGTGCTGAGGCATATCATGCTTGCGCATCATAATGGACCTGAGGATAATCAAATATTTCCTCATGCCTTCCTTCATTGATGAGGAAGGGAAGAGCTACCTCGAGAAATGAGTATCATACTCATCTTGGTACTTAGGTTGTTGTAACCTATTAGGGTGGTTTAAGGGCGTAGTTTGATCATCTAGCTCTTCCTAGTGTGTACTCTTTATCTTGCCCATAGGCAGGTGTGGTATACCTAGGAGGCACATGAATGTGTGGTATTGCTCTATGTGTTATCACCTCAACATGCAATTGTTTTTGTTGAAGTAAGGCATGTGAAGCATCTAAATAGGGGAGGTATATTCCCTAATTGGGACCAAAACCTGTGGTGTGTCCCATGTGGGGGTTCCTTGTAGGTGAAGTTCCTAACTAGATATTCTATAACTTGGGCAAGTAGGAGGTATGAACATCTCCTTAGGGCTAAATCGAAGATGACTTGTGTCTCCTTTCCTACTCTATGTAGTGTTCGTACTTGAATGGGCTTGGTTGCGGGTGCACACCATAGCTACTTCCTACCAAATATTACGTTATTATCTCCTTTACAAGTTTTAATGATGCAACACACAATAATGGAAACACGCAATAAGACAAGTGTTTATCTCTTTTAAATATTTATGTGTGTTCCCTAAAATTGTTTTGTGTGTTTTGATTTGTTGTTTTCAAGGAGACCTTGTGTCACATGTTTTGCTTTTGTTGGATGATATTCTTATGCTAAAGGGTTTTTGTCTGTATACTTGTAGCTCAACAATCGATAATAAAAGTTTGATCACATGTAGCAACCAAAGCATGGATATGAAGCCCATAACAAAAGTACGAAGATGAACATATCCTACCAGTACTCACCCATATTGACCGTAGGTAGCAATACACCATTCGAGGAGGAATGCATGCTATTTTCCATGGCTAAGACAATTATTGGAGCTAGTATTGGCCACTAAAATAGGGTTTGTATCAATCATTCAAGCCAACTAATGGAGATGAAGCCCATCATCATTGGTATCTATTAGTGGTTGGGGATGATGTCCAAATCATAAATGTTAAAATACGATGTGGTGTGTGGTTCATTTTATACTTAAAAAAGTAAAACAATAGAGCACTCAATGAGCTTTCACTAAGTGCAAAAATTGATATTTCACTTTCAAAAGTATTAAATAGAAATTGAACCTATAAAATGCATGCACTAAATGGCAAGCTACCCATTAGGTAGATCACAAGCATTTAAACCACACATATGCATTCCTATTGGATTCTTTCTCTATTTTTCTTATTTTTATTGTTTTTGCGATTAAATAAAAGTGAAATCTACTTTTCAAGAAAACAAATGGAGAAATAAAAACCAAATTTAAGCTTTTTTTAATAGTAAAAATATAAATTAAAGGTGCAATTACTCACCTTGAAAGCCTAAGAAGTTGTTGTTTCTAGAATTCTGAGTTGTAGACCGTCTGTTTTATGGTCATCTAGGGGTGGGATGGATGCAAATTTGGGGTCATCCCTGGGTGTTCCAATTAGGGAATTAGGGGCCATTTCGGGCCAGAACGACCAAAACCTGTAATATTTTAAAAGCAAAAATAGGGTCAAAACTTAGCTAAATCAAATGAAACAGGGTTCCCACCATGATCGCCACTATAGAGTGGAAAAAATGAAGCACATAACAATTATAAATGAAATGTATCTATTGCTCTATTGCTTATTTTTCTTTTAAGTAAGCATGAAAAGAAAAATAAGTAAAATAAATGGGGGTCCTCTTTGTATTGTTTTATTTGTTACATTCACGGTTACAAAACATCCCTTTTATGGCTCTGAATTGATACAATTATTACATATGTGCCAAAGGAGTAAATTCTTTTAGAAACTAAGGTGCTCTCCAACGTCTTCCTCGCACTCACGATTGAAGAGAGCGGGCTTTCGATATTGCCATGATGTTCTATAAATGTTCTAACTTGTTGCTCCTTCCTTGTGTACTGTGATACCTAAATCTACACACAAAAAAGCTAGATTTATTAAAATCATGTGCGGATTGAAAGGCAATCAAAGAGATGTATGCGATAATTATCTTGAAAGAGGAAATGGATAATAAATTATTCAAAACTATTTTGGATGCTATCAAAACTTAGGATCATGCATATAATGTACTCTAGAAATGATCTAATAAAGAATAGAAAGTAAATTGGACACAGATTTATGGTCATCCCAGGGTGTGCCATTCAAGACTACAAAACAAGAAATACATAATAACCAATGCAAAACAAATCAAATCAAAATTGCACCAAAATTTGACAAAAGGTATAAAATATAATCTAGAATTGATCTATGCAAAAATAGAAAAGAATTTTTTCTCCAATTTGTGGTTGTCCCTGGGTGAGCCATTTAGGATTTTCATAAATTGGGGGTCGTCCTGGGGTGGGACAACCACCAAATATAGTGGTTTTTGCCACCAATTCCTTTGGGATTTGGTCTAAGATACTCCTAGGAATGTTTTCATCAAAGTTTGGGATCTGATTCACTCAAATGGGTCAGTTTTGTAAATGGATTTCACGCTTTAGAATCACTTGAAAAACTTCTTGGCTCGATGGAGATCTCAATGGAAAATGCACAACACATTGGGGATAAATATCGAAAGCACTTTGTGGTGAAATATTGCAAATACTACTCTCTAAAATTGCATGGAATGAATCCACTTTATAGCCCAAGGGGGCCTATGGTCAAATGGGTATGTGAGGCCATGCGAGGTAGATGTTGTCATTTATCCAAGCCTTGTCATACGTTGGAGGGGGAATGAATCTCTATTTTAGGCCTCCAATTTGCAACTTGTCCTGAGAGTTATACACCCTCATACTGACATGCTTGAATGGGAGGGGTGAATGGTATATTTTGGGTCCCATTTGTCCCAAATTTGACTTTTTAAGGGTCCAAGGCCATGGCCATCACACACAGGGATGATTACTGGTGGTTGTCCTTGGGTGGGACAACCATGAACTATGGTCATCCTAGGGTGGGATGGCCATGCCTACATGGCCCAAAAATTTCCAAAAGTTGGGTAGAACCTCCCAAAAGTGGCTAGGACCATTATTTAACCTCTGAGGGTTGCCCAAGGGGGTCATATGGTATCAATTAGAATGTGTCTTAGCAATATAATCGGATGGACGTGATTTTAGTATCTACACAAGGTCTTGTATTTTCATAATTATCTCTTGTATGTTCCATGGAGCCTTTTCTTTCCTCAAAATTACATTTATTACTATTAGTGAATAACTTTACATCCATACTTTTTTCCATTTAATTTGTATATATATTTTTAACCCTTCCAAAGCTACAAAAGCTTTAGCTTCATTATTTGTCATAAATCTACTATTGAAAGTGTAATGAGGTAAAATATCTCCCCTATTATTTATAATTCTTCTTGCTCCTACTATTCTTATATTTCCTTTAGATACTCCATCAAAATTTAATTTGACCAACTCCACTTCTGATATTTTAAACATTATATTTTTTGCCTTCTTTTTATTTCTCCTATATCCAACATCATAATTCTATTTGATGACTTGACCCCATCTATCAAAGCTCTTTGCTTCAAGAGTAGGGATTGGTTGAGTTGATAGGATTGGTTTAGATTGCTTTATGGCTAAATAAATCTTCCTTTTTATTACCTCTAAACTACTTTCGTTTTCTTTAAATACTTTTCTATTTCTTTCCATCCATATACTCCAAATTATTGTATCTTTTGATATATCCCATATTTTCTATAAAGCCTCACTTTTAAAAGTGATCTATCATTCATCACAATGCATTTACGAAACATATTAAGAAACCACTGCCATAGTTTCTAGACTATTGAGTAATGTCCCAAGAGATGGTCTATACTTTCCACCTTATTTTTAAATAAAACACATTATGAAGGGCCATGAAAACCCATTTTTATAAGGTTTTCCTATGATAAAATTCTTCTATGACCTACTAGCCAAACAAACATTTTGACTTTAGGAGTGCTTGGGCTATCTCAAATATCTTGCATATTCTTGCTATATTCCTATTATATTGGTGCTTTAGTTTATATCTAATTCTTGTTGTGTATTCTCCTAAGTTATTCAAATCCCAAATTAACTTATCCTTGACATCCCTTAGAATAATCACTATTGTTATCTTTCTACTCAACTACCTCGTAGCATAAATGCTTTGTATACTTGTAAAAAATTATTCTTTCCATTTGTATCTTCCTTTATAATCCTTTTACATAATTTTTGAAACCTTCTTTCCATATTTATCTTAAAGTAATATCATCCATGGTTCCAAAATTGGATCTATATTGAGTGATTTTTAATCACACCAAGTATCCATCCTCTAGTTTCCACCACCCATATTATACCTTTAATCACTAGATATATTAATTTTTTTAAACCTTTCCATAGTGTATAACCATTTGGTAGTGAGAAAGAAGTTAATATTAAGCTTGGTTCATTGGTCTTAATGTGCTTAGAATAATTATTTCCCATTGTCTTTGACTCTCTTTGTACAATATACAAATTAGTTTTCCCCTAAGAGATAAGTTTGCATTTGTAATTAATCTTAAACCAATACCCCCTTTAGTTTTATCATCACAAGCCTTGATCCATTTCACCAAAGAAAAATTTCTTTAATCATGTAATCCTAACCATAAAAATGACTGCATAATAAAGATTAAACTTTTTTCTATCGATTTTGGCATAGTATACAAGGACATATAATACATTGAAATGGATTATAAGATTGATTTATTTAGCTACACTCTTCTTGATAATGATAACCATCTAAATTTTTATGTTGGTAGTTTATTTTAAAATTTACTTATAACTATATTCCACTTTACTTATAATTGGATCCCATAATTCTACCCTCATTTCTCCCACAAATAAGGGCATCCCTAGACAAGTTGTTAGCAAATTTACCTCTTACATTTGAAGTAACCTATAAATATCTATTTTGTTTCTAGTTGGAGTATCTAGGAAGTAAATTTTTGATTTTGTCCTATTAAATTTCTACGCTAATGCTCTTTCATATTCCTTTCATAAGTTATTCAAATCCATGGTCTCATTTATCCCTAGCTTGCTAAAAAGGGTAGCATCATATACAAAATATTGATGGATAATGTTGTCAATGTTATTGCTAGCCTTAAGACAACTTATTGGCCCATTGTCATTAGCCTTCTTCAAGTTCTTACCCAATACATCCATCATGTTGAAGAACAAATATGGTGATAGGTACAACCATAATAGAGAGAAGCATTATGTTCTTAGGGAACTTAGTTTCTTCTTAGGCAAGGACATGTATCTCCTAAAGGAATAAAATAGTTTTAGTGCAAAGGCCCTTATTCCTCATTGGGATAGAGTTGTAATTGTAATAATGGATTATTTTACTCTCAACACTTCTAATGACATTGTTTATAGTTTCCACGTTATGTTCTTGAACCACATGAGAAGGGACATAAGGATGAATATTCTAGCATTCATTTTTTAATCATTGCAGAAGTCCATGATGGACATGCAAGGTGATAGAGGATTGGATCCAATCCATAAGGATCTAGCTTTATTGGTGTTCAAGTATATAATTAAATAAAGGGGTATGCTAGCTATAGATATCATTAAGTCTATTGAATCTCAACCTATCCCAATGCCCATCATCTCTAACATGGAGTCCTCATAGTCCAATGAATGGAGGGAATCTGATGATGATGAGGAACCTTTATTTTTTTTCCAAAGGTGTAGGGAATAGTAGAAAGATCAAAGGTATCATTGTTTCTCCAAATGGGGTGAGAGGAAGAAAATCTAGTCAGTCCAATAGATCGAGCTCAAAGTCCTTAGAGTTTGACAACTTCGAGAGCCATCCCCTTGATTCTCCAAAGGTGATGAAGAATAGCAGGTGGTCGAGGGGTATTTTGGTGTCTACCAAAGGTGTGAGGGGTGGAAAAGTAAGGCAATCCAAATAGCTTTCGAAAAGTAAAATTAAAAAATAGGATCTATGAGTCACTTTAGTCCCCAATATAATTTGGAATACCTGAACCACACTAAGAAAAAATAAACATTTATGGAGAAGGTTAGTCGTTTCTCACCCATTTATGGAGGTCAAGACAAATTATCTAGAAGATCAAATTTATGGACAAATAACGCTCAATATTAGGCACTCTAAAGGTAGTTATGGAGTTCACAAAAGAGGTGAATCATTTAGTTGGTAATATTCTGGTGGAATCGAAGTCTTACCCGTGTAGGAGTTGTTTTCACGTCATCGAGTGCTCTCAAATACCTTAAATGATTGGTCATTGGGCCTTTTATTTTCATTCGTCCTCTCCATATTGGCATTGGTAGTCGATTTCGGATCCTAGGATAGGGTTACGGGATGGTGGGATCTCATTTTTGGGTTTACTTTATTGTTGATTTTTAGATTTTTTGGTCTTGTGTGTGGATCTTATGGTCGAGATAGATCTACCTGGAGCATAGTTGAGCCAAGTGCAATAGTTAAAATAGTAACTAAAAAGTTGATTTCTAGAACCAAAAAAATTGAAAGGAGGTTTCCTACCTAGGGAAACCTTCACCAACAAGATAAACCAAAGACACTACATGAGCAATTCAAAAATTTGAAACGTGGTTTCCTGTCCAAGGAAACCTTCACCAACAAGCTGAACCAGAGAAACTAAACCAGTAGTTCAAAATTTAAAAAGAGGTTTCTCGCCTAGGAAAACCTTCACTAGCAAGTTGGACTAGCGAAACTACACCAGTAGTTCAAAAATTTGAAAAAAAATTCGCACCTAGGAAAAATTTCACCAGTAAGTTGAATCAAAATAAAAAAAATAAAACAAATGGGCTAGATGCAAAGGATGTCCCAAAAATTAGTGAACCACCAACATAACTCCACCACTCATCAGAACCCCTACAAACACCTAACCAGGAAACCAAACCTAGAACTCCTCCTCTACAAGCATCATGGAAGCACTAGGTCCCCTTCAAGACAACATAAATCTATACAAAATAGAGTTAAAAGGAACATAATCCTCATAATATGAAATAGATACCCTCAACTCCCAAAGGTATGCCTAGGAAGCCAACACTGAAACCCCTCTACTATGGCCATCCTGAAACTAGGAGATATCTCCCCTGATGAGACAAAAAAATTATAGAGAAAGACTCACCGAATCTCCCTCAACATATGGGCAAAGGACCAAGGCTATCTTACCAATATGTGACCTTAGAAACCCCTCCTCCATGGCTATTGTGGAAGCCCATAGTCTCCCTTACAAGAATAAGAAAAACACAAAGAAAAGGGTCCATCAAAATGCCTCTCAAATAGATTGCATAGGATCAAACAACACCTTTGCACTACTCCCTAACTATGAGGCCTTCCAAAAAACCCTTTCTCCATGTCATGAAAGTGCTTGGTCTATCCCAAAAGACAAACCATAACCTTAGAGAAGAAACCTAATGGACCATATTTTACATCATACAATTAGATGATGAGTCGATCACCAAAGAGGTGCTCCTAATCTGCATCAAGAGGACCATGCTCAATAGCCCAGCCAACACCAAGAGAGTGAAAAAAAATGGAGGAAATCCACGTAGAAATTATTAGGACTAGAGCAACGGAGGAAGCAATAAATTTACAACAATGGCCTCTCACCTAGAGAGGGAGACCTCCCACCTCCCTCCTCCATCAACTTTTAGATTGTAAAGAAACCTCAAGAGCCGCTATTAGGTGGTCGACAATGTCGTCCTATCCAAGTATACCACTATCTAGAGGGAAGCCACAAGATATTTTTTTGTGTCCCCCTTCACATCATAGAGGTTCAAACCATGGACCTCTTGTTCAACGGGGCTAGGCTCACCTTCTCCACTTACACTACAAAAGAAACCATGGTCATGATATACTTGTTCTAATCATATACAACCAATTATTATATAGATAGATAAATAGTCAAATAGATTATATTAGATATAGACATGTTATAATATTAAATTATTTTTATATCAAATAGTAAAAATGTAGATTTTTTTTTTATTGGTTGAAAGGGTTTTGAAAGGATCCCTTAACCTTGTACAACAAAGAAAAAAAACTAGCTGGAAAAGGCCCAGAAGGGGGTGAAAGGGGAACAAATCAAAAGGAGATACTCGAGAGACAGTTGGAAAATCCCCTCCCAACAGAGATAACAGAGACCAGTAGAGAAGGTTACCACCTTGAGAGACCAAACCGAATACTCCCAAGGGGAGAATAGAAACCGCCAAGAAACAGAAAGACCAAACATCAAAAAAAACCACACAGATATAGCTTGCTCCGAAGAGGTTTCCTCCGTGTCGACCCATCGCCCTGACTAATAGGTGGGAGCCTACCTATCTTACATTGTACACACATTTGAGTTGGTGGTTTCGGTTCTAAGGCTGAAAGGGAACGAGTTCCTCCAAACTTGAATATTTGTTTCTGACACTCCTTTGTTGGCCAACCAGTCAGCCACTTTATTCCCCTCTCTGTACTGATGTTGAATCACAAGGTGGACATACTTATTTGTGAGGGATTTGCATTCTTGAATTAACGAAGTCAAAGACCATGGAGGAGAAGTCGTGCCCTTGAGGCAGTTAATGATATGAAGAGAGTCACCCTCGATAATAAGTTGTTGGATATCCATATCTTCAATGAGGAGGAGGCTCTGATATAACGCTCTGGCTTCAGCCATATTATTGGTCTGGACTCCCAAATTCTCTGCGAAGGCCAACTTGATTTCGCCCAGGTGATTTCTTAGGATGCCTCCCCCACCTGTGGCTCCTGGGTTACCATTCGCTGCCTTGTCAAAGTTGATTTTTAGCCATCCTGGAGGAGGCAGACTCCACCTGATAGCAGACCTATCAACAAAATTAAGAGGCGCACGAACAATGTTAGAAAGATTAAATCTATGGGCTAGAGTAGTTTCTATGCCGGGGGGTGGTTCCAGAGAGGAGACAAGAGAGGCATTCTCTTCTGCTAGGGATAAGATTTTGGTGTTAAGTCTTCGCATATCACTAGATTGGTTACTGAAAATTCTGGCATTCCTTTCCCACCACATTTTCCAGAGGTAATGATGGAGGCAGGATTGCCATAGAAACTTAAGTTGGATATTTTTGAAAGGCTACGACCACTGAGTGAGAAGGAGTTGCACGGTAGGCGGATGAACAGTGGAGATGCAGAATTCTTGGTAGAGCTGGTTTAGGACACCTAAAGAGAACGAGCACTCCAAGAATAGGTGGGGGATGGATTCCTAGGATTTTTTGCACATAACACACCGGTTGGGAATAATCAAGCCTCTGGAAAGCAGGTTGTCAATAGTGAGGATTCTGTTCTGGGAGGCCAACCAGTAGAAAAATTTTACCTTCGGAATGATTTTCCTCACCCATACCTAGTTTGTTAAGTTCCATTTTTCAATCTGAGGTTCTTGGCTATAGTAGGCAGATTTTACGATGAAATTACCAGATTCAGAGAGACTCCAGACCAGGGAATCTGGGTTTTGAGAGTTTGGAATGGTGCACACCCTGAGCAGATTTTGTAGCTAATAGGAGGCTTCAGTGATGTGATTGGGCCCATTGAAGGTGAGGGTTTTCCACTGATATTTGGGGGAACCTTGATTGATGAAATGAGCAACTTTATCTCCGAAGAGGGCCTCCGTGATAGGCTTGAGCACTGCGAGGATCGGGTCTTGGTTGAGGGGTTTGCAGCGTAGCCAGGGGTCATCCCAAAATTTGATAGTAGTCCCGGTCCCCAAGCGCCACCTCATGCCTTCGGATATGATGTCTCTGGTTTGGATCAAACCATTCCAGAAATGAGATCCAATGGGGAGAAGATGGTCTCCCATGAAAGCCACATGTTGGAGATACTTTGCTCTGATGACATCGATCCAGATGACTTGGTCATTGGTGATGAGTCTCCATGCCTGCTTGGCTATGAGGGCCATATTCATTTTGCTGATTCTCCTAAAACCTAGGCCACCATGTTCTTTCTTTGAGCACACTTTTTCCCATGCCACCAAGGAAAATTTATTTTTATTTTCATTGCCTGCCCACAGAAACTTGCGCTGAATTTGTTCTATTTTGTGGTAAACAGAGCTTGGGGCTTTGAATATGGATAAGAAGAACATGGGAATGCTTTGCAAGCAAGATTGGACCAAAGTGGCTTTGGCGGCCTGACTAAGCAACGAGATCTTCCACCCGACCATTTTCCTGTTAAGGCATTCAAGGACGTTGTCCCACAAGGATGGGGAGGTTCTGCCATGGAACAGAGGTAAGCCTAGGTAAGAGGTGGGGAGGTTGGCAATATTGCACCCAATAATTGTTGCTATTCTGTTTTGTCTGGTAATGGGGGTGTTCAAGAAAAACAACCTGCTTTTGATATAGTTGACATTTTGTCCTGTAGCCTTTTCATAATAGTTGAGGATGATTTTTATAATTTTTGCTTTCGGGACAGAGGAGTATGAGGACAAGATAGTGTCATCAAAAAACTGTTGATGCGTGATGGCTCTGGATCCTGAGGCAGGTTTAATTCTAGAGATGAAACCTCTGTTGCAGGAAGTAGTGAGAGATCTTCCCAAGGTTTTAGCCAAAATTATGAACAAAAAAGGGGATAAAGGATCCCCTTGTCTGATTCCTTTGGTGCTTTGGAAGAAACCTACAGGAGAGTCGTTAATCATAATAGAGAACCAAGCAGTGGAGACACATTCTCTTACCATCTGAATCCACTCCTTGTGGAAGCCAAATTTGCCGAGGACCTCGAACAAGAAGTTCCAAGAAACCCGATTGAAAGCTTTGTTCATATCGAGCTTGAGGAACATGTTGGGCTTCTTGTTTTTGGCTACAGAGTGGGCCAGTTCATGGACCGTTATGACCCCATCAGTGATGAATCTACCTTTGATCGAGCTACCTTGGCAGTGGTCGATGATGGAGGGAAGGATCAACTTTAATCTGTTCGCATCACTTTGGTGGTGAGTTTGTATATAACACTACATAGACTGATCGACCTGTAGTCCGAGAGGGTTTTGTAGTTGTTAGATTTGGGCACTAAGACAATGAATGTCGAGTTTACCTCTTTTGGCATTTTCTTGGCTCTCTAAAAGAATTGGACAACTTCAGTGACATCTTTGCCAACAATTTCCCATAAGTGCTGGAAAAAGCGGGGAGAGAATCCGTCAGGCCCGGGGGCCTTGTCAGGTTCCATCGCAAACAAAGCTTCTTTGATTTCTTCTTTTGTAAACCTATTTATCAACCTTTCATTGGAGGTATTGGTTACCATATTGGGGATGTTCTAAAGTAGCTGACTTGAGATGTGTGGGGGGCACTGCACAGTAGGGCCTAAGACCTCTTGAAAGTGTCTCACGACTTCCTTCCTGATTTCTTGGATGTCAAAAACTTTGGAGCCATCCTCCTTGGTTAATTCATTGATTTTATTAGTGCCTTTGTGTCTCATAGTGGAGGCATGAAAGTATTTCGTATTGGTATCTCCTTCTTTCAGCCATAGGTCCCTAGACTTTTATCTCCAGAAATATTCCTCCTTTTCCAAAGTGTTGTGGAAGTTAGAAAGGAGGACCTTCTCTTCCTGAGTAGTCTCGGCTCTCTGGTCTCCATCTTGGATCAACTTCTCAACTCTGCCCAACTCCTCCATCAAGAGTTTTTTTTCCCAAAATAGATTGCCAAAGACCTCCCTATTCCAAGTTTTCAGCTTAAACTTGACAACTTTGAGTTTTAAGAACATATTTGTGAGGGGGTTGCTTTGAAAGTCCTACTACCACCATTTTGCAATGCGGATTGAAATATCCGGGTGGGTTAACCACATATTTTCAAACCTGAAGGGAGTTTTGAGCACTTGTTGGGGGCGAGAGCAGTCTAGGACTATAGGATTGTGATCAGACCCAATTTTAGGGTGCCCACAGAGTCTGGCATCTCCAAGAAATGGAATGAGTTCTTTTGACATTAGAAATATGTCCAGATGAATTTGAATGAGTTGGTTTTCGGGGCGTTTATTGCTCCATGTGTAGTTATACCCTTGGAGTGAGACATCCATTAGCTCATAATTAGTGTTAATATATTAAATGAAATATGACAAAATAGATTTGAATATTGTGTCACTCTTAGACCTCCTATAAATCCAAAAAATAATTTGGATGCTTGGGATAACTCAACGCGTGTTATTAAACTATAGTAAGATTCAAAATATTGATGTGGGGGGAGGGCTATATGTTAATCCTTTATTGATAAGTTTAGTTGTCATAGATGTCAAGGATGGGTCATAGAGGTTTCTTGCACTAACATAATCCATATATATATATATATATATATATATATATATATAGTAAGGTAAAAAAATTTAAGATGTGTGAGGATCCTCTCTTATGCCTCCCCTATTGTTTGGTTCTCTATTTTGGTAGATCCAGGGTCTTGCCCTATTTTGGTTAATTCTTTAAATTTCCTCCCTTCCATTTTTGGGAGTTTGTCCCACTAGCTCCTCTCTCTAAAGGCCTTCTCTTGTTGTAAAATTTTTAAAAACCTTTTCAAAACCCTTCTTCTACCAATAAAAAAAATTATAACACTAAACTATTTATTAATTAAGTGTAAAACATATATAAGTTTTAATAAGATCTTTCTCAACTTATTATAAAATTTATCTCCTTTTTTAAAATATTCAAAAATATTTTTTCATATTTATTGACGACTACATCTAAAATAAAAAATAAAGTCATTATTAATCCTTATGCTTTCCTTCGCATAAAAACTTATAACTTATTTAAAATATCATAGAATAAATCTAAATGAGATATAATTGCATAAATATATCTTCAATTTTTATTTTTTTAATTTAAGTAATGTGAAGTATATCTTATGATACAACTAGGGACCACATTCCCTCAGGCATTGCAATAGAATACTTCTCTTCCCATGATTCTAAATAATGTCATCCAAATAAAATATCAATAATTTATTGTTGTGGTGTCATTAAGGACAATTTTAATTTTAATTTAAACAAAAACATTAAAAATAATAAATAATATTTTGAATTATTAAATATATATTTATAATTTATATAAACATCCATAATATTATTATTTCTTTGTCTATATATAAACTATTTTTTAAGAACCATTTTTATATCGGAAGTTGAATAGCTTTGTACATCCTTATATTTGAATTGACAATTATAATTACATTTTTTAGACTATTTTTAAGAACTATTTTTATATCGGAAGCTGAATAGCTTTGCACATCCTTATATTTTAATTGACAATTATAATTACATTTTTTTAATACTTTTTATACACCGACAATGTAAGTGGCGTCCTTACCCATAGATTCCACACTCACGGAAATAATTACATACTAGTTTTTAAAAACCATATTTATATTTAAAGCTGAATAGGTTTATACATCCTTGGATTGACACTTATAATTATAATGAAATATTTTTATAAAAATGTTGTTGTATGTATACTTATTAATAATTCAGATATATTGAATACAACGTCAGTATACTTTTAAGATTTTTTCGATGACCTTATATTTAATGATAAATGCAATTATATACAAAGTTTATTCATAATAACTATGACACCATTTTACTCACATTTGAATGAAACTCATTAAATAATTATCTTTAGATTAATATTTCAATAAAAAATTTAAAATTTTAAAATTTTATTCATTATAAATAAGACACCATTTTACTCGCATTTGGATGAAACCAATTAAATAATAGCCTTTACTTTCATATTTCAACCATACATTTAATTTTTTTTTATGTTTTAGTTGAAAAACAAATTTATAATTTAATATTATGTAAAAGATAAGATAAAATATAATAACAAAATGAAATAAAATAGCTAAAAGGTCAAATTTGGTTAATAAAAAAAAAAAAAAAAATTAAGATACATTAAACACTTTTTAATAGATTCCAAACCAAAAGCTTTAACGACAATTTGAAGAAAAATCTGCTTGTTGTAATCTTTATGTTTTATGCTGCCATTATTAAACATAAAATCTGCTTGCTGTAATCTTTATGTTTTATGCTGCCATTATTAAACATCCTTTTTAAAATGGCGACAAACTTATTTAGATAATCATGAATATTCTTACATTTTAGTGAGTTAAATAATAAATATTCTTACAATTCATGTGATGTTTAATTGTATAAAAATAAAGGAGGTGTCTTCTCATAAATATTCATGTCTGCACTACAATCATCATGTTTTTAGTCTCTTTTTTGTACGTTTGCATGCTTGTAAAATTCATTGCTTAAATATGAAACATTAGCCCTGCGTGCACTCATTCATTTATGTGCTTTAGTAAATGTGTTACAACCAAGCACCATGACCATCATAACGTTACTTTTTATCTTGTCCGCAGGTTATGAGAAAACACCAACCATTCATTAGGGTTTATAAAATGGACTTCTTTATTAAGAACGGTTCATGTTTTACTCAATCGAGTAACCGTTAACAGCGTACTCTTTTATCTTTTTCAAGACGTAGACGTCTTTCAGGGTTTTGTTTATTTCCCCTGTGATAATCTTCTCTTACTTGCATTTTGCGTTGTATCTCTTTGAAGACATAGACGTGCTTTCTTTCATTCGCAATTTTGTTTTTTCCTCTTTTGATAATCTCCTCTTACTTTTTTTAAATTTTAGCATTTAAGTTGTGACAAGAAACAAAATTGTCGGGGAATAGTTTTATTGTACTGTTGTCAATTCTTATTTTTCTCTATACACATACACACGTTATAATAGATTATAGTATTTACGTTCTAATAGATTAAGATATTTATAGTTTTTTTTAAACGTCTATAAAATTAGAAGTTATATATACAGTTTATTAAAGATATAATTAATTGTCAAGGATGTCACTTGGGGTGATGTGACCCGAGTTCAATCCCCACGACGGATATGTATATATATAAAAAATATTTACTCAATAAAAAAATATAATTAATTGTATTTATTAAAATATAATATATAAATTTTAAAATTTTAATAATTAAAAATTTTAAAACCCTAAATAAAATTTTAAAATTTAAAACTTATAAAACTTAAATTATATCTGATGATAATAATGGACAATAATTCCCCAATAAACGGAGTCAACTTTTTTATCCAATAAACGGAGTCAACTTGTTTTTCCTATAAAGATTGGACGTCCTAAAGCCAGATCATTAATAATTTGATTGCACTTGATGCGGGGCATAGCATTTATCATATGAATCTTTTACATTGCGTTTGTTATCAAGCAAACTTATCTCATTGGTGAAATGAGAAACTAAAGACTGAAAGAATATATACTGTATCGATATGGATACCCACTCATTATTTATTAATAATTCAATTGTACGTATTACTATTATAAATAGGAACATTGATCTTACGAATCATACAATTATTTATTTTGAAGATTGGGCTTAAGTTGTAGAATGAGTCCAGGTATATAATATATATCATTCAAATTAATATTAATATTATTATTTTTTTAATAAGATTTAAAAAAATATGATTTTTAATATGTTTTATTTAATTAGTATGGTTTTATTTATACTATATTGTAATTATATAATGATATTATAATATTTTTTAATACTCTCATTGTTTGAACCTGAATTTTCTAAATTATTATCTTCCTATAGGACAATATTATAATACTTGATAAACTATTGTCTCCCAATATTTTAATACTTGACAATTATGTATATGTTACATGTACAAAATTTAAATGGTTAAACTGGTATTATTTGATAACCTCTTTTATATGTTTTTTTAAACAATTATATAAGATTGAAATGACATCACTTATATTACATCATGCCAATACATGCCCACATGATGGTATTATAATAATTGAACAATTATGCATGTCTTTTTTTTGGCATGAACCTCACTTGTATTACATCATGCCCACACTTATAATAATCACTTGTATTACATCCTGCCCACACTTATAATAATTGAGCAATTATGCATGTCTCTCTTGGCATGATTCAAACTTGGATTTTTTTTTTTAAGTTGAAGAATATAACTAGTTGAACTAATGTTGTTTAATGATAATTTATTATATATATGTTATTATTATTATTTTAATTAGCTTTTAAAATAATAAAAAATTATAAGTAAAAAACTTATAATTATATAATAAGTAAAGTAAAAAAATTTATACAACAAAACTCTTTTTACTAACCATATTTTATACTTAATTAAATAAATTGATTGTGGTAAATTAAGTTTTGATTAGGTCTTCAAGCCACTTACAAAAACCTCTACATTAGAACTTACCTTTCTAACCCTTACAAGACACAAAAATAAAAACCTTAATTACATTACTCATATCAAGGACAAAAAATATTTAAAGAGCCACCATTTCCTTTGAATCATTGATCCCAAACTCTAACTCAACCGCTTTTTATACCTTGTTTTTATTTATTCCAAGTGTGGTTGCCTCTTCCAAATGTAGATTTATTAGGCTTGTTTCTATAAAAATATCTGCTAGATCTCTGTTTTTCCGTGTTTAAACAATAACTCATATTTTATTCTAATTTGGGGTTAGTATGGTATTGAAATCCTTGGATACCATCAATTTCTATTTTTTTTATTTTTAATTATTTTCTTTAAGTAAATTAAAAAAAAGTTTGATAGAATTAGGTGTATAAATATTTGTGATGAAGCCTACTTTACTTGTGGGTTTGTGCTCAAAGCATATTTTAAGGTGATGTTGGTTTTGGTCAACAACTCTCCATCAAAGATCTATGGATCTTAAAGAGTTAGAAAACCTTTCAAAGTCCCCTCTACTAGAACTTCCAAGGAGTTGCTTCTGCTCCAACCTACTTTGCCTAACTCATTTTCTCCTAATTGCATCTCCTATAATAAGTCCACATTGGTACAAAAACTATGAATACAAGATTTAAGTAGTTTATATTTGATTGCAATATTTAAACCCCTTACATGCCAAGATAATAATTTAGTTCTTTAGATTTAAGTAGTTTATATTTGATTGCAATATTTAGACCCCTTACATGCCAAGATAATAATTTAGTTTTTTAACTTTGGCTAGGGGTTTGGATGCCCTTATAAATATATCAACAAGACAACTCTGCTTGCTATATACCACATTTTTTTATTTCCATCATTCATAAAGTATTTTCTAAGGGTCACCCCTTCCTCATTGAGAGACACACTTGTATTATCTTATTTATAATGGATCCTTCCTCATTTTCGAGAAGGATAATCCCTCTCTCCATTGCATTCAACTACTCCCCCTTTTATTTTGGTTTCTTAGATTACTTTAGGGAAGTTTCTCGAGGCTCCTTTTCCAATGTGATTTCTTTTTATTCATATTTTTCATCTTTTCCAATATTTTTTCCTTTCTTCTAGGACCCTCCTAGGGATCTTGTGTCTCTAGAAATATTTTTTTGCCTCTTCTACTATTTTCAACACCTCTTTTTGTAATTTTTCTTGTCTCATTTGTAATTTCTTCTTCGTTGGTCCCTTAGGGTCCTTTTTCAATGGTTTTGTGTGTCGAATGATCATTAACGAATTTGGGGAGTTGCGTCTCCACTATTATGTTGTGCAACTTAAAGAAACTAAATTTCTTTAAAATATCACATAAAATCTAATGTCTAAGAAAGAGTTTTGTGTGATTATTTAAAAACTTGAAACTAGGGTTCCTGTTATCAACGACTCCCATTCCCATATCTCTTCTTTTGTTCATTGTCTAGTGCTGATTTGACACTGTCTAAACTCAATTGAGTTTCTCAATGCATGTGTTGATTTGGCACTTGTTTGTCTCACGTTAATTGGAACGCGTCTATAGTGTGAAATCTTTTGACTGAGCTTATTAGATTACATTTTGGCATTCAGCCTCCCTCGCTTGTCCAAATGTAGTGTTAAAATTTAATGTGATCTGGACCTCAAAGCACGGAAACATGTCTCAACCACCATCCCACTCCAATCAGATCTTCATTAAATGCGTTTTGAATTTCACGCACTCATGTTAAAGGTTTCCCACGCGACCAGAAAGAAAGAACTAGCTAATTCAAACTAACCACAAAAATTACATAAAAATTAAAAATTATAGGAGAATAATACTTCTGTTAAACTCCAAGTGGAATTTTGAGGCAGTCGCACAAACACGGAAGGTTTGAGGGAAAAAAGAAATGTATAAATTAGCAATCCCAACAGTATAAAATCAAATATATTAGCGGTTAAAGGCAGAATCGTGAAGATTCAGAAGAAGATATGCACACACCCAAAAACCCCAACCCAATATCCTAAGCTGAAAGCTTAAATTCGTAAAAAGAAGAGGAAGTCCTCATGATGATAATAGTAGCCCACTGCACTGCATGCATTATTCGACGCTGGCTCGGTCTGATACGCCATTATTGAGCTGCATTTGGATTTCCAAGCCGTGTTCAGCGGGGCAATCCGATTTATCTTTCTCGCATTTCTCTTCAGTAGAAATGTTGTCTCCCACTTCCAAATCTCCCTGGTTCCCCTTTTTAACCTTGGTTTGCCCTTTGTTTCCCTTGTACATACAATGCAGCACCATCTGAAACGACCCCAGCGGCAGTCCCAGAAAATTCGGAGCCTGTACAAACAAGAAACTCAGCCTATATACTTCATATCAATCTTACGTGCTTCAAATTTGACATGCTTACCATAATCAGAACGTCCTTGGACAGGGCACCATATCCCAGCCACAGAAGGCTGGTGACAAAAGTGCACAAGGACAAGTTAAAAGGCATGAACTCCACGCTCTTGGTCTTCAAGACCAGCCTCTGCACCACACCACCTCATGTAACTCAATCGCTCATGGCGGAAGCAAACAACAAACAATAATTTCATTCATTTGCGTTCCGTTTCTATACTTATTAGTTAGCTTCTTTTTAGCGGGAGCTTACCATAACGGAGAGCGGGGCACCATAGAGCAAGACAGTAGCCACCATTCCCGCAGTCCCAACAAGGAGCTGTTTGTGCTTGTTGTCATGCATAGCTAGAAAACAAACCCCTGTAATACTTCCAAACACCATCAGCACGCCCACAACCATCCTCACCGTCTTTACCTGCCAAAAATATATTCTATTTAATAGCATGTTTTTCCCAGTTGTTTCTGGCATCATCTAGGTCGATGTTTTAGGGACACTATTATATAGTCGCAACGGATTGGAAGAGGGAAGAAGATTGTGATGGTAAGCTGATTACTCTGACTTTTGGCGGGGCGAAGGTGAGGAAAATGACGATGAAGGCGCACTCGAGAACGAGCCCAATGCTGTTGACGACCATCACCACCATGTTCTTCCAGCCATCGCTCACCAAAGGCGATCCATACAATGTGTAGATAAGACAGTTAAACAGCGCTATGGCGTAAGGAACCCCAGAGAAGTTCTCCGTTGATCTGTTCTTTATAATTCTCCGAAACGTCACACTGTTCACAATATCTCTCACACTCACATCAGCCACGGTCCCAGGCGGAAATCATAGTTTCTAGATTTAAAAGCAAAAGGAGAATAAATAAATAAATAAGAGTTCATATCTAAAGAAGATGGAGAAGATGATGCTCACATGGGGCCGCCATAGAGCATGAAGGAAACTCCACTGCCTGCATCCCAAAGAATAACAACAACAACAAAAGCAATTTCAGTTTGGAATATAAGAAAACAAAAAATTATGTTAGAAACCCAAGCAATTTCAGTTTGGAATATAAGAAAACAAAAAATTATGTTAGAAACGTTTGGGTTACAAGAAAACAAAAAAAAATTGTGTTAGGAAAATAAAAGCAGAAGGGTACCTAGAATTCCAATCCCGGTACGGAGGAGTTTGTTCACCATGATGATTTCCTAAGGGGAGACGAACACCCTGCAACCTTGGCAATCAAGGATGGAGCTGAGTATGGATACTACTGTTCTTCCACACCTGCAGCTGCCTATCAGGGTAGAGGGTGCCGTAGTACTTATAGATGTGGTCGGGGGGGGGGGGAGAGGGGTGGAGGGGGGTGGGAGAAGTGCGGTGCATTACAACATTACCACCGTCGCTGTGTGGAGGCCCAAACGCTATCGCTTTCTCTCAGGTCAGGGGTGACGTAAGAGAGTCCAGCATCCTCGCATACCCGCCGTTCAAATATTGAGACGATGTGGACAGTCGATATCAAAAAAAATGGAAAAGGAAAGCAAATTCTGTTATTGGAAGAGGTGTGAGAGAGGCCGCCCCCATCATATCATTTTGGAGACGTCCAGCTGTTACCATTTATTGATTCATCAAAAGGCGTAGAGATTTCAAATGTTTTTATAATTGCAGTGGATGAAGAAACCTACCTGCTGCCTCTCTATTGTTTCTCCTCCTCCCCACCTATATCATAGCTGACAAGCACATCCCAGCTGGTCCCCAAGCCAATACTTGTACGCCTCCAGATGTAGAGTCACAAGCCGTTGAAAAAATCCCAGTAGTTAAAACGTCCATTGAAACAGAATGCTTGACACCAGATATTATATATATATATATATAAAACGTGCTGCTTTCCATTCGAAATCCTTCTCCCTACGTAGTTATTATTTCTTATTTAGTTAAAAAATACAATACAAAAAAGCTTTTGTAATTCGAACTTGGACCCAAAAAAAAATTGTTATTACTATTACTATTTTTGATTTCTTGCCGTGCCCACTATTGTACAACATCGTAAGCGCGTTCATGCTCCATCCAAAACTGTCAAGTCCATTTTTTGGGTTTTTTATATTATTATTATTATTCTTTTGCTCACTCTTTCGCACCACTTCCCATTCGAGATGAATATCCAATGTATATCTCCGTAAAGGGATGCATATTTAATGCGTATCTGCACCTTAGATCACAAAGTGGATCGGCCCAGGGGCGGTCACTTAGTTTACCTTTCTGGCTAATCTGGCGTCAACGTCGTAAAATCCGAGGTTAAGACAGACTCGATTGGTTTAATTCTCCATCGTGGTTTAATTATTGAATTTCAATTATTGTGGACTCCATAGCCTTTATTCGTGTTGATTTCACATTGGATGAAGAGTGATAGATGTTAATCCTCTTTATTCTAATCACTTATATTAATCTCCTAATCCTTCCTTAACACCATAGTTTTTAAAGGGGAGAATATCGTCCTGTAAAGACGTTGTTGTCACTCTCCTCCTAAACTCAGGATCTAATTACCCACTCCTACCTTAAAAGTTTATTGGAAAATTGATTTTATTTTAGCCACTCGTACCTTAAAAGTTTATTGGAAAATTGATTTTATTTCCCATGATGGTACTGTCGTGATTGAGATTTCCAAGTCTCACGGTGCAGGTGAGAAGCTTATATCAATCGCAATTTAATTCACATTAATACCACGATCATGCTTCAAGACTTGGTAAGACGTTAATGTGAACCAGAATTTAAATCATATTAATACCATAAGCATGCAATTCACATTAATACCACGATCATGCTTCAAGAGTTGGTAAGACGTTAATGTGAACCAGAATTTAAATCATATTAATACCATAAGCATGCTCTTGCTTGAAAAAGACAACGTAAGTGGCACAAAAAGCGAAGTCATATAATTAATGGTGCTTACTACTTTATAAAACTTATAAAAGCCACGCTTCAACCAGATACCTTGTGACTATGGTTCGAGAATGTGGCTTTAGTTATGTTACCGTATTATTTAAAAAAAAAAACTTATAAAACCTTTAAATTAGGGGTTTGGTAAGCTTTTAGGGGATTTGGTAAGCTTATAAAGTTTGTGCATGCGGGTCGGGGGAGACGTAAATGTGCATGTATATGGGGCAAATTAATTATATACTTAAATTAAAAAACAGCTTTCAACACATTCTAAAACAGTGTTCAGACTTGGATTTGTATATTTAATTAGTATTTACTTATAATGATACATACAAATCTTAACTTTAAAGAAAGGAACAGTAGTAGTCTACGAAGAAAAGATTCTTAGTAGCCAACATGCAAGGAATAAAAGTGACATACAGTCAAAGTTGGGTATGTGGTGGAAGTATGAGAGCCGTACACGAATAATGAGAACGAAAAAGTATTTTAAAATATTCGGGCACCTATAGTGACGGGAATAACAAGGCCAGGGCCTTGATAAAAGACGTATAGCTTTTAAAAATAGTCGAACTTCTAAAAACGAAAGAAAATGATAAGAGTGCCTTAAAAAGAGGCAACCCCTTTCATACGCAAATGTCATTCTCCATGCCAGATGTTTGTTGTTATGGTTATTCTCTATGCAAGATGTTTTTTTTAAAGTAAGGTGAATTATAACAGATGGTATAATTGAATATGGTTAGAAAAACATATAATGTAAAATGGAAAAAATATGATAAAAATAAGGGTTGTGTTGAAGAAGAAAAGTTGTTTTTAATAAGAAAGACAATTGAAAATAGGAAAAAAATAATAATAATAAAAACAAAATTAAAGAATTAGATATAGAAAAGTTTGTTTATTATTAAGATGGAGAATGTTTATTCATTAGTTACAAGGTATTTATTATAATTTAATTTAGTTAGATGTAATCAAGTAATTGGATAAATAGAATCACGAATTTTGTAGCATTAATTTGTGGTAGAAAAAAAAGATAATAATAAAAAATTGTATCTATTATAATTTAATTTAGTTGGATGTAATCAAGTATTTGGATAAATAAAATCATGAATTTTGTAGCAACAATTTGTGGTTTATCTTCTCTATTCATTGTTTTTATTTTTTTGTTTTGTGTTTGTTCTATATAATTTTTTCTTTGTGCAAACCAACATTTGGTATCAGAGTTAGGTTTATTTGTGAGGACAAGGTTGCATTAAGGCGAGTTGTAATAGAAGCAAAAGCAAATGCATTAATAACATAAAAAACTATCATAGAATATATCAGCAACAATTTAGATCTCATTGCACTAGAAACAATAGTTTAATATTGCTACTAGCAACAATAACTTAAATATCATTCAATCTCATGTTCCTTTATTTAAGGGGGAACTATGATTTTTGGAGCATTAAGATGAATACATTGTTTATTTCTCAAGACTTAGGATTTAGTTGAGAATGGTTATACATAACTTGTAGATGCACAAGATCTTGCTAGATGATCTCAAGCTTAATGAAATCAATTAAAAGATAATTAAAATATTTTTTATTTATTTTACAAGAAGTACATGAGTCGATTTTTTCAAGAATTATTGTAACAAAATCAAAAGTGGTGTAGGATCTACAACAAAATGCATTTCAAGGAATAGAAAAGGTAAAAATCATCAAACTTCAAACACTTTCATGAAAGATTTTGAATCTATGCAATATGATTTTACTCAAGTGATGATATTAATGAAACAATTTAGATCTTATGGAGAGAAATTATCATAAAGAAAAAATTATACAATTTTTTCTAGAAGCCTCCCTCCATGTTTTGATCTCATTGTGATTGTTATTGAAGAACAAAAGGATATAACTATTTTATTAATTAATAAGCCTATAGGATATCTTCTATCTCATGAGTAGAGAATGAATAGATCCACTAAAAAAATTATTGAATAAGATTTTCAAACAAAGCTTAATATTTCAAAGAATAAGGAAAGAACATAATTTTATAAAGGAACATAAAATTTTAAAGGAAGAGGATATGCAAGCAAAAGCAATAGTAGTGGACTGGGAAGAGGCAACAATTAAGGAAGAGGTAGTAGCCACTATGAAAGAGGTAATCAAAACTATGATAAATCATAAGTTTAATGTTATTATTGCAAAATGTTTGGTCATTATGAATGTGATTGCTGGAAAAAACATAAGTAATATGCTAATTGTTTTGAAAATAAATAACAAAAAAAACTATTTTTTGCTTATGATACTACAAAAAAATCTTCAATGAAGAGTGGTTGCAGTAGTCACATGTCAAGGAACAAAAATATCTTTGTAAATATGGATAAATTTGTTAAAAGGAACAATGTAATTTTTGCTAAAAAAGAAGCATGGCAACAGATTGAAAGCTTTCAACAAGAAAAACTAGTAATTATTGATATAGAACAAGGTGCTTTATCTTATTTACTAGCAAAAGAAATAGCTCAAGTTCTACTCCAACTCCTTCATCAATTTTAACATATCCTTCATCTAGTAATCCTTCAATTTTGAGTCCTCCAAGGAAGGTAAAATATTTTAAAGAAATATATGAAGGAATTATTAGTTCAAGTATGAATTTTGCTTTATTATCTCATATTTAGGTAGAACTAAGATATTTTGAATATATAATGAAGCATGAAATTTGGTTTAAAGCAATGGATGAGGAGATTGTAGTCATAGAAAATAATGAAACATGGGATTTAGTAGATCCTCCATGATAAAAAAGGATATAATTGGACTAAAGTGGCTATACAAAAAAAAAATTATAGTCAATAGATCCATTCAAACACAAAGCAAATATTGATAGCTAAAGACTTGTCACAATAGGCAAGTATAGATTATAATAAAACCTATGTAATTGTTTTTGCATTGTCAACATAATTTAAGTGGCTATTATATCAATTTGATGTTAAATTGGCTTTCCTAAATGGTTTCTTGGATGAAGAAGTATTTTTTGAACAAATAGAATGTATGGGTATCTAAAAAAAAATGGCTTTAGTAGGAGTGAAAGTTAACCTACACTCTATGTAAAGTATAAAGGTATGGATCGTTTACTTATTGCCTACTTGTATGTTGATGATTTGATTTATGCTAGAAATAGCAAAGTGTTAATAAAGAAATTTATAAATACCATGAAGAATAAATTTGAAATGACATATTTAGGTAGGTTAGGGTTGTCTAGAAATGATTTTAGTATTCAATTAGTTAGTCACATATTTTAAACTACCATCATTCTTGACTAGCTTCTCACCCACATTCTTGACAAGGATAGCATAGTGGTTGGGGCTTTGGCCTCTCTTTGGGAGGTCCAAGGTTCAAACCATGTCATACCTAGAAAGGGATAGAGTGGATGGTAGTGATTGAGTGTTTATCAGTTGGTTGCCCTAGTTTGATGCCCTTGAGGGTTAGGGGTCCCATTGAATTCACCTAACCCAGTAAGATAAGGTTTATAGTGGTAGCACCAAAAAGTGTTACTAATTCACCTATGTATTAAAATAAAAGAAGAAGAATATATATGCTACACTATACAAAATTTTAGTTGGTAGCCTTTTGTATCTTACTACCACTAGACCTAACATCATGTAAGCAATAAGTTTAATTTGGTTATTTATGCAAGATCTAAGTGAAATTATTTTTTTTGCAATAAAAAGAATACTTAGGTATGTTTTTGGTACAAGCAATTTTGGTATTTTGTTACATCAATTGATAACTTTGGATTGGTTGGATATATAGATAGTGACTGGGCAAGATCCATTGGTGATTAAAATAGCACTTCAAGAAATGTATTTAGCTTAGGCTTAGGTGTAATTTCTTGGTCCTTAAAGAAGTAAAAAATAGTTGTACTATCAACAACGGAAGCAAAATATATTGCAATAATATTAGCTTCATGTCAAGCAATTTGGTTGAAGAGGATTTTAGCAGATTTAAGGCATGAACAAGATATGACAATAATTATTCATTGTGACAACAATTTAGTAATTACCATACCAAAGAATCTAGTCTCTCATAGTCTTACCAATCATATTGATATCAAATACCATTTTATTAGAAATATTGTGGCAAAAGGTTAGATTGAATTGAAGTTTTACAAAATTAGTAGTTGACTTGTTCATGTGTTTACTAAAGCATTATCAAAAGAAAATTTTATAAGGATGAGATAGACGCTAGGTGCTACTAACTTAAGCATTAATGAGGAGTGTAAAAAATTATGCTTAATGAAAATAGAAAAAGCATGTTGTTAAAAATAACGTTTTTCTTAAAGAAGAAAGTTGTTTTTAGATAAAAAGACAACTAAAATTAGAATAAAAGTGATAATAATAAAAAATTAGTGGAAACGAGTATAGAAAAGCATGTTTATTATTAGCATGAAGAATGTTTATTTATTAGGTGCAAGGCACCCATTGTAATTCAATTCAGTTGACTTAAACTGATGTAATCAAGCAATTGGATAAATAAAATCCTAAATATTATAGCAAAAATTTGTGGTTTATCTTCTTTTTTCTTTATTTCTATATTTTTGTTTTATGTTTGTTTTGCATAACGTTTTCCTTCTGTACAAACCAACAGGGACCATACTCATGAGGGACATAGCAATAGAAGGCCTCCTCGTAATTCAATCTGAGTTAACTGAAATGAAACACAAACACCATATTGTTATTTCTATATTATATATTATTTATTATTATTATTTTAATAACATCTATATTTATGTATTTAAGAATCTAAAAGAGCTGCCAACGGTGTCATGGTAGGTTCAAATCTTGACAAAACCAAAAATGCTATATAGCTTGTTGTGACAAACTTGATCTAAAAGGGAAAGGAAACCTTTTCAAACCCTTAATTTAAAAAAATATCTAAAAGGAATTTTAAAACAAATAAATATATGTTATATTTTTTAAGGATTTAAATTATTAAGGAAAAAATAAAAATAATATAATTACTTTCCATATAATGATTTAAAAGAAACATTATTTCTATCATACATATTATTATTTATTTTTTATATTAATTCAACCTAAAAATTAATAAAAATATAAATGGAAGATATTTTTATTTTACATTTTAAAACTTAAAAAAAAAATTATTTTATTAGATTTTTATGATATTTTAAAATTAATACTTAAAATTATAATATTTATATTATTTTTAAATTATTGTATGTATTTATTTATTTTTTATACTATTAAACATACAGAGGGTTTTGAAAGGGTCCTCACAACATTTTACATCAAAACCATTCTAAAAGCCAAACACCAAAAGAAAACAAACACAACACCCCCAAGGGGGACCAATAGCAACGAAAAACTAGAAAGGTAGAGACAAACCAGACATGAGGAATAGTGGATAAGAGAGGACAAGGGAGAACCGAGGAAGTTCTACACCAACATGTCAACCTCTTGAACAACCATTCCCGTCATCCTGGACACCTCCTCAGAATAGTCTAAAGCAGTCTTCATGGAGCTTCAAATTGCTCGATACTTTATCTCCATCAGTTTCAAACTATGCAAAACCAAACCCTTCCTCTCAGAGACATCCTATGGAGTGCAGACACATGTAACCATATTATACTTATAGAATTCCCTAGGCATAATTTCTAGACCAATAGAAGGGGAGAAGGGGGATGAACCATCCTCCTCCCACTTTTTATCGAGTAGTCACTTGGATTTACGCATTTTGCTCCCTTCTACCTGGCTAACTGATCGAGATCCTCCCACCTCAGGTGAAGCATTAATATTGATAGACACGCTCTTTAGGAAGACATCAAAACTACATCACAATGCTTTCCCTCTCACACATTTAACCGAGACCTAGATTTTTTGAGAAATCTTATCAGGTCTTGAACCCATCAAGAATGAATAAATATCATCGCTATCATCACTTGAACCTTTAGAAACCTCATTAAGATGACCAATCGCAATAACTGGCATATCAACTAAATATTTTAGAAGCTCCTCCACCACCAGCCTATTCTCTAAAGCTACTTGTTCGAACACTAATAGAGCTAAACCCTGATGTAGTGGAAATTGAAGATGACCCCCTTGCACATACAACATTGATTTCTTCATAGATTGAAATAAGAACAAAGGATTGTTCATCCATAGATGCCTTCGTAGGTGGTTGAGAAACATACAATGGAAGCTACATATGACTTCATATGTAGAGTTCAAGGTAAAATAATCCATAATAACTTTAGCCACCCTATCCCATTGAGGGGAAAGTACCTTAGCGCTAAAGCCATTCTGAGTTCTAGGAAGAAACTCATCATATTCCAGAAAAAATCTTATCTCTTTGAGCAACGAATGCTTGTCTCTGTTCTAATAGGCATCGTCCAAATCCATACTGGTGGTTCTACTAATAAGCTCCATAGACACCTCAAAATACCATGAATAAATTCTAATCCATCCTTCATTCCATGTCATCGCCATCCATTTTGAGAGCATCGAGTTTTGCCCATGGAACTTCTTAATACACTCTACAAGGTCGTCATTCTTCAAAATAGTTTTCACCTCCTCATCAACCGTCAAAGAAGTAGGTCTAATCGGGATTTGGAAGACCATGATTTGGGACTGTACAATTTAACCTTTCTCATATTCGAAGCTTTACTACACCCTAGACTCTTCTGCAAAGCACTCTTCCATAAATTATTTACAACAAAGATAGACCCCAAGCACTCAAAATACCACATGATACTTCATAGAAAATCATAGAAGAAATAGATATCTACCATGTTAGCAGTCAAGGTTGAGCCACAATAGTCACTCTCGAAACTCACCAACCAAGGAAACCCAAGCTCACAAGAAAACACCATAGCGAGAAAAATGCATATACAAATGGTTACCAATATAACAAATGTCTTCAAAAGAAGAAATAATACCCTTATCATCAAATAAAAATCGCAATAAAAAGGCTCGTGAGATAGGAAAATAGAATCCAAAACCACCATTCTAACTCCGAACAACATCCATAGCACCAAAAAGATGAGGAAGGATAGGGATCCCACCTCAAACCAAAACATCCAGTAACCCCAAAGAAAGCCACCTAACATAGAGCAACCGCTCCCCAAGACAAGGATAAGAATGCAAGTGGAAACCACAAATATTTTTAACACCAAGAAAATACCTTGGAAAAAGGCCTCATTGTCGAAGTGAGGAGCCACAACAGTCGATGAGAACTGTCACACCTGACAATCACCACCCAAGAACTCATCTCAAGAGAGAGAGACAAATAAAAATCAAATAATCATCCAATAAAGCTTCATTAGAAACTTCCACTACCACCACAAAGGAACAAAAGGAGACACAAAAAAATCCATCCCAACATAGACCACATGAAAAGAAATTTTCCACTTATCGAAGATAGACTCTGAAAACAGACTTAGAAAGCCAAGGAAAAAATCTTGACATAAAAGAAATGTCTAATAGGGAGAAGAACCAAAATCGAGGAATTATAAAAAAGGACCAAATTGAAAACATCGAGGGAGGGGTTGACACCAAGGATTTAAAATTTAAAAAATAAGAAGCCCAATCAAACATGAACTACAAGGAAAATCCTCCACAATCCTAATAAAATCAAATCTAGCATGAGAAAACAACAAATTAAGATAAGAATAATAAGGAAGGAACTGACAACACATATTTAAAATTTGAAAAGGAACGGCTCCTTCCAAGCTAGGATGGAAAAATAAAATCGTCGAACCAACAACCCCCACAAAAATCTCCAAAAATATCCTCCAAAGGTACCAAACAAGCCACCACTGGAGGAATGATCAAACAACCATCTAACTGGAAACTGCAATTAATGTTTCTCATCATTCGAGTGGTGCACAACCTTGACTAGAAAATACCTCTACCAAACCGAGAATCCCAGGAAAGAAGCTCCAAAATTCACCATTAAATCTACCACCGCATGGCCCTCCCCGAACATGTGAGAGAATGAAACATTATCAAGGGAACGAATACTCCAAATCATTTCATCAATCAGATTGGACACCTTCCAACTAGTTTTGCAAACACCCTTGAGCATATTGATCATATTTAAGGAGTCACTCTCTATAATGGCATTACAAATGCCAAGATATTTTAACAACACACTTGTAAAGGTCTCTCTCACTTCTGCAAACTGTGAATATTGGAAACCAATTTTTTTGGTGAACGCAATAATAAGAAATTTTTTATTTTCACAGACCACCCCCACACACTAACCAACCCAGGGTTTCCCTTTGACGCACTGTCAAAATTTAATTTAAACCAACCTTTTGGTGGCGAGGACCAATGCATAGAACTTCTAGGGTTAGGAGCAGGTGGAGGCTGAGCCACCTGGCTAAATCCAAGCCTCTCCTCAAGCCTAATTTCACTCGGGTAAAGATTTGATGAAGAGCTCAAATCCTTGAACGTGGATGAAATATTATCCACCACCTTCCATATAATTCTAGCACTAATTCTATTTACTTCTCTTTCCTTGTTTTTGAATACTCTCGCATTTCACTCCTTCCACAGACCCCAAAGTAGGTGAGGTAACAAGAACTTCCATAAACACTTGATCCGAGGTGAGGAAAATGTAGACACCCACTGAGTTACACAATCCATAATCAAATTAGGTAGCACCCATGACACACCAAGTAAGCTAAGAATGGATGAAAGCACCGCCTAAAAGACCTGATATCTGAGCAACATATGAGATGTTGATTCCCAATTCACCTTACAGAGGAAGCATCTTTTGACCAGGTTAAGACCTCTTTTGAGGAGATTTTCTAAGGTCAAAATTTTATTCTACACCACAAGCCAGAAAAACATATTAACCTTAGGGGTCATGTTCTTGATCCAAATATTCTTGATAGGTAATTGGTCGGCCAAATCAGAGCTCAAAAGCTCATACACCAATTTTATTGAGTAGGACCCCTCACTATCTCCATTCCACACCAAATGATCTTCTATGTCCTCTTGTCTAACTGCATAAATTCGAACCTCCTCCATCAGAATGCTCCATGCATGAAGATTGATGTCATTGCTCACAACAAGTGGGGGATTGGACCATTCCTTTCTGCCATATTGAACCATAATAAAATCATTCATATTGGATAGACCCTCATTTCTAAAAACCAGAAATAATTCCCAAAAATGTTGATCCTTAGTAAGAGGATGCTCTCTAAGCCACGTGTCCTCCCAAAATTTCATAGCCTTACCATTGTTAATCACCCAATTACAATTTTATTTAAGGAATTCATGGGATTTGACCAAGCTATTCCAAAAATCCAATCCACCACTCGAAAGAATTTTTGATAAAATGAAGTCAAAATTGTACTTGGTTTTTAGGACCTTGCACCAAAGTCAATCAATATTAGAAGCAATCATCCAACCAAGATTAGCCACCAGAACCTTGTTCATCCTAGCTGCATTCTTCAAATTCAATCCACCAGCCTTCTTTCTTATACATATTTACTCCCATGAGACCAAATAAAATTTCCCTTTCATCTTAGGGCTAGCTCAAAGAAAAGCCTTGCAAATACTACCAAATTTCATCGTAACTTTTCTTGGGAGATTAAAAAGGCACAAAAAATAGATAGGAATGTTCTACAAGGTACTTTGAACCAACACAACCTTACCATATTGACTAATAAGGGTCTATTTCTAGGATGCCAACTCCCACTGGACTCTTTCGACCATCAGAATCCAAAAAGAATCTTTAATACGACCAAAAAAAATTGAAAGACCCATATAAGAGGAAAGAGAAACAATCTTGCAATTCAGAATTTTAGCTATTTTGTATTGATGAGCCACTGAGGTATTAATAAAGAAAAACTTACTTTTAAAAAAACCTATTTGTTGACCAGTTGCCCTCTCGTAGTAGTCAAGAAGGGACTTAATTTATCTTGCATTGACTAATGAAGCAACACAAGAGAGAAGGGTATCATCAGTAAACTTCTGATGAGAAATAGGATTGTAAGGTAGGGCAGGTCGTAGGCCAAACTCATTATGTCTCCAAGAGATCGATCTTCCCAGAGCTTCTGCCATAAGAATGAACAAGAAGGGGGATAAGGGATCACCTTGGCAAATTTTGTGACAAGATTTAAAGAACCCAATAGAAGAACCATTGACAAGGACATAGAACCATGTCGACGAAACACAACCCTCCACCAAATTTATCCAAGCATCATTGAAGTCAAATTTCCTTAAAACGCTGAATAAGAATGGACAAGAGACCCAATCATAAGCCTTGTTAACATCCCATTTTAGAAAGAATGCTACTCTACCACTCTTCTAAATAGAGTGCAGTAAATTATGAATTACAATGGCCCCATCCAAGATATGTCTCTTCTATACAAACCCACTTTGGACATTATCAATTAGCAACGGGAGAAGAGGCTTAATTTTGTTGTCCATAATTTTGGAAAGAACTTTATACATCATGTTACACAAGCTTATTGACCTGAAGTCGTTGAAGGGAGACATCATATATTTCTTCGGGATGAGATCCAGAAGGTTCAAATTCAACGTCTTTAAAATCACCAAAGAATATTGGGTGTCTCTGACAGCATTACACACATCCTCTCCATAAACATGCCAAATTTTTTGAAAAAAGCTAGAGGAAACCCATCTGGCCTATGAGCTTTGAGAGGCTCCATTGAATTTAAAGCTTTCTATATCTCATCATATAAAAAGGGAGTTGATAGCCTATCATTAATATCATCACAGATAATCCTCGAGATAGCCTCCAACATAAAATTTTCTACGTAGGCATCACGATTAGAAATCGAACACAGTAGAGAACTAAAAAACCCAATGACCTCCTTCCTAAAATACATCACATCGTATGTGACAACTCCATCATACTTCGCAATCTCTCTAATTCTATTCTAACTCCTCCGAAGTAAGGTAGAAGTATGGAAGAAATGAGAGTTGCAATCACCCTCTTTCAACCAAATATTCCTTGACTTTTGCTTCCAAAAAGTTTTTCCTTTGCCTGTTTATTATGTAGTTCAGAGAGAAGGCATTTTTCTCCCTAAGTGTCTCTTCAAAGGTTCCCCAATAATCCACCAAAGCTTCAATATTCTTAAGTTGCAACACCAAGAGATAATTTTCTCTAAAGATGTTACCAAAGGTGAGCTTATTCCATAAATTGAGATTAAACATGAGGTTCCTCAATTTGTTGATCAATTTATACATCCTTGACCAAGGAGAGTGTTCTCGCCACCATTTCTTCAAGTGAGCTTCAAAATTCATATGGGAACACAACATGACCTCAAACCTAAAAGGTCTCGAAAGGAAAGGGATATTAGCTGGAACTTCAAGCTATAAAGGATTATGGTCAGACCCAATCCTAGAAAGAGTAGACAACATCGCATCACCAAACAGGTTGACACTGGAATTGGAGACAAAAATCCTATCCAATATTCTTAAAATAAGATTGCTACCCAGTTAGTGGTTACTCCATGTAAAATTCACCCCTTTCAAGTCTAAATCATGAATTTTAGCATTATTAATAAATTTAGCAAAATAATGCAAACTCCTTTCATCTACTGCATTACCACCACACTTCTCAGACGGGTATAAAGGGGAATTAAAATCTTTGTCTAATACCCACGGTTCATGTAGGAAGGTTTCCCTCATTTCAAGAAGATGAAGCAAAAAATTGCACCTGTCAGCATAAGCATTCAGGGCATAAATATTCTACATCACCCATCTCCTTTTAGTAGATTTACACCAAAACAAGATATTAATTACCCGATTGGAAGATGAAATAACATGGCCATCAAACTTTAAAGAATCCCAAAATAAAATCAGACCTCATATTAAACCAAAATATTTACTAGCCATGAATACCGAGTCTTTCCAAACTATATTATGCATTTGAAAGCACGAGGATACGGAAACAAAACGAAAATGCCAAGTGCAATGTATGCAAAAGCAAAACGTAACGCTGAGTCCTACGAACTAAAATGTATGAAAGGAGAGAAACATAAACGAATTGAAACAAGATAGAAATAAAATGTTGAGTACAACCTTTTTTATTAATTTGCTTTAAAATCGGGTTACAACACGTCTCCTCAATTTTCGGGGGCTAGGAGCGTTAAGTGGGGCTCTATTACACCACGGATTGGTACGCTTTCTTCCGCGTGCCCACATGTAAAGTGGGCTGGCCAAATGTCGTCGCTGCTTGCGTGAACACGTATTTGATTCCTTGCTGCTCCTTCGATGTCGAGATCCTACGTTCAAAGAAATAGAAAAGGATTAGTAGCACCTGCGGATGAAGTAAAACATGCGATCCCCAAAGCCTACAATTAGTGTATGTGAAAAATAAATAAAATAATAACTAAAACATATGAGAATGAGCTGAAAACTTGACAGAGGCATGAGAACATTACCAGGAAGGCACTGTAAAAGGAACAGTCAGGAAATTCTCCATGGATTTCTAATAACTCTGGGGTGGGACGATTAGACCTGCAACAAAATATCAAAAATTACCCTCCTAAATGTACCATCCGAGAGGCTCCAAATCACCTGCAAAGTTGGAGGTTAGGTAAAACGGGGTGTTTTGGAAAGACCTAGAAGGTCAAATTTTTCCAATTTGGCCTCTATCACCCGAAATCTGATGATACTCCCTGCATGTTAGTGAAAGCGAGAAATAACAAAAGCATGATCAAAACTGCTCAGAATAACATGAAATTTGAATGAAAGCCTATATGAACAACCTAGAAACAAATGCAAGAGAAATAGAAATGAAATCTGCTATAGATTTCTAATCACTCCAGGGTGAGGCGATTAGGACTGCAGCAGTGCGGGTGGCACCCTAGGGCAGGATGCCCGTCATTTGGGGCCCGATTTTGGCACCAATCCACTTGGGATGGGTCCAAAACCTCTTGTGGGGTATTTTCAGAAAATTTGGGTGGGATACTGTGGAAAAATGTTGGGTTTTGGGTCCGGATTATGCTTCCAATAATCACCCAATAACCTCCCTTCCAAAAGAGAGATCAAGGATGTGAAAGGCACAAGCAAAAGGGTGAAGACGTAAATCGGTAGCACTCCATTGCTCCAAATGCTCCTGACCTGTTTTTTTTTTGGGTGAGAAGACTCACCATTTTATAGACCTGAGGGTCTCTGTGAATGAGCATGCAAAGGCGCCACTTGGCGATCATGCCTTCTTAGGGGAGAGAAGATTCCTCCCTGATTAAGGACTCCATGACTGCCTCTTTGAGCTCAAAAATGCTTACTCGCACTCCCATGCAATGAATGAGGAGTTAAGTGGCAGATCTAAGCTGCCATTTGTCAAGGTTTGACCTTTTTTTCTTCAAACATGCTATTCGCCCCACCCAGGGCAAATGCTACTAATCGTCCCTGGGTGGAACAAATACCATTTTGTAATCGTCCTTGGGTGGAACGAATAAGGAGCAGAGTGCCTGAAAGGTGCCAAATTGACCTTTGACCTTCCAAAACTACTGTGAGAGTGGTTAGGACCATTGTTTAACCTTTAGGGGTTGCCCTAGGGGCTGTGTATGTCAGTGTGATCAGTGTTTGTAGCCACATAATCAGATTGGTGTTGTTTTGGTGCCTATAGATGCCCCTTTTAGGGATGCACTGTGCGTGGCACAGTGCTGAGAAAAAATAGATAACCAAAGAACTAATGATTAGGGTTTCTTAGTAACCTAACCAACTTTTGATGCCCCAAGTATGGAAAGGGGAATGCATTCTTGAATCCTTGCGTCTGATGAGCTAAGGAACTTAATTCAACTGTTAACCTTTTTTTGGCGAGGTGTTACTTGATCTTGGGCATTGATCAGTCATGAACTTGATCTTGGGCATTGATCAGTCATGAATAGGCAAAGGGCGCAACCTTTTGTCTATGGGAACCTTGAGTTCATGATTCACAAATGCCAAGTGTTTGATCAGCTTGTGATTATTGTTTGTTTGCTGCCCCAAGCAGGGGCGTAATTGTCTTTGTCAATGATTCTTTGAATGCATGCCATTTCCTTTATTGGGTGTGTATTTGTTGATTGATGACTAAGTGTGACTACCCCCTCAAGCGATGAATCGATGAGGGAATGACCTACATGAGAAAAGTGATGAGTCGCTTGACCCAAGATGACTTGTGTAAGGGTGCCTTCAGTTGTTTTTCTTTGAATGCTTATGCAGTTTCCCAACATTTAGACCTATTTTTGGTGGGTGTTAACCCTTTTTGGGACGCTATTTGGGGATGAAATTCTCGAAAATCCATCCTCCTGTGGAGCGGTCCGGCTATGGTAGCCTTCTTAGGGAGTAGGATAGTGAGGATTTGTGACCCCGATGTCTGGTTTGAATTCCAAGAAGCACAAGTGCAAAGGCGCCTTGTTCGGCAATGTTATTGCTATTTTTGGGTGGGTTTGGACCCTTTTTGTGACGTCATTTGGGGATGAAATTCATGACCATCCGTCCTCCCGTGGAGTGGTCCAGCTATGGTAGCCTTCTTAGGGAGTAGGATAGTGAGGATTTGTGACCCCGACATCTGTTTTGCATGCCAAGAATGTCAAGTGCAAAAGCACTCTTATTTGGCAATTTTATTGCTATTTTTTGTGCATTTGGGTGTAGTTTTTGCTATTTTTGATTTTCTTGCTCTGTAATCGTCCCAGGGTGGGACGAATACCAGTTTTGTAATCGTCCCCGAGTGGTACGAGCGCTAAGTAGAGCGCTCATCCCAGGGTGGAACGATTACAGGCCTAAAAGCCTATTTAAGGGCCAAAACTAGGGTTTGGGCTCATTTGCAACTTGTTTTTCTGGCGATTTGGAGCTGTGAAGAGGAGGCGGTTGACTCTGTGAAGCGGAGTGCTGCCAAATTTTTCCAGACACCATGAGTTCACAAATTGAATCAAGTTGCAGAGCCGAAGAGAGACCGGTGAGTGCTCTTTCTCGTTTATTTGGTTGTTTTATGTGATATTTTTAAAACCGTAATGATTTTTTTTCTTTCTTTTGTATTTTGTTTGTAATTTAAACTAAAACAAACCCTAGTTCAAATTTATTTTATGAGAAAAAATGTAATGAATTTATTCTGAAATTTGTTTTTCATTTTTTTTAAAGTGAAAAACCCCTTGCGGGGCCGCTTTGGTCTAAGAGACCATGAACAGGGGGTTATACACTGTCAAAGTCACCCAGGGGTCGCACCCAACCCTACCCGCACCAACATTATCAATTGGATTTTGGGTACCCAATTCAGCTTTTTGGTAGGGTGGAGATTCGAACCTGGGACCTCCATTGGAGGATTGCCCTCTCCTCTCCAACTCACCTACAACACCTGGGTAAAACTAATTTATAGTGGAAAACACCCCTTTCGAGGTGCCACTTTCAACAGGTTGGGCATAGGAGGAATGGAGCCTTGTCGGCCTCTACCAGCACATAGGACATTCCTAACTATACCATATATCTACAGGATGGAGACAAGAGAAATGGAACCTCGGTCGGCCTCTACCAACACCTAGGGCATTTACCACTACACCACAACAAGCGATTGTTTTCCATTTTAAACTAAGGTAAACCCTAGGCTAAAAAAAATTGCTTTTAGTTGATTATTATTATTATTATTTTATTTTTTTGTATTTTCGTTAAAAACCCTAGATTTAAATGCATTCTTTGTTATTTGTTTTTGTTTTTAAACTAAAACCCTAGTTTAAACTTAGGTTGAAAACCTTGCTTAAAAAATTGGTCTTAGTTTGTTTTTTTTGTTTTATTTTCGTTTAAGGTTAAAAACCCCTAGATTGAAATGACCCTAGTTGTGTGGTTGTTTTTATTTAAGACTAGAAAATAAAACCCTAGTTATGTTAAAAAAAACCTAGTTTAAAAATTTATTTATTCTATTGTTTAAGTTTTGTTATTGCTTGTGTTTTGTCAGTTCAAACTAAGGTTAGAAACCCTAGATAACTGACAAGTTGACTTTGATTTTATTTGCTTTTTTTTTTTTTTTATCTGTTAGTTTAAAGTTTAAAGTTAAAAACCTTAGGTAACTGACAAACTGTTTGTTTTGAATTTTTTTGTTTTTTTGTATTTATCAGTTTGAACCAAAAGTTAAAAACCCTAGGTACTGACAAATATGATTTTGAATTTATCTGTTTATTTTTGGACTATTTTTAGCTGTACATTTGTTAGATGTGGCTGTATAGTTTATTTAAATGTGTTTGCTGTAAATTTTATATGCATTGCTGTATATTTATGTTATTACTGTACAACTTTGTTATTTTTCATGTTTTTAATGTTTGTGTGTTGTTTTTGTTTTTTAGGTGGTGAAGAGCCGATACCGTCAGCTGACGGTATTCTTTGAAGCCTGAGAGGCATTGACTGTGGTGGACTGGGAGTGGCTTGACACCCTTGGGCTCAAGTATGTGACTCAACTAGAGCCTATGGTAGGGGATTGGGCATATCTGACCGCCCTGATCAACTTATGGGATGCTCGCACCAATACCTTCCATATCCCAACAGGGGAGATGACAGTGACTCTCGAGGATGTCTATTAGATTCTGCAGATTTCGATAGACAGGATTCCTATCAGGACTATGCCACGTGATTAGCGAATGGTAGTGTTGACATGATGCTTCGGGCATGGGACGGAGGTGGGTGTGGATATCCCTATGGAGAGGGCAGAGGGCGACTGCCAGATTTACGGCATTTTGGTATGATGGTGGTTAGAGATGGGTGTGTTGGGGGTGAAGCATGCATTACTGATGACCCTCATCTCCAACATGCTGCTGACCAAATTCTTAGGCACGAAGTTCCCGTGGAACCTGTTGGAGGTTGTCTTTAGACTGGTGGAGTGTCCGACTTCAGAGCCCCTGATTATGAGATGGGGTCAGACACTGCTGGCACAGCTCTATGATGAGTTGTACGAGGTCCGTTGTCGGAGGCGAAAGGGTATTGGTTGCAGTTACCTATTGCAGTGCTAGGTTTGGAAGCACATAGCTATGGAAAGGTCACTGGGTTTGTCGTGGATGACTCGAGTAGAGATGGTTGATAGAGAGATAGTGTATGTGGCTCTATGGCGACAGTCTAAGGAGCAGGGGCAGAGTCGGCGGTGGGCAGGTATCGTAGGGCACTATGCTGATGCCTTCGCTTGGCTTGCTCCAAGGGAGGTGTTTTGGTGCACATATCGAGACTGTCCAACCTGGCCTGAGGCTGGAGAGCGGCTTCGACGAGTGTGCAAGGGGAGATGGTTGATCAAGCGACACAGGACCAAGCAGGAGTACTTCCCATACATCCAGGTGACGTGACAGTTTGGGATGCGCTAGGGGTTACTTGGTGAGCCCTTGATCTATCGGTGTCGAGGCGATGAGAGGGCTCTGGCCTAGCTGATCATCGAGTTGTTGGGTGAGGAGTCAAATCTTGTGATCGATGTCCCTAATGTGGACAATGTTGGGGTGATTGCTAAGTACGACCAGTGGTGGACGTTGCGGTAGTGGCAAGATGAGGGGCCTCTATGAGGTCCTGACGTAGCAGCAGTAGGTGGGGAGGATGTAGAGGCATCAGGGAAGGGTTGTGGGGCTCCACTAGAGGATGAGGACATGGTGGATGTTGACAATTTTGCAGGTGATGACTTTGGGGTTTTGGAGCAGCTGGAGATTTAGGACATCCCATAGCAGTGGGAGCTAGAGCAGCTTGTCATTTCGAAGATGTTGATGCCTCTAGCGGTCCTGGAGGGTATGGATGTAGAGTTTCATGTTGAGATAGCATGATTGGAGGGTCTACTCTGGATACGAGATGAGGAGCTTGGGGATGCATTGCAGGAGAAGGATCTCCTACAGACTCAGTTGGAACAGTGTGACGATGCGTTGGTGATGTACCGTCAAGGGGAGATGGACTTGGTTCGACATCGGTTGGAGCTGGAGGTGGAGATTATCCACCTCGATGGGCAAATACCTGAGCTGACTAGAGGTGGATCGTCGTGCTGCATGAGAGGGAGTGATACTGAACAGTCAGAATCCTCTTGGCATAGGCAGCTGGATGAGGGGGGCGCTAGTGAGCGTGATGCACGGGCTAGCAGCAGCCGCCCTGAAAGGTCCCATAGGACCCACACCACGGGGGGTAGTTCACGTCGTACCGATCTTGCGTGATCATGGTGGCAGACGCCCTAGGCTTGGGGGTTTTTAAAATTTTGCTTTTTTTGTGAGGTCAGAGGACCGTTTTATTGTAGCTTGCGGGCATTTTCATGATATATATATACATTACTTTCTTTTATTTATACACTTGTCATGAGTTATTGTTATTCTTATGTGATTGATGGATGTTGATGTATGCATGTTAATTTATTTATGATGGATGCGCAGGTTATGATGAATGTAAATGTGTCTAATATATATGATATGCATATGAATGTATGAAATGATTTGTTGATAACTTGGCAGTTTCACCATAGACTATGCAAGACTTACCAGCGTTTTGTACTTATGCGATTGTTTTATATGATGACTGAGCATGATATATATTTTTTTGCTTTTATTTTGGATTTTTTGATGGTGATGTAAGAATGGGATGTACTGCAGTTGTGGTAAAATGTAGTTAAGGTTTTCTGAGACTCAGATGTTTTAACTAACTAGCCAAGACTGTACTTTTATCCTACAAGACTTTTGAACAAGGTATAAATCTGACTTGACTTTGACCAAGTTATTTCACATCCCTGTGTGTGCAATTGAGTTTGTTTATGTGGTATTTGTCAGGATACCGCTAGTTCCAGATAGGTTGTCAACCAAACCTATACTGAGGATCACCTAATTAGCTCCACTAACTCCTTTTTTATGTTTAGTCAGATTAATCTGTGGTGTTATCTAGGATACCATGAGCTAGCTCATCCACATGCAAACATTGATCTGCACACAAGTTAATGTGACAGATATATCATCATGCGGGAGGTTTTCCACCAGTGACTGATAGGCTATCCACCAAACCGGTACAGAGGTTCACCTCATGACCTTATGAATGCTAAGAGTTCCAGGGATTCAATTTTGACTCCCTTCTTTTCTTCAATCGTAATGGGATACTTGCTCTCCTATAGTGATAAAAATCACTATTTATTTTTGTTTTTTCTTTTGAGCAAGGGATTCGAATATTGAGTGATGAGAATCACTATTGCTTGTGCCTTTTGATGTATGCACTTTGGTTTTGATGTCAAACTTTGGAGTTTTGAATTTTGCAAATTTTTTGATGTTTGCAACTTTTTGAGAACTTGGGATTCTTGGGGAATTGGGTAGGGAAGATGCTTGTCCTTTTGCCAAATCTCAACATTCTTGGGGTCACTCGCACAGGGGGATGAGCAAGATAACCTTTTCACTAGATGGTATCCTAGATTGCTTTGCAGGTTTCATATTTCGTTTACACAACTTGGGAATTTTTTTTATGTGTTTTAGTTTGTGTTGGGATGCTACGTAACAACATGTGATCCAAGTGGAACTCTACCTTTGTAAAATATGTCTGACTTTGTACAGTATTTGGCTAGAAAGCTAACGCCCACTTGAATAAAAAAAACACTAGATACATTAGAAGACAACTGACTATGATATGGCAAAAAAATGTGAATGGCAATTATTTGCGATGAACTATTTACAAAGTGGAAGAATGTGGAGACTGATGGAATTACCCGTGATTACAGTCTATGGTGCTTTTGACCCATATGATCAACAAATATGCAAATGTATGTATGGGATGCCTAATGCAGCTATTATTTTTGTGTTTTCGATTGATTGATTTTTGTGAGTATTTTGAGTATGCATGAAAATGAGATGCAAAAGTTTTCTTTATTGTTTTGATGATTTTAGTATGCATGGAAATGAGATGCAAATTTTTGTTATTTTTGATGATTTTGTTGTTTTTGAATTTTCTTTATGGTTGGTTCATTCCACATGAGGGCGTACCAAGTGATTCTTTCGGATCCTTGGAGGTTTTGACCAAAGGGATTATGGGCACCTTTGGGGCATTTTAGGGTTGACCAAGTGATTGCAGGAATCCTTGGAGCTTTTTGGTTTGACCAAAGGGGTAATGGACACCTTTGGGACGTTGGTGGGGTTGACCAAGCGATTGCGGGAATCCTTGGAGCATTTTTGTTTGACCAAAGGGTTTATGGATACCTTTGGGGCATTGGTGGGGTTGACCAAGTGATTGTGGGAATCCTTGGAGCATTTTGGTTTGACCAAAGGGTTTATGGATACCTTTGGGGCATTTTGGGATTGACCAAGCGATAATGGGAATCCTTGGAGCTTTTGGTTGGACCAAAGGGTTTGTGGACACCTTTGGGGTGTTTTAGGGGTTGAAAAAGCGATTGCAGGAATCCTTGGAGCATTTTGGTTTGACCAAAAGGTTTATGGATACCTTTGGGGCATTTTGGGATTGACCAAGCGATAATGGGAATCCTTGGAGATTTTTTTTTTTTTTTGGGGGGGGTTTGACCAAGTGATTGCAGGAATCCTTGGAGCTTTTGTTTTGACCAAGCGATTATGGGAATCCTTGGAGCTTTTGGTTTGACCAAGCAATTACGAAAATCCTTGGAGCTTTTGGTTTGACCAAGTGATTATGGGAATCCGTGGAGCTTTTGGTTTGACCAAGCGATTATGGGAATCCTTGGAGCTTTTGGTTTGACCAAGTGATTACGGGAATCCTTGGAGCTTTTGGTTTGGGCTATGGCTCTTTTAAATATGGAATGGCCTCAAATGACTGATGTTCAAGGGTTCTAGTTCCTTGATTCTGTCAAGAGAGGCTAGTTGGTATGTTCGAGGTCCTATTTTACTATCAATCACATACGGACCTAACCAGTTTGCCACAAACTTGTCCCTTAGATGGGGTGACAAGTTATAATTCTATTGGTTCTCTTTTAGTACCAGGTCACCAATCTGAAAGTCCCTCAGGTAAACTTTCATGTTGTATGCTTTCTTAAGTCGCTCTTGGTAAATACGCAAATGCTCGAGAGCATTGACGCATCGTTCATCGAACAACATAAGCTAGTCTAACCGGGCATGCCGCATAGTGTCATCATCGATGAACTCTTGCATTGATATGCGCAGGAAAGGAATTTACAACTCGAGAGGCATGACTGCCTTGGAGCCATACACGAGAAAAAATGGAGTTACCCCAGCGGGCGTCCGAATGCTAGTGCGATATGCCCAAAGAGCAAGTGGGATCTGAATGTGCCAATCCTTATGACTATCTATGACTATCTTTCTGAGGATGGCGACTAGCATTTTGTTTGACACCTCTGATTTCCCATTTACCTGCGAATAATAGGGTGTCAAAAAATTGTGCTAAATTTTGTACTTTTTGGTCAAAGCAAGCACGTCTTTGTTCTTGAATGATGTCCCATTATCTGAGATTATCTAGGATGGAATACCAAAATGACATATGATGTGATGTAAAATGAACTCTGAAATGCGGGTTCTAGTCGTAGAGATAAGTGAAATTGCTTCCACCAACTTGGTGAAGTAATTTGTGGCTGTTATGATGAATGTGTGATGGCCTGACGATGCAGGGGAGATCTTTTCGATTAGGTCTAAGCCCCACTGTGAGAATGGCCAAGCTGATTGTATCAATTGCAAGGCCTGAGAAGGTATGTGTGTCAAATTAGCATGGTGTTGACACTTCACGCACTTCCTTACATAGGCGCAACAATCTCACTCTAAATATTGTCAGTAATAGCCCATGCAAAGAATGAGCTTTGCGATGTCCATAACGCTAAAGTGGCCACTGCATGTACCATCGTGCGCTTGGGTGATCGCCCAAGTGGACTCCTACTGGTCCAAGCAACGAAGGAGGATTCCTTCATAGCTGTGATGGTACAAAATGTCTCCTAGCAAGACATGTTTTGCCGCTTTCTATTTAAATGATATTTTCACGGCATGCGTCAATCCAAGTGGGAGGTTACCTAACTTGAGGTAGTCTCTTATGGGTGTATACCAATCCTACTAATCAGAAACCTTGATGGTATGAACGACCAATCCCTTTTGTAGTTCATCCCTAGCAAAAGCTGAGTAGGAAAGAACTTGTAAGAATAGTGTTGTGTTGCTATTAAGAGGGGTCATGGAGAACAAGGACACCCAGTTGGTGTGATTCAAACTATCACGGATTTGAGAGAACTTATTCTGAGATGGTTCAATCTGGATTAGGTGGATTCCTAGGGTTAGGTCAGAGCTTGCATGCTCCATCACAGATTGTGATAATATTTTAACTTGAATGGTTGTCATTTCACCAGAAGGGTCTTGCGGGATTAGTGACCCCAAGGAGGCCATAGTGTCCACAAAATGATTTGATGATCGAGGGAGTGCCTCGATGTCATACCATTCAATATTTTCTAGGAATTTGTCCACAAGGGCTTTGTAGGCCTGTAGAACTGGGCATTTACATTGGAATACCCCTTTTACTTGGTTAACAATTAACAATGAATCACCAAAGTTTGATGTTCATGGTGATTGTTGTTTGAAAACCTATGAGCAAGGCTTCGTATTCGACATTGTTGTTGGTGCATGAGAAATCTAATTTAAATGATAGAGGCATTGGAGCCCCTTGCGGTGTGAAGAATACAATTCCCACGCCACCCGCTTGCTCATATTTAGAACCATTGAAGAATAGGGTTATGTCGACCTGTGACTCAGGATCATTAGAATTTGGTGATTCTGAAAGATGGAAAACCCCATCATCAGGTATCTCTATGGTCAAATATTGATCGTCTTCAAGAGGAGCCTCTGCTAGTTGATCGACGATGACTTGAACCTTGATGGACTTATGTCCAATGAATTTGATGTCAAACTCCGTCAACAACATGATCCATTTCACCGTGCGACTACTATGATAAGTATGAATCATCATGTACCGTAATGGATTCTCCTTAGACACAACATACGTCGTATTGCTCAGCATGTAGTGGCATAGATTTTTTGTAGCAAATACCACTGCTAAGCATCGCTCCTCGACGTATGCATAGTTAAGTTCATAACTAACCAGGGTGCGCCTAAGATAGTAATTATCCTATTCTTTGTGTAGTTTATTTTTTTGGGCTAGCATGGCACCCAGTTCCACCTCAGTAGCTAAGATGTATAAGTAGAACGACACTCCTGGTCTAGGTGGTGCCAATATTGGTGATGAAGCCAAGTATTGTTTGATTTCATTGAAGGTTGACTAGCACTCATCATCCCAGTGAAATGCTACCCCCTTGTGCAATAATTTATTCATGAGTCGACACTTGTCAGATAGCTACGCTATGAAACACTTGATTGACACGACCTTCCCTGCAAGCTTTTGAGCTGCTTGATGATGGTTGGGGGAAGCATTTCAAGGATTGCCTTGACTTTGTTTGGGTCCACCTCGATGCCTTACTTTGAGACTATGAAAACCAAGATAATATATGGAAAAGCCATATATTGTCTGATTTCATCAAAGGTATCTTGACACTTGTCATCCCAATTGAATGCAACCCCCTTGTGCAACAATTTGTTCATGGGTCAGTACTTATCTAACAACTGCACTATGAAGCACTTGATAGATGTGATCTTACCTTGTAGACTACGTAGTTGGTTGATGGTAGTAGGGGAGGTATCTCAAAAATTGCCTTGACTTTGTTTGAATCGACTTTGATGCCTCGTTTAGAGATAATGAATCCCAAGAGTTTTCCATATGTGATGTTAAATATGCACTTCTTGGGGTTTAGTCTAACGTTGTGTTCGATGAGGTGATTGAGAAATTTGTACAATATATCGAGGTGCTCATGGTGCAATAAATATTTAGCCAATAATTCATCCATGTAATCTTCCAAAATTTTGTGCATGTAGTCATGGAAGATGTAATTCAAAGCTCACTGGTAGGTAGCACCAACATTTTTGAGGTCAAAAGGTATGATACTATAACAAAATATCCCCCAAGGTATTCTAAATGTTGTTTTAAGTTCATCTTATGGATTAATACAAGTTTGGTTGTATCCAAAAAAACCATCCATTAGGGATAACATCTTATGGCCTATTGTGGCATCTACCTGGGCATCAATATTCAACAACGGGAATTAATCCTTAGGACTTGCCTTGTTTAGATCAAGAAATTCAATGCAAATACGAATCCTCCCATCAGGTTTCTTGATAGGAACCATATTGTAAATCCATGGTGAATAATCTATTGATATAATGAAATTTGCATCAAACAACTTATGTAGCTCATCTTTCACCATTAAGGCTACTATTGGATGCATTTTGTGTAGCTTTTTCTTAACTGGTTTTGCATTTGGGTCAATCACAAGATTATGCGTGATGAGATTTTGATCTAGTCCTGGCATATATTTATAGGACCACACAAAAGCTTCCTTTTTCTCTTTGATAAGGGCTATGAAATTGGATTGCTCAGTGAGGGATAAGCCTTCCCCTAACTTGATAAATTAAGGATTTTTAGGATCTGTACCGATATCACTATCAATTGTTGGCTCAATTGACATATAATATCCCTCTTCCAACTGGTGTGGTGTAGGGATAAAATTAAATTTTTTAGCTGGATTTATGTCATCAATTGGAAATTCTGATTCAAACTTAGTGTGAAATACATCTTGAGTATACCTTAGAGAGAAATGAAATAGCTATAACATTTCATCGCAAGGCCATACTCTGAAGGAGATGACAGAGAATCTTCCTAATCAAAGTCAACTACCTCAAAGTCAAGGTGTACCAACTTTGATGGGTTATTTAGATCATGCAAGGGCATGAAAAGATCTATGGAAATCATGTTGATGGATGGATGATCTCCTCTGGGTGGTTTATGGGATCTATTGACAATAAGTTGTTGCAAGACTTGTGGAGGTGGTTATGGTGGAAGCGACATGACCAGAGGTGGCTGATGTGGAAGGGGGTGAGCCTACCCCTCCAATGGTAGAATTTATCACTATATGGGATGCGGTAATGGGAACACACACAGATAGAACTCATATTAATCATCCAAAATTATGATCTGTGTGTATTTCCCATATGAACTAGAAGAGTCGATAGGCGCTACTCCGTAATCTAACTCATCATTAGATGTCCATTCATAGAATGTGGAAGGGTATGTGAAATTTTACCTGCTTCATAGGATCAGGTGAAATCATGAGATATATCTTGATCTATCATAGTTTTAGGGAAATAATCCCTCAAAGAATGGACATGATTTGGAGTGGTGTAGGGATCGCGTGCAAGCTCATCCCTATAGTTTAGATTCAGGTGCTCTAAACTATCAATAAGGACATCGAGAAGCACATTCTTGTTGTATTATAAACTAGACTTCTCATATGGCATTTGATATTGTAGCTGGTAAGGAATACGAGTACCTTGCTTGTACAACCCCAAACCATAGTCATGCCAATTTCAAATATGGAGATATATCATGATAAATTCAGGATTGGACATGTAATTAATGTCCTCAAAAAATGGTTATTCATCCTTTTCTTGTTGCTAATATGGTTTTATGTCATATTCAAGACCCCCATAAATGTAGTTTTTTTGGTTAGGAGGTAATCCTAGAGGTACGATGACACCTATGATAAGATGAGGTCAACCCATATTTTGCACTATCTCATTGAAAAGAGTTGTTATGATTTTCCTTAAGCCAATGGTATCTAGATGGACTACAAATTGTGGTGACAAATATGGATGAGACAAAATTGATGCTTGATTTGAATTAATGTTTACCTCACGAGGTGGTTCCTCAACTACTAGACTAGGAATCTCTTCTGTGGAGATTGTATATATGGTTGGAGGGATCTCGTCAATAGGCCTCTTCCCCATGTTCCTCTGTGGAGTATTCAATTATGACGAAGGTATATTTGGAGGTGTCGATGATGAGGATAGTATGAAATAATATTGTGACGAATTAATGGAAGGTGATGGTGAAGGAGTCAAACATTGGCTAGACATATTCGGTTTGAATTCCATATGGGTTGATGGTAAGGTCAACTCAGGGATTTCCTACACCAAGTTGTGGTATTTGAAGGGATCAAGGTCTATAGAGACAACATGTACTTGCCCTTTGTAAGTATACTTCAAACATTGATGAGCTATCGATGGCAAACACTTCATGTCCCTAATCTAGGGTTTGCCCAGCAAGATATTGTAGGCCATTTCACCCTCCAAGATGTGACACAATATTGGTATGGTCTTTTGTTACACCTGAGTAGGTAATACTATGATGGCTGCCATTGAGCATATAGCATCATTAAAAGCTTGGAGGGTATATGTGGATGCAACAATATGGGATCTTGGAAGCCCTAGATGTTTGAGAGCAATCGTGGTGATGATATTGCTATAGGAACCTGTATCAATTATAACTCTCTTATCAGGTGTCTTGTTTACACATGCAATGATGTGTAGGGGAGGATTCACCATATCATTTGGTACTTACTTGAGTCCATGTGCATTGTCGAACATGTCCCATGAAATTGTTAGAGTTCAACTCCTGGGGATGTAGTTCAATTGACTTGAGGATCTCCATGAGAGCTTCTAAATGAGGTGGAGACTATTGAATAAGCTCATAAATAGAGAGCCTAGTTTATGTTGTTCATAATATCTGAGTAAGGTTACTCTTTATTGTGACCACCGAACGAGGTGGAATATTTTGCACTAGAGGTAGCGAAGGCTATGATGTTGAAGGAATATCATTTGAAATTGTAGGTGGTATGACTTGACTTGGGTACCGCTTATTCCTTGTCATGATGATTACCATTCCAATGAACCCTTGTTTAGGAGGTGCCAGATGGACCTCATTCACCTATTGTTCTAGCTTGGCCTAATCCTCATGAGTAGGCAATGGGTCTCTAAAAACACATTTTTATTGATTGTTTTACACAATAGGGTTATCGACCTAAATATCATTCCTAACGATCATGTCTTGTACTAGGTTTTTGAACCTATAGCACATCTACATGTCATACCCATTCTACCTATGGTACTTATAGTATAGGTCTTCACTATATCTCAAGGTATTTGGTACGTTTAGATCTACAGGTCGACTTTCAGGTAGATTAATTGCATTGGTTGCATAGAGGTGCTCAAATAGATAATCCATAGACTCAAAAATAGGCATAAATTATCACTTAAGGTGGTGTTGCTAATTTTGCCCTTTATTTGTTTGATTGTTATTATTGTAGTTTCTAGGTGTGGCATGATATTTGGGCTTCTTAGGTGACATTGGTTGCACATGCCTTGGAATACTGATAGCAACTTGGTTGGCTGTCACCGAATTTAGTTGCATTGGATTGTTCTTGGTGTTCTTAGTCCATTACTTCTTGTAGGGTTTGACAAGTTTCCCCTCTTTAATTTTAATGTCTTTGATTGTTATAGCCTATGCTAGAGCATCTTCAAGATTTGGGTACTTTTAGAATTGCAACAAGAAGGAAATTGGCTTTAGGTAGCTCTTAGCAAACATGCGAGTCAACTCAGTCATGGGGATTAAGTATGGTAGCTTATCAAGAAGCGTTCACAACCTATTACCATAGTTTGTGATTAACATATCATCATATTGTTTTAACCCAGTGAGGTCAGTTAAAGTCACCTTTCATTTAGTGTTAAAGGCAAAGAATTCAAGGAATGCATCTACGAATTGATCAAAGTTGTAGACACTATACTTTGGGAATTGATTGTACCACTCTATGATAGGGCTCAAGAGGATAACAAAAAATGTTCTCAATAGTAAGGCATCATTATCCTGGATACAAAAGTAATGGTTCAAAAATTTTGTGACATGCTCCTGCGCATATTCCTCTCCTTTAAATTTATCCATCTTGGGTATTTTAAAATGCTCTAGATAGGGAGGGGAAGGTACTGACGGGTGAAGCGGTTGATTGCACTGCTGGTGCAAAGTGGGTTTTTGAGACCCAGACCCTAAGGTCTTGTTCTCTATCGATTCCATGTGTTCTATAAATGCTTTGTACCCATCACAGGATTTGATCTCCTCTTATTTATTTTAACCCTACAAGGGAGTGCAAGGAATATCAAGCCTATTGCATGGTGGTTGAACGTCATCCACCCTACCTCCATAAGGTGTTTCAATATATTTTTCTTCTAGATTGTTGAACCAGACTTGATTGTAGTCTACAGGAAGTTTTGGATGATGATGTATCTTTTTAATGTCATACATATACATATACATATACATATACATATATGTATGTATATATGTATATATATATATGAGTTGTTTTAGTGTCATCATGTGTTTTCTTATTGCTTTATTGGATGTATGCAATGTTTATGTTTACTTCATTAATGCTTTTATGGATGCTTATCATGGATGCATGTATTGAATGATATTTTTTATGATATGGATATGCGTTTATGCTTAATGAAATGGATGATTTGTTGATTTGTATGATGAAATATGAATACTATTTGACACACTATGTTAGCATCATAAACTGTATAAAATTCATCGATTCATTTGTAATGTTGTCATGAGACTATGTGATAGATTTTTGAAAGTGTAAACTGATAAAATGTGATAAAATGGTATGGAATGGAATGAATAGCAAGATGTTATAGAATGTCCTTGAGGTTTTCATAAGACTCAAACACTCTAGTCAACAAGTCAAAAGTTATATATTAACCATGCAAGAATTTTTGGCAAGGTATGAATCTGCAAGGATGACAAAGATACTCAATATCCTTGTGTGTGTAGGTGAGTTCATTGTTATGATAACACATAAAGTTATCCCAGTGCCGAACAGGATTGATGTAGCCCATTTGTACTGAATATCACCCTATGAGTATCATGATTTTGGGTTATATAAGTAGTTGGATTATACCACTAGGTAGTATAGGCTACCAAAAGCTAGCTCATCTGCATGCAAACATTGATCTATACAAAAGCATAATGCTAATGTAATAGACATATCATCATGTGTAAGGATACCGCCATTTCTAGGTAGGCTTGATGCCACCTAACCTATAATGAGGATCACCTCATGGTTTATAAAATACTAAGAATTCTAGGCATTCAAATTCATATTCCCTTATTTTCTTTTATTTTTGGATTTCTCTAGGGATTTGCTCATTTTGGTTTGATGAGCAAGGGATTTTGGGAGTGGTGATAACCATTGTTTATTTTGATTTTTGATTTTTTTAGTGGTAAAAACCATTGTTTATTTTGAGGATTTTTGGAAGTGGTGAAAACCACTATTTATTTTGTATTTGGATAGGGAGGAGCTTGTACTTTTGTCAATTCTTAGTATTTTTGAACCATTCGCATAGCGGGATGAGCAAGGTAAACTTTTCAATTAAGGTATCCTGGACCACTTTGTAGGTTTCATCTTTCCTTATGCAAAACTTGGATTTAATGTGAAAATATGTTGGGATTTTGACGTATACAAGGTGTAATAAAAGCAATACTCTACCTTCTAATAAATCCAGCTTTCTATAAAATCTAAAAAGAAAACTAGAGACAGTTGAGTGATCGAAAACCCTAAAGACAACCTAAAAAAATGACTAGGTGAATGGAAACAGACACAAATGTGAGAGGTTGGAAATGTAGATGATAATTGTAATGTAGATGGATGTGAATGATGAATTTTAACAAATTTGACTCTGAAGGATGTCTAGTAGATAGACCTGGGGCTAGACATGTATAAGCAACTCTAAAATTTAAAATGCAATGATGGGTATGCCTAATGCAAGTGATTGTATAATGCAGCAATATGAAATGCAATGTAATACAATATTTGTTATATTTTTGTTGTTTTAATGATGTTTTTGTATTTTGGTTAAAATTTATGCATATACATTTGACCAATGGGCTTATTGGATGACATTGGGGCATTTTGGATGACCAAAGAGTTTATGGATGCATTTGAGGATTTTTGGGTGACCAAAGGGTTTATGGTTACCTTTAGGGCATTTTGGGTGACCAAAGAGTTTATGGATACATTTCAGGCTTTTTGAGTGAAAAAAGTTTTTATGTATACCTTTGGGGCTTTTTGGGTGACCAAAGGATTTATGGATACCTTTGGGGCTTTTGGGTGACCAAAGGGTTTATAGATACCTTTGGGGATTTTGGGGTGTGGTGCTTTAAGCGTGAAAAGGCCGCAAATGAAGGATATTCAAGGGCTCAGGTTTCTCAATTCCTTCAATGTAGGCTAGGAGATAAGTTACAGGTTTGATCTAAGTAGTGATAATGTAAGGACCTAACCAATTTGCTACAAATTTTTCCCATAGATGGGGCGGAAAGTTATAATTTTGTTGGTTCTATTTTAGAACAAGATCACCAACCTAAAAGTCTCTAGGATGGACTTTTATATTATAGGCTCTCTTAAGCCACTCTTGATAAACACATATGTGCTCAATAGCATTAACACATAGTTCATAAAGCAATATTAGTTGATCTAGGTAGGCCTATCATGCGGTGTCATCATCGATGAACTCTTGTATGGATATGCATAATGATGGGATTTCCTACTCTAGGGCTATGACTGCCTCAACACCATACACTAATGAAAATAGAGTTACCCAAGTGGGTGTCCGAATACTAGTGCAGTAGGCCCATAGGGCAAGGGGTAATTGAATATGCCAATCTTTTTTATTATCCTTAACAAAAAAATTTAAAGGGCAATTATTGTTTTATTTGATGCCTCAGCTTATCCGTTGGATTGCAGATAATAAGGCATAGAAAAATTATGCTAGATTTTATATTTGGTTGTTAAAGCTCACACATATTTATTCTTGAAAGGTGGCCTATTATTTGAAATAATTTTGTATGAAATACCAAAAATGACAGATGATATTATGTAACATGAACTCTGCAATGCAGGGTCTAGTTGTAGTGGTAAGAGGAATTGCTTCCAACCATTTTGTGAAATACTATGTGGCCATAATGATGAATATGTAATGGCCTGAGGAAGGGTGTGATATCATCCCAACTAGGTCAAACACCCATTGTGAGAAAGGCCAAACTGATTGAATTGGTTGTAAGGCTAGAGAAGATGCATGTTTCAAATTAGCATGGTGTTGACACTATGCACTTCTTAATATAAGCACAACAATACTACTCTAAAGTTGACCAATAATAGCCCATTTAGAGAATACACTTTGCAATGGCCATGCCACTAAAATGACCACCACAAGTACCATCATGTGCTTGGGTGATTGTCCAAACTGACTCTTGAGGCTCTAAGCAACAAAGGAGGATACCCTCATATCCTCGACGATACAAATTATATCCAAGTAAGACATATTTTTTTGCTTTTTGCTTGAACATCTGTTTGGGGTTATGTAATAGTTTAGAAGGGATATTACCAAGATTTAGGTAATATTTTATTTGAGCAGACCAATCTTGATTTGAAGAAGCCTCGATTGCATGAATCACTTGATTCTTTTGAATTTCATCTCTCACAAATTTTAATTGGAAGAGAACTTGTAAATATAGCATTGTACTTCTATCAAAATGAGTTTGAGGGAATAAGGTCCCCCAAGCGGTGTTATTTAATCAATTGTGAATTTGAGAGAACCGTTCGTGAGAAGGTTCAATTTGAATCATGTGGACTTCTAGCATGGAATGATGCTCCTCACGTTTAGTTACAGAATGCGATAGCATTTTGACTTGAATGGTTGTGATATCATCAAAAGGGTTCTACAAAATTAGAGACCCTAAGGAGGCCATTGTATTTGCAAACTGGTTAGATGATCGAGGGAGTGCCTCAATATCATACCATTCAAACTTTACCATAAGTTTATACACAAGGGCTTTGTAGGCTCGCAAGATTGGACACTTGTGCTAGAATATTTCCTTGACTTGATTCACTATGAGGAAGAAATCACAAAAAATATTGAGCTTAGTTTTTTTCATGGCGATTATCGTTTGAAGGCCCATGATAAGAGCTTCATACTCAAAATACTTTTTGGTGCATGGAAAATTGAATTTGAAATATAGGAGTATTGGAGCCCCTAAGGTTTGAAAAACACAATTCCCATGCCACCCCCTTGCTCGCACTTAGAGCCATCAAAAAATAGAGTCATGTCAGTCTATGAGTTAGGCTCTTTAAGATCAGGTTATTATGACACTTGAAACACTCCATTATTAGGAAGATCTATACTAAGAGGATGATCATCTTGGAGAAGAGCCTCTACAAGTTGATCGACAATGACCTGACCTTTAATTGATTTTTTTTGATGAATTTGAGGTCAAATTCCATCAACAACATAATCCATTTCATTGTATGACTGTTATGGTAAGTACGACTCATCATATATCGCAATGGATTCTCTTTGGATACAACATACATGGTATGATTGAGCATGTAATGACATAGATTTTTGGTGGTGAAAACCATTGCTAAGAAAAACTTCTCAATGTATGCGTATTTCATTTTGTAACTGACCAGGGTGCAGCTAATATAGTAAGTAGCCTATTATTTGTGAAATTTATTCTTCTGGGCTAACATGATGCCCAATGCAAGCTTAGTGGCTGAGATGTATAAATAGAATGGCACTCATGGTTAAGGAGGGGAAAATACTGGTGGTAAAGCCATATAGTTTGATTTTATCAAAGGAAGCTTGATACTTGTCATCCCAATTGAATACAACCCCCTTGTGCAACAATTTGTTCATGGGTTAGCACTTATCTAAAAATTGCACTATGAAGTGCTCGATAGATGTGATATTACCTTGCAAACTACGGAGTTGCTTGATGGTATTAGGGGGAGGTATCTCAAAAATTACCTTGAATTTTTTTGAATCGACTTCGATGCCTCGCTCAGAGACAATGAATCCCAAGATTTTTCTAGATGTGACGCTAAAGACGTAGTTCTTGGGGTTTAGTCTAACGTTGTGTTTGATGAGGTGATTGAGAACTTTGCACAATACATCAAGGTGATGATGGTGCAGTAAATATTTAGCCAATAAGTCATCCATGTAATCTTCCAAAATTGTGTGCATGTAGTCATGGAAGATGTAAGTCATAGCTCACTGGTAAGTAGCACCAATATTTTTTATGCATAAAGGTATGAGCTTATAACAAAATGTTCCCCAAGGCATTGTGAACACTGTTTTGAGTTCATCTTCTGGATTAATACAAATTTTTTTGTATCTAGAAAAATTGTCCATTAGGGATAACATCTTATGGCCTATTATGGTATCTACCTGGGTATCAATATTCAACAATAGGAATTAATCCTTAGGACTCACCTTGTTTATATCATGAAATTTGATGCAAATATGAATCCTCCCATCAGGTTTCTTGATAGAAACCATATTGGAAATCCATGGTGAATAATCTACTGATATAATGAAATTGGCATCTAACAACTTTTGTAGCTTATATTTCACCATTAAGGCTATTTTTGGATGCATTTTGTGCAACTTTTGCTTAACTAGTTTTGCATTTGGGTCAATCACAAGATTATGTGTGATGAGATTTGGATTTAGTCCTGGCATATAATTATAGGACCACACAAAATCTTCCTTCTTCTCTTTGAGAAGGGCTATGAAATTGGCTTGCTCATTAAGGGATAAGCCTTCCCCTAACTTGATTAATTGAATATTTTTAGGATCTATGCCAATATCACTATCCATTGTTGGCTCAATTGACATATGAGATCCCTCTTCCAACTAGTGTGGTGTAGGGATCAAATTAATGTTGTCATCTAGGTTTATGTCATCGATTAGAAATTCTAGTTCAACCTTAGTGTGAAATACATCTTGAGTAGACCTTGGAGAGAAATGAAATGGCTATAATATTTCATTGTAAGTCCAATACTCTGAAGGAGATGACGGAGGATCTCCTTGATAAAATTTGACTACCTCCAAGTCAAGGTGTAGCAGTTTTTATGGGTTATTTAGATCATGCAAGGGCATAAAAATATCAATGAAAACCATATTGATGGATGGATGATCTCCTCTAGGTGGTTTATGGGGTCTATTGACAAAATTTATTGCAATTTTTGTGGAGGTGGTTGTGGTGGAAGTGACATGAGCAAATGTGGTTGATGTGGAATGGGGTGAGCCTACCCCTCCAATGGTAGAAGTTGTCACCAGATGGGATGCGGTAATGGGAACACACATAGATAGAAGTCGTATTCATCATCCAAAGGGATGATCTATGTGTATTCCCAATCTGAACTAGATGAGTCGATAGGCACTACTCCGTAATATAACTCGTCATTAGATGTCCATTCATAGAATGTAGAATGGTATGTGAACTTTCACTTGCTTCATAGGATCAAGTGAAATCATGAGATATCTCTTGATCTATCATAGTTGTAGGGAATTAATCCCCCAAAGAATGGACATGATTGGGATTGGTTTAGGGATCACGTGCAACCTCATCCCTATAGTTCAAACTTGGGTGCTCTAAAATATCAATAAGGACATCAAGAGGCATAGGCTTATTGTGTTCTAAACTAGACTTATCATATGACATTTGATATTACAGTTGGTAAGGAATGTGAGTACCTTAATCGTACAACCCCAAACCATAGCCATGCCAATTACAGATATGGAGATATATCATGGTAAAGTTAGGATTAGACATGTAATTAATATCCTTAGAAAAGGGCTCTTCATACTTTTCTTGTTTTTGATATGGTTCTATGTCATAGTCAAGACCCCCATAAATGAATTTTGTTTGATTAGGAGGTAATCCTAGAGGTACGATGACACCTATGAGAAGATGAGGTCGACCCATGTTTTGCACTATCTCAATGGCAAGATTTTTTGTGATGTTCCTTAAGCTAGTGGCAACTAGGTGGACTGTGACTTGTGATGATAGAGATGGATGAGATAGAAACGATGCTCAAGTTTACTCAAAGTTTACCTCACAAGGTGGTTCCTCATATACAAGACTAGGAATCTCTTCTGTGGAGATGGTAGATATGGTTGGAGGGATCTTGTCAATAGGCCTCTTCCCCATGTTCCTCTATGGAGGATTCAATGATGACAAAGGTATATCTGGAGGTGTCGATGATGAGGATGATATGGAAGAATATGGTGACGGATTAATGGAATGTGATAGTGAAGGAGTCAAAATTTTGCTAGATGTATTTGGTTGGAAGTCCATATGGGTTGATGGTAAGGTCAACTCAGGGATTTGTACCAATTTGTAGTATTTGAAGGGCTCAAGGTTTGTAGAGACAACATGTACTTGCCCTTCGTAAGTATACTTCAAACATTGGTGAGATATCAATGGCACACACTTCATGTTCCTAATCTAGGGTTTGCCCAACAAGATATTGTAGGCCATTTCATCCTCCAAGATGTGACACAATATTGGTATGGTCTTTTGTTCCACATGAATAGGTAACACTATAGTGCCCATCATTGAGCATATAGCATCATTAAATGCTTGGAGGGTATATATGGATGCAAAACTATGGGATGTTGGAAGCCCTAGATATTTGAGAGCAATCATGGTGATGATATTTTTGGAGGAACTAGTATCAATAAAAACTCTCTTATTAGGTGTCTCTTTTACACATGCAATGATGTGTAGGGGAGAATCCACCATATCATTTGGTACTGACTTGAGTCCATGTGCATTGTCGAACATGTCCCATGAAATTGTTAAAGGAGTTTGACTCCTGGGGATGCAGTTCAATTGACTTGAGGATCTCCATGAGAGCTTCTCAATGAGGTAGAGACTATTGAATAAGCTCATAAATAGATATCCTAGTTGATGTTGTTCATAAGATCTGAGCAAGGTTACTCTTTATTATGACCACCGAATGAGGTGTAATATTTTGAACTTGAGGTGGTGGAGGCTATGATGTTGAAGGAATATCATTTGAAATCGTAGGTGGTACGACTTGATTTGGGTACCTCTTATTCCCTGTCATGATGATGACCATTCCAATGAACCCTTGTTTAGGGGTTCCAGATGGACATTATTCACCTGTTGTGCTAGCTTGGCCTGCTCCTCGTGAGTACGCAACGGGTATTTAAAAATACCTATTTATTGATTTTTTTACACAATAGGGTTATCAACCTGAATATCATTCCTATCGATCATGTCCTGTACTAGGTGTTTGAACCTGTATTACATCTACATGTCATACCCATTCTACCTATGGTACTTACATTATAGGTATTCATGATATCTCAGGGGCTTTGGTGCGTTCGGATCTACATGTCGACTTTTAGGTAGATTAATTGACTTGGCTGCATAGAGGTGCTCCAATAGATAGTCCATGGACTCAATAATGGATGTAAATTATCATTTAGGATGACGTTGCTAATTTTGCCCTTTATTTGTTTGATTGTTGTTGTTTTAGTTTCTATATGTGGCATGATAGTTGGGATTCTGAGGTGACATTGGTTGCACATGCCCTAGAATACTAATACCAACTTGGTTTACTATCACCGAATTTAGTTGTGCTGGATTTTTCTTGGTGTTCTTAGTCCATTCCTTCTTATAGGGTTTTGCAAGTTTCCCCTCTTGAATTTTAATGTCTTCGATTTTTTAGAGCATATTCAAGAGTTGGGTACTTTTAGAGTTGCAACAACAAGAAAATTAGCTTTAGGTAGCTCTTAGCAAACATGCAAGTCAACTCAGTCATGGGGAGTAAGTATGATAGCTTAGCAAGAAGCGTTCACCACCTGTTACCATAGTTTGTGATTGACTTGTCATCATATTATTTTAACCATATGAGGTTAGTTAAATTCACCTTTCACTTAGTGTTAAAAGCGAAGCATTCCAAGAATGCATATTCGAATTACTCAAAGTTATAGATACTATACTTTGGGAGTTGATTGTACCACTCTATGGTAGGCTCGAGAGGGTAAGAAAAAATGTTATCAATAGTAAGGCATCATTCTCATAGATACAAAATTAATGGTTCAAAAATTTGGTGGCATGCTCCTACGCATCTTCCTCTCCTTTAACTTTATCTAGCTTGGGCATTTTGAAATGCTTTGAATAGGGATGGGAAGGTACTTATGGGTGAAGCGGTTGACTACATAGCTGGCGCAGATTGGGTTTTTGAGACCCAGAACCTGAGGTCTTGTTCTCTATTGATTCCATGTGTTCTATAAATGCTTTGTACACATCACAAGATTTTATCTCCTCTTCTTTATTTTGAACCTACGAGGGAGGGCAAGGAATATCAAGCCTATTGCATGGTGGTTGAACGTCATCCACCCTATCTCCATAAGGTGCTTCAAGATATTTTTCTTCTAGTTCAAACTTAGAGTAGGCCCCGTAAGGTGTCTCTTGAATTGACCTATAAGGTGGGGTAAGCGCCTGTGGATGGTGATCTATGTTTGTCTTGGGAGGAAAGTCTTTATTAGGCGTAGGAGGTTGAGGAGGCAACATTTGGTTAGGCTTGGTGGGCCTATCTTGATTAAAAGTAGGTTGTCTTTGATGAACCTCCTATCTATGGGTACTTAGGGTAGGGACCCTATCATGTAAGGTCTTTTAAAATAAATCATTGGTTTGTTGTTCAATTATTTTCTTTTCTAATTGATGTTGGTGGTCCAAGAATTCTTTATCCCACCTTAGCTGATTGAATTGCACTTTGTAGTTAGCATATCTCTTGACCACTTGATTTATTTGTTCTATCGTTTGGGGCCTATGGGCCCTAGCAGTATCATCATGGGGTCTATCTTGTTTAGGATGGTCTAAAATATTGACTATAAGCTTCTCTTGATCGAGGGAAGTCATGTTCACTTGAGGTTCAGTCCTAAACAAGTGTTATTTGTACTCAGTTGGTGCTGAGGCACATCATGCTTGCGCATCATAATGGACCTGAGGATAATCAAAGATTTCCTCATGCCTTCCTTCATTGATGAGGAAGGGAAGAGCTGAATTTACTCACCTCGAGAAATGAGTATCATACTCATCTTGGTACTTAGGTTGTTGTAACCTATTAGGGTGGTTTAAGGGCATAGTTTTATCATCTAGCTCTTCCTAGTGTGTACTCTTTATCTTGCCCATAGGTGAGTGTGGTATACCTAGGAGGCACATGAATGTGTGGTATTGCTCTATGTGTTATCACCTCAACATGCAATTTTTTTTCTTGAAATAAGGCATGTGAAGCATCTGAATAGGGGAGGTATATTCCCTGATTGGGACCAAAACCTGTGGTGTGTCCCATGTGGGGGTTCCTTGTAGGTGAAGTTCCTAACTAGATATTCTATAACTTGGGCAAGTAGGAGGTCATAAAGGAGGTATGAACATCTCCTTAGGGCTAAATCGAAGATGACTTGTGTGTCCTTTCCTACTCTATGTAGTGTTCGTACTTGAATGGGCTTGGTTGTGGGTGCACACCATAGCTACTTCCTACCAAATATTACGTTATTATCTCCTTTACAAGTTTTAATGATGCAACACACAAGAATGGAAACACGCAATAAGACAAGTGTTTATCTCTTTTAAATATTTATGTGTGTTCCCTAAAATTGTTTTGTGTGTTTTGATTTGTTGTTTTCAAGGAGACCTTTTGTCACATGTTTTGCTTTTGTTGGATGATATTCTTATGCTAAAGGGTTTTTGTCTATATACTCGTAGCTCGACAATCGATAATAAAAGTCTGATCACATGTAGCAACCAAAGCATGGATATGAAGCCCATAACAAAAGTACGGAGATGAACATATCCTACCAGTACTCAGCCATATTGACCGTGGGTAGCAATACACCATTCGAGGAGGAATGCATGCTATTTTCCATGGCTAAGACAATTATTGGAGCTAGTCTTGGCCACTAAAATAGGGTTTGTATCAATCATTCAAGCCAACTAATGGAGATGAAGCCCATCATCGTTGGTATCTATTAGTGGTTGGGGATGATGTCCAACTCACAAATGTTAAAATACGATGTGGTGTGTGGTTCATTTTATACTTTAAAAAAGTAAAACAATAGAGCACTCAATGAGCTTTCACTAAGTGCAAAAATTGATATTTCACTTTCAAAAGTATTAAATAGAAATTGAACCTATAAAATGCATGCACTAAATGGCAAGCTACCCATTAGGTAGATCACAAGCATTTAAACCACACATATGCATTCCTACTGGATTCTTTCTTTATTTTTCTTATTTTTATTGTTTTTGCGATTAAATAAAAGTGAAATCTACTTTTCAAGCAAACAAATGGAGAAATAAAAACCAAATTTAAGCTTTTTTTAATAGTAAAAATATAAATTAAAGGTGCAATTACTCACCTTGAAAGCCTAAGAAGTTGTTTCTAGAATTCTGAGTTGTAGACCCTCTGTTTTATGGTCATCCAAGGGTGGGACGGATGCAAATTTGGGGTCATCCCTAGGTGTTCCAATTAGGGAATCAGGGGCCATTTCGGACCAGAACGACCAAAACCTGCAATATTTTAAAAGCAAAAATAGGGTCAAAACTTAGCTAAATCAAATGAAACAGGGTTCCCACCATGATCGCCACTATAGAGTGGAAAAAATGAAGCACCTAACAATTATAAATGAAATGTATCTATTGCTCTATTGCTTATTTTTCTTTTAAGTAAGCATGAAAAGACAAATAAGTAAAATAAATGGGGGTCCTCTTTGTATTGTTTTATTTGTTACATTCATGGTTACAAAACATCCCATTTATGGCTCTGAATTGATACAATTATTACATATGTGCCAAAGGAGTAAATTCTTTTAGAAACTAAGGTGCTCTCCAACGTCTTCCTCGCACTCACGATTGAAGAGAACGGGATTTTGATACTGCCATGATGTTCTATCAATGTTCTAACTTGTTGCTCCTTCCTTGTGTACTGTGATACCTAAATCTACACACAAACAAGCTAGATTTATTAAAAACATGTGCGGATTGAAAGGCAATCAAAGAGATGTATGCGATAATTATCTTGAAAGAGGAAATGGATAATAAATGATTCAAAACTATTTTGGATGCTATCAAAACTTAGGATCATGCATATAATGTACTCTAGAAATGATCTAATAAAGAATAGAAAGTAAATTGCACACAGATTTATGGTCATCCCAGGGTGTGCCATTCAGGACTACAAAACAAGAAATACATAATAACCAATGCAAAACAAATCAAATCAAAATTGCACCAAAATTTGACAAAAGGTATAAAATATAATCTAGAATTGATCTATGCAAAAATAGAAAAGAAATTTTTCTCCAATTTGTGGTTGTCCCTGGGTGAGCCATTTAGGATTTTCACAAATTGGGGGTCGTCCTGGGGTGGGACAACCACCAAATATAGTGGTTTTTGCCACCAATTCCTTTGGGATTTGGTCTAAGATACTCCTAGGAATGTTTTCATCAAATTTTGGGATTTGATTCACTCAAATGGGTCAGTTTTGTAAATGGATTTCATGCTTTAGAATCACTTGAAAAACTTCTTGGCTTGATGGAGATCTCAATGGAAAACGCACAACACATTGGGGATAAATATTGAAAGCACTTTGTGGTGAAATATTGCAAATACTACTCTCTAAAATTGCATGGAATGAGTCCACTTTATAGTCCAAGGGGGCCTATGGTCAAATGGGTATGTGAGGCCATGCGAGGTAGATGCTGTCATTTATCCAAGCCTTGTCATACGTTGGAGGGGGAATGAATCTCTATTTTAGGCCTCCAATTTGCAACTTGTCCTGATAGTTATACACCCTCATACTGACATGCTTGAATGGGAGGGGTGAATGGTATATTTTGGGTCCCATTTGTCCCAAATTTCACTTTTTAAGGGTCCAAGGCCATGGCCATCCCACACAGGGACGATTACTGGTGGTTGTCCTTGGGTGGGACAACCATGAACTATGGTCATCCTAGGGTGGGATGGCCATGCCTACATGGCCCAAAAATTTCCAAAAGTTGGGTAGAACCTCCCAAAAGTGGCTAGGACCACTATTTAACCTTCGAGGGTTGCCCAAGGGGGTCATATGGTATCAATTAGAACGTGTCTTAGCAATATAATCGGATGGACATGATTTTAGTATCTACACAAGGTCTTGAATTTTCATAATTATCTCTTGTATGTTCCATGGAGCCTTTTCTTTCCTCAAAATTACATTTATTACTATTAGTGAATAAATTTACATCCATACTTTGTTCCATTTAATTTGTATATATATTTTTAACCCTTCCAAAGCTACAAAAGCTTTAGCTTCATTATTTGTCATAAATCTACTATTGAAAGTGTAATGAGGTAAAATATCTCCCCTATTATTTATAATTCTTCTTGCTCCTACTATTCTTATATTTCCTTTAGATACTCCATCAAAATTGAATTTGACCAATTCCACTTCTGATAGTTTAAACATTATATTTTTTAGCCTTCTTTTTATTTCTCCTATATCCAACATCATAATTATATTTGATGACTTGACCCCATCTATCAAAGCTCTTTGCTTCAAGAGTAGGGATTGGTTGAGTTGATAGGATTGGTTTAGATTGCTTTATGGCTAAATAAATCTTCCTTTTTATTACCTCTAAACTACTTTCATTTTCTTTAAATACTTTTCTATTTCTTTCCATCCATATACTTCAAATTATTGTATCTTTTGATATATCCCATATTTTCTATAAAGCCTCACTTTTAAAAGTGATCTATCATTCATCACAATGCATTTACGAAACATATTAAGAATCCATTGCCATAGTTTCTAGACTATTGAGCAATGTCCCAAGAGATGATCTATACTCTCCACCTTCTTTTTAAATAAAATACGTTATGAAGGGCCATGAAAACCCCTTTTTATAAGGTTTTCCTATGATAAAATTCTTCTATGACCTACTAGCCAAACAAACATTTTGACTTTAGGAGTTCTTGGGCTATCTCAAATATCTTTACATATTCTTGCTATATTCCTATTATATTGGTGCTTTAGTTTATATCTAATTCTTGTTGTGTATTCTCCTAAGTTATTCAAATCCCAAATTAACTTATCCTTGACATCCCTTAGAATAATCACAATTGTTATCTTTCTACTCAACTACATCCTAGCATAAATGCTTTGTATACTTGTAAAAAATTATTCTTTCCATTTGTATCTTCCTTTATAATCCTTTTACATAATTTTTGAAACCTTCTTACCATATTTATCTTAAAGTAATATCATCCACGGTTCCAAAATTGGATCTATATTGAGTGATTTTTAATCACACCAAGTATCCATCCTCTAGTTTCCACCACCCATATTAGACCTTTAATCACTAGATATATTGATTTTTTTAAACATTTCCATAGTGTAGAACCATTTGGTAGTGATAAAGAAGTTAATATTAAGCTTGATTCATTGGTCTTAATGTGCTTAGAATAATTCTTTCCCATTGTCTTTGACTCTCTTTGTACAATATACAAATTAGTTTTCCCCTAAGAGATAAGTTTGCATTTGTAATTAATCTTAAACCAAGACCCCCCTTAGTTTTATCATCACAAGCCTTGATCCATTTCACCAAAGAAAAATTTCTTTTATCATGTAATCCTGACCATAAAAATGACTGCATAATATAGATTAAACTTTTTTCTATCGATTTTGGCATAGTATACAAGGACATATAATACATTGAAATGGATTATAAGATTGATTTATTTAGCTACACTCTTCTTGATAATGATAACCATCTAAATTTTTATGTTGGTAGTTTATTTTAAAATTTACTTATAACTATATTCCACTTTACTTATAATTGGATCCCATAATTCTACCCTCATTTCTCCCACAAATAAGGGCATCCCTAGACAAGTTGTTAGCAAATTTACCTCTTACATTTGAAGTAACCTATAAATATCTATTTTGTTTCTAGTTGGAGTATCTAGGAAGTAAATTTTTTATTTTGTCCTATTAAATTTTTACCCTAATGCTCTTTCATATTCCTTTCATAAGTTATTCAAATCCATGGTCTCATTTATCCCTAGCTTGCTAAAAAGGGTAGCATCATATACAAAATATTGATGGATAATGTTGTTAATGTTATTACTAGCCTTAAGACAACTTATTGGCCCATTGTCATTAGCTTTCTTTAAGTTCTTACCCAATACATCCATCATATTGAAGAACAAATATGGTGATAGGTACAACCATAATAGAGAGAAGCATTATGTTCTTAGGGAACTTAGTTTCTTCTTAGGCAAGGACATGTATCTCCTAAAGGAATAAAATAGTTTTAGTGCAAAGGCCCTTATTCCTCATTGGGATAGAGTTGTAATTGTAATAATGGATTATTTTACTCTCAACACTTCTAATGACATTGTTTATAGTTTCCACGTTATGTTATTGAACCACATGAGAAGGGACATAAGGATGAATATTCTAGCATTCATTTTTTAATCATTGCAGAAGTCCATGATGGACATGCAAGGTGATAGAGGATTGGATCCAATCCATAAGGATCTAGCGTTATTGGTGTTCAAGTATATAATTAAATAAAGGGGTATGCTAGCTATAGATATCATTAAGTCTATTGAATCTCAACCTATCCCAGTGCCCATCATCTCTAACATGGAGTCCTCATAGTCCAATGAATGGAGGGAATCTGATGATGATGAGGAACCTTTATTTTTTTTCCAAAGGTGTAGGGAATAGTAGAAAGATCAAAGGTATCATTGTTTCTCCAAATGGGGTGAGAGGAAGAAACTCTAGTCAGTCCAATAGATCGAGCTCAAAGTCCTTAGAGTTTGACAACTTCAAGAGCCATCCCCTTGATTCTCCAAAGGTGATGAAGAATAGCAGGTGGTTGAGGGGTATTTTGGTGTCTACCAAAGGTGTGAGGGGTGGAAAAGTAAGGCAAACCAAATAGCTTTCGGAAAGTAAAATTAAAAAATAGGATCTATGAGTCATTTTAGTCCCCAATATAATTTGGAAGACTTGAACCACACTAAGAAAAAATAAACATTTATGGAGAAGGTTAGTCGTTCCTCACCCATTGATGGAGGTCAAGACAAATTATCTAGAAGATCAAATTTATGGACAAATAACGCTCAATATTAGGCACTCTAAAGGTAGTTATGGAGTTCACAAAAGAGGTGAATCATTTAGTTGGTAATATTCTGGTGGAATCGAAGGCTTACCCATGTAGGAGTTGTTTTCTTGTCATCGAGTGCTCTCAAAGACCTTAAATGATTGGTCATTGGGCCTTTTATTTTCATTCGTCCTATCCATATTAGCATTGGCAGTCGATTTCGGATCCTAGGATAGGGTTACGGGATGGTGGGATCTCATTTTTGGGTTTAATTTATTGTTGATTTTTAGATTTTTTGGTCTTGTGTGTGGATATTATGGTCGAGATAGATCTACCTGGAGCATAGTTGAGCCAAGTGCAATAGTTAAAATAGTAACTAAAAAGTTGATTTCTAGAACCAAAAAAAATGAAAGGAGGTTTCCTGCCTAGGGAAACCTTCACCAACAAGATAAACCAAAGACACTACATGAGCAATTCAAAAATTTGAAACGTGGTTTCTTGTCCAAGGAAACCTTCACCAACAAGCTGAACCAAAGAAACTAAACCAGTAGTTCAAAATTTAAAAAGAGGTTTCTCGCCTAGGAAAACCTTCACTAGCAAGTTGGACTAGAGAAACTACACCAGTAGTTCAAAAATTTGAAAAATATTTCCCACCCAGGAAAAATTTCACCAGTAAGTTGAATCAAAATAAAAAAAATAAAACAAATGGGCTAGCTGCAAAGGATGTCCCAAAAATTAGTGAACCACCAACATAACTCCACCACTCATCAGAACCCCTACAAACACCTAACCAGGAAACCAAACCTAGAACTCCTCCTCTACAAACATCATGGAAGCACTAGGTCCCCTTCAAGACAACATAAATCTATACAGAATAGAGTTAAAAGGAACATAATCCTCATAATATGAAATAGATACCCTCAACTCCCAAAGGTATGCCTAGGAAGCCAACACTGAAACCCCTCTACTATGGCCAACCTGAAACTAGGAGATATCTCCCCTTATGAGACAAAAAAATTATAGAGAAAGACTCATCGAATCTCCCTCAACATATGGGCAAAGGACCAAGGCTATCTTACCAAGAGGTGACCTTAGAAACCCCTCCTCCATGGCTATTGTGGAAGCCCATAATCTCCCTTCCAATAATAAGAAAAACACAAAGAAAAGGGTCCATCAAAATGCCTCTCAAATAGACTGCATAGGATCAAACAACACCTTTGCACTACTCCCTAACTATGAGGCCTTCCAAAAAACCCTTTCTCCATGTCATGAAAGTGCTTGGTCTATCCCAAAAGACAAACCATAACCTTGGAGAAGAAACCTAATGGACCATATTTTACATCATACAAGTAGATGATGAGTCGATCACCAAAGAGGTGCTACTAATCTGCATCAATAGGACCATGCTCAATAGCCCATCCAACACCAACAGAGTGAAACAAAATGGAGGAAATCCACCTAGAAATTATTAGGACTAGAGCAACGGAGGAAGCAATAAATTTACAACAATGGCCTCTCACCTAGAGAGGGAGACCTCCCACCTCCCTCCTCCATCAACTTTTACATTGTAAAGAAACCTCAAGAGCCACTATTAGGTGGTCGACAATGTCGTCCTATCCAAGTATACCACTATCTAGAGGGAAGCCCAAAGAGATTTTTTTGTGTCCCCCTTCACATCATAGAGGTTCAAACCATGGACCTCTCGTTCAACGGGGCTAGGCTCACCTTCTCCACTTGCACTACAAAAGAAACCATGGTCATGATATACTTGTTCTAATCATATACAACCAATTATTATATAGATAGATAAATAGTCAAATAGATTATATTAGATATAGACATGTTATAATATTAAATTATTTTTATATCAAATAGTAAAAATGTAGATTTTTTTTTGATTGGTTGAAAGGGTTTTGAAAGGATCCCTGAACCTTGTACAACAAAGAAAAAAAACTAGCTAGAAAATGCCCTGAAGGGGGCGAAAGGGGAACAAATCGAAAGGAGAGACCCGAGATACAGTTGGAAAAGCCCCTCGCAACAGAGATAACAGAGACCAGCAAATAATGTTACCACCTTGAGAGACAAAACCGAATACTCCCAAGGGAAGAATAGCAATCGCCAGGAAACAAAAATACCAAACATAAAAAAAAACCACACAGATACAGCTTGCTCCGAAGAGGTTTCCTCTGTGTCAACCCATCGCCCTGACTAATAGGTGGGAGTTAGCCCATCTTACATTGTACACACATTTGAGTTGGTGGTTTCAGTTCTAAGGCTGAAAGAGAACGAGTTCCTCTAAACTTGAATATTTATTTCTGACACTCCTTTGTTGGCCAACCAGTCAGCCACTTTATTCCCCTCTCTGTACTGATGTTGAATCACAAGGTGGACATACTTATTTATGAGGTATTTACATTCTTGAATTAACAAAGTCAAAGACCATGGAGGAGAAGTCGTGCCCTTGAGGCAGTTAATGATATGAAGAGAGTCACCCTCGATAATAAGTTGCTAGATATCCATATCTTCAATGAGGAGGAGGCTCTGATATAACGCTCTGGCTTCAGCCATATTATTGGTTTGGACTCCTAAATTCTTTGCGAAGGCCAACTTGATTTTTCCCAGGTGATTTCTTAGGATGCCTCCCCCATCTGTGGCTCTAGGGTTACCCTTCGCTGCCTCATCAAAGTTAATTTTTAGCCATACTGGAGGAGGCAGACTCCACTTGATAGCATACCTATCAACAGAATTAAGAGGTGTATGAACAATGTTAGAAATATTAAATCTGCGGGCTAGAGTAGTTTCTATGCCAGGGGGGAGGTTCCAGAGAGGATACAAGAGAGTCATTCTCTTCTTCTAGGGATAATATTTTGGTGTTAAGTCTTCGTATATCACTAGTTTGGTTATTGAAAATTCTAGCATTCCTTTCCTAACACATTTTCCAGAGGTAATTATGGAGGCAAGATTGCCATAGAAACTTTAGTTGGATATTTTTGAAAGGTTATGACCATTGAGTGAGAAGGAGTTGCTCGGTAGGAAGATGAATAGTGGAGATGCAGAATTCTTGCTAGAGTTGGTTTAGGACACCTAAAGAAAACGAGCACTCCAAGAATAGGTGGAGGATGGATTCCTAGGCTTTTTTGCATATAACACATCGGTTAGGAATAATCAAGCCTCTAGAAAGCAGGTTGTCAATAGTGAGGATTTTGTTCTAGGAGGCCAGCCAGCAGAAAAATTTTACCTTCGGAATGATTTTCCTCACCCATACCTAGTTTGTTAAGTTCCATTTTTCAATCTGAGGTTCTTGGCTATAGTAGGTAGATTTTATGGTGAAATTAGCAGATTCATAGAGACTCCAGACCAGGGAATCTGGGATTTGAGAGTTCGAAAGGGTGCACACCCTGAGCAGATTTTGTAGCTGATAGGAGGCTTCAGTGATGTGATTGGACCCATTGAAGGTGAGGGTTTTCCATTAATATATGGAGGAACCTTGATTGATGAAATGAGTAACTTTTTCTCCAAAGAGGGCCTTTGTGATAGGCTTGAGCACTATGAGGATCAGGTCTTGGTTGAGGGGTTTGCAGCACAGCTAGGGGTCATCCCAAAATTTGATAGTAGTCCTGATCCCCAAACGCCACCTCATGCCTTCGGATATGATGTCTCTGGTTTGGATCAAACCATTCAAGAAATGAGATCCAATGGGATAATATGGTCTCCCATGCAAGCCACATGTTGGAGATACTTTGCTCTGATGACATCGATCCAGATGACTTGGTCATTGGTGATGAGTCTCCATGCCTGCTTGGCTATGAGGGCCATATTCATTTTGCTGATTCTCCTAAAACCTAGATCGCCATGTTCTTTCTTTGAGCACACTTTTTCCCAGCACACTTTTTCCCATGCCACCAAGAAAAATTATTTTTATTTTCATTACCTACCCACATAAACTTACGATGAATTTATTATATTTTGTGGTAAAAAAATCTTGGGGCTTTGAATATGGATAAGAAGAACACAAGAATGCTTTGCAAGTAAGCTTGTACCAAAGTGGCTTTGGCAGCCTCACTAAGCAACGAGCTCTTCCACCTGACCATTTTCTTGTTAAGGCATTCAAGGATGTTGTCCCATAAGGTTGGGGAGGTTCTGCCATGGAATAGAGGTAATCCTAGGTACGATGTGGGGAGGTTGGCAATATTACACCCAATAATTGCTACCATTATGTTATGTCTAGTAAAATGGGGGTGTTCAAGAAAAACAACTTGCTTTTGATATAGTTGACTTTTTGTCCTATAGCCTTTTCATAATAGTTGAGGATGATTTTTATAATTTTTGCTTTCGGGACAAAGGAGTATGAGGACAAGATAGTGTCATCAACAAACTTTTGATGCGTGATGGCTCTGAATCCTAAGGCAGGTTTAATTCTAGAGATGAAACCTCTGTTGCAGGCAGCAGTGAGAGATCTTCCCAAGGTTTTAGCCAAAATTATGAACAAAAAAGGGGATAAAGTATCCCCTTTTCTGATTCCTTTGGTGCTTTGGAAGAAATCTACAAGAGAGTCGTTAATCATAATAGAGAACCAAGCAGTGGAGACACATTCTCTTACCATTTGAATCCACTCCTTGTGGAAGCCAAATTTATCGAGGACCTCGAATAGGAAGTTCCAAGAAACCCGATCGAAAGCTTTGTTCATATCGATCTTGAGGAACATGATGGGCTTCTTGTTTTTGGCTACAGAGTGGGTCAGTTCATGGACCATTATGACCCCATCAGTGATGAATCTGCCTTTGATCGAGCTACCTTGGCAATGGTCTATGATGGAGGGAAGGATCAACTTTAATATGTTCGCCATCACTTTGGTGGTGAGTTTGTATATAACACTGCATATATTGATCGACTTGTAGTTCGAGAGGGTTTTGCAGTTGTTAGATTTGGGCACCAAAATAATGAATGTTGAGTTTACCTGTTTTGGTATTTTATTGGCTCTCTAAAATAATTGGACAGCTTCAGTGACATCTTTGCCAACAATTTCCCAGAAGTGCTGGAAAAAGCGAGGAGATAATTCCTCAGGCCCGGGGGCCTTGTCAGGTTCCATCGAAAACAAAGCTTCTTTGATTTCTTCTTCTGTAAACCTGTTTATCAATATTTTATTGGAGGTATTGGTTACCATATTGGGGATGTTTTGAAGTAGCTGACTTGAGATGTGTGGGGGGCACTGCAGAGTAGGGCCTAGGACCTCTTGAAAGTGTCTCATGGCTTCCTTCCTAATTTATTGGATGTCAAAAACTTTAGAGCCATCCTCCTTTGTTAATTCATTTATTTTATTAGTGCCTTTGTGTCTCATAGTGGAGGCATGAAAGTATTTCGTATTGGTATCTCCTTCTTTCAGCCACAGGTCCCTAGACTTTTATCTCCAGAAATATTCCTCCTTTTCCAAAGTGTTGTGGAAGTTAGAAAGGAGGACCTTCTCTTCCTGAGAAGTCTTGGATCTTTGGTCTCCATCTTAGATCAACTTTTCAACTCTGCCCAACTCCTCCATCAAGAGTTTTTTTTCCCATAATAGATTGCCAAAGACCTCCCTATTCCAAGTTTTCAGCTTAAACTTGACAGCTTTGAGTTTTAAGAACATATTTGTGAGGGGGTTGCTTTGAAAGTCCTGCTACCACCATTTTGAAATGCGAATTGAAATATCTGGGTGGTTTAACCACATATTTTCAAACCTAAAGAGAGTTTTGAGCACTTGTTGGGGGCGAGAGCAGTCTAGGACTATAAGATTGTGATCAGACCCTATTTTAGGGTGCCCACAGAGTCTGGTGTCTCCAAGAAATGGAATGAGTTCTTTTGACATTAGAAATATGTCCAGACGAATTTGAATGAGTTGGTTTTCAGGGCATCTATTGCTCCATGTGTAGTTATACCCTTGGAGTGAGACATCCATTAGCTCATAATTAGTGTTAATATATTAAATGAAATATGACAAAATAGATTTGAATATTGTGTCACTCTTAGACCTCCTATAAATCCAAAAAATACTTTGGATGCTTGGGATAACTCAACGCGTGCTATTAAATTATAGTAAGATTCAAAATATTGATGTGGGGGGAGGGATATATGTTAATCCTTTATTGATAAGTTTAGTTGTCATAGATGTCAAGGATGGGTCATAGAGGTTTCTTGCACTAACATAATCCAATATATATATATATATATATATATATATATATATATATATATAAGAGTAAGGTAAAAACATTTAAGATGTGTGAGGATCCTCTCTTATGCCTCCCCTATTGTTTGGTTCTCTATTTTGGTAGATCCAGGGTCTTGCCCTATTTTGGTTAATTCTTTAAATTTCCTCCATTCCATTTTTGGGAGTTTGTCCCACTGGCTCCTCTCTCTAAAGGCCTTCTCTTATTGTAAAATTTTTGGGAATATTTTCAAAACCCTTCTTCTACCAAAACTATTTATTAATTAAGTGTAAAACATATATAAGTTTTAATAAGATCTTTCTCAACTTATTATAAAATTTATCTCCTTTTTTAAAAGATTCAAAAATATTTTTTCATATTTATTGACGACTACATCTAAAATAAAAAATAAAGTTATTATTAATCCTTATGCTTTCCTTCGCATAAAAACTTATAACTGATTTAAAATATCATAGAATAAATCTAAATGAGATATAATTGCATAAATATATCTTCAATTTTTATTTTTTTAATTTAAGTAATGTGAAGTATATCTTATGATACAACTAGGGACCACATTCCCTCAGGCATAGCAATAGAATACTTTTCTTCCCATGATTTTAAATGATGTCATCAAAATGAAATATCAATAATTTATTGTTGTGGTATCATCAAGGACAACTTTAATTTTAATTTAAACAAAAACATTAAAAATAATAAATAATATTTTGAATTATTAAATATATATTTATAATTTATATAAACATCCATAATATTATTATTTCTTTGTCTATATATAGACTATTTTTTAAGAACCATTTTTATATCGGAAGCTGAATAGCTTTGTACATCCTTATATTTGAATTGACAATTATAATTACATTTTTTTAGACTATTTTTAAGAACCATTTTTATATCCGAAGCTGAATAGCTTTGCACATCCTTATATTTTAATTGACAATTATAATTACATTTTTTTAATATTTTTTATACACCACAATGTAAGTGGCGTCCTTATCCGTAGATCCCACACTCACGGGAATAATTACATACTAGTTTTTAAAAACCATATTTATATTTAAAGCCGAATAGGTTTATACATCCTTGGATTGACACTTATAATTATAATGAAATATTTTTATAAAAATGTTGTTGTATGTATACTTATTAATAATTCAGATATATTGAATACAACGTCAGTATACTTTTAAGATTTTTTCGATGACCTTATATTTAATGATAAATGCAATTATATACAAAGTTTATTCATAATAACTATGACACCATTTTACTCACATTTGAATGAAACTCATTAATAATTATCTTTAGATTAATATTTCAATAAAAAATTTAAAACTTTAAAATTTTATTCATTATAAATAAGACACCATTTTACTCGCATTTGGATGAAACCAATTAAATAATAGCCTTTACTTTCATATTTCAACCATACATTTAATTTTTTTTTATGTTTTAGTTGAAAAACAAATTTATAATTTAATATTATGTAAAAGATAAGATAAAATACAAAATGAAATAAAATAGCTACAAGGTCAAATTTGGTTAAAAAAAAAAAATTAAGATACATTAAACACTTTTTAATAGATTCCAAACCAAAAGCTTTACCGACAATTTGAAGAAAAATCTGCTTGTTGTAATCTTTATGTTTTATGCTGCCATTATTAAACATAAAATCTGCTTGCTGTAATCTTTATGTTTTATGCTGCCATTATTAAACATCCTTTTTAAAATGGCGACAAACTTATTTAGATAATCATGAATATTCTTACATTTTAGTGATTTAAATAATAAATATTCTTACAATTCATGTGATGTTTAATTGTATAAAAATAAAGGAGGTGTCTTCTCATAAATATTCATGTCTGCACTACAATCATCATGTTTGTAGCCTCTTTTTTGTACGTTTGCATGCTTGTAAAATTCATTGCTTAAATATGAAACATTAGCCCTGCGTGCACTCATTCATTTCTGTGCTTTAGTAAATGTGTTACAACCAAGCACCATGACCATCATATCATTACTTTTTATCTTGTCCGCAGGTTATGAGAAAACACCAACCATTCATTAGGGTTTATAAAATGGACTTCTTTATTAAGAACGGTTCATGTTTTACTCAATCGAGTAACCGTTAACAGCGTACTCTTTTATCTTTTTCAAGACGTAGACGTCCTTCAGGGTTTTGTTTATTTCCCCTGTGATAATCTTCTCTTACTTGCATTTTGCGTTGTATCTCTTTGAAGACATAGACGTGCTTTCTTTCATTCGCAATTTTGTTTTTTCCTCTTTTGATAATCTCCTCTTACTTTTTTTAAATTTTAGCATTTAAGTTGTGACAAGAAACAAAATTGTCGGGAATAGTTTTATTGTACTGTTGTCAATTCTTATTTTTCTCTATACACATACACACGTTATAATAGATTATAGTATTTACGTTCTAATAGATTAAGATATTTATAGTTTTTTTTAAGCTAGAAGTTATATATACAGTTTATTAAAGATATAATTAATTGTCAAGGATGCCACTTGCATTATCGGAGGTGATGTCGGAGGTGATGTGACCCGAGTTCAATCCCCACGACGGATATGTATATGTATAAAAAATAGTTACTCAATAAAAAAAATATAATTAATTGTATTTATTAAAATATAATATATAAATTTTAAAATTTTAATAATTAAAAATTTTAAAACCCTAAATAAAATTTTAAAATTTAAAACTTATAAAACTTAAATTATATCTGATGATAATAAAGGACAATAATTCTCCAATAAACGGAGTCAACTTTTTTATCCAATAAACGGAGTCAACTTGTTTTTCCTATAAAGATTGGACGTCATAAAGCCAGATTATTAATAATTTGATTGCACTTGATGCGGGGCATAGCATTTATCATATGAATCTTTTACATTGCGTTTGTTATCAAGCAAACTTATCTCATTGGTGAAATGAGAAACTAAAGATTGAAAGAATATATACCGTATCGATATGGATACCCACTCATTATTTATTAATAATTCAATTGTACGTATTACTATTATAAATAGGAACATTGATCTTACGAATCATACAATTATTTATTTTGAAGATTGGGCTTAAGTTGTAGAATGAGTCCAGGTATATAATATATATCATTCAAATTAATATTAATATTATTATTTTTTTAATAAGATTTAAAAAAATATGATTTTTAATATGTTTTATTTAATTTGTATGGTTTTATTTATACTATATTGTAATTATATAATGATATTATAATATTTTTTAACATTCTCATTTATTGTTTGAACCTGAATTTTCTGAACTATTGTCTTCCCATAGGACAATATTATAATACTTGATAAACTATTTGTCTCCCATAAGACAATATTTTAATACTTGACAATTATGTATATGTTACATGTACAAAATTTAAATGGTTAAACTGGTATTATTTGATAACCTTTTTTATATGTTTTTTTAAACAATTATGTAAGATTGAAATGACATCACTTGTATTACATCATGCCAATACATGCCCACATGATGGTATTATAATAATTGAACAATTATGCATGTATTTTTTTTTGGCATGAATCTCACTTGTATTACATCATGCCCACACTTATAGTAATTGAGCAATTATGCATGTCTCTTTTGGCATGATTCAAACTTGGATTTTTTTTTAGAAGTTGAAGAATATAACTGGTTGAACTAATGTTATTTAATGATAATTTATTATATATTTAGAAGTTGAAGAATATAACTGGTTGAACTAATGTTATTTAATGATAATTTATTATATATGTTATTATTATTATTTTAATTATCTTTTAAAAATAATAAAAAATTATAAGTAAAAAAATTATAATTATATAATAAGTAAAGTAAAAAAAATTATACAACAAAACTCTTTTTACTAACTATATTTTATAATTAATTAAATAAATTGATTGTGGTAAATTAAGTTTTGATTAGGTCTTCAAACCACTTACAAAAACCTCTACATTAGAACTTACCTTTCTAACCCTTACAAGACACAAAAATAAAAACCTTAACTACATTACTCATATCAAGGACAAAAAATATTTAAAGAGCCACCATTTCCTTTGAATCATTGATCCCAAACTCTAACTCAACCACTTTTTGTACCTTGTTTTTCTTTATTCCAAGTGTAGTTACCTCTTCCAAATGTAGATTTATTAGGCTTGTTTCGATCAAAATATCTGCTAGATTGCATGTGTTTAAACAATAACTCCTCTTTTATTCTAATTTGGGGTTAGTATGGTATTGAAATCCTTGGATACCATCAATTTCTATATTTTTTATTTTTTATTATTTTCTTTAAGTAAATTAAAAAAAGTTTGATAGAATTGGGTGTATAAATATTTTTTATGAAGCCTACTTTACTTGTGGGCTTGTGCTCAAAGCAGATTTTAAGGTGATGTTGGTTTTGGTCAACAACTCTCCATCAAAGATCTATGGATCTTAAATAGTTATAAAACCTTTCAAAGTCCCCTCTACTAGAACTTCCAAGGAGTTGCTTCTGCTCCAACCTACTTTTCCTAACTCATTTTCTCCTAATTGCATCTCCTATAATAAGTCCACATTGGTACAAAAACTATGAATACAAGATTTAAGTAGTTTATATTTGATTGCAATATTTAGACTCCTTACATGCCAAGATAATAATTTAGCTCTTTAACTTTGGCTAGGGGTTTGGATCCCCTTATAAAGATATCAACAAGACAACTCTGCTAGCTATATACCACTTATTTTTTATTTCCATCATTCATAAAGTATTTTCTAAGGGTCACCCCCTTCCTCATTTAGATACACTTGTGTTATATTATTTATAATTGATCCTTCCCCATTTTCGAGAAGGATAATCCCTCTCTCCATCGCATTCAACTACTCCCCCCTTCTATTTTGGTTTCTTAGATTACTTTAGGGAAGTTTCTTGAGGCTCCTTTTCCAATGTGGTTTCCTTTTATTCATATTTTTCATCTTTTCCAATATTTTTTCCTTTCTTCTAGACCCTCCTTGGGATATTGTGTCTTTAGAATTATTTTTGCCTCTTCTACTATTTTCAACACCTCTTTTTGTAATTTTCCTGGTTTCATTTCCTTTTATAGGTTCAACTCCATGGAAAATGAGTCCTATTGTAATTTCTTCTTCATTGGTCCCTTAGGGTCCTTTTTCAATGGTTTTTTCTTCGTTGGGAAAAATATTTTCAAGTGCTCTCATGCATGGAAGAGGCAACATCAAAAGAGTATATTTTTGTAGTTAACCTCTTGATGATACTTAACCATTCATAAAAATAAATCTATCATTTTCCAAAGCATTTTTTATAATGATAAAATATATATTGATATTGTTCATTGAATTGAGTTATAATGGTAAAG